>CM046955.1:107537099-108789239 GCA_025698515.1 Gossypium sturtianum
AGTCAAGTACTCGGAATGGGTTGCCAATATTGTGCCTGTCCCTAAGAAGGACGGAAAGGTCCGGATGTGTGTAGATTACAGGGATCTAAATAAAGCTAGCCCAAAAGACAATTTTCCTTTGCCGCATATTGACACGTTGGTGGACAATACGGCATGATTTTCATTGTTTTCCTTCATGGATGGTTTCTCAGGGTACAATCAGATCAAGATGCACCCCGAGGATATGGAGAAAACTACCTTCATAACACTATGGGGTACATTCTGTTATAAATTAATGCCTTTTGGACTAAAGAATGCTGGGGCAACATATCAAAGGGCCATGGTTACATTGTTCCACGACATGATGCACAAGGAGATTGAGGTGTATGTTGATGATATGATTGCCAAATCTCGAAACGAAAAAGAACACATTGAAGTCTTGAAGAAGTTATTTTTGAGATTAAGGAAATTTCAATTGAAACTCAATCCGGCAAAGTGTACTTTCGGTGCTCAGTCAGGAAAGTTACTGGGTTTTGTAGTCAGCAGGAAAGGAATTGAAGTTGACTCAAACAATGTTAAAGCTATACAAGAATTGCCTCCACCGCGCACTCAAAAGGAAGTCCGAGGTTTTGTTGGAAGGTTAAATTACATTGCTCGGTTTATTTCACAGTTGACGGAGAAATGTGATCCCATATTTCGTCTTCTCAAGAAACACAATCCAGGTGTATGGGACGATAAATGTCAGAGAGCTTTTGATAAAGTCAAAATGTATCTATCAAATGCACCTGTATTATCCCTGCCTAATCCAGATAAACCATTAATACTGTATTTGTCAGTATTCAACAACTTCATGGGATGTGTGCTGGGACAACACGATGAGACAGGAAGAAAAGAAAAGGCGATATACTATCTTAGCAAAAAGTTCACTGATTGTGAAATGAGGTATTAAATCAATCGAGAAATTGTGTGTTGCGCTTTGATTTGGAAAACTCGGAGATTGAGACAAGTATATGCTATATCATACAACTTGTTTGATTTCCAAGCTTGATCCGTTAAAGTACATGATGGAGTCCACTTCGCTTTGAATGGAAGAATGGCTAGGTGGCGATTTTGTTATCCGAATTCGATATAGTCTATGTGAACCAAAAGGCTATAAAGGGAGCGCGGTAGCGAGAATTCTTGGCTAGTAGAGCTTTGGAGGATTATGAGCCCTTAAACTTTGATTTCCCAAATGAGGAAGGCGATGTATGTAGCAAACATCAAGATTGTCGGTGGGGCGAATTTTGATGGAGCATCGAATCTTCTGTGGGAAATGGAATTGGGGCGATCTTGGTATCTCCTGGTGGTGATTATTATCCATTCACGTGTAGATTGGATTTCGACTGCACAAATAACATGGCAGAATATGAAGCATGCATCATGGGACTTCGAGCAGCCTTAGAACGCAAGGTCAGAGTGCTAGAAGTATACGAAGATTCTGCCTTGGTAATTTACCAACTTAAAGGAGACTGGGAGACAAGAGATCCCAAACTAATTGATTACCGAAAAGTAGTTCTGGGACTGATTGAGGAACTTGATGACAACACCTTCAATTATCTCCCGCGCGATGAAAATCAGATGGCGGATGCTCTGGAAACTTTGGCTTCTATGATTAAAGTAAACAGATCCGAAGATATGAGGCCCATTCAAATGAGCATCTTCGAGGTTCCAGCTCATTGTTATGACATAGAATAAGAAGAAAGAGACGACCACCCTTGGTATCAGGATGTATTGCGATATGTGAAAAATCGCGAATACCCGGATAATGCCACTGAGAATGAGAAAAGGACTTTAAGAAGAATGGCCTCTGATTATGTCTTGGATGGAGATATCTTATACAAAAAGAGAAAAGATCAAGTGCTATCGAGATGTGTTGATGCTGTTGAAGCCAAGAAAATCCTTGAAGAAGTTCATGAGGGCGTTTGTGGAACACACGCTAACGGATTCACAATAGCCAGACAGATAATGAGATTTGGGTATTATTGGTCCACCATGGAAGGTGATTGTATTAATTATGCTAAGAGATGTCATAAATGCCAGATTTACGGAGATAAAATTCATGTGCCTCCGTCACCTTTGCATGTTATGACTTCTCCATGGCCTTTTTCCATGTGGGGCATGGATGTTATTGGACTAATCTCACCAAAAGCTTCGAACGGGCATCGGTTCATCTTTGTAGTGATTGACTACTTTACGAAATGTGTAGAAGCTGCTTCATATGCTAACGTTACTAAGTCAGCAGTTAGCCGATTCTTGAAGAAGGAGATTATTTGTCGATATAAAATGCCTGAGAGGATCATATCAGACAACGCGCTGAACTTGAACAACAGTTCAATAGCAGAAATTTGTAACCAATTTGGGATCAAACACCATAACTCGTCTCCGTATCATCCGAAAATGAATGGGGCAGTGGAAGCGACTAACAAAAACATCAAGAGGATAGTGGGGAAAATGACTGAGACTTACAAGGATTGGCATGAGAAACTACCGTTTGCACTCTATACTTATCGGACATCGGTCAGAACCTCTACTGGGGCAACGCCTTATTCATTGGTATATGGGATGGAGGCTGTCCTACCCATTGAAGTGGAAATTCCTTCTCTTGAGTCTTTGTCGAAATAAAGTTGGATGAAGTTTGAATGGATTCAGCTCGATATGATCGATTGAACTTGATTGAAGAAAAGAGACGAAGGGCTATTCGTCATGGTCAGATGTACCAAAAACGAATGATGCGAGCCTATAATAAGAAAGTTTGCCCAAGAGAATTTCATGAGGGAGACCTTGTACTGAAAAAGATCCTTCCAATACAAAAGGATTTCAGAGGAAAATGGATGCCGAATTGGGAAGGACCATATGTCGTGAAGAAGGCTTTCTCTGGAGGAGCACTGATCCTGACCGAAATAGATGGGAAAAGTTTATCCAATCCTGTGAACTCGGATTCAGTAAAGAAATACTTTGTTTGAAAAAGAGATGAGGCTAAAGTGAAAACCCGCAAAGGGTGTTTTGAGTTTCGCAAAAAAAAAAGGAGAGGCCAAGGTGAAAACCCGCAAAGGGCACCTTGAGACCAAAGGGGTTTTGAGTTGAAAACCCGAAAAGGGCGACTCAAATTCTGAATGGACGCACAGTCATCTCGCTACGTTTAAAACAACAATGAAAGGAAGAATGTCACATATTGGGGCATAACAAAATACTTTGGGTCTTCTAAACACATGTTGAACTCAAGACAGTCTTCATAAAGTTTGTATATGGAAGCTCAATCGGCGATATCTAGGGCATCTGATTTTTGTCCTATTCATTTTACTATCTTTGGATTCTTTTTCTTCTCAAAGATATGTTCCAGTTAATTTTTTCTTTGTATTCTTTTTACAATTTTATTCAATTTTTAATCCTTCTTTTTAGATTAATTTATTTGTTACCCATTATGCATAAATGTGTTGCATTGAAATAATGATTGACGAACTAATAATTTCACAAAAAGAATTTTTACATATTACTTTGGAAATTTCTAGATAAGACAAGGAGCCAAAATAGGACAATTGTTTAGAATTTTCATGTACATAGAAATATTTGAGAAAGAAGAGTCTGGATAGAGACTATTTCTCTGAGTTCTTTGTCCAATTGATAAGTGGGCGTGATGTCATCAGATCGTGACACTTGGATGTGGTTCGATGGACTAAGAAACCCCGAATTATGGTGGAATGGGTTGAACTTGAAAGAAACCTTATACCCTAAAATTTGCACAATGATTAGATTAAAAGAGTTTCGACTCTCAATGTGGTAGGATGGAACAAGCCTTGTGTTCTCAGGATCCAAGAAAAGTTGACACGAAAATTACATTGGGATAAGCTGGTCAAGCAAAACGTGATTAATGAACAAAAATGAAGAACAAATGAGTAGGGGTGAGCATTCGATCGAATCGAATCGAATCGAATAAAAAATTTTCGAGTTAATCGAGTTTTCGAATCGTATTTTATCATCCTAACTTAATTTGAAATTTTCTCGAATCGAGTCGAGTGAGACGAAATTCGAATCGAGTCGAATCGAATATATTTGTTCGAGTTAAATTTTAAAAAAATGACTTTAGTGTTGTTTATTTTTATGTAATTTTTCAAAAAAATAATTTTCTTTAAAGTTTTTAAACATGATCATACAACAAAAAATTGAAGTAAATAAGTGAATAAATAAAAGCAACACAACATCAACCTAAATAAACAATATGGGTCCAAATAAACAACAAAAACAATACAACAAGATTATAATAAAAAACATAAGTAAAAATCCAAGTAAATAACATTAGTCCAAGTAAACAACAACAGAGTCGATGTAAACAACAACATTATAATAAAAAAATATATAAGTAAAAGTCCAAAATGTAATAGAAACCTACACCAGTCCAAACAAACAAAAAAAAGAACACAATAAAAGTCCAATTAACCAACAACAACAACAAACCAAACCAAACTAATAACAATAACACATCAGTTCAAAAACCATTATAGAATAGTTTAAGTTTCTTCTTGTGCTTCAAGCACCGTTGGCATTGATAATCTTGAAACATCTAGTAAAAGTATTGAATGAGTTAGTTAAATGATAAAAATGTTTGCAAAAAAAATTAAATAAACATTTAACTTTATAAACTAATGCTAAGTATATTACCTTCTTGATCTTGGTATTTTTGACAAGTCTAGCAAATTTAAAAACAAAAGTGTTAGTTAAATTATGCTTACTAATATAATTATATAAATAACACAAAAGCTTATTTTATAAATTAAAATTTATATATTACCATCTTCCATGGTTTGAAGTTCATCAACATAATCTTCAAGATTGATGGCATCATTAGATTTTCTGAAGCCAATCTTGTGTGCAAACCAAAGCCTCGACCATAAGAGGAGTTAGAGAACTTCTAAAACTATCAAGAACACGTCCACAGTGCTAAATGCACTTTTCGAGGCAAGCTGTTGAAATAGGAGTAGCAAGAATATCTCGAGCCATTTGTGAAAGAATAGGGAATCTATGACTGTTCATTTTCCACCACAATGATAAATCAAATGAACTTGAATTGTTTACTTCTTCATCCTCACCCAAATATCTATCCAACTCAGATTTGCTTTCTAATCCAACTTGTTTCTTCTTACGAAGGTATTTTTGTTTGGCCAAGCCCGTATTCATTTAGTGATCTATTTCCATTGAACTATAAAGATTTGTCGAAGAACTAGATCTACCTTCAAACTGTTGAATTCTCCCGGCATTAGAAGAATACTCGTTGAACAAGCAATGCAATTCTTTATCAATCATTTTCATAATGTCATTAGCAACATTAGGAAAAAGCAAGTTGACCCCAAAGTCCAAAAAACTCATTTTACATCGTGGATCAAAGATGACCGCCAAGTAAACTAGCATGTTGATCTTGTTTCCTTCACCCCAATACTTATTATATTTATCTCTCATTTTGGAAGTCATAGAAACTATGTCTAGATCTCCACAATTTTGCCACCCATCAAAAAGACAATGCACATCCGTCAATACTTCAAAAAGTGAATGAGAGGTAACATGCAAAGATCAGGACACCTTGGTGTGAGATGATAAAAGGCTCTAATACTTTTATAACTCTTGAACAATTTCCCAATCATCAAATGTAGGAACTCCATCTCAGCAGAGTAAGGTCAAGAAAAAATTATGGTCATCACGTACATATGATTCAAATGCACGCTCATATTTTTCGGCCACCTTTAACATCATATATGTTGAGTTCCATCTAGTAGGCACATCTAAACACAATTGAGCCTTACTATCTATCATTTCTTCTTTTACCCGTTGGTTGAATTTTATCAACCTCGATGGTGATGCTCTTATATACCTCACAGCACCTCTAACTCGATCCACAGTATTACGAAACATCCTTAATACCGTATTGCACAATGAGATTAAGAATGTGTGCAACACATCTCATATGAATAAATCTTCCATTTGCAACAGAAGCATTTCGATGATTCAATTTCTTTCTCAAATATTCAATGGCAACACTATTGGCGGATGCATTATCAATGATAATAGTGAAGACCCTCTCAATCCCCAATCTCGAAGGCATTTTTCAATAGCTTGACCTATGCTTTCACCTCTATGAGCGGATATTGGGCAAAAATTTATAATTCTTTTTTGCAACCTCCACTCATCATCCACCCAATGTGCTGTTAAAACCATGTAAGATATCCTCTGCAATGAAGTCCAAGTGTCTGTCGTCAAACAAACTCTACTTATATCTTTTTCAAAACAATTCTTCATCACACACTTCATGGAGTTAAATAAATCAAGACAATCCCTTCTAATTGTCCAACGAGATGGAAGACTAAAACGTGGGCATGCTATAGAAAGAAAGTATTTAAAACCCTCTCCTCTACAATTTTAAAAGGTAGTTCATCCACAATTATCATACGAACCAATGCTTTTCTAATAGCATCTTTATCAAACACCCAAGTTGATAAATCCGTTGTTTCTTGGCTAACATTCACAAATGTTAATTCCGATTGCTTGGATCGTAAGTATTACCTCGAGGTCTTTTTAGGCATGTTTTCAAATGGTTATTCAAATTTGTTGTAGAACAGAAGTTGTTTCCATGGTGTAAGTAACATCACATGCATTGCACCTTGCTCTCTTCTCCCCTCTTTAGTCACATACTTGGTGAAATGGTTCCAACAAAAAGTCGCCCTTGGAGTAATCTTTTTCGAACATTTTCCTTGGTGATTGTTTGATCATCTCTACTTGGGGAAGAATTTTGTGAACTTTTAGTTGAACCATCTTGCTTTGGATCACTCATCTACAAGTAAACATTTGTTGCAATCACTAATGATGACCAATAATTGATTTAAAATCAAACTTAATAACATTTATGCTTTAATTCATTTTCTGAACCAAAGTTATCATTCAACCAAATTTTTACAATATTAAATCAAGTACTTGTTATACAAAGGAATATCTCAAATTTTTAATAAAAGAATTAGACTCACTCCATATATATTTTTTATTGAAAGAAAATGGGTACAAAATAGATTTGGGTGAAACACTAATGGGTTGACACTAATATAGCAAATGTAGATGCAGGTCAAGAAAAATCTGTATTTTACGGCCCAACATATTTCTAGCAATTAACCAACAACACTAATATTTCTAGCAATTAACCAATCAAACTTTGTTGTTAACAAAACATAACACAAATCATCTTTATAGGATAATTCTATGTATATCTCAAATGTACATAGAATTATCAAAAAAAGGACATATTAAATTTAATTCTTTTCCCATCCCATACTTCTTAAATGGCATATTAATTATTGTTCTTTCAAACAAGTGATAAATTTATTATCTTTATAGGATTAAATCCGAATTATTGCGAAGTAAAAAAAAATGAAAAGTGTGCCTAATGTTCTAAACTTTCGATTTAGATTTTGATTATTTATACGCTAGTAAGTGTGCGAGTTGTAAAAAAAAATCAGTAAATGCAGCTTTGTACCATTTGTTTTACTTTTATAATACATTACAAGGCAAAACATATAAAAGAAATGAAAAGAAAAAAGCAACTAGCAAAAGAACAAAAAGTTAAACCTTTCGTTGTTAATTCCATCAAAGAAAATTAAGCCATCCATTTTGAAAACTGAAACCTTATCTTTTAAATTTTATTTTTGAAAGATAAAAGCTAAATTTAAAAGAAATACGATGACAATCACCATCAACCAAAAGAGGAAGAAAAAAAAAGTTGAGAACTCATGCAACAATTAAGAATCCAAAATTTGAGAACTACAAAATAAATATTCGATTCTGGCTTTTAATATAAAGCAGATTATCCAGTGATTTTCAATCTTATTAAGGGAAGATGATACAGGCAAAATCCTTATAAGAGAAAACCCATAACTTCCAAAAGAAAAGAAAACAGAAAAACAAAGGTTTCGTTTCGAAATCTTTGTACCTGTGAATATCTGTTGTTTGGCAGCTAAGAAAATCTATCGTCTGTCATCTCATCTAACAATATCTTTTAGCCTTCGATTAATATGAACCGATGTAACTAAATCGAGGTGAAGAGTGTTAGGCACACTTTGTTCCACCGCCGCTTCAAGTTCACCGCACGATTGAGACGTCCGGAGAAGATGAGAAGAAAAGCTAGGGCTTGGCCGCTTGGGGGTTTGATTTGGGGGGTAAGAATCGGGTTGGGAGAACGTGGGATTTGGGGAAAAAAATGGCGCTGAATGTGTGTGATGGGTTTGGGCCTTTGGGGGGAAATGGGTCGGTAAAAGCCCAAAATTTTAAAAAAAATAAAAATATATATAATTTATATTCGGTTTATTCGAATTATTCGAGTTATTCGAATTCGAAAATTCAACTCGATTCGAACTCAAAATTCGAAACTCAAAATTCGAGTTGATTCGATTAACTCGATTAACTCGATTCGAATAATTCGAAATTCGAATTTTTTTTCGATTTTTTCGAATCGAATCGAGTTTTGCTCACCCCTACAAATGAGTGATAACACCTAGAGTAGGAATCATACTCATAACATTTTTGTATCATAAAAAATTTCATTAGGTGCATTTGATTCATTCTGGTCATGCTAATCATAATCACTTTCATGACATGTTGCATTCATATCACTCATAACACATGAAACCGAGTCTACAGGATATGTCCTTCAGTAGACGGTGTAGTGATATCGGTGAAGTTTCAGATCTTATCTTCCAAAAGTTGTAGGAAGCAGATCAAAAGACACTTTCAGTCTTATCTCTCTGAAGTTGCAGTAGAGCAGATTGAAGAAAGAAGATCTTATCTTCCTGAAGTTGTAGGAAGCAGATCGAAGATGTTTTTAGTCTTATCTCCCTGAGGTTGCGTGAGTAGACTAAAAGCAGAAGATTTTATCTCCCGAAGTTGCGAGTGGAGCAAATCGAAAGCAGAAGATCTTATCTTCCTGAAGTTGTAGGAAGCAGATCGAAGACGTTTTAGTCTTATCTCCCTGAGGTTGCAGAAGAGTAGACTAAAAACAGAAGATTTTATCTCCCTGAAGTTGCAGTGGAGCAAATCAAAAGTAGAAGATCTTATCTTCCTGAAGTTGTAGGAAGCAGATCGAAGACGTTTTTAGTCTTATCTCCTTGAGGTTGCAGCAGAGTAGACTAAAAATAGAAGATTTTATCTCCCTAAAGTTGCAGTGGAGCAAATCGAAAGCAGAAGATCTTATCTTCCTGAAGTTGTAGGAAGCAGATCGAAGACGTTTTAGTCTTATCTCCCTGAGGTTGCAGCGGAGTAGACTAAAAATAGAAGATTTTATCTCCCTGAAGTTGCAGTGGAGCAAATCGAAAGTAGAAGATCTTATCTTCCTGAAGTTGTAGGAAGCAGATCGAAGACGTTTTAGTCTTATCTCCCTGAGGTTGCAGTGGAGTAGACTAAAGACAGAAGATTTTATCTCCCTGAAGTTGTAGTGGAGCAAATCGACCACAGAAGATCTTATCTTCCTAAAGTTGTAGGAAACAGATCAAAGATGTTTTAGTCTTATCTCCCTGAAGTTACAGTGGAGTAGACTAAAGACAAAAGATTTTATCTCCCTGAAGTTGCAGTGGAGCAAATCGAAAACATATGATCTTATCTTCCTGAAGTTGTAGGAAGCAGATCAAAAACATTTCAGTCTTATCTCCCTGAAGTTGCAGTGGAGTAGATTGAAGAAAGAAGACCTCATCTTCCTGAAGTTGCAGGAAGCAGATCAAAAGGACACTTTCAGCTTTATTTCCTTGGGGTTGCAATTGAGTTAGAAGCCATTCGAAGAAGACCAAGAAACCCAGGCTCACCGAAACCGGGCAAAATTGGTCCTTTTATAGTCTTTGCTCTATTCTTGTTTCACAATAATGACCAAAGAGGGGCAGCTGTAATAACCCATTTTGCCCGGGCCCATAAAATAGAATAAAAACCAATAAAAAATGTCCTTAAACAGTCCAGATTACAAATCCCAAAATTAAACCTTCAGACCCATTACCTTACAGACCCCTTTAGCCGAACCTAAACCACTACCGAAATAACCCTGGCCCAAATACAAAGGAGCCCAATTAACCCAAAACAGTTTCAGCATCAGAACCTAGGGTTTTCCTCGCGCTGCAGTCCCAACAGTCGCGTCGTTTCAAGTGGGATCCCAACAGTCGCGCCGTTTCAGGGGGAGACCGACCGTCATGCCAGCAGTGCCTCGATCACGCCGCCAGTCACGCCGCGATCCGCGCTTAGCGACTATTCTCCGTCTTCAAACCTGCAAAGGAAAGAAACCAAGCAGCAAAAAGGAAACAAATCGCAGCGAAAAGGAAGGCACAAATATGGAAAGATATGAAAAGATATGCTTTCTTTTTTATTTTGGGTTTTTGGGTTATAAAAACCCTTGTAAAATCTGTAAAAGAGGGGGGGTTACACACGCATGCAAAAGAAAAACAACAGAAACACGAATACGAAACACACAAAAACCCAGATTTACGCACAAAAAGAAAAACTCAGGAAGTACGAAAATATTGTCAGTTTAAAGGAATAAAAGATAGACTTTTCAGAGGTGATTTTTCCGAATATTTTATTCTGTTATTTGTTTTATTTTTATTTTTTATATATATATTATAACCTACTGTTTAAAGAAAAAGAATAAAGAAAGGGAAATTACCTTCCGGAGAACGACAAAAATTGGCTCCGGCCACCGGCCACGGAGGCGCGTGTGGCGAGTGGCCCAGAAATGTGATGAGCAGAATAGAGGCGAAAGGGCGAGACCCTCTTCCTCTCTCAGAGGATTTTTTTTAATTTTTTTTAAAGCTTAAAACTAAATGATTTTTTTATTATATAAAACTAATATTTATAGGTGAAAGCAAACGGCGCCGTTTTGGCAAAGCAGGATCCGCGCGTCAACCCGGATCCGAACAAGGGTCCGCGTTTTTTTTTAAATGGAAAAATTACTCTTCTGATCCCTCCGCTATTTTATTTAATTTAATTACGTCCTATTAACTAATTTATTTTTAAAAATTAACCCTGAAAATCTGTTCATATTTTAATTTAACATTTTTTTAATTTTTTATATTTTTTAAATTGGTATTAAATTATGTTTTATATTAAATATTTTTTTAATAGTTATCTATACTAATTTATTAAATTATAAATATCTATTATTTTGTCTAATTATATTTTGATTACATATTATTTTTAGTATTTATAGATATATATATATATATTGGATATTATATTATTTTTTTATGCTACATATTCTATAATATTATATCATATTTTTGGTTAAAATTATTTATAATATATTCATTTATAATATTTTTTTATTCTTTAAATTATTATATATTTTTTTACACATTGTTCATATTGTTGTCCTTTTTATCTATTTAAATTTGCATGAAATGTGTCCATAATTAATTTTATTATTTATTATATTTGTCTATACTTCATCATATATTTGTAATTGCTTTAGCATAGGAATTATTATTCGTAGTATTTCATATTATTATTGCCTATCTTAAATGTTAGCATGTTATAATTGTTTTTTATTCGATAATGTACAAATGCAATATTGCCACATGGTTATGGTCTAAAATAAAAATACATTTTCACAAAATTAATATTTTATTTAAAGGTTTTTAAAATGAGGCAATGTTTTGGTATTTAGAAATTCGAGAAATAATGCCCAATCGTGCTGGGTGTTGATTTTTCGTTTGGCTAAATAACTAAATATCCTTTTAACAAGTTTTATAAATTATGAGATAATCTCAGTGACGAGGGTTTAAAATATCATGTCCAATCGTGCTGAATGTAATATTTATAATCTTTCGGATCGAAGAACTCTCATATTTTAAAGCAAATTGATCAAAATTTTTAGAAATCATATTTTTAAATACTTTTAAATTTCAAACATTTGGACATAATTTTATCGATTAGGTACCAATTTTTGGGCGTTATGAGGGTGCTAACCCTTCTCTCATACGTAAGAGACTCGAAACTTTTCTGCTTTTTCGTAGACCAAAATTAAATGTTTTAAACAAAATGTTTTACAAGGTGATCCAATCACACCTGAGTAAAAAAGGATTGGTGGCGACTCCTATTTTGTTTTTTAAAGTCGATCCCCATTTTTTTCAAAACTCGATTTTAAAATGGTTTCGACAATCCAAATTATTATTTAAATAATATATTCTTAATTGATTTAAATATAAAAATACATTAAATTTTTTTAGTGAATTAGATAAAAATGTCAATTTAAAAAAAATAGGGAAATTGACTGGTTTCTAGGATATTTAAGGATATAGACCAATTTTGGAGAGAAAGATAAAACGTGTCTCGTTGGACACGTTTTCTCTCCATGTCAGATGAAAATGTGTCTTGCTGGATGCGCTTTCAATTTCTCTCTCCTTAGCCTCTTTTTTCTTTTTCTTTTTTTTAAAAAAAAAGGTTTATGATTTTTAGAAGGTTTAGGGCAACAAAAGACAGAAACAAATCCACTATCCGTTTTATGTCAAGCAATACGTGAAGTAACTCTCGATATAGCAGTAAAAGGTTGCATTCGTTGGTTATTAGGGGCATCTCAAAAATGTCTGGGTCGAAATATGGATTTTAAATTAAGTTCCGAATTAGTGGATGCTGCCAAAGGGAGTGGCGATGCCATACGCAAAAAGGAATAGACTCAGAATGGTAGAGGTAAATAGAGCTTTTACACATTTTGTTAATCCATGAACAAGATCGATATAGACACATAGATTCATGGATCCATACATCTCTATCGGAAAAGAAAGAATCGCAATTGATCGAACAATCGGGACCAATTTACTTATGATACTTAGTTGACATTCATAAAAAGTATCTACTAATTATGAGTTCAATACATCCTGTTTAGCAGAAAGGCGGATATTCCTTGCTTATCATTAGACAACCACTTATTCACAAACTTCGTATGGGGCTAATAGTTTTCATTTCCCATCTCGTGGAAAACCCTTTTCGCTCCATTTAGCCCTATCTCCCTCTAGGGGTATTTTAGTGAAAGGTTTTATAGGAACCGGACAATCCTATTTGGTCAAATACCTAGCAACAAACTCCTACGTTCCTTTCATTATAGTATTTCTAAACAAGTTCCTGGATAACAAGGTTAAAGGTTTTCTTATTAATGATATCGATATTGATGATAGTGACACTATTGATCATGACCTGGATACGAACTTGGAGCTTCTAACTATGATGAATGCATTAACTATAGATATGATGTCGAAAATAGATCGCTTTTATATCACCTTTCAATTCAAACTAGCAAAAGGAATGTCTCATTGCATAATATGGATTCCAAACATTCATGATCTGGATGTGAATGAGGCGAATTACTTATCCCTCAGTCTATTAGTGAGCTATCTCTCCAAGGATTGTGAAAGATGTCCGTCACCCATTCTAACTAAGAAACTAAAAGGAATTTCCGAAACAAAAGAAGTGGGGGAAAGTGAGGAAGAAATAAACATAGAAATAGAACCTATTTTCGAAGGGGGAGGGGCTAACCAGAAACAAGAGACCGAAGAAAATACTTCTTCTTCCCTTTCTCGGAGGAAGAGGTCGATCTGAGCAAAATCGACGAAACAGAAAAGCTACAAGTGATTGGAAAGAAAAAAGAATAAAATAAAGGGCGAACTCCGCTTTCATTTTAAAAAGACATACTATAAAAATAGACCAATTTATGGAACTTTTTTTCACAAGGTTCTAACACCATGTCAAATGTGTCCGAAGAAGAAAAGCAAGGTAAACGGAGCATGCCCAAAAGTGAACCAACACCTCGGATTGCTAGGGAAAACACCATCGGATTTCAAAGTAGCATGATCTAATTCAAAAATTTCACCCAATTGAACACGTCTAGCATATTTTTTCACAGTAGCAGGATCACTATAACTCACTCCATTAAGTTTGCCGCCATAGAACTCAACAGTTACACCTACTTGTTCGACACTATATTTTGATTCTGCCATTTTAAAAGGGACATCCACTCTAACAATTCCATTTCCGTCTACCAAAACAACCGAAAATGTTTCAAAAAAAAGTAGGCATATGACGTACAAAAAGTTCACGGTATAGGTTTTTAGGGTATAATGTTGGAAATTTAGGGAGAAAGATCCGATTGTGTTTGTGTTTTAGATAGACATTGTGATAACTTAAAGGTATATTTGAGTTGACGGTGATGCGATATCGTTCGGAGACCCACACATTTCATCTGTCGTTTCGGGATGGAACCATTACCTTAGAAGCCCATCACATTGCAACTCAAGCTCCGAGTTTATGATGCTTATACGATCACGGGTTGAAGTATAATTAGGGGTCCTAGTTGACAGTGGTTATGCGGTCATGGGTTCAATTTTTATGATACTGGAAGAGGATGCTTTGTAAACCTGATATATAAGTTTGAGAGCATAATCATAGGGAAAAATAAAGGGGGTTTCCAGATCAATCAATTTATTCTTTTTCTTTATCTCCATGAAAAGTAGTATCCTAAACCTAATTGTTTGAAACCTGTGACAAAGTTGGATGCAAGAGGACTCTCAAGGGGGAGTGACTGTGGCGGTGGAGAGAAGCTAAAACTCGAGTCGGGGTGGTAGCGGTTGTAGTTATTAATGAGTTTTTTAATCACAGCAATCATTGTCACCCAAAAAGGACCTTCAACTTTTTTCCAGCGCCACAGTCACTCCTCCCCTGAAAGTCCTCTTGCCCCCAACTCAGTTACAGGTTTTGAACAGAGAGGTTAATGATAATGCTCTGGTGGAGATGCATAAAAAGAATAAGTGATTATACTAGAAATCCCCTTAGTTTTTCCCTATGATTATGGTCTCAAACTTATGTATTGAGTTTATAAATAATCCTTTTCTAGTATCATGAAGCTTAAACCTGTGATTGCATAATCATTGCCAACTAGGCTCTCGAGTTATACTCTAACCCATAATCGCATAACCACCATCAACCGGAAGCCCTAATTATACTTCAACCCACGGCCGTATAACCACCGTGAACTAGAGTTCGAGTTGCAATGCGACAGACTTCTAAGGTGATGGTTCGATCCCAACACCGTAGATGAAATGTGGGGGTCTCCAAGTGCCACCGCATCATCGTGAACTGAAACACACCTTAAAACTATCATACTGGCTCCCTCAAACAAAAATAAATCTTTCCATCCAAAAATTCCAACACTAAACCAAAAAATAATTTAAGGTTTAAGGATGGTGGCTAAGAGAGGCGATGCATTAGGGGGATTAAAACCCCTTTATATGGGAAATCAGGGGAAAAGAATTGAGAAAAAAATAAACAATGTACTAGTCGGGATGTCTAAAAGTTATCTCGAGATTCTAGAAAATTTTCATAGGTTTGGGTGAGGGTTGAAAATAGAAGGGGGAAATGCACTTTGCAGGACGCGTATTCATCCTTATAGCAACCAAGTCAGCTAAAAACGTGTCCTGCAAGGCGCACTTTCAGTGGACATTTTGCCACCTCAACTAAAAATGAGTCTTGCAAGGCACATTTCCCCCTGCCATTTTCAATCCAAACCTTAACCCGTGAAATTTTTTTTAGAATTTAGGATAGTTTTCAGACATCCCGAGATAACTTTTAGACTGGGAAGCCCAATTTTTTTTTAAAAACTTTTCTAACAAAACATGTTTTTTTTTTATAAAAAAAACCACTCGAACTTTTTATGTCCAATATTTTTCAACATATTGAAGTTATGTTTGATACCTGAAGGTATTATTTGCTATAAAATAAGCCACCATTCTGTTGAAGAACTTCCATACTGGAATTTCAAGAAGATTGTTTTCATAAGGAGATTTGTGACACTATAAGATTGTTTATGTTAAAAACTTGAATTTCAAAAATTGTACCAACACAATAAATTAGATCACATAAGTTTCGTCGTTGTTGTTATTGGATTATTAGTACGCGTTTTTCTACATAATGTTTTCATTTTAAACATGTGAAACATATTATTTGGTTGAAGATGGGTCGACAAGTTAAAGTCGTTATTTATTACGACGATGAAATTTTCCACACCGATATTGGGGTCGTTTTTGCATCGGCCCAATCAATGGAATCGGCTTTCAATCAAAGCATAAAATTGTAGGAGCTTCAGTCAAGAATTAGGAGGAAAGTACCGAGTTCAAGCTGAAGAAGAATTTTGAGCTTGAAATATAGATATCTAACATCACTAAACCTTATTAGATATGATATATTTGAGCTGAAAGGCAACATGGAGGTCGAGGCGATGCTCTATTCGCATTATTCTAGTGGATCAACTATAATAGAGTTATATGCCCACTATGTTGACGTGGATGAAGGTGGTCCGAGTTCAGCAACAGTTCCAGTTAATTTTGAAATGGAACAAGAAGCAGAAAGTTGAACCATATGGTTGTGCGGTGGGTTCACAATATTATTAGAAAGCTCCTATTATGAAATGCCAGAATCATCAATGAGAAGACATTCATCAGTTTCAGCCCTAGATTTCATCTTTGGTACACCGTCTGTCCAAAAGTTGGGGTGGGTTGGTAACCTAAACTTTGACACCCCGACATGACATTCTGTGCGTGCTTTTGATTTCAAATTCTGAATGTCAATGTTCTATGCTAAAAACACTTATACGAGTATGCCATCAAGTTACACCGGTGGGCAATCCGCAAGTGGTTTTGGTTTTAATGTAGGGTTTACTAGAATGAATGATGTACTCCTTACTACCTGCACAAGTGAAGAGACATCCAACCCTGGACATGCAACTAGGGTTGATAACGAACAAGAAGTTGAGAATGAAGTGATAGCTGAGAAGTGAGAGACAACTGGGAACGAAGAGAGATATTAATCTGATAACAATCCAACCCAGGAGTCCGGGCCGGATGGTTCGAAAATTACATTAATTTCTAAATTAGAGCCAATTCCTACTAAACCAGAAGATAGTGGTTTTGATGGTAAAGGTTCAGATATTATTGGAGGAACCCATTTAGATTTCAGGGCATATGTACATCCAACCCACATGCATAATATCAGCTTCGATGCTAAAGGTGGGTTAGAATTTCCAAAACTCCCTCATAGAAGATCAGTCCATACAAGTTATTTGTTAAATGTCGGCGATTTACAAGTTGGCATGAAGTATTCATTAAAAGATTCTTTTGTTGCTGCAGTGAAGTGGTTCGACATAAAGCATGAGGTCAACTTCCATTTCACAGAATCCCAATCGCAGAAATTTTTGGCCAAGTGCGCTATGCGTGACAACAGATGTTCATAGAAAATCATGGCATCTATGAGAGAGAAGACAGAGTGTAACAACCCTATTTAGACCCTAGTCAGAAAAGTGGTTTTGGGACCACAAATCCGAGTCAGAAAAAAATATTTTAATATTATTTTTCGTGCTTATAATATGTGAATTGATATGTGTGAAATTTTCGTGATTAAATTTTATCGTTTGTGTGTCGATTTGTGAAAAATGACTAAATCGCAGAAAATGCAAAATTAGCTTTCTATTTGTTAAAGTGCTTATTTGCTATGGTTTATTAAATGTGAAGTCCTTATGTGGCAAATAGCCCGTTTATGAGTTAGTGGATGATAGTGGAGTGGCATTTGGTGTAATTATTAATGTTATTAAAGGTTAAATAAGTAAAAAGGCATTATATGTTAAATTAAATAAAACAAATTGTGTCATCTTCTTCCACTATCCATCTTCACCGAAATTTCAATCTAAAATCAGCCATGGGAGAGCTTGTTATTCAGCCAAACTTTGAAGACAAATTGGTGAGTGGTTTTTGCTCGGTTTTTAATAATTTCTACGTTTTTGAGATCATTGTTTCGTAACCTAGCTAACCGTACCTCCGTTTCTAGAATTGTTAAAGAATTTGTGAATTGCCATTGTTGAATACTTGAGCTCTTTGATAGTTTTTGATGAAATATGAATATTTGATGTTAGATTTTCATCTTTTATAAAGTGGTTTTTGATAAAAATGACAATTTTGGACTAAATTGTGAAATATGAAAATATTGTGGTAGAAATGTGAAATAAATGAAAAATATGGGCTGTTATAGCAATAAAGAGAATTAGGCTAGCATGGATATTTAAGTAATTTTGTGTATTTGTGTAATAAGAACTAAAGTGCAAAAATGTGAAATGTTAGGGGCTAAAATGCAAATTGCCCATTTATATGTTCTTGGATGAAAATTGAATGAAATGTTGAATAAGTAAGTTAATTTTGATATTAATTAGATTGAAAAAATTGGAATTCGGATCTAGATTGAGGGAAAATCAAAGTATCGTATTAGTCGACTTAATTTGTCGTTACTGCGAACGAGGTAAGTTCGTATTTTAATAAACATTACAAAATCATGTTATAAATGCATATTATTTGTATGATTGAATTCAACACCGAATGGTAATGCAAATGTATGTATTTTAAATAAGTTATATATATGTTATTATGATATTGAATTATTTGAGAAGCAGAATATATGAATACGAGAAAATTCTGATAACGTGACGACGTCTGAAAAGCCCCGTTCGAACCCTAGGAATAGTAGAGGATACATGTGTCATGACATAGGATTCTGAGATAGGATTTCGTGTAAGACCACGTCTGGGACGTTGGCAACGATTTGAGATATCGTGTAAGACCGTGTCTGGGACACTGGCATCGATCAGAGATTACGTGTAAGACCATGTCTGGGACATCGGCATCGTATATGATTGCGTGTAAGACCCTGTCTGGGACAGTGGCATTGATATTTAATTACATGTAAGACCACGTCTGGGAGTTGGCATTATATGAGCTTTCCGCGCTATCCGAGTATCCTTATTTATTCCGAACGGTTCAACGGGCGTTCTGAGAAATAAGTGATTAAGTGGATGACATTCCGATTCAGGTACGTTGAAATGTATACAATAATTGATAATGAAAGGTAAGTATATATGTGCAAAGAATGTTATGTGATGTATATGTAAATGAAATGTGAATATGTGTAAATGAAACATGAACAAATGGATAAGATGTGATTTGGAAGGTGGCATATGTGAAATTATCAGATACTATATGAATGAAAGGTGAATTTGGGTATAAGTGATGATATGTAATTCATATGAGAAAAATATGTGATTAAATATGTTATTTCCCAAAATGTGCTCATTTTGCTATATGAAAGTGAGAATTGAATATTATACGAGAATCGAATTGGATAAACTTGTGAAAGCTAAAATTAGTAGTAAGTATAATATTGAATAGTGATGATTTGATATGAGGTCATGCTATAAACTTGAGATAAGTTGTGTTTTGACATTTGAGATAGCATATCATGCTTATGGCATTGAATTGAAATTATTTGTTTTGTTAAGTTTATTAAGATATGAGCTTACTAAGCTTTATAGCTTACTTTGTGTTGTTTTTCTATGTTTTATAGTGATGCGGATGTTCGCTCGGGTTGGAAGTCGGTGGAGATTGCATCACACTATCTGGTTCATGATTTCGGTATTTACACCATTTATGACTTGGTTATATGGCATGTATAGGCTATGGTATTTGATATTATGGTTGGAAATGTAATTGGTCATTTGAGATGGTTGATTTGGGAAATTGATATGATGAAAAAAAATGCTATGAATTGAAATGGAATAATATGATGTATGAATCACATGTTTATGATGTGAAGTTAGTACTTTGAATTGGTATGTTTGAGTTGGATTTGTAAATGGAAATGAATGATGTTGTTACGGGTCAAATTGTGCATGATTTTGTATGTTTTTGGCTGCCTTTGGGACATGAATTGATGCTTGTTTGATGCGTGTAGGTATGACCCAAGTTTGGGTGGCAAATTGGCCTTGCAAATGGCCTATATTTGCCCACACGGTTGAGCACACGAGCGTGTGTCTCGACCGTGTCTCTCAAGGTTGCAATTTGAAGTAAGTCAGGTTGCCACACGGGCAAGAAGCACGGGCGTGTGCTAGACCGTGTGACCCAAGTCAGTGTTGCACACGGGCTGAGACATGGTCAAGGCACGGTAGTGTGAGGCATTACTGCTTAGCTTTACATTGGCGTGTGCCCCTGTTTTGAAATAAAAATTTTCTAAGTTCCGCAAGTTTTTCAGTATGTGATCGGTTTAGTCCCGAATCTTTTCTAAAGCATGTTTAAGGTCTCGTAGACCTCCTAAAGGGACTATATGAGTATGAATTATTATGAAATGATATTGTATGATTGATGTTGTGAAATGAGCGTAAAATATTCCGATATATCCGTAATGTAACACCCCAAACCCGGTCAACACACCACGACCGAATCTGGCATGTCACAGAGTGAAAACGATTCGAAGAAAACAGGTTGCTGGTTTATTTTCGGTGAAAACTCTTCGATTGCTTGTGTTTGGGGAAAACCGATGTATGTATAGTGGAAAATGTTAAGCTGCTTTGAAATCATGTGAATTGTATTACCCGATGGTAGAGTTTAGAAAACTCGTTGCGTAGCTTAGTTTGAAAACTTTGATTATCAGGTTATTAAAGAAAATCAAGTAATTACTTAGTCATATTTAAAACCAAATCCAAAGCAGATAAAATAATCCAAAACATAATTTAAAGGTCTTGTAACAAACCCAAATAAAAACCAGAATTTAAAGTAAAATACCCAAATCAAATGTCCATGTAAAACTGAAGCAATTATCGCATGGTCACCTCGAGTCCACCGGCTCCTCATCCGCGATCTACGAATCACTGAAAAGATAAGGAGAAGGTGAGTAACCAAGACTCGAGTGCATAATCCCCCTCCCGATTATTGCAACATGCTTACACAAATCATAATCAAGCAAACACATCATGCACCCAAACCTAGCCATCCACAACTCTGTTTTCTACCCCGTGTGGTACCAAACCACTGGTGGTGCGAAACCACTGGTGACCCAAAGTCACTGATATCAATAATAATGTGGTGCCAAACCACTGGTGACCCAAAGTCATGAATAATCCAATTGTGGGGCCAACCCACGTTGTGATACCAAATCACTGGCGATAATCCCGTTTTATCAAATGTGGGGCCAACCCACTGTGGTGCTAAGCCACTGGGACGAGTCGCTATGAGGTGCCAAACCTCTGGTGACCCAAAGTCACAGAATCAACTATGGTACCAAACCACTGGTGGTGCCAAACCATTGGTGACCCAAAGTCACAGATATTAATCTTCCCCCTCCTCTCATATCACCCACAATAATGTAATGCACATACAAATCATGCCATCATGCTTAATCATTAGACATATATCGAACATACAAAGATAATATCATCAGAAATCATGTGCCGTAATCTCAACAAAACGGACTTACCCGAAATCCTTGCTCATACCCATAAAGGTATCATATCGAAATCTACACAGTTTTGGCTTTTAACATAGTTTAGGTTATTAACAAGTTTAAAACGATTATGAAGTGTGTAAGTTACACACCTGGTTACTAACGCGATCACTGAATCCCGAAGATCCCGATCTAACGCACTAGATCCCCTTTACCTACATTCGGCCAAACCAAGATCATTAGCAAAAGCCATTCGGCTTCACTTGTAAATCCCAAAAAATTAACGCATCTAGCAACCCTCCTTACCTTAACGCTTTTCGAATACTAGCCACAACCCGAGATATGCGATATCTCAGCCTTCCCCTACAATCGGCCAACATTCAACCACATAAAGCAATAGCCTTCGGCTTTTCAAAAGAATAAGGGAAAGAATGAATCGGCATGAGACCTTACCACAGTCCTAACGAAACCGATTGGCAGAGAAAGTAGATGACCACGATCCACTGCTTCTAAACCCGAAGAACCTAGGAGAAACCAATTGCATAATTGATTAAGAGTCAAGACAAATGCCGAAATTCGGCTTTTGTTCTATACATGTCGACAGAGAGAAAAGAAGAAGATGATAGAGTTTCGGCCAAGAACACTTACCCTCTTCAAACTCGATTAGAGAAAATCACACAAGAGAGATCTATGCTTAGTTGATATTCGGCCAAAAGTTAAAACAAGAAGGGGAGAGTTGAGAGCGATTTCGGAAATGGGGTTGAGTGATCAAGGGAGATTCGGCTATGGCTTAAGAAAAGAAAAAGCAAATGAGATTCGGCCAAAATGGAATGAGAGAATGGAAGGGGTATTCGGTTTGAGTTATGGTGAAAAGAAGATGAAAGAAATAATTGAAAGAATGGCTTGAGGAAGAAGAAGGTTCGGCCAACCAATAAGAATGGAGAGCAAAAAGAGATGAGGTTTAGGGAGAGTAGTGTTTCGGCTTCAAATGAAATAAGAGAGGAATGCAAGTGAAAATTCGGCTCAATGCATAAGGAAGAAATAGGCAAGAGTCTAGGGTGCTTTTGGCTTTCGATTTTAAAGGAGAAAAAGAAAGAAATCTCAAATGGTTCTAAAGGATTCGGCTTGTTGTGCTAGAGGGAAAATCGGCAAGTACCCAAATGAGGTTTCGGTTTTGCTTCTCAACCGAATGCACCAGAGCTTTGCTAGCCGAAAATGTTCACTAAGGATTTTCGGCACTCCTCCTAAGTCTTCCAGCCGAATACACCTCCTCACACAATTCAAATTTCAGCAAACTCTCAAACCTCTCCTGGCCACTCGTTCAAACGAGTTTGAAATATTCAAACTCCTAAATTCTCTCTTTGCCACCCGTTCAAATCAATTTGACTTGTTCATTGATTATCGAGACGAGTTTGAGCTAAGCACAACTCTTCCTCGACTTAGCGTCAAAATACTAAGCGAGAAAATGGGATCTCCATTGCTCGAACTCGAGCTCCCCCTTCCCTGCATGTGGCGTCACTCCTCAAGTCCCTAAGTGGCTCCTCCTTGCCACTTTACCAAGGCAATTCTTGTGCTTAACTTTACCACGGAATATATTTAACCCCTAGCTCCTTGGCTCCCTTAACCAAAGCTTAAAACAAAATTTTTCCTATAGTTGGGCCTACCCTTGGCTCATACCTAGACCCTAAAACATCCCAATTAACATCACAACCAAGCCATACACATGCAAAGCGGTTCAAACACAATAGCCCCTATTTAAGGATGTTACTGATTCTACCCCCTTAAAAATAATTTCGGCCTCGAAATTACAGTCAAAAGAGTTGAGGGTATTCTTTGTCTCATCACATCCTCTCGGTTCCCACGTAGCTTCTTCCATGCCATGGTTTCGCCACAACACCTTTACCAAAGGAACTGACTTCGTGCGCAAAACCTTCACATCCCGATCTAGAATCTGCATTGGTTCCTCTTCCATAGTCAAATCTGGGCTCACCTCTATCTCCCCCACCGATACAACATGCGATGGATCTGAACGGTAGTGTCTAAGCATGGAGACGTGGAATACATCATGTATCTGACTCAGCTCTGCTGGCAACTCGAGCTGATAAGCTACTGGTCCCACTCGTCTCAACACCTTATACGGGCCAATGAACCTTGGACTTAGCTTGCCTTTTCTTCAAAATCTCAGCACTTTTTTCCACGACGAGACCTTCAAAAAGACCTTGTCTCCCACGGTAAACTCTATATCTCTCCGCTTAAGATCGGCGTAGGACTTTTGCCGGTCTGAAGCTTCCTTTAGACGAGCCTAAATCAATTTGACCTTATCCCCAATTTCCGTAACCAACTCCGGACCCAACATCTGACGCTCACCCAACTCTGTCCAGCATGTAGGTGTACGACACTTCCTACCATACAACGCCTTATATGGTGCCATCTTAATGCTTGCATGGTAACTATTATTGTACGCAAATTCAGCTAACGGTAGAAATTCTTCCCAGCTGCCTCTGAAATCCAAAACACAGCCTCTCAACATATCTTCCAAAATCTGTATAACCCTTTTTCCGTCCAAATGCATGCTGTGCGGATGAAATGCCATACTAAAATCCAACCGCGTACCCAACGCTTTGATGCAACACTTTCCGAACCTTGACATGAATCGGGATCCCTATCCGAGATAATCGACACCGCACACCGTGCAACCTCACTATCTCTCGCCACATACGACTTAGCTAACCAAGCGAGTAATCAACCCTCACCGGTATGAAATGAGTGATTTCGTCAAACGGTCCACAATTACCGGACTTAGTCCTTCTTACTAGGCGTAAAGGGTAGCCCATCGACAAAGTCCATGGTAATCCTTTCCCACTTCCATTTGTGGAATCTTCACCGTTGAAGTAAACCCGACGATGGCGATGTTCACCTTAACTTGCGACACGTCGGATATTTACCCACAAAACTCGGCTACTTCCCGTTTGGACACTGCCACCAAAACTGCTCTCGCAAATCTCGATACATCTTGCTACCTCCAGGATGCATGGCGTATGGGGCGCTATGTGCATCTGAAGAATCCTCTGCCTTAACTCGATGTCTTTCGGCGTACAAGCTTTCCCTTGAAAACACAGTACTCCGTCACTGGACAAGCTGTAACCATCCAACCCACCATTCTGAACTTCCAACCTCCGAGCATTCAAACCCTCATCCACTAAGCTGTTTCTCCTTAATCTGCTCTACCCAAGTCGGCTTAACTCGCAATTCGCCAATAGACTCCGTCGTCATACAAGCTAAGATGAGCAAACATCGCTCTCAAGTCCGATACTACCTTACGGCTCAACGCGTCTGCCACCACGTTAGCCTTGCGGATGATACTCAATTGAGCGATCGTAGTCCTTCAACGGCTCAATCCATCTTCGTTGTCTCAAGTTCAAATCCTTCTGAGTTAAAAGGTACTTCGGACTCTTGTGATCCGTGTAGACTATCGACTTCTCTCCGTACAAATAGTGCCTCCACCTGCTCCAGCCACCCTCTCAAGAACTCGCGAAGATCGCTGCGTCATCGCATCATCCCCGTCCCGATCACGGTACTCAACACACGGCGGTGGTGGTGGTGGTGGCATCTCATTCTCGACCCACGACCCGAGATCCCAGCGGTTCGCACCACGATCATCCTACCCCGACCGCGTCCACGCGTATTACGACCCCGACCTCGAGTGCTCATGTCTAACGTCTCAACTTATCTGATTTAAAAGTTTTATGCGTCAGTCTTTATTCCACCATTATTAAGGCACAGTCTTATGAACAGTTTCTATTACAGAGTTTTGTTTTCGCGAGTCACAGAGTCATATAGGTTCTAGTCTCTAGGGTAGTCCACTATCACTAGTCGTCCATAACATATATCATCATAATCATAATCATATGCAACCATCAGTTAAGGGTACTTACCTGGGCGGATCGGTGCCAGAGAATCGGTGCCATGCTAAACCATACATTTTTTTCCATCAACACTTTTTAAAACCACACTTTAAAACATTTTGGGCCTCGGGCCCACAAATGAAGCTGTTGAACTTGGCTCGATACCATAATTGTAACACCCCAAACACGGTCAACACACCACGGCCGAATCGACATGTCACGAGTGAAAGCGATTCGAAGAAAATAGGTTACCGATTTATTTTGGTGAAAACTCTTCGATTGCTTGTGTTTGGGGAAAACCAATGTATGTATAGTGGAAAATGTTAAGTTGCTTTGAAATCATGTGAATTGTATTACCCGATGGTAGAGTTTAGAAAACTCGTTGCGTAGCTTAGTTTGAAAACTTTGATTATCAAGTTATTAAAGCAAATCAAGTAATTACTTAGTCATATTTAAAACCAAATCCAAAGCAGATAAAATAATCCAAAACATAATTTAAAGGTCTTGTTACAAACCCAAATAAAAACCAGAATTTAAAGTAAAATACCCAAATCAAATGTCCATGTAAAATCGAAGCAATTATCGCATGGTCACCTCGAGTCCACCGGCTCCTCATCCGCGATCTACGAATCACACGAAAAGATAAGGAGAAGATGAGTCACCAAGACTCAGTGCATAATCCCCCTCCCGATTATTAGAACATGCTTACACAAATCATAATCAAGCAAACACATCATGCACCCAAACCTAGCCATCCACAACTCTGTTTTCTACCCCGTGTGGTACCAAACCACTGGTGGTGCCAAACCACTGGTGACCCAAAGTCACTGATATCAATAATAATGTGGTGCCAAACCACTGGTGACCCAAAGTCACGAATAATCCAATTGTGGGGCCAACCCACGTTGTGATACCAAATTACTGGCGATAATCCCGTTTTATCAAATGTGGGGCCAACCCACTGTGGTGCTAAGCCACTGGGATGAGTCGCTATGAGGTGCCAAACCTCTGGTGACCCAAAGTTACGGAATCAACTGTGGTACCAAACCACTGGTGGTGCCAAACCACTGGTGACCCAAAGTCACAGATATCAATCTTCCTCCTCCTCTCATATCACCTACAATAATGCAATGCACATACAAATCATGCCATCATGCTTAATCATTAGACATATATCGAACATACAAAGATAATATCATCAGAAATCATGTGACGTAATCTCAACAAAACAGACTTACCCGAAATCCTTGCTCATACCCATAAAGGTATCATATCAAAATCTACACAATTTCGGCTTTTAACATAGTTTAGGTTATTAACAAGTTTACAATGATTATGAAGTGTGTAAGTTACACACCTGGTTACTAACGCGATCACTGAATCCCGAAGATCCCAATCTAACGCACTAGATCCCCTTTACCTACCTTCGGCCAAACCAAGATCATTAGCAAAAGCCATTCGGCTTCACTTGTAAATCCTAAAAAGTTAACGCATCTAGCAACCCTCCTTACCTTAACGCTTTTCGAATACTAGCCACAACTCGAGATATGCGAGATCTCAGCCTTCCCCTACAATCGGCCAACATTCAACCACATAAAGCAATACCCTTCGGCTTTTCAAAAGAATAAGGGAAAGAATGAATCGGCATGAGACCTTACCACAGTCCTAACGAAGCCGATTGGTAGAGAAAGTAGATGACCACGATCCACTGCTTCTAAACCCGAAGAACCTAGGAGAAACCGATTGCATAGTTGATTAAGAGTCAAGACAAATGCCGAAATTTGGCTTTTGTTCTATACATGTCGACAGAGAGAAAAGAAGAAGATGATAGAGTTTCGGCCAAGAACACTTACCCTCTTCAAACCCGATTAGAGAAAATCACACAAGAGAGATCTATGCTTAGTTGATATTTGGCCAAATGTTAAAACAAGAAGGGGAGAGTTGAGAGCGATTTCGGCAATGGGGTTGAGTGATCAAGGGAGATTCGGCTATGGATTAAGAAAAGAAAAAGCAGATGAGATTCGGCCAAAATGGAAGGAGAGAATGGAAGGGGTATTCGGTTTGAGTGATGGTGAAAAGAAGATGAAAGAAACAATTGAAAGAATGGCTTGAGGAAGAAGAAGGTTCGGCCAACCAATAAGAATGGAGAGCAAAAAGAGATGAGGTTTAGGGAGAGTAGTGTTTCAGCTTCAAATGAAATAAGAGAGGAATGCAAGTGAAAATTCGGCTCAATGCATAAGGAAGAAATCGGCAAGAGTCTAGGGTGCTTTCGGCTTTCGGTTTCAAAGGAGAAAAAGAAAGAAATCTCAAATGGTTCTAAAGGATTCGGCTTGTTGTGCTAGAGGGAAAATCGACAAGTGCCCAAATGAGGTTTCGGTTTTGCTTTTGAACCGAATGCACCAGAGCTTTGCTAGCCAAAAATGTTCACTAAGGATTTTCGGCACTCCTCCTAAGTCTTCCAGCCGAATACACCTCCTCACACAATTCAAATTTCGACAAACTCTCAAACCTCTCATGGCCACTCGTTCAAACAAGTTTGAAATATTCAAACTCCTAAATTCTCTCTTTGCCACCCGTTCAAATCAATTTGACTTGTTCAATGATTATCGACAGAGTTTGAGTGAGCACAACTCTTCCTCGACTTAGCGTCAAAATACTAAGCGAGAAAATGGGATCTCATTGCTCGAACTCGAGCTCCCCCTTCCCTGCATGTGGCGTCACTCCTCAAGGCCCTAGGTGGCGCCTCCTTGCCACACTTTACCAAGGCAATTCTTGTGCTTAACTTTACCACGGAATATACTTAACCCCTAGCTCCTTGACTCCCTTAACCAAAGCTTAAAACAAAATTTTTCCTATAGTTCAGGCCTACCCTTAGCTTATACCTAGACCCTAAAACATCTCAATTAACATCACAACCAAGCCATTCACATGCAAATAGTTCAAACACAATAGCCCCTATTTAAGGATGTTACACGTAATGCCTCTTAACCCTAGTCCGGTGATGGATACGGGTTTGGGGTGTTACACAAAGTTCTAGACAATAAAAAATATAACACTCTACATACTTGTGTTGTTGCAGGTACGTTACATGATCAATTGATATTTGATTTTAACCTCATCTCTGAAACTGTGTTTTTCTTTTTACTTATACTTGTGTCGTTGGAGGTATGACACAAGATCATCCTAAGTTAGATTCTAACATGATCTCTAACATTATATTACTTATGGTAAAAGTGAGTCTTAAGATTCTCGTATTTGTTTTGATTGCAAATATCCGTAGTCAATACGATTACACGTTATCATACTACAAGGCATGAGTCGTAAAACAGAAGGCAATGAAGAAGATGCATAACAGGTAATGAATTGTGGCAATGGTGTCAGGTACTGAATCAATACGTCCCATGTTTCGTAACCGATCTAAAAATAGAGCCTGCGTACTTTCACAATCGTTTGGTCCGAGGGAGAAGAGTTTTCCATCATTTCTTTTGGATTTTCAAGCAATGCATCGCACCATTCCGCTATTATAAGCCATTAGTACAAATTGACAACATGTTCATGTATGAGAGATATGAGCATAGGTTGTTGTTGGCTGTTGGACAGGATGATAATAAAAAAATCTTTCTAATAGCTTTTGCAATAACACCAGGAGAATTCGTAGATGATTGAGATTTCTTCTTGACTCACTTGAGAAGGCATGTTGTGCCGTAACCTGATATATGCGTCATTTTCGATAGAGGACCCGGAATACAGGCCACAATTGAACGACATGGAAGCCTCTTGGACTGTACACACCATAGATATGGTATATGACATATAGGGTGTAACTACATAGGGTGATATCACTCAGATGCTCAGCAAAAACAAGTTATTAACATGGGTACATAGTTGCCACTATTTCTTATATTATTCTTTAACATATACAGTGTTTTCATTCATGGATATACTATTTATTTTCTTCGATAGGGTACGAGCTTGTCTAACCTCATTTCCATGAAATGCTGGAGAACTTGTAAGCCATTAATGAACAAGGTGCGGGGCACCTCGATGAGATACCCTTCAAGTAGTGGACTAAATCGTATAATAGAAGTTTACGATACATGCATATAACAACGAACCTAGCGAAATATATAAATTTCATATTGAAAGGGACGCATCATTTTTCGATAACCTCGATGGTCAAAAAAACATATTTCCACTTAGTAGCCTTATATCCAAAGCGAGCGGAAAAATAATTTGGAAAAATATTGGGCTGTCACGTTTGGTGTGAGGATATGATGAAAGAAATTAGAAAAAAATGAAGAAAGAGCGAACTCTATGTCTGTGATGTGTCACTTGTGTTAAAATCTAACATTTCAGGTTATAGAGTTCAATAGACCCGGCCAAGGTATTATCGAGGGATCGTACCGTGTATACTTGAGACAAAGTACCTGAGACTGTGAGAGATTTCAAGCACTTCGTTTTCCATACTTATATGCAATTATTGCATGTGCCTCAAAACGTCTGGATTACATGAGCTTTGTTGACAAAGTATATAAACTAAAACACATTTATAAAGTATGAAAATCTGAATTCCCATTGGTCTCAGATGAAAGTATGTGGCCGTCTGTATCAAGTACTCTATTCGAGTTGGTACCAAATAATTTGTTGTGTCGTAAGCCAAAAGGTCAACCAAATTTTACTTGAATACGTGACAATGTGGAAATTTGGGAGAGGACAGACCAACCAAGGTTATGCAGTTTTTGTAAGAACCCAGAGCATACGAGCCCAACATGTCCACACATGGGAGAAACATTGATGACAAGACCTTATTAACACGTTTATTAATTCTTTTGATAGAAAATTTGTTCATGTTCTTATTGCTTATCATTTTTTTGGTAAATTGTGAACATTGATATATTATTGATGTAAAATAAAATATAAATAAATTTTTTTATTTTTTCATAGATTATAGAAAAAATGTCACATTTCAAATTTGGCAGAACTGAGTAAAAAGTGAATAGATATCGAGGTTACCTATTTTGACGCACTATGGTAGCATAGTCCACCATTTTACAAGCTTCTAGCAAACTAAATTTTGGAACATAAAGTATCTGCCCTTTGAAGTATCTAAGGATTTCATCTCAAAGTATTCTTCAATTGAAGAAAGAGTACGACAAACAAAGAGTACGCCTCAAAGCTTTGGCTGAGTATGAAACGCCTACTGAGTGTATGAGAAATTTTTGCGAGATTAGATCTCTTCAAGAGCACGCCTTATGAGAGTTATCGCCAAATATATGGTATGTCCAATTTGCTCAAATGATGTTCAAGGTGGGCTCTGTAACGTCATTGGTTAGGAGTCAACTGAATGGATTGACTAGTCAAACAACATCTGCATCATATTCTCTTTTATATTTTTCCCAGTTTTGTAGGGCATTTAAAGGACAATTTCTGTATACAATCTACATTTGTCAAGATCCACTAGGAGGAACTGAATATTTATATGGTATGAATGGATCACTCAGATGGTTTTCCTTCCTTTTGTTCCACGCTCTGGTTCTTCTTCCTAAATATTCTTTTCTTCTTCATTAAACTGGAAGCTAAGGATTTTGGGTTAATCAGTGAATGTTTCAACCTCTTGGTAAGTCCGATAACTCTGCATGTTATGATTTTCAAAGAGCAAGGATGTTAAGAAGCATAAATACCACATAGAGTGAATAAGAGGCCCTGCATAAGGGGTTGTATGTAATTGATATGTTGGTAAACTGTTTGTAAACGAGGTTTTAATGGTAATCTCATGTTCTTTTAAGAAGGTGTTGCTGCTGGTTCGAAAAGGACGATAGGACTTGAAGCTTTGAGCTATAGTAAATGTGAGTTTTAGGTGGGTTTTTATCTTGAATCATGTATGATAATTTACAATGAAAATTCGTATGTTGATGTCTTCTTGGATATCTAGTGAATGTATGTGTAGGTGAAGTATCGTAGAAATTCTACATGTTAATAAGATATATGAGTTGTTGCATGAATAAGATAATAGGTGATATGTACGCATGTGAAATCAGGTATGAAAGAGTATGAATTTGTCAAGAGTGTGTGAATGAAGCTAGGTAAGTGTGTTCTGTGTTAAATAAGTAACACAACCATTTGTGATGCCTCTGGTAGGGCAGATACATTGCTAACTGGACTAGAAGATCACAACATACAAATATGTGTAAGGCCGTGTGGTAGAGACCCATGACATCATATAAAATGAGAATACTCATGGTGTAGCCTCTAGTAAGATGTAAATCGGACGGGTAGATCACGACATGAGGATAGGTACAAGAACCATGTGGGATAAGCCCTATGGTAACATAGAGATAGTCCGCCGGGACAGCAAACACAGAATTCTTTGGAAAGCGCTTGTGGCATTTTTTGTAACACCTTTGTGGCGTATTCTGTAATGCCTTCATGGCGAAATCTAGTTAACAGCTTTTGTGGCGAGATCTGGGTAATTTTTGAGACTTCTCTGCTAGCTGACTCTATGATAAAGATCTGGTAAGTTTGAAGATATTCCTGTTTGGTTAGCCTTATGGTGAAATTAAATATGCCTTGGGGGCATTTCCTGAAAAGAGTTCTTGGTATAGTTCCTAAAGAGAAAATCTACCATAATAACTCGTTAGTATAGAGAACGTGGTGTAATCATAGATATGGGTCCTCTAAGTGTTCATCAGATCTGAGTTTGTTTATGTTATGTAAGGAAGTTATCTAAATTATTTAGTATACGCCAAATCTGAGTAGTTTTCATGCCAAGTGTAGAGGTTATCTGGAGTCTAAGCTATCCGCCAAATTGGGCGTTCTTAGGATATGTAACATTATTGTCTGCAATTTCGCGAGATGCCTTAGAATGTTCCATCCATCATAATAAGTTATGATCTGGGTCAATTTAAGACATGATCTAACTAGTGACCTAATAGCTCCCAAATTCAATGTGAGAATCCGTCAAAGGTATAATCCGTACGAATTTCATCATTAAAAGATCAGTTAGTGTAAGTATTCACCAAGAATAATGTTTGTGAGTACCCCATCCTAGGAAAAGTATTCAACATCTGTCTGAGTGAGAATCTGTCGAAGATAGGTTCTGTATGGACATCTTTCTAATGAATACAACCATTTTCCGAAAAGGAAATGAGATCCACGTTGAGTGAGAAATCAGAAATCTACCTAATGAGTGAATTATGTGTTTGGTGGTAAAATGTGGAAGTTGGTGTATATGTATACGCTCAGTATTAGAAAAGTATCCACCGAAGACTGAAAAGAAATCTAGAATCTTCAAGTTGAGGAATTCAACAATAGATATTCTAAGATAATCTGGGTTAATATTCACTAAGTTTGTTTGAACTTACAGGCGTCTATTTATGATACAGGTTTTAGTTAAAGAGTTGGTACGCCGGGTGGGACCAAGCAAGGAATGTGCCATGGTGGCAACTTGAGTTGCGATATTATGCATACAGAGGACACCATAGGACTATGGTGCTTATGTAATGCCCTTGAACCGACCTGATCTACCAGAACCGAATCTCGAGTGTTACGCCTTATACATATGTAATCTTGAAATTTCTTTCTTTTATTCATTTATGTAATCGTCCATCTATGAGTGTAATAGAATCTTTTGTGGCATACATTGTATAATTTGATTTACATTTTAGAGTAATAAAAATTCTATCGACTTCTATTATATCTCTAATGCTGTTGAGTACATATTGAATTGCTACTAAATGAACTTATGCACAGACTCGAACATGCCATTTTCTTTCCTCTATATGCATAACAACCCAATCCTGCCGCTCCTTTGGTGTAACCTTGGCATCGTCTCTTGGCGCATATTTTTTTACAAAGCTGAAAACAAAAACAACTTTTGTAAGTTCGTAAGAACTTAGTAAGCTAAACTTTAGAATACATTTTTTTTATTCATTCTACATTGTATATGTTATTTTGCACATCCTTGGTGTATTTCTTGACCTTTCTTACTTCTTTGGTGGTTACAATATTGAGGCTACCATTTTTCTTTCTTCAAAACCATTTTCCATTCTCTTGAGCATACTATACTTATCAACTCTTTACTTTCTATATCCTTTCTTAAAACTTACCTTATTATCAGACTTAATATCTTTTCCGTACTTACTAGTCTTATTATTTTATTTGGGTGGGGTAGACTACGCGCAGTACTTAACTCAAAATTTGCTTAGATTTTCCTTAATTCAGTGCCCTTTCTATACATTATTTTAACTCATAACCTTGCATTGCCATGTATTCTGGTGCACATTAGCCTTTCTATTCATCCATTGTAACTTTACGGGGTTTTCCACTCATTCGGTGTCTGCCCAAAGGCGTTGTCTTCAGATGGTCATCACGAGACCCATTCTTCAGATTTTGCAACGTAGGCGTTCCTTTCAAAAGATAGCCACATAGGTGTCTTTTAATAGAGTTTGGTACAAGGCATTCATTTAACTGAGATAGCCACAAATGCATCCTTTCAACAGAGATTGCCACAAAGGCTTCTTTTTTAACAGAGATAGCCATGAAGGCTTCCTTTAAGAGAGATAGCCATGAAGGCTTCCTTTAATAGAGATTGCCACAAAGGATTCCTTTTATTAGGGATAGCCACAATGGCTTCCTTTAACAAAGATTTCCATAAAAGACTCCCTTTTAACAGGGATAGAGACAAGGGATTTCTTTAACAAAGATCACCATAAAGACTTCCTTTTAGCAGAGATCGCCACAAAGGCTTCCTTTTAGTAGAGATAGCCAAAAAGACTTCCTTTTAGTAGAGATAGCCACAAAGACTTCCTTTTAGTAGAGATAGCCACAAAGACTTACTTTTAATAAAGATAACTACAAAGTCTCACTTTTATGGAAATTACAAAGTCTCACTTTTATGGAAATTGGTGTTTTTGATGATAGGGATTAGCCTGAACTCACCGTCGTGAGGTTCGCCCCTTATCGCTGGTATTGACCCAATCGTCCTTTAAATCTTTTCCTTATGATGCCATGGCCTAACCATGGTCTTACACTATATGGTCTTCAAAGTGCCATGGATTTTTCCTTTGGGAGATTCGTGTTTTTAGTCTCGACGGACCCCTTCAAATGACTCCAGAGACAGACACAGACACTTCATGCAAACTCATACTTGACAGACTTATTCCTTTCAGACTTATTCATGACAGATGCATTCATGCTTATAAATACAATGCATTTTATATTAGAATCATTCAAATCGTGACTAACTCATGACAGACATGTTCTTGCTTTCAAACATATATGCATGCATACCATTCTTTTCCTTCTCAGAGCCATAGAGTCATCTTTACTAGTTTTAGTTTCATACTTTATTCACTTAGCATATAAATATCTAGACTACAAACACACATGTAAGAGTTAGTCTAGAGACTCACCTTATAACCTCAAAAGCAGCTTAAACTTTATACCTAGCCCTCTCTTCTTAAAATCATCCGCTTGAGCTTTAGATCCTTCGTTCAACTAGATACTATGACTTCTTCGCCTCGTCAATAGAAACACTTTGTTAAAACTCATTTGAGTAACCTTTTACCTTTACCTTAACTCAAACATATTAGTAAGCCTTATTTCTTCAAGTGTACTTACAGATTTGTGTTTCCTTAACAAGCAGAACCTCAGAATGTACCTTAAATGAGGGAAAATCACTAATAGAAATCGGGGTTTCAAACTCATTTGTTGGGAGGCATATCAGAGACTAGATTCACATCTTCAACTCAGCTTGAAGGATGAGAGGAATTCTCTCATTTTCTCCGTCGTTTATTAGTAGAGATTACTTCTTGAAGAAGGAGAAAGGTCCCCCATTTCTTACCCGAGTTACCTTGACATTTTACCTCTGTCCCTATGGATATTTGACACGGGTCCCAGTCCTTACAATCCACCAGATAAATGCTTAACAGCTTTAAAGAGACATGAATGAGAATATATATATTTACATAACATACCCTTGGCCCTTAATCCTTCCTTTGTCCTTAGCCATTATGTTAGAGTATAGCTGTTATCTTAACTAATCACATTTGACACGTCATGCCTTCTTGGCGATGACCCTATTATCCGAGTCTCCTTAATACTTTACTAGACTTCTTTTTCCTAATGATTTATTCTTTTCTAAGGCAATTTCTTGCCATAGTCAAATATTGGTTATGCGCCCACTTAACACACCAAAAGCATCAATGGGACGGACAATACTTCACCATTTGAAGTAACACTTAGTTTACATATTAAGTTTAGAGCTCGCCCAAATATTGGGCGTTACCCTACTTTTAAGGAAATCTTGTTGAAACAATGTGGTCTCAGACTTAGCCTAGAGGAGTACATCGCGTTTCCTCTAGTCCTATTATCTCAATAAAAGGAATAGAGAAGATATTTTCTTCTTAACCAATCTTAAACACTTAACTCAACCCAAGTTTTTATTGAAACTTTTTAAACGTACACCAGCCATTGGGTGGTCTTATCCAAATCTACAATTTCCAACAAAACTAATCGAGTACCTACCTTTGGTCCTTAACTATCTCGATTCTCGTTTGGTTGGTTCCTGACTATTGTTCCTTCCATCTTGACTGGTTCAAGGCCAACCTTATAGGATACTCTACGCTGCTGATGTAAACTCGCATCATAAAGATTGTTTCCCTTATCCATAATGGAGTCTATCCACTCTATATGCCATCAAAGCTTTTGGGCAAATCCTTCCTTACTAGACACACTTCTTAATCACTATGTGTCAACCTAATATTCGCCAACATTAAGGCGTCATAGGCATGTTTAAAGGATTCTTATACTTAGCCTACTTCTAACACTTTACATATTCGAAACTTATCTCATCCGTCTTATTTCCCTAAATAATATCTAGACACTAAGGTTTCGCCAGGCAGGGTGTTACAACTTAGTACTCTACACCATGTTGAGTTTGTCTTTAACATGGTTTTAAGTTGTAATGTCATATGCTACTTTTGAAAATCTAATGTATTCTTAAACATTTTCTTTATTTAGTATTTTGTTTTTAAATGGTAAATAAAGGAATAAGATGAATGTTTAGATTGGTTATATGCCTGTTGTAAAATTTTGGCTAAGTGTTTATGTGATGTAACATTCAATATTCGGGTTCGGTAATTCGAGTCAGGTAAAGAGTGTTACAAAATAAGTTTACTTTATTAATATGAAATACATTATGGATGGAAAATTTTTAATACAATACAAATTAAAAGTTAACAAACTAAAGGATGATTTACATGACAAAACTTAAAAACAAATTCATCAATGTGCCACAACCCAGTGGGTGTCAGTTACGAGTAGGATTTCTTTGTAGTTGGGGTTCTAGATCCTCATCTTTTTCATCTTCATCTTCACCTCGAGCTCTATCTTCATCTTCATCTCTTTCATCCATGGTTGAATGCAATGTCGTCCTAAGTTTCCATCATATGTCGTCCGTTCTACTAATAGATGGTTGCCAAGATGAGCCACCTTGGTAGAACAATGACATTGGGGTAACAACCCGATTTTGGGTCTAGTCGGAACAATGGTTTCGGGATAACAAATCTGACGAAAAATTTCATTTTTATTATATTTTTATGGTCTACAGTTTTATGGAATGATTTCATGAAAATTTCGTTTGAAAATTTTGACGTTTGGGCACTCAATTTAGTCAAAAGGACTAAATTGCAAAAAGTGCAAAACTTGAATTCTATATGTTAGAGGTGTCTAATTGCTATGATATTTTAAATTAGAGGTCCTTAAATGGTAATTAGACCATTGGTTAAGTTAGTGGACAAAAATGGACATTGTTTGGTATGTTTTCAAGTTTTTTATTAAGGGCATTTTGGTAATTAAAATGAATTAAAAAGCCAAAATAAAGCCAAATTTGTCCATATTCTTCTTCCTTTGCTGAATTTTACATGGAGAAGACATGGATAGGGTTTTTCAAGCTTTCAAGCTCGATTGTAAGTCCGTTCTAGCCCCGTTTTTAATGTTCTTTACATTTTTTAAGTCGTTGTAACTTGATCTTTCTATTTCTACCATCAATTTGAAGAGATGTCAAGGTCTAAAATTTTACCAATGATGGATGTTTGTGTATTTTGATGCCTAATGGTAGAAAATGCATGTTTGGTGTATGATAAACAACTTTTGCTAAGTGATTTTCGGTAAAAATGCCTAAAAGGACTTATTTGTAAAAGTTAAAAAATGAGTAGTAAAAGTGTGAGTACATGAAAAATGTGGGCTATTATGAGCATGATATAGGTTCGGCTAGGCTTGGGTTTTTAAGAAATTGAATGAAAAGCATTTTACGAGCCTAGGGACTAAAATGCAAAAATGTCAAACTTTAGGGGCAAAAATGTAATTTTTGCCATTATTTGATTTTGGGATAATTTGAATAGTATAATGATTAAATAAGTTAAATGTGATGTTATAGATTAAGAAAAACGAAGTTCGGACCTAGAACGGGGAAAAACGGGTATTTGACGATTTAGTCCTTTTTGCCTTTTTATGTCGAGGTAAGTTCGTATGTAAATAATGCATTGTTATATTTATATTTTAAATGCTTTAAATTTGTATGATTTGTGATTGACTCTATGGAAATATTCGTCAAAGTTTCGACAAGCGAGATATCCCGGTTGAACCTTAGGAATAGATAGGATACAAATGTCATGACATTATGGTTACTGAGATTACGTGTAAGACCATATATGGGATATGGCATCGATATGAGACTTCGTGTAAGACCATAGCTGGGATATTGGCATCGATACGAGATTACATGTAAGACCATATCTGGGATATGGCATTGGTATTGTAATAACCCGGTTTAGACCCTAGTCAGAACAATGGTTTCGAGACCACAAATCCGAGGTCAAAAAAATATTTTATTATTATTTTTGATGTTTATAATATGTGATTGAGCATGTGAGAAAATTTGGTGTGAAAATTTTATCGTTTGTGTGTCGAATTATGAGAAAGGACTTAATCGCGTAGAATGCAAAAGCTGTGTGCTGATTTATAAGTGCCTAATTGTTGTTGTCTTTTTAATATGGAGACTTTATGATGCAATTTGGCCATTAATGAAGGTAGTGGACGGAAATGGACTGAATTAACCTTATAATATATGTTTCATGTAATTATTTAGTAAAGGTTAAATAGGTAAAACAATAATAATGTTAAAATAGGTTATATTATATCAAATTAAAACATGAAAGTGGCTATTATTCCACATCTTCCACTGAAATAAGAACCCAAGAAGAGAGTTTGAAGCTTTGATAAATTCGGCTAGGGCTTAGCTTGATTAATGTAAGTTTTTGACTCGATTTTTGATAATTTCTACATTTTTGTGATCGTTGCTTTGTGCTCTAGCTAGCCCATGCTTTAATTTTAGAATTTAATGATGATTTTGAGATATGCCATTGATGAATGTTTGAGCTTTGTGATAGTTGATGATGAAATATGGAAGATATGTGAAGGATGAACATGTTTTATCTTTGAATTTTTAGTGAAATTGAGTAATTTGGGCTTAATTGTGAAAATGAGAAATTGGGGGACTAAAATGTATAATAAATGAAATGTGTGGGCTTGTATTAGCATGGGAAGAATTCGGCTAAGCTTATGTGAATAGAAATTTTGTGTATTTTGTGATTTGATGAATTAGGGACTAAAGTGTCAAAATGTGAAAATGTGAGGGCTATTTTACAAAATGCCCTAAATATGTGTGTGTGGACTAAATTGAATGAATTGGTGATTGAATGAGTTAAATTTAAATGTGTATAGACCAAGAAAGGAGAGGTTCGGATCGAGATCGAGGCAAAGACAAAGTGCTCAATTAATCGACCGTTTCGGTATTTTGACGTCCGAGGTAAGTTCGGATATAATACTTACCATTAAACTTGTATCTATGTGATGTGACTCGAGTATTGAGGCACTAAGTGTGCAAATTTAGAAGCGAGACAGAGACGATTAGCACTGTGTGTGCGAAACAATAGAAGCTTCAGCTTATTGAGTTGGCAGTGTGTGTGTGATACCGATATAAGTTCGATTTAACTTATTGGCACTAAGTGTGCGACGAAAATTATGTTTGACTACGAAAATGGCACTAAGTGTGTGAATCAATCAAAAGAATAGCAAAGGTCGATCGAAATGTAAAGTCGAGAGGTTGGGTAGCATGATTGGTGAGTAACCATGTGTTGGCAAAGGTATGTATGATACCTATGTGGTGGGTGAATTTGAAAGTAGATGAATGGAAGGTTATGTGAGTATTGGATATAGTTGAGTGTGTATCATTGGTAAATTATCTATGTGATGGTTTAATTTGTAGGTTGATTTGATTTAATGAGTTAGTTGTATTATATTATGAACTTACTAAGCTTTTGAAAGCTTATTGTGTGATTTGTTTCTCTATTTTACAGTGTCAGTAAGGCTAGCTCGGATCCGGGGATTGTCAGTGACTTAATCATACTATCGGCTATCTATTTCGGTACTTTTGAAAGATATACATATTTGGTATATGGCATGTATATGCTAGAAGTCATGATATGTTTTGAAATGTTGGATCTTGCCATGTGATGTGGCTAGAAAGTTGAATGTTGATGGTTCATATGAGAGGCAATGAAAATGATAAAAGTGGTATGAATTAGTGAGGTTGGAAATGGTATTTTTCTTGCTTGAATTAGTTGAAGGAAATAATGTTTTATGTGTGAATTTGTGGCTTGATTAAGTGATGTTTTGCTAACATGATTTAGGATGTGAAATTTGTATTTTAGTTGGACTTATTTGAGATGAGTTTGAGCATGGCTATAGATGATATGGTTAATGATGGATTGATGCTTATATTGGCATGTTTGGCTGCAAATTTTGAGACATGAATTGGTATTGATTTGAGGCTTGTAGGTGATTCAATGTGTGGGAGGCAAGTTTGGCCTTGAAAATGGCCTATAATTGCCCACACGGTTGAGCACACGGGCGTGTGGCATGACCGTGTCTTTCGAATTTGTAATTTGATTCAAGTCAGACTCAACCTCGGTCTGGACACACGGGCGTATGACTGGCCTTGTGGTGCAAGTCAGGCTCGACCACGGGTGAGGCACACGGGCGTGTCTCAGGCCGTGTGAACAAGTCAGTAGGTATGCCCTGTTTTGCCACGGCTTGGACACATGGGCGTGCCCGAGGCCGTGTGAGGCACACGGCCTACCCACACGGGTGTGTGACATCTACAGTTTTAATAAATGTTTGAATTTCGAAAATTTTCATATATGTTCGGTTTAGCCCCGACCTCTTTCTAACATGTGTTTATGGTCTCGTAGACTTTTTTTTAAGGGACTATATGATTATATTTGAATATGATTGAATGATAATTGACTTTGTGTTGTGAAATGGATATGAAATGTTCCGATTGACCGGTAATGCCTCTTAACCCTATTCCGGCAACGGTTACGGGTTAGGGGTGTTACATTTTATTGGTATCAGAGCTACGGCTTAGTCGATTATCGGACTAACGTAGCGCGTGTGAGTCTAGCTATACATACCATATATATAAATTGCGATAGTGTGATGAATCCTGACAGCTAAAAATGTGTTTTTATATAGTAATTGATCCCAATCGAGTAGTTGCTGACGATGTAGAGAGTAATGCGCCTGCTCCCGCTCAAGGGACAGCGCCGACCACATCTAGGCCGAATGATGGTAGCCAAGAGGGAGAGGCTAAACAAGCCTTCTTTCGAATGATGAGTGAGTGGTTTTTGAAGTTCGTTCGAATGAGTCCGGATGCTCCACAACCTCCACCCCCACAAGAGCCTGTCGTGCCACAAGTTGCAGATCCGATTCGATTGAATAAGCCTCCTGTGGATAAGATTAAAAAGTATGGGGCCAACGAGTTTAGGGCCACAGCTGATGATGATGCCGAGCGAGCTGAGTTTTGGCTCGAGAATAAAATCTGAGTGTTCGATGAGATGTCGTTGACTTCTGATGAATGCATTAAATGTGCAATTTCCTTGTTGTGAGATACGGCTTATAACTGGTGGAAGACGTTGACATCCGTGGTTTTGAGAGAGAGAATCACCTGGGATTTTTTCCAAATAGAATTTTGAAAAAAGTATATCAGTCAACGATTCATAGATCAGAAACGTAAAGAGTTTCTGGAGCTGAAACAGGGTCGTATGTCTGTTATTGATTATGAACGGGAGTTTGTAAGACTGATTCAATATGCGCGGGAATGTGTTTTGACTGAAGCTACTATGTGTAAACATTTCATTGAAGGGCTAAATGAAGACATTAAATTACTGGTTGGAATACTTGACATAAATGAATTTGTTGTGTTAGTTGAAAGAGCCTGCAAAGCCGAGGAGCTCAACAAAGAAAAGAAGAAAGTCGATTCTGAAGCTTGAGATGAAAGAAAAAGATTGATGAGTAAGTCGTCTCAACCTTCGACAAAGAGATTTAGAGATGCAAGTAATCGTTCAAATGTTTCATTTGGACATCCGAGTAGAGACCGTGCGAGACAAAGTGTTGGTCCAAAAGCTCAATTACCGACTGAATCAAGTGTTGGTAGTGTTAAAAGTGATAAGCCTGAGTGTAGACAGTATGGAAGACGACATGTGGGAGAATGTTGGGGCAAGTACAATAATCGAACTTGCTATAAGTGTGGATCACGAGATCACTTCATTCGAGACTGCCCAAAGTTAGCTGAGGAAGAAAATGTTCAGAATGTGAGACCGAGTAATGTGACGGCTAGAGGCAGACCACCCAGAAACGTCGAGAATATGAGTGGAAGTCAAAAAGGGACTACTGATACAGTTGTGAGATCAGAGGCGAGAGCACCTGCCCGAGCCTATGCTATACGCGCACGAGAGGAAGTGTCATCTCCAGACGTTATTAATGGTACTTTTATTCTATTTGATACTGATGTGATTGCGTTAATAGATCCAGGTTTTACTCATTCCTATGTGTGTGTGAATTTAGTATCAAGTAAGACTCTACCTGTTGAGTCTACTGAAATTGTGATTAGAGTATCGAACCCCTTAGGCAAGTGTGTCTTGGTGGATAAAGTGTGCAAGAACTACTCATTGATGTTTTGGGATATATGTTTTCCGGCTAACTTGATGTTACTACCATTCGATGAATTTGATATAATTCTGGGTATGGATTGGCTCACTTTGCATAATGCTATTGTGAATTGTAAATGAAAGAGTATTGAATTGAGAAGTCAGAATGATGAGATAGTTCGAATTGAATCCAATGATTTGAATGGGTTACCAGCTGTTGTATCTGTGATGAAAGCTTTGAACTATGTGAGAAAGGGTTGCGAAGCTTATCTAGCATATGTGATAGATATAAAAGTGACAGAAAAGAAAGTTGAATCTGTGCCTGTGGTTTGTGAATTCCCTAATGTGTTTCCTGAAGAACTGTCGGGGTTACCTCCAATCCGAGAAGTTGAATTTGGTATTGAATTAGTGCCGGGGACTACTCCTATTTCAATAGCTCCGTATAGAATAGCACTGACAGAATTGAAAGAGTTGAAGTCTCAGTTGCAAGAGTTGACTGATAGAGGATTTGCACGACCGAGTTTCTCACATTGGAGTGCTCCTGTGTTGTTCGTGAAAAAGAAAGACGGTACTATGAGGATGTGTATTGATTACCGACAGTTGAACAAAGTGATGATAAAGAATAAATATCCGTTGCCCCGTATTGACGATTTGTTCGATCAGCTGAAAGGAGCTACAGTGTTTTCCAAGATAGATTTGAGATCGGGCTACTATCAGTTGAGAGTTAAAGAGTCAGATGTACAGAAGACTGCTTTTAAAATGAGGTACAGACATTATGAATTCTTAGTTATGCCTTTCGGACTAACGAATGCTCCGACAGTGTTTATGGATTTGATGAATCGGATATTTAGACCGTATTTGGATCGTTTTGTTGTGATGTTCATTGATGATATTCTGATTTATTCCTGTGATGAGACGCAACATGCCGAGCATTTGAGAATTGTGTTACAGACTCTGTGTGAGAAGCAATTGTATGCAAAATTCAGCAAATGTGAGTTTTGGTTGTGTGAGGTTGGTTTTCTGAGGCATATTGTATCAGCTGCGGGAATACGAGTTGATCCGAGTAAGATCTCAGCCATTTTAGAATGGAAACATCTGAGAAATGTATCTGAAGTCCGTAGTTTTCTGGGACTAGCAGGATATTATAGACGGTTTGTAAAAGGTTTCTCGATGATTGCGACTCCGTTGATAAAGTTGCTACAAAAAGATGTTAAATTTGAGTGGTCGGAAAAGTGCCAACAGAGTTTTGAGCAATTGAAAGCATTGTTGACAGAAGCGCCAGTGTTAGTTCAACCTGAATCGGGCAAAGAATTCATAGTTTACATTGATGCATCGTTGAATGGTTTGGGCTGTGTGCTGATGCAATAAGGCAAAGTCATCGCTTATGCTTCGAGGCAGTTAAAGCCGCATGAAAAGAATTATCCGACGCACGATCTTGAATTAGCCGCGATTGTGTTTGCATTGAAGATTTGGCGTCACTACCTATTTGGTGAGAAATGTCATATTTATACTGATCATAAGAGCTTGAAGTACTTGATGACTCAGAAAGAATTGAATTTGCGATAGAGAAGATGGTTAGAATTGTTGAAAGATTACGAACTTGTGATTGATTATCATCCGGGCAAAGCTAATGTCGTTGCTGATGTTTTGAGTCGAAAGACTTTATGTGCTTTGCGAGCTATGAGTACTCAGATAGATCTATGTGATGATGATTCAGTTTTGGTTGAGTTGAAAGTAAGGCCGATGTTCGTACATCAGATTTGTGATGCACAGAAAAGGGATACTGGAATGATGGTTAAACAAGACCAGTGTGGATTGAATGTCAATTCGGAATTTCGAATTGATAATGATGATTATTTGAGATTCAGAGATCGGATTTGTGTTCCAAGGAATTCAGAGCTGATTCAGTTGATTTTGAACGAAGCTCACAATAGTCGTTTGACTGTTCATCCGGGGAGTACGAAAATGTATAATGATCTGAAACAATTTTATTGGTGGCGTGGTATGAAACGGGACATCTCAGAGTTTGTTTCGAAGTGTTTAGTTTGTCAGAAAGTTAAAGCTAAACATCAAGTTCCATCCGGTTTATTACAGCCGATTACGATTCCTGAGTGGAAATGGGAGAGAATCACGATGGACTTTGTGTCGGGGTTACCTTTATCTCCGGGAAAGAAAGATGCAATCTGGGTGATAGTTGACAGATTGACGAAATCAGCTCATTTCGTTTTGGTGAGAACAGATTATTCACTTGATAAATTGGCTGAATTGTATATTGCTGAGATTGTAAGATTGCACGAGGTGCCATTATCCATTATATCTGACAGAGATCCGAGATTCACCTCGCGATTTTGGAAGATACTACAAGAGGCTTTAGGCACAAAATTGTATTTCAGCACTGTATTTCATCCGCAAACGGATGGACAATCCGAGCGGATCATTCAAGTTCTCAAAGATATGTTGAGGTGTTGTATTCTTGAGTTCAAAAATACGTGGGAAAAGCATTTGCCGTTGATTGAATTCGCATACAATAATAGTTCTCAATCTAGTATCAAAATGGCACCGTATGAGGCTCTTTACGATCGAAAATGCCGAACTCCATTATATTAGACTGAGCTGAGTGAGAATAAAATTCACGGAGTTGATTTGATAAAAGAGACTAAGCAGAAAGTAAAAGTGATTCGTGACAGTTTGAAAGCGGCCTCAGATCGTCAGAAGTCTTATGCAGACTTGAAACGAAAAGATATTGAATTCGAAGTTGGTGACAAAGTGTTTTTGAAAGTGTCTCTGTGGAAGAAAATACTTCGATTTGGCCGAAAAGGCAAGCTGAGTCCGAGGTTCATCGGGCCGTATGAGATCATTGAACGAATAGGGCCGGTTGCTTATAAATTGATGTTGCCACCTGAGTTAGTAAAGATTCACAATGTGTTTCATGTGTTGATGCTTCGACGGTACAGATCTGATCCGTCTCATGTGATTGCTCCTACTGAGTTTGAAATTCAGTCAGATTTGTCGTATAATGAAGAACCGATTTGAATTTTGGCACGAGAGACCAAAGAGTTGAGAAACAAAAGAATTTATTTAGTGATTGTGTTGTGGCACAAACACGGAGTAGAAGAGGCTACGTGGGAGCCTGAAGATGCTATGAGAGAGCAATATCCACACCTATTCACTAGTAAAATTTTCGGGGACGAAAATCCCTAAGGGGGGAAGAGTTGTAACAACCCGGTTTAGACCCTAGTTAGAACAGTGGTTTCGATACCACAAATCTGAGGTTGGAAAAATATTTTATTATTATTTTTTATGTTTATAATATGTGATTGAGCATGTGTAAAAATTTGGTGTGAAAATTTTATCGTTTGTGTGTCGAATTATGAGAAAGGACTTAATCGCGTAGAATGCAAAAGCTGTGTGCTGATTTATAAGTGCCTAATTGTTGTTGTATTTTTAATATGGAGGCTTTATGATGCAATTTGGTCATTAATTAAGGTAGTGGACGGCAATGGACTAAATTAACCTTATAATATATGTTTCATGTAATATTTAGTAAAGGTTAAATAGGAAAAACAATAATAATGTTAAAATAGGTTATATTATATCAAATTAAAACATGAAAGTGGCTATTATTCCCCATCTTCCACCGAAATAAGAACCAAAGAAGAGAGTTTGAAGCTTTGATAAATTCGGCTAGGGCTTAGCTTGATTAATGTAAGTTTTTGACTCGGTTTTTGATAATTTCTAAGTTTTTGCGATCGTTGCTTTGTGCTCTAGCTAGCCCATGCTTTAATTTTAGAATTTAATGGTGATTTTGAGATATGCCATTGATGAATGTTTGAGCTTTGTGATAGTTGATGATGAAATATGGAAGATATGTGAAGGATGAACATGTTTTGCCTTTGAATTTTTAGTGAAATTGAGTAATTTGGGCTTAATTGTGAAAATGAGAAATTGGGGGACTAAAATGTGTAATAAATGAAATGTGTGGGCTTGTATTAGCATGGGAAGAATTCGGCTAAGCTTATGTGAATAGAAATTTGGTGTATTTTGTGATTTGATGAATTAGGGACTAAAGTGTCGAAATGTGAAAATGTGAGGACTATTTTGCAAAATGCCCTAAATATGTGTGTGTGGACTAAATTGAATGAATTGGTGATTGAATGAGTTAAATTTAAATGTGTATAGACTAAGAAAGGAGAGGTTCGGATCGAGATCGAGGCAAAGACAAAGTGCTCGATTAATCGACCGTTTCGGTATTTCGACGTCCGAGGTAAGTTCGGATATAATACTTACCATTAAACTTGTACCTATGTGATGTGACTCGAGTATTGAGGCACTAATTTTGCGAATTTAGAAGCGAGACAGAGACGATTAGCACTGTGTGTGCGAAACAATAGAAGCTTCGGCTTATTGAGTTGGCAGTGTGTGTGTGATACCGATATAAGTTCGATTTAACTTATTGGCACTAAGTGTGCGACGACAATTATGTTTGACTACGAAAATGGCACTAAGTGTGTGAATCAATCAAAAGAATAGCAAAGGTCGATCGAAATGTAAAGTCGAGAGGTTGGGTAGCATGATTCGGCTAGAAGTCATGATATGTTTTGAAATGTTGGATCTTGCCATGTGATGTGGCTAGAAAGTTGAATGTTGATGGTTCATATGAGAGGCAATGAAAATGATGAAAGTGGTATGAATTAGTGAGGTTGGAAATGGTATTTTTCATGCTTGAATTAGTTGAAGGAAATAATGTTTTATGTGTGAATTTGTGGCTTGATTAAGTGATGTTTTGCTAACATGATTTAGGATGTGAAATTTGTATTTTAGTTGGACTTATTTGAGATGAGTTTGAGCATGGCTATAGATGGTATGGTTAATGATGGATTGATGCTTATATTGGCATGTTTGGTTGCAAATTTTGAGACATTAATTGGTATTGATTTGAGGCTTGTAGGTGATTCAATGTGTGGGAGGCAAGTTTGGCCTTGAAAATGGCCTATAATTGCCCACACGGTTGAGCACACGGGCATGTGGCTTGACCGTGTCTTTCGAATTTTTAATTTGATTCAAGTCAGGCTCGACTACGGGCTGGACACACGGGCGTGTGACTGGCCGTGTGGTGCAAGTCAGGCTCAACCACGGGTGAGGCACACGGGCGTGTCTCAGGCCGTGTGAATAAGTCAGTAGGTATGCCCTATTTTGCCATGGCTTGGACACATGGGCGTGTCCGAGGCCGTGTGAGGCACACGGCCTACCCACACGGTCGTGTGACCTCTGCAGTTTTGAAAAATGTTTAAATTTTGAAAATTTCCGTATGTGTTCGGTTTAGTCCCGACCTCTTTCTAACATGTGTTTATGGTCTCATAGACTTTTTTTTAAGGGACTATATGATTATATTTGAATATGATTGAATGATAATTGACTTTGTGTTGTGAAATGGATATGAAATGTTTCGATTGACCGGTAATGCTCTCTAACCTATTATTCCGCAATTTACGGGTTAGAATTATTCAGTATGTATGGTTTGTGTGTACTAGATTCCCGAGTATCCGATAGTATTCTAAGTGGTTCAATGGGAAATTCAACGGGTATGTCAAAGATGAAAAAGTATGTGAATATGTTATGTGATGGTACATGTATGTGCATAAAACTCAAAGAAAATGAGCTCAGTATATGATGAACAAGTGATAAGATTGTGATTGAGTAAGTTGTGCTTATGAAGCTTAAATGATATTTATGCTGAAACGTGTTATGTAATTCATATGATGAGCTATTAGTATATGACAATTATGTTGATATGTATTATGTTGATATTAAATGACATTTATGTTCATATGACATTTATGAAGTTTTAATGACATTCATGTTGATATATGTTATGTTATTCATATGATGAGCTATAGGCAAGAATGTGATTGAGTAAATTATACTCATGAAGTTTAATGACATTCAAGTTGAAATATGTTATGTTATTTATTTGATGAGTTGTTGGTAAGATTGGGATTGAGTAAGTTGTGTTTATGAATTTTTAATGACATTCATGTTAATATTTGTTAAGTTATTTGTATGTCAAATGTATGAATAATGTTTTGTATTATTTGCATATGAGCTTACTAAGCTATATAACTTACCCCATTCTTTTTCCATGTCTTTTAGGGTTATTAAGCTAGCTCGGGTTGGAAATCTCCGGAGATCCTATCACACTATCAAGCTACCACTTTGGGTATAAATGAATTCAAGTATTTTAAGTTTATGGCATGTATAGGGACTTATTCATTTTGTTAAATGTGTCATTGTGATTGTAGCCAATGTGTTGGCTTGTGATTGTTAAAGGTTTGTTTTTTGCTATTTGGCCATGTAAGTTGGCTCATATTAGCTAACATGGTTGTAAGCCTAAGTATATTCGTATATGTGTCAGTATCTATGGTGATATGATCTTGGTATGCCTAATGAATGTGAGATTTGTATGTTTGATTTAAGGCTTAATAAATGTAGTGAATATGTTAGACAAAGATATAAAGTTGATATGTTTTAACTATGAATGTGGAATCTTGCATGAATTGGTGTGGAAAGGTTGAAGTTCTAAGCTTGATAAATAATGACATGTTATTGTCTTGGTTGTGGTTGTTTAGCTGCTCTTAAATGCTTGAATTTGTGCCATGTGATGTTGTGTTGATGTGTGCAAGTGAGGGTGGCAAAATGGCTTGGTAAATAGCCTTGTTTTTGTCCACACGGGTAGACACACGGGTATGTGTCTAGACCGTGCCCCACGGGCATGTGTTCCGGCCGTGTGTCCCCTGCACCTTAATTTTGGAAAAACAGAATGTCCAGAATTGAGCACACGGGCAGAGACACGGGCGTGTGTCTCAGCCGTGTGTGCTACACGGCCTAGCACAAGGGCGTGTGGCACGGTCGTGTGGCACAAATCAGAGAGCACCCTAATTTGAACACGGCCTGCAGCACGGGCGTGTCCCTTTGACCACACGGGCGTGTGAGCCCTATAATATGGAAAATTTTCTAAGTTTTGTAAATTTTTCTAAAGTTCTCGGTTTAGTCCCGAACTACTTCCAATGTATGTTTTGGGCCTCGTAGGCTCGTTTTAGGGACGATATGAATGTATGTGAAAAGTTTTAAATTTAGATGGAAATTACATCTCGGTTTTGTATGTTTGCTTGTGTTTAAGTCTGGTAATGCCTCGTACCCTGTTCCGACGTCGAATACGGGTAAGGGGTGTTACAATTGGGGTGTTTGCGGCATTATCGATGAATAAGTTTATGGTGTCGCATAACTCGATTGTGGATAAAATGTTGGAATTTTCAGAGATGGCGGATACGTCAGTGTTGTTGTAGGCATTGTCATGTAATATGGTGTTGGGGATGAATGTGGTGTAAAAAATATACATGCAGAAGGTGTTGATGTAGATGGTGCATAGTGTGATGCTTGTACAAAAATATCGAGTTCATAAAGTGTTGATGCAAGGTATTGTGGTGCATAGTGTGGTGCTTGTGTGAAAATAACGGGGTTAGTGAAAGCATCAGAATAATATAAACCATACTAACCGGGAGGTGGTGCACCTATCGATGCCTCGTGTTGGGTTAGAACTAATGATGACTCCACTGAGGTGGCATGTACTCTTGACCTAGGATTCATGTAGGGTCGCCTTAACCTCCTACGATGATGTTCCCTAGTCCTTTCCTCCTCCGACAGTAGATATATTTTGTCGTGATGTCTAAACCATCTCATATAGTTCAGAGAGGTCGCCAATCCTGATGCGAGAATAGGGTCGTGCATATGTATGAAATTGTACCCATGCTCCCCAAATGTTGATATATTTTTGGAGGAATTTTGCCCAATCTTTGTCGGTCTTGCCCCGCAAGTCGACCTTATGCAGTTTTTCGAGGTTCTAGGGTGACAGTGCAATAGTTTTCCTAAATTCGAACTGACGCATCACTCGGTCAAATTCGAGCATCTCCACCATCCCAAAAATATCAATGACACCTTGACGTGGTAAATATTACATTGACCAAAATTTCAACCAGGATGCATTCTTGAATTTTCTAATCAGCGTATGACATTCATTCAAACTATAGTAAAAAATTATAAATTTTATTATCTACCTAATATCAAATCCTTATGTAAATATTATATAATTGAAAATTTCAAAAACTAACTTCCGCTTCCGATCATTGATCTAACAATAGTCGGATATCTTCAAGCTCGTCCGTTATACCCATATGACTCGCCCCATTATTCCACCTATTCATATAATATGTTATTTCAAAAATATAATAATTAATAAATATTATGATAACTATATTATCAAATGAATTTTATCTTGTTATGAGTGAGAATCGATTAGGGGCGTTGACTCGGGGATGTAAAAATGGTAGTCGGTACCATACTCATGATGCAGAAGGTGTATGCAACCATCGATTTTAATTTTTTATGGTTGTGTCACCCGACACATCTCTTGGTATAGTGTGACCAACGCAATTGATCCCTAACTGACTCGCCCCGCTTCTTTCAAGTCAACGAGTTATAGTAGCCACATTAGATGTACCAGATTTCAAGATTTATCGGGCATTAGAATACCCATAATTAACCTCAGGATGAATGCTCGGGCGTATTGTTGTCTTTCAAGGGCACTTGTGAAGTTGTCGAGATAATTAGAAATTTCTTCCAACTGTCTCATCTCTATTCGGCTACCAAAAAACTTCTCCAACACCTTACCTAGTAGTGCATTGCAAATGCCGCTCCAATCGCCAATGTCCACTAACCTCGTAACGATTGACCCAACCATCGATAAACTGAGTTGTAACGCTACGTCCTCGAGTGTGATTGTACACTCATCGCATGGAAGATGGAATGTGTGTGTCTCGAGTCTCTATCTTTCCACCAATGTGTTAATAAATATGGGGTCCAATTCACACCAGCGAGCATACGAGACACATGCAAGAATCTCGCCTTTTGCAAGTCTTCGTCAATAACACATGGTGCCCTCGCAGATAAATTGTAGATGTACGTATTTAAAATCCGATCTTCGACCTGATTATATAAAAATAAAAAAAAATTATAAATTTAATAATGTTAACAATTTAATAATGAACTTAATTAAAAAATAAAAATATTTTTTAACCTTTTTCAATTGGACGCCAGAGATGTACTTGTTATCAAAACGAATTAGCGAAATTGTCATTATAAAAATCAATTAAAAACAAATAAATTACGAAATATAAAATTAAACAACAAGATTTTTAGAGAAATTATCTTTTAAAAATTGAGAACTACAAACTTTAGAGAACTGAGAGAATGGATGAATTGAGAGAATTATAAGAATGAGATTTGAATGCAAAAGGGAGAAAAAGGCTTGAGTTTATATAGCAAATAAACTAGTTATTTTCAGCTGTTGAAAATAATTTACCCATTGAAAAACTTATTGTTGCCTGAAAGCGTGTTCAATAGGACGTGTTTTCATTTGACATGGCAGGAAAATGCGTCTTGTTGGATGCGTTTTTTTTTCTCTCTTCAAAATCGACTTATTTCCCTAAATATCTCATAAACCGGCCCATTTCTCTAATTTTTTTAAAATTGGCATTTTTTAATTCACCCAAAATTTCTTTTATCTATTTTAATATTTAATACTAAATGAAAATTCAAACCGACAGAATAAAGCGTTGAAGAAGGAAGAGACAGCAAAATTTAACGAATAAAAAGAAAAAAGAAAAAAGAAATAAAGTCAAAGAGAATACTTTTGGGTGTGATTTATGACAAAGGTAACACGCGTACCAATTATTTATTGGGTCCGTCATGCTGGACGGTCCTCTACGTGCATTACTCTTTTTTCTTGTTTTTTGGAATTGATAATTATTCTTTATAATAAAATTATTTCTAAAGTTGGAAGATAGGTTGTTACTTGTTATTATAATGTGATGATTTTTTATTTGTCTTGCTATTTGATATTCGGATTAAATTTAGAAAACTTGTAAAGTTTTTTCAATATTGTTTTATTTATTTATTTATTTATAAGATTTGAACATATTACTTTTCAATATTACCCCTCTTAAAAAATCGAGAAATTAATTTTTCAATTCTCTCATAAATAATAAATTTACACTTTAACTCCTTAAAATAAAAAAAAAATTATATCATTAAAAAATAATAAATTAACATTTTAACATTTCAAAATTTTATAATTCAATTTTAGATCTCAATTCCAAAATTTAGCCTTAAGATATCAAACTCTTTTTTCATTTAACCCAAAATATTTGTAACTTAGCAGTAGTAAAAAGAGAGATTCTTTTTTATTTTCAACTTCGCTTTATGGTTTTATCTCTATAATGTTTCTTAAATCAAACACAATTCAACTATAACTCATAAATAAATCAAACTTCAACAATTCAACATTATTTATTTTTAAGTTTATTTATCTTTGATTTGCATTTATTATAGATATCAAAATTATATTTAAAATTGTTTATTCATATTCCTTAATTTTACTTAAATGAATCTATTTGTAAATATTAAACAAATATGTTGGTTAATAACTAAAAATTTATTCATAAATAATAAACAAATTGTAAATAAATATAATTTCTTTATATATATATATATATATAAAATAATCAAACATATATTATAAATAAATAAAATAAGCACATAAAATAATATTATTATTAATTATATCATAATCAAACAATAAATAATTTAAAATGAGTTTTTTTTTTATACAATGTCTAAAACTACCCATAACCCCTCCCTAACCCTTGTAAACGTGTTTCAGTGCATTCGAACTCATGTCCTCTTACATTAACAATAATAACAATGCAATCCCTCAAGCGAAAATTTTAAATTATTTATTAAACGTACTGGTTTATAAATATAAATGAGTTGAATATACTTTGTTCATGTTTATTTAACTTACAAAATTTAAATTTTATTCATGTTGATTTATTTATGTTTATAAACATAAACACACACAAATTAAACAATTTATCGAAAATTTTGTTCATTTAACCCTAAGTGAAACTTTAATACACAATAAAAAAAATTTGGCTTAAATCACAAAATGATTCTTAAGCTATACTTTTTTTTCTATATTGGTATCTAAATTTTTTTTTTATCACAAGTGGTACCCTAAGTTATACTTCATTATCCAAAGTAGTACCTAAACTTTTTTTTTTTGGTTACTAGTGGTACCTAAACTATATTATATTACCCAAAGTGGTACCTTCCATTACCCAAATTATCTCAGCCGTTAAAAAATTTCTCTTAACCAATCATTTTGTGACACATTGTACTTTTAAATTAAAATTAAATTATAAAAAATCAAATTTAATTATATTAAAAATTTTCAAAAAAAAAATTCACTCTCACCTTCCTCATGGTTTATTTTCTTTTTTTTTTAATGCATTTTTTAAAATTATTAGATAACTTTTCTTTTCAATTCTCATCTTCTTTTCTACTCAACATCTTCCTAGTACTTGGATTTCATGCTTTATCTGGTTTTTTTTTATAATAAAAGGTCAGTCAACATTAACTATTTTATGTAAAGTATATAGAAAAAAATAGAAAAAAAAAATATTTTTAAGAAAAATAGCACATCTATTTTGAACTGAGACGAGAAAAGAATTGAAATTGATGTTTAAAAATGGAAAAGAAGCTTGTTAGAATAAGGGTTTTGTTGAAAAAAAAAGAAAAAAGAAAAAGGGTTTGAATGAGTCGATGAGTTCTTGAATTTTCCATCACTAAAGTTTTTAGGTAAAGAACAAAAGAGATGAATATATTTATAATTTTAAAAGAAAAAATTTAAGGAAATACTATTTAAGTAATTGTTTTAATTAAAAATGGTCTCATGTCACAAAATGATTGGATAAGATAATTTTTTTAATAGTTTTGATAATTTGAATAATTAAGTATAGTTTAGATACCATTTTAAGTAACGAAATATAATTTAGATATCAATTTTAAAAAATGATATAATTTAGATACTATTTTGTGATTTAAACATAAAAATGGATAGTTTGTGTAAAAATCTAACATCATAGGCGATTTAAGTGAAAAAAAAAAAAGAAGAAAAAGAAAAAGAGAAGAAGCTAAATGTTATTGAAGTACAGTTTGTATAATGAATACCAAAAATACATTTTCGAATAATATATCTATCCTCCTTCCATAATCTTCTTTTCTCTCGAGCCTGAAAATAAAAGCAAATTTGCTTTTCACTTTTCATGATTTACAATGATTTCAAATAATTCATTGGTTGTTGAGAGCATAATGTAACACTTCTTGGGACAGATTATAATTTATTCATGTCATAAAGTTTTAACATTAATAATGAAATCATCCTTTGCTTTTCTTTTTTCTCTTTTCAAAAGGAACTATCATAATTATTAACTACCCTGTTTCTTAACCATTTTTTCCCCTAAGCTTATGCCACGAATGTAGGCCGGCTCTTATCGATTACCAACATTTGGTGTTTTTTCATCAAATATTTTCATGTAATAATAATAATAAAGGTGTGTTGGTCATGATGCTTCAATTTCATCACTAATTATTGTTAACATATTTCAATCTAAGGAGAGTTCATTTTTTTTATTATTATATATAATCACATGTTTTTTAATCTCTATTCGGACGGGAAGTAGTAATCAAATAAAATCTTTTTAATAATATCAATTTCAATATTCAAATTTAGTCCGAATAACTAAGGAAAAAAAATCTATTTTTACTTCTTCAAACCACTTATTGCTAAAACAGTTTTGTCTTTTAGTGAAGCAGTAGTAAAATTTCTTCTTTCACCTATGGATGATTGAGTTGAGTTTAAGATTATTGTTAGAAAATATTGGAATAGTAAAAAAGGTATGGTGAAAAATTGTTTACTTCTCTCTGGATATGGATATGAATTGGTTGGGCTTAAAGTTGAATATGGGCATTCAATGGCTTTGCAAGAGGAACATGAGCTACAAGGGTGCTAAAATGGAGAACAACCGGAAACCATGAAAAACACGGTGAGAATAAGGAAATTCCTAGATTTGGAGGCTAACGTAGAGTCGTCCTTTACCTCATGGGTACATGGAGATTGGCTGACTCTTCTTTTCTTTTTTTGACCGGAAAGCTTGGAAGGGGGCTATGTGCAAGTTTGGCAAGGTGCATGTGCATTAGTGTTGGCCTCCCACAAATGTTGGGGGTTGAACGTTATGTATTGATGGTTGGCATGTTGCCAGCTATCCCTTCACCAATGACCTTTGGCTTCAGGAGCCATGTAATTTTTAGAAGTTTTAACTTGTTTATCGTGGTACGGTATAACAATAATTCTTTTTATACTATAAGGCAGATTATAAAGTAATTCGGTGAAAACTTACTTTGTGAGAAGTTCATGAGGTGTTATTTCAGCATATATACGAGTGAGAGTAAATAGCGTTGATAAAATTTCCATAGAATGAAATTAATTTATGTAGTTTGTGCTTTAAAAGAGGTTCTATCTTGGTTTACACAAACATATCCTTAAAAGGATGTTGATGCTTAACTTGTTCCTAAAGATGACTTTATTTTTAAAACTTTTGGATACGGAATAATTTTGTATTCCTCAAAGGATTTTTGATACTCAATCTTTTAATGTGAAAGGAAAGAAATTGTATCCCTAGAATGATTTCCCCTTAAAGATTTTCTATTCTCCACCTTTAATGTGGTAAGGAGTAATTTTGCATCCCATGAAAGATTTCCCCTAATGATTTTCTATACTCAATCTTTTAATATGAAGGGAGTAATTTCCTCTCCATTGAAGGAAGAATAATTTTGTATTATAAGGGTATCTTAAATAAATTCCTAATTGACTGCTATTGCATTAGTTGCATGTCTAGAATTGAGAATTGTTATTTTCATGAAAATGTGTTGCTCTTGGTTGGACCCTTTATAAGGAAGGTAAAAAATCATTTCTTTGACAAGGCATCTAAGTTTATGCTCTCCAACACTTTTTAATACTGAAGTTGATAAAGAGCCCAAGGTAAATTGGAGAGAGTTGGATAGAGTAATCTGTGAAAATAAAGGATTATCTAACTTTTATACCTAACTTGGATGCTAACGTGGAGTTGTTATTTGGCTCGTTTGGAGATTGACCAACAGCTAGTTGAAAGAGGCGGATTGTTAAATTTAAGGTGTTTGATATTGTTGTTAAAAATTACGGAAATAAGTTAAAATTTTTATTTTAAACATTATGTTAGAAATTAGATAATATATAAATAATTTAATATTATGATACATTAAAAATAAATAAATCCAATTATTAAATACATTTAAAATAATTAATGCAAATAAGAATAATTTGATAATTTATGTAAAAACTAAAAAAAAAAAAAAACACTTAAACTCCAATTTTTACGTTTGGGGTGAGAAAACACCCATCCATCACACTTTTAATCTAAAAAACGAGGAAGCGTTTGAGGTAAAAAAAAAAAAAAAAATACTTTTCCACCTATAACAGCAATCCTGAACCCATCCTAATTCCTTTTGGCCTTGATCCACAAGGTTCGCAAGGGCAGGCTGTATGTGCATTAGTACTAGCCTACCACAGATGTTAGGGACTTATAGTTGGCATGTTGTCGACCGTCCCCTGCCGATGCTTTTAAATTTCATGAATTATATAATTATTGGATTCTAGCTCGTTTATTATAATTTAGTATAACCAAAATTATATGTTTAAAAATAATAAATTTATTTCATCTATAAATCAGTTTTCCACCCACAAAAGCTTCTTTTTTTTTCTAAACTTTCTTTTTCAAATTACCAAATCATCGTTATTGTAATCTAAAATACAAAATTACTTTTTTTCTAAAATTTATTTAGCTTTAAAACTCATGTTCAACGTCTACTTCTTAATGAGTCTACAGTTTGATTTGATTAATTCATAAAATCATTTTTTAAAATAAGTCACTTGGCTTGTTCTAGTAGATACATTGGAAAATAAAAAAAAAATTTAATTTGATTGATTCATGCCATCATTTTTATGAAATAATATTTAAATTAGAGGTGTTTATGAGTCAAGATAGATTGTGTTTGAGCCAGGCTCACATATATATCATTCATAGTTGTTTAAGCTTAACTTGACTCAAAATATGAACATCAAAATTTGTCCAAATTCGTTTATATTTACAAATGGCTAACCTAAATCTGTTTAAATTTGTCCATATTATTTAATAATATATATATTTATTTATTTATTTCTTTCAATACCATTATTTTGTATTAAAACTTTAAATATAAGTACTTAAAAATGTTATAGATTACATCATACATAAAATAGCATATTATATACTTCAAAAATTAGACTCGAGCTCTGAATATAAGAGTTTTAACCTAATCAACATTTTAAATTGACCTAATTTTCTTGTTGAAGCCCATTTTCTAGTCTTAAAGTTTTAATCAAAGCTCTTCTAAATATCGGACCGACCTTCTAAATTGGACAAATAATCCGATCTTTAAATAAGCAAGACTTGGAGAAACTTTTAAATTTTTTTTTTTTTTTAAGTAATCTAATTCTTAAAAGACTACAAACCAAAGTAAGTGAGATAATATAAATCTTATAATCAAATAATTAGTAAACAAGTGTTAAGCATGGTTATGATGATTTGTATATGCTTCCATGTTTCAAATAAATCTTTTCATTAAAAAAAGTAGCAATCCATTTTTTTGTCACCATCCACCGGCCTTTATACTTAATTATAATTTTCTAAAAGAAAGTTAGAATGTTCAACGTTAACTGGAATTTTAATGGGATTCTGAAAAATGGAGTGGAGATGAGCAATAACTGAGATAGATATTAAAAGAATAAATATTATAGAGTTGACTTTGATGACGAAGTGGCCGAATAGATGCGTAAGTTTTGAGATGTGTTTACATGTTTAAGTCGGTAAAGAGTGAAAATCAAAGGCAGGGACTGTTTTCATTGGGATGAAACTCGTAATTCAAAAATTTGCTGTAATGAATGATAGATTTTTAAAGAGACAAAATACTATACGATTTTATAAAATTTTACCATTTTCTGACCTCTCACCCAACGTATGGCTACGGGTAGCTTATTTGGGCATGCCATTGCGCTGGCTTGCTTCACATGTTTAGTGTCTAACCTTATTGATTATGATTATTTTTGGTAAAATTATCTACTATTCATAATTATTTGGCTAAAAGTATTATCCATCTTCTTGCTTTAAAATTTGGATAGCATTTTGTCTTCTTTATTCAAAAAATGAGTAAATTAGCTAATGTACATTATATTAAAGAGTAAATTTGTCCTTTCTATTAAAAATTTCATTCATTTGTATTGTTTAAAACTGGCGTAGTTGATAAAATAACCATACAGTGACATTGTAATAGGCCCAATATGCCTGGTCCCACAAACCATACAAATAAATAAATACAAAAACCAAAAATAACAAACCAAATAAAATGTCCACAGTCCATTTACATAGCCCAAAATTACCTAATTACAAAACAGGCTCAAAAACCTAAATAAGCCCAAAGCCTAAATTAACCCAATACAAATACCCATGACCAATTCTAACCTAGCCCAAACTAAAATAGGCCCGGGTGGCCCAAGTGATTAAGCAAGTCAGAGACCTAGGGTTTTTGGAACCCTAGGCGCCGCAAGCACCCAACACAGACCCTAGTCGCGCCGCAGTCAGCGCGAGTCATGCCTTATCGCTGCCGTGATCTGCGCCGTTCATCTGCAAAAAAAGGGAAAGAAGAGCCAGAGAAACGCGAATATAGCAAGAAAAAAAATACCAAAACTTGTATTTTGACAGTGGCTATAAAAGGCCGAATATATTTGATGTAAAAAAGAAGAAGGCATATATACAATACCATACACACAAAAAAAAATCAAAAAACAGACGAGCAAAGGTTTTTTTCTTCGTTATTTTTCTTCTCTTTCGGATCTGTGCTTTTTTTTAAGTTTCTTTTTTTTTCTTTCTTACATATATTAAAGTTTATAATATAGTTAAAAAAAAAGAGGAGGAAAAAACTCACCTTTTGGAGTTCCGGCCATTGTCTTGTTGTGGGCGACGACAGCAAGGACGGCGGGCGAATCATCACGAGAAAGCCACGGAGCTCACTGAAATCGCCAGAGGAGAGGTTGCAGAGAGTTTTTTTTAGGAGAAGGTTTAAATGATTTTCAGAATAAAAAAGTTGGCTTTTATAGAAGGATTAAACGGCACCGTTTAGTGCCTTGGGTCTGGACGCCAAAACGGCGTCGTTTTGGTTCCGACCCGCGTGACCCGACCCACTATCATAGGATCCGCGTGTTTTCTGTTAAATGGGCAATTTGCATAATAGACCCTTTTGCTTTTGCAACCTGTCCCGATGCGCTCCTCTTTCACTTTTGATTTTGGCCTAAAATTTTCCTTCTGTTTCGATCTGGTCCTTAGGCCATTTAATGGTGGATATCAGAACGACGCCATTTTGGTGATAGGGTATAATTGCCCAATCAACCCCTAGGATACGACGTGTGTTTTAATTCAGTCCTCGTTTAACTTTTTTTTATTAATTATTTTACTCAAATTATCTTGTTTTATTTCATTAGGTTATTTTATTTTATGTATTTTCTACTTATTGTGTGTTATCTTTTATATTTTACGTAATTTTAACTTTATTTTAATTTAAAATTCATTTTAGTTTAGTTTTTTGTTAAGTTATTCTACTTTATTGTATATTATTTATTTTATACTACTACATAAGTGTATATGTTTTTATTTTAAAATTTATAATATTTTTTTAATTGTCTTGTTATTACCACTATTATTGTTAATAATATTATTATTATTACTTTTGATATTACTAGTATTATTATTTCTATTTTTACTGCTATTATTTCTTATTATCATTACCATTAATTTTAAATATTATTACTATTATGTTATTATTAATACTATTTTCATTTTACTATTACTTTTATTATCATTTTCATTACTATTAACATTTCTGTTATTTCTATTATTACTAATATTATTTTATCTTTACTATTTGTTTATTAATATCCTTTATTATTATTGTTGTGTTTGTGTTACTATTATCATTATTTTATTATTATTTTTCTTATTATGCTATATAGCATTTATTTATTAGTTCACCATTAGCTTCCATTTTTGCTATTGTTTTATGTTATTTTCTCTTATTTTATTCGTTTATTTCGCTTTTATCTTATTTGTATTTTATTTATACCTTTGGTATTGTTATTTGTATTTTCATCACCATTATCTTGTCATACAAACTAGTATCGTAACTTACTTTACATTTCTTTATAAAAAATCATATCACCTTTTACTCGATTTTCAAAATACGCAAATGCTCCGTGTTTCAAGATTCGAAAGAAATCGTACCCTAACTTACTGGGTCTCGATTTTGCTCATCGAATCTAAAGAACCTATTATTTTCCTTTTAAAATCAAAGCATATGAGTTAAATAAAAACTTATTCTCGGGAACTCAAAAATGTTGTGTCCTAACTTACTGGATATGATATTTCGTTGTCTCGAGATAAGGATTTTCAAAAATAAAGGCAATATTTTGTATTTGGGAATTTTGAGAAATGGTTCCCTAACTTACTGGGTTTCGATTTCTCGTTTAAACCAAATAGCCGAATATCCTTCTTAGATTTAAATGTACGAGTTTTAAATGGCGAAAGATAAGCTTAGTTTTGAGGTTTCGAAATGTCGTATCCTAACTCATTGGGTATGATGTTTTATTCCTTCAAGATAAGCAGGTCTTAGCATCTAGTTTAAATTATTCATTTTTTTTAACAAAAAGGATCGTATTTTAAAATCTTTTCCAATTTTCGACATTAAGACATCAAATAATCAATTAGGTACCAATTTTTGGGCGTTACGAGGGTGCTAATCCTTCCTAAATGCATGAACCGACTCCCGAACCCGTTTTTCGAATTTCGTAGACCAAAATCATTGTTTTAATAAATCAAAATGTTTTTTTATTAAAATGATCAATTTCAAGGTGACCCGATCACACCTCTAAAAAAGATTGGTGGCGACTCCATTTTCGTTTTTTAAAGTCGATCCCCGTTTTTCTAAAAAAATTAAAAAAATGGTTTCGACAGCTTGGCGACTCCACTGGGGACATAAGAGAGTCAAGCCGTAAAATTGATTGTTTCCTGTCCTTTTGTCTAAATTTAAAAATCTGATTTGAAAAATTATGATCCTTTTTATTGCATGTTGTTTTAATCTTGTAAATTATTTCTATATTGCATTGCATGACCGTTGTGGTCACATCCTTTTAAGTGGGAGTGAGAAGCTACTTCTTCGTGAGGTTTTCACCTCCATGCAGGATAGTGAATCGCTTTCGGGATACATCCGTACCTATGTCTTCGTGAGATTTTCATCTCCGTGCAGCTATAAGGAAATGTATTCCCCTGAACTGAACTCGGTCCGTATGAGCCTATAATGGGTGAGGATCGAGGAATCTACTGGTTCAGGTACCTCAACTTTAGAGCTAAACCACACGTAGAAAACCTCGGAGCCTACCTTAGGTAGAACCATGCCAAACCCCAGTAGTCACCCAGATAGGTGTTCTATGTTGTTTATTTCTCCTGTGCTAACGTGTTTTGTTTTGTTTTGGTTGCATTGCATTCTCATCATGAAAATGAGGTGTTGATACAAATTCAATTGCTAAATAGAAGAGCTTATCATGGGAAAATGGATTTCTTGATAAAGTAGATTATAATACGGTCGTTCGAATATGATCCAAGCAAACACAACGAGAGAAGACTGATAATTTGCAAAGGAATACAAGACTTCGTTTTATGGCCCGATGATTCAAGCCGGCAAATATTATTCGAGAGCCGTCACGTCTCGATTTTCTAACAAGCATTGCGAGGATAAGTGAGTAATGAGTCGCTGCCCAAGCAAAAAGGAGCTAGTGGAGGCATCTATTAGAAGTTTGCAAGATTTGACCTTTGCGAAGAAGGGGATTGATGTTTTTGCTTGGAATATGAGGGCAAGGCTGCATATGTAATCCGTTTTATGTAAAGAAATTTACTTTCTAGAAAATTTGTTCTAATGGAATTGAATTCAGAATCAACGCCTCTCTTTCTTTTGCATTCATTCCATGCATCTGCATTGCATTGCATCATTTGCATTAGACTTTTACAAAAGGACCCTAATTAGGTAAAATTATTTCAGTTAACCTGGAAAACATGGAACAAAGGTTGGAGAGATTAGAGAAAAGACAAATACAGATGCAAGAGCAATTGACCAAAATTCAACAAGATATGCGGGATCAAATGTTAGAATTCCAAAAGAAAGTGATTGGCCAGTTAAGTCAGTTACTAGCCGAAGGGCTTGAAGAGAGGAAAGGCCCAGTAGTCAACAGTGGGGATGATAATGAAAACCTAGTCTATCCCCTAGGTTTTACTCCAATAAGCATCCAGATTCAACCAGACGCACATTCGAAAGGGGTACCTGTTACTATCAGACCCCAACAGCATCAGGCTGGTATGTCGGCACTAATAAACTACTCAATAGGCTCAGGTCCCAATCCGAGGGGCAATCCAGCCAATTCCATTGTCATTGGTCTGGCTAGTATAGAGGAAACAAGGAAGGCTAGTGTGGAGATCCCGAAACAATGTGAAGACCGTTACAAAAGGAAAAAGCGAGACTGGAGCTCCCAAGTTAATACTTTAAGGGCCCCGAAAAAAAAAGAAAATGAGGCGAATAACGCGAGAATGTATAGCAAGGGTTATTCAAAACCTAATACCATAGGCCAGTCAACTACTAGCCATCAGGTCTCCTCAAGGCAAGAACCCAATCCAAGATCAAACTCAAAAAAATCCCAATTTACGCCCATCCCAATCACGTATAGGGAGCTGTACCAAATTTTGTTTGATGCACATGTAGTATCCCCTTTCTACCTAAAACCTATACAACCTCCATACCCTAAATGGTACGACACGAACGTCCAATGAGAATACCATGCGGGAATCACAGGACACTAGATCGAGAACTGCACCGCTTTCAAAAAGATGATCGAAAGACTTATCAAAATAGGTATTGTCAAATTTGATGATCCTTCTGGGGCAAAAAATCTGTCACCCAACCATCTAGATAAAGGGGTAAATATTATGAGATCTATGAGATCCAAGAATGCATCGAGTTCAGGGCTTTAGTGCAAGACCTGATATTGGGAAATCTGAATATTAACGACGTATCTGAAGAAAGAATTGGATTTTTCCAAGCATCTGCCCTTACATACTTGGGAGTGTTTTGAATAATAGGACTGTGGAGGAGATCCCTGTATTTTTAGAGCTAATCTAGAGTAATATTTAGAACATGCTTGTTGCCTTAAGCCTAGAGGCAATAAGAACCCTTTTGTGAAATAGGCTTGTGTCCGGAATTTTTATTTCAATAAAATATATCTTTTTGAGCAAATATTCTTTTACTTTTTCCATTTCATACTGTACAAACAATTGTTCTTAGTTTTTTTCTTTTGATTGTTCTTTGGACTTTTTTTCAAGTATTCTTTCATTCTTCATTCATGACCATACAAATGATTATTCCTCGAATAATTTATTCTTTAGAATCTTCCTTCGAACCTACAATAGGTCTCCAGATATCAACGATGTGAGCAACGCTGCTACTGACTCAGAGTTTTCTTTCGAGTAAGATATGTGTTTAAAGGGATCTCAGGACTTTGAAGATGTCAGAGATTGTAACCTATCTTCTGATTTATTAAGAATGGTAGAACAAGATGAAAAACAGACCATACTCTATAAAGGGTCAGTGGATATTATGAGCCTAGAAAAGAGGTGAAGATTGTAGCCTAGCTCACCACAGAAATAAGGCGAGACATCATTGAGTTATTTTCAAGAATTCAAAGATGTTTTTGCACGATCATATCAGGACATGCCTGGGCTACTGAGATGCGGGTGCGTTGAAATCTTAAAAGAGGTCCATAAGGATGTCAGAATGACACATGATAATGATTTTACAATAGCCAAGCTAATCATGAGGTTTGGGTACTGCTAATCTACATAGAAGGGGATGGCATCAGTTATGCTGTATTTAAGGAGACAAGATTCATATGGCTCATTAATTTCTTCACAGACTTTCTCTACGTGGGGCAGGCCAATCTCGGCAAAATTTCTAGTATATATTGATTTATCTTGGTGTTCGTCGATTACTTCACTAAGAAGGAGAAAGTAGCTTCACATGTCAATTTTACAAGGTCGACAGTAAAAAAAAAAGATCAGACGCCATATCATAGAGCAACAAAGGCAACAAAAAAAAACACAAAAAATAAGGATTGTAGGAAAGATGACCGAGACTTGTAAAGATTGGCATGAAGAAGTTACAATTTATCCTCTATGATTATCAAACGTTGGCCAGGACCTTTGCCGGGGCAACATCTTACCCATTGGTTTATGGAATGGAAACTTTTTTTCTAATTAAACCTAATCGAAGAAAAGGTTAAAAGCTATCCATCACGGTCAGATGATGCAAGCTTACGACAAAGAGGTTCATCCTAGAGAATTCCACGAGGGGAACTTGATGTTGAAAAAGATCTTTCTTATACAAAAGGATTTCAGAGGAAAGCAGATGCCAAACTGGGAATGACCTTATGTAGTAAAAAAGGGCTTGTTCTAGAGGAGCATTGATATTGACCGAGATGAATGGCGAAGACTTGCCCAATTCACCGAATTCAGGTTCAGTAAAGAAGTATTTTACCTGAAAGGGGAAAGGCCAAGGTGAAAACCCACAAAGGGCGCTTTAAGACCAAACGAGTTTTTGAGCCGAAAACTCGAAAAGGGCGACTCAAATTTTGATCAAAGATAGGGCATGTGGTAGTCTTACTATGCTTGAATTAACAATAAAGAAGTATGCTACATCTTGGGGCATTGACAAAGTACCCCGGATCATCTAAACACGTATTGAGCTCGAAATGGTCCTCAAGAAGTTTATACAGAGAAGCTCAGGCTGCGATATTTGGGGCACCTAGCTTCTATCTTACCCATTTTGAATTTGCTATCTTTGATTATTTTATTCTTTTCAAGATAAACCCCAATTAATTTTCTTTTATGGCCTTGGCTATCTTTGATTACTTTATTCTTTTCAAGATACACCCCAATCAATTTTCTTTTATTACCTTGGTGATATTTGATTAACTTATTTTTTTCGAGCTATGCTCCTGATTAATTTCTTGTGATTTGTTAAAAATGGTAGAACAAGATGAAAAACAGACCCTACTCTACAAAGGGTCAGCGGATATTATGAGCCTAGAAAAGAGGTGAAGATTGTAGCCTAACTCAGCACAGAAATAAGGCGAGACATCATTGAGTTATTTTCAAGAATTCAAAGATGATTTTGCACGATCATATCAGGACATGCCTAGGCTACTGAGACGCGGGTACGTTGAAATCTTAAAAGAGGTCCATAAGGATGTCAGAAGGACACATGCTAATGGTTTTACAATAGCCAAGTTAATCATGAGGTTTGGATATTACTAATCTATATAGAAGGGGATGGCATCAGTTATGTCGTATTTAAGGAGATAAGATTTATGTGATTCCTCCATTTTCTTCATAGATTTTACTATATGTGGGGCATGGATGTTATGGGGTCGGTCTCTTCAAAAGCTTCTAGTTGACATCGTATTATCTTTATGGTCATCGATTACTTCACTAAGAGGGTAAATGTTGCTTCATATGCCAATATTGCAAAGTCGAAAGTCATCAAATTTTTAAAAAAAAAGATAAAAAAAAAGGAAAGGATCAGGTACCGGCAAAGAATGCCAGAAAGGATCATGTTTAATAATGCATAACTGTACAATGTCAAAGTTTACAGTTTGTTCAAAGATCAGGCAGCATATCACAGTGCAGCAAAGGTTGCCAAAAGAAAAAATATAAAGAAAAAAAACAAAAAAAATGATTATAGGAAAGATGACCGAGACTTGTAAAGATTGGCATAAAGAAGTTACCATTTATCCTATATGATTATCGAACATTGGCTAGGAACTTTACCGGGGCAACATCTTACCCATTGGTTTATGGAATGGAAGCGTTTTTGCCAATTGAACCTAATCGAAGAAAAGGTTAAAAGTTATCCATCACGGTTAGATGATGCACGCTTACGACAAAGAGGTTCATCCTAGAGAATTCCACGAGGGGAACCTGATGTTGAAAAAGATCTTTCTTATACGAAAGAATTTCAGGGGAAAGCAGATGCCAAACTGGGAAGGACCTTATGTAGTAAAAAGGTCATGTTCTAGAGGAGCATTGATATTGACTGAGACAGATGGCGAAGACTTGCCCAATTCGACAAATTCAGGTTCAGTCAAGAAGTATTTTACCTGAAAGGGGAAAGGCCAAGGTGAAAACCCGCAAAGGGCGCCTTGAGATCAAAAAAAAAGGAGAGGCCAAGACGAAAACCCGCAAAGGGCACTTTGAAACCAAAGGGGTTTTGAGCCGAAAACCCGAAAAGGGCAGCTCAAATTTTGATCAAAGATAAGGCATGTGGTAGTCTTGCTATGCCTGAATTAACAATGATGACGTATGCTACGTCTTGGGGGCATTGACAAAGTACTCCGGATCCTCTAAACATGTATTGAGCTCAAAATGGTCATCAAGAAGTTTATACAGAGAAGCTCAGGCTGCGATATCTTGGGCACCTAGCTTCTATCTTTCCCATTTTGAATTTGCTATCTTTGATTATTTTATTCTTTTCAAGATATACCCCAATCAATTTTCTTTTATTGCCTTGGTTATCTTTTATTAACTTATTTGTTTCGAGCTATGCTCCTGACTAATCTCTTTCTCGTCCATTGTTGTGATCTTTTTCAAGCATTTTATATTGAAATAACGATCAATGAACTAATAATACTTTCATAAAAGAAGTTTTGCATATTACTCTGGAAGCTTCTAAATAATATGAGAATCTGAAATAGGACTATTGTTTAGAACTCACCAAGCCTAAGGGTTGGAAATATTGAAAGATGATTATCTCTTCGGATTTTTATTGAATAAGACATTTTGTCAATGTCAACCCAAGTGTAAAAGGGGATCATTCTCGGGAAAAGAAAAGGCACATACATCTGGTCATTACACCCAGGGAATGGTGTAACAGATCAAATTGATTGAAGATGATACAAATTCCATACCTCTGAGTGGTAACAGGATGGATGGAAGAAACCAACTGTTATTCCCCTGAAGTTGCAGTGGGAGGTACATACTTTATGTCCCAAGGTTCAAGTGGAGTGGACTCAGAATTACCATGGGCCAAATTATTTGAGCAGAATATGATTGATACTTCAAGAGGAACGAAGATAAAACCTTGACGAATAAATGAGTGATGACACCTTGAGTAGGAATCATACTCATAACATTTTTGCATTCATAGCGTGTCTAATTAGGAGCATTTGTCTCATATCGATCAGGGCATCCTAATCATTCGGCATAAGCATATATCCATCCTGCAGGATATGTCCTCTATAGGACAATGTAGTAGGGTAAATTGACATTTTTAGCCTTGTCTCCCTGAGTTTGCAGCGGAGCAGGCTGAAGATAGCAGATCTGGCATTCTTGAAGTTGCAGGAAGCAGATCGAAGACATCAAATCTTGTCTCCCTGAGTTTGCAGTGGAGCAGAATGAAGATAGCATATCTTGTCTTCCTGAGTTTGTAGCGAAGCGGATCGAAGATACCAGTCTGGCATCCCTGAGTTTGCAGTGGAGCAGATTGAAGATAGCAGGTCTTGTCTTCCTGAGATTACAGTGAAGCAGATCGAAGATACTAGTCTGGCATCCCCCGAGTTTGCGAGAGAAGCGCATCAAGATAGCAGATCTTGTCTTCCTGAGATTGCAGTGAAGCAGATCGAAGATACTAGTCTGGCGTCCCTGAGTTTGCAGTGGAGCAGACTGAAAATAGCAGATCTTGTCTTTCTGAATATTGCAGTGAAGCAAGATCAAAGATACTACTTTCACTTTCCTGAAGTTACAGTAGGATGGATTAAATCTACAAGAGCATGTCTTATCTCCCTGAAGTTGCAGTAGAATAAGATTAAAGCTACAGATAATCTCCTTGAAGTGGCAGTTGGGTTAGAGACTACTTGAAGAAGAGGAGGACCAAGAAGTCAAGACTCGACAAGACCGGGCAAAATTGGTCCTTTTTTTTAGTCTTTGCTCTATTCTCGTTACACGACAATGAGCAAAGAGGGGCATCTGTAATAGGCCCATTTTGCCCGGGCCCAAACAAACAAAAACAAAATAAAAAAATCAATGTCCAGTTTTATTTTTACAGTCCGTTTACAAAACTAAACAGATGACCCAGTGGCCCAATCCATTACAGTAGCCTAATTACAAGCCACTACCCAAAACAGACTACCTAGACCCAAACCTATGCGGCCCAAAAGGGCCCAATACCCAAACTGTTCCAGGAGACCTAGGGTTTCTGGAAAACCCTCGCGCCGCAAGCACCCAGCACAGCTCCTTCCTCGCACCGCAATCAGCGCACGCATAGCGCTCCACCGCCGAGTTTCTCGCCATTCACCTGCAAAACAAAGAAAGAAAAGGGACAGTAGAAGCAAAATAGGGTCCTATGTTTATTTCTCAATTTATTTTTGGGTTATAAAAAAACCCATTGTAATCTATAAAAGGGACGATTTTATTTTCACAATATACATATACAGACGAATATACAAAAAAATACAGAAATAAAGAAACAAAATGTAACATCTCGAAATTGGGCCTAGGAGAATTGAGCCCAATGGGCCTTGGGCGTAGTAGTGTTTAAAATTTTTGGGAATAAGAGAACGGCTTTAGTGCAAGTTGGATCTATTAGGTGAGTGATTTTGGAAGGTTATGGGGCTTCTATGAAGTCCCGGGATCAAACTTTGGCTTTAGGGAAATTTTGGTTTTAGGTGAGAAAAACCCTGGGAGTTAGTAGGTAGGCTTTAAGAATAAAATGTGGAAAAAATGACACAAGTGGAGTGTGTGGTGTAGTGGCAAAGTGATGCCACATAAGAGACAAGGGGGTGACGCCACAAGGAAGGAAGGAGGTCCAAGGTTCAAGTTTTGGCTCTTGCATTTTGGTTTCTTTTTTTTTAAAAGGATTCTAGAATTTTGCCATAAGGTTATATTTAGTTGCGCATGATTTTAGACACAAGAGGAGTTTGTGGCCAAGTGGTTAGCGGTGTGGATTATGCTACAAGGGAGCCTGGGTTTGAATCTCATGGAAAACAAGGGAGTATTTATTTTGCTAAGTTGGGGCGGCAAGAGTTTGAGTTGGATTTAAACTCTGCTAACGGAGGGATCCCGGTATTAGAAAGATACAAAGAAGGAAGGTGAGAAGCTAGCTATATATAGAGCAGTCTATGAGAAGGGTTAAAATACCTTGGTGGGCATTTGAGCACAGGAGTGGTCGGAGCGCGGATTAGCATCAGATTCCTATCAGGTGTGTACTTCTTTCTACTCTAGCTGTAGAGCGGCAAATGCTGAAAAGCGGGTCACATGGCAATGGTAGCCACACGAGCGTGCGAGCGCATGTGTGGGAGCTTCGACGCGATAGTCGAGGCCACCATGAGTATTCTTGTAGGTTGAGGCTGCTTGGGCCATGATGGGCCAAGGTGGGCCTAATGGGCCCGTGGGCCCATATGAATAAATTGTATGACTGTGTAGTAGAAATTGGACTAGACTATGTGAATCTAATATCTGTAGCTAGATTTGGGCTAAATGGGCCACACGAGCATGTGGGCCCATTTGGGCCGAGAATGGGCCCTAGGCCCAATTGCACCGTTTCGATAAGAAAAGGTATCTGTGTCGCTCGAGGCGACAGTAGGCCGTCGAAAAAGCCATTAAGTGAAAAATTACTGAAATACCCCTGGTTTGTAAAATTACCGAAATACCCCTAGTTTGCGAAATTACCGAAATACCCCCGCTTTGTGAAATTACCATTTTACCCCTACACGACAAAATGATCGTTGTACCCTCGATAGGTAAAGTACGAGAATACCCTTGGTAGGTAGTGTTGAGCGTTATCAGGTGTGTAATATTCACACCTCTTTGTTGTTACTTTTAAGTATGTGTATGTACGGTGAGATGCCGAAATAACGGCATTATTAGTTCTTCTATATATGGTAAGTAAAAGCGAGACATCAGGTTAGCGATTTGTATTTGTGATAATTATGAGATTATTTTGACATGAGTTTATGTTGCATTTGATACATGTTGAGATATGTTGCATGCTCACACAATGATTTCATGTTGCATGGGGAAAATATGCCATGAATAGAAGGGGAAGTGTATCCGTGGCTTGTGCCATTTCACCGTGACTATGTCACAATTCGATAATCGGTGGCTTGTGCCATTTCACTGGTGACTATGTCACAATTCGATAACCGGTGGCTTGTGCCATTTCACTGGTGACTCTGTCACAACTCGATAATCGGTGGCTTGTGCCATTTCGATCGGGTGACTGTCACAATTTGACGATGAGCGACTAAGCTGCAGCATGACCGCCATCGATGGTGTGTAGCAGTGAGGGTTGATTGTAGAAATCCCCATTGGTGTGATTGGCGGTAAGGGTGATGTGTAGCGGATGGAAACTAGGTTGGGTTGGGATTTGCATCATATTGCACTTATATCTCGATTATCCGCTATACTCGCTAAAAGGGCTAAGGCCAGTCTATTTCTCGTGCGGGCTTCGACCAAAATGATTTGTAAAGGCTAAGGCCCAGTTGGCAAAAGAATGGGCTCGGGCTCAGTAATGGTGTATGTAGAGAAATTGCACACTGAGTTTTCGTAAACTCACCCCCTCTTTTTATTAAATGTAACACCCCCAAACCTGGCCCACAAGTCTCGTCCGGATCTGGTTATGTCACTGCGGAATGACGGTTAAAAATCTTTGTCTTTAGAGTAAAACTTGAAAATTTTGTTAACTTTAGGGAAGTAAGTCCATTAAAATTATTAAATAATATAAGCTTGGTTTGAATTAAAACTTTATTATAATTTATTATAATATAAATCCTTTGTAAAAATATTACTAAATACGATATAACCTTTATCAACTATAAATAGAGTACTTTAATCAAAAGTGGCCCTTATTACAACCAATATTAACCAAAACACTTAGTATTAAAAATTGCTTAAAAAGAATTAAATTAATCTCCATCTGCATGGGCCACCTTGCAGCCTCTCCGACCCGGTCCGATCAACACGTCACCTGCGATGTTGGATAAATAATTGGGTGAGTCACACAGACTCAGTGTGTAATTAAACCACTGATATCCACCCACATGTTAGCCACAAATCAACCCAATTATAAAATGCAGCATGTAAATATAATCATTTAAACATTTCCACAATCTGGGCTTGGCCCACAATCAAATCATATTCAAGCACTGGGCTAGGCCCTTTTCTCATCAATCCATCGATCGTGGGCTTGGCCCATTTCCACGTATGTTCTCAAAACATACCTTTCCACATGTCATATTGGGCATGGCCCATTTCCATATCAATTCATAACGAAACCATGCAATCATGATACCCAACCCAATCCTAAGGTCCATCCGCTACACACCCCCTTATCCAGCCTACCACACACCGGGGACTATCGAGTCACCCTCTCCTTTCCCTCCAAAAAGCAACCAATGCCATCTACGATGTAGCGTATAGCTAACATCAAACCACGATGGAGCACACAAAGCAATCCATCAAGCCACGATATGGCATAGAGCCGATATCAATCAAGGTAACCACGCGAACTAAATCGCAAAGATCCACAACGACCTCGATCGGCGCCAATCCACGATGTAGCACAAAGTCGACATCAACCACGTACTCAAGTACACCGGTCCTTCTTTCATAACCCACCCATGCACATGTAACATGATATAACAACAATATGATGCATGTGCATGTCATTCACAAATATAGGCATACACTCATATTTAAATAAATGACAACAATATTTACAATGTGCTACTTACCTGATCGTCATACCCCTTTTAGGGTATCTATCACACTTTTACCACTGCACTTATTAGTAAGCATATAACATAAGCAGATATCACACAAAACCCGGAAACAATGGCTAACTACACACCTTATTACTTGGAGTTCTAGACTCTCGATCCTCGACGCTATCGCTAAGCGAGACTACGGCTATCTGCCTATAGCTTTCTGTTGCTGGCCCACACCCTGGTGGCCAATCCCGAACCGCTGAGACAGCTCTTCTTAAACTTCGGGATGGGAGCTTTCCCTTTTCCTTCAAGACTGGTATTGGCCTCCATCGAAAGTCACTTAATCAGAACCACCCGATTAATCAACAAGTCATAATCTACTTATTAACGAGTCTAAGTCACTTACTAATATCCTTACCGAAATAATCTGAGATCCCGAAGGCTTCTCTATGCTCTTGTCGATATGCCCCTAAAAAGACCATAGTCAACCCTCGGTCAACACATAACCACATATATTGGCCTAAGGCCGAAAATCAAACCACTTACCCTTTTCCTTCTTGAATCCCGAAACACCAATGGAATTGCCGAAAATCCTGTTACAAGACTATTAGTATCGGCTATCAACCACAATCCATGCGAAAGACCCCTTTGGCCGAATACTTTACCACCACCTTACCTTGACGAGTCTTATCTCGAGAGAATCCCTCTTAAGCTCCTTGGTGTTGGCTACAACAAACGAAACACAACATCATCACGGCCCTAAAGAATATTCGGCCATTCCAAATAACTAAGACCAACCACTCGGTTTGGCCACTAAAAGAGAGAACTCAAATCAACCGTTAAGATAGAATACTTACCCCATTACCTTAGATACTCGACTATCGCCACCAAGGAAGATCAAACATTCGGCTAACACAATCTAGGTACAAACCGAGGTTGAGAGGAAAGAGAGAAAGTGTAGAAGAGGGTTACAAGGGTTTCGGCAATGGTATTCAATATTAAAGAAGTCTTGGCCTACGCAAAATAATTGGACAAAAGAAGAGAATCTCTCTTGCTTCAAATTCGCAAGAACACTAGAGAAGAACAAATAAATTTGGCACAAGCAATAAAAGAAGAAAAGAGTATGAAAAAGGGTGCTCTCCCTATTTATAAAATTCGGCCACTAACCCGTATGAAGATCCCAAGATTTGGCCAACACCTACTAATTCAAATCAATTTGAATTAGTTCAATTCAAAAACAATTTGAATTGCTCCACTATTATCCCACTTATCCAAATAAAAAAATAAATAATAATTATCCTACATAAAAAAACAAATACTAGATAAGATTAAACACTAATCCCACCTAGCCGTCTAACACTTATCACCCATCGCCCAACAAGAATTACACTTCAAATGCCACACCCATGTGCCATCCACCTAGCAAAAAGCCAAAGAAAAATAAAATAAAACCAAATGCACCTCCAAGATTCGAACACAGGACCTTGCCGCACGCACGCCTTACTTCCAACGCCTGTGCCACTCGGCCACTTTGATTTTTATGACATAAAGCCACACCGTTAATTCTTAAAGCCTTCAAACTCAAGCCCATAACCCGCATATGAAAATAAAATGCCAAAAAATCTGCGCCCCACTCGAACCAAAGACCTTGCTCTCCTTGGCGCCTAAGTGGCGCATGAGAGCCACTTCGCCAATGAGCTCTTTGCGTCACAAACTCCTTCCAGCTCCTTTTAAGGCCTCCTCCCCTTTAAACGCTGGATCCAAAAATTCAAAAACCACTTTTTGCTGCCTTCTTGAATCGAACCCTAGACCTCAATGGCGCTACCTTCCCAAGCCCCAAGCAGCGCCCTCCATGCCACTTCACCCAACTGTCTCTTGTGTCCTAAAATCCACCAATTTATTTTAAGGCCTTCTTGCCCTATTTCCCCTTTTTACACTAAAAATCCAAAATTTTCCAAAGCCTTCCCCTTACATCCGAGCATTCTTAAAACTCTAAAACACATCCAAAAACACCCCAAAAATCTTCCAACACCTGAATTATACTCAAATTGCATAGCCCCTAAATCAGGGTGTTACAATTCTACCCTCCTTAAAAATAATTTCGTCCTCGAAATTACTTTACTAACAAACGTCCATACAACCTATCTTACCACCTTACGCTTATCTTTGCAGACTGATCTTACTAAGGCTATCGTACCTACACAATCTCTAAGTTCGCGCTCAAACTTCGAAACACCTCTCTTAGCAGCACCAAAACTAATTCACAGGCAAGCAAAGCAATTAAAACATGTACCAAAGCAAAGGAGCTTACCCGTTATCACATCCTTGGCTGACTCTGACTGGAACCATTCCTTCCATGGCTTGAACCACGACCTCTCGTTGCTTGAGGACAATTCTTAACCAGATGTGCCTTAGATCCACACCGAAAACATTCTTTACTATTTCCCCAACACTCTCCTGTGTGAGGTCTTCCACATCGAGCACAAGAACGATTCCGATTCTCAAGAATCGCATGTGGACGCATCAGTATTCTCAACTCTCGGTCTTTTCTGAGCATCTCCAAACGATGCTGACGGTCCAACCCTTCTCTTATTCTCGTTCCTATTCTTTTCTCGGTTCTCCCTGATAGTCTTCTTAACCTCTTCAGCGATCCGAGCTTTCTCCACTAGCACCGCGAAGTCTCTCCCTCATGGAGCAATCAAGATTCGAAGTTCATCTCGCAATCGTCCTCAAACCGGATGCACCTCTCATAATCGGTGGCCACAATTCCTTTAGCATCTGTGCTTAACCGCACAAATTTCGCTTCATACTCCGCTATCGACTTACTTCCTTGCACTAGATTTAGAAACGCTTTCCTTTGCGAGTCCAAATAACTGGCTCCTACGTACTTTCCTTCAAACTTAACCTTAAAATAATCCCAATCCAATCGATCTGCCGGTACACTTTGCTTGACAGTGAGCCACCAACGATAAGCTTCGTCGCGAAGCAACGAAACAGCACCCTTCAGCTTTTCTTCATTGGTGCAGTCCAAATCATCCATGATTCTTTCAACTGCTTCTAGCCAATACTCTGCTACATTAGGAGCTACTCCCGACACTCCTCTAAAGATCTCGGCTCCGTTCGATCTAAGCCTTTCCGACACTGACTTCCGAGCTCCGTTTCCCATACCAGCTCTTGCCACTGGTTGTGAGTACGCGTAACATAGCTTGCGACACCGCTACATCTTCTCCCGTCCCGATCTTGCCCTCTACGCCCACCGCTTGGCGGCACTTCACTTTTCGACCCATGGCGGACCCTATCTGTTCCGATGTCGCCATTCTACCTCTACCGCTGCGCCCCTAGAACTCATCTCTATCGTCGCGATTTAATCTGATTAACAAGTTTTATGCATTAGAAATTTGGTTCCACTATTTAACCACGAGCATATTTTATGAAAGAAAGATTTTAGAAGTAGTTCTTTCGATCACACAAGGTTTCAGTTCAAATTCGCTATTCTAATTCAGAGAATCACTTTCACACTCATCAATAGAGCCACCTTCATTTCACAATGAAGCCACATTCCTTCCTCAATAGAGGCACATTCAGTGGTATCTACCACACACATTCACTATTCGGACATTTCTGCCCGTTTCTACCCCAGGGGTATTTTCGTCATTTTTCTATAGGTGTATTTCGGTAATTTTGTAAATCGAGAAAACATCTTTCAAAATCAGATTTAGAGTTTACAAACCAAAGGGGTAAATTTTGGAAATTTTAAAACTAAGGATTTTAAAACAGTAAGGCAAATCCCTTTCGGGTTTTAATAATTGGTTTAGCCTATGAACAAGTCCTCTTGGTTAAGGTGAACCGTAGCTACACACCAGGTAGGATTCCAGCGAAGATGAGGTGAGTCACGAGGACTGCTTAAGTACCAGGCTCTTCCGGATCCACTCCTAGACATGCGCACAATGGTTGCCACACCTTAACTCGGCGACTTAATCACAGGTTTGTTTAATGGTCCTTAAGTCTTATGCATATGTTTGAGTAGACTAGTCCTAGGGTTCAACAGATCCTAGTTCACTAATCTACGAGCCCAACTAAGCCCATAACAGTTCATAATAATACAGCACTTCAAAAGTCCGAAGTACTTACCTGATGGACTTCTGTCTGAGGTACAGTGCCATGCCGAATAACTGAAAAATTTCTTAAAAGCCCATATTTTTGAAAAGCCCATTTTGAAAATGTTTTTGGGCCCAAAACCCTCAAAGTCGAGTTTTGAACCGGGCTCTGATACCAAACTGTAACACCCCCAAACCCGGCCCACAAGTCTCGTCCGGATCTGGTTATGTCACTGCGGAATGACGGTTAAAAATCTTTGTCTTTAGAGTAAAACTTGAAAATTTTGTTAACTTTCGGGAAGTAAGTCCATTAAAATTATTAAATAATATAAGCTTGGTTTGAATTAAAACTTTATTATAATTTATTATAATATAAATCCTTTGTAAAAATATTACTAAATACGATATAACCTTTATCAACTATAAATAGAGTACTTTAATCAAAAGTGGCCCTTATTACAACCAATATTAACCAAAACACTTAGTATTAAAAATTGCTTAAAAAGAATTAAATTAATCTCCATCTGCATGGGCCACCTTGCGACCTCTCCGACCCTGGTCCGATCAACACGTCACTGCGATGTTGGATAAATAATTGGGTGAGTCACACTGCACTCGGTGTGTAATTAAACCACCGATATCCACCCACATGTTAGCCACAAATCAACCCAATTATAAAATGCGCATGTAAATATAATCATTTAAACATTTCCACAATCTGGGCTTGGCCCACAATCAAATCATATTCAAGCCTTTGGGCTAGGCCCTTTTCTCATCAATCCATCGATCTGGGCTTGGCCCATTTCCACGTATGTTCTCAAAACATACCTTTCCACATGTCATATTGGGCATGGCCCATTTCCATATCAATTCATAACGAAACCATGCAATCATGATACCCAACCCAATCCTAAGGTCCATCCGCTACACACCCCCTTATCCAAACCTACCACACACCGGGGACTATCGAGTCACCCTCTCCTTTTCCTCCAAAAAGGCAACCAATGCCATCCACGATGTAGCGTATAGCTAACATCAAACCACGATGGAGCACACAAAGCAATCCATCAAGCCACGATATGGCATAGAGCCGATATCAATCAAGGTAACCACGCGAACTAAATCGCAAAGATCCACAACGCGACCTCGATCCAGCGCCAATCCACGATGTAGCACAAAGTCGACATCAACCACGCACTCAAGTACACCCGGTCCTTCTTTCATAACCCACCCATGCACATGTAACATGATATAACGATAATATGATGCATGTGCATGTCATTCTAAATATAGGCATACACTCATATTTAAATAAATGACAACAATATTTACAATGTGCTACTTACGATCGTCATACCCCTTTTAGGGTATCTATCACACTTTTACCATCGCACTTATTAGTAAGCATATAACATAAGCGGATATCACACAAAACCCGGAAACAATGGCTAACTACACACCTTATTACTTGGAGTTCTAGACTCTCGATCCTCGACGCTATCGCTAAGCGAGACTACGACTATCTGCCTATAGCTTTCTGTTGCTGGCCCACACCCTGGTGGCCAATCCCGAACCGCTGAGACAGCTCTTCTTAAACTTCGGGATGGGAGCTTTCCCTTTTCCTTCAAGACTGGTATTGGCCTCAATCGAAAGTCACTTAATCAGAACCACCCGATTAATCAACAAGTCATAATCTACTTATTAACGAGTCTAAGTCACTTACTAATATCCTTACCGAAATAACCGAGATCCCGAAGGCTTTCTATGCTCTTGTCGATATGCCCCTAAAAAGACCATAGTCAACCCTCGGTCAACACATAACCACATATATTGGCCTAAGGCCGAAAATCAAACCACTTACCCTTTTCCTTCTTGAATCCCAAACACCAATGGAATTGCCGAAAATCTGTTACAAGACTATTAGTATCGGCTATCAACCACAATCCATGCGAAAGGCCCTTTGGCGAATACTTTACCACCACCTTACCTTGACGAGTCTTATCTCGAGAGAATCCTCTTAAGCTCCTTGGTGTTGGCTACAACAAACGAAACACAACATCATCACGGCCCTAAAGAATATTCGGCCATTCCAAATAACTAAGACCAACCACTCGGTTTGGCCACTAAAAGAGAGAACTCAAATCAACCGTTAAGATAGAATACTTACCCCATTACCTTAGATACTCGACTATCGCCACCAAGGAAGATCAAACATTCGGCTAACACAATCTAGGTACAAACCGAGGTTGAGAGGAAAGAGAGAAAGTGTAGAAGAGGGTTACAAGGGTTTCGGCAATGGTATTCAATATTAAAGAAGTCTTGGCCTACGCAAAATAATTGGACAAAAGAAGAGAATCTCTCTTGCTTCAAATTCGCAAGAACACTAGAGAAGAACAAATAAATTTTCGGCACAAGCAATAAAAGAAAAAGAGTATGAAAAAGGGTGCTCTCCCTATTTATAAAATTCGGCCACTAACCCGTATGAAGATCCCAAGATTTGGCTAACACCTACTAATTCAAATCAATTTGAATTAGTTTAATTCAAAAACAATTTGAATTGCTCCACTATTATCCCACTTATCCAAATAAAAAAATAAATAATAATTATCCTACATAAAAAAACAAATACTAGATAAGATTAAACACTAATCCCACCTAGCCGTCTAACACTTATCAGCTACTGCCCAACAAGAATTACACTTCAAATGCCACACCCATGTGCCGTCCACCTAGCAAAAAGCCAAAGAAAAAATAAAATAAAACCAAATGCAACCTCCAAGATTCGAACACAGGACCTTGCTGCTGCACGCCTTACTTCCAACGCCCAGGCCACTCGGCCACTTTGATTTTTATGACATAAAGCCACACCATTAATTGTTAAAGCCTTCAAACTCAAGCCCATAACCGCATATGAAAAATAAAACGCCAAAATGCTGCTGCCCCCACTCGAACCAGCGCCCTTGCTCTCCTTCAGCGCCTAAGTGGCGCATGAGAGCCACTTCGCCAGCGAGCTCTTTGCGTCACAAACTCCTTCCAGCTCCTTTTAAGGCCTCCTCCCCTTTAAACGCCAGATCCAAAAATTCAAAAACCACTTTTGCTGCCTTCTTGAATCGAACCCTAGACCTCAATGGCGCTACCTTCCCAAGCCCCAAGCAGCGCCCTCCATGCCACTTCACCCAACTGTCTCTTGTGTCCTAAAATCCACCAATTTATTTTAAGGCCTTCTTGCCCTATTTCCCCTTTTTACACTAAAAATCCAAAATTTTCCAAAGCCTTCCCCTTACATCCGAGCATTCTTAAAACTCTAAAACACATCCAAAAACACCCCAAAAATCTTCCAACACCTGAATTATACTCAAATTGCATAGCCCCTAAATCAGGGTGTTACATTAAATGTTTCAGGTAATTCCCAGCGATAGAGGATTGGGAGCCGTAGAGGACTCGGGGGTGGCTATACATCGGAGATACTACTCGTGAACTTTAGTAATTTCGATTTTTACCTTATTTTAAGATTATTTGTTTTAGGTTAATATTTTGTAATAAGGCCATTGGTTTATTTTTTTCTAAGTTTTCATTTATAACTGTTAAACTTATAAATACGGGGTTTTCTTAAAACATTAGCAATCGTTTTCTAAAATATCATGTTTACGCAACGATGCAAGTTCAACTTTCATAACAAACAGTTTTTCAAAATAATAATAACTTTTAAACGGTCATTTAGCAAATCGCGTTTTTCTCAAACAAACAACAAACTCGGAGTTCAAAAATCCGATAAAACTTTTCTAAACAATTGCTTAGCTTTTCAACTTCCTTCAATGTGACACGCCAGATTCGGGCCTAACTTCTAGGCCGGGTTTGGGGTGTTACACAAAAAATCTTCGGAAAACAGAGGTGATTTTCGCCAATATTATTCTATTTAGTTTTTTTTTTAAATTTTCAAATATATAAAGTAAAGGGGTTTACCTTTCGATTCGCATTTAAAAAGCGAAGTTTGTATTCTCCACCGCCGTACGATGGCGCGTGAAGTGGCGCGCGTGCATGTCATCACACCGAGCTAGGCCGAGATCGAGAGAGCGGAGAGAGCTTTTTAAAGCTCTACTTGTTTTTTTTAGATAGCTTTAAAATGTTTTTTTTTACTGATTTTTGGTTTATATAGACCAGTGGAACGGCGTCGTTTTGGTGTGGTCAATTAATGACCAAAACGGCGTCGTTTTAAGGTTGAAGATCCGCGCGTTGACCCAACCCGGGGAGGATCCGCGCGTTTTTATTAAAAGGTCTAATTGCTCTATGGGCCCTTTCGTATTATTTCAATTTTATAATTATGTCCGATTCGTTTTTCTTTATTTTTAAATTGGCCCAGAACTATGGCCTTTGTTTCAATTTGGTCCTTTTACATTTTATTTTTATTTCTATTTAACCCCTGTTTCTTTTTTTATTTTTTTTAAAAAAAATCCCTTTCTTTTATTTTTTATTTTTATTTTAAATTATTTTAATATTATATTAAATTATTTCATTTTATTTTATTAAAAATTTAATATTTTAATAGTGTATATTAATTTATTAATAATATAAAGTTTTTATGTATGGTTTATTTTAAATATGTATTATTTTTATATGTATTAATTTATTACTATTTATTATTTATATTAGGTTATTTTATTAAGTTCAATATTATTCATATATTATATATTATTTTAAAATGCGCATGTTAGTTATTATATTACACTTTTTATTTTGTATATTATATATTATTATATTATATCATATATTACTCTTAAAATTTTCTTTTGTATAAAATTTATTTATATTGTATAACATATATTATTTATATTGTTTATATTAAATATGTAGTTTTATGATTATTATATTATAAATATATTTTTATTTAAAGTTATATATGTTATTTAGTTAAAACTGTTTTTATCACGTATTATTATTTATATTTATAATTTAATAATTGAATTATATATTTATTATATAAGTATCCCTATTTTTTTTTTGTATATTCTAAGTTTTTATATTATTCATTTAAAATATATTGTTTGTACATATTAATCATTTTAGAAATTGTCATATTTTTATTTTTTAATAATTATTCGATGTCCTTAAATATATCATTCATTTTTTATATATTCTATCTTGTTTGTAGAGTTTCATATTTATTTCTTAATTTTTTATCTTTCATATAGATTTTTTAAAATTGTTACTGCTTATTTTACATCTTGTATTTGTTTATTGCTTAATATTGTTTTAGCATAGTCCTTTTATTACGTGTATCATTTGCTATGTTACGATATTCTTTCGATAATTGTCTATATTAGTATTATTTGTTAATATGATTTGTAATTATGGAGCATTGCTATTTGGAATTGATGTTTTGTAATATATATATGCCATATCTTACTCCAAAACCATTTTTTGTATAAAAACACATTTAGCTGCATTGACACATGTTATTCAAAGGTTCTTAAATATAGCGATACATGATATTTGGGGACTTCGAGAAAAATTATACCCTAACTCACTGGGTTTTAATTTTCTCGAGGAACTTATGGTATCAAATATCATTTTTTTTAAAAAAACTCATAAACTTCAAAACAAAACTTATTATCGAAAATTCAAAATGTTATATCTTAACTTATTAGATATAATGTTTCGTATCTCGAGGTAAAGATTTTCTGTAAATAAAGGCAAGTTTAATTTTGAAGTCTTGAGATGTTACATCCTAACTTATTGGGTGTGACATTTTATTTCTTTGAGATAAGTGAGTTTAGCTTTCTTTCAAATAAATGGATCGTATTTTAAGTTTTTTTTTTTAATTTTCAACATTAGGACATAATTTTATCAATTAGGCACCAATTTTTGGGCGTTACGAGGGTGCTAACCCTTCCTCGTATGTAATCGACTCCCGAACCTGTTTTCTTGAATTTCGTTGGCCAAAATCAATGTTTTAAACAAAACATGTTTTATAAGGTGATCTGATCACACCTAAGCAAAAAAAAGATCGGTGGCGACTCCTGTTTTCGTTTTTTTAAGTCGATCCCCATTTTTTCAAAATTAAAAATGGTTTCGACAATGACCGATTGACTTTAATACCTAAAAAATAATGGAGGTCACCCATGTCTTTTAGAGAAAATTCATTATGTAGTTGCTGAACAAAACAATTTATTTCGCCATTTGAACTTCTAGTAATAATAATATCATCCACATAGACCAAAGCATAAACGATGGACTTGGTTGTAACTCTAACAAACAAGGATGCATCAGATTTAGATAAGACAAAACCAGTAGAAACAAGAAACTGTTTTAATTTGTCAAACCAGGCAAGTGGAGCTTACCGTAATCCGCACAACGCATTTGTCAAACGACACACCAAAGGCTCACCATTTGGTCCATACTGAACATAGCCTGAAGGTTGCTGCATAAACACTTCATCAGTGAGATCTCTATTTAAAAAGGCATTGTTTACATCGACTTGACGGAGTTGCCAACCATTAGATACAGCAATAGATAATATGGTTTCGATAGTAGCAGGTTTGACCACCGGACTAAACGTTTCCTTGAAGTCACATCCAGGTACCTGTAAACAACCCTTTGCTACCAACTGTGCCTTTCGTCGATCAACCGACCCATCACTTTTCTACCAGGAGGTAGAGGAACAAGTTCCCAGGTAGAGTTAGCCATTAAAGCATCAAATTCAGCTTGAACTGCTAATTTCCACTCCTTATGAGCAAGAGCTTCAGTGCGTGGCTCAAAATCGACAGTTTCAACTGACAAAGCCTTGGGTTTAAAAATTCCTTCCTTAGATCGAGAAACCATAGTGTGAGTATTTCCCGGAGGAACAGAAGGAATATTTGAAGATGCAGTGGTTGGACCGAACAAACTAGCTTCAGCAGACCGAATTGCAAGACGATGCTCCCTACGATCAGAACCTAATTCAGTCGACGAATCAATTGAGACGGTCTGCATTGGACTACATGTAGCTAGTGACTCAACTAATACAGACTGTACGAGATTGCAACTTAAAATAAGAGGCGAAGGTACAGTGGGCGAAGGTATAGTGGTTCTGCTGGGATTTGCGGTGGATCGGACAGAGGAGGGTTGAATGATAGGAACATATGTGGTGACACATGGAGGAGACTGAACGGTGTCCAAAGCAGGCGAAGGAAACAAGAATCGGCGCTCATCAAAAACAATATGCCGAGAGATAATAACCTTACCATCTGGTGTGAGACAATAATAGCCCTTATGTTGAGAGCTATACCCTAAAAACGTACATGTCTGTGAACGAAAATCCAGCTTGTGATGCACAAATGGGCGCAAATACAGAAAATAACAACCAAACACCCTTAAGTGATCATACGTAGGTTCATGGCCATGAAGAGCCTGATACGGAGACTGACCTTTCAGGACTGGAGTAAGCAGACGATTGATAAGATGAACACCACTGCAGAACGCATAACCCTAGTAATCCATGGGTAGATTGGCCTGGGCTAAGAGTGTAAGACCGGTCTCCACAATGTGTCTATGTTTACGCTCAAAAACACTGTTTTGTTTTGGTGTATGTGGGTAGGAAAGACAATGAAGAATCCCATGACTAGCCAGAACCGATGCAAAAGCACGAAACTCACCGCTTCAATCACTTTGAAATTTTTTAATATTCTTCCAAAACTGAGTAATGACCATCTTCTGAAACTGAAGAAAACACTCAACCACTTGAGATTTACGTTTAATCAGATAACCCAAGTAAACCGACTACGCATGTCAATAAATAAAACATAATACAGATTACTTCCACAAGCAACATAAGCCGATACCCACAAATCAGAAACAACCAAGTTAAGTAATTCCATATATTCAGTAGTAGAGTGTGAAAAGGAATTGTATCAGAAGGAACTGTATCAGATGGAACAGACGGACCGGGCGAAAATTGATAGAGACCATCACGAGCTTGGCCCCGCAGTAAAACTTCCTGTGTCTGGACATCCTTAATAACACAATAAGATGGATGAAATTAAAAAAAAAACATTATTGTCATTAGCAAACTAAGAGACAGACATAAGATTCTTTCAGATACTTGGCACGCACAAAACATTAGATAGATGTAATAACTTTTTCTTCGTGGGCAAGACAAAATTTCCAATAGATGATATTTTAGTGGGGGCCCTATTCCCCATTAAAAGAGAAGAAGTACCCGAGTATGGAGTAGACTTATTTAAACCCGAGGCATTTTGGAAAACATGATGAGTAGCCCCTGAATCTGGATACAAGGACAAGGTTCTTACAGGCACATGAACATATGAATCATTATTATCAAAATTGGATCTATACTCAGTGGCGGCCGAAAAATCAAATGCATGAAAATCAGGGATACGGGGCAGTCTAATACACAGCGAGGAGTCAAAATCAATAATACGTGCTCGAGGTTTAGTCCACCATGGAACTCCTAGACTATTATTTTGCATGGAAGCTGTGCGACCAAAATCTTGGCCAGATCCAAAAGATCCCTCAAGGCCAACATAATTAGCAGTAGGCCCAATAGAATTTTGCCCAGAATTTGAACCAGCAGTGGCCTGCGCACCAGAACTGGACGGTCCAATATTCTGGCCTGCAACATGTGATCTATGGACACCAGCAGGAGGCTCAAACCGATGTTGGCCCAACTCTTGCTCCATGGTTGGTCTGCCATAAGAGCCATGGGGCCCAAATCGATGCTGACCCAATTCTTGCTCCATGGTTGGTCTGTCATAAAGGCCATGATACATACTTAGGCCACCGGCAGACCCAACCTCATGAATGTTAGTATATGCAAAGGGATTAGAATCCCTAATTTGAGACAGAAACCCAAAATTCGAAAATGTTGGCCATCCTCCTTATGAAGTGCCGATCAAAAACTGTGCTAGACCGTTTTTCGCCGAGCCAGCATGTTGTCCAGGTCCACCAAGCCCAGCATGCAACCCTTGTCTATCATGCGCAGAAGAGGATCGCGCCGTGGTTGGAGTAGTCGGACCGCTGTAGTCGCGATTGAATCGGTAGAAACAGCGATGCGCTAGATGACCATACCAGCCGCAGATCTGACACTGTATCTGAGGACGAAAACCACGCCCATGCGAGCCAGATATGGAACGACCACCACACACATCCCGCGGATCTGACTCGACCACCGCTGTAACCAGAGGAGCTTCAACCATATGGGCATGCATCGGCACATCACGCTGCGCTCGCGTCTGACGGCTTTTGAATTCCATTAGAACATCTACTATTTTCTGGAAAGGAAGAGTCTCCGACGAGAACGACGCCAAAGTTAACATCGCATCAAAGTCCGATGAGAGACCGGCAATGATAACCTCCACCTTTTTGACCTCCGAAGCAGTAGATCCAGAAGCCTCAAGTAACGTACAAATATTCTAGATTTTGGCGATATACTCTTTGACAGTTAACTCACCTTTCTTGATGGAGTGCATGTTATGTTTAATACGTGATATCTTAGCACCAGTGGAAGCGGCGAAAAGACGATTCGCAGTGCTCTAGACTTTGCATGCCGTTTTAGCAGCTGTAAAACAAGATAACAAAGACGGACTAATCGTAAATAGTAACCAAGAGGCGAGTAACTTATCTTGTTGAGTAAACAAGGATGCATTGGGATTCGGAGTCAAAACACCATCTGGAGACGCCACAAATCTAGGCGGAGCAGGTAATGTGCCCTCTAAAAACCCTTGCAACTCATATCCTTCTGTGATTAATCGAACATGTTGCTGACATTGCACAAAATTTCCTTCATCTAATTTCATGGTGTCATGACAAGGGAATGACTGAATCAAAGGTGAGCTGGAAAAAGAAGGACTAGTATGACCAGCTGAAGTAGAATATGTTGAATTAGTTATGGATCGGTAGTGGAAGCAGGCACCAAGAACTAGGCGACTGATTCCATGTTAGATACTATACATTGCATAAGAATAGAGAACAAATTGAGAGAAATGAATTTACTGAGAAAATTACTTAGTATACTTTATCTACTTAAATCAATACAATGCTAGTGTTTATATACTTGTATATGAGTAACTGCTGCTAACCAACTACATACCAGACTCAGTAAGAGAATGATAACAGACTAACAATCTCTTTACTCTAACAAACAATTATCTTAAAATCTAAAATAAAAGGATATATAATTACATTTTTTAAAAGAGAGATTCATAATTTATTCTATGAATGTGATCATATAATTCGAGAGAAAAAATAACAAACACCCATCATAAGCGGGGAAGGACAAGTTCCATCAACACAATAAAGGCTTCAACATCAACATTAATAGAACATTATGACATATTGACAATTGGTTCTGTCACAACTCAAGCACGACATATTTAGAGTGATTGCAAACAATTAATACGATAAGGAAATCAATCCCGGATGGTCCAAAGTTACATGCAAAAATCAACAAAAGAACCGAGCATCCACCAAATTGGAGAGAACGATGATAAAACCTTCCCTAAAATCACTTATAAAAGCAAGATTATATGCATAAGTAAGACTAAAAAACGTGCTACAAGAGTAGACAAAATTTTTTAAAAGTGAAAGCTTATTAAACAATAGAAAACAAATAAAAAAAACATATAGAACTTAAGACAGCACGGGTCTAAACTGACTTGTGAAATCATTTATTATTTTGAAATACTGTCAAAACAAAAACATATTAAGAAGTCGACAAAGAGTCATCTACTTTTCAAGAGAAAATGTTGATGGCTAATGGAGTTTTAGCAACAATAGACACTGTCATTTGTCCATCACAATTTGTAAAGACAATAAAGATACCCACAAAATATATCTGTAATCTGAAAAGTGAGAAAATACATAGAGCGGATGAGTAAAAAAAAAAAAAAAGAAAATTGGTGGGAGGAAGAGAAAGATGATCGATAGTCAACCTAAAGACTAGCAACATCGCTAAACAAAATAAAAGAGAGAGAGAGCAAATGGCTCGAAGAAAAAAAGGAAAAAATTTACATTTTATTTTAAAATAAGGAAAAAATATTAAATTACAATTTTATGAAATGTATGGCTTTGAGGACGACGAGGCAGAGATTGGAAAGGTCCAAATGGTGTGCATATGTACGTAACCTTGCACAATTCGAATTATAGGAGTGAAATAACTTATATTAATCCTAAAATATGTAATTTTAAGAATAAAATAATATCATATTATTTATTTTTAAAGACTTGTAAATATTATTTGCACTCGATAACATATGTTATCATCTCTAGTCTAATTTAATTTTAATTAAAAATAATTAAATTTTTTTAGGGAAAAATGTTGAAATTAAAAATCTTAAATCTATAATTAAAAATTAAAAAAGGATAAAAATATAAGCACAAATTGAAAAAAAACCTAAAATCAACCATTAAAAATTTAGAAAAAAACACTATTGAAAAAAAATCAAATTTTAAAAAATTATAACCACCATTTGTGGTTTTTTCAATTTTTTTTTAAAATTAAAAAAGAAAAATTAACTGCCTAGAAATTAAAAGAATTAAAAAAAAATAACTGCATAAAAACAAAAGACGATTTGAAAGCAAAGAAATAAAAGAAGATTAAGTTAAAAAAAAAACTAAAACAATTTAAAAATTATAAAAGAAAAAAAAACATGTTTGTTTATTTATTAAAAAAATTAATTTGTTAAGTAATTTAATTAAAGTTAAATTAAAATAGAGAATATATTAAATATGAATGAATGTAAAATAAAATTTTTACATTTTTAAAAATTAATGATGTTACATGATATGTTATTAATCATGCCTAAAAATTATATATTTTAAAATATTCCAAATATAATTTATTCCCTGGAAATAAAAATCTATAAATATTATATAAAAGTAATGTCAAGAGATTTTAACTGTGGACACGTGAAATGGCGGCCTTCCTTTTTATACGCATGTCCTTTTTCTTCTTTTTTTTCCTTATGTCATATAATGGTTAAATCTCAATTATGATCCCTCTATTTCTAGATTATATAAACTGTCAAATTTTAATTTTGATCCCTATATTACATTTTAATTTGAGATTTAATACTTATACTTTATTTTTTGACATAATATGATGCATCAACGTTTTTAACACCATCAATTAGTTTAAATACTTTATTCTAGTTAAAATATAGACTTGAATTTTAAGAATAGTTAATACCGTTAAAATTCTTTGTTAGTTTCAAATCTATTGCAATGTTATTTTTTTGTCATATGGCTATCAAATGAATATTTTATTTTAATTTTAAAATTTCAAATTAATGAATTTAATAGAAAACTTTTAACGTACTAAAAAGTGGACCTGTATTTTTAAATTCGAAAAGTAAAGATACTAAATTTTTGAAAATAAAAATATAAGAATTAAATTCCAAATATAAAAAAGAATACAAAAACTTGGAGTAAATTATAACATTTAAAATTTAATTTTAATAAAAAATAATTAATCTAATGCGAAGCGTAGTTAAAAATAATAGTAACTAAATTTTATTTAGTAATTACATTGGTTGTGCCTGAAGCGAAGTTAGGTTGCATTCCTACTAGTATTACATTACATGAATGTATATTATAAATAATAAAAGAATTTATCTAATAGGAATTCTTAATTTGTTAAAATATATTAATTTATAATATTTAAAATATCATTAGAGTAAATAAATAAATATTAATATGTGGAAAATTTTAACATAAAATAAGATCTTAATCAGAAAGCAGCCCAAATGTACATAATATTAATGGGCTGCTTTTTCTCACATGGGCCCATTTAGAAAACCTAGACTCTTATAATACAAACTCAATTAAAGTGCGTTTAATTTACGAAAATGATTTACGAGGGGTTACTAAATTCTTTTATTTTACTTTTTATATAAAAGCTCTCACTTATGGATATACAATGTTAAACTGCACTTTCATTAAAAAAAAGTTCAAATTTGAATCTTGAAATATACATAAATTTTAAGTTTGATATTTTAAGATTTTATTATTATTATTATCAATTTGGTATCTCAACTTTTAGTACATCCTTGTTTTCTGTTGAAAAGTTCTACATAGACTAATGAAATGTGGCTACATATAAGAAAGTCAAATCACTTAATTTTTTTTTTTAAAAAAGCAAAGCCCCAAAGGTGCCCCAAAAGTGTTTAATGAAATTTCTAATAGAGTAGAAACAAAGCCTTTTCTTATTGTTCGGAGCTAAGGATTACGTTAAGAGAACCCTCTCGGTGTATATTAGCAGGCTTTTGGCATGCTAGAGTTCTCTTGGTTTTTTGTTGTTTCTTCTTGATTTTTTTTGGGGGGGTTTGGCTTGATTTTCTTCCATTTCTTGCTAATTTTGTGTTTTTGTTGTTTTTTGGCTTGGATTTTGTGTTATGTCTTCTTCACAAGCTCTAGATTGGAGGAAACTTTTTGATTCGTCTTCTGAGCAAAATTTAGAGTTTTCTCCACCGGAAGTCCATGGTGGTACTGTTATTGTCAAACCTCCAGCTGAGGTGTTTCGGAGGTGGCAACATTTGCTGGTGGCTCAATTTCTTGGGCGGCCTCCCAATTTTGGTTCTTTGCAGAAGTTGGTCGATATGCTTTGGAGTAAACAGGGGGCTGTTGAAGTCAAGATGGTTGGTAAAAATCTGTTTATTTTTCAAATTTTTTTCTTCTGGTGCACGAGATTGTGTTTTAGTTCATGGCCCTTGGCACTTCTAAAACAAGCCGATGGTCCTGAGGAAGTGGGAGCCTAATCTCCAGAGATTGGATTTCTCCCTTGACAATATGCCGATTTGGGTTCAGTTAAGTCGAGTACCTATAGAGCTTTTTACTCAAAAGGGACTTAGCTAAATTGCAAGTGCTCTTGGTACTCCCCTTTACATGGATAATACAACGTCTTACTTATGCGAAGGTGTGTGTTGAGATTTCTATTGATTTTAAATTCCCTCGTTTTATTAATGTTGAATTACGTGATGGCTCCTTTATTTCTATTGGAGTTGAAGTACCATGAATGTCGATGCGTTGTTTAAAGTGTCGATCTTTTAGTCATTCTGGTAAGCACTGTTCTAAGAAGAATGAGGTGAAAGTTTAGAGGGTTGAGCAAGATGGTGCAGACACTGCTCAAATTTCATTTCTAAAAAATCTGTTGCGGTTCAAAATGAGAGTGCTCCTGATGGTGGTGCAGCTTTACCTTCAACTTTTGAAGTATCCTCTAAGGGTAAAGTTGTGGTTGTGGATCTTTCCCTTACTCTTAAATCGACACATGTTTGTCTTGCGGGATATAGTAATAGATTTGAGGCTTTGAGTGTTGAGCTTAAGGATTCTAATGATGCCGTTGATGATAATATTGATGCTGAGCAAATTAAAGGATTTAATGATGTTGTTGATGATGATAATGAAACTAAGCAGCTTGAGTTTTCTCCTTGGAAGCCTAGGTTGGCTTCACTTGCAGTAGGTCCTTTTGTAAGATCTTTGATGGATACAAAGCAAGAGAACCTTGACAAAGGTAAGAAGAAGATGAATAGTTCTCCTACTAAGGGGCGAGGGAAAGTAGGTGGTAAGGGAGGTACATGTTCTCTTCGTGTTCCATGATTATTCTCTTTTGGAATATTAGGGGGTTTAAAAATCCTCTAAAGCAAAAACTTGTAGTTGATAGGTTAGTTAGATTGAAGATTGATGTTTGTTGTTTGTTGGAAAATAGAGTTAAGTGTAATAATGCTTTGATTATTTTGGGGAAGTATTTTTAGGGGTGGAACTTTGTTTGCAATTATGATCATGCTGTTAATGGTCGAATTTGTCTTATTTGGAAGAGTGCTTGTATTGTGGATGTGTTGTATGTCTTTGGTCAATGTATTACATGCAGTGTGCAAGTGCAACATCATAAAATCTTCTTTTTAGCTGTTTATGCTTGTAATGATGGTCTTTCTCGTCAATAGTTATAGTCTCCCTTGTGTTCTATGAGTGGCCAGGTTGGCGATGCTCCATGGTTGTTGGGTGGTGACTTTAATTTCACGCTTTCACTTGAAGAGAGTTCTTCTTTTGATGGTTCTGTCTTTTACTATTGATATGAAGGATTTTTAAACTCTGGTTAGGGAGATTGAAGTCTTTGATCATGCTTATTTTGGTCATTTTTCATTTGGTCTAATCATCAATTGGATAGGCCGATTGAGAAGAAGCTTGACAGAGTTCTTGTTAATGCAGCTTGGTTGCAGTTTTTGCCTCATTCACGGGTTGAGTTTGCTGCTCCTGGTTGTTCAGATCATTGTCCTTCTATTTTCTGGTTGGAGCAGCCTTGCAATCCTTGCCAAAGCCGTTTTGTTTCTTTAATTTTTGGGCTAAGAATGATAGGTTTTTGCAGCTTGTTGCTGAATCTTGGCAGCCTACTATGGTAGGTGATCCTATGTTGAAGTTATTTAACAAGCTTAAGAGACTTAAGCCTGTCTTGAATATGCTCAATTTTGAGGCTTTTGGTAATATTTCTGCTCGAGTTAAGGCTAAGGTTGAGGAGATGGAGAGCTTGCAGCTTGCTTTGTTGCGGGGTGATCTAGTTAGAAATGGTCATATTGATCAGATGTGAGTTGATCTTTTGGATTTGCAAGAGGCCGAAGCATGTTTTTTTCTGCAAAAAGCTCGGGTGCAGTAGATCAGGGAGGGGGATCAAAACATTAATTTTTTTCATAGTACTATTACAGTTAAGAGGAATAAGCACACTGTTACTTCACTTTTTGATGCAGCTAGTAATTAATTGAAATCTTTTGATCAAAATTTTGCAGAGATTTTTGGGGTTTTATAAGAATCTTATCGGTGTAGTTGATTCCAATGTTGTTGAGTGCCCAGATTTTTTGCTTTAAGAGTTATTTCCTAAGACTGTCTAACGATGCTCATAGTGTGTTTACTAGCCCTATTACCAATGAGGAGATAAAGGCAGCTATTTTTGGGCAGGGGTGTAACACCCCTAAGCCGTATCCGTCGCCAGTATAGGGTTACGAAGTATTACTGTAAAAACATAATTTTAAAACATACATCTCAAACATTAACATAAACATAGCATAAATCATTCATTTACATGCATATCGTCCCATAATCGAGCTTTCGAGGCCTTAAAAACACTTTAGAAACAATTCGGGACTAAATTGAAAGCATTTGGAATATTTAAGAAAAAGTTGGAAAAATTGAACTGCAAGGGTCACATGGCCGTGCGACTTACACGATTGGGACACACACCCGTGTCTCAGGCCGTGTAACAATCGAAGTAGGGACACACGACCGTGTCTCAGCCCGTGTCCGTGTCTACACCCATGTAACTTTCAAAGTTGGGTCACACGGCCAAGCCACACATCCGTGTGCCAAGCCATGTAACTCTCGAAATGGCCACACACGCCCGTGTGCTAAGACATGCAACTGCCTGACTTGTAAACCTTAAAACTTACAGGGGATAAACGGCCGTGTCGCATGGCCTTATGTCACACACGGCTGAGTCACACGCCCGTGTTTCAAGCCGTGTGGATATGAAATTGGCCAAATTCAAGCCATTTCCATCACCATCCCAAACATGTACCTACAAGCATTTTGTGTATAACTTCAAAGCTTCAAAACCTTACCAAAACATGCATGAAATGATCAATTCAAAAGACCAAATCCATACAACCAATATTCCATACAAGGCACTTCAAAAGCAAACATATAACATACTTAATGTAACAGCCCGATTTTAGGGCTAGTCGGAACAGTGGTTTCGAGACCACTAATTCGAGGTTGAAGAAAACTATTTTGATATTATTTTATGTGTTATGGCATTAATATATGGCTATATGAAAATTTTTGTTCTTTAATTTTAGTGATTGTATGCTTAATTGTGAAAAAGGACTAAATCGCATAAAGTGCGAAAGTTCTATTATGCAAGGTAGAGGTGTCTAATAGCCATGGAATATTAAATTGGAGGTCCTTAAAGTGTAATTAGGCCAATTGGAGTGTGTTGGCCGGCCATAGAGTCTAAGGAGACAAGGATATTAAATTTTGGTCAAATTAGGTGGAATTAGGTGATAAAAGATGAATAAAATAAGATAAAAAAATGATATCTCATCTTTTACTATTCATTCTTCTTCTACCACCGAAAATTGAGAGGAAATAAGGGTTCTTGGAGTTCAAATTTTCAGCAAAACAAATCTCTTACAAATCAAGAAGAGCGCGGAATTAACCTTGACTGAGGAAAAGGCAAGGTTACTGATACGATCCGCCTCGGGGTTGAGTCGAGTCGTATGTAAGATGCCCAATCGTCTACGAGGGAGTATCATTCGGTTTGTGTAAAAAGGAAAAATGGTTGGATTTTAAGTAAATGACAGCAACTTAGGTTGAAGAAAATAGATAGATGAATGGGAGGTTGGCTGAAACAAGAAAGAACCCTTAATAGGAATTAAGGACCCGAATCTTATACGTTTCAAAAGGTAAGAACGAAATTGGATAGAACCGAGACCCACTATCTAACAAGATAGGAACCAACGATATTGAGTTGAACGCCACACCCGAAAGGATGATAAGTTCGAAAACAAAGTCAGATTGACGCCACTAGTTGATAGATAAGTCAATTTGAACCTTGAAGAATTAAGAGATTAGATAACTCACAATCTAAAAATTTCATTAAGCATCAAAAGTCCTTCAAAAAGGCTTGATTACACATATTTATAAGGCTAGAATGAGCTAGCCGAATGGTCACATAATAAAATGCTAATAAAGAGCTGAATTAAGGCTCAAAGACTTTTGAAATTCTTGAACCAAATAATTCCTCTCTTTAAGATACTTTAATCAGCTGAATCAATGTCCTTGAATGCTTAAAAAATGACTCTTGATTTCACCTTTAGCTAGCTGAATAGACACCAACAACTTAATGAAGTTTTTAAGGCATGAATTGTCCATTAAAGTAGCAAAAAACGTTTGGGGTAGTTGGAAGGGTTGCTGCCAAAATTTAAAGGAAGTATAATGCTCCTTTAAAATCTTTTTAATGATGTATAAAGCCTCCTTTGTAACAGCCCCCTCTTATGTAACTAAAAACACTTGAAAAGCTACCTTATTGAATGTGTAACAGCCTTGAAATGTAACGGTTGTGAGCTGAAAAGACACCTGCAATTAACACATTAAAATGAACTTATTAAACACAATTAAACACTAATTAAACTCAAACACATTAAAAACTTGACTTTAATAAATGAATTAAAAGTTAAAGACATCAATTAATGCAACAACTAGTTTAATTAAAAAAGCAGCATTAAAAAAACTTAAACTCATGCTCCATTAAATTATCCTAGTAACTAGATTAATTAAATAAGCATCTTATTTAAATGAAGTTCAATAAAACACTTATTAATTAAACTAAGATGAGTTGAATAAATGTCCAGCAACTCAGTTATTAAACTAAGATGCTTAAATGTATGGTTTGAAATGCAAACTAAATAAACAAATGCAAGACTTAATTTAATGATGCAAACTTAAACTAACATGGGAGTTACTTAATGCATGTCGTTATTTATGATGCATACTTAACTAGCATGGAAGTTACATAATGCATAACTTTATTAAATGCAGAACACACAAAGTGCAAATCTAAAATTAAAAATATGCAAACTTATTAATTTAAATAAAACTATATTAAATTAGAAAGTCCTTAAAACATTGGCCCAATAATCAATCAGGCTTATGAGATGTTTCATCTTGCACTTGGGCCCCTAAAGTTTAGGCCATTCTCGTTGTCGGCAGATTGTGTTGAAACATGATACGACCAGGTTCGTATCAGTTACGGAATAGACCGTTGATTAACACTTTTTGCACCGATGTAAGTTTATGTGTAAATAATGCAGCTTAAATACACATGTTGTTACTTATTGGAGCATTGTTTGTTTGGGAACATTTACGACTGAAATGGGTTTAAATCGATAGAAAATGAATAATTTTCATATGAATGTTGAAATAGATATGTAAGTGTGGAACATTATCTGTAGTAATCAATGGTGGGCTGTGTGCGATACCACCTTAATTATTCTTGTTGGTGGGCTATGTGCGATACCATCGTTTATGTTATCATTTGGTGGGCTAAGTGCGATACCACCATAAATATTATTGTTGGTGGGCTATGTGCGATACCACCCTGATAAAAATAAATGGTGGGCTAAGTGCGAAACCACCGAGTGTTTGGTATTACTATGAATGGTCTATTTTGAAATTGTGATGTGTTGTTTTATGTGATCATGTGGTGATAAGTGCAGGGATGAATGTTAAATAATATGAGCATTTGGCTTGTGATATGGTTGGAATGTGGTAAGAGATGATATGAGTAAGCATGATCTTGGAATGTGGATTGTTCTTACTTATTATGAAATGCTATTTATTGATTAGCACATATTATGATGTTTATTGTTTACATGTAAACTTACTAAGCTTAAAGCTTACTCCCTCTCTTTTCCCTTGTTTTATAGTGTAAAAGAGTCGGGCCAGGATACAAAGATAATTGGAAGATCACCCACACTATCAGCTCATCTCGGTATATCTAGAATTAGCATTTTAAGTATGGCATGTATAGGGGCTAGACTAGGTGAATTGTTTTGTTATTTTGGTCAAGTATGTATTGGCTCCCTTAAGGATGAACTCTTTGGTATATTTCCATAGTTGATGGCTTATGTAACACCCCTTACCCGTATTCAAATCCGGAACCAGGTATGAGGCATTACTGGACTTGACTTACTTGAGCATTCGACTTTGGGCTATGAAATTCGTCCCAATTTAAAACTTTTTCATTTACAAACGTAACATCCCTATCATGGGTCTACAAGACCCTTTTCATATACTCGGGATGCTGAGGGACCAAACTGAAACTTTTACACACTTTAAAAATTTTGACATAAAATTGGACCACACGCCCATGTGAATAGTGGGACACGCCCGTGTGACATATCAGACACCCGTGTTCCATGCCCGTGTAGAATTATTTTCTTTTCAAACCTACAGGGGTTTTCACACGGCTGGACACACGCTCGTGTGCTTGGACCGTGTGCTCCACACGGCCTAGACACGCCCATGTCCTCGCCCGTGTGTAAAAACTTGAGTATTCTGTTTGTGACATCAGCAACCCATTTATGGGTACACGGCCTAGGCACACGCCGCGTGTGTCAGCCCGTGGTCGACAATCGCCTTGCAACACTAACATGCAGGGACACACGGCCAAGTCACATGCCCATGGGACCGATCAGGTGTCACACACACTGCCTAGACACACGCCTGTGTGTCTACCCGTGTGGACCAATTCAAGGCTATTTTCCAAGCCCTTTAGCCACCCTCACTTGCACACATTCACACATCATCAGAATACATTTTCAAATTATAAATTATAACTCTTGAATTATCACTTTTGAATCATGAAAATCAAATATTCATCCCATATATGAAGGAGAACTATTACTAGTACAATTACAACCGGCTTGAGCCATCATCTATGGCTATACACAACCGAACCATAAACTCTTTTAGGCCAACACATTTGGCTACTTTAACTAAGACTTAATTAAACCAAAATAAGATTCCTATACATGCCATATCTCAAGAAGACTTGAATCTCATACCCAAGTGTCTGCTCGATAGTGTGAAAGCATCTCCGACGGTTTCCAACCCGAGCTAGTTAAGTTAACCTATAAGAGATAGGAAAGGAAGAGGAGTAAGCAATATTGCTTAGTAAGTTCATATGCAAATAATAATCAACTATTGACATTCATTGATTATACTCAACCACAAAGGCATTATAATGAGATTTACTCTTAAACTCATGGTTGCCCACTATATCATTCATAAGGCTTACTCATTCCGTCTCTTACCACATTCTAACCATGTGAAAATTATAGTACTCTCATTTATTAGCACATAATCCCTGCATCCATCATCGCAACAATCCATGACACAAATACTTAAACAATTTCTCAATGATCCATTCAGGATAATACCAACTCTCGGTGGTTCCGCACACAGCCCACAATTTAATAATTTATAAGGTGGTATCGCACATAGCCCACCATTTAATACACATTCACGGGTACTTATCCACACACCTTTTTCCTATTTCGAATGTTCATCCAGGAATATCCTCACACTCTATCATTCCTAAATAGATTTCTAAAATAATCATTTGCAATCATGCAATGCATTAATAAATATAACATATGCAATCAGGATGCATCATTTACACATAACTCACCATGGGTTCATTATATACCGAATTCACCTCAATTGAGTTCTGGCACATACCTGTACCTTTCATGGTATAACCACATACTTTCTCATTTTCAACATACCTGTTGAATTATTCAAAATGCTAAAGAACACTCTTAAATCTCATACATATAGTATCAAATCAACATCATACCCCCAATAGGGTCTTACATGAAATATCATATCAATGCCATGTCCCTGACATGGACTTATACGAAATCTCACACCGAGGCCATAATCCAATTATGGTTTTACACGGGACCTTAATTATCATAGTATCATAATATTTGCATTCCCTCTATTATTAGATTCAATTGATGACTTTCAATTCCTGACATCTCGCCAAAACGTATTTAATATATATTCGTAGAGTCAATATACATTTCATACAATATTGAAATATTAAATACTTCACTTACAATTACATTATTAGCACACGAACTTACCTCGATATCAAAAAGGGCAAAAAGGGACCTAATTGTCCATATTTTTCTTTTCTCCCGTTCTAGGTCCGAATTTCGTTTTCTTTGATCTAGAACAATAAAATTTACTCATTTAATCATTTTATGATCATATTACATCATAATCTCTACTTAGGCAAAAATGACCATTTTGCCCTTGTACTATGGCAAAATTACGATTTTGCCCCTAGGCTCGTAAATCATTCTTCATCATATTTTCTTATTAAACAAGCCTAGATAAACATTTATTTCTCTTAAAACTACTCATAAATCCAACTAGTTCATGCATTTATTACTGAATTACAACATTTACAACTTAGTCCCATTTAAGTGTTTTCATGATACCACCTTTCACAAAAGTTGTTTCTCATCTCCCTAACATTCATTTTCTTTCATAAAAACTCAGCAAACAACATAAACTCTCTCATGGGAAGTCCCTAAACTTTCAACCATTTAGCAATTTAGCCCCCTCATTAGCTAGCTTAAGCTTTGGGGGTTCCAAAACTACAAAAATTTTCAAGAAAGGTCACCAAAATCACTTACTTGCAAGGAGGAAAGCTTGGCTGAAATTTTGAGTTCTCAACCCCCTTTTTGGCTGCTCAATTTCGGTGGAGAGGATGGAGAGAAAAGATGATATTTTCTTTTCTTTATTTTATGATTAAAAATCAATTTTTATCACTAAATTTCCACCTAACAAATGACAAAGTCCTTTCTTGTCCCTCCTATGGTCGGCTATGACCTTTAAAAAGGCCTAATTTCACATTAAGGGCCTCCAATTAAATTCTATGGCTATTGGGCACTTTTAGCAAATAAAATAGAACTTTCGCACTTTATGCGATTTAGTCCTTTTTCGCGATTAAGCATGAAATCGCGATTTAGTCCTTTAGCAAACTTTTCATGCACCCTTATAATCATGCTATAACCCATAAAATAAAATTAAAATAAATTTTTTCTGACCCCAGATTAGTGATCCTCAGACCACTATTCCGACTAGACCCTAAATCAGGCTGTTATAGCTTATCATGATTAATTTATGAAATATGAAGTTATTCAAGAAAGTGTTTGTTGCACAAATTGACTTATTTGGTAATTTTTTGTATGGGATCATGTTATGTGAGCTAGGGTGACAAAAAAAAAACTTGGCAAATAGCCTTGTTCTTGTCCACACGGGTAGGCACACGGGCGTGTGTCTAGGCCGTGGAGACACACGGGCAGTCCCATGGGTGTGTGACGAGGCCGTGTGTCCCCTGTATGTTTGTAACAGTCCGATTTAGACCCTGGTCGGAACAGTGGTTTCGGGACCACAAATCTGAGTTAGTAAAATATTTTAATATTATTTTATGTGTCTGCAGTATATGATTAAGCATGTGTTAAAGTTCCGTGAATTAATTCATTTGTTTGTGTGTTTAATTTTAGTAAAGAACTAAATCGCATAAAGCGTAAAAGTGACCCATCATTTGATTAATGGCTAAATTGATGTGGCTTTTTAAGGTGGAGGCCTTATGTTGTAAATTGGCCTTTTAGCAATGTAGTGGACGGCACATTAATGTGATAAATGGCTTATTTTATTTGGTAATGGTTTATTAAATGATAAATATTATAGCATAAGTTATATTATATAAAACAAAAACATGAAAAAGAAAGCCATAATGCTTATCTTTGGCCGAATATCAAAAAGAAAAAGAAAAGAAGAAGAAGGTTAAGTTTCGGTTATGTTCAAGCAAAATTGAGGTACGTATTAGTCTCGGTTTTTGATAATTTCTACGTTTTTATAATCGTTGCTTTGTATACTTCAAAACCCATGTCTCAATTTTATGAATTGATGTTGTTTGTGAGATGTGCCATTGATGAAATGGTAAGCTTTGTGATGAGTTTTGGTGTTAAATGAAAGATATGTGTTTAATGAACAAGTGTTGTTCTTGAATTTTTGATGAATTTAGCTAAATAGGGCTAAATTGTAAAAATAGTATTTTGAAGGACTAATTTTTGAAATAAATGAAATTTGAGGACTTATATGAGCATGGGTAACATTCGGCTAAGCATGAGTAAAATGAAATTTGGTATATTTTGTGATTTTGTGTAATAAGGACTAAATTGTCCAAATATGAAAATGTAAGGGCTAAAGTGTAAATTGCCCTAAATATGTGTATTTGGATTAAATTGAATGTTTTGGTAAATAAAAGGGTTAAATTTAAATATGTATAGATCAAGAACCGAAGAAAACAGACTTAGATCGCGTGAAAAAGTGAAAGTAACCGAGTAGCCGTATCTGTTTCCGTAAAATCGAACTCGAGGTAAGTCATATTGCAAATATATGTAATTGTATTGAGTTGAGTTTATTTACATAACTATCAATGATAATGACTGCTTATGAGATGCTATGTATATGAATTCCGGGATAAGGTCGATATAGTGATAAGTCTGAGAAGTCCCGTATGAACTTAGGAATACAGAGGTATCTGTTCTGTTTTATCATGTAAGACCACGTCTGGGATGTTGGCATTGATTTGATATTCGAGTAAGACCACGTCTGGGATGTTGGCGTCGATATGAGCTTTACGTGTAAGACCATGTGTGAGACATTGACATCGTATTGATTCATGTAAGACCCTGTCTGGGACAGTGGCATCGATATCTGATTACGTGTAAGACCCTGTCTGGGACAGTGGCATCGATATCTGATTACGTGTAGGACCCTGTCTAGGACAGTGGCATCGATATCTAATACGTGTAGGACCCGTCAGGACAAAGTGGCATCGATATTCGATACGTGTAAGACCGCTTCTGGGACAAAGTGGCACCGATATTTGATTATGTGTAAGACCGCATGCGGGACGGTGGCATCGATATTCGATTACGTGTAAGACCGCTCGGGACGATGGCATCGATATTCGACACGTGTAAGACCCATGCTCGAGACAATGGCATCGATATCTGATTACGTGTAAGACCCTGTCTGGGACAGTGGCATCGATATCTGATTACGTGTAAGACCCTGTCTGGGACAGTGGCATCGATATCTAATTTCATGTAAGACCACGTCTGGGAAGTTGGCATTATATGACTATTCTGAGCACTCTGAGTATCCGATTTAGTTCTGAACGGTTCAATGGGCAAGCCCAAGAAATGAATAACTATGTGACTTATATACCCGTTTCAGGTACGTTTGAATGCATGTGCTCTGAATAGCCATGAAAGGTGAGAAAATATGCTTATAGATGCAATAAGCCAAAATGTGATATGTGAATGAATGTGACTTGAGTAAATGAGATAGATGGAGAATACGATGGTTGGTAAGCAATGGTTAAATAATGAGTCAATGAAGAATTTTGAAATTACCGTTAAGATATGTTAATGATTCATGTATTGATATGATAATGAGATTTCTATGTTAGGTATTTGTATATGGCTTACTAAGCTTTTGGAAACTTACTTTGAATGTGTATGTTCTGTTTTATAGGTCGTCAAAGCTACTGAAGGCTTGGGAATCGTCGAGGATCGTCATCACACTACTCAAGCTCATTTTGGTATCTTTTAAAAATGTATATACTAAGTATGGCATGTATAGGCTAGTTAGTTGGTATAAGTTTGAGATATGAACTTAGCCATGTGATGTGGCTAGTTATATGTATTGATAATATGCATAAATGGTTTGGTATATGATGATGGTTTTGGTTTGAATATATGTGTATGATAAAGTAAATTGATGCCAAATGGGCATATGTTTGTGATCTATGAAATGAATATATGTGTTTGGTAAGATGTGAAAGTACCATGCATGGTTAGATATGTGAATTTTTTATGCAAACTAGTATCTGAGTTGACATGAATGGAAATGAGGTTGAATGAAATATTATGTTGTTTGTTTGACATGTCTTGGGTTGTCAAATATGCATGAAATGAATTGGTTCTTTGCTTGTCGGATTGACCCTAGCATGGGTGGCATATTGGCCTTGCAAAGGGTCTGTTTTGCCCACACGGTCATGGCACATGGGCGTGCCTATTGGCCGTATGATTAAGTCAGTATATAGCATAAGTATACACGGCCATGGTACACGGGCGTGCCAGGTAGCCGTGTGAATTAGTCAGTATCTTGCCTAAGAGCACACGGCCGTGGCACACGGGCGTGCCTTGTGGCCGTGGAGATAAGTCAGTATACAAGCTTTGTTTTGGCATGACCAGGACACACGGGTGTGTCTAGAAGCCGTGGGAGGCACATGGCCTGCCCACACGGGCGTGTGACCTCTGTAACTTAGAAAAGTTTTTAAATTTTTGAGAACTTTGGTATGTGTTCGGTTTAGTCTTGACCCTATTCTATTATATGATTAAGGTCTCGTTGATCTATAAAGAGGGACACTTTGATTGTGACTGATGATTTGTTTTATAAATTTTCTGTAAAAGTTTCAGATCTGTCTGGTAACGCCTTTAACCCTAATCCGATGACAGATACGGGATTAGGGGTGTTACATTTGGTTGGTATCAGAGCTACAGTTTAGTCGATTCTCAGACTAATGTAGCGTGTCAGAGTCTAGCTATACAGGCCATATATCTGAATTGTGATAGTGTGATGAATCTTGACATGTAAAATGTGATTTCCGTATAGTAATAGATCCCGAAAGAGCCATAGCTGATGACGTAGAAAGTAATGCGCCTGCTCCTGCTCAAGGGACAGCGCTCTTTGATCTAAGACCGGCCACGAGCAGTCGAGAGGGAGAAGCTAAACAAGCTTTCTTCCAAATGATGAGTGAGTGGTTCACTCAAATTGTAAGAAATAACCCGACTGTTTCGCAATCTCCGCCTCCACCTAATCCCCCTCAGACCTCATTTGTGCCTCCGGTATTGGGTATAAATATGTTGAATAAGCCACTAGTCTATAAAATTCGTAAATATGGGGCCGAAGAGGTCAGGGCCACAAGTGATGATGATGCTGAAAAAGCCGAGTTTTGGTTAGAAAACACTATCCAAGTATTTGATGAGATGTCACTAACTCCTGAAGAATGTATAAAGTGTGTTGTTTCTTTGTTACGAGATAGAGCATATCGGTGGTGGAAAACTTTGATTTCGGTTGTTCCTAAAGAACGGATCACATGGGATTTCTTTCAGTCTGAGTTCAGAAAGAAATACATTATTCAGAGATTCATTGATCAGAAACGAAAAGAATTTCTGGAATTGAAACAAGGTCACATGTCTGTCACTGAATACAAATGAGAGTTTGTGAGATTAAGTCAGTATGCTCGGGAATGCGTTTTGACTGAAGCGATAATGTGTAAAATACTTGAAGATGACCTAAATGAAGATATCCAATTTCTAGTTGGTACTCTGGAGATACAAGAGTTCGTAGTGCTAGTTGACCGAGCATGCAAAGCTGAGTCGGAAGCCAGAGATATGAAAAAGATATTTATGAGCAAATCATTTCAGTCTGCCTCGAAGAAATTTCGAGATGAACATAGCCGTTCAAAGGCTAATGTGAGGCATTCGAGTAGAGATCGAGCTAGATCACAGTTGAGCTCCAAAGCTTCAGCAACTTCAATGACTAGTATTGGAAATGTCAGATCCAAGTGACCTGAATGTAAACATTATGGAGAAAAGCATCCGGGAATTTTCAGATTAAATGACCGAGCTTGTTTCAGATGTTGGTCATTAGACCATTTCATCCGAGACTGCCCAGAGTCTGTTGAACAAGAGATTGTTCAGAACCCGAGATCTGAGAATATTTCAACGAGAGGTAGATCTCCTTAAAATGCAAGAAATATCAGTGGTAGTCAGAGAACTACTAGAGATACTGTTTCGAGATCCGAAGCTAGAGCGCCTGCCAGAGCGTATGCTATCCGAGCTCGGGAGGAAGCTTCATCTCCAGATGTTATAACGGGTACTTTTACACTTTATGATACTTCTGTGATTGCTTTGATAGACCCTGGTTCTACTCATTTCTATATATGCATGAACTTAGTATTCAGTAAGACTTTGCTTGTAAAGTCTACTGAGTTTGTTATAAAAGTATCGAACCCCTTAGGTAAAAATATTCTGGTTGACAAAGTAGGTAAGAACTGCCCGTTAATGTTTTAAGATATCTGTTTCCCTGCTGATCTGATACTATTATCGTTTGATGAGTTTGATATAATTTTGGGAATGGACTGGTTAACATTGCATGATGCTGTTGTGAATTGCAAAAGAAAGACTATTGATTTGAGTCGTCGGAATGGTGAAATAGTTCGTATTGAGTCGAATGATTTAAATGGATTACCTACTGTGATATCTGTGTTGAAAGCTCAGAATTAAATTAAAAAGGGTTACGAGGCATATTTTGCTTATGTGATTGATTTGAAAGTATCTGAAAAGAAAGTTGAATCGGTGCCAGTAGTCTGTGAGTTCTCTGATGTTTTCCCTGAAGAATTACCGGGATTGCCTCTGATTTGTGAAATTGAATTTGGAATTGAATTGTTGCCTGGTACGGCACCTATTTCGATAGCTCCGTATAGAATGGCACCAACGGAAAAAAAAGAAAAAAAAAGAAAAGTTAAAGTCTCAGTTGCAAGAATTGACTGAAAGAGGGATCGCTAGACCGAGTTTTTCACCTTGGGGTGCTCCTATTCTGTTTATGAAAAAGAAAGATGGCACGATTGGAATGTGCATTGATTAATGTCAGTTGAATAAAGTGACTATAAAGAATAAATATACGTTGCCCAGGATTGACGATTTGTTTGATCAGCTAAAAGGAGCCACTGTGTTTTCTAAGATTTATTTAAGATCGGGATATTATCAGCTGAAGGTAAAAGATTCAGACATTCCGAAAACTGCTTTCAGAACGAGGTACATGTATTATGAGTTTTTAGTTATGCCATTTGGATTAACGAATGCTCCTGCTGTTTTTATGGATCTGATGAATAGAGTTTTTAGACCGTACCTAGATCGATTTGTTGTTGTATTCATTGATGACATTTTGATTTATTAATGGGATGGCCAGAACATCTTTGAACATCTGAGAATTGTGTTGCAAACTCTGAGAAAGAAAGATACGATTTGGGTCGTAGTTGATCGATTGATAAAATCCGCCCATTTTATTCTGGTACGATCTAATTACTCAGTTGATAGATTAGTCGAGCTTTATATTTCTGAGATTATGAGATTGCACGGGGTACCACTATCCATTGTGTCAGACAAAGATCCGAGATTTACATCACGATTCTGGAAGAAATTACACGAAGCTTTAGACACGAAACTACATTTCAATACAGCTTTTCACCCGCAAACGAATGGTCAATCCGAGCGGATCATTCAAATTCTCGGGGATATGTTAAGATGCTGCATTCTTGAGTTTAACGGTACGTGGGAACATTACCTGCCATTGATTGAATTTGCGTATAATAATAGTTTTCAGTCGAGCATTAAAATGGCACCATCTGAAGCTTTGTACGGACGTAAATTTTGTACACCTCTGTATTGGACCGAGCTTAGTGAAAATAAGCTACACGGGGTTGATTTAATAAAAGACGCAGAACAAAAAGTAAAAATAATCCGTGACAGTCTGAAAGCAGCATCTGATCGTCAGAATTCTTTTGCGGACTTGAAACAAAAAGAGATTGAATTTGAAATCGGTGATAATGTATTTTTTTTAAAGTTTCTCCGTGGAAGAAAGTACTCAGATTCGTACGTAAAGGCAAGTTGAGTTCGAGGTTCGTCGGGCCATATGAGGTTGTAGAACTAGTTGGGCCAGTTGCATATAGACTGTTGTTACCATCTGAGCTGGAAAATATTCATAATGTATTCTATGTTTCGATGCTCCGTAAATACCGTTTCGATCCGTCACATGTGATTACGTCATCAGAGATGGAAATTCGATCTGATATGACTTATGAAGAGGAACCAATCCGTATCTTAGCTCGTGAAGTAAAAGAATTTCGAAACAAGAAAAAAATTCTGTTAGTGAAAGTATTGTGGCATCGACACGGAATAGATGAGGCTATGTGGGAGCTTGAAGATTCAATTAGACAGCAATATCTGAATCTGTTTAACGGTAAGATTTTTGGGGACGAAAATCCCTAAGGGGGAGAATTGTAATGATCGGTTTAAACCACGTCGTGAATAAAGTGGTTTCGGGACCACAAATGAAGATCAATAAAATATTTTAAAATTATTTTATGTGTCTGCAGTATATGATTAAGCATGTGTTAAAGTTCCATGAATTAATTCGTCTGTTTGTGTGTTTAATTTGAGTAAAGGGCAAAATTGCATAAAGCATAAAAGTGACCGATCATTTGATTAACGGCTAAATTGATGTGGCTTTTTAAGGTGGAGGCCTTATGTTGTAAATTGGCCTTTTAGCAATGTAGTGGACGACACATTAATGTGATAAATGGCTTATTTTATTTGGTAATGGTTTATTAAATGATAAATATTATAGCATAAGTTATATTATACAAAACAAAAACATGAAAAAGAAAGCCATAATGCTTATCTTTGGCCGAATATCAAAAAGAAAAAAGAAAAGAAGAAGAAGGTTAAGTTTTGGTTATGTTCAAGCAAAATTGAGGTATGTATTAGTCTCAGTTTTTGATAATTTCTACATTTTCGTAATCGTTGCTTTGTATACTTCAAAACCCATATCTCAATTTTATGAATTGATGTTGTTTGTGAGATGTGCCATTGATGAAATGGTAAGCTTTGTGATGAGTTTTGGTGTTAAATGAAAGATATATGTTTAACGAACAAGTGTTGTTCTTGAATTTTTGATGAATTTAGCTAAATAGGGATAAATTGTAAAAATATTATTTTGAAGGACTAATTTGTGAAATAAATGAAATGTGAGGACTTATATGAGCATGGGTGACATTCGGCTAAGCATGAGTAAAATGAAATTTGGTATATTTTGTGATTTTGTGTAATAAAGACTAAATTGTCCAAATATGAAAATGTAAGGGCTAAAGTGTAAATTGCCCTAAATATTTGTATTTGGATTGAATTGAATGTTTTGGTAAATAAAAGGGTTAAATTTTAATATGTATAGATCAAGAACCGAAGAAAACAAACTTAGAACGCGGGAAAGCGAAAGTAACCGAGTAGCCGTATCTGTTTCCGTAAAACTAAACTCGAGGTAAGTCATATTGCAAATAAATGTAATTGTATTGAATTGAGTTTATTTACATGACTATCAATGATAATGACTACTTATGAGATGCTATGTATATGAATTCCGGGATAAGGTCGATATAGTGATAAGTTTGAGAAGTCCCGTATGAACTTAGGAATACAAAGGTATCTATTCTGTTTTATCATGTAAGACCACGTCCGGGATGTTGGCATTGATTTGATATTCGAGTAAGACCACGTCTGGGATGTTAGCGTCGATATGAGCTTTATGTGTAAAACCACGTCTGGGACGTTGGCGTCGATATGAGCTTTACGTGTAAGACCATATGTGGGACATCGGCATCGTATTGATTCATGTAAGACCCTGTGTGGGACAGTGGAATCGATATCTGATTACGTGTAAGACCCATGCGAGAGAAAGTGGCATCGATATCCGACACGTGTAAGACCCATGCAGGATAGTGGCATCGATATCTCGATACGTGTAAGACCTGTTTGGGACGATGGCATCAATATCGATTTCATGTAAGACCTGTGCGGGATAGTGGCATCGATATCGACACGTGTAAGACCATGCGGGACGATGGCATCGATATCGACACGTGTAAGACCGTGCGGGACAAATGGCATCGATATCGACACGTGTAAGACCGCATGCGGGACAATGGCATCGATATCGATTATGTGTAAGACCTGTTGGGACAAAGTGGCATTAATATCTCGATTACGTGTAAGACCCTATCCGGGCGATGGCATCGATATTTGATTACGTGTAAGACCATGCGAGGCGGTGGCATCGATATCTGATTACATGTAAGACCCTGTCTGGGACAGTGGCATCGATATCTGATTTCATGTAAGACCACGTCTGGGAAGTTGGCATTATATGACTATTCTGAGCACTCTGAGTATCCAATTTAGTTCTAAACGGTTCGATGGCCAAGCCCAAGAAATGAATAACTATGTGAGTTATATGCCCATTTCAGGTACGTTTGATGCATGTGCTCTGAATAGCCATGATAGGTGAGAAAATATGCTTATAGATGCAATAAGCCAAAATGTGATATGTGAATGAATGTGACTTGAGTAAATGAGATAGATGGAGAATACGATGGTTTGTAAGCAATGGTTAAATAATGAGTCAATGAAGAATTATGAATTTACTGTTAAGATATGTTAATGATTCATGTATTGATATGATAATGTGATTTTTATGTTAGGTATTTGTATATGGCTTACTAAGCTTTTGGAAAGCTTTGTATGTGTATGTTCTATTTTATAGGTCGTCAAAGCTACTGAAGGCTCGGGAACCGTCGAGGATCGTCATCACACTACTCAAGCTCATTTTGGTATCTTTTAAAAATGTATATACTAAGTATGGCATGTATAGGCTAGTTAGTTGGTATAAGTTTGATATATGAATTTAGCCATGTGATGTGGCTAGTTATATGTATTGATAATATGCATAAATGATTTGGTATATGATGATGGTTTTGGTTTGAATATATGTGCATGATAAGGTAAATTGATGCCAAATGGGCATATGTTTGTGATCTATGAAATGAATATATGTGTTAGGTAAGATGTGAAAGTACCATGCATGGTTAGATATGTGAATTTGTTATGCAAACTAGTATATGAGTTGACATGAATGGAAATGAGGTTGAATGAAATATTATGTTGTTTGTTTGACATGTCTTGGGTTGTCAAATATGCATGAAATGAATTGGTTCTTTGCTTGTAGGATTGACCCTAGCATGGGTGGCATATTGGCCTTGTAAAGGGCCTGTTTTGCCCACACAGTCATGGCACACGGGCGTGCCTATTGGCCGTGTGATTAAGTCAGTATATAGCATAAGTATACACGGCCATGGTACACGAGCATGCCAGGTAGCCGTGTGTATTAGTCAGTATCTAGCCTAAGAGCACACGGCCATGGCACACGGGCGTGCCTTGTGGCCGTGGTGATAAGTCAGTATACAAGCTCTATTTTGGCACGGCCAGGACACACGGGTGTGTCTAGTAGCTGTGGGAGGCACACGGCCTACCCACACGGGCGTGTGACCTTTGTAACTTAGAAAAGTTTTTAAATTTTTGAGAACTTTGGTATGTGTTTGGTTTAGTCCCGACCCTATTCTATTATATGATTAAGGTCTCGTTGATATATAAAGAGGGACACTTTGATTGTGACTGATGATTTGTTTTATGAATTTTCTGTAAAAGTTTCCGATCTGTCCGGCAACGCCTTTAACCATAATCCGGTGACGGATATGGGATTAGGGGTGTTATATGTGGTTGGTATCAGAGCTACGGTTTAGTCGATACTCGGACTAATGTAGCGTGTCAGAGTCTAGCTATACATGCCATATATCTGAATTGTGATAATGTGATGAATCCTGAGGTGTAAAATGTGATTTCCGTATAGTAATGGATCCCGAAAGAGCCGTAGCTGATGACGTAGAAAGTAATGCGCCTGCACCTGCTCAAGGGACAGCGCTCTTTGATCCGAGACCGGCCACGAGCAGTCAAGAGGGAGAAGCTAAACAAGCTTTCTTCCAAATGATGAGCGAGTGGTTCACTCAATTTGTGAGAAATAACCCGACTGTTTAACAATATCCGCCTCCACCTAATCCCCCTCTAACCTCATTTGTGCCTCCGGTATTGGGTATAAATATGTTGAATAAGCCACTAGTCGATAAAATCCGTAAATATGGGGCAGAAGAGTTCAGGGCCACAAGTGATGATGATTCCGAGAAAGCCAAGTTTTGGTTAGAAAACACTATCCGAGTATTTGATGAGATGTCACTGACTTCTGAAGAATGTATAAAGTGTGTTGTTTCTTTGTTACGAGATGCAGCCTATCGGTGGTGGAAAACTTTGATTTTGGTTGTTCCTAAAGAATGGATCACATGGGATTTCTTTCAGTCTGAGTTCAGAAAGTAATACATTATTCAGAGATTCATTGATCAGAAACGAAAAGAATTTTTGGAATTGAAACAAGGTCACATGTCTGTCACTGAATACAAACGAGAGTTTGTGAGATTAAGTCAGTATGCTCGGGAATGCGTTTCAACTGAAGCGATAATGTGTAAAAGATTCGAAGATGGCCTAAATGAAGATATCCAATTGCTAGTTGGTACTCTGGAGATACAAGAGTTCGTAGTGCTAGTTGACCGAGCATGCAAAGCTGAGTCTGAAGCCAGAGATATGAAAAACAGATTTATGAGCAAATCATTTCAGTCTACCTCGAAGAAATTCTGAGATGAACATAGCCGTTCAAAGGCTAATGTGAGGCATTCGAGTAGAGATCGAGCTAGATCACTGTTGAGCTCCAAAGCTGCAGCAACTTCAATGACTGGGATGAGTTTGATATAATTCTGGGAATGGACTGGTTGACATTGCATGATGCTGTTGTGAATTGTAAAAGAAAGACTATTGATTTGAGTCATCGGAATGGTGAAATAGTTCGTATTGAGTCGAATGATTTAAATGGATTACCTACTGTGATATCTGTGTTGAAAGCTCAGAATTAAATTAAAAAGGGTTACGAGGCATATTTTGCTTATGTGATTAATTTGAAAGTATCTGAAAAGAAAGTTGAATCGGTGCCAGTAGTCTGTGAGTTCTCTGATGTTTTCCCTGAAGAATTGCCGGGATTGCCTCTGATTTGTGAAATTGAATTTGGAATTGAATTGTTTCCTGGTACGACACCTATTTCGATAGCTCCGTATAGAATGGCACAAACGGAAAAAAAAAGAAAAAAAAAGAAAAGTTAAAGTCTCAGTTGCAAGAATTGACTGACAGAGGGTTCGCTAGACCGAGTTTTTCACCTTGGGGGTGCTCCTGTTCTGTTTATGTAAAAGAAAGATGACACGATTAGAATGTGCATTGCTTAACGTCAGTTGAATAAAGTGACTATAAAGAATAAATATCCGTTGCCCAGGATTGATGATTTGTTTGATCAGCTAAAAGGAGCCACTGTGTTTTCTAAGATTTATTTGAGATCGGGATATTATCAGCTGAAGGTAAAAGATTCAGACATTCCAAAAACTACTTTCAGAACGAGGTACAGGCCTTATGAGTTTTTAGTCATGCCATTTGGACTAACTAATGCTCCTGCTGTTTTTATGGATCTGATGAACAGAATTTTCAGACCGTACCTAGATCGATTTGTTTTTGTATTCATTGATGACATTTTGATTTATTAATGGGATGAAACTGAACATGCTGAACATTTGAGAATTGTGTTGCAAACTCTGAGAAAGAAAGATACGATTTGGGTCGTAGTTGATCGATTGATAAAATCCGCCCATTTTATTCCAGTACAATCTAATTACTCACTTGATAGATTAGCCGAGCTTTATATTTCTGAGATTATGAGATTGCACGGGGTGCCACTATCCATTGTGTCAGACAAAGATCTGAGATTTACATCACGATTATGGAAGAAATTACACGAAGCTTTAGACACGAAACTACATTTCAGTACAGCTTTTCACCCGCAAACAAATGGTCAATCCGAGCGGATCATTCAAATTCTCGAGGATATGTTAAGATGCTGCATTCTTGAGTTTAACGGTACGTGGGAACAATACCTGCCATTGATTGAATTTGCGTATAATAATAGTTTTCAGTCGAGCATTAAAATGGCACCATATGAAGCTTTATACAGACGTAAATGTCGTACACCTCTGTATTGGACCGAGCTTAGTGAAAATAAGCTACACGGGGTTGATTTAATAAAAGACGAAGAACATAAAGTAAAAATAATCCGTGACAGTCTAAAAGCAGCATCTGATCGTCAGAATTCTTATGCGGACTTGAAACGAAAAGAGATTGAATTTGAAATCAGTGATAATGTATTTTTTTTAAAGTTTCTCCGTGAAAGAAAGTACTCAAATTCGGACGTAAAGGCAAGTTGAGTCTGAGGTTCATCAGACCATATGAGGTTATAGAACGAGTTGGGCCAGTTGCATATAGACTGTTGTTACCATCTGAGCTGGAAAAGATTCATAATGTATTCTATGTTTCGATGCTCCGTAAATACTGTTCCGATCATGTGATTACTTCGTCAGAGATTGAAATTCGATCTGATATGACTTATGAAGAGGAACCAATCCGTATATTAGCTCGTGAAGTAAAAGAATTTCGAAACAAGAAAAAAATTCTGTTAGTGAAAGTATTGTGGCATCGACACGGAATAGATGAGGCTATGTGGGAGCTTGAAGATTCAATTAGACGGCAATATCCGAATCATTTTAACGGTAAGATTTTTGGGGACGAAAATCCTAAGGGGGAGAATTATGTGATCGGTTTAGACCACGGTCGTCGAAACGGTGGTTTCAGTGTACACAAATCCGAAGTCGATAAAATATTTTAAAATTATTTTATGTGTCTGCGCAGTATATGATTAAGCATGTGTTAAAGTTCCATGAATTAATTAAATACATTTGTGTATTTAATTTGAGTAAAGGACGAAATCGCATAAAGCGTAAAAGTGACCCATCATTTGAATAATGGCTAAATTGATGTGGCTTTTTAAGGTGGAGGCCTTATGTTGTAAATTGGCCTTTTAGCAATGTAGTGGACGGTACATTAATATGATAAATGGCTTATTTTATTTGGTAATGTTTTATTAAATGATAAATATTATAGCATAAGTTATATTATATAAAACAAAAACATGAAAAAGAAAGCCATAATGCTTATCTTTGGCCGAATATCAAAAAGAAAAAAGAAAAGAAGAAGAAGGTTAAGTTTCGGTTATGTTCAAGCAAAATTGAGGTATGTATTAGTCTCGGTTTTTGATAATTTCTATGTTTTCGTAATCGTTGCTTTGTATACTTCAAAACCCATGTCTCAATTTTATGAATTGATGTTGTTTGTGAGATGTGCCATTGATGAAATGGTAAGCTTTGTGATGAGTTTTGGTGTTAAATGAAAGATATGTGTTTAATGAACAAGTGTTGTTCTTGAATTTTTGATGAATTTAGCTAAATAGGGCTAAATTGTAAAAATAGTATTTTGAAGGACTAATTTGTGAAATAAATGAAATGTGAGGGCTTATATGAGCATGGGTGACATTCGGCTAAGCATGAGTAAAATGAAATTTTGTATATTTTGTGATTTTGTGTAATAAGGACTAAATTGTCCAAATATGAAAATGTAAGGGCTAAAGTGTAAATTGCCCTAAATATGTGTATTTGGATTGAATTGAATGTTTTGGAAAATAAAAGGGTTAAATTTGAATATGTATAGATCAAGAACTGAAGAAAACAGACTTATATCGCGAGAAAGTGATAGTAACCGAGTAGCCGTATCTGTTTCCGTAAAACCGAACTCGAGGTAAGTCATATTGCAAATAAATGTAATTGTATTGAATTGAGTTTATTTACATGACTATCAATGATAATGACTGCTTATGAGATGCTATGTATATGAATTCCGGGATAAGGTCGATATTGTGATAAGTTTGAGAAGTCCCGTATGAACTTAGGAATACAAAGGTATCTGCTCTGTTTTATCATGTAAGACCACGTCCAGGACGTTGGCATTGATTTGATATTCGAGTAAGACCACGTCTGGGATGTTGGCGTCGATATGAGCTTTATGTGTAAGACCACGTCTGGACGTTGGCTTCGATATGAGCTTTATGTGTAAGACCACGTCTGGACGTTGGCATCGATATGAGCTTTACGTGTAAGACCATGTGTGGGACATCGGCATCGTATTGATTCATGTAAGACCCTGTCTGGGACAGTGGCATCGATATCTGATTACGTGTAAGACCCATGCGAGGCGAGTGGCATCGATATCTCGATTACGTGTAAGACACGTGCGGGACGATGGCATCGATATTTGATTACGTGTAAGACCCATGCGGGCAAAGTGGCATCGATATTCGATACGTGTAAGACCGCATGCGGAATAGTGGCATCGATATCGAGTACGTGTAAGACCATGCGGGACGAGTGGCATCGATATCCAATTACGTGTAAGACCCTATCTGGGATAGTGGCATTGATATTTGATTACGTGTAAGACCATGCGGGACGGTGGCATCAATATTTGATTATGTGTAAGACCGCATGCGGGACGGTGGCATCGATATTCGATTACTTGTAAGACCACATGCCGGGACGGTGGCATCTATATCGACACGTGTAAGACCACATGCGGGACAAAGTGGCATCAATATACGATTTCATGTAAGACCACGTCCGTGAAGTTGGCATTATATGACTATTACGAGAGCACTCGAGTATCCGATTTAGTTACGAGCGGTTCGATGGGCAAGCCCAAGAAATGAATAACTATGTGAGTTATATACCCGTTTGAGTACGTTTGATGCATGTCTTATTTGAATAGCCATGAAAGGTGAGAAAATATGCTTATAGATGCAATAAGCCAAAATGTGATATGTGAATGAATGTGACTTGAGTAAATGAGATAGATAGAGAATACGATGGTTGGTAAGTAATGGTTAAATAATGAGTCAATGAAGAATTATGAATTTACCGTTAAGATATGTTAATTATTCATGTATTGATATGATAATGTGATTTCTATGTTAGGTATTTGTATATGGCTTACTAAGCTTTTGGAAAGCTTACTTTGTATGTGTATGTTCTGTTTTATAGGTCGTCAAAGCTACTGAAGGCTCGGGAACCATCGAGGATCGTCATCACACTACTCAAGCTCATTTTGGTATCTTTTAAAAATGTATATACTAAGTATGGCATGTATAGGCTAGTTAGTTGGTATAAGTTTGAGATATGAACTTAGCCATGTGATGTGGCTAGTTATATGTATTGATAATATGCATAAATGATTTGGTATATGATGATGGTTTTGGTTTGAATATATGTGCATGATAAGGTAAATTCATGCCAAATGGGCATATGTTTGTGATCTATGAAATGAATATATGTGTTTGGTAAGATGTGAAAGTACCATGCATGGTTAGATATGTGAATTTGTTATGCAAACTAGTATATGAGTTGACATGAATGGAAATGAGGTTGAATGAAATATTATGTTGTTTGTTTGACATGTCTTGGGTTGTCAAATATGCATAAAATGAATTGGTTCTTTGCTTGTAGGATTGACCCTAGCATGGGTGGCATATTGGCCTTGCAAAGGGCCTGTTTTTCCCACACGGTCATGGCACATGGGCGTGCCAGGTAGCCGTGTGAATTAGTCAGTATCTAGCCTAAGAGCACAAAGCAATGGCACACGGGCGTGCCTTGTGGCTGTGGAGATAAGTCAGTATACAAGCTCTGTTTTGGCACGGCCAGGACACACGAGTGTGTCTAGAAGCCGTGGGAGGCACACGGCCTGCCCGCACGGGCGTGTGACCTCTGTAACTTAGAAAAGTTTTTAAATTTTTGAGAACTTTGGTATGTGTTCGGTTTAGTCCCAACCCTATTCTATTATATAATTAAGGTCTCGTTGATCTATAAAGAGGGACACTTTGATTGTGACTGATGATTTGTTTTATGAATTTTCTGTAAAAGTTTCCGATCTGTTCGGTAACGCCTTTAACCATAATCTGGTGATGGATACGGGATTAGGGATGTTACATTTGGTTGGTATCAGAGCTATGGTTTAGTCGATTCTCAGACTAATGTAGCGTGTCAGAGTCTAGCTATACATGCCAATATCTGAATTGTTATAGTGTGATGAATCCTGACGTGTAAAATATGATTTCCGTATAGTAATGGATTCCGAAAGAGCCGTAGCTGATGACGTAGAAAGTAATGCGCCTGCTCCTGCTCAAGGGACAGCGCTCTTTGATCCGAGATCGGTCACGAGCAGTCAAAAGGGAGAAGTTAAACAAGCTTTCCTCTAAATGATGAGTGAGTGGTTCACTCAATTCGTGAGAAATAACCCGACTGTTTCACAATCTCCGCCTCCACCTAATCCCCCTCAGACCTCATTTGTGCCTCTGGTATTGGGTATAAATATGTTGAATAAGCCACTAGTCGATAAAATCCGTAAATATGGGGCAAAAGAGTTTAGGGCCACAAGTGATGATGATGCCGAAAAAGCCTAGTTTTGGTTAGAAAACACTATCCGAGTATTTGATGAGATGTCACTGACTCCTGAAGAATGTATAAAGTGTGTTGTTTCTTTGTTACGAGATGCAGCCTATCGGTGGTGGAAAACTTTGATTTTGGTTGTTCCTAAAGAACGTCTAACAACTCAATTTAGACCCTAGTCAGAATAGTGGTTTCGAGACCACAAATCTGAGGTCAAAAAAATATTTTAATATTATTTTTGGTGTTGATTATATGTGATATAGTCTGTGTGAAAATTCTGTGTGATAATTTTATCGACTGTGTGTCAAATTATGAAAAAGGATTAAATTGCATAAGGTGTAAAAGCTGTGTGCTGATTGTTAAGTGTTTAATTGTTGTTGTTTTGTTAATGTGAAGGCCTTATGAGGTAATTAAACCACTATATAGTTAGTGGATGGTGGATGGACAAAAATACCAATGGATAGTGGAAATGAATTATTAATAAAAGGGTAATTAGGTAATTGATGTATTTATGATAATAAAACAAAACAAAAACATTTAGTAGCCATGGTTATCATCTTTTCTTCAACCGAAAATAAGAGAAGAAAAAGAAGGGTTTATAGCTTGTGATAATCGGCCCTTGTTCATCTTAATTGAGGTATGGTTTTGAGTCAGTTTTTGATAATTTCTATATTTTCGTAATCGTTGCTTCGTGCTCTAGCTAAACCATGTTGTAATTTTGTGAGCCATTGATGAATGTTTGAGCTATGTGCTAGTTGTTAGTGAAATATGAAAACTTGGTGTTGAGATAACATAGTTTGCATTGGGATTTTTAGTGAAATTGAGCATTTTAGGCTTAATTGAGAAAATGAGAAATTGAAGGATTAAAATGTGAAATAAATGAAATATTTGGGCTTGTATGAGTAGAGTGAGAATTCGGCTAGGCATGGGTACAAGCAAATTTTGTGTATTTTGTGATTTTGTGAATTAAGGACTAAAGTGTCGAAATGTGAAAATGTGAGGGCTATTTTGTAAAATGGCCTAAATATATGTGTTTGGACTAAAATGAATGATTTGGTGATTGAATGAACTGAATTTGAATGTGTATAGACCAAGAGAGGAGAGGTTTCGACCGAGATCGAGGCAAAGATAAAGTGCTCGATTAATCGACCATTTCGGTATTTCGACTTCTGAGGTAAGTTCGGATATAATACTAGTCATTAAATTTATATCTATGTGATGAGAAATGAATAAATGTATAGAGTTGTATTAATACTGTATTACATATGAGAACGAATATTGAGGCACTAAGTGTGCGAAATTAGAAATGATTCAGGAATGAATAGCACTGTGTGTACGAAAAGATTGAAGCTTCGGCTTACCTAATTGGCACTGTGTGTGCGATACCGATATAAGTTCGGCTTATCGAATTGGCACTGTATGTGCGACACCGATATAAGTTCGGCTTACCGAATTGGCACTGTGTGTGCGATACCGTTATAAGTTTGGATTATTGAATTGGCACTAAGTGTACGTTGACAATTATGCTTTGATTAGCACTAAATGTGCGAATAAAACAAAAGAGTAGTAATGATTGATCGGAATGTAAAACCGAGTGGTTGAGAAGCATGGTTGGTGAGCAACTATGTGTTGGCTAAGGTATGTATGATAACTATGTGTTGGATAAGGTATGTATGATAACTATGTGTCGACTAAGGTATATATGATAACTATGTGTTGGTTAAGGAATGTATGATACCTATGTGTTGGTAAATATGAAAGTAGATGGATGGAATGCTATGTGAGCATTGAGTATAGTTGAGTTGGTGTACCATTGGTAAATTAATCTAAGTGATGGCTTATTTTTGTATATTGACTTGAATGATTGAATTACAATTATTATATTACGGACTTACTAAGCTATGAAAGCTTACTGTGTGATTGTTTCTCTGTTTTACAGTGTCAGTAGAGTTAGCTCGGATCCGGGGATCGTCAGCATTCTCTATCACACTATCGGCAATCTATTTGGGTACTTTTGAGAGAGGTGTACATAGTTGAAATATGACATGTGTAGGCTAGTTTTGTAAGACATGTTTGAGATGTGTAAATAGCCATGTGATGTGGCTAGATAAATGTTGGTAAAACGCATGTGTGGCTTTGATATAAGGTGCATAATTTGGTATAGCTTGTGAGTAAAGAAAATGTCTTATGAATGGTAATCTTAGTGATGGTATGATGCTAATGTGATTTAGTAAATTTGGGGATGAATCATGTTTGATATTGAATGTGTTCAAGTTGTGTAATTTGGTTGTATAAAATGGCATGCTTAGTAATGAGATTCTATGTGATGATATGATGATATTTGGACATGAAATTGGTTGCCAAATTGTGTGTATAAAGATGCTCAAATGTGCTTGTAGGATTGACCCATGTGGGTGGCATTTTGGCCTTGCAAATGACCTATTTGAGCCACATGGTTGTGGCACACGGACGTGCCTGGTAGCCGTGTTGTTTCAACAGGATCGACCACGGCCACAGTACATGGGCGTGCTTGGTGGCCGTGGAGCATAAGTCAGATTTGACCACGACCAATGCACACGGGCGTGCTTGGTGCCCGTGGATGTGAGGTCAGATTCGACCACGGGAAGGACACACGGAGGTGTCCAGCAATCGTGGAAAGCACACGGTCTTCCCACACGGGCGTGTCTTCCCTGAAACCTAGAAAAGTTTTAAATTTCGAGAAGTTTCTGTATATGTTTCGGTTTAGTCCCAAACCCTTCCTAGCATGTGTTTAAGGTCTTATACGCCTTAAAAAGGGACTAATTGTTAATGTTTGATGTATTATGATGATGATTGACTTCGTGTCGTAAATGGGTTGTGAAATCATTCTATTGTCCGGTAATGCCTCTTAACCCTATTCCAGCGATGGTTTCGGGTTAGGGGTGTTACAGAACGGATCACATGGGATTTCTTTCAGTCTGAGTTCAGAAAGAAATACATTATTCAGAGATTCATTGATCAGAAACGAAAAGAATTTTTGGAATTGAAACAAGGTCACATGTCTGTCACTGAATACAAACGAGAGTTTGTGAGATTAAGTCAGTATGCTCGGGAATACATTTCGACTGAAGCGATAATGTGTAAAAGATTCGAAGATGGCCTAAATGAAGATATCCAATTGCTAGTTGGTACTCTGGAGATACAAGAGTTCGTAGTGCTAGTTGACCGAGCATACAAAGCTGAGTCTGAAGCCAGAGATATGAAAAAGAGATTTATGAGCAAATCATTTCAGTCTACCTCGAAGAAATTCCGAGATGAACATAGCCGTTCAAAGGCTAATGTGAGGCATTCGAGTAGAGATCGAGCTAGATCACAGTTGAGCTCCAAAGCTCCAACAACTTTAATGACTAGTATTGGAAATGTCAAATCCAAGCGACCTGAATGTAAACATTATGGAAAAAGGCATCCGGGAATTTGCAGATTAAATGACCGAGCTTGTTTTAGATGTTGATCATTAGACCATTTCATCCGAGACTGCCCAGAGTCTGTTGAACAAGAGATTGTTCAGAACCCGAGATCTGAGTATGTTTCAGCGAGAGGTAGATCTCCTCAAAATGCGAAAGCGTCGGTGGTAGTCGAGAACTACTAGAGATCTTCATTGCGAGATCCGAAGCTAGAGCGCTGCGGAGCGTATGCTATTCGAGCTCGGGAGGAAGCTTCATCTCCGGATGTTATAACGGTACTTTTACACTTTATGATACTACGTGATTTCTTTGATAGACCCGGTTCTACTCATTTCTATATATGCATGAACTTAGTATTCAATAAGACTTTTGCTGTAAAGTCTCATTGAGTTTGTTATAAAAGTATCGAACCCTTAGGTAAAAATATTCGGTTGACAAAGTAGGTAAGAAGCGCCTGTTAATGTTTGAGATATCTGTTTCCCTACCGATCCGATACTATTATTGTTTGATGAGTTTGATATAATTCGAGAATGGATGGTTGACATTGCATGATCTTTGTTGTGAATTGCAAAGAAAGACTATTGATTTGAGTCGTCGGAATGGTGAAATAGTTCGTATTGAGTCGAATGATTTAAATGGATTACCTCTTTGTGATATACGTGTTGAAAGCTCGTAATTAAATTAAAAGGGTTACGAGGCATATTTTGCTTATGTGATTGATTTGAAAGTATCTGAAAAGAAAGTTGAATCGGTGCCAGTAGTTTGTGAGTTCTCTGATGTTTTCCCTGAAGAATTGCCGGGATTGCCTCCGATTTGTGAAATTGAATTTGGAATTGAATTGTTGCCTGGTACGACACCTATTTCGATAGCTCCGTATAGAATGGCACAAACGGAAAAAAAAAAGAAAAAAAAAGAAAAGTTAAAGTCTCAGTTGCAAGAATTGACTGATAGAGGGTTCGTTAGACCGAGTTTTTCACATTGGGGTGCTCCTGTTCTGTTTATGAAAAAGAAAGATGGCACGATGAGAATGTGCATTGATTAACGTCAGTTGAATAAAGTGACTATATAGAATAAATATCCGTTGCTCAGGATTGATGATTTGTTTTATCAGCTATGTAACACCCCAAACCCGGTCAAAACATTACGATCGAATCTGGATTGTTACAGGATGGATGGTTTTAAAAAGAATTTAGGTAAAACATCGGGATTTGGGAAAACACTTTGTTTAGGGAGTTCAAGCTAAGGCTAATTGAGAATTTTGATTAAGAATGTTTTACCAACTTTATATCAAAACATCTTAGAGTTAAAACGGGTTTGTTATAAAAACTGGACTTGGAATGTTTGATAAGGTAACATTTGAGATCGAATTTGAGATTCGTGATCTTTTGAAAATAATGTTTGTGATGTTAAGAAAAATCCCAAGTTTTAATTATTTACGGCTTGTGATCCATTCGTTGATATTTTGGAAAACCTCTATTTATATTTTTTAAGAAAACCCTATACTAACCGTTTATAAAGCATTTAATAACAGCATTGAAATAAAACCCAAATTTAAGTTATAGCGGCCTTATTACAAAATAAAAACCCGTTTTAAACTAAGTTCAAATAAAGTAATGCAATTTACTAGAGAAGGAAGGAAAAAAACATCGCATGGCCACCTCGAGTCCGCCTCAGCTCCAACCCACAATCTACTAATTACCTGAAAAAATTTAGCTGAGGGGTGAGTCACGAAGACTTAGTGTGTAAATCCCCAACATAACTCAAACCGAATTCAGTATGGCGTATGTCACATGTATGCAATGCGGCCCAACCCAGTCTAGCCTTTCCTCCAAACACCCGTGGCATTATGCCACTGTGGTTCTTGACCACTGTGGTCTTAGACCACTCATGACAATAGTCACTCGTGACAAAGTCACTAATTATATAACCGTGGGGCCAACCCACTGTGGTCATAGACCACCGTGACGATCTCTGATAAATTTATGCATACGTGGGGCCAACCCACTGTGGTCTTAGACCACCGAGATAAGTCACTGATATCCGTATACGTGGTTTCAACCACTGTGGTTCTTAGACCACCATGACATTAGTCACTGATTCTCTTTCTCCTTTCATTCAATCCCGAGCCCATGCTCTTTACTTTATGTTAAGTATGAATGCAACTATAATCATATTGTGTAATAGATAACTATCTCATACAGGCATAATATCAAACATTCATACATGTACATAATCAAAATTCTCAATTAGCCTTAGCTTGAACTCCCTAAACAAAGTGTTTTCCCAAATCCCGATGTTTTAACTAAATTCTTTTTAAAACCATCCATCTTGTAACAATCCAGATTCGGTCGTAACATTTTGACCGGGTTTGGGGTATTACAAGCTAAAAGGAGCCACTGTGTTTTCTAAGATTTATTTGAGATCGGGATATTAACAGCTGAAGGTAAAAGATTCAGACATTCCAGCGCTTTGAGCAGTGCAGTGCATTATGAGTTTTTAGTTATGCAATTTGGACTAACGAATGCTCCTGCTGCTTTTATGGATCTGATGAATAGAATTTTCAGACCGTACCTAGATCGATTTGTTGTTGTATTCATTGATGACATTTTGATTTATTCACGGGATGAAACTGAACATGCTAAACATCTGAGAATTGTGTTGCAAACTCTGAGAAAGAAAGATACGATTTGGGTCGTAGTTGATCGATTGATAAAATCCGCCCATTTTATTCCGGTACGATCTAATTACTCACTTGATAGATTAGCCGAGCTTTATATTTCTGAGATTATGAGATTGCACGGGGTGCCACTATCCATTGTGTCAGACAAAGATCCGAGATTTACATCACGATTTTGGAAGAAATTACACGAAGCTTTAGACACGAAACTACATTTCAGTACAGCTTTTCACCCGCAAACAAATGGTCAATTCGAGCAGATCATTCAAATTCTTGAGGATATGTTAAGATGCTGCATTCTTGAGTTTAACGATGCACGTGGAACGATGCACGCCATTGATTGAATTTGCGTATAATAATAATTTTCAGTCGAGCATTAAAATGGCACCATATGAAGCTTTGTACGGACGTAAATGTCGTACACCTCTGTATTGGACCGAGCTTAGTGAAAATAAGCTACACGGGGTTGATTTAATAAAAGACGCAGAAAGTAAAAAAATAATCCGTGATACCAAAGTAGCATCTGATCATCAGAATTCTTATGCAGACTTGAAACGAAAAGAGATTGAATTTGAAATCGGTGATAATGTATTTTTTTTAAAGTTTCTCCGTGGAAGAAAGTACTCAGATTCAGACGTAAAGGAAAGTTGAGTCTGAGGTTCATCGGACCATATGAAGTTATAGAACGAGTTGGGCCAGTTGCATATAGACTGTTGTTACCATCTGAGTTGGAAAAGATTCATAATGTATTCTATATTTCGATGCTCCGTAAATACCATTCCGATCATGTGATTACTTCGTCAGAGATTGAAATTCGATCTGATATGACTTATGAAGAGGAACCAATCCGTATCTTAGCTCGTGAAGTAAAAGAATTTCGAAACAAGAAAAAAATTCCGTTAGTGAAAGTATTGTGGCATCGACATGGAATAGATGAGGCTATGTGGGCGCTTGAAGATTCAATTAGACAGCAATATCCGAATCTGTTTAACGGTAAGATTTTTGGGGACGAAAATCCCTAAGGGGGGAGAATTGTAACAGTCCGGTTTAGACCCTGGTCGAAATAGTGGTTTTGGGACCACAAATCTGAGTCAGTAAAATATTTTAATATTATTTTATGTGTCTGCAGTATATGATTAAGCATGTGTTAAAGTTCCGTGAATTAATTCGTTTGTTTGTGTATTTAATTTGAGTAAAGGACAAAATCGCATAAAGCGTAAAAGTGACCCATCATTTGATTAATGGCTAAATTGATGTGGCTTTTTAAGGTGGAGGCCTTATGTTGTAAATTGGCCTTTTAGCAATGTAGTGGACGGCACATTAATGTGATAAATGGCTTATTTTATTTGGTAATGGTTTATTAAATGATAAATATTATAGCATAAGTTATATTATATAAAACAAAAACATGAAAAAGAGAGCCATAATGCTTATCTTTGGCCGAATATCAAAAAGAAAAAAGAAAAGAAGAAGAAGGTTAAGTTTCAGTTATGTTCAAGCAAAATTGAGGTATGTATTAGTCTCGGTTTTTGATAATTTCTACGTTTTTGTAATCGTTGCTTTGTATACTTCAAAACCCATGTCTCAATTTTATGAATTGGTGTTGTTTGTGAGATGTGCCATTGATGAAATGGTAAGCTTTGTGATGAGTTTTGGTGTTAAATGAAAGATATGTGTTTAATGAACAAGTGTTGTTCTTGAATTTTTGATGAATTTAGCTAAATAGGGCTAAATTGTAAAAATAGTACTTTGAAGGACTAATTTGTGAAATAAATGAAATGTGAGGACTTATATGAGCATGGGTGACATTCGGCTAAGCATGAGTAAAATGAAATTTGGTATATTTTGTGATTTTGTGTAATAAGGACTAAATTGTCCAAATATGAAAATGTAAGGGCTAAAGTGTAAATTACCCTAAATATGTGTATTTGGATTGAATTGAATGTTTTGGTAAATAAAAGGGTTAAATTTGAATATGTATAGATCAAGAACCAAGAAAACGGACTTAGATCATGGGAAAGCCAAAGTAACCGAGTAGCGTATCTATTTTCAGTAAAACAAGAACTCGAGGTAAGTCATATTGCAAATAAATGTAATTGTATTGAATTGAGTTTATTTACATGACTATCAATGATAATGACTGCTTATGAGATGCTATGTATATGAATTAGGGATAAGGTCGATATAGTGATAAGTCCGAGAAGTCCCGTATGAACTTAGGAATACAAAGGTATCTGTTCTGTTTTATCATGTAAGACCACGTCCGGGACGTTGGCATTGATTTGATATTTGCGTAAGACCACGTCTGGGACATTGGCATCTATATGTGCTTTATGTGTAAGACCACGTCGGAACGTTGGCATCGATATGAGCTTTACGTGTAAGACCATGTCTGGGACATCGGCATCGTAATGATTCATGTAAGACCCTGTCTGGGATAGTGGCATCGATATCTGATTACGTGTAAGACCCTGTCTGGGACAATGGCATCGATATCTGATTACGTGTAAGACCCTGTCTGGGACAGTGGCATCGATATCTAATACGTGTAAGACCCTGCCTTGGACAGTGGCATCGATATCGGATTACGTGTAAGACCCTATTTGAGACAGTTGCATCGATATTTGATTACTCGTAAGACCGCTGGCGGGGCGGTGACATCGATATCGATACGTGTAAGACCTTGTGCGGGGCGGTGGCATCGATATCGATTACATGTAAGACCCATGCGGGACGATGGCATCGATATCGATTACGTGTAAGACCGCATGCGGGACGGTGGCATCAATATTTGATTACGTGTAAGACCACATGCGGGACAGTGGCATCGATATCGATTACGTGTAAGACCGCATGCGGGACGGTGGCATCTATATCGACACGTGTAAGACCATGCGGGGCGGTGGCATCAATATCTCGATTTCATGTAAGACCACGTCGTGAAGTTGGCATTATATGACTATTCGAGCACTCGAGTATCCGATTTAGTTCGAGCGGTTCGATGGGCAAGCCCAAGAAATGAATAACTATGTGAGTTATATACCCGTTTGAGCACGTTTGATGCATGTCTATTTGAATAGCCATGAAAGGTGAGAAAATATGCTTATAGATGCAATAAGCCAAAATGTGATATGTGAATGAATGTGACTTGAGTAAATGAGATAGATGGAGAATACGATGGTTGGTAAGCAATGGTTAAATAATGAGTCAATGAAGAATTATGAATTTACCGTTAAGATATGTTAATGATTCATGTATTGATATGATAATGTGATTTCTATGTTAGGTATTTGTATATGGCTTACTAAGCTTTTGGAAAGCTTACTTTGTATGTGTATGTTCTGTTTTATAGGTCGTCAAAGCTACTGAAGGCTCGGAACCGTCGAGGATCGTCATCACACTACTCAAGCTCATTTTGGTATCTTTTAAAAATGTATATACTAAGTATGGCATGTATAGGCTAGTTAGTTGGTATAAGTTTGAGATATGAACTTAGCCATGTGATGTGGCTAGTTATATGTATTGATAATATGCATAAATGATTTGGTATATGATGATGGTTTTGGTTTGAATATATGTGCATGATAAGGTAAATTCATGCCAAATGGGCATATGTTTGTGATCTATGAAATGAATATATGTGTTTGGTAAGATGTGAAAGTACCATGCATGGTTAGATATGTGAATTTGTTATGCAAACTAGTATATGAGTTGACATGAGTGGAAATGAGGTTGAATGAAATATTATGTTGTTTGTTTGACATGTCTTGGGTTGTCAAATATGCATAAAATGAATTGGTTCTTTGCTTGTAGGATTGACCCTAGCATGGGTGGCATATTGGCCTTGCAAAGGGCCTGTTTTTCCCACACGGTCATGGCACATGGGCGTGCCAGGTAGCCGTGTGAATTAGTCAGTATCTAGCCTAAGAGCACAAAGCAATGGCACACGGGCGTGCCTTGTGGCTGTGGAGATAAGCCAGTATACAAGCTCTGTTTTGGCACGGCCAGGACACACGGGTGTGTCTAGAAGCCGTGGGAGGCACACGGCCTGTCCACACGGGCGTGTGACCTCTGTAACTTAGAAAAGTTTTTAAAATTTTGAGAACTTTGGTATGTGTTCGGTTTAGTCCTGACCCTATTTTATTATATGATTAAGGTCTCGTTGATCTATAAAGAGGGACACTTTGATTATGACTGATGATTTGTTTTATGAATTTTCTATAAAAGTTTCCGATCTTTCTGGTAACGCCTTTAACCCTAATCCGGTGACGGATACTAGATTAGGGGTGTTACAATGTTAGTGTTTCAAGTCAGTGTCGACCACGGGTGTAACAGCCTGATTTTGGGCCTAGTCGGAACAGTGGTTTTGGGGCCACAAATCTGACGAGAAAAATCTTTTTTTTATTATATTTTTATGGTCTATGATTTCGTGAAAATTTCGTTCGAAAATTTCAACGTTTAGGCACTCAATTTAGTCAAAAGGATTAAATTGTAAATAGTGCAAAAGTTGAGTTCCACATGTTAGAAGTGTCAAATTTCTATGAAATTTTAAATTTGAGGTCCTTAAATGGTAATTAGACCATTGGTTAAATTTTTGGACAAAAATGGACATAAGATAAGTGAAATAGGGTATTTTTAAGTTAGGGGCATTTTGGTAATTAAATGGACTAAAAGACAAAATAAAAGCCAAAAACCCTTGTCCATCTTCTTGCTTGGTTGAATTTAGCATGGGGGAAGCCATGGCTAGGGTTTTCAAGCTTTCAAGCTCAATAGTAAGTGCATCCAAGCCCCGTTTTTAATGTTCTTTACATTTTTGAGATCCCCGTAACTCGGTTTAGCTATTTCTACTATTATTTTGAGCTAGGGTTTGTGTTTAAAAATTTACCCATGGATGACATGCATGTTCTTTGATGTCTAATGGTAGAATATGAATGCTTGGTGTGTAGTAAACGACATTTACTAAGTGATTTTCGATGAAATCGCATAAAAGGACTAATTTGTAAAAAGTTAAAAAATGTATGAAAATGTGTGAATGAATGCAAATTGTGGACTGCTATAGTTATGAAAATGGTTCGGCTAGGCCTAAAATACAAGGAAATCAAATAAAAATCATTTTACGAGCCTAGGGGCAAAACTGTAAATATGATAAAGTTTAGGGGCAAAAATGTAATTTTTCCATAGTATGCTTTTGGGTCAAAATGAATAATGTGACTAATAAGTAAGCTAAATGTGATTTTATAGATCAAAGAAAACGAGGTTCGGACTTAGAACAGGGGAAAAACGAGTAACTGACGGTTAGGTCCCTTCTTGCCATTTTGGTATCGATGTAAGTTCCTGTGTAAATAATACAACATTATATTATGTATTTAATATTTTTATATTGCATGAATTGTATATATATGTTTCTACGAATTCGATTGATGATGATTCGGTGAAGAATCAAAGAATGAGAATCCCGGTTGAACCTTAGGAATGGAAAGGATACCTTGTCACGACATTAGATTAATAAGGTCCCTTATAAGACAATATCTGGGATATGGCCTTGTCACCGAATTGAGATCCCGTGTAAGACCATATCTGGGATATGGCTTCGGCATCGAATAGTGACTCCGTGTAAGACCACGTCTGGAACCTGGCTTCGGTATGAGATCCCGTATAAGACCACATCTAGGATATGGCATCGGCATTGACATGCAATCTCGTGTAAGACCATATCTGGGATATGGCGTCGACATCGATATGAGATCCCGTATAAGACCATATCTGGGATATGGCATCGCCATTGGCATGTGATCCCATGTAAGACCATATCTGGGATATGGCATTGGCATCTTACTACGTGTATGACAATTTCCGAGTATCCTTTGATATTCCAAGTGGTTCAATGGGATAAAGAATTACAGTTTATGTTAAAGACGGGAAAATGACTAAAGTGTCAATGAATATTTATATGTGATGATTAAGTGCAGGAATATGTATGTATACACTCATGAGCAATGTGCTCGGGATGTGATTGAATTCTGGTAAGAAGGTAGACGAGTAAGTTATACTTATGAGAATGACCTTGTGATTATAAGTCCATGCTTATGATGTAAGAATATGTGGGAAATGTGAATGATGATCACGTGTGAGGCTTTTAAGCCAAATTAAATTGAGAAATGAAATGTTCAAGTCTTTGTTGTTGATGTATAAGTTAAATTGGCCAATGAATGGCTTGTAAATATTTGATGATGACTAGCTATTGGCATAGCTAACTATGGATATACTTTAGTGTTATATGTGTGTAAATGAGAATTAATACAAAGAAAACATGATAGAGTAAAATTAGCAAAAAAACAGTTTGGACAGGAGCAGTTGAATCATTTTGAAAATTCACCAAAAATGGTAGAAATTGAATTAGAAGTTTAATAAGATATGAAATTAAATCTTATTGAGTCTATTTTTGCATAAAAGAGACGGTGTAAGCAAAAGAGTTTTATATTATGAGATATCTGAATTTTTATAAGACAGGGTCAGAGTGATTTCGAAATCCCCTTTTCTGACTTGGGAAATTCATTAAAAATTTTAAAAAAATAATAAAGGAATAAAATTTATATTATTGAATTTCTTAATGATTCTATTTTCAAGAGAAACAAATGGGAATGTCTTTCGAGTTCTGTGCAATGAGAAAATAAATTTTTAGTGAAGAGGGGTCAGAACTGTCAGACAACAAAACAGGGGAAACTTTAAAGAATAAACTGTACTGATTGGCTGAATCAAAAATTCTGGAAATCTTATGGTAAGAAGACATGTGAGTCTAGTTTCAAGGAAAATTAGTGGATATTAATTTGGAGTTTCTTAGCTCCAGATAAAAATAATTTAGTGACTGTAACTCGAGTAGACAGCTCAAGATGAACATAAATGAATTGAGAAATTTTATGCAATAATGATGGCATTATCTTGAGAACTTATAATAAGGATTGTTAAAAGCATGGTAATCAACTGTTTATTATTTACATACGTACTTACTAAGCTTTATAGCTTACTCCCCTTCCTTTCTCATATCATATAGGGTTTTATGCTAGCTCGAGTTTGAGATCGCCGGAGATGCTATCACACTATCAAGCTATCATGTTGGGTATAAGTGAATGCAAAACCTTTTGAGTTTATGGCATGTATAGGGACTTAGTCAATTGTGTATGTTTCATTTGGTCAATTGTGTATGTTTCATTTGATTTGCCCAAATGTGTTGGTTCATAATGGTAATATGATTCATTTTGTATATGGCCATGAGATGTGGCTCATATTGGTTAATGAGTTGTAATGCCTATTTATACGTGTGTGCTTATACTAAAGGTTTTATGTGATGTGGTTATGTGTTTTTGGTATGGATGGATTGAAGTTGTGTTTAAGTATGTGCAAGTGAGGGCGCCAAATGGTTTGGTAAATAGTCATTTTCTTGGCCACACGGGTAGAGACACGGCCATATGTCTCAACCGTGTGGAGGACACGGCCCCAGGACATGGGCGTGTGAAGACTGCATCTATTTTTTGGAATTTAATTCGCCACACGACCTAAGCACACGGGCGTGTGACTTGGCTGTGTGACCCAATTTTGTTGATGACATCATAAACAAAGAGTTACACGGGCTAAGGACATGGGCGTGTGTGACCACACGGCCTAATCACACGGGCGTGTCCCAAGCCACACGGACGTGTGACCCCTGTTTTGATGAAAAATTTTCTAAGTCTTCTTAAAGTTTCCTAAGTTCTTGGTTTAGTCCCGAACAGTTCCCAATGTATGTTTTGGACCTCGTGGGCCCATATAAGGGGCGATTTGCATGTGAATGAGAAATTTTAAATTGAATGAAATTTTATAGCCCGGTTTTGTATAAATGTTTTTGTTTAAGTCTGGTAATGCCTCGTATCCTGTCCTGGCATCGAACACGGGTAAAGGGTGTTACAACGGGCTAGCCACACGGGCGTGTGCCTAGGCCGTGTGTCTCTTATATGGTTGCTGACATCAAAAATAGAATGCCCAGGTTTTTACACACGGGCGAGGACACGGGCGTGTCTAAGCACCCTCAACAACACATGTTAGTGCACTAACACATAATTCACTTGAATTATCATAAGGTGATACGATTCCGAGTTGCGGAAATATTACGGGTCGTAGTTGTGCCCGATCGTTAAATCGAAGAAGTATCATTGTAATTCAGAGTTTGATGAAGTTCGACTGTTTGTAGGATAAATGAAGGTCTGCAAATTGATTCAAGGGGGTTTGTGTATCAAACGTATGAAGGCTCGGTTTGAAAATAAAAGAAATAGGCAATGAAATGTTTAGGATGGATAAAAGGACTTAAGGACAAGATCAAACCAATATTATGAAAATATTGACCCGGGATTTATACGTCGCTTAAGGTTGCTGGAATTTGTTAAAAGAACTTCGACCCACTATCTATAATGAGATAGGAACTGAAAGTATATCGGGTGAACGCCACACTCGGTGAAGAGTGATAAGTTCAAATAAAACAAGGTTGACGCCACTAGTGAACTAGATAAGCCAACGCGAGTCTAAATCGAAATTTGAGAGTTGAATAAACTTACAAAGTGATAGAAATTCATTCAAGTTGCAAAAAGTCTGAAATACATGAAAATGGCTAAGTATTTATAGTGATTTCCTAAGCTAGCCGAATGGACATATGAGGGACAAAAACGTCATTTGATTTTTAGCTTTTATTGAGCTGAAAGTTTCAGAATTAATCTAGAAGGTGTCATGAAATTTCCTTGAAGCTTCCAAGCTAGCTGGAATTAAATGGTAGCTGAATGGACTAAGGTATGTTCAGCCAAGAGCATGTATGAGCATTCAATGGTTGCCTTGATCAGCTGATTAGTCTAGGAGAGTTTTAAAGCCATCTTGAGCATCCCAATAGCCAAAGAGTGTATAGGCCGAATGTGTACAACCACCTGGTGTGAATGCCCAAACCCCAATAGTCAGCAAGTGTAAAAGGAATTTCCAGCTTGTTTGAAAGCTCTTAAAGCTGGTTGGGGAGCTCAATGTTCAGCTTAGAAGAGAGGAAACATCAGCTCTCTTGCCCTTTGGTGTCCACGAAAAGGCTATTTGGAGGAGCTCAATAATCAGCTCCATAAGTGCCGTCCATGCATTGTACCTGCAGCAATTAATTTCAGCTAATTAATCAAGCTAAGACAAATTAAATTTTTGCTGGAAAATTAATTGAAAACATGAATTAAATTTGTCTTAAGCTTAGACACACTTAATTAACTATTAGACATCTATTTAATAGGTAATAAACTAAGACACATTAATTCTAATTAAAATGTCCAGATTTTGAGAAATTAAAAACACAACTTAATTATTTGAGCTAAACACATTAATTTAACTAATACTTAAAATTAAAAATTTATTTCCAGCAAAATAAAAGTGCATAAATTAAACCGAGCTAGGCTCGAGCTGATTGAGCTAAATTTGAGCTTAATTCAGCTTGCAAAAAATTGCATGATGAACTCGTTGAGCTGGCCCGAGCCTCCTCATTATGTCCAGCCAAGGACTCGCCCCACACTTGTTCAACTAGGGCCGAGATAGCCTCCTTGAAGCGTTTGGCTCGTGCTCGGGTGATGGGACCTTGCGGCAATTCCAAAGGCTCTTTGCTCGAGCTCGGCGTGACCCGGGGCGTGGCCATATCATAAAGTAAGCTAGATGTACATGAATATACTACTTTTGAATTCATCCTTTTCATGAACATAGATATACTTTCATTGAACATTTCCATTTCAAACCTTTTCATAGATTCATGACACAATTCATCTGAACACTTTCCATTCCTTTCCTTTTCATGCCCGTTGAACCATTCAGAATAACATCGAATACACGGGGAAGCTCACACGAAATGTGATAAATATATAACCTTTCATTTTCCTTTATATCGTTGCTTAAACGAGCTGTGAAATGGGTCTGCTCACACGAGCTTTGGGTCAAAATGTAAGCTACATGATACTTCTCACACGAGCTATGAAGTATCCGCAACAAATGCAGGACCTCAGTCATCGGTAGGACATTCAAGACTAGCACCTGAAACATGAAAACTGAAATGACATGTCATTTGTATCCTACGAATTCCTAAGGTTCAAATGGGGCTCGATAATAATCGTGACATTGTTGGATTTATGTCATTTAGTTACATGGAAAATAACACATTAACATATAAATCAATATAACATTGAAACGTTATTTAATCATAAAAACTTACCTCAACAAACAAAGCGTAAAAACGTAGTCGATCAATCCGAAGCTTTCGTTTTTTCACGATCTAAATTCGTTCGAGGTATATATTGATCTAAATAGATAAATTCAATTCATTTAATACTTATATTATTCAAGTCAGTCCATATTTCATATTTTTCAAAATTATAATTTTACCCCTAATATTTTAACTAATTACAATTTAGTCCTTAAACTCATAAATTTAAATTTAAGCATTTTCATCCTCATTTCATGCTAGATGAATTTACTAGGGACATATATCAACTCATACAAATCACCATTTCATGAATTTAACTTAAACTTTTATCATTTTTACAAATAAGTCCCTCAATGACAATTTCATAAAAAATCCCTTTACAAAACTAGTTTATTTAACAATAAGGATTCATATTCTTCCATTAAAATTCAAGAATCATGCAAGAAAATTCATGGAAAGACCCTAAATCTTTAACAATTTTTCAATTTAATCCCTGGGCTAGCTAAATTAAGCTACAACGATCCCTAAAACATAAAAATAATTAAAAACATAATAAAAAATCGCTTACATGCAAGGGATGTTTTTAGCCGAATAAAAGAACCCTAAAATGGTGATATTATCTCTTTAAAAATCGGTGGAAGAATATGAATACAAATAGAAATTTGTATTGTTAAATTTTAACCTTATTTACCTAATTACCAAAATAACCTTTAAAAACTTTAATAATTTCAATAAAACCATGCCATGCATGTCCACTAACCACATAAATGGTCTAATTACCATCTAAGTCCACTCATATTTAAAATTCATAGATAATTGATACCTTTAACTAATAGAATTATATTTTTGCACCTTTTACGATTTAGTCCTTTTCACATAATTAAGCATGCAAACATCAAAATTTCTTAACGAAATTTTAATACGACTTTACTAACATCCCATAGACATTAGAATAATAATAAAATAATAATTTACTCATCGAATTTGTGGTCCTGAAACCACTATTCTGATTTCATTAAAAATGGGCTGTTACAAGGGGAATGAGAAAGCCCCTGGTCCTGACAGTTTCACTGCTTTCTTCTTCAAATCTGCATAGGGTATAGTGGGGTCTCATTTTCTTGAGGCTGTATAGTATTTTTTTTTTTGCATCCTCCACTCTTTTGGCTACCTTTAATGCTACTTCAATTTCCTTGGTTCCTAAGTATGATAATCTTGGCTATGTAAAGGATTTTCAGCCTATTTCTTGTTGCAGTGCAATTTATAAATGCATAACCAAGGTTTTGGTTAATAGAATGACTCCTTTTCTACATGCTTTGATTTTTAATAGTTAGAGTGCCTTTGTTAGAGGGTGTAGTATAACTGATAATACCATGTTGGCTCATTAATTAATGCGAGGGTATGGTAGAAGACATATTTCTCCTAGATGTGCCTTGAAGGTTGATATTCAAAAGGCATTTGATTCTTTGCATTGGGGTTTTTTGCTTTCAGTACTTAGAGCTCAAGGTTTCCTTGAAAAGTTCTTGAAGTGGATTGAAGTTTGCTTAGCTACTCATTGGTTCTCTGTCTCCCTTAATGGAAGACTTGTGGGGTTCTTTCGAGGGAGGAGAGGTATTAGGTAGGGAGATCCTCTCTCTCCTTACCTCTTTTTGCTTGCAATGGATGTGTTATCTAGGTTATTAGATGTTGCTTCCATAAATGCTCTCTTCAAGTATCATCCTAAGTGCCTTCGAGTGCGGTTGACTTATCTCATGTTTGCCAATGATTTTCTTATTTTTTTCTAAGGGTACTACTAATTTGGTGGCTAGTGTTTATTGTGTTCTTTAGCAGTTTTGCTTACTTTCTGGGTTGAAACTCAATACCTCCAAAAGTGAATTATTTGCTGCTGGGGTGCCTCAAGAGGAGTTAGCTCTCATGACTACTTGCACAGGGTTTAAAGTTGGTAGAATGTTAGTGAGGTACCTTGGTATTCATCTTGTTTCTCACAAGTTGTCTTGGTCTGACTGTGCTGCTTTAACTAATAAGATTTTGGATAGGATTCAAGGGTGGTCTACTAAGCACTTGAGTTATGCTGGTAGACTGCAACTCATTAAGGTTGTGATCTTTAGTGTGCAATCCTATTGGAATCATCAATTTCTAATGCCTAAGAGAGTTCTCAATAAGGTTTGTCAATTCTATCTTAGCTTCTTTTAGAAAGGGAAGGTTAGCTCGGGTCGAGGGGCTCGTGTTTTTTGGAAGGCGATTTGTTTACCTAAATTTGAAAGGGGTTTGGGACTAAAAAATATGGTAAAATGGAATCAAGCTTGTATTTTGCAGCTTATCCGCGCCTTGCTTGCAGGAGAGGCATCTCTTTGGATCGCTTGAGTTAGTGAATATGTGTTAAAGGGTAGGAGTTTTCTAGATGTGACTCTTACTTCAATGAGTAGCTGGAATTGGCGAAGGATGCTTAAGTTGAAGCCTTTGATTGTTGCTAGTTCTCAACAGTTTGCTAATGCTAAAGTGAGTACTTCTTGATTGTAGGAGGCAATTAGAGCTCATGCTATGAAGGTGGAATAACATCGTTTGCTATGGTTTCCTTTACATATTCCCAGGCATGCTCTTATTGCTTGGATGGTAATTCTTAATAAGCTCCGAACCTGGGATCGCTTGCTTGCTTTTGGGATTTCGGTTGATACTTGTTGCTTTTTTTGTATGGATTCTACAGAGAGACATGATCACATTTTCTTTGAGTGCAGTTTTTCAAGGAAGGTGTGGTAATCAGTTTTGCGCCTTTGCTCCATTCATAGGGCTGTGGAAACTTGGAGGCAAGAGTTAGCTTGGGTGATATTGAAACTGAAAGGGAAGTCCTTACTTGTTTCTATACTCAAGCTTGCTTGGACTGCATATTTGTATGTAATATGGGGACAGAGGAACAAGAGGTATTTTGGTGCATCTTTCTTGACTAAAGATGTTGTCTTGGTGTAGATTAAAGAGATTGTGTGGGCTCGTTTAGGAGGAAGATCAATCAATAGAATTGATCCTGTTAATGCTTCACCTTGTGCTTCTTGGGGTATCATTGGTTAATTTGTTTGAATAGCTTAAAGTTACTGTACAATGTTTTTTTTTTGTTCTTTGTAGCAGCTAAATGCATTCTTAGATTAATGAATTTCATCATTCATCCAAAAAAAAAATAAAAAAAATAAAGAATAAAATGCTAAATTTCTTAAAATTTTCTAAAAATATAAATGTTTGTAAAAATATCGTAAAATTCTAAACATTTCTAAAAGGGTCAAGATGAATTTTTAAAAGTACTATAATTTTTTAATTATTGTTTTTTAAAATTATAAAAAAAATTCAAAATTATTAAAAATATGTCCAGAATGAACCTAGACATATACCCAGATTCATTCTAGTTTCTTATTAGAGTTTTTTTTTTATATTTTGTATTTCTTTTAAATTCTTAATAATTTTATGCTTTTCTGTAATTTCAAAATAATTTTTATTTTATTTTTTGACTTTTAGGTTTTTTAGAATGTTATTGTAACACCCCTTACCCGACCTGATCGTCGAGTCTGAGTTACAAAATGTTACACTAATTACCAGAGCATCAACAATCAAATAGATATTCAATTCATGACATTATACACTCAGATACAAGCAAGACAAACATATGATAAGATATATAACTAATTTCGAGACTTACACAGGCTTAAGAATACTTTTATATTAGTCCACTATAGAATTAGGACCAAATTGTAAAATTTTAAAAATTCTTGGACCAACGTTGCGACTTCGTCATGTCCTCGTCATGACGTGATCATTTCAGTATTTCACGTCGCGGCGACATGCATATTCTTGTCACAATATCACTCTTTAAGATGGCAACATTGCGATGTCAAAAGCCCCTGGTCATGACATTGCCCTTGTTTTTGACAAAATACACATTTGATACCTAATTCAAGATTTGAAAAATAATTTCTTTCTAAGTGTTCAATCAACATTATACAAAATAAAGTAGTGTTTTGAACATGGTTAATTTATTTGAAAAGTCATCCCAATTATTTGTTCAATCAACAAGTAATAATTGACAAGTAAATGTCGAGTTATCGTACCCACAGGGAAAAGAATTATTTATGAATGCAATTAAAAAACACTTTGGTGAAGAAAAATATTTTGATTTGAGGAGGTGATTAAAAACTAATATTTTAACTAAGTAAAATGAATAAAAAGAAAATAAAAGTTCTAATGCACGATTTCAAAAGATGATTTTAATTAAGATGACATAATTGTGTTAGATTAATTACATTTCGTAACTTAGAACTATTAAACTCATGTTCATGTTGTTACGAATAAATTCATGGCAACTCGATAATTTGCATAATCATAGTATTTTAATTTCATAAGTATGTATGTGCATTAACACATAATTCAATCTCATAAGCACATAAAAGATTACGTGAGGTAACAATGTATTTCTACCTTGAAATAATTTAATCACAATAATCTTGCAAGATATGCAAGGCTAATTTATCGTTAGATACCGTTGCTAATTTAACCCTCAGCTACCTTAGATGATTAAACATGCACTGATTAAGTATTGTGTCAATTAATTACAATTTCAATCCGTTTAAATAATTAATTAATTAGTTACCTTACAATTGTAATGCAAGAATAACTTAGTCATGGTTTTACTTAATCAAACATCTTACTGAGACCTATAACAACACAAACACAATTTTAATAGCTCAAGTAGACGAAATACAATCAACCTAACATGAATTACATTTAAGCCATATTAATTAAATTAAACATATCAACATCACAAATATTCATAAACATGTTCATAACAACAACAATAAAATTAAAAAGGATAAGGAACAAGAATCAAATCCGGTGTTTCTCCGAGGCTTGACTAGTTTGCTCCGCTCCTCCTCCACTTGTTCTTATTAAACCGAGGCTTCCACGAACACTTGAATGCTACTCCAAATGGTGGTTGAATGACTCTTTTTCAGGAGATGAAATCGGCAAGGGAATGGGGAAGAACAATGAAGAACAATGAAGAGAGAAAAGTGATAGAGAAGTGAAGAATGAATGGTTTTTAGATGTGTTTGAAGTGAGCAGCCAATGGGGTATTTATAGGTTGAGAAGGCTGCTAAAAATAGCAAAAATCAACAGCCATAGAGTCCCCCCATGGCCGGCCACACATGTGGCAAGTTTGAAGGTTTCAAACTTGCTATTTTAAGGTAGGGGCAAATCTAGAAAGGCATAAATAGTGGAGGGGTTTGAATGCAAATTGAAGGAGTCTTCAAGGGATATTTTGCAAGCCGAATAATCAGCCAAACAAGATGATTAGGTCAACATGTGAGACGGTTTTGGGCTGCCCAGTGCTCGGTTGGATCGGTTTTCTCGGTTAAGCTTAACTGGACCCTTTTCATAATTAATTAACAATAATTTATTTAACCCAAATTAAATTGGATTAAAATTAAAATTAATTATATTACGAATTAATATTCATAATTTGTACTGTCTTAGGCTGAAAAATTAATTTGTCTTGATGCTTCAACATTGCTTCTCGATTTTATGCTTCTAGCAGTGTTTGCCGAGCCGTTTTTCGCCCTTTGTGTAAATCTGTCGTAAATAATCAAAATTAATCAAATTTTAATATAAAAATAATTAAAATTCAGCATGTTCAGAATTTAAGTGCAATTTAATTATTTTATAATTATTATATATTTTTCTACAAGAATTTTATTGAAACTGCATGAATTTGAGTTAAAAAGGGCATGAAAAAGTGTGTATATTTTTGTGTTTCCAATTGCTCAGTAGTCGCCATTGGAACTTTGACCTTTTTGCACAAGGTCGTCACTAAGTAGGAAAAGAAAATTCCAAATTTTTGGCTAGTAATACATCTCTTCATGTAGTGGTAGATCCACGCCCCTATGCATACTTGTTTCTTCTCCAAAACAACATATAACAAAAATGCTCGAAAAGTATTGACGTTAGTAACGTTTAAAGCAAGATCAATTTTGGTACACAAAAATTGCATCCACATTTTAGCGATTGGAAACATAATTGCTTGATTAAAGGACGTGAGAATATTAGTACTAAGGCGATGTTTCCATTCACCCCTACCCTCCGTTAAATAGTTTATAACGTTATCCATATTAATATCTCTAAAATATTCTAAATTGCTTTCTTCCAGAAAATCAGATTCATAATATGGAGTGTTATAAAATTCACAAATTGCTCTAGGGGTGACGAGTACTTCATTCCCCCGTACTGGTATAGTTTCCCAATTGGCACCCTCTGACCTCCTAGACTCTTGGTCCGTAAGAGATGCATATAATTCTTGTATTTTTGGGAATCAGCAGAGTATTTAGGGGTTACGCAAAAACATTCCCACCTATGGTATTGAACCAATGGTCATATATCCTTACATAGAATCATCGATGACTTAAACCCCTGTTCTTGTATAAACGTCTTTCCTTGAAGTTCTAAAAATAATTTTTTGACATTTGGGTTTGGAAAGTTTGAAGGGTTTGCAACCACCGATGGTTCGGGTTCGCTAGTTCTTTTGGATTTTCTAGGAGGCATCTTTAATAAAATTTTAAAATAGAAGAACTAACTAAATATCAAGCAATATATTTCAAGATAAATCAAGAACAATGAAATGGAACAGTAAAATTCAGGTTGGAACCCTTACCCTTGGTTGAAATCTTTTGATTCCTCGTGAAAATTCCTTGCGCGTTCCTTGTTACTGTAATGTTGTTGTTCTTGCACCGAGAAGGGGAAGACAATTGCAACAAATAGCAAGAAAAAGGAGAAAAGAGGTTTTAGAGTTTAAGTTTTTTGAGGCTAATGAGAGTTTAAAACTGATTAAAAGTGTTTTTAGGTTAATTTTTTTGATATTTTAAAGTTAAAAATCAGGTTAAAATAAGGGTTAGACCATCGGGTTGCGCGACGAGTCGGGTCAACCTTGCAAAAAATTGTGGTGATGTGTTTTTAATGAACTTTTGTATTGTAATGTATTATATTGTTTTGTTCTTAAGAGTCTGTTGTATTTTTGAATGTTTTATTTATTTCTTTTGTTCAGAAATATTTACTAAAATAATATGAAATATGTTATTAAAAGGAGTGTAACATCCTAAATTTTTGGGCTTATGCATTTAATGGGTGAATATGTGTAATGAGTTAATTTGAGCATTAGGGGTCCAAATTGGGCTCAGGATTGGGCTGAAGCCTTAGTTAAATTTTTGTTTGGGCACTATAGGGTTTAAAAGGTGGTATCTGAGTTTAAAATATCAAAATGGGCTTGTGGCCCAGTGGTCAGTGGCGCCACTTAGGGAGAAAGGAGGTGACGCCACACAAGGGAGTAAGGGGCCCAAATTTAAGTTACATGGAGCCCAACTCTTTTAATTTAAGTTAGCTAAATTTCGGCATTAGGGTTAGGTAGAGTGGACGGCAATAAGGCTCAAAAATAGGAGGATTTATGTGAATGGGATAATGTAGATAATATAGTTGATAATATGGAAGAAAAAAAAAGGAGAAAAGATAGGAGCTATCTACAAGGCTAGGAGTTGGCCGAAATTCCATCACCTAGAGAAGTGAAGAAATCGGTTTCTTTATGGCAAAGGGGTGCGAATTTTCCCTTTTATTTGATTAATTTTTAGTTATCGGGAAGGGCACTTTCGATTTTTCATATGTAAGTGCTGAAATTTCTATAAATAGGGAGGGTTCTCTTCTTTATTTTTCGGCATTTAGGGTTTCCACCTTTTCTTTCTCTTCTTTCTCCTAAAAGACAAAAACTCCATTATTCTCTTCTTTCTTCTAAAAGCCGAAAACTCCATTATTCTCTTCTTTTCTTTCTTCTAAAAGTTGAATCTCTATAGATTTCTTGAATCATCTTCTCTTCCCGATTTTTCGCATAAAAAGCGGAATCCTGCAGGAGTAGCCGAATCTTCTCTAGTAAGATCTCTTAGATCTAAAAGCCGGAAACACTAGTTCCTGAATCTCATATCACTTTTCGGGATTTCAAGGTAGATAGCGGTGGTGTTGGCTACGGATAGCGTCGACTTAGAGGGTCTCGTTCTACTTGAATCGTGTGTGTAGATCTCTAACACACAAATAATCTGTATGAATGTATATATATGTTTATGTTATGGCCGAAAAGCCGGATAATAGGCTGTGTAGACAGTCGAATAAAACCCTAAAAGGGTTAGGCAAGGATGCCAGGTACGTAATCATAGAAATCTCTATGTGTATCGAAATATATGAAAGCCTGTATGATGTTTTCTTTATGTTTGTATGCATGGGGTGGGATTATGATAATGAAGGGGAAGTGCATGATAGGTCACAATAGTGATTGGTGGTAGAAATCCCACGTTATATAAATGTTAGGTCACATAGTGATCGGTGGCTATGCCACGTTTAATGATTCCTGACTAACATGAATAGGCAGTACGGTTGTCGTTATGGTGTGTAGCGGATGGAGGGTTGATTGTAGAAATCCCCGAGGTGTGATGGTTGGTACGGGTTGGTGTGTAGAGGATGGAATTCTAGGTTGGGTTGGGCTATTCATCATTTATTATTTATCATGTAGATATGATTGTTGCCTTTATGTATGGGCCAGGGCTCATAATGTGTTTGTGGGCCTCAGGTCGTTGTGTGTTTTGGGATTTATACACTGAGTCTTGGTGACTCACGCTTTCCTTTTTTTTTCTACTCTTTCAGATGAGCAGTAGATCGTGGACATGGGAGCCGAGACGGACTCGATGGGCTATCAACTTTTTATTTCTATAGATTATTTCGGTTTTTCTTTAAGTTTTAATTTTGGAAATATTTTTTTTTTGTAATAAGGCCCCATAGTTATATTTCACTACATAGCTTTTAATATTTGCAACTTATGAAACTTTGTCTAAGGTTTAATTACTCAAAATAATAATACAAGGTTTGTTTTTTTTCAAATGATATTTTTTTATTCAAATATGGTCTAATTAACTTATACTTTCCAAAACCAACCCAACAAATGTTTTCAATGTACAACCCGTAGCATACCAGATCTGGTCGAAACTTATGGGCCGGGTTTGGGGTGTTACAAGGAGTATAGGCATTTTGGTTAAAATCTATGCTAAGTGTGTTTATATCGTAACATCTGATATTCGGACTTGGTGATTCGGGTCAGGTTGAGTTATTTTCACCCTGTGGTTTGGGAAAACGTAGACACGATATTACACTATTCAAGTATGGTTTATTGACATGGGGATGTTTCAGAAGCTGTCAGAGGTCCTTGTACCTTCTGGGATTCATTCTGAGTGCCTAGCTGACCAACACTAGGGCTTTGTGATACATTACTGTCAATGGTATCCTCTTTACCCTTTGGCATCGGACATTGTTCTCTTTGATGACCCATCCGACCATAGTAGAAACGTAATTTTTCTACCCTTTCATACAAGATGATCTATTTATTCCCTCCGATAAAGATAAACTGTTTAAGCAATTCTTCTAGATTGATTTGAACGCACAATCTAGCAAATTTTCCTCTTCTCTCCATACTAGTGGCATTGTCAACATGAAGTAGGCGATGTATGCTCCTACCTATCTTAGCAAGGATATCTGGCTAGTAATATTCTATAGGAAGCTAAGGGAGCCAAATCCACACAGCCACTGAATTAAAAGAGGTCTTTGAAGTTCTAAAATTAGGGTTCCATTTAAGCTTAGAAAGGAAGTTTTTATTTATGAACTAAGGCCCCCCCTTAACAGCGTTATCATATTCTTTAGAGCATAAAAATTTAACTAAAAAAAAATAGTCATGTCACAGATATATTAGCTGGAAGGAACCTGATGGTTTCCATAACTGATTTAGTTTGAAGTTGAGAAACTGGAAACTCTCTGTCTTCCCATAAACCCTAATTATGAGGGGTTTTTTTTTTCCTAATAGAGAGGAAACCCACTGTCTTCCCATAAACCCTAATTATGAGGGTTTTTTTCCTAATAGAGAGGAAACCCACTGTCTTTCCATAAACCCACTGATTTAGTTTGTGGGTAACTTGATGTAAGCAAACCCGGGGCAACCCAGGATTCACATTTCGACCCTTCCGAGTGATACGACCTTAGCCCAGGATGTCTCTACTGAATCCATTAAGCTGCCACAAGGGCCTATAACTAGGTCACGAGCTAAGAAATTTAAAGATGCATTGGCAAGCTATATGGATCGAGTTTGGGATGAAAAAGAAGCCGAATCTATTCGTCATGCATGGATTAACCCAATAGGCGTCACTTGCAATTTATTGCAAGTTGAATTTAAATAAACTCATCTCAGGTTTAATAAATGAGTTGTTGGTTTTTAACTCATCTTAGTTTATTTAATTGAGTTTTTATTGAACTTCATTTAATTAGTTGCTTATTAATTAATCTAGTTACAAGGATTATTTATTGAAGCATAAGTTTAAGTTTATTTAATTTTGCTTCATTTAATTAAACTAGTTGCTGAATTAATTGATGCATTTGTTTCTAGTTCATTAATTGAAGTTAAGTGTTTAATGTTTTGAGTTTAATTAGTGTTTAAATATGTTTAATAAGTTCATTTTAATGTGTTTATTGCAGGTGTCTCTTCAGCTTACAATTGTTACATTTCAAGGCTGTTACAACTTAATTGAAGTGACTTTTCAAGTGTTTTTTTTTGTTACAAAGGGGGTTTTATAAATCATTTAAGGAGTTTTAAAGAGTATTATAACACCCTTTTAAATTCGGCAGCAACCCTTTCATCTACTATTGTTTTGCTCTTTCAAAAGATTAAATCAAGCATTCAAAACACCATTAAGGAGTGGTGTCTATTCGGCTAGCCAAAGGACAATTCAAGAGTCATTTTACAAGCATTCAAGGATATTCATTCAAATTTGAATTAAAGTGAATTCAAGGGTGGAAGTTAATTGTTACAAGAATGTCAAGAGACTTGAGTCTTATTTTAGCTTTAATTAGCATATTAAGATGATTACTTGTGACTATTCAGCTAGCTTTTTCTAACCTTATAAATATGTGTAATCAGCCATTTTGAGGGGACTTTTTGGCAAAAACTTCGAATGAACATTTGTTCAAGAGTGAGTTATCTCCTCTCTATTTTCGTACGAGTTTCGACTTGACTTATCTAGCGAACTAGTGGCATCATTCGATCTCTTTGAACTTATCACCTATTTTGGTGTGGCGTTCAACAACCATCTTATCCCGTAAATCCACCTTAAACCATATAGAAACCGGGGTGACACTCTTTAGTGTTGAATCGTTTCTGACGCTTAAGATCGCTATCCGCATCCATCACCTATCCTGAACTTTACTATCCTTTAATCATTGTTGCTAAACTGAACCTACCCAAATAATCTTCTTTCTTGATTCCTTTGTTAATCGAACCTCCATTCCTAACTTAACCAATTTTAAAAGAACAATCCTTTGAAAGCTTCCGCAACATTAGCAAACTTTCAATCTTTTTTCGACAACTCCAATACTCCTCGTAGACGATCGAGCAAACAAGTGAAACGACTCGATTAACCTGGGCCAGATCACATCATTTGGTATCAGAGCTAGCAAATTTGGAGTAAGAATCGACGTTTTCGGCATTACGATATTGTAGTTTCGATTAAAAAAGTTCGAAATTTTTTTTGGAAAAAAATTCGTGAATTCCAAGAGTTTACTAAAAATTAGCATTTTGTAATTGAAAAAAGAAGAAGAAGAAATTAGAAATTTAAAAAAAATAAAAAAAAGAGAAGTGTTCAAGTTCTTGTTGCCGAGTTGAAATTCTGCTTGCTGCCCGAAACATCCATTCAATATCCTACTATTCGACCACACCATAACCCAACCATTTGTTTCTAGCCTACCTTCTTGTCCTACAACAATTCCTACCCTTAAATCAACAACGCTTTGTGTAACACCCCAAACCCGGCCTAGACATTATGACCGGATCTAGCATGTCACACCAAAAGGTTGTTTAAAAGCTGTGCGTTCGTTAAAAACTTTGTATCTTTTTTTTTCTTGAAACTCCGAACTTTGTTGCTTGTGAAAACAAGATTTGTTTAAAATGTTTTCTTGTAAATATGTTATTATTATTTTCGAAAACTTTGTTTATCGCTGAAATCTGACTTAAAGAATTGCGAAAACGTGTGATTTTGAAAATAGTTGTTACTGGTTAAAAATCTGTGATTAACCGATTAATAATTATTATCTAGCAAATTACCAAACGAAAATTTAGAAGAAAACTCCAACAGCCTTATTACACAAAAGATTAACCCAAAATAATAACGTAAAATAAATTAAAAACTAAATTTACTAAGTTTCGTAAGAAGCAATTCCGATGTATGGCCACCTCCGAGTCCTCCGCAGCTCCAAATCCTATAACGCTGGGGATTACCTGCACGGTTAAAAAGAAGGGGTGAGTTACAAGAACTCAGTGTGCAATCCCCTATAACGGTCATAATCTGGGCCTGAGCCCTTACGGTGTCGGTCTGGGCCTAAGCCCTATAAACATGATAAAGCAAACAAAAATGCAGCCCAACCCAATCCAACCATCACACCTCCCGTGCCAACCAATCGCACCATGTGGGGATCCACCCCGCCAAATGCACCAATATTGCAGTCAGGCAGCTAATCACGATATATGTGGCTGAGCCACCAAAATGATATGTGGCATAGCCACTAAAATGGTATGTGGCAGAGCCACTAGAGCTGCACTTCCTACAAACATCAACCCAACCCATGCAACATGATATGAATGCAATATATTACAAATACAAACAGTATAAATAAAATCACATACACGATATTTAACCACCATCGAGGGTATAACAGTCATTTCCTCACATAAGGGTACAACGGTAATTTTCACCCCTTTGAGGGGTATTTCGGTATTTTACCCATCGAGGGTACTTCGGTAATTTACCCACTAAGGGTATTTTGGTAATTTACCCACTAAGGGTATTTCGGTAATTTACCCACTAAGGGTATTTCGATACTTTAGCCATCTAACGGCCTTTCCGCCGCCTTGAGCGACTCGGGACCCCTTTTTGGTCAAAATAGTGTAGTTGGGCCTAAAGCCCAATTTTGGCCCAAACGGGCCCACACGCTCGTGTGGCCCATTTAGCACGTTTTCGGTCTCGGTTTTGTGGATTTCGCAGTTGCACCAATTATTTGGTCACTTTTCCATCAGTTTTGCCCGTGTGGGCCGGTTAGCCCATTGGGCCCACTTAGCCCATTTTCGGCTCGATAAGGCCCATTCTGGCCGCAGATTAACGAGAGTGTTCGCGACACTCTCAACGATCTACTGCCATCACTAGTGGCTCGGTTTTTCACTACGAACGGTCGCACGCTCGAGTGATCACGGCTGTCGACTTTTTTGGCTTTTCAGCACTTCAGCTTTTGGGTCGTTTCACAGAACAACATTCATAGCATAAGTGGTAGTGTGACATTACACACCTGTTACGAGCGTAGGTTGAAATTCCCGAGATTACGCACCTATGAAATCGACAATTCTAAACCATTAGTCTTAATCCTTGACATGACATCTTCAAGAATTGAAATCGATGAATCAATCTACACTACTTACCAACACCCAAGAGATCCACTGCAAAAGAAGAATGTTCAGTCGGCTCCTTGGTCAAGCACGACGAGCCCTTAGCAACGTTTCATGACAAAAAGAGGGTGTTAGCGAGAACCTTCTTCATGATAACAGAAGTGAGAGCTTTCTTGGCTAAAGAAAACACAACGAAACTAGAAGAACACCAACCCCATATACGGCTTTAGATACACTTACCAACCAATGCCCGACAATCAATCGATAGGTGGCTAACCACAGAATTCGACCCTTACAACAGAGAATAAGAGGGATTCAAGATAGAAGAGGGTGAGTAGATTCGGCCTAGTCAATAAGAGTCAAGGTGGGAGTTTCGGCTTTAGTAGAGTGAAAAGAGATGAAAGAAAGAAAATAGAGGAAGAGCAAACATTACCTTATACCAGGGATAAGCTGAATGAGAAGAAGAGATTCGGCAACCAAGCGTAGTAACTGTGAACTAATGATGGAACGATTCGGCACTTAGTAGCAAAACAAAAGAACCAAATTCGGCTATGGGGGTTAAACCGAATTGAAAATCCAATGATGAGAAAAGAAAAGAGATAAGCCAATTGGAGAATAAAAGGAAAGGGGTATAAATTTCAGCTATGGAGAAACACAAGAGAAAGAGATGAGAGGAATGTAGAAAAGAACGGATGAAGAGATATTTAAGGAAGAGTTTCGGCCAAGAGGTGCTTAGGTAACAAGCAAAAAAACAATGTATGAAAAAGATGCGAAAAAGAGGAAGAATGAAGTTGAGAATTCGGCAAAAGAAAATTGAGGAAAAGAACCCGAAATGCTATCGTCAAAACGCAAAAGCAACACTCTCCAAATTGAACTTGAGAAAATAATCACTCCCTCCCCCTCTCCAACCAAATATGCACACACAAGTGACCACCTTGACCGGAATTCCCTTCTTCCACTTCCCCACATTCGGCCAACTCTTCCCACACCCATCACTTCCACGATTTCCTTCCCAATTTCCTCCTACAATTCCTCTCCTTCACCCGTTTGAAAGGTTTGACCAAGTCTCCAACTCCCATAGCAGAGTTTGATCCCAACTCTGCTTCCTCCTCTCCCAAAGCATAAAATAAATACCTTTAGTTACTTGCCAAGGGAATCAAACTCCACTCCCCCCTTGTTTCCTTGTGACGCCACACCACCTTGCCACTAGCTCACTTGTGTCAATAAAACACACGCAATTACCCTTAAGTCTTGCTTCTGATAGCCCTCTCCACTAAAGTGCCAAAAAACTAAAAATTTCTCAATGCTCTAACTAGAACCCGAGCCTCCCTAGAACCCCCAAACACACCCAAATAACTAGCTAGACAAGCTCAACACATGCAATAGTGTAAAAACACAAACCCCTAATTTTTGGGATATCACAACTCTACCCTCCTTAAAGAAATTTCGGTTTCGAAATTTACCTGATCAAAAGAGATGAGGGTATTGATGTCGCATTGCCTCCTCAGGCTCCCATGTGGCTTCCTCTGAACCGTGGTTACGCCACAACACTTTGACTAACGGAACAGATTTTCTCCTCAACACTTTAACATCATGATCCAAAATCTGCACCGGTTCCTCTTCAAAAGTCAGATCAGGTCTTACCTCAATTTCTTCCACCGGCACTATATGAGAAGGATCTGAACGATAGCGTCTCAGCATAGAGACATGGAATACGTCGTGTATCTGGTTTAACTCAGGGGGGCAGTTCAAGCTGATAGGCAACTGGTCCAACACGTTTTGACACCCGGTAAGGTCCGATGAATCTGGGGCTTAACTTGCCCTTCCGTCCAAATCTCAGAATCTTTTTCCACGGTGAGACCTTCAAGAAGAAATAATCTCCCACCGAGTACTCGATTTCTTTACGCTTTATATCTGCATAAGACTTCTGCCTGTCAAAAGCTTCTTTTAATCGACCCCGAATCAACTTCACTTTCTCCTCAGTTTCTGAAATTAGTTCTGGACCCAACAATCGTCGCTCACCCAATTCTGTCCAACAAGTAAGGGTACGACACCTACGACCATATAATGCCTCGTATGGTGCCATCTGAATGCTGGATTGGTAGCTGTTGTTATAAGCAAATTCCTCTAAGGGTAAATAATCTTCCCAACTGCCCCTGAAACCCATCACACAGCTCCTTAACATATCTTCCGTAATCAGATACCTTTCTCGATCGACCATCGGCCATGGATGAAACAATTTGTCTTTGAAATCCAACCTTGTACCCAGAGCCTCATGTAACACTCTCGAGGTGAGATGTGAATCTAGGGTCCCCATGCGAGATGATAGACACACGGTACCCCATGTAGCCTCACAATTTTCGCCACGTACAACTTGGCCAACTTCTGTAACGAGTAATCAGTGCGAACCGGTATGAAGTGAGCAGATTTAGTCAGTCGATCAACAATTACCCACACTGAATCTTTCTTAGTAGGCGTCAGGGGTAGCCCACTAACAAAGTCCATGGTTACCCTCTCCCACTTCCAAAGTGGAATTTTCACCGGTTGCAATAATCCAGAAGGTAGTTGATGCTCAGCCTTCACTTGCTGACATGTCAAACACTTGCTTACGAAGTCGGTAACCTCACGCTTAAGTCCTGGCCACCAGTACAGTTCACATAGGTCTCGGTACAACTTGTTTCCACCGGGATGCATAGCGTATGGGCTACTATGCGCCTCTCGCAGGATCAACTGTCTTAACTCAGAGTACCTCGGTACACAAGCTCTTCCACGGAAACATAATACTCCTTCACTATTCAACCTAAAATCCTCAGTCTCTCCCCTTTTTACCTATTGGAAATAAGGAACCAAAGACTCATCCAACCTCTGCTTCTCTTTAATCTGGCTAATCCATGTCGGTTTCACCTGCAGTTTTGCCAACAAACTACCATCCTCATATAGACTGAGACGAGCAAACATTGCTCTTAGATAGGATACCACTTTACGACTCAGTGCATCTGCCACCACGTTGGCTTTTCCCGGATGATACTTAATCGAGTAATCATAATCCTTCAGCAACTCTATCCATCTTCGTTGCCTAAGATTCAACTCTTTTTGGGTAAAGAGATACTTAAGGCTCTTATGGTCAGTGTAGATGATCAACTTTTCCCCATACAGATAATGTCTCTATATCTTTAGTACGAACAGAACCGCAGCTAATTCCAAGTCATGCGTGGGGTAGTTCACCTCGTGCGGCCTAAGTTGTCGAGATGCGTACGCCACCACCTTCCCTTCTTGCATCAGCACACAACCCAAACCCGTGTGCGACGCATCACAATAGACAACGAATTCTTTTCCCACCTCTGGCTGAATCAATACCGGTGCTTCAGTCAAAATCTTCTTCAGTTTCTCAAAACTTTCCTGCTACTTATCAGTCCAAATAAACGGTACCCCCTTACGCAGTAACTTAGCTAGAGGTGCAGAAATCAATGAAAACCCCTCAACGAACCGCCTGTAGTACCCAGCCAAACCCAGAAAGCTTCGGATCTCTGATACTGATTTCGGTGGCTTCCAATCCAATACGGCCTCAACCTTCAGAGGATCAACCCTAATCCCCTCAGCAGACACAACAAGACCCAAAAATGTCATCTCTTTCAGCCAGAACTCGCACTTGCTGAATTTCGCATAAAGTTGTTTTTCCCTCAATATCTGCAGAACAACCCAGAGATGTGAATCATGCTCCTCCTCGGTCCTTGAATATACCAGAATATCATCTATAAACACCACCACGAACCGGTCTAAGTAGGGTTGGAAGACCCGGTTCATCATGTCCATGAAAGCAGCTGGTGCATTCGTTAACCCAAACGACATGACCAGAAACTCGTAGTGTCCATAACGGGTCCTGAATGCGGTCTTGAACACATCTGCCTCCTTAACTCTTAACTGATGATACCCCGACCTTAGATCTATCTTAGAAAAAATTGAAGCTCCTCGCAGTTGATCAAACAGATCATCTATCCTTGGTAGCGGATACTTGTTCTTAATCGTTAGCTTGTTTAACTGACGGTAGTCAATACACATACGCATTGACCCATCCTTCTTCTTCACGAACAATACCGGTGCTCCCCACGGAGACACACTCGGTCTGATAAATCCTCAATCCAAAAGCTCCTGGATCTGAGCCTTTAACTCTACCAGCTCATTCGGTGCCATCCTGTAAGGGGCAATGGACACCGGAGCCGTTCCCGGTAATTGCTCAATACTGAATTTGAACTCGCGATTAGGAGGCAATCTCGGAAGCTCTTCAAGAAATATGTCTGGAAACTCCTTTACAGTCCTGACACACTCAATAGACAAACTCTTAACCTCAGATGTGCTGACATAGGCGATGAACGCCTCACAACCTTTGCGAACCAGCTTCTCAGCCCTTAATGCTGAGATTACATTGGACAGATAATCCCTTCGCTCCCCTATTACTATCACTTCCTCATCCTCCGAAGACCTCAATACCATACGCTTAGCAGCGCAATCCAAATTTGCACGGTGTTTCACCAACCAGTCCATGCCCATAATGAGATCAAACTCGCCAAACAGTAGTTCCATCACATCCGCCGGGAAGACAGCCCCTTGAACTTCGAGAGGCACATCTCTAAACAACTTATTCACTACTACCGACTGTCCTAAAGGGCTAACCACCGACATTTCTCTATCAGCTAATTCAAACGGTATACCCAAAGTTCCAGATACAGTACATGCAACATACGAGTGTGTAGACCCAATATCATTTAAAGCTGTAAATAGCACATCATGTATGAGAAACGTACAGGTTATGACGTCAGGTGCGTCATTCTCCTGACGCTGAGCAGCATAAACCAATCCCGGCTGTCTCGCCTCTGTTTTACAAACATTACCAGCACCTCTGCCTGGTGCTCCACGACCATGTCCTAGCCCATTTCCCCTCTGAGTGGACCACGACCCCTCAGTGGCTGCTGACCACCTCTCATTGGCTGCACAAAACCCTGACCTACTGCTTGCGTCCGAACAGGCTCCCGAGGATAGTCTCTGTACCGATGATCCTTGGACCCACATCTGAAACAACCATCAGTTCTTCTCCAGCACTCTCCCGAATGTGGTTTCCCAAACTCAGCACAAGGTTGTGGTCGACCAGCAGCAACTGGAATCCTAACTCGGGCTAGCCCATCTGATCTAAGCCTCTTATGAAATTCGCCTGAGGTACCGGAAGACCCAAAATCTCTCTTGTTCCTGCCCTTTTCCTTTTCACGATTTTGACGCTCAGAGCGTTTCACATCCTCGGCAATCTTTGCCTTCTAAACCAAGGCGACAAAATCTCTTTCTCTCTGCGGAGCTATCAGTACCCGCAACTCATCCCGAAGACCATCCTCAAACCGCATACGCTTTCAGAATCGATCGCGACTATACCCGGGCATACTGGCTCAATCGCGAAACTCGCCTCATACTCTGCTACGGATTTGTTCCTCTGAAGCAGATTCAAGAATTCCTTTCTCTGGGCGTCCACATAGCTTGCCCCGACATACTTTCCTTGGAAGGCCGCTTTGAAGAAATCCCAAGTCACCCGGTTCGCTTGTGTACTTTCCCTTACTGTAAGCCACCATTGGTATGCCTCATCTCGCAGTAGAGATACTGCTCCTTTCAGTTTCTGTTCTACGGTGCAGTCCAGATCATCCATGATTAGCTCCACAGCCTCTAACCAATATTCTACTACATTCGAGGCTACACCAGAGACACCCCTAAAGATTTTCACCCCATTCGACCGAAGCCTCTTGGAAATTGACCCTCGGGCCACCGACCCAATACTAGCTCCAGCCACTCTTTCCAAAACCCAAAGCATTGCTTGAGAGAAACCATCATCCCCTCCGGTTCGATCATGAGACCCCATCTCAGTCACTGGCGATGCCGGTGGCTCTCCTTTGGGCATATGCCCTGATGCTGAGGATCCAGCCCTAGCACCCCAGCCTCTACCACGGCAAGGTGTACCCCGTCCGCGTCCTCTTGTACTCATATCGGTGTAACGTGTTAATCTGATTAAGAATTTTATGAATCAGCTTATTGTTCACGTAATTATTAACCAATGCTTTATGAAAGAATAGTAATATGAGTAGTTTTCGCAGATCAATTTTACTAAAGTTTCAGTCTCTATAGTCTCAGTTTTCCTAACCGAGAGTTCGGTATACTACTACTATCCCTAGTAGTTTTTCCAATACAGTTACTATAGCATATAACCAAGTATGAGATCAGGGAACTTACGGATTTGGTGCTGGAGACTCGGGGTGCCATACTTTCAATAACACTATTAATTTTTTTAAACCATAATTTATTCAGATTTGGAAAGATTTTCAAACCCATTCCACAGCCGAGTTTTACAACCTGGCTCTGATACCATTAAATGTAACACCCCAAACCCGGCCTAGACGTTAAGACCGGATCTAGCATGTCACACCAAAAGGTTGTTTAAAAGCTCTGCGTTCATTAAAAACTTTGTATCTTTTTTTTCTTGAAACTCCGAACTTTGTTGCTTGTGAAAACAAAATTTGATTAAAATGTTTTCTTGTAAAGATGTTATTATTATTTTCGAAAACTTTGTTTATCGCTGAAATCTGACTCAAAGAATTGCGAAAACGTGTGATTTTGAAAATGGTTGTTATTGGTTAAAAATCCGTGATTAACCGATTAATAATTATTATCTAGCAAATTACCAAACGAAAATTTAGAAGAAAACTCCAACGCCCTTATTACACAAAAGATTAACCCAAAATAATAACGTAAAATAAATTAAAAACTAAATTTACTAAGTTTCGTAAGAAGTAATTCCGATGTATGGCCACCTCCGAGTCCTCTGCAGCTCCAAATCCTCTAACGCTGGGGATTACCTGCACGGTTAAAAGGAAGGGGTGAGTTACAAGAACTTAGTGTGTAATCCCCTATAACGGTCATAATCTGGGTCTGATCCCTTATGGTGTCGGTCTGGGCCTAAGCCCTATAAACATGATAAAGCAAACAAAAATGCAGCCCAACCCAATCCAACCATCACACCTCCCGTGCCAACCAATCGCACCATGTGGGGATCCACCCCGCCAAATGCACCAATATTGCAGTCAGGCAGCTAATCACGATATATGTGGCTGAGCCACCAAAATGATATGTGGCATAGCCACTAAAATGGTATGTGGCAGAGCCACTAGAGCTGCACTTCCTACAAACATCAACCCAACCCATGCAACATGATATGAATGCAATGTATTACAAATACAAACAGTATAAATAAAATCACATACACGATATTTAACCACCATCGAGGGCATAACGGTCATTTCCTCACATAAGGGTACAACAGTAATTTTCACCCCTTTGGGGGTATTTCGGTATTTTACCCATGATGGTACTTCAGTAAATTACCCACTAAGGGTATTTCGGTAATTTACCCACTAAGGGTATTTCGGTACTTTAGCCATCTAACGGCCTTTCCGTCACCTCGAGCGACTCAGGACCCCTTTTTGGTCAAAACAGTGTAGTTGGGCCTAAAGCCCAATTTCGGCCCAAACGGGCCCACACGCTCGTGTGGCCCATTTAGAACGTTTTCGGTCTCGATTTTGTGGATTTTGCAGTCGCACCAATTATTTGGTCACTTTTCCATCAGTTTTACACGTGTGGGCCGGTTAGCCCATTGGGCCCACTTAGCCCATTTTAGCTCGATAAGGCCCATTCTGGCCTCAAATTCACGAGAGTGTTCGTGACACTCTCAACGATCTACCGCCATCACTAGTGGCTCGATTTATCACTACGAACGCTCGCACGCTCGAGTGATCACGGCTGCCGATTTTTTTGGCTTTTTGGCACTTCGGCTTTTGGGCCGTTTCATAGAACAACATTCATAGCATAAGTGGTAGTGTGAGATTACACACCTGTTACGAGCGTAGGTTGAAATTCTCGAGATTACACACCTATGAAATCGATAATCCTAAACCATTAGTCTTAATCCTTGACATGACATCTTCAAGAATTGAAATCGATGAATCAATCTACACTACTTACCAACACCCAAGAGATCCACTGCAAAAGAAGAATGTTCAGTCAGCTCCTTGGTCAAGCACGACGAGCCCCGAGCAACGTTTCATGAAAAAAAAAGGGTGTTAGCGAAAACCTTTTTCATGATAACAGAAGTGAGAACTTTCTTGGCTAAAGAAAACACAACGAAAATAGAAGAACACCAACCCCATATACGGCTTTAGATACACTTACCAACCAATGCCCGACAATCAATCGATAGGTGGCTAACCACAGAATTCGGCCCTCACAACAGAGAACAAGAGGGATTCAAGATGGAAGAGGGTGAGTAGATTCGGCCTAGTCAATAAGAGTCAAGGTGGGAGTTTCGGCTTTAGTAGAGAGAAAACAGATGAAAGAAAGAAAATAGAGGAAGAGCAAACATTACCTTATACCAGAGATGAGCTGAATGATAAGAAAAGATTCGGCAACCAAGCGTAGTAACTGTGAACTAATGATGGAACGATTCGGCACTTAGCAGCAAAACAAAAGAACCAAATTCGGCTATGGGGGTTAAACCGAATTGAAAATCCAATGATGAGAAAAGAAAAGAGATAAGCCAATTGGAGAATAAAAAGGAAAGGGGTAGAAATTTTGGCTATGGAGAAACACAAGAGAAAGAGATGAGAGGAAAGTAGAAAAGAACGGATGAAGAGAGATTTAAGGAAGAGTTTTGGCCAAGAGGTGTTTAGGTAACAAGCAAAGAAAACAATGTATGAAAACGATGTGAAAAAGAGGAAGAATGAAGCTGAGCATTCGGCAAAATAAAATTGAGGAAAAGAACCCGAAATGCTATCGTCAAAATGCAAAAGCAACACTCTCCAAATCGAACTTGAGAAAATCAGCACTCCCTCCCCCTCTCCAACCGAATATGCACACACAAGTGACCACCTTGACCGAAATTCCCCTCTTCCACTTCCCCACATTCGGCCAACTCTTCCCACACCCATCACTTCCATGATTTCCTCCCCAATTTCCTCCTACAATTCCTCTCCTTCACCCGTTTGAAAGGTTTGACCAAGTCTCCAACTCCCATAGCAGAGTTTGATCCCAACTCTGCTTCCTCCTCTCCCAAAGCATAAAATAAATACCTTTAATTGCTTGCTAAGGGAATCGAACTCCACTCCCCCTTATTTCCTTGTGAGGCCACACCACCTTGCAACTAGCTCACTTGTGTCAATAAAACACACGCAATTACCCTTAAGTCTTACTTCTGATAGCCCTATCCACTGAAGGGCCAAAAACTAAAAATTTCTCAAGGCTCTGACTCAAACCCGAGCCTTCCTAGAACCCCCAAACACACCCAAATAACTAGCTAGACAAGCTCAACACATTCAATAGTGCAAAAACACAAACCCCTAATTTTTGGGATGTCACACTTTGCAAACCGTCCCACAACGACTGCTTCTAAGTCTAAATAGTCCTTTTGAGAACTTAGAGAGGTGGAGTGAGCGGAAAAAGGCAAGAGTGAGGTGAGACCAATCGGGTGAAGCAAAAGCCAAATAGAGAGTGTAGACACGAGTGGGGTGCAATCTTATTTTTCTTTGTGAGTGAAACGTGAGGTTTTTATTGGTGAGACATTCATTTTCTATTGCTCTTTTCTATCAATAAATAATGTTTCAAAAAGAGTTTTCAGAATTTTAAATTCAAGATTTGATGAAAGAGATGGACCAACTGTTTGATAGAAAATTAAAACCCCTACAAGAACAATTGGATCGTGTCAAAGAGCGGGGCCAGCGAGCAAGAGCCCATCAGGAGTGCATTTTTTCGAGTCAAAAGACGGAGTCAATATCATCACGGAGACAAGCATCCAATGATTATGTGGGAAGAGACTCATATCGAGATTCTTATTCATCAAGGAAGTCGAGTCGGTATGAATCAAATCACGAGTTTGAAACCTTTCGAGGCTATCAACGAGACGGTAAGAATTTCTCTTCAAATGCCTCAAAGTATTCATCTACGGAGAAGTCCTTACAGAAAAGTGAGCGTGTTCCGTACTCTTCCATGGAGGTTTATTCACAAAGAAATGAACGCTACTTATATAAAGATTCTTCCACTTTTTTCCCTCAACATCATGTCGTTCTGATTCTTATATGTTATCATCATCTTGTAATGAAAGAATGAGACAAAAAGAAACAAAAAGAAAAGAGAGACAAGAAATGCTAATAAAAGAAAATGAGCGCATATGGAATGAAATTGAGACAAGAAAAAAAGAAATGAAAGAAAAAGAGGGAGAGAGAAAGCAAAAAGAGATTGAGAGTAAAAAAATGTGAAAAAGAAAAGAAAATTGAAAAAAAAGATTGTCAAAGAAATGAGAGAAAAAGATGCAAGAGAACAAGAAAAAGTGAGGAATAACTTTGCTAACCAATGTGTGAGTTTTTCTCGTGTTTATTCTTTTCAGGTTTCTAAAGGTTTATGTGGCAAGATCCAACTTCATTACCTTCCCAATGAGAGATGGTTTCAATTGATCGAGAAAGGTAAGATCGAAGTTGACGTTAATCCACAAGTGTTTAAAGGTAAGCCATGTAAGGGTTCTACCGAGTTTGAATCTTCCCAATCTCACTTGACTATTATTAACAAGATAGCCAAAAACTTATTTTGTGAAAGAGCTTCTCACCTTGAATTGGTTAATTGTCGATCATCTATTATTGTTAATGATTTTGTTCCGACTAGTGCCATGAAAAGTTACTTCTATGACAAGTTTGTTGTTGGCAATTTTGTTGAAGACGTTAGATTAAATCGGCAAGTTCCAAGCTTGATCATGTGTGATAAAGAGTTTTCACGAAAAACGTTTAATCTATTTGATCGTGATGATAATGTGAGCTTTTCACATCCCTGTGCGACACCTTCATGTATTTGCATGCCTGTTCGAATGAGAATTGTGGGGGTTGATTGTTCCAATGTTTGTATGCCTAAATCTTGTTTGCTTGGCATGTGTGATGTCTTGATGAAAATGATATTTCTGTGGCGCTGTGAGACAAGTGATCAAAATTACGTGTTCAAACCTGGAGTACAGTTTCATAAGTTGATGATAAGCGAATGTATGTATCGTAAATTTTATGTGAGTAAATGTGAGAACAATCTTTGCTTTTATGTTGATTTATCTTTATTTTCGAAAACAAAGCTTGTGAATTGTGTTGGCTTGCAAAACCAAAATCAAGTTTTTGATTGTAGAAATTGTTTTAAATTGTGGTTTAAATAATTCAAGCATGCTTTGTTTGGTAATGATTCCAAGTTACCCCATGTTCTTTCTACGATGCCGATCATGAAATTTTCAAGTCAGATTGAAGCGGTAAGAGAACACTTTGTTTTTGACCCCGGAGACCATTGTTCTATATCTTTGTTCAAGGGATTTGAGAATTGGAATGTTTTTAGCTTTCGAATACTTTGTGATTCCGATTTGTTACCGTCATTGCAATTTTTGATTCATTATGGAAAGGTAAGACCGATTTCCATTTTTGATCCCGGTATTGGTTTATATGTTCAAGTTTTGAATAACAATTCAGAAAGTTCTTTTGAGCTTATAACTTATATTGTCACTAATTGGTTCCATTCTTGTGTAAGTGACAAGCCAAAATGGTATCCTCCTAAAAAGGGAGGGTATGCAAATAACCTGCTTCCTTTTCGAACCATTTATGGTTCTTGGGTTTTTGGAAACGATTTTGTTAGACTTATGAACAAAAGGATTTGTGATTTTGAGAGTTTCTTCGCGAGCAAATGGCCCAATTTGAGGACAAATCATTTTTAAGAGGGAGAGTATGATGCGATCCCGGCCGCATCATGTTTTGACACAACTCGCCGACCTCAGAAATGCCTAAGCTCGAGGGCCCGAAGTGCAAAATAAAGCTTAATCTCAGTTCAATAAGCTCAATTTTAGCTTCTTCAAGCTCGTCTAGCTCAAGCCGAGCTCATTTAGCTTACTTTCAACCCATCTTTAATTTGCTGGAATAAACTTAAATAATATTTAGTTTAAGTATTAAATGTGTTTAGTTAATTTAGTTTAATTAATTAAGTTGCTGGAATAAATTAATCATCTTAGTTAATTGAGTTCATCTTAGTTAATTAATTAAGTTCTTTGGAATAAATTACTCATCTTAGTTAATTAAGTTCATCTTAGTTAATTTAGTTGCTGGAATAACTTAGTGTTAAATGTGTTTATTTAAGTTTATTGATTAAGCTTATTAAGTTTAATGTGTTTAATATGTGTTTAAATGTGTTTAAAGTGATTAATGTGTTTTTAACGTGTTTGATTGTGTAACACCCCAAACCCAGCCTAGACGTTATGACCGAATCTGGCGTGTCACATTGAAGTGTTTTTCAAAAACCAAGGTTTGTTGGGAGAAATCGTTCGAGTTAAAATCCATTTAGTTTTTATTTTTTTAGGAAACAGTTGGTAAGTTATAAAAACCAACACTTAGTAAAATGATTACCATGTTTGCTACTATTGGTTTAAAATCACCGAAGCTACTCTATTTGCGGTTATCTTGAAGTTGAAAATATGTGTTTGCCTTGTAAAATAGTTATTAGTTGTGAAAACTTGTTTGTATTCGTTTGGCAGTTTCAAAATAAGAAATTAAACGCCCAATTAAAAGAAATTAAAAATCACCATAGGCCTTATTACAAGAATATCGACCCAATATAAAATATTTAAATAACTACGTTTAAATAGACATCCTTGATCGTGTGGCCCCCTCCGAGTCTCTCGCAGCTCCAAATCGCCTAAGACTGGGGGTTTTCTGTACAGTTAAAAGAAAAGGGTGAGTTACGAGAACTCAGTGTGTAATCCCCCTATCACTCAATCAATAATACATGCGAATGATGCGGGCACGAGGCCTGTTCGATATCGGTGCGGTGTGGGCCTTAGCCCATTTCAAAGAAACAGATGTAGTGTGGGCCTTAGCCCATTCTGATGATCGTAATCGAAACAAAATACATGTGGCTCTAAGCCCAATACAAATGATGATTCGATATGATAATGCAACAATGCAATCATGCAACCCATCCTAATCCAGCCAACACACCACCCGTACCAACCAACACACCATGTGGGGATAAAATCGACCAACCCCGCCAACACACCAATATCAGCACTGGTTGTGGCACTAATCAGTATCGCAGTAAAGCTACCAGTAATTAGAATGGCTAAGAGCCGTAAACAGGATAGCTATAACGCCATGAGTACAGTAATATGATTGGCACAAAGCCATCGGTAGTAGTAATATGATCGGCACACAGCCATCAATAATGGTAATATGATCGGCACAAAACCATCAGTAGCAGTGATATGATCGGCACATAGCCATCAGTAATGGTAATATGATCGGTGCAAAACCATCAGTAGCAGTGATATGATCGGCACACAGCCATCAGTAGCATCGCAAAGAAAGGCGCCAAAGAACGATATCGCAAGCAAAGCTACGAGAATGAGATCGCGATAAAGCCGCGATATGCGATATGTGGCAAAGCCACCGATGAGCGATGATTGTGGAAGAGCCACTAGTACAGTACTTCCTCCATAACAGTATCCCAACCCCATGCAGTATGTCGTGTATGCAAAATGTCATGCTCAGAATTAGTTATACAAATCACAGACAAATCAGTCATTTAAATCACAGACAGATCAGTCATTTACGTCACAGACAAATCAATCATTTTCATCGCAAACAAATCAATCATTTACCCTCGAGGGGAAAAATAGTCATTTTGCCCTTTGGGGGTATATCGGTCAATTCACCTAACAAGGTATTACAGTCATTTTACCTACAGGGGCATCACGGTCATTTTACCCTACAGGGAAATTACGGTCATTTTACCCTACAGGGGTATTACGATCATTTTACCCTACAGGGGCATTATGGTCATTTTTCCTACAGGGGTATTACGGTCATTTTACCCTACAGGGGTATTACGGTCATTTAGCAACATTCCCAAAGGTCTACAGTCGCCTCGAGTGACACAGACAATCCATTTGGTCAAAACAGTGTAAATGGGCTCAAAGCCCAATATTCGGCCCAAATGGGCCCACACGCCCGTGTGGCCCATTTAGCCCAAATTCAATCACGGCTATGCGAACTACATAGTCCAATCCAGTTTCTACCATTTTTCGTAAATTTTATCCGTGTGGGGCCCATGAGCCCATTGGGCCCACACGGCCCATTTCGGCCCAACGAGGCCCATAACAGCCCAAGTGCACGAGAACCCTCGTAGTGGCCTCTTCAGTCTACCGCCCATAGTTGTGGGCTCAGTTTACCACACGAGCGATCGCACGCTCGTGAGGCCTCAAATGCCGAAGTTTCGGCTTTTCGGCTTTTCGACTTTTGTCGACTCACAGAAACGATAGTGTGATTACACACCTTTTTGCGAAAACTTGCACAAACTGTTGAGCACCAACCTTGATCAATCAACAAAAGGCCACACTCCTAATCCGCTGCTAGAGATCATCCACTAGGCCTTAGGGAAACCCGACAGCGCAAAGTCAATAGTTGAAGAGAAAAAAATAATCGGCCTACACCCCCTTTAAGGGCCAAAACCGAAAGTACTAAGAATGATGGAGATAAAATGGGGCAACGGTACTCCCTTTTTGTCAGACTTTTGTAAGCCGATACGACAATACCACTAAGAGAACAAGAGAATATTCGGCCAAGTATCCCAAAAGAGAAGGACGAAGAACAGAGTTCAGTATTCGACAAGGGTTAGAAAAAGAATGTAAGAAACTATTAAAAGGGGAGGAGAATGAGAATGGAGGAGAGGAGAAGAGAAGAGTAAAGATTCAGCCAGAGAATGTGGAGAGATTAAGAGCACTCAAAGAGTATACGGTTAAGGACAGAAAGAAGAGGAGCAAAGTTCGGCTTTGGCACATAATGGGATTGAAACAAAGTAAGGCCAAGAATAAAAATCCCTATTCGGACAAAGAAGAAAAATGACAACAAAATCGACTAGAAGAGAAAAGAAGAGGTCGAGAGACCACAATCCCGAAAAACCAACAGAATGCCGAAAATGTTCCCTCTTTTCCCCCTAGCCGAATTTCACTGAGGCCTTAGAGTCCCATTCGGCCACAACTCCCCTCACATTTAAATTCCTTGAAAATCTTCACAAATGTCTCTCCTTATCCCTCCTTGATATCCTCCGTAACAACTCCAAGACCAATTCAAACTTCACCTGGCAGAGTTCCAGTCCAACTCCACTTCTCCAGCTGCAAGGAAATAAAATAAATATTCTTTGCATGCCAAGGGATTCGAACCCAAGCTCTCACATCAGCCATTTCACGCCACTTGCCACTAGGCCACAAGCTCTTCTTGTGTCATAATTTAACCACAACAATTTAAAAGCCCTCTATCTAGATCTCAAGGATTTTATACTCTAAAATAAAAATTTTGCTAAAGCCTAGGTTTGAACCCAGGACTTCTCAGACACTCCCAAACACTGTTAAATCACTCAACCACTGAAGTAGATAGTCAATTGCGTTATTTCCTTGCACACATAAACTTTTATGTGTTCCCACGCTTAAGACCTATTTCCTTCTAGGCCCAAATTTAGGGCGTTACAGATTGTAGGTGACTAATCAGCTGGAAACAATTATGAACAAGGGCTGTTACAAAGTGTTAAATGTGACTATTCGGTTGGAATCGGTTACATACAATGGGCTGTTACATCATTTAAAAGAGAACATTATACATCCTTTAAATTCAGCAGCCTCTCCATCTTCTCCAAGGAGTTGTTCAAGAATAGCAATGGACAACAATTAAAGGAGAGCATTATACTTGTTGCTGGTGTCTATTAGGCTGCCCAATGCTGATTTAATGAAGGAATTGAAGTCATTTGGTTGCTCAAAACGTTGAACTCTTCCAGCCTAAGTAATCAGCTCATTTATTCAACTGAATTGGAACATTAAATCATTTTAAAAGTTGTTGTTACTTTGGCCTAGAATTTCAAGAGTTTGTGCTTAGTAATTAAGTTTTATTTCAGATCATTATTAGCTCATTTAAGCTGAACAATTGTGACTTTTCAGCTAGGCCTTATCTAGCACTATAAATACTTGTAATCAGCTCATTGTAAGGGACTTTTGCTGAATTTATGATAAATTTGAGGTTTGTGAGTTATCCAATTCTCTTTGTTCTTTTGGAACTGATCTGACTTATCAATCATAGCTTGTGGCATCTATCCTTTCCATTGTTTGTCGAACTTATCACTTTAGAGTGTGGCGTTCGTATACCTTTGGTTCCTATCACTAATTGATAGTGGGTCAAGGTTTAACCTTTGCTATTTTCCCTAAACCGTAAATCACCTAAGGACCATTTGAGATTCGGGTCAACAATCCAATATTGTTGGTTCTTTTTCGGCCTTAGTCAAATTATCCGTTATCTTTGTTTAACCATTTTGTTACCTTATTTTATACCCATTTCTTTCTTTCATCAGCCTTTTCTTTGTTTAAAATTTAGTTCATTTCGAAACGAATCATTTCTACTCAAATTCACAATTGGGCATCAAACGACTCGAATCATTCACGAGACGAGTTCGTATCATTTGGTTTGACATGTTAAAACTTAAGTTTTGATTGTTCGTTATTGTATATGCAAAAATTCTTTTGGTTTGACATGTTTGACTTAATGACCCCTTTGCTACATTACGACGAAAGTAATCAAACTCGCGTGTTTAAACCCGGAACCTGTTTTGGTTCATTTTGTGGGAAAATCAAGCTTCATCGATTTTGTGCGAATAATTTTTATATGCTTGATACTTGGTTTTTGAATAAGGAAACGAGGTATGATAAATTTGATTTCAATTTAAATTCGTTCCTTAACCCATTTCTGTGGTTGTACATGAAGTTCGCATTTCATTCCGAAGAGGTTAATTCAAGCACGAGTTTTTGACTACACTATACCCCCGAGGAGCGAAGGTTTGTGTTGATCGAGCAATTTAAAAATGATCTTTGTTTTCCTGCTCTTGAAGATAAACAAGGTAAGACTCTTGAAAACTTTAAAATATTTTTGTTCTCCTCGGGTGGTGACAAACATTGTGTTGATGAATTGACTTATGTAAATCACTTAGATCGTGACGTGCTTAACTGTCCTATTTTGCTTATCGATGATCTATCTGTTTTGGTTGTTGACAAAAAGATTCTTGTTTTTGATAATTATGTTGATGCATTTGTGAGAGAATCTATAGTCAATCGTCTAATGCACGGTTTGATTGTGCAAATTCGTGAGCCATGTTAATCTTTTCAATTACCTGTTTGTGATGAATATGTCTACCTTTTGACTCATTACTTGCATTCTAATCATGACTCGTGGAGACGATTTAAGTTGTTTGAGTGCCTTGAAACCTATTCAATTTTGTTTCGAACATTTGACGAAACACTGGCGAGTAGAATTGTTTGCTTGCATGGTCATAAACATGGTAATTTGAATATGTCCATTCTCATGCGTTATACTTGTCTTGTTACGATTATGCTTAAATTGCCAATTTGTTTGGAGCACTATTTGCTAACTCATGGCTATTATTTTCAGTTGCCTCAATTGCCATTCGCCCTGTTCGACCGAGGGAAGCTGAGTAAGAGGAACTATGTTCGAGTGAACCAACGGCTCGACTTGAGGACAAGTTGCTTTAAAGAGGGGGGATGATGTAAGCACACCCGGGGTAGCCCAGGATTCACATTTCGACCCTTCCAAGTGATACGACCTTAGCCCGGGATGTCTCTACTGAATCCATTAAGCTCCCACAAGGGCCTATAACTAGGTCACGAGCTAAGAAATTTAAAGATGCATTGGCAAGCTATGTGGATCGAGTTTGGGATGAACAAGAAGCCGAATCTATTCGTCATGCATGGATTAACCCAATAGGCGTCACTTGCAATTTATTGCAAGTTGAATTTAAATAAACTCATCTTAAGTTTAATAAATGAGTTGTTGGTTTTTAGCTCATCTTAGTTTATTTAATTGAGTTTTTATTGAACTTCATTTAATTAGTTGCTTATTAATTAATCTAGTTACTAGGATTATTTATTGAAGCATAAGTTTAAGTTTATTTAATTTTGCTTCATTTAATTAAACTAGTTACTGAATTAATTAATGCATTTGTTTCTAGTTCATTAATTGAAGTTAAGTGTTTAATGTTTTGATTTTAATTAGTGTTTAAATATGTTTAATAAGTTCATTTTAATGTGTTTATTGCAGGTGTCTCTTCAGCTTACAACTGTTACATTTCAAGGCTGTTACAACTTAATTAAAGTGACTTTTCAAGTGTTTTTTTTTTGTTACAAAAGAAGGAGCTGTTACAAAGGGGGTTTTATACATCATTTAAGGAGTTTTAAAGAGCATTATAACACCCTTTTAAATTCGGCAGTAACCCTCTCATCTACCAGCTGTTTTTGCTCTTTCAAAAGATTAAATCAAGCATTCAAAACACCATTAAGGAGCTGGTGTCTATTCGGCTAGCCAAGGGACAATTCAAGAGTCATTTTACAAGCATTCAAGGATATTCATTCAGCTGAATTAAAGTGAATTCAAGGGTGGAAGTTAATTGTTACAAGAATGTCAAGAGACTTGAGTTTTATTTCAGCTTTAATTAGCATATTAAGATGATTAATTGTGACTATTCAGCTAGTTTTTTCTAACCTTATAAATATGTGTAATCAGCCATTTTGAGGGGACTTTTTGGCAAAAACTTTGAATGAACATTTGTTCAATAGTGAGTTATCTCTTCTCTATTTTTGTATGTGTTTCGACTTGACTTATCTAGCGAGCTAGTGGCGTCATTCGATCTCTTTGAACTTATCACCTATTTTGGTGTGGCGTTCAACAACCATCTTATCCCGTAAATCCACCTTAAACCATATAGAAACTGGGGTGACACTCTTTAGTGTTGAATCGTTTCTGATGCTTAAGATCGCTATCTGCATCCATCACCTATCCTGAACTTTACTATCCTTTAATCTTTGTTGCTAAACCAAACCTACCCAAATAGTCTTCTTTCTTGATTCTTTTGTTAACCGAACCTCTATTCCTAACTTAACCAATTTTAAAAGAACAATCCTTTGAAAGCTTCCGCAACATTAGCCAACTTTCAATCTTTTTTCGACAACTCCATTACTCCTCATAGACGATTGGGCAAACAAGTGAAACGACTCGATTAACCCGGGCCGGATCACATCATAACTGGTCTAGTTTGAAGTTGAGAAATTGGTTTCCATAACTCCTTATTCTGCTTCTCTCCTCTTTAGAGAGGAAGATAGAGAAATCTTTAGAGATATCAATTCTCTATTTTTGTTCTTCATCCATGGGAGCTGACTTTTTCCTCCTCCAAGATCCACTGTCCGTAGTTTCCGAACTCATTTCCCATAAGAGAGTCTTTATAGGAAATAGGTTTCCTATTTTCATGCCCAGATGGATTCATATTATGTTTGACCTTCTTGGTGCTTCTTAGTAGCTCCTCCACTTTCTCTTTCGGCGACAAACACGATTCTTCTCCATTCATGACTCCAATATTAACAACAGTATTTTGCTCATACCGTGGAGCACCACCTTTTTGGAATTGATGAATTAGATCAAGAGCTTAAAAGAAGAAATTTGGAAGAGCAAGTTGACCTACACCTAAAACTTATAATGGAGGAACACGTAAGTACCAAAATGAAAATAAAAGTGCCTAATCATAAATTAAGCTAAAACAATTCAATCAATATTATGATTTGGGAATTCACAAATAAATTGAGAGTATAACAAATATTACATCTATTTATATATTTAATTTTTTATTTTTTATTTTTATTACACCCTACAAAATACTTATTATATTCAAAATTCACTTATGAAATCTAAAAAATTTTAGAGATAATATATCAATCTTTAATTTTAAAAATAACATTAAATTATACAATGTATAATACTAAATCCCAAATTTTGATATAACATGGGAATCCAAAATTAAGAACGCTAGCTAGTGGGAAACCGGGCCGTAATTGCGCGCCGTCGTCTCCAATGTGTTAATTTCGTCGTTATTCCCTGCTTTGTTTTTGGGGTGCTATGCTTTGTTTATTTAAAAAAAGATAGTACCAAGAAAATTACCTCTGGCAATTTTTCAGTTTTTCTCGAGTTTCTCTCCCTCCTCTCTCCCTAGAACTCGCCAGAAAATGTCCAATGGCAGTGGCATGAACATGCCTATGTCAAACAGTAGTATGAATTCGATGAATATGCAGATGAGCTTCTATTGGGGTAAAGATGTAATAGTCCTTTTCTCCGGATGGCCTGATAGCAACCCCGGCATGTATGTATTGGCCCTCTTCTTTGTACTGTTTCTAGGCGCCGCCATTGAAATGATGACTATGTTACAGGCGGCAGTTAAACCTGGCACCAGACCCATCCTTGGAGCTTTCATTCAGGCAGGTGTTTACATTGTTCGGATGTGCTTTGCTTACATGGTTATGCTGTCTGTTATGTCCTACAATGTTGGAATCTTTATAGCTGCACTTGCCGGCCATGGTATCGGGTTCTTCGTCGTCAAGATTCGTGCTCTGACTAAAGAAACCGAGCAGCAGTACTCGTCTCCCGATTGTCTCCCTTCTAAAATTTGATAGAAATTAGTACTGGTCGTGCAAGTGTTGCCTCAACTTAACCCATTTCAATTATAATTGTTCTCGTGATATAAAGCTTATGTTTAAAGATTCAGAATTTTAAGTTGTAATCCTCTGTTTTTATACATATATGAGGTTAAATAATGTTGCAGATTCTTTTTCTTGAAAGGGATCGCAAGGCCCTACTTAGTAGAAGCATTAGAAAGCACAAAACCTGTCGCAAGTAATTCCTACTTTGTCTCCCAGCAAAATATTTCCAATCCCAAAAGGTGGATTCCCGTGAACACAAAGACCTGGGAATGCATTAGTAGCAAGCATCGGCATAAACTCTTGAATTTGTTTATTCCTTACCTGTACCTCCGCATATGTACCATCCCCACATTATCGGTTTCTACTATTAGTTACCTGCAGCCCCTTTACGGACGATACTGACCTATCCTACATCTAATCTGCCTCGAAATTCTGTTTGGTTTTAAGTTGCCTTCACATGGAGCTGAAACAATGTGTTTCCACCGGCTCAAACTTTGAATTCACGCATTACCAACGAGCAGAGTATTTGTTTGTTTCCAAACTTTCCAGTATAGAATTCCACATAGGGAGATCGAATCGGCATCATCAATCAAGCACTCTTTCACAGGTATGGAAAATGTTAAGGGAGTAGCGCAACATGCTAGTATTAGAAAAGTAGTCTGAGTTGGCTTGCTGAAATTTTATTTTATTTTTCTAAAGCAGACATTTATGGTAATATATATAATAATAAATTTGGTCAAATTAATTATTTGTATCTGAAGCAGGGAGATGTCCAAATCGCACTTGGGCTCAGTAATGTGCCTACATTTATCCTCTTAATCGAATTGTAGTTCAAAGTCTTTGAGTTATTTCGCGAATGTTCTTTACTATTCTCAAATGTTTAGAGAGTGAACTTTAGTTTAAAGAACAAAATATAGGACGAAAACTCTAGATTTTTCAAGGCGTAAGTCGACTTCCTCTATATATAGGGATCCAAAATCGAAATTCTAATTTCTAAATTTGAATTATAATCTCTAGATAGTCACAATTATAATTTCACAAACTTTGAACTAAAATTTTAAAAAAAATATTTGAATTCAAAGAAAAATAATTCAAATAAATTCACCAATCATCGATAGAGTTTTCCCTTGACATAAGCACACATAACTTTCTACAATCACACACTGCAAGAGCTATACATGAATTCAATATGCATAAAATAATTATTTAATAAGAATTCAACTCCCCAACCACAAAGTCAGTGGTACTAAGGAAACTACTCCTCATGTGCCAATGCACTGTATCTCTTTTGGGCTACGTGGGTTGGTCTAAGTTCAATTTAATTATATGCACTTACCTCTCTTGAATTAAATAAAAAAAATCAAGCCCATATAATTATCCAACCTAACTTTTAAATATTCTTAACAAATAATTATTTTAAAATTAATTAATTAATTAATTTACCCAACCCAAATTTCTTTAAAATAATGAAAAAATTTATCGTATTAGAATCTATGTGCAAATTAATTTCAATAATCTGAATAAAATATAACTACGGCAATTATTTAATTCAATTCTCACTTTGAACTTAATTGTTTAATTTATTCATCTAATTAAATAATAATCCAAAGGAACTAAATTAAATCCCAAGTCATCTTTTGCCTTCTCAAGAAAATGCATTTACCATCGAGAGTAATTCATATAATTTATTTCTCATATGTTGATTTCATCCAAATTTCAATTAGTTATTATGAAATCCGTACAAGTCATAGTGAACTAGCGAAAGGAGTAATCGAACATATATAATTGGGGCTTAAAAAATTTTAATTAAGTATTGATTATTGGCCTACTAATTATAAAGTATTTAGTCACCAAGTCAATTCACTAAAAGTACCATGACTAATCCCCCATCGTATACCATTATGGAACTTGTAACACCCCTTACCCGTATCTGACACCGGGACAGGGTACGAAGCATTACCGGACTTAACTTACTCAAACCTACAACTTCGGGCTATAAAATTTTGTTTCAACTTTAAACTTCCTCATTCATAGTCATAGCATCCTTATTATGGGCCTACGAGGCCTTTAACATACATACGGAAGGTTTCGGAATTAAGCCGGGAACTTTTGTGCACTTAGAATTTTTTTTACCTAAAACAGGGCCACACACCTGTGTGAAATGGAACACGCCCGTGTGGGCAGGCCGTGTGGTCACACACGCCCATGTTCCCAGCCCATGTGTAATTTATTTTTCATTTCGAACCTACAGGGGTTTTCACACGGCCGGACACACGCCCGTGTCTGTGGCCTGTGTCCCTCACACGGCCTAGACACGCCCGTGTCCTCAGCCGTGTGCGGAAACTTGGGTATTCTGTTTATGACGTCAGCAAACTCTTAATGGCACACGGCCTAGGCACACGCCCGTGTGCTGGCCCGTGTGGCGAATCGAATTCTCGCAAATTTGATGCAGGGGACACAAGGCCTATCAACACACTCATGGGGTTGGCCGTGTGACACATGCCCGTGTGTCTACCCGTGTGGACAATTAGAAGGCTATTTTCCAAACCTATTGCCACCCTGAAACATAAACACACATATACCAACACAAGCAACACATAACATGGCCATATTACGCTATGAAGGCTCACAAATCATCATTCATGCACAACATAGATCTCATCCTCATTAAGTTATAAAACTTGACAAATAATGGCCAATTCCTAATGGCCAATTACAAAATGAGTGTATAACATTAATAGCCAACACTTTGGCTTTCAAATATGACATAACACAAAATGACCAAGTTCCTATACATCCCATACTCAAAATGAATCAACTTTACTATACCAAAAGAATAGTTGATAGTGTGATCCGAGCTTCGACGTCCTACGATCCCCAAGTTAGCTTGGCGGTACTGCAAGGAAAAGGGAAAAGGGAGGGGTAAACACATAGCTTAGTAAGTTTGCATGAACTAAAATAGCGACATAAGTACTCATGGTAAAATCCATTCATCTCATAGAACAATAATAACACAAGTTCTCAAGTACTTTGACATACTTACTCATACTTACGCTTACCCATTACATATCACATTAGGGTATCATAACTCGTATTTTACTCATGGTACCTGTATCACTTCATAACATAATTTAACACTTATGCTTTCATAAACATAAACTTAAATTGTAATCATCTTTCACTTAAATGTAACTCTTTGTCATCTTTATATAGCTTAGCTCTTGCCATCTTTGCATACTTAACTCTTTTTCCCGTTGAATTGCTCGGAATATTGGAGGATACTCAATCTTATCATACATGTATCAAGATGCCAATGCCATATCCCAGACATGGTCTTACATGGGATCACCTATTGATGCTGATGCCATATCCCATATATGGTCTTACACAGGATCTCTTAGCTCGATGTCGATGCCATGTCCCAGACATGGTCTTATACGAGATCGTACATAGATGTCGATGCCATATCCCAGACATGGTCTTACACGAGATCTTTCTTTAGTGCCGAGGCCATGTCCTGACATGGTCTTACACGGGACCTTCCTTATTCGGTGTCGATGCCATGTCCCAGACATGGTCTTATACGGGACCTTTCTTATTCGATGCCAATGTCATGTCCCAGACATGGTCTTACACAGGATCTACATTCAATGCCGATGCCATGTCCCAAACATGGTCTTATACGGGACCTACATTCGGTGCCGATGCCATGTCCCAGACATGGTCTTATACGGGACCTTCCTTATCTCATGTCGTGACATATGTATCCTCGTTATTCTGAATCTTCAACCGGGACTTCAACTTAATGCATTCTCATTACAATCTCATCGAAGCATCATAAATTAATTTCATGGAAATTATATACATTTATCATAAAATAAAATAACTACAAGTATAATAGCATCGTATAGCTTTAGTTTCATACAAACTTACCTCGGTACTCAAAATGTGCGTAGATGTTCAATTTAGTCCAATACTTTGTTCTTGCCTCGGTTTCGATCCGGGCTTCGTGTTTCTTGATTATCAAGCTTGGAAGTTGAAGAAACCCTAGCTATGGCACTTTAGTGATTTTCGGCCATGGGAGAAGAAGATGGACACAATTTTGACTTCTTTTTCCCTTTTTAATCTTTTATTTACCAAATGACAAAAATGCCCTTAATGGTCCTTTCTTGAGATTTTTCCTTCCCATGTCCATTTTTTTCCACCATCAAATATAATGGTTTAATTGCTAAGTAAGGACCTCTAATAATTTATATAATTCTATTTCAACTTGAATCTTCTAGAATCTCATATTTTCTAAAATTTGTAATTTAGTCCTAATGGACAAATTGACCACTAATGAATAAAATTTCCTCATGAAATTTTCACATAATCATGCAAACATATTATAAGCCTCATAAAAATCATAAAACACATATTTCTACTTCAGATTTGTGGTCTCGCACCACTATTTTGAGTAGGCCCTAAATGGGGCTGTTACTATTCTCCACCCTTAGGGATTTTCGTCCCCGAAAATCTTACCAGCAAATAGGTTTGGGTACTGGTTTCTCATAGCCTCCTCGGGTTCCCATGTATCCTCTTCTACCCCATGTCTTTGCCATAATACTTTCACGAGAGCTATATTTTTATTCCTTAACTGTTTAACTTCCAGCGCTAGAATCTTAATCGATTCTTTGCCATATGTCATGTCGGGTTGAATTTCAACCTCTGTCGGTGTAATCACATGCGAAGGATCTGATCGATAACGATGTAACATAGACACGTGAAACACATCATGTATCTTTTCCAACTCAAATGGCAAAGCCAATCGATAAGCTACTGGCCCTATCCTCTCGATAATCTCATATGGTCCGATAAAACGCGGACTCAATTTGCCTTTCCGGCCAAATCTGAGGACTTTCTTCCATTGTGACACTTTCAAGAATACCTTATCACCAACTTGAAACTCGATCTCTTTCCGTTTCAAGTCTAAATAAGACTTTTGTCTATCAGAAGTAGCTTTTAAACAATCACAGATTATTTTTACTTTCTCTTCGGTTTCTCTAACCAGATCGACCCCGTGAATCTGATTTTCCCTGAGTTTAGTCTAATACAAATGCGTTCGACACTTACGCCCATACAAATCATCGTAAGGCACCATTTTCAAGCTCGACTGAAAACTGTTATTGTATGCAAACTCTACCAATGGTAAATACTTTTCCCAACTACCCTGAAACTCAAGAACACAACACCGGAGCATATCCTCAAGTATCTGTATTAACCTCTCCGACTGTCCGTCGGTTTGTGGGTGAAAAGCCGTACTAAAACTCAGCTTTGTACCCAAAGCTTCTTGCAACTTTTTCCAAAATCTAGATGTGAATCTCAGATCTCTGTCCGATATAATTGACAAAGGTACTCCATGAAGCCTTACAATCTCAGAAACATACAAGTTTGCTAACTTATCAAGTGAATAGTCAACACGTACCGGTATAAAGTAGGCCGACTTTGTAAGTCTATCAACTACAACCCATACAACATCTTTCTTGCTCGGTGTCAACGGCAATCCTGTCACGAAGTCCATGGTAACACGGTCCCATTTCCACTCGGGAACCATGATAGGTTGAAGCAAACCTGAAGGTACTTGGTGTTCAGCTTTCACTTGTTGACAAATCAAGTATCTCGTTACAAACTCAGAAATATCTTTCTTCATACTCGGCCACCAATACCATTTCTTCAAATCATTATACATTTTTGTACCGCCCGGATGTACAGATAGACATCCACTATGTGCATCGTATAAAATCTTCTGAATAAGCTCATCATTCCTCGGTACACAGACTCTGTCTCTGAACATCAAGCATCCATCAGAATTAATCTGAAAGTCAAACTCAACACCCGACTCGCACTGAACTCTTTTGACTTATAAGTTACTGTCATCTTTTTGAGCCTCATAAATCTCTTGAATGAACATCGATCTAGCCCTCAACTCGGCTAGAATGGAACCATCATCTGACAAAGTCACCCGTGTATTCATAGCCCTCAATGCAAATAGAGACTTTCTACTCAAAGCATCGGTGACTACATTCGCCTTTCCCAGGTGATAGTCAATGACCAGCTCATAGTCTTTTATCAACTCTAACCATCTTCGCTGCCTTAAATTCAATTCCTTCTGAGTCATCAAGTACTTTAGGCTCTTATGATCAGTGAATATCCGACATCTTTCACCATACAAATGGTTTGTCTATATATTCAAAGCAAACACAATGGCAGCCAACTCTAAATCATGCGTCGGTTAATTTTTCTCATGCGGCTTTAATTGTCTAGAGGCATATGCTATCACCTTGCCTTCTTGCATAAGTACACAACCCAATCCATTCAAGGATGCATCGCTGTAGATCACAAATTCTTTTCCCGGTTCAGGTTGCACTAGAACTGGGGCCTCAGTCAACAATACTTTTAATTTCTCAAAAATCTATTGGCATTTCTCTGTCCATTCAAACTTTACATCTTTCTGTAATAGCCTCATCATCGGAGTGGCTATCATAGAAAATCCCTTGACAAAATACCGATAATAGCCAACTAGGCCCAGAAAACTTCTAACCTCTGATACATTTCTTGGTGGTTTCCAATCAACAATATCTGAAATCTTACTTGGGTCTACTCGGATTCCATCTCCCGAGACAATGTGCCCTAAAAATCCAACCTCTTTGTGTAATAGCCCGATTTAGGGGCTAGTCGAAATAGTGATCTCAGAATCACTAATTTGAGGTTAGAAAAAATTATTTTCATGTTATGTTATGTGTTATAATATGTTTATAAGGATTCATGGAAATTTTGGTGCCTTAATTTGAGCGATTTCTAGCTAACTTGTGAAAAAAAACTAAATCGCATAAAGTGCGAAAGTTCTATTTTATTTGCTAGAGGTGCCAAATAGTTATGGAACATAATGTGGGGGTCTTTAATGGGCAAATAGGCCAATTTTAAAGTGATGGCCGGCCAAGAAGATAATAAAAGGTTGAAAAGTCAAAATTTGGTATGGGTTGGTACATGATGACATAAGCAAAAGTTGATTAAAATAATAAGTGGTCATCTTCCTTCCCCATTTTTCCTTTCTCTGCGAAATTGAAGAAGAAAACCCCCATGGAAGCTGAAATTTCAGCCACTTCTCATCACCTCAAGTAAGTGATTTTACTAGCTTCTCTTGATAAAATTTGTACTTTTGGAACCCTTGCGGCATGGGCTAGCTATTTGGGGGGACTATTTTGAAGAATGGTGAAGGGTTGATGGTTTTTCCATGAGGTAAAATGTCTTGGTTACTGAATTTTTATGAAAGAAAATGAATCCTAGTTGTTTGATAAACAACTTTTGTGAAAGGATTTTCATGAAAAATACCTAAAATGGTTTAAGATGCAAATGTTGTAATTTGTTCATTAAGGCATGAAACTGATGGAATTGTGAATAGTTGTAAGAGAATTAAATGTTCATATAGGGATTTTTAACGAGAAAATGTGATAAAAATTTATTTACGAGCCTAGGGGTAAAATCATAATTTTACTAAAGTGTAGGGGCAAAATAGTCATTTTTGCCTAAAATGTAGTTTATGGTGAATTATGATTTATAAGTGATTAAATCACTAAATTCCATTGTTCTAGATCAAAGAAAACGAGTTTCGAACCTAGAACGGGTGAAAAGTGAGATGTGGGCAAAAAGTCCTTTTCGGCCTTTTTGTCATCGAGGTAAGTTCATGTGCAAATGTTACAATTACGTATGAGTTAATTTAATATTCCAATTCTGTATGGAATGTATAATTACTCTATGAATTCATGAATTATCTTTTAATGAGATGTCAAGAGAATTGAATCAAAGAGTAATGAGAAATGTAGATAGTATGGAATGATGTTAGTTAAGGTTTCGTGTAAGACCATATCAGAATATGGCCTCGATGTAAGAATCTGTATAAGACCATGTCTGGGACATGGCATCGGCATGTTAATGCAAGTGAGACCCTATTGAGGTATGATGTCAATGTGACACTAGATGTATGAGACCCAAGAGAGTTATTTAATAATTTGAGTGATTCGACGGGTATGTTGAAAGAGAGAGAGTGTGGTTGTGCGATGAGAAGCACAAGTATGTGTTAGAACTGAATTGAGATGAGTTCAGTATATGAAGAAACCTAGTGAGTTATGTGTAATCAACACACCTAGTTGCATAAGATATATTTATTAATGCATTGTGTTAATGTGAACGATTGTTGCAGAATCTAAGTAAGAATGATAGTGAGTGAGGATGTTCACGGATGAACATTTGAAATAGAGAAATGTATGTGGATGAAAAATTGTAAATGTATAATATCGGTGAGCTAAGTGCAATAACACCTGATTATTAACGGTGGGCTGTGTGCGTTACCACCTGATTAAATATTATCGGTGGGCTGTGTGCGTTACCACCTGATTAATTATTAATTGATGGGTCGTAATGCGATACCATCAACTATATTATTAACGGTGAATGTGTGTGTTACCACCGATTAAATATTAACGTGACTTGATCTGTGTGCGTTACCACCTGATTAATTATTAATTGATGGGTTGTGTGCGATACCATCAACTATATTATTAACGGTGGGCTGTGTGCGTTACCACCTGATTAATTATTAATCGATGGGCTGTGTGCGATACCATCGCTGATAAAATCATTTGGTGGGCTAAGTGCGATACCACCCTATTAGAGATCAATGGTGGGCTAAGTGCTTGACCACCGAGAGATTTGTAGTATGAGTGGCTTATTGAAATTGCTTGATGTGTTGTTTATGTGATTACATGACGATCAGTGCAGGAATGCATGCTATTTAACACGAACAGTTGACTTGTGGCGTGGTATGAATGTGGTAAGAGATAGAATGAGTATGCTTCAAGAGTGGTTAAGTAACCATGAGTTAATGGGAAAAACTCAGTATAATACTTTGTGATTATCCATATTCAATGAATATCAGTATTTGTCAGTTTATGCAGATGAGCTTACTAAGCAATATTGCTTACTTTTCTCCCTTTCTCATCTCTTATAGGTTAATTTAGCTAGCTCGGGTTGGAGATCGCCGGAGATGTTTTCACACTATCGAGCAGACTCTTGGTATGAGGTATCAATTCCTTAGGAGTTATGGCATGTATAGGGCTAGTACTTAAGGTTGATTAAGTCATTGTTAATGTGCCAAATGTGTTGGCCTAAATGAGTTATGGAACGTTTTCATATAGACATAGATGACGACAAAAGTCGATTGAAATTGTACTAGAAATAGTTCTACCCCATGTATGGGAGGAAGACTTCATTTTTATGAATCAAATGTGTTAATTCATGTGTTTTAATTGATGATTTGAGAAGGTTTTGAAGTAGTATATGAATGTATGCAAACGAGAATGGTAAAAGGCTTGGTAAGATAGTCTCTAAGTGCCCACACGGATAGACACACGAAGCGCAGTGTCAGGCCGTAGTGTCTCCTGCACCTTAGAGTCCTAAGTCAGAATAGACCACGGGCTGGTCACACGGCCGTTTTTCTAGGCCGTGTGATACACACGGTTGGCACATGGGCGTGTGCCAAGGCCGTGTGAAGTCTGCACTTGACACTTAGAATTTAATTATCACACGGCTGAGGCACAGGGGCGTGTGTATAGGCCGTGTGGATTTAGTCAGTGTTGACAACGGGTGGAAGTTACGGGCATGTCTTAGGGACACACGAGCGTGTCCCAAGTAACACGGGCGTGCGACCCCTATTTCGAGGAAAAGTTCCTGATTGAACTCTGAAAGTTTCTGAACGTGAGTTTGAGGCCTCGTAGGCCAATGAGATGTATGAGTTGTTTAAGAAAGAGAAGTTTTTAATTCAGAATGAAATTTTATAGCCGTAAATACATGTTTAAGAAAGTTCAAGCATAGTAATGTCTCATATCCAGTCTAAGCCTCGAATTCGGGTATGGGGTGTTTCATTTAGTGGTATCAGAGCTATGGTTTAGTCAGTTCTTGGATTAACCTAGCGTGAGCAAGAGTCTAGCTATACATGCCATAGGTGGACCGTGATAGTGTGATATCTTCCGGCTCTAACGAAATTATTTTGTTAGGACAGAGATGGTTCCCAACCGAGCTAAATCCAATAATGTTGTAATTGATAATGAGGTAATTGAAATGATCTTATGCATTGATGAGATTAAAAGAGGTATGAATAGAAGTATATAACATGTGTGTGATAATGCATGAAATGAGAATTATAAAGTGATAAGCTTATCTGTATTGGCTTGATGTGCATAAGGTGATATATATTCAACCTATTGGGTTAGGTGCATATAGTGAGTAAATTTACCCAGAGAATGGGGTATATGTGTATGTACGATTGTTTGAATGATGTATGATCAAAATGTCCACATAGTTGAATCTCATGTGTGACTGTTAAAGTAGATGATGTATAATGTTTTATTTCGTGACTCTATATGAAACCACGTGTATTATGGTGTGAGAGTTAAACTGGGAAGCTTGGCTAAGTAGAATGCAGGAGATGAGTAGGGACGTTCAATGATAAAATGATGAATAAGACTATGGTTGGACCATGGCGATACATGCGATTTCGTGTAATACCATATCTGGGATATGGCATCGGTATCAACATGAGTTCCATGTAAGCCTGTATTAGGGATATGGCATTGGTACTGATATGAGATTTCGTGTAAGACCATAGCGAGGCTATGGCATCGTGATAAAATCTGAGGAAATAGCTGGACTATGATGTGTGATATGAGTAAGACCATAGTTGAACTATCACAATCTAGTAAACGACGTGCTCAAACTCGTAAGACATTCTTTAATCGTTAAGTGATGGTAAGAGAAAGTAGAGATAAGTGTTGAGTACTCAAGTAGATATTAGTGTGGAACTTGAGTAAGTAAAGTTACTGTTCGAAATTATAAGTGATAGAAATAATTGTAACGTGATAAACGTGAAAACTCACTTGAGATGAGTTATGTGACTACGATGATATTTCATTGATAATGAATAGTAAATCATATGTATGTAGTCCCGAGAATCAAGTTAGGGACTCTACGATTCACCCTCTTACCACTGTTGAATCATGATGAGATGTTTATGAGAATCAAATTGAGTACGTTTACATGTGATTAATGCAATATTTATGTTAGCATAATTGAGAATGCTTTGTTTCACATTGATACATGATATTCTACTATATAGAGTAATTGTTGTTGAACATGAGGTTGAAGTCCTAGGGGACTATAATGAAAAGGCTATCATTGAGATATGAAATAGAGAAGGTCCCGTATAAGACCATGTTCGAGGCATGGCCTCGGCACCAAGTTATGATCCCGTATGAGACCACATCCAGAATATGGTTTCAGTAATGGATATGAGGATCGTATAAGACCATATTTGGAATATGGCATCGATACTTGATGTGGCAGTCCATAGAAGACCATATTTTGAATATGGCATTGGCATTTGCATTTAGAAGTGCTTCTATATAAGATCACCTCTAGAGTGTGGCATTGGTTTTGAAATTGTGTTAATGATAATATTATGCGTTTTTGAGTATCCCTAGTGATCTTTGGGACAGATAGATAAGTCTAGAGGTAGAAAGGAGAATTGTACTAAAGTCATGTGAATGAGTGAATACAGGCACTCGTGAACGAGTCGCAGAGAAAATGAGTACGGAGTGTGGCACGGTATGTACGTAATAAAGGCAATTGTGAGTAAGTATGTCTGAATGCTTTGACGATTGTATTGATTATGCAATGTTAAGAACAAAGAGAAAGTTAGCCTAGGCTATTTGATTCAAGTGAATAGGAAGCCTGAGGTGTATGCTTATCGAGATCTTCTTAAGTTGATGTTCATTAATGAAAGGAATTGTTAAAGAGTTGAGGACGAAATGGTTAAAGAAACAATATTTGAACTATGAGAGTGTTCAATTATGATAACCATAGTTGTATGGATCATAATGATCTCTTTAAGTATTACGTGTTAATATCTTTTGCCTTTCAGGGGCGATGTGGTTTTTTATCTCATGAATCGAGATCATGTGAGAATGTTAGCTGATTGTGAAATTAGATTAAACAGTTATCGGTTTAGTAATTGGAATTGACATTCTTTAATCTCCTTGTAACCCTATTCGGGTGTTTTGAGGGGGAAGCTGGGGATGATTCTAGTATAAGGAGTGAAATCATGAGTTTCACGTCGTGTGATGGGTTTTTCGGACAGCCGAATAGAATTATTGATTTGATCAAGATTGTACCTGCTATCGTGAGATGTGACGATGGTAAAGGTTTTAGATTAGTATAGCAAGAGAAACTCAGATGAGAGTGTGCTTGAAATATGTTTTCAGTGTGGAGAAAAGAGTAGATTAATGTATTGAGATATGATTCGAGTTCTGTGCATATCCACGCATGAATCAATAAAGAGAATAAAATTCTGTGTGTTCGTGAGTGGGGAGCATGATACAAAGATATGCTCTTAGAAATGTTCAAACCATGATGGTTGAGTTGAAAGTTATTGAAAGAACTGCTTATTTGAAAGTTCTAGTACTGAGATCAGTCTGAATCGAGAAACAGAGTTGACAGGTTGGTGACCCTAAGACGATGTGATGTGATTTGGATGTTATGAAAGATCCATTTTAAGTAATGCGAGCTAGTACTCGGTTGATCTTAGTTGGTAATATCCTAGTTTCTGCGAGGTTAATGACAAAAGTGAGTTTTCTTTTCTGAACAAAAGGGTTCAGAAGTGAGATAGTAAATGGTATTTTAAATAAGCTCGGAATGAGTTTATTTGAGATGATAAATACAGATTGTATAAGTTTTCCGTTGTGGATGATTTCTCGAGATAGAATTTGAATGATGATGAATCCAAAACTTATACAGAAGTTTTGATATAAGATTTAGTAGTAGCATATCTATTAATGTAAGAATAAGAAAGTGCAATTATGTGCATAAATGTTTTGACAATAGAGTACATTTCACGATATGATTGAGTCTGATCGAAGTAGTTGATCACTAAAAGCTGAATTTTCAAAGCGTACGAGTCAAGACTATTAAAGTTAGTAAACGCTTGAATGAGAAAATGAGATATAACCTTATAGATTTCAAATTTGATTTGACAAATTCCCAAGAAAGGGAATGTCATTCAAATTGTAGTGAATCAACCAGTAAAGATCCGAACGATTATTTGGACATATACAGAGTTCCAAATTGGTGGATTACTGAGTATATGCCCCAGAGGAAGAATAACCTAGGTCTCAAGTTACGTTTCGACCTTATATATCACAGCTAAAGAGTTATTGGTAAGAGAAACTTGAGGATAAGTGGATTCACGATTTTGAAGAGTAGATGGAAGCGTTATAATAATGTTGGTAGCAACTCCTCCTCGATAAGATTTTAGGGACTAAAATCCTAAGGGGAGAATTGTAATGTGACTTTGATTTAGGGGCTAGTCGGAACAGTAATCTCGGAATCACTAATTTAAGGTTAGAGAAAATTATTTTCATGTTATGTTATGTGTTATAATATGTTTATAAGGGTTCATGGAAATTTTGGTGCCTTAATTTTAGCGATTTCTAGCTAAATTGTGAAAAAGGACTAAATCGCATAAAGTACGAAAGTTCTATTTTATTTGCTAGAGGTGCCAAATAGTTATGGAACATAATGTGGGGGTCTTTAATGGGCAAATAGGCCAATTTTAAAGTGATGGCCGGCCAAGAAGATAATAAAAGGTTGAAAAGTCAAAATTTGGTATGGGTTGGTACATGATGACATAAGCAAAAGTTGATTAAAATAATAAGTCGTCATCCTCCTTCCCCATTTTTCCTTTCTCTGCCGAAACTGAAGAAGAAAACCCCCATGGAAGCTGAAATTTTCAGCCACTTCTCATCACCTTAAGTAAGTGATTTTACTAGCTTCTCTTGATAAAATTTGTACTTTTGGAACCCTTGTGGCATGGGCTAGCTATTTGGGGGGGACTATTTTGAAGAATGGTGAAGGGTTGATGGTTTTTCCATGAGGGAAAATGTCTTGGTTGCTGAATTTTTATGAAAGAAAATGAATCCTAGTTGTTTGATAAACAACTTTTGTGAAAGGATTTTCATGAAAAATACCTAAAATGGTTTAAAATGCAAATGTTGTAATTTGTTCATTAAGGCATGAAATTGATGGAATTGTGAATATTTGTAAGAGGATTAAATGTTCATATAGGCTTGTTTAACGAGAAAATGTGATAAAAAATTATTTACGAGCCTAGGGGCAAAATCGTAATTTTGCTAAAGTGTAGGGGCAAAATAGTCATTTTTGCCTAAAATGTAGTTTATGGTGAATTATGATTTATAAGTGATTAAATCACTAAGTTCCATTGTTCTAGATCAAAGAAAACGAGTTTCAGACCTAGAACGGGTGAAAAGTGAGATGTGGGCAAAAAGTCCTTTTCGGCCTTTTCGTCATCGAGGTAAGTTCATGTGCAAATGTTACAATTACGTATGAGTTAATTTAATATTCCAATGCTGTATGGAATGTATAATTACTCTATGAATGCATGAATTATCGTTTAATGAGATGTCAAGAGAATTGAATCAAAGAGTAATGAGAAATGTAGATAGTATGGAATGATGTTAGTTAAGGTTTCGTGTAAGACCATATCGGAATATGGCCTCGGTGTAAGAATCTATATAAGACCATGTCTGGCACATGGCATCGACATGTTAATGCAAGTGAGACCCTATTGAGGTATGATGTCAATGTGACACTAGATGTATGAGACCCAAGAGAGTTATTTAATAATTTGAGTGATTCAACGGGTATGTTGAAAGAGAGAGAGTGCGGTTGTGCCATGAGAAGCACAAGTATGTGTTAGAACTGAATTGAGATGAGTTCAGTATATGAAGAAACCTAGTGAGTTATGTGTAATCAACACACCTAGTTGCATAAGATAGATTTATTAATGCATTGTGTTAATGAAAACGATTGTTGCAGAATATAAGTAAGAATGATAGTGAGTGAGGATGTTCACGGATGAACATTTGAACTAGAGAAATGTATGTGGATGAAAAATTGTAAATGTATAATATCGGTGAGCTAAGTGCAATAACACCTGATTATTAATGGTGGGCTGTGTGCGTTACCACCTGATTAAATATTAACGGTGGGCTGTGTGCGTTACCACCTGATTAATTATTAATTGATGGGCTATGTGCGATACCATCAACTATATTATTAATGGTGGGCTGTGTGCATTACCACTTGATTAAATATTAACGGTGGGCTGTGTGCGTTACCACTTGATTAATTATTAATTGATGGGTTGTGTGCGATACCATCAACTATATTATTAACGGTGGGTTGTGTGCGTTACCACCTGATTAATTATTAATCGATGGGCTGTGTGCAATACCATCACTAATAAAATCATTTGGTGGGCTAAGTGCGATACCACCCTATTAGAGATAAATGGTTGGCTAAGTGCGTGACCACCGAGAGATTTGTAGTATGAGTGGCTTATTGAAATTGCTTGATGTGTTGTTTATGTGATTACATGACGATCAGTGCAGGAATGCGTGCTATTTAACACGAACAGTTGACTTGTGGCATGGTATGAATGTGGTAAGAGATAGAATGAGTATGCTTCAAGAGTGGTTAAGTAACCATGAGTTAATGGGAAAAACTCAGTATAATACTTTGTGATTATCCATATTCAATGAATATCAGTATTTGTCAGTTTATGCAGATGAACTTACTAAGCAATATTGCTTACTTTTCTCCCTTTCTCATCTCTTATAGGTTAATTTAGCTAGCTCGGGTTGGAGATCGCCGGAGATGTTTTCACACTATCGAGCAGACTCTTGGTATGAGGTATCAATTCCTTAGGAGTTATGGCATGTATAGGGCTAGTACTTAAGGTTGATTAAGTCATTGTTAATGTGCCAAATGTGTTGGCCTAAATGAGTTATGGAACGTTTGCATATAGACATAGATGACGACAAAAGTCGATTGAAATTTTACTAGAAATAGTTCTACCCCATGTATGGGAGGAAGACTTCATTTTTATGAATCAAATGTGTTAATTCATGTGTTTTAATTGATGATTTGAGAAGGTTTTGAAGTAGTATATGAATGTATGCAAACGAGAATGGTAAAAGGCTTGGTAAGATAGTCTCTAAGTGCCCACACGGATAGACACACAAGGCGTGTGTCTGGGCCGTGTCTCTCCTGCACCTTAGAGTCCTAAGTCAGAATAGACCACGGGCTGGTCACACGGCCGTTTGTCTAGGCCATGTGATACACACGGTTGGCACATGGGTGTGTGCCAAGGCCGTGTGAAGTCTGCACTTGACACTTAGAAATTTAATTATCACACGGCTGAGGCACACGGGCGTGTGTACAGGCCGTGTGGATTTAGTCAGTGTCGACCACGGGTGGAAGGCACGGCCTGTTTCGAGGAAAAGTTCTTGATTGAACTCCGAAAGTTTCCGAATGTGAATTTGAGGCCTCGTAGGCCAATGAGATGTATGAGTTGTTTAAGAAAGAGAAGTTTTTAATTTAGAACGAAATTTTATAGCCGTAAATACATGTTTAAGCAAGTTTAAGCATAGTAATGTCTCATATCCGGTCTAAGCCTCGGATTCGGGTATGAGGTGTTACACTTTGAGCCAAAACTCACTCTTGCTAAACTTGGCATACAACTGATTATCTCGTAAAATCTGTAAAACCGTCCTCAAGTGCTCGGCATGCTCATTCTCATCATGAGAATATATCAGTATATCATCAATAAAAACCACATCAAATTTATCTGAGTATGGCCGAAAGATGTGGTTCATTAAATCCATAAACACAGCAGGGGTATTTGTTAAACTGAAAGGCATGACTAGAAATTTATAGTGCCCATACCTTATCCGAAATGCGGTTTTCGGCACATCTGAGTCTTTGACCCTCAATTGGTAATAACCGGACCTCAAATCTATCTTGGTAAACACCGTTGCTCCCTTTAACTGATCAAATAAATCTTTGATCCTTGGCAATGGGTACTTATTCTTCACAGTAAACTTATTAAGCTGCCGGTAATCTATACATAATCTCATGAAACAATCTTTCTTTTTCACAAATAGCACTAGAGCACCCCACGGAGAATAGCTTGGTCGTGCAAAGCCTTTGTCTGTCAACTCTTGCAACTGTGCCTTCAATTCTTTCAACTCAGTTGGAGCCATTCGGTACGGAGCAATCGATATAGGTGCAGTACTAGGGGCTAACTCAATGCCAAATTCAATTTCTCTCACCGAAGGCAACCCTGACAACTCTTCTGGGAATACATCTGGGTACTCACATACTATCGGTACTGATTCAATTCTTAACTCAGTCTCCTTAGCATTCATCACAAAGGCAAGATACGCTTCATATCCTTTTCTTACGTACTTCTGAGCAGACATATGAGAGATCACTACAGGTGACCTGTCTTGTTCATCTGATTCAACACGAAGAGTGTCACCATTTTCACATCTCAATTCAATGTATTTCTTTCCAAAAATTACTGTCACATCATGAGCGATTAACCAGTCTATACCAAGAATTATATCGAATTCATCAAATGGCAATAGCATGAGATTTACCTTAAAATAATGACCTCTAATCATCAATGGGCAATCTTTGCATACCCTATCAACTAATACACTTTTGCCTAAAGGATTGGACACTTTTATCACAAACTCTGTAGACACTACAGGCATGATCATAATAGATGCTAATTTCATGCAAATATATGAGTGGGTAGATCCTGAGTCTATTAAAGCAATAACATTAGTATCATGGAGAGAAAATGTACCCGTAATTACATCAGGGGATGACGCCTCTTCGCGAGCGCGAATGGCATAAGTCCTCGCAGGCGCTCTACCCTCAGATCTTGCAGCCTGCTCTTTGGGTATACTCTTACTACTCGTTTCACTTTCTGGGTTTCTCTGTTGTCTCCCTCTAGTAATGCTTCCCAATCTGGCACTCTGAATTTTCTCTTTTTCAACCATCTCAGGGCATTCTCTAATGAAATGGTCTTGGGAACCACACTTAAAACAGGCTCTCTCGTGGGCTCGGCACTCGCTGGGATGTCGTCTCCCACACTGTGGGCATTTCGGTCTATTAAGTCGAGTGTTCCCAACACTAGCAACTGAGGTAGTCTGAGCTTTAATCCCCGAGTACTGTTTACTCTTACCTCTGTTTGAAAACTCGGTTGAAGTAGCTAATCAGGTAGGGAAATGTAACAGCCTGATTTAGACCCTAGTTAAAATAGTGGTTTCGAGATCACAAATCTGAGGTCATAAAAATCTTTTAATATTTATTTCTGTGTTCATTATATGTGAATTAGCATGTGTGAAAATTTGGTGTGAAAATTTTATCGATTGTGTGTTTAATTTGCGAAAAGGACTTAATCGCATAAAATGCAAAAGTTGTGTGCTAAATGTTAAAGTGTTAGATTGTTATGGCTTTTAAAATGAGGAGTCCTTATGTTGTTATTATTCCATTGATAAATTGGATGGACAAAAATGCCTTGAGATAGTGGATTACAAAAGAAAATAAAGAGGCTAAAAAGGTAATTATGTTATTATATGTTATTAAATAAAACATAAAGAGAAAATACATGGGGTTGTTCATCTTTTTACACCGATTGTGGAAGAAAGAAAAGGGTTTTAAAGCTTTTGAAATTTTGGCACTTGCTAAGCTCAATTAAGGTATGTTTTGGTTTCGGTTTTTGATAATTTTTACGTTTTTGTGATCGTTGCTTAGTGTACTATCAAACCCGTGCTTTAATTTTAGAATTTGATGAAGATTTTAAGATGTTCCATTGATGAACATGTGAGCTTTGTGTTGATAGTTGATGAAATATGAAAGTTTGATGTTGGGTTAACATAGTTTGTATTTGAATTTTTGATGAAATTGGATATTTTGGGCTAAATTGTTAAAATGAGAAATTGGAGGACTAAATTGTGAAATAAATAAAATATTTGGGCTTGTATGAGTATAGTGAGAATTCGGCTAGGCATGGGTACAAGCAAATTATGTGTATTTGATGAATTTATGAATTAGGGACTAAAGTGTTGAAATGTGAAAATGTGAGGGCTATTTTGTAAAATGCCCTAAATTTGTGTGTGTGGACTAAATTGAATGAATTGGTGATTGAATGAGTTGAATTTAAATGTGTATAGACCAAGAAAAGAGAGGTTCGGATTGAGATCGAGGCAAAGATAAAGTGCTCGATTAATCGACCGTTTCGGTATTTCGACGTCCGAGGTAAGTTCGGATATAATATTAGTTGTTAAATTATATCTATTTGATGTGAATTGAATGAATATATACATAATTATGATATTAGAAATGCTATGTGCGAAATTGAAATAGATGGCACTTAGTGTGCGAAATTAGAAACGAAACAGAGATGATTAGCACTATGTGTGCGAAAAGATAGAAGCTTCGACTTATTGATTTGGCACTGTGTGTGCGTTACCGATGTAAGTTCGGTTTAACATATTGGCACTAAGTGTGCGATGACGATTATGTTTCGATCATAAAACTAGCACTAAGTGTGCGAATGAATCAAAAGAATAACAAAGATTGAACGAGATGTAATATCGAGCTATTGAGTAGCATGAATGGTGAGTAACTATGTGTTGATCAAGGTACATTTGAACCTATGTGGTTGATGATAGTTTTTAGAAGTTGAGTGAATAGATATTTGAGTATATGGTTGAGATTGATATTGTGCCTATTTGAGCAATTAATCTAAGTTATGGTTTATTTTGTATATTGACTTGATTTGTCTAGTTACATGAATTATATTACGAAATCACTAAGCTTTTGAAAGCTTACTGTGTGATTTGCTTCTCTATTTTACAGTGTCAGTAAAGCTAGCTCGAATCCAGGGATCGTCAGCTTCTCTATCACACTATCGGAAATCTATTTTGGGTACTTTTAAAAGATGTGTATATTTGAATATGGCATGTATAGGCTAGTCAATGTGGCATGTTTTGAGTTGTATAAACCTTGCCATGTGATATGGCTTAGTGGTTGAGTGTTGTTGGTATATATGTGATGCTATGAAAATGATGAATGTGGTATGAAATCATGAGTATGAAAATGGTATGTTTTATATTGAATTGGTTGATGAGAATGATAGATTAAATGTGAATTGTGGTAAGAATTACATTATGCTCAACTTGTATACTTTAGGTTGCGAAATTTGTATTTGGATAGACTTATTTATGTTGATTTTGAGTAAGGAAATAGATGATGTTGTTGATGGTTAAATTGATCCTTGAAATGGTATGTATTGGTGGCATTTGAGGCATGAAATGGTAATGGTTTGATGCATATAGATGATTTAATGTGTGGGAGGCAAGTTTGGCCTTGAAAATGGCCTATAATCGCCCATTACGGTTGGCCTGCAGGCGTGTGGCTCGACCGTGTTGCTTAAGTTTGCCAAGTGAAACAAGTCAGTAGCGACCACGGGCTGGACACACGGGCGTGTGACTGGCCGTGTGGTGCAAGTACGAGTCCACCACGGGTGAGGCACACGGGCGTGTCTCAGGCCGTGTGGACAAGTCAGTATGTATGCCCTATTTTGACACGGCTTGGATGCACGGGCGTGTCCGAGGCCATGTGAGGCACACGGCCTACCCACACGGGCGTGTGACCTCTGCAGTTTTGAAAAATGTTTAAATTTCTGAGAAGTTTCGTATGTATTCGGTTTGGTCCCGACCTCTTTCTAACACGTGTTTAAGGTTACGTATATCTCGATAAGGGACTATATGTTCGTATTTGCATATGATTGATTGGTGATTGACTTTGTGTTGATTAAATGGATGTGAAATGTTTTGAATGTTAAGTAATGCCTCTTAACCCTATTTCGGCGACAGTTTCGGGTTAGGGGTGTTACATTTTATTGGTATCAGAGTTACGATTTAGTCGATTCTTGGACTAATGTAGCGCGTGTGAGTCTAGCTATACATGCCATATATGAAATTGTGATAGTTTGATGAATCCTGACAGTTATAAATGTGTTTTTGTATAATAATGGATCCCGATCGAGCAATTGCTGACGATGTTGAGAGTAATGCGCCTGCTCCTGCTCAAGGGACAGCGCCGGCCAAATCTAGGCTGAATGATAGTGGTGAGGGAGGAGAGGCTAAGTAAGCCTTCTTCCGAATGATAAGTGAGTGGTTCTCGGAGTTTGTTCGAACGAATCCGATTGCTTCACATCCTCCACCCCCACAAGTGCCTGTTGTGCCACAAATTGTAGATCCGATCAGATTGAATAAGCCTCCTGTAGATAAAATCTGAAAGTATGGGGCCAAAGAGTTTAGGGCCACAGCTGATGATGATGCTGAGCGAGTTGAGTTCTGGCTCGAGAATACCATTCGAGTATTTGACGAGATGTCGTTGACTCCTGATGAATGTATTAAATGTGCTGTCTTATTGTTGAGGGATACCGCGTATAACTGGTGGAAGACATTGATATCTGTGGTTCTGATAGAGAGAATCACCTGGGATTTCTTTCAGGCTGAATTCAGAAAGAAGTATATCAGTCAATGATTCATTGATCAGAAACGTAAAGAATTTCTCGAGTTGAAACAAGGTTGCATGTCCGTTATTGAGTACGAACGAGAATTTGTGAGGTTGAGTCAATATGCACGGGAATGTGTTTCGACCAAAGCCACTATGTGTAAATGTTTCATTAAAGGGCTGAATAAAGACATTAAATTGTTGGTTGGAATACTTGATATAAATGAATTTGTTGTGTTAGTTGAAAGAGCCTGTAAAGCAGATGAGCTCAGTAAAGAAAAGAAGAAAGCTAATTCTGAAGCTCGTGATGAAAGAAAAAGATCGATGAGTAAGTTTTCTCAATCTTCGACGAAGAGATTTAGAAATGCAAGTAATCGCCCAAATGTTTTGTTTGGACATTCGAGTAGAGATCGTGCGAGGCAAAGTGTTGGTCCAAGAATTCAAGCTCCAATTGAGTCAAGTGTTGGTAGTGTTAAAAGCAACAAGCCTGAGTGTAGACAGTGCGAAAGACGACATGTGGGAGAATGCTGGGGCAAGTAAAAAAAATCGAACTTGTTATAAGTGTGGATCACGAGATCACTTCATTCGAGACTGCCCAAAGTTAGCTGAGGAAGAAAATGTCCAGAGTGCGAGACCGGGTAATACGACGGCTAGGGGTAGACCACCCAAAAACACCGGGAATGTTAGTGGGAACCAAAGAGGGACTACCGATACAACTATGAGATCAGAGGCGAGAGCACCTGCCCGAGCCTATGCTATACGAGCACGAGAGGACGCGTCATCTTCAGACGTCATCACTGGTATTTTTACTCTATTTGATACTGATGTGATTGCATTGATAGATCCAGGTTCTACTCATTCCTATGTGTGTGTGAATCTAGTATCGAGTAAGACTCTACCTGTTGAGTCTACTAAATTTGTGATTAGAGTATCGAACCCCTTAGGCAAGTATGTCTTGGTTGATAAACTGTGCAAGAATTGTTCGTTGATGTTTCAGAATATTTATTTTCCGGCTAATTTGATGTTGCTACCTTTCGATGAATTTGATATAATTCTGGGTATGGATTGGCTCACTTTGCATAATGCCATTGTGAATTGCAAAAAAAGAGAGTATTGAATTGAGAAGTCGAAATGGTGAGATAGTCCGAATTGAATCCAGTGATTTGAACGGGTTACCAGCTGTTGTATCTGCGATGAAAGCTTTGAACTATGTGAGGAAGGGTTGCGAAGCTTACCTGTCATATGTGATTGATATAAAAATGACAGAAAAGAAAGTTGAATCTGTGCTTGTGGTTTGTGAATTCCCTGATGTGTTTCCTAAAGAACTATCGGGATTACCTCCAATACGAGAAGTTGAATTTGGAGTTGATTTAGTGCCGGGACGACTCCTATCTCAATAGCTCCGTATAGAATGGCACCAACGGAATTGAAAGAGTTGAAGTCTCAGTTGCAAGAGTTGACTGATAAAGGACTTGCATGACCAAGTTTTTCACCCCGGGGTGCTCCTGTGTTGTTCGTGAAAAAGAAAGACGGCACTATAAGGATGTGTATTGATTATCGACAATTGAACAAAGTGACGATAAAGAACAAATATTCGTTGCCTCGTATTGATGATTTATTTGATCAGCTGAAAGGAGCTACTGTGTTTTCTAAAATAGATTTGAGATCGGGCTACTACCAATTACGAGTCAAAGAGTCAGATGTACCAAGGATTGCTTTTAGAACGAGGTACGGACATTATGAATTCTTAGTTATTCCTTTTGGATTAACGAATGCTCCTGCAGTGTTTATGGATTTGATGAACCGGATATTCAGACCGTATTTAGATCATTTTGTTGTGGTGTTCATTGATGACATTTTGATTTACTCATGTGACGAGACGCAACATGCCGAGTATTTAAGAATTGTGTTACAGACTCTGCGTGAGAAGCAATGGTATGCAAGTTTAGTAAATGTGAGTTTTTGGCTGCGTGAGGTTGGTTTTCTGGGGCATATTGTATCAGCTGCGGGAATACGAGTTGATCCGAGTAAGATCTCAGCTATTTTAGAATGGAAGCCTCCGAGAAATGTGTCTGACGTCCGTAGTTTTCTGGGACTAGCGGGATACTATAGACGATTTGTGAAAGGTTTCTCAATGATAGCGACTCCATTGATGAAGTTACTACAGAAAGAAGTTAAATTTGAGTGGTCAGAAAAGTGCCAACAAAGTTTTGAGCAGTTGAAAGCATTATTGACAGAAGCGCCAGTATTAGTACAACCTGAATCGGGTAAAGAATTCATAGTTTACAGTGATGCATCGTTGAATGGTTTGGGCTGTGTACTGATGCAAGAAGGCAAAGTCATCGCTTATGCTTTGAGGCAGTTAAAGCCATATGAAAGGAACTATCCGACACACGATCTTGAATTAGCCGCGATTGTGTTTGCATTGAAGTTTTGGCGTCACTACCTATTTGGTGAGAAATGTCATATTTATACTGATCACAAGAGCTTGAAGTACTTGATGACTCAGAAAGAATTGAATTTGCGACAGATAAGATGGTTAGAATTGCTAAAATATTATGAGCTTGTGATTGATTATCATCCGGGTAAAGCTAATGTTGTTGCTGATGCTTTGAGTCGAAAGTCTATATGTGCTTTACGAGCAACGAGTACTCAGATAGATCTATGTGGTGATAGTTCAGTTTTGGCTGAGTTGAAAGTAAGACCAATGTTCGTACGTCAGATTTGTGATGCCCAGAAAAGTGATGATGAGATATTAGCAAAACGAGCTCAATGTGATTTGAATTCTGATTCAGAAATTTTGAGTTGATAGTGATGATTGTTTGAGATTCCGAGATCAGATTTGTATTCTGAGGAATTCAGAGTTGATTCAGTTGATTTTGAATGAAGCTCACAATAGTCGTTTGACTGTTCATCCGGGGAGTACAAAAATGTATAATGATTTGAAACAGTTTTATTTGTGGCATGGTATGAAACGGGACATCTTTGACTTTGTGTCGAAATGTTTAATTTGTTAGCAAGTTAAAGCTGAACATCAGGTTCTGTCTGGTTTGTTACAACCAATTATGATTCCTGAGTGGAAATGGGAAAGAATCACAATGGACTTTGTGTCGGGATTGCCTTTATCTCCAGGAAAGAAAGATGCAATCTGGGTGCCACTATCTATTGTATCTGACAGAGATCCGAGATTTACCTCGCGATTTTGAAAGCGATTGCAAGAGGCTTTAGGCACAAAATTGCATTTCAGCACTGCATTTCATCCGTAAACGGATGGACAATCGGAGCGGATCGTTCAAGTTCTCGAAGATATGTTAAGGTATTGTGTTATTGAATTTGAAATTATGTGGGAGAAGCATTTGCCGTTGATCGAGTTTGCATACAATAATAGTTTTCAATCTAGCATTAAAATGGCACCGTATGAGGCTCTTTACGGTTGAAAATGTCGAACTCCATTGTATTGGACTGAGCTGAGTGAGAATAAGATTCACGGGGTTGATTTTATAAAAGAGGCGAGCGAGAAAGTAAAAGTGACTCGAGACAATTTGAAAGCGGCCTTAGATCGTCAGAAGTCTTATGCAGACATGAAACGAAAAGATATTGAATTCGAGGTTGGTGACAAAGTGTTTTTAAAAGTGTCTCCGTGGAAAAGGATACTTCGATTTGGTCAAAAAGGCAAGTTGAGTCCGAGGTTCATCGGGTCGTATGAGATCATTGAATGTATTGGACCTGTTGCGTACAGATTGTTGTTGCCCTCCGAACTAGAAAAGATACATAATGTATTTCATGTATCGATGCTTTGACGGTACAGATATGATCCGCCACATGTAATTGCTCCTACTGAGGTTGAAATTCAGTCAGATTTGTCGTATAATGAAGAACCGATCCGAATTCCGGCATGTGAGATCAAAGAGTTGAGAAATAAAAGAATTTTCTTAGTGAAAGTGTTATGGCATAAACACGGAGTTGAGGAGTCTACGTGGGAGCCTGAGAACATTATGAGAGAGCAATATCCACACCTATCCACCGGTAAGATTTTCGGGGATGAAAATCCCTAAGGGGGGAGAGTTGTAACAGCCCGATTTAGACCCTAGTTGGAACAGTGGTTTCGAGACCACAAATCCGAGGTCGGAAAAATATTTTAATATTTATTTCTGTGTTCATTATATGTGAATTAGCATGTGTGAAAATTTGGTGTGAAAATTTTATCGATTGTGTGTTTAATTTGCGAAAAGGACTTAATCGCATAAAATGCAAAAGCTGTGTGCTGAATGTTAAAGTGTTAGATTGCTATGGCTTTTAAAGTGAGGAGTCCTTATGTTGTTATAATTCCATTGATAAATTGGATGGACAAAAATGCCCTGAGATAGTGGATTATAAAAGAAAATAAAAAGGCTAAATAGGTAATTATGTTATTATATGTTATTAAATAAAACATAAAGAGAAAATACATGGGGTTGTTCATCTTTTTACACCGATTGTGAAAGAAAGAAAAGGGTTTTAAAGCTTTTGAAATTTCAGCACTTGCTAAGCTCAATTAAGGTATGTTTTGGTTTCGGTTTTTTATAATTTTTACATTTTTGTGATCGTTGCTTAGTGTACTATCAAACCCATGCTTTAATTTTAGAATTTGATGAAGATTTTAAGATGTGCCATTGATGAACATGTGAGCTTTGTGTTGATAGTTGATGAAATATGAAAGTTTGATGTTGGGTTAACATAGTTTGTATTTGAATTTTTGATGAAATTGGCTATTTTGGGCTAAATTGTTAAAATGAGAAATTAGAGGACTAAATTGTGAAATAAATGAAATATTTGGGCTTGTATGAGAGTAGTGAGAATTCGGCTAGGCATGGGTACAAGCAAATTATGTGTATTTGATGATTTTATGAATTAGGGACTAAAGTGTTGAAATGTGAAAATGTGAGGGTTATTTTGTAAAATGCCCTAAATTTGTGTGTGTGGACTAAATTGAATGAATTGGTGATTGAATGAGTTAAATTTAAATGTTTATAGACCAAGAAAAGAGAGGTTCAGATCGAGATCGAGGCAAAGACAAAGTGCTCGATTAATTGACCGTTTCGGTATTTCGACGTCCGAGGTAAGTTCGGATATAATATTAGTTGTTAAATTATATCTATGTGATGTGAATTGAATGAATATATACATAATTATGATATTAGAAATGCTATGTGCGAAATTGAAATAAATGGCACTAAGTGTGCGAAATTAGAAACGAGGCAGAGATGATTAGCACTGTGTGTACGAAAAGATAGAAGCTCCGGCTTATTGATTTGGCACTGTGTGTGCGTTACCGATGTAAGTTCGGTTTAACATATTGGCACTAAGTGTGCGATGACGATTATGTTTCGATCATAAAACTAGCACTAAGTGTGCAAATGAATCAAAAGAATAGCAAAGATTGAACGAGATGTAATATCGAGCTATTGAGTAGCATGAATGGTGAGTAACTATGTGTTGATCAAGGTACGTTTGAACCTATGTGGTTGATGATAGTTTTTAGAAGTTGATTGAATAGATATTTGAGTATATGGTTGAGATTGATATTGTGCCTATTTGAGCAATTAATCTAAGTGATGGTTTATTTTGTATATTGACTTGGTTTGTCTAGTTACATGTATTATATTACGAACATACTAAGCTTTTGAAAGCTTACTGTGTGATTTGCTTCTCTGTTTTACAGTGTTAGTAAAGCTATCTCGAATCTGGGGATCGTCAGCTTCTCTATCACACTATCGGCAATCTATTTTGGGTACTTTTAAAAGATGTGTATATTTGAATATGGCATGTATAGGCTAGTCAATGTGGCATGTTTTGAGTTGTATAAACCTTGCCATGTGATATGGCTTAGTGGTTGAGTGTTGTTGGTATATATGTGATGCTATGAAAATGATGAATGTGGTATGAAATCATGAGTATGAAAATGGTATGTTTTATATTGAATTGGTTGATAAGAATGATAGATTAAATGTGAATTGTGGTAAGAATTACATGATGCTCAACTTGTATACTTTAGGTTGCGAAATTTGTATTTGGATTGACTTATTTGTGTTGATTTTGAGAAAGGAAATAGATGATGTTGTTGATGGTTAAATTGATCCTTGAAATGGTATGTATTGGTGGCATTTGAGGCATGAAATGGTAATGGTTTGAGGCATATAGATGATTTAATGTGTGGGAGGCAAGTTTGGCCTTGAAAATGGCCTATAACTGCCCACACGGTTGAGCACATGGGTTTGTGGCTTGACCGTGTTGCTTAAGTTTGCCAAGTGAAACAAGTCAGTAGCGACCACGAGCTGGACACACGGGCGCGTGACTGGCCATGTGGTACAAGTACGAGTCCACCACGGGTGACGCACACGGGCGTGTCTCAGGCCGTGTGGACAAGTCAGTATGTATGTCCTGTTTTGACACGGCTTGGATGCACGGGCATGTCCGAGGCTGTGTGAGGCACACGGCCTACCCACATGGGCGTATGACCTCTGCAGTTTTGAAAAATGTTTAAATTTCTGAGAATTTTCGTATGTATTCGGTTTGGTCCCGACCTCTTTCTAACACGTGTTTAAGGTCTCGTAGACCTCGATAAGGGACTATATGTTCATATTTGCATATGATTGATTGGTGATTGACTTTGTGTTGATTAAATGGATTTGAAATGTTCTGAATGTTTAGTATTGCCTCTTAACCCTATTTCGGCGACGGTTTTGGGTTAGGGGTGTTACAGGAAATCTCTCAACTTCTTAGACGAGGACTGAAATGACTTATTCAATTGTCTCTTTCTTGAGTCATAGGACTCCATCTTAGCTTTCTTTTTCTCTTTCACCAATTCCTCGGCTTTACAAGCCCGATCCACTAGCACAACAAATCCCTTCAACTCAAGGACACCAACAAACAATTTGATATCTTCATTTAATCCGTCCTCAAACCGTTTACATATAATGGCTTCAGTGGATACACACTCTCGAGCGTATTTGCTGAGCCTTACAAATTCACGCTCATATTCAGTTACTGTCATTCTTCCTTGTTTCAGTTCAAGGAATTCCTTTCTTTTCTGATCAATAAATCTTTGGCTAATGTACTTCTTCCGAAATTCTTCTTGGAAAAACTCCCATGTGATCTTTTCCCTTGGTACAACCGACACAAGGGTGTTCCACCATTGATAAGCAGAATCTCTCAGAAGAGACACTACACATTTCATGCACGCTTCAGGTGTGCAGGATAACTCATCAAATACCCTAATGGTATTTCCAAGCCAAAATTCTGCCCTCTACGGATTGTCATCTTTACTAGCTCGAAATTCCTCGGCCCCTTGTTTCCGGATTCTATCAACCGGAGGCTTTTCTCTCCTTACCACTTCTACCACTTGGGGAGCTACAGGGGTAGGCTGAGGAATAGGTGGGGGTGGAGGGGGTTGCGTATTCGGGTTCGCACGAATGAACTCCGTATACCATGTATTCATCATGTGGAGAAAGGCTTCCCTAGCCTCTTCTCCTCCTCTCTGACTTGCAGTCATAGGTCTATTCTCATTTTCATTCGGCACCGTCCCTTTGGCGGGAGTCGGCGCGTTACTTTCTACATCATCAGCCACAGCTCTTTCGGGATCCATTTACTATATGAAAACACAATTTAAATCGTCAGGAGTCGTCACACTATCATTACATAAATACTCATATGTATGGCATGTATAGCTAGACTTGTGCTTATGCTACGTTAGTCTGAGAATCGACTAAATCGTAGCTCTGATACCACTAAATATAACACCCCTTACCCGTATCCGACACCGGGATAGGGTACGAGGCATTACCGGACTTAACTTACTCAAACATACAACTTCGGGCTATAAAATTTTGTTTCAACTTTAAACTTCCTCATTCATAGTCATAGCGTCCTTATTATGGGCCTACGAGGCCTTTAACATACATATGGAAGGTTTCGGAATTAAGCCGGGAACTTTTGTGCACTTAGAAATTTTTTACCTAAAACAGGGCCACACGCCCGTGTGAAATGGAACAGGCCCGTGTGGGCAGGCCGTGTGGTCACACACGCCCATGTTCCTAGCCTGTGCGGAATTTATTTTTCATTTCGAACCTACAGGGGTTTTCACACGGCCGGACACAGGCCCGTGTCTGTGGCCCGTGTCCCTCACACGGACTAGACACACCCGTGTCCTCACCCATGTACAAAAACCTGGGTATTCTGTTTATGACGTCAGCAAACTCTTAATGGGACACGGCCTCGGCACACGCCCGTGTGCTGGCCCATGTGGCGAATCGAATTCTCACAAATTTGATGCAAGGGACACACGGCCTATCAACACACCCATGGGGCTGGCCGTGTGTCACACATGGCCTAGACACACGCCCGTGTGTCTACCCGTGTGGACAATTATAAGGCTATTTTCCAAGCCTATTGCCACCCTGATATATAAACACACATATACCAACACAAGCAACACATAACATGGCCATATTACGCTATGAAGGCTCACAAATCATCATTCATGCACAACATAGATCTCATCCTCATTAAGTTATAAAACTTGACAAATAATGGCCAATTCCTAATGGCCAATTACAAAATGAGTGTATAACATTAATAGCCAACACTTTGGCTTTCAAATATGACATAACACAAAATGACCAAGTTCCTATACATGCCATAATCAAAATGAATCAACTTTACTATATCAAAAGAATAGTTGATAGTGTGATCCGAGCTCCGACGTCTTACGATCCCCGAGTTAGCTTGGCGATACTGCTAGGAAAAGGGAAAAGAGAGGGGTAAGCAGATAGCTTAGTAAGTTTGCATGGACTAAAATAGCGACATAAGTACTCATGGTAAAATCCATTCATCTCATAGAATAATAATAACACAAGTTCTCAAGTACTTTGACATACTTACTCATACTTACGCTTACCCATTACATATCACATTAGGGTATCATAACTCGTATTTTACTCATGGTACCTGTATCACTTCATCACATAATTTAGCACTTATGCTTTCATAAACATAAACTTAAATCATAATCATCTTTCACTTAAATGTAACTCTTTGTCATCTTTATATAGATTAGCTCTTGCCATCTTTGCATACTTAACTCTTTTGCCTGTTGAATTGCTCGGAATATTGGAGGATACTCAATCTCATCATACATGTATCACGATGCCAATGCCATATCCCAGACATGGTCTTACATGGGATCACCTCTTGATGCCGATGCCATATCCTATATATGGTCTTACACGGGATCTCTTAGCTCGATGTCGATGCCATGTCCCAGACATGGTCTTATACGAGATCTTACATAGATGTCGATGCCATATCCCAGACATGGTCTTACATAAGATCTTCCTTTGGTGCCGAGGCCATGTCCCATACATGGTCTTACACGGGACCTTCCTTATTCGGTGCCGATGCCATGTCCCAGACATGGTCTTACACGGGATCTACATTCAATGCCGATGCCATGTCCCAGACATGGTCTTATACGGGACCTACATTCGGTGCCGATGCCATGTCCCAGACATGGTCTTATACGGGACCTTCCTTATCTCATGTCGTGACATAGGTATCCTCGTTATTCTGAATCTTCAACCCGGACTTCAACTTAATGCATTCTCATTACAATCTCATCGAAGCGTCATAAATTAATTTCATGGAAATTATATACATTTCTCATAAAATAAAATAATTACAATTATAATAACATCGTATAGCTTTAGTTTCATACAAACTTACCTCGGTACTCAAAATGTTCGTAGATGTTCAATTCAGTCCAATACTTTATTCTTGCCTCGATTTTGGTCCGGGCTTCGTGTTTCTTGATTATCAAGCTTGGAAGTTGAAGAAACCCTAGCTATGGCTCCTTAGTGATTTTCGGCCATGGGAGAAGAAGATGGACACAATTTTGACTTCTTTTTCCCTTTTTAATCTTTTATTTACCAAATGACAAAAATGCACTTAATGGTCCTTTCTTGAGATTTTTCCTTCCCATGTCCATTTTTGTCCCTCATTAAATATAGTGGTTTAATTGCTAAGTAAGGACCTCTAATAATTTTTATAATTCTATTTCATACTTGAATCTTCTAGAATCTCATATTTTCTAATCTTTGCAATTTAGTCCTAATGGACAAATTGACCACTAATGAATAAAATTTCCTCATGAAATTTTCACATAATCATGCTAACATATTATAAGCCTCGTAAAAATCATAAAACACATATTTCTACTTCAGATTTGTGGTCTCGCACTATGTAACATCCCGGTTTAGGGCCTAGTCAGAATAGTGGTGCGAGACCACAAATTCGAGGGTTATAAATGAGTTATTGAGGTTTATGCCTTGTATGCATGCTAGTGTGAAAGTTTCATCAAGGAATTTTGTGAAATTGTGGTTGAATTGTCCAAAAGGACTAAATTGCAAAAGTTGCAAAATGTGTGTTTCTAGAAGCTATATGTGTGAAATAGCTTTAGATTATTAATTAGAGGTCCTTAATGAGCAATTTTCCCAATTTTTAGTTTTTGGACAAAAATGGGATGGATTAGTTAAAATAGAAAGTTTATCAAAAAGGACATTTTAGTTATTTAACAAATAAGTGATTAAAAAGGAGAAAAGATGAAAAAATCATGCTCATCTTCTTCCCCTCATTGCCGAAAAATTGAAGGAAGCCATAGCTAGGGTTCTTCAATGTTTCAAGCCTGCTAGTAAGTGCATCTAGCCTCGTTTTTGATATTCTTTGCATTTTTGAAGTCCCGGTAGCATGAGTAAGCTATTTTTAGCTATTTGGTGAGCTATGAAGGATGTTCAAAAATGTGGTCATGTATGACATGCATGTATTTTGTTGTTTTATGGAATATTATGAAAGCTTGATGTAGTAGAAACATCTTTTGTTAAGTGATTTTCCATGAAAATGCATGTAGGGACTTGATTGTGAAAATCTTAAGTTTGGTCATACATGTGTGTTTTAGTTAGAATTGATGATAAATTTAGTTGAATAAGTGGTTTGGCTAAGCATGAAAGACTAGAAAGTTGAATAAAAATCACTTTACGAGCCTTTGGGGCTAAAGTGTAAATATGAGAAAGTTTAGGGGCAAAATAGTAATTTTGCTAAAGTATGAGATGTGGGTCAATTTAGTCAATGTATGTATTGAATAAGCTGATTAATTCATTATAGATCAAGAAAGACGAAGCCCGGATCGAAACCGAGGCAAAAGCAATGTGGTGGACTAAATTGCAAGTCTCAATACTTTTGTGTACCGAGGTAAGTCTATGCATAAACAATGCATTCATACTTACAATTTGTTGATGATAGCTAGTGTGTAGCTTGTTCGAGATTGATTGAGAACCTATGTGGTCCAAGTAGAATGAATGTAGTAGAATTGTGAATGGATGTTTAATTGAGTAAGTAGACATGTGAATGTGTAGTGATAATGCTAGATGGTAGGCTAAGTACGATACCATCCTAATGCATATTGACGATGAGCTGGCTATGTGCGATTCTATCGTGAGGTATATCGTTTAGTGGGCTAAGTGATAAACCCCTATGATTACCTTTGTGGTAGGCTAAGTGCGATACCACCTTATTAATCGATTGTGGTGTGCTAAGTGCGAAACCACCAGAGACATTTCTTTGTGTGGGTTAAGCGTGTGGATTAGCCGGTGATTGTATTATTGAGTAAAATAGTTTGTGTGGATGTATTATTAAGTTAATTAGCTGTGTGGATGAATTATTGAGAAATAATGATGTGTTGTATATTGTGTAAATGTGACATTGAATGCAGGGGTGCATTTCGATGGTTATGAGTATGTGACTCATGATGTGTTGGAAATGTGGTAAGGGATAGAAAGAGTAAGCACAATTGTTCATTATTTTTGGTAGCATAATGCTAATTGTTGTTGAGCTTATACTATGATGCTTAATTATTTATGTGTAAACTTACTAAGCTCAAAGCTTACTCCCTTTCTTTTCCCTTGTCTTATAGAGTAAAAGTGTTGAACCGAGATACGAGGATCAATTGAAAGATCGCCCACACTATCAGCACACTCTGGTACATGAGACTCAATGTTTTGTATATGGCATGTATAGGGGCTAGACAAGTTAGTGAATTTTGTTGTAAATGGCTAAGATGTGTTGGCCTTTAGATGGATAGCTTATTTTTTATAATGCCATGGTTGTTGGCTATTACATTATATGAAAGAAAGTTATAGTTGTCTATGTGAGATTGCAATTCAATTTGAGTTGATTATGGATGTGTTGTATGAGTGCATGTTGTGTAAGCTATAAGGGTGAGAAGAGCTTAGCAAATAGCTTTGTTCTTGGCCATTTGGATAGACACATGGACGTGTGTCTAGGCCATGTGTGACACACGGTCAGCCCACGGGCGTGTGCTTTGACCGTTCGTCCCCTGCATGTTAGTATTTTAAAACAGAATAGACCACGGACTAGCCACACGGGCGTGTGTCTAGGGCGTGTGGGATTAATCAGTGTTGGCCACGGGCTAGCCACATGGGCGTGTGTCTAGACTCTAGGCCGTGTTAAAGTAGTCAGTGTGCACCACGGATGGTAAGCACGGGCGTGTGCCTTGGCCGTGAGGCATTGGCAGAATGGTGGGTTTTTAAGCACGGTTTGGGGACATGGGCGTGTGTGTCCATGCACGGGCGTGTCTAATCTTGCACGGGCGTGTGAGACCTTTACTAAAGAGAAAAAAATTAAGATTGGAAAAAGTTCCGATTTAGTCTCGAGAGCCCTCGTGTGTATGAGTGAGGCCTCGTAAGTCGAGAATGAGGTTGTTGAGATGACTTCAGAGAGTAGTTACGACGAGCCTAAGTGGCGATCAAGTGGTTTGAGTTCGGTAATGCCTCGGGCCCAGTTTCAGTGTAGAACCCGGGTAAGGGGTGTTACATTTAGTTGCATCAGAGCTATGGTTTAGTCGGTTCTAGGACTACCGTAGCGGGTGTAAGAGTCTAGCTATACATGCCATAGGTGTACAATGATAGTGTGGTGGTTTCTGATGATTTTAAATCTTGTTTTATATAGTATATGGATTCCGATCCATCGATTGCTAATGAAGCAGCTAGTAACGCGCCGGCTACTGCGCAAGGAACCGCACCCGTTGAAAGTGGACCCGAGGTTCGGGGTCAAGGGGAAGTGGCACGAGAAGCCTTTCTCCAGATGATGAGTAATTGGTACTCGGACTATGTTCGAGCAAACCCTAATGCTCAACCTCCTCCACCTCCTCCTCCTATACCTCAGCCAAATCTAGTGGCTCCTCAAGGTATGGATATAGTGTGGATATCGAAGCCCCTGGTGGATAAGATTAGGAAGCACGGGGCTGAGGAGTTTAGAGCTAAGGTAGATGATGACCCAGAGAGGGCGGAGTTCTGGTTGGAGAACTCGATGAGGGTGTTTGATGAACTCTCATGTACGCTTGAAGAGAGTTTGAAGTGTGCCGTATCCTTGATGAGAGATTTGGCATACCATTAGTGGAAGACGTTGACGCTAGTGGTCCCGAGAGAGCGGGTGACATGGGACTTCTTTCTGGAAGAGTTCTGGAAGAAGTATATAAGCCAGAGGTTTACTGATCAAAAAAGGAAGGAATTCCTTGAGTTGAAACAAGGAAGAATGACAGTGGCAGAATATGAGCGTGAGTTTGTTAGGCTTAGAAAATACGCTCAAGAATGTGTATCGACTGAGACCATCTTGTGTAAGAGGTTCGAAGATGGGCTGAATGAGGACATCAAACTCCTAGTGGGCATTTTGGAGTTGAAAGAATTTGTGGTATTAGTTGAGAGGGCAAGTAAGGCCGAAGAGTTGAGTTCATAAAAGAGGAGGGCTGTGAGTGAAGCCCGAGATGCTAGAAAGAGGCCGATGGGCAAGTCATACCAAGCCCAGTCGAAAAGATCCAAGGAAGTGAATCCTCGGATGACAGCACCAGTGGATTATTCGCATCGAGACTTGGGTAATACTCACTCGGGTTCGAGAGTCCAAGCTCCCTCGATGGAAAGTGTGGGTAATACAAAGAGTAAACCGGAGTGTCTAAGTTGTGGTAGGTATCACACCGGAGAGTGTTGGGGAAATATTCAAAAATGTTATAAGTGTGGTTCCCCTGACCACTTTATCCGTAACTGTCCCGAGAGGGATGAAAAGGAAGAGAGGCAAGAGCTGAGACCTAGTGATGTGTCTACGAGGGGTAGACCACCAAGGAACCCGAGAGGCGGGAATAGTGGTAGAGGTGCGCCTGAGAGATTCTGCTTTGTGAGACCAGAGGGTCGGGCACTGCAGGGCGTATGCTATTCGCGCTTGCGAAGAAGCATCCTCCCCTGATGTGATAACGGGTACTTTTTCTCTCTATGATACCTTTGTTATTGCTTTAATAGATCCAGGGTCTACTCATTCTTATATTTGCATGAGATTAACATCTAGTTTGAGTATGACCGTTGAGTCTACGGACATAGTGGTTAAGGTGTCAAACCCGTTAGGAAAGCATGTGTTAGTGGACAAAGTGTGTAAGAATTGTAACATCCCCAAACCCGGCCCATTCACTACGACCGAATCTGGATATGTCACTGGGAAAGACGGTTGGAAATCTTTGACTTTAGAATTAAACTTGAAAATTTTATTATCTCTGGAAATCGTGTCCATTTAAAATTTAATAAATAGTATAAGCTTGTTGAAAACTTCCGAATTAAAACATTATTATAAGTTGCTATGATATGAATCTTTTGCGAAAATATTACTAAGTGTAGTGTAAACTTCAACATTAATAAATAGAGTACTTTAAACCAAAGAGGCCCTTATTACATCAATAAAATCCCAAAATACGATAATATAAAATCTGAAATAAAGTGGAACATTTTACGTATGAAAATCTCCTTCTGCATGGGCCACCTTGTATTCACTCCATCCCGTCCACTAATCACGACTCACCTGCGACGATTAAAAAGTTGGGTGAGTCATACAGACTCAGTGTGTAAGATAACCACTGAAATCCACCCACATGCTTAGCCACATGGTATCCCAATTATCAACGGCAACAAGTATATATATATATTCATTTAAACATTACCACAATCTGGGCTTGGCCCACATTCAAATCATACCCAAATACTGGGCTAGGCCCATTTCCCAATAAACCACATATCAACTGGGCTTGGCCCATTTCCACGTATGTTCCCAAAACATACCTATCCACATGTCATATTGGGCTTGGCCCATTTCCATATTATTACAAAAATGATGCAACATGATCCCCAACCCAACCTAGGGTCCATCCGCTACACACCCCCTTATCCAGCCTACCACACACCAGGGGACCATCAAGTCACCCTCTCCTTTTCCCTCCAAAAAGGCAACCAATGCCATCCACGATGTAGCGTATAGCTAACATCAAACCACGATGGAGCACACAGCAATCCATCAAGCCACGATATGGCATAAAGCTCATATCAATCAAGGTAACCACGCGAACTAAATCGCAAAGATCCACAACGCGACCTCGATCGGCGCTAATCCACGATGTAGCACAAAGCTGACATCAACCACGTACTCGAAGTACACCCGTACCTTCTTTTCATATCCCACCCATGCACATGCCACATAGAATATAATCGTGATAATGCATGCACATGCTTATTAATATCCATAAACATACTCATATACAAGCAAGTAATCACATTGCAACAAGTTCGATACTAACCTGATCATCGCTATACCCTTTAGGGGTATATATATAGCACACTTACTACTGCACTTGTTAGTAAAACATATAACACATAAAACCCGGAAACAGTAGGTTAGTTACACACCTTACTACTAGGAGTACTAGACTCTCGATCCTCGATGCTATCGTCTAGCGAAACTACGACTATACGCCTCTCGTTTTTCACTTGGCCCACACCCGGTGGCCAATCTCGCATGCCAGAAACCGCTCTCTTCTTAAACTTGAATAGGGACTTTCCCTTGCCCACTCGGTGGTTGTGGCCTCCATGCAAAAGCTTAATCAAGTAAGCATGAGTTAACCCCAAAACACCACTTAAGCACTTAACCTTAATAAATAATCTTACCTCCACTTGATCAAACCGATTTGCTATAACGGAGGCTTGGCCGACCACTAAAACCCCAAGTATCTCATCACACGGAACTCGAAAGGATCTAAGTTAACACTCGGCCCAAGTGCTAGAAGGAAATTCGGCAAAGGGGTGATGGATGTAGATTCGGCTATTAACTAAATCAAGGGGTAGGGAACACTGGTTTTGACCAAAGAAAGGAGAAAGAAAGGTGTGGGGTGTGCTTTTGGTTTTGAAGTGAAAAGGGAAGGAAATAGGAGAGTGGAGGGTTCGGCCACTTGGAAGAAAATGTGAGAGAAGGAGAAAGGAGAGAAGGCAGATGATGAATGAATAATGAGCACTCCCCTATTTATACTAAAAGGCCAAGCTCCAACCCCCAAAAATAGTCCCCAAAATCCTCCTAAAATACCTCCTTCCACCCATTCAAAAGTTTGAATGAGTCAAACTTTACCTAGCCAAATTCAAAAAAAAATTGACCAAGTCTTCTCCACCTTTTAAGCCTTTCAAATCCATCCATCCCACCAAGATGGCGCGCAAAAAAAAAAAAAAGAATGCCCATCCGCTTCTCTTGCGAATCGAACTGAGCCTCTTCCCCCCTGCAAATGGCGTCACACACATAAGGCCTTAGTGGCGCCTATCCCGCCACTCCACCAGCTCCTTTCTTGTGACATAAACTCCCAAATAATTCTCTTAAGACACCCCTCGCCATGCTCCCTTTTTAGCCCCTAAAACTAAAAATTTTCTAAGGCAACCTACCACCACCTAGGGTTCTGGGGCTCCTAAAACTTACCCAACCACACACTAGAGTGTGCCAACACTTGAGCTAAGCACCAAATGCCTAACCCCTAAAACCCGAGGTGTTACAATACTACCCTCCTTAAAATAATTTCGTCCTCGAAATTACTTTACTAACAAACGTCCATACAACCTATCTCACCACCTTACGCTTATGCTGTGCGCACTCTGATCTTACTAAGGCTATCGTACCTACACAATCTCCAAATTGCGCTCAAAACTCGAAACGCCTCTCTTAGCAACACAGGAAAGGCTAACTCATAAGCAAACAAAGTAATTAACGCAAGTACCCAAGCAAAGGAGCTTACCTAGAATCACACCCTTGGTTGACTCCGACTAGAACCACTCCTTCCATGACTTGAACCACGACCCCTCGTCGCTTGAGGACAATTCTTAACCAGATGTGCCTTAGATCCACACCGAAAACATTCTTTACTATTCCCCCAGCACTCTCCTGTGTGAGGTCTTCCACATCGAGCACAGAGACAATTCCGATCCATTGGTACAAGTACACTTACAGGATTCTCGATCTTTGGTCTTTTCTGGACATTACCAAACGATGCTGACGGTCCAATATTTCTCTTATTCTCGTCCCTATTCTTTTCTCGGTTTCCCCTTACCGTCCTCTTAACTTCTTCGGCTATACGAGCTTTCTCCACTAGCACCGCTGAGTCTCTCTTTCCTGCTGGAGCGATCAGCACTCGAAGCTCATCTCGCAATCCGTCTTCAAACCGGACGCACCTCTCATAGTCAGTGGCCACAATTCCCTTAGCATATTGACTTAGCCGTACAAACTCTGCTTCGTATTCTGCTATCGACTTATTTCCTTGCACCAGATTTAGAAACGCCTTCCTTTGCGCATCCAAGTAGCTTGCTCCAACGTATTTTCCTTCAAACTTTTCCTTAAAGTAGTCCCAATCCAATCGCTCTGCCGGTACACCTTGTTTGACAGTGAGCCACCAACGATAAGCCTCATCCCGAAGAAGCGAAACAGCACCTTTCAGCTTTTCCTCTGGGGCACAATCCAAGTCGTCCATAATTCTCTCGACTCCTTCTAGCCAATACTCCGCTACGTTCGGAGCTACTCCAGATACTCCCCTAAAAACTTCAGCCCCGTTAGACCTAAGCCTCTCGGGCACTGACTTCCGAGCTCCATTTCCCCTACTAGCTCTTGCCACTTGCTGAAGCACGCGTAACATAGCCTGCGACACTGCGTCCTCTTCACTTACCGGATCTTGTTCCTCTACATCCACTGCTGGCGGCACTTCGCTTTCTGACCCATAGCCAGACCCTACTGGTTCCGAAGCTGTCATTCTTCCTCTACCGCGTCCCCTAGAACTCATCTCTAGCGCTTCGACTTAATCTGTTTAGAAAGTTTTATGAATTAGAAATTATTGTTTCACTGTTTTATTCACGAGCAATTTTATGCAATGAAGGTTCCAAGAGTAGTTCTTTCGATCAATCAAAGTTTCCTTCCTACCCAGGGGTAATTTCGTCATTTTCCTACAGGGGTATTTTTGGTAATTTTGCAAATCGAGAAAACATCTTTCAAAAACTGATTTAGAGCTCACAAACCCAAGGAGTAGAGTTGAAAATTTTGAAACAGGAAATTTAAAAAAAAATAGCAAGACTAATTCCCTTTCGGGTTTTAATAACTGGTTTAGCCTATGAACAAGTCCTCTTGGTTAAGGTGAACCTGTAGCTACGCACCGGTAGGATTCTGCGAAGAGGAGGTGAGTCACGAGGACTGCTTAAGTACTGTGCTCTTAGGATCCACTCCTAGACATGCGCACCAAGGTTACCACACCTTAACTCGGCGACTTACTTCTTCACAGTTTGTTTATTAGGCACTTTAAATCTTATGCACGTGTTTGAGTAGACTAATCTTAGGGTCCAACAGATCCTAGTATTCTATTCTACGAGCCCAAATAAACCCATAACAATTCATACAAACAAATCACTTCAAAAGTCCGAAGTACTTACCTGGTGGACTTCGGGTCGGAGAATACAGTGCCATGCCGAGTAACCTGAAAACCTTTTATAAAAGCCCATTGAAAAGCCCATTTTGAAAACGTTTTTGGGCCCCAAAACCCTCAAAGCCGAGTTTTGAACTTGGCTCTGATACCAAACTGTAACATCCCCAAACCCGGCCCATTCACTACGACCGAATCTGGATATGTCACTGGGAAAGACGGTTGGAAATCTTTGACTTTAGAATTAAACTTGAAAATTTTATTATCTCTGGAAATCGTGTCCATTTAAAATTTAATAAATAGTATAAGCTTGTTGAAAACTTCCGAATTAAAACATTATTATAAGTTGCTATGATATGAATCTTTTGCGAAAATATTACTAAGTGTAGTGTAAACTTCAACATTAATAAATAGAGTACTTTAAACCAAAGAGGCCCTTATTACATCAATAAAATCCCAAAATCACGATAATATAAAATACTGAAATAAAGTGGAACATTTTACGTATGAAAATCTCCTTCTGCATGGGCCACCTTGTATTCACTCCATCCCGCCCACTAATCACGACTCACCTGCGACGATTAAAAAGTTGGGTGAGTCATACAGACTCAGTGTGTAAGATAACCACTGAAATCCACCCACATGCTTAGCCACATGGTATCCCAATTATCAAAGGCAACAAGTATATATATATATATTCATTTAAACATTACCACAATCTGGGCAGCCCACATTCAAATCATACCCAAATCTTTGGGCTAGGCCCATTTCCCAATAAACCACATATCAACTGGGCTTGGCCCATTTCCACGTATGTTCCCAAAACATACCTATCCACATGTCATATTGGGCTTGGCCCATTTCCATATTATTACAAAAATGATGCAACATGATCCCCAACCCAACCTAGGGTCCATCGCTACACACCCCTTATCCGACCTACCACACACGGGGACCATCAAGTCACCCTCTCCTTTTCCCTCCAAAAAGGCAACCAATGCCATCCACGATGTAGCGTATAGCTAACATCAAACCACGATGGAGCACACACAGCAATCCATCAAGCCACGATATGGCATAAAGCTCATATCAATCAAGGTAACCACACGAACTAAATCGCAAAGATCCACAACGCGACCTCGATCGGCGCCAATCCACGATGTAGCACAAAGTCGACATCAACCACGTACTCGAAGTACACCCGTACCTTCTTTTCATATCCCACCCATGCACATGCCACATAGAATATAATCGTGATAATGCATGCACATGCTTATTAATATCCATAAACATACTCATATACAAGCAAGTAATCACATTGCAACAAGTTCGATACTAAACGATCATCGCTATACCCTTTAGGGGGTATATATATAACACACTTACTCTCTGCACTTGTTAGTAAAACATATAACACATAAAACCGGAAGCTTGATGAGGTTAGTTACACACCTTACTACTAGGAGTACTAGACTCTCGATCCTCGATGCTATCATCTAGCGAAACTACGGTTTGTCGCCTATCGTTTTCTCTTGCTTTGGCCCACACCCCGGTGGCCAATCTCGTCATCTGAGAAACCGCTCTCTTCTTAAACTTGAATAAGGACCTTCCCTTGCCCACTCTGACTGGTTGTGGCCTCCATGCAAAAGCTTAATCAGGTAAACAGGTTAACCCCCAAAACACCACTTAAGCACTTAACCTTAATAAATAATCTTACCTCCACTTGATCAAACCGATTGCTAACGGAGGCTTGGCCGACCACTAAAACCCCAAGTATCTCGATCCACGGAACTCGAAAGGATCTAAGTTAACACTCGGCCCAAGTGCTAGAAGGAAATTCGGCAAAGGGGGTGATGGATGTAGATTCGGCTATTAACTAAATCAAGGGGTAGGGAACACTGGTTTTAGCCAAAGAAAGGAGAAAGAAAGGTGTGGGGTGTGCTTTTGGTTTTGAAGTGAAAAGGGAAGGGAAATAGGGAGAGTGGAGGGTTCGGCCACTTGGAAGAAAATGTGAGAGAAGGAGAAAGGAGAGAAGGCAGATGATGAATGAATAATGAGCACTCCCCTATTTATACTAAAAGGCCAAGCTCCAACCCCCAAAAATAGTCCCCAAAATCCTCCTAAAATACCTCCCTTCCACCCATTCAAAAAGTTTGAATGAGTCAAACTTTTACCTAGCCAAATTCAAAAAAAAAAAATTGACCAAGTCTTCTCCACCTTTTAAGCCTTTCAAACCGTCCATCCATCCCACTAAGATGACGCAAAAAAAAAAAGAATGCCCATCTGCTTCTCTTGCGAATCGAACCTGAGCCTCTTCCCCCTGCAAATGGCGTCACACACATAAGGCCTTAGTGGCGCCTATCCTGCCACTCCACCAGCTCCTTTCTTGTGACATAAACTCCCAAATAATTCTCTTAAGACACCCCTCGCCATGCTCCCCTTTTTAGCCCCTAAAACTAAAAATTTTCTAAGGCAACCTACCACCACCTAGGGTTCTCAGGGCTCCTAAAACTTACCCAACCACACACTAGAGTGTGCCAACACCTGAGCTAAGCACCAAATGCCTAACCCCTAAAACCAGGATGTTACAAGAATTGTCCTTTATTGATTGAGAATCATTGTTTTCCGGCAAACCTTATGTTGTTGTCATTTGATGAGTTTGATTTAATCCTAGGCATGGATTGGTTGACTACCCATAGTGTCTTAGTGAACTGTGGTAGTAAGTTCATTGAATTGAAATGTGAGAGTGGAGATGTGGTTCGGGTTGAATCAGGTGGATCGGATAGTCTACCAGTGATGATTTCTTCCCTAGTGGCTGAGAAATGTTTGAGAAAAGGATGTGAGTCCTATCTTGCTTTTGTTTTGAATACTCGAGAGATTGGAGTAGAGTTGAAACTGTGCCAGTGGTATGTGAGTATCCAGATGTATTTTCGAAAGAGTTACCCGGATTACCTCCAGTGAGAGAGGTCGAGTTTGGAATTGAGTTGGTTCCGGAGGAGCAGCACCTATTTCAATTGCTCCATATAGAATGGCACTGTAGAGTTGAAAGAAGCTGAAGGTTCGGTTGCAAGAGTTGATGGATAAAGGTTTTGCAAGACCGAGCTACTCGTCGTAGGGTGCCCAGTATTATTCGTGAAGAAGAAAGATGGGTCTATGAGGTTGTGTATAGACTATAGACAATCTGAACAAGGTGACGGTAAAGAATAAGTATCCTTTACATAGGATTGATGATCTTTTGATCAACTAAAGGGAGCTACTGATGTTCTCCAAGATAGACTTGAGAAGTGCAGTTATTATCATTTCAGTGAAAAAGCAAGATGTGTTGAAAAAGCGCATTTCGGACAAGGTATGGCCATTATGAGTTTTTGGTTATGCCGTTTGGTTTGACGAATGCACTGCGATTTTTATGGATCGATGAGCAGTGTTTTTAGACCGTATGTGGACAAGTTTGTAGTTGTCTTCATTGGCGACATATTGATCTATTCTCGGGATGAGAACGATCATGAAGAGCATTTGAGAATTGTCTTGCAAACTTTGAGAGATAAGCGGTTGTATGCTAAGTTTAGCAAGAGTGAGTTTTGGCTCAGGAGGTTGATTCCTAGGACACATGGTGTCGGTGATCTTGTCGAGTTAACAGAGTAAGATATCGGCTATTGTGGATTGGAAACCGCCGAGGAAGCGTGTCGAGAAATCAAAAGTTTCTTGGGATTAGCGGGATATTACAGACGTTTCATAAAGGGGTTCTCTGTGATTGCCACCCGATGTGAAACTATTGCATAAAGATGTCAAGTTTGAATGGGTGAGACATGTCACATGAGCTTGAGAGACTGAAAATAATGTTGGTCGAGGCACCGGTTTTGGTTCAACCAAAATCGGGGAAAAAGTTCGTGGTTTACAGTGATGCGTCATTCAATGGTCTCGGTTGCGTGTTGATGCAAAAGGGTAAGGTAGTCGCTTACGCCTCGAGACAGCTAAAGCCGCACGAGAAGAATTATTCGACTCATGATTTAGAGTTGGATACGATTGTTTTTGCGTTAAAGATTTGGCGACATTACTTGTATGGTGAGAAGTGTCGAATCTTTACGGATCACAAGAGTTTAAAGTATTTGATGGATCAGAAGGATCTGAATCTGAGACAGAGACGGTGGTTTGAGTTGTTGAAAGACTATGAGTTAGTCATTAACTACCACCCGGGAAAAGCGAATATGGTTGCGGATGCCCTGAGTAGGAAATCCTTGTATGCTCTAAGAGTTATGAGCACGAGTTTAGCATTGTCTGACGATGGTGCTATTTTGGCAGAGTTGAGAGCTAAGCCGCTAATTGTTCAACAGATTTGTGAGGCTCAGAAAAATGACAGTGAGATGCAAGCTAAGATAGCTAAGTGCGGATCAGAAAGTGATTCTGATTTTCTAGTGGATTTGAATGGTTGTCTGATGTATCGTGACAGAATTTGTGTTCCTAAAGATGAGGAGTTGATTCGAAAGGTTTTGCATGAGGCCCACAGTGGATGTTTGTCAGTACATCCTGGCAGTACGAAAATGTACAATGACTTGAGGAAGTTGTATTGGTGGATGGGTATGAAAAGAGATATTTCAGAGTTTGTGACAAAGTGTTTAATTTGTCAACAAGTGAAAGCTGAGCATCAAGTGCCTTCGGGATTGCTTCAGCCAGTAATGGTACTCGAATGGAAGTGGGATCGGATTACCATGGATTTTGTAACAGGGTTACCGATGACTCCGAGAAAGAGAGAGGCTGTGTGGGTTGTTGTGGATAGATTGACAAAGTTGGCTCACTTTATTCCAGTACGTGTTGATTATTCACTGGATAAGTTAGCTGAGTTGTATGTGGCGAGAGATAGTGAGATTGCATGGTGTACTGTGTGTCATTATATCGGATAGAGATCCGAGGTTTACTTCGAGATTTTGGAAGAAGTTACAAGAGGCCATGGGTACGAAATTAAATTTTAGCACTGCGTTCCATCCGCAAACCGATGGTCAGTCTGAAAGAGTGATTCAAGTTCTTGAAGATATGCTTCGATGCTGTGTGCTAGAATTTGAAGGTAGTTGGGAGAGATATCTACCTTTGGTCGAATTTGCCTATAACAATAGTTATCAGTCGAGTATACAGATGGCACCGTATGAGGCTTTGTATGGTCGTAAGTGTCGAACTCCTTTGTATTGGACCGAGCTTAGTGAGAAGCGGATCCATGGGGTCGATCTAGTGAAAGAAACCGAAGAGAAGGTGAAAGTAATCCGTAATAGTTTGAGAGCTGCTTCGGACCGACAGAAGTCGTATGCGGATTTGGAAGGAAAAGAAATTGAGTTTGAAGTGGGTGACAAAGTCTTTTTGAAAGTGTCCCCGTGGAAGAAGATTATGAGATTTGGACGAAAAGGGAAATTGAGTCCAAGGTTCATAGGGCCGTATGAGATTACAAATAGAGTTGGGCCTGTAGCATACCGGTTGGCTTTGCCGGTGGAGTTGGAAAAGATTCATAATGTGTTCCATGTGTCGATGTTGCGACGATATCGCTCCGATCCTTCACATGTGATTCCTTTGATGGAAATTGAGATAAGACCGGATATGTCTTATGAAGAGGAGCCGATTAAGATCTTGGCTCGAGAAGTGAAACAGTTGAGAAATAAGAGCATAGCACTAGTGAAAGTGTTATGGCAGAAACATGGTGTGGAAGAGGCTACGTGGGAAACGGAAGATATGAGAGAGCAACATCCAAACCTCTCTTTCTTGGTAAGATTTTTGGGGACGAAAATCTCAAAAAAGGAAGAGTTGTAACATCCCGATTTAGGGCCTAGTCGGAATAGTGGTGCAAGACCACAAATCCGAGGGTTATAAATGAGTTATTGAGGTTTATGCCTTGTATGCATGCTAGTGTGAAAGTTTCATGAATCAATTTTGTGAAATTGTGGTTGAATTGTCCAAAAGGACTAAATTGCAAAAGTTGCAAAATGTGTGTTTCTAGAAGCTATATGTGTGAAATAGCTTTAGATTATTAATTAGAGGTCCTTAATGAGCAATTTTCCCAATTTTTAGTTTTTGGGCAAAAATGGGCATGGATGAGTTAAAATAGAAAGTTTATCAAAAAGGGCATTTTAGTCATTTAACAAATAAGTGATTAAAAAGGAGAAAAGATGACAAAATCATGCTCATCTTCTTCCCCTTATTGCCAAAAATTTGAAGGAAGCCATAGCTAGGGTTCTTCAATTTTCAAGCTTGCTAGTAAGTGCATCTAGCCTCGTTTTTTATATTCTTTGCATTTTTGAAGTCCCGGTAGCATGAGTAAGCTATTTTTAGCTATTTGGTGAGCTATGAAGGATGTTCAAAAATGTGGTCATGTATGACATGCATGTATTTTGTTGTTTTCTGGAAGATTATGAAAGCTTGATGTAGTAGAAACATCTTTTGGTAAGTGATTTTCCATGAAAATGCATGTAGGGACTTGAGTGTGAAAATCTTAAGTTTGGTCATACATGTGTGTTTTAGTTAGAATTGATGATAGCTTTAGTTGAATAAGTGGTTCGGCTAAGCATGAAAGAATAGAAAGTTGAATAAAAATCACTTTACGAGCCTTTGGGGCTAAAGTGTAAATATGAGAAAGTTTAGGGGAAAAATAGTAATTTTGCTAAAGTATGAGATGTGGGTCAATTTAGTCAATGTATGTATTGAATAAGCTGATTTATTCATTATAGATCAAGAAAGACGAAGCCCGGATCGAAACCGAGGCAAAAGCAAGGTGGTGGACTAAATTGCAAGTCTCAATACTTTTATGTACCGAGGTAAGTCTATGCATAAATAATGCATTCATACTTACAATTTGTTGATGATAGCTAGTGTGTAGCTTGTTCGGGATTGATTGAGAACCTATATGGTCCAAGTAGAATGAATATAGTAGAATTGTGAATGGATGTTTAATTGAGTAAGTAGACATGTGAATGTGTAGTGATAATGCTAGATGGTAGGCTAAGTGCGATACCATCCTAATGCATATTGACGATGAGCTGGCTATGTGCGATGCTATCGTGAGGTATATCATTTAGTGGGCTAAGTGAGAAACCCCTATGATTACCTTTGTGGTAGGCTAAGTGCGATACCACCTTATTAATCGATTGTGGTGTGCTAAGTGCGAAACCACCGAGGCATTTCTTTGTGTGGGTTAAGCGTGTGGATTAGCCGGTGATTGCATTATTGAGTAAAATAGTTTGTGTGGATGTATTATTAAGTTAATTAGCTGTGTGGATGAATTATTGAGAAATAATGATGTGTTGTATATTGTGTAAATGTGACATTGAATGCAGGGGTGCATTTCGATGGTTATGAGTATGTGACTCATGATGTGTTGGAAATGTGGTAAGGGATAGAAAGAGTAAGCACAGTTGTTCATTATTTTTGGTAGTATAATGCTAATTGTTGTTGAGCTTATATTATGATGCTTAATTGTTTATGTGTAAACTTACTAAGCTCAAAGCTTACTCCCTTTCTTTTCCCTTGTCTTATAGAGTAAAAGTGTTGAACCGAGACGAGGATCAATTGGAAGATCGCCCACACTATCAGCACACTCTGGTACATGAGACTCAATGTTTTGTATATGGCATGTATAGGGGCTAGACAAGTTAGTGAATTTTGTTGTAAATGGCTAAGATGTGTTGGCCTTTAGATGGATAGCTTATTTTGTATAATGCCATGGTTGTTGGCTATTACATTATATGAAAGAAAGTTATAGTTGTCTATGTGAGATTGCAATTCAATTTGAGTTGATTATGGATGTGTTGTATGAGTGCATGTTGTGTAAGCTATAAGGGTGAGAAGAGCTTAGCAAATAGCTTTGTTCTTGGCCATGTGGATAGACACACGGACGTGTGTCTAGGTCATGTGTGACACACTGTCAGCCCACGGGCGTGTGCTTTGGCCGTGCGTCCCCTGCATGTTAGTATTTTAAAATAGAATAGACCACGGACTAGCCACACGGGCGTGTGTCTAGACTCTAGGCCGTGTTAAAGTAGTCAGTGTGCACCACGGGTGGTAAGCACGGGCGTGTGCCTTGGCCGTGGGGCATTAACAGAATGCTGGGTTTTTGGGCACGGTTTGGGGACATGGGCGTGTGTGTCCATGCACGAGCGTGTCTAATCTTGCATGGGCGTGTGAGACCTGTATAAAAGAGAAAAATTTTAAGATTGGAAAAAGTTTCGGTTTAGTCTCGAGAGCCCTCGTTTGTATGAGTGAGGCCTCGTAAGTCGAGAATGAGGTTATTGAAATGACTTCAGAGAGTAGTTACGACGAGCCTAAGTGGCGATCAAGTGGTTTGAGTTTGGTAACTCCTCGGGCCCGGTTCCGGCGTAGAACCCGGGTAAGGGGTGTTACACACCACTATTCCGACTAGGCCCTAAATCAGACTATTACAGAACTACTTATCTTAAGCTTTATTTTCCCAATGGCATTGTTGTATAAGTGTTACTCTCATAGGATATCCTTGATCCCTTTAGGTTAAATTCATTCACTAAAATTGACCCATTTTATCTCATGATCACCATTGTATTTTCCCCCATGAAAATGATCATTACTTACAGTAATGACTAGTAATTCATCCTAAACAAACGACCCATGGCCACAATCCATTCTCATAATCCATACAATATCAATGGGAACATACCATTTACTCTTTTATTTGAGCTATGATGTAATACCCCCAAAACTGACCTAGGAGACTAGTCAAATCCAAAATATTATTGGTCACCACATCGATCCACTCAATCAATCATTTATTCATTAAACATAAAAATAGGAATGTTTGAGCATATAATCACAATTCTATCATACATTTGTAATTTTGAACACATGTAAGATCAAAATGGCTTTAAAAAGACATTTGGAAGCCCAAATAAGTCAATTGTGACCCAAATACCGACACCAGGGTTGTAGGCATTGATACTTGGTACCAATTTTTAAAATAGTAAGCTTCGATGTTTTGAAGTTTTGATGCTCCAAAGTTTGTACTGATTCTCGAGCACGAGTACCAATAATCGGAAGTCCATGTACATATAATTGACCTTGAGTACCAATACTTTGTTGGATCTAGCGCCCTAGTGTATTATTTTTATCTATGTACACTTCTATTTTTCGAACAAATTGGTTAAATAAAAATATCCATAAATTTCATTAATAGCCTTGTATGTTGTACTCTATGGTTTTTGCACGCTAAGAAAAATGGAAGCAAATATTGGCTCATTGGAAGGAGAGAGAAAATATTGTTTCATCTTCATCCCTTCCACCGAAAGCACCAACGAAGAGGAGCGCTCAAGAGTTTGAAGTTTCGATCCTTGTATTGGTATGTTAACTAAGTCCTTTTCTTGTAACCTTTATGTTTTTGAGGTCCTGAGAGCTTGAAATAGCTAACTCGTGTACCAAGTTGCAAAACTGTTAAAGTTTCTAAACTTGTCATTATTGAATGCGTGATGAAATTGATGTTAATTTGTTAGATTTTAAACTTAGAAGTGAAAAATGACTAGTTTGCACAGTTTAATTGCTAGTTTTTCAACATAGGCACTAAAGTGTAATATTTCAAAATTAGCATGAAAATTCTGTAATTATGGACAGTAGAGGACCTACAGAAGGATTTATTTGAGCTAAGTTTCGAAATTGAAGCTCAAATTTGGAAGTTATAACAATGTCGATTTTAGGGACTAAATTGAATAAAATGCAAAACTTTAAAGAACATTCAAAAAGTGAAATTAATTTGTCATATGCATTGAATAGGATGTTATAAAGTATTTTGAATTGATAAATTGAAACTAGTTATCCTATAGATCGAGATTTGAACCAATTAGAGGATAATCACAAAAAAAGGATAAATTTCAGATTAGTCATTGACACATTGTTTGTTGTTGTTTTTGCCAGGTAAGTTCATATGGAACTTAATGTAACGCCCCGAATTTAGGACTAGTAGAATTGGGCCTATTGGGCTTTGGGCTTTGGGTCTCAGAAGATTTTTTAAGTGAGCAAGAAAATGACAAATGACATGACGGCTTTAAAGGTTTAGTGAATTTGGAGTGTGTAAGTGTGTTGGAGAAGCTCTGGGTTCGAGTTTTGTGGTGGAGGATTCTTAATTTAATTAATTAAGGAATCAGGGTTGTGAGTAGTGGGCTTTTAAATAAAAATAAGTGAAAATGGCACAAAGAAGCTTGTGGTGAAATGGCTAAGTGATGCCACTAGGTTGTAGAGAGGTGGCGACATATGCATGCAGGGAGGTCTGAGGTTCGAGTGCTAGCTTAGTTTTATTTTGGAATTTAATTTTAGGCTTCTAGAAGGCTGGAAGTGGCGTGTAGAGGGACTTTAAGGAGAAGTGATCAGTAGAGAGAATTTAGGAGAAGGATAAGGGAGATATCATGGAGAAAAATTAGGAGATGAGCAGTGGATGAAGTGGTGTCGAATTGGACTTTAGGGGTGGCTAATTTTCGGCTATAGGCTATATAAATGTGTGTGTGCCGAATCTGGGGTCCTAGGTAATGCCAAATTTTCCATTCTTTTTCTTTCTTTTCTTCCCCTCAATCGGTTCCTCCCACAACCAAACTTTCCCATTGCCGAAATCTCCTAAAGCCGAATTCCTTTGTGCCGAATTCTCTCATAGCCAAACTCTTCTATAGCCGAATTACCACCATCATTTCTCTTGCTGAAATTCCTAATAGTGTCGAATCTTGGTGGTTGTTCCTCCATCACAAATCGATTGTTACCTATGTTGAAAGCCGAATCTAGTTAATAGCTATCTAGGCAGCGGGATCGAAAGGGGATTTGGTAAGTATTCAGTTAACCTCTTTTGTACGTTTTGCTAAAAGTCGAAAGGCTATCTAACTGTCCTGTCGATAACTCTGTGATAACAAGGATAAGGTTCAAAGATCGCAAGCGTCGTAGGATCGTTAGCAAGGGAAAGTGTACTCAACTCGATTGTGGTTTAAGTGAATGGCCGGATGTGAGTTTGATCTATAGGGGTGACTTGTGTGGATTATGAGTCACTCGAATCTTGATGATGTGTGTGTGGAGTGCGGATCTGGGGATACTTACGATTAGTAGCTAAGGAAGGGCTATTAGAACCGGTGGCACACGGTAAGGTTCTGAGTAAGGTTTCGGCTTTTGGTAGATATTTTGTTTAAGTATGGGTGATTGATTGAAGGTTGGTTGGTTGCAGGTTCAAGACCAAGGATAATATAGCACGTCGCAGTAACCAGGTGTGTACAAACACTATACACACATGATATCGGCAATGCTGGAAAGCCGAAAAGCCGAAAGTGGCTAAACAGGCTCGGTGGGTCCTGAGGCTAAGTTGGATGAAATTGATTGATTTGATTATATGAGTTGAGTTAGGCATGAATGTTACATGATCTGGAATTATTTTGGGCCTAACGGGCCATATGAATGAGATTTGGGTCTAATGGGCCCTAAGGATATGAATTGGGCATAATGGGTTATATGAACGTGAAATGGGCTTGATGGGCTTTATGAAGATGTTGACAAGTATGCTAGGGTTTAATGGACTTTAGGCCTAGTTCAGAACAACTCTCAAACTTCATAAGACTTAATTCTAATAATTAAACATGTCCGTGGACAAGTCGCTGGGTTAGAGTGTAGCAACGAACATATGCATGTCTAGGATTGGATCTAGGGAGAGCTTGGTACTTAAGTGGTCCTAGTGGTCCACCTCCTCTTCTCTGGAATCCTACCTGGTGCATAGTGTCTGTTCACTTTAGCCGCGAGGACTTGATTATGGGCCAAAGTTCATAACTAAAACCCGAGAGTGACCAAATACCCCTGATTTGAAATTTACCAAAATATCCTTAGATTTGAAAAATTACTAAAATACCCTTGATTGTAAAATTACCAGAATACCCTTGACTTGCGGAATCACCAAAATATACCTGATTTACAAAATTAACTAAATACCCCTGTAGAGTAGATTTACAGAAATACCCTTGGGTAGTGAAATGACTAAAATACCCCTAAGTGCCGAATGTGTGAGAATGTGTATGTTGCATTCATGAAATATATGTTGCACTTGGGTGGGTTTTGATGGTACGAAGGAAGATTTGAGGATTGCATAGTCGCTTGACGATCGTGGATCCACCGGTGGCTTTTAGCCCACTATAACAGCTTTGCTGCAACGTTTGAGTAGTGCCGCTGCTGGTGCTACCTTTGGTGTGTAGGGATGGGTGGGTTGATATTTATATCCCCACAGGTGTGTAGGGTTGGAAGGGAAATGGTGTGCAGGGATGGATTTGGGATGGGTGCATTGCATTCATGTGATATTGATGTGATATGAGGTCGTTATGGGCTAAGGCCGAAGACCACCGTTTTTGATAGGGCTTAGGCCCAATGTGATAATTATATGTTGATTGGATTACCAAGGGTCGTACACACGGAGTTTCGAAACTCACCCCTTTTTATTAAATGTTTTAGGCGATCCTCAGTAAACGGCTCAACGTGGGAGAGGACTCGGAGACGGCCACACTACAAGATACTTAGAAGTTTTATTTATTTGTCTCAAAAGCCATGATTTTAATTACTTTATTTTCGTTGGATGTAATAAGGCCTTGTACTCCGATTTGACTTTAGATTTTGGGTTTTGTTGTTTCAACTGTTTACTTAATTATTAAACCTTAGTAAATTTCTTATGTTTAAACTTGGTTTCTGAAATACTTAAAATATTAAAATGGGATTTTATCATTACTTAACAAGACTCAAGGATTTTGGGCTTTTGGGTCTTAAATTTTTACTTAGTAAAATCGTTTTGAGTTATGCCTTTGATGTGACATTTCTGGATTCGGCCATAACATCTGGGCCGGGTCTGGGGGTGTTACATTTAGTGGTATCAGAGTCCAGTTGCAAAGCTCGGGCTGTGAAATGGGCCTTAGATTTTGGTTTTTAAAACAAGTAGATTAAAAAGTTTTTGCAGGATTTTTGAAGTGTGGTTCACCGAGCCCTCGACGTCGAGCCAAGTAAGTTTTCTGTGTTTACCTTTGTTTAAATTACGAAACTATATCTAGATATGGGATACTTTAAAATAGGTTTTTAGAGACTAAAGCCCGTAGGAAACTTAAGCCTGTAGTGGATCTTCGACCGCGAAATAACTTTTAAATTGTTACTTGCATAAGACATGTGTTTTAAACAGTGGAACTATGAACTAATTTCATAAAATTCTAATCCAGAAATACGCACGCAACGATGAGCGCTAGAAGAGGTGCAAGAGGCCGCGGCAGAGGCCGTGGAAGTGCTAGGGCTGGATCGTCGACATCGGGATTAGAGTTAAAGTGTGTTAGTGTTATTAAAATCAGAGTGCACAGTGAAAGCATAGTGGTGTGACTTGAGCGGTGCGATTAATAGTTAGTTGGAAATTTTGAGGAAGAAATTTCTTTAAGGGGGTAGAGTTGTAACGCCCCGAATTTGGGCCTAGTAGAATTGGGCCTATTGGGCTTTGGGCTTTGGGTCTCAGAAATTTTTTTAAGTGAGCAAGAAAATGACAAATGACATGACGGCTTTAAAGGTTTAATGAATTTGGAGTGTGTAGGTGTGTTGGAGAACCTCTGGGTTTGAGTTTTGTGGTGGAGGATTCTTAATTTAATTAATTAAGGAATCAGGGTTGTGAGTAGTGGGATTTTAAATAAAAATAAGTGAAAAATGGCACAAAGAAGCCTGTGGTGAAGTGGCTAAGTGACGCCACTAGGTTGTAGAGAGGTGGCGACATATGCATGCAGGGAGGTCTGAGGTTCGAGTGCTAGGTTAGTTTTATTTTGGAATTTAATTTTAGTCTTCTAGAAGGCTAGAAGTGGCGTGTAGAGGGACTCTAAGGAGAAGTGATCAGTAGAGAGAATTTAGGAGAAGGATAAGGGAGATATCATGGAGAAAATTAAGAGATGAGCAGTGGATGAAGTGGTGCCGAATTGGACTTTAGGGGTGGCTAAGTTTTGGCTATAGGCTATATAAATGTGTGTGTGCCGAACCTGGGGTCCTAGGTAATGTCGAATTTTCCATTCTTTTTCTTTCTTGTCTTCCCCTCAATCGGTTCCTCCCATAGCCAAACTCTCCCATTGTCGAAATCTCCTAAAGCCGAATTCCTTTGTGCCGAATTCTCTCAAAGCCAAACTCTTCTATAGCCGAATTACAACCATCTTTTCTCTTGCTGAAATTCCTAATAGTGCCGAATCTTGGTGGTTGTTCCTCCATCACAAATCGATTGTTACCTACTCTCAGTCAAGTGTTGAAAGCCGAATCTAGTTAATAGCTATCTAGGCTGCCGGATCAAAAGGGGATTTAGTAAGTATTCGGTTAACCTCTTTTGTACGTTTTGCTAAAAGCCAAAATGCTATCTAACTATACTGTCGATAACTCTGTGATAACAAGGATAAGGTTCAAAGATCGCAAGCGTGGTAGGATCGTTAGCAAGGGTAAGTGTACTCAACTCGATTGTGGTTTAAGTGAATGGCCGAATGTGAGTTTGATCTATAGGGGTGACTTGTATGGATTATGAGTCACTCGAATCTTGATGGTGTGTGTGTGAGTGCAGATCTAGGGGATAGTCCTGATTAGTAGCTAAGGAAGGGCTATTAGAACCCGGTGGCACACGGTAAGGTTACGGTAAGGTTTCGGCTTTTGGTAGATATTTTGTTTAAGTATGGGTGATTGGTTGAAGGTTGGTTGGTTGTAGGTTCAAGACCAAGGATAGTATAGCATGTCGCAGTAACCAGGTGTGTACAAACACTACACACACATGATATCGGCAATGCCGGAAAGCTGAAAAGTCGAAAGTGGCTAAAAATGCCCGGTGGGCCCTGAGGCTAAGTTGAATAAAATTGATTGATTTGATTATATGAATTGAGTTAGGAATGCATGTTACATGATCTTGAATTGTTTTGGGCCTAACGGGCCATATGAATGAGATTTGGGTCTAATGGGCCATAAGGATGTGAATTGGGCATAATGGGTTATATGAATGTGAAATGGGCTTTATGGGCTTTATGAAGACGTAGACAAGTATGCTAGGGTTTAATGGACTTTAGGCCTAGTTCTGAACAACTCTAAAACTGCATAAGACTTAATTCTAATAATTAAACATGTGCGTGGACAAGTCGCTGGGTTAGAGTGTGGCAGCGGACATATGCATGTCTAGGGTTGGATCTAGGGAGAGCTTGGTACTTAAACGGTCCTAGTAGCCCACCTCCTCTTCTCTGGAATCCTTCCTGGTGCATAGTGTCTGTTCACTTTAGCCGCGAGGACTTGATTATGGGCCATAGTTCATAACTAAAACCCGAGAGGGACCAAATACCCCTGATTTGAAATTTACCAAAATATCTGTAGATTTGAAAAATTACTAAAATACCCCTGATTGTAAAATTACCAGAATACCCTTGACTTGCAGAATCACCAAAATATCTCTGATTTACAAAATTAACTAAATACCCCTGTAGAGTAGATTTACGGAAATACCATTGGGTAGTGAAATGACTAAAATACCCTTAAGTACCAAATGTGTGAGAATGTGTATGTTGCATTCATGAAATATATGTTGCACTTGGGTGGGTTTTGATGGTACGGAGGAATATTTGAGGATCGCATAGTCGCTTGACGATCGTGGATCCACTGGTGGCTTTTAGCCCACTATAGCAGCTTTGCTGCAACGTTTGAGTAGTGTTGCTGCTGGTGCTACCTTTGGTGTGTAGGGATGGGTGGGTTGATATTTATATCCCCACAGGTGTGTAAGGTTGGAAGGGAAATGGTGTACAGGGTTGGATTTGAGATGGGTGCATTGCATTCATGTGATACTGATGTGATATGAGGTCGTTATGGGCTAAGGCCCAAGACCACCGTTTTTGATAGGGCTTAGGCCCAATGTGATAATTGTATGTTGATTGGATTACCAAGGGTCGTACACACTGAGTTTCGAAACTCAGCCCTTTTTATTAAATGTTTCAGGTGATCCTCAGTAAACGGCTCGATGTGGGAGAGGACTCGGAGACAGCCACACTACAAGATACTTAGAAGTTTTATTTATTTGTCTCAAAAGACATGATTTTAATTACTTTATTTTCGTTGGATGTAATAAGGCCTTGTACTCCGATTTGACTTTAGATTTTGGGTTTTGTTGTTTCAATTGTTTACTTAATTATTAAACCTGAGTAAATTTCTTATGTTTAAACTTGGTTTCAGAAATACTTAAAATAATAAAATGGGATTTTATCATTACTTAACAAGACTCAAGGATTTTAGGGTTTTGGGTCTTAAATTTTTACTTAGCAATATCGTTTCGTGTTATGCCTTTGATGTGACATTCCCGGATTCGGCCATAACGTCTGGGCTGGGTCTGGGGGTGTTACACTTAATATGTTATTTTATACTATGTTTGAATTATACTTAATGTAAATTAATTTAGATTAAATGTAATTTTGATAACTTTGGCATATAATCGATTAAATTGTAAAATAAGACATATATGGAAAATACAAATAGGTATATGAAAACGAATGGATTTGAGTTGCTGTTTGATTGAATGACATGTGTATGATGATGTTATAAATTTTTAAATGATAACAGTAATTTCTGAAACCTAGTAAATGTTTTAGGGTCCAAAAAGAATCGCATGTTTGATTAAGGATTTCATGATTGATGGCTTGAGATCCAGCATGTGTTGCGGATTCTTTGATGCTTGTGTGAGCAACATCGAATCATTGATTATTGATGGCTTGAGATCCAACACATGTTGTGGATTCTCTGAAGCTTGTGGGACCAGCATCGATTTATCCTTTCTAGATGGCTTGAGATTTGACACGTGTTGTGAATTCTCTGAAGCATGTGTGAGCAACATCGAGTAAATCTCGTATAGTAACCTTAATCTGAAGCTTATGTGAGTAGCCCAAAAATGAAATGGCTTAAAAGATTGAATATGTAACACCCCTAACACGTCTTTGTTGTCGAATTAGGGTTACGGAGCATTACCATAAAATCAGAAATCATTTATCTAGATAACATTAAATTAAATACATGGCACAGAACATATCAATCATAGATATTTCTTCCCTAAATCGAACCTTTGAGGCCCTAAAAATAGCTTTGAGACAATTCGTGACTAATTTGAAACAAACAGAAGTTTTAAGAAAAAGTTGTAAAAATTAGAAAACATGTGTCACACAGCCGTGTGGCTAGGCCGTTAACTTTCGAACAAGGGACTCACAGCCATGTCCCAGCTCGTGTCCTCACTCGTGTAACTCACTGAGTACCCCCACACACCCATGTGCCAGGCCGTGTGCTAGGCCGTGTAACTAACTAACTTGAACACTAAGAAGTTTTCAAATGACAGACGACTGTGTCGCCAGGCTGTGTGAAAATAAAATTTTACCTAAAATCAAGGCATTCCATAACCAATTCATGCATAACTAACCCATCCATTTATGCACACTTTCAAGGGACCTAAGCATCATTCAAATACACATAATCATGCTATTTCAAACAACCTAATTCACCTAACCAACGTGCCATTCAAAGGCACCACAAATATATCAAAACATTACATACCAAAACAAGCCAACATTACCTTAGTTCATGCATAAAATCTAATTCAAACACTTATCAATACTTATCACAAATAACCATTTTCAAGTCATCATAAAAAACCAAAAAGGAACCTTATATACAAGCATTTGAAAGTTCCCAAAATGACAATACTTGCTGAAGCATTAAAGTAAACCAAACCAAACATAACCTTCAAAGTATAAACATACCAAGACACCATTACAAAACATCTTATACATTTTAAAACCCCATATTTATCTATATATACATGCCATAACCTTCAAAGTATAAACATACCAAGACACCATTACAAAACATCTTATACATTTTAAAACCCCATATTTATCTATATATACATGCAACTACCCTAGAAGATACAAAAACTACCAACTTAGATGGATAGTGTGAGCCGTTTGATTGATCCTTCCAAAACGTTAGCAATGATTATCTACAAAACAATCCACAAGAACCGGTAAGCTTACATAACTTAGTAAGGACATAGTATAACATTTAATCTAAACACAATTAAACACAGTTCATATATTATTTGATTCAGGGTTACCAAAGTATAAACAGGGCACATATGTGCACTCAGGGGTACTGAAGTACAAACAGGGGCACATATGTGCATTTAGGGGTATCGAAGTACAAACAGGGGCACAAATGTGCATTCAGGGGTACCGAAGTACAAACAGGGGTACGATTGTGCATTCAAACAACAAGTATCTATAAATATATGAACTAAAGAACAATAATATAATATTTCAAGTCTAACTTTATTTATGTATCGAAATACTATGGACTTACCTACTAATTAATTCCGATCGACATGCAGGGGCTAATCCGCTATTTTTCCTTTTCCTTAGTTATTGTCTTTTTGGTCCAAGTCTTGATCTATATAATAATTATATACAACATATTAATCTCCTACACATTTCACATTCCATTCAATGCATATGACCCTTACCTTTTCATTATTACACATTTTCCCTAAACTTTTACAACTTTTGCAATTTAGTCCTCTAACCCGTAATTCATCAAATTGACCATTTTCTAGGAATCAAATTACAGCCGAATATTATAGGCCCTTTAACAGTCCCTATTTTACATCATATTCACTATCAAACCTTGAAATTTTGACATTTTAACAATTCAATCCTTAAATCAAAATCTAACAAAAAATCACTTCACAAAATAACCAAATACCATAATCAAAGCTTCAAACACATAGTTATCATAAAAAAAATTCAAGATTCATCAATGGAAACTTCTAAAATTTTTAACAGATTCAAAAACGAAGGTACGGGCTAGCTGGACCTAGTTGCAATGATATCAAAAACATAAAAATCACAAAAAACGGGTTGGAAATTACTTACATGCAAGCAAAGAACATAGCCGAACTTCAACCTTCATAAAAATGGTGTTTTAACACCCTAGTTTTTGATGGTTCTTCCTTTAGGAAGACGATAGCATTTTTATTTTATTTTTAGTTAAGTTTTATTTAACAATTTACAACTTTATCCTTTAAATTATCATGCATTTTAATGAATTCAAAGTCCAAAGCCATCCATCTACTTTTACTACGGTCTAATTACCATATGAGTCCTCCCTCATTTAATAATTAAACTATTTGATCATTTTAATGCTATAATTAACAAGTTTTGCACCTTTTACAATTTAGTCCCTTTTCCTTAATTAGTTATCTAAACGTTAAAATTTCTTAGCCAAATGTTAATACGACACTTATGACTTAGTAAATATTCTATAAATAGTATTTATGAGTTGACATGATGGAAATTTGTGATCCCGAAACTATTGTTTTGTCACCATTAAAAAATAGGTTGTTACAAAATATATGAAACTTAATAGTTGAGTTTACAAAATGAGCAAAGTTGACTAGCATGATAAAAGTGATATGGTAGTAATTGTATATGAATTGAGAATTATAATCTTGTAGTGTTAATGAACTAATCTCTTGGTCATTTTGTGAAATTATAAATGTATTTATAGGATGCCAAAGGAATTTCCATGTCATGTTCAAATTGTTTTTCAATTACTTAAACTAGTTTTAATGTTAAGGTAAGTTAAGTTGATTTTCATATGGACTTACTAAGCACTCGTTATGCTTAACCTTTGATTTCTTTTCTCTATGTAGATTGCTAATTTGCGGAACATGTTGGTTGGATCAACTCCAAGATCACACTATCCTATCATTGACTCGATAGTCTTTTGATCACTTTATTTGGTTATGTGGCATGTACATAGGAGTTCATCTATGTGTTACTTGTGAATGATGGTTAGGCCTAAACCTAGTATAATGTTTGGTCTTGTAAAGTTAATGTACATATATGCATTAGTACATGTCTTGTAAATTTTTTTGTATTTAATGATGGTATTGGATGATTTATATCATTTTAGTAGGTTTGGTATATTTTGTTATGAAATGGTTCCAAATTTGTAACATACTGGTTGGTTTGATATTATGAATGTATAAATGAATGTTGGTGTGTTCGAAATTGACTTTGTACAGGTTTGGTTTTGGCATGAAATGCACATCAAAATTGTAGATTTTTTTACATTATGGCCTTTAAGTATCGATACCTTAGGAAGGGTATCAGTACTTTACCAAATTTTCTTAATTTCCAAAACATTAAATACAAAAATGGTACTGGTACCGGATTAAAGTATCAGTAGGGTACTGATACTTTACAAGGGTATCAATACAATGGACTTTGTTTTGTTTTTTCAAAGGAAAGATAATTGAAAAATGGTATTGACACTAGATTTAGTACCGATACTTTGTAAAAAGGAGTATCGATACCATATTACTAATATCGATACTTATATTTTATGAATAATTTTCTAAACATCGAAACTACAAATGGTATCGGTATCATTTTAGTGGTATCGAAACTTAGTCTAAAACTTTGGAAATTTTGCAATTTGATCTTGTTTCATGTTTGAATTTTGTAATTGAGCTTTTGTAAGCTTGATCAAGTCCTGGAATAACATCATGTGACATAATTATGAAATGTTTTTGGTTATGCATGCCCGTAATATGATGTAATTTGAATATTAAATGTCGTAATTGTTCCATTATCGACTGTAGCATTCCGTAACTCAGACCCAATGATCGAGTCGGGCGAGGGGTGTAACATTTAGTGGTATTAGAGCTATGGTTTATTCGGTTCTAGAACTAACATAGTGTATACGAGTCTAGAAATATATGCCACTATAACCTGTGATAGTGTGATACCTTCTAATTTGAATTGATTATGTTTTCTTATAGATATATAATGTTGGCCGAACCCAATCGTGTCGTGATTGATGAGGTCGAAAGTAATGTTCTCGTTTCTGACCAAGGAACAAGTCATAGTATCCCGATTCTACAAATGTCTAAAAACAAGATGAGAAATGCCTTCTTCCAAATGATGAATTAGTGGTTTACATAATTTTTGGGAGCTACTCCCTTGGCTCTGCAACCTCTGTAACGTCCCAAAAATTAGGGGTTGTAATTTATTTGCGTAATTTCATGTTGTGCTTGCTCAGATGGCTATTTGAGTGTAGTTGGGGGTTTTAGGGAGGCCTGAGTTCGAGTCTGAGCCTTGGAAAAATTTTAGTTTTTGGCCCCTTTAGTGGAGAGGGCTGTTGGATGTAGGACTTAAATAAATTCATGTGCATTTAGGAGTCACAAGTGGAGCATGTGGTGTTGTGGTGTGGCGTCAAGTGGAGAGCAAGGAGGGGAGGGGTTCGAATCCCACAAATTACTAATGAAGGCTTTTATTTTATGGCTTGAGAGTGGAGGAAGTAAAGTTCGGATCAAACTCTTCAAGGGGAGTGGAGACTTGGTCAAATAATTCAAATGGATGGAGGAGAGGAATTGTAGGAGGAAAAAAGGGAGAAAATCAAGGAGTTGATGTGTGTGGGAAGTGTTGGCCGAAAGTGGGAGTCTAGCTAAGGGGGAATTTTGGCTGAAGAGGGGTGATGGGTAGCATATTCAGCTTTGAGAGGAGAGAGTGCCGATTTTTCTCTAGTTTTCCTTGGTGAGTTTTTGCATTTTGGGTAATTTTTCTCTAGCGTTTCGGGTCACTTCCTCTTCAATTTGCTTTTACCGAATTCTTAGTCTCTTTCTTCTCTTCCCCTTCTTACCTTGCGTGTGTTCTTTCTTTTTGCAAATAGCCTAAACACTTGTTGGCTAAAACTTCTTCTTCCCATCTCTCTTCACATTTCATCCGTTTCTTTTCTTTTCCTCTCATCTTATTTTCTACTCTTTTCTTTCCATAGCCGAACCTATTCTCCCCTTTTGTTCTCAACACTCCATCTCTTGTTAAGCCAAAGATAATCTCTCATTTTCCTTCCTAGTTTACTTACATCTTTGGGGCCGTCTTTTCTGGTTGCTAGAAGGAAGTGGTTCATACCAAATTTGAAGGTAAATAATGTTGACTCTTTTGTGATTGGTTTATGGTTGGGGAGTGCTATTCCTTTCTCTAAGTGGCCGAATCTCCCCTTTCTTCTGTGGTCTGACATTAATTGGTTTTAGGTGCCCTCGTGACATAGAAGGGAGTAGCATCCGGAAATAGTTGAAACGTTATTCTCAAGCCTTGATCAGGTAAGTTTCACACTTTGTGTTTGGTTGAAGGACCGATCTTGCGAGGGGGTTTGGTTTCGGCAAGGGTGGATGTTAACCACATCTTATTCAACTTCTCTAATAGTGGTGTATTGAAACGCAGGGTACCGTGAAGGGTCATTAATCTTCTCTGATAATCGGAGAGGATTTAGCAAAACTCGGTAAAACAAGGAGCGGTGATAAGGGATTCGTGTCACGTTCGCAATCAAGGTGCGTAATCTCACACCTTTGCTTGTTTTGTTATGCGCTGTTCTGTGAATCGGCCAAAAGCTGAAATACCGAAAAGCCGAAGTATCGACAACTGAGATCACTCGAGCGTGCAAGCGCTCGTAGAGATAAACCGAGCCACTAGTGATGGAGTTAGATCGTTGGGAGTGTCACAAACACTCTCGTGGGATTGAAGCTGTAGTGGGCCTTGTTGAGCCGAAGTGGGCTAAGTGGGCCCAATGGGTTAACGGGCCCACATGAGCGAAATCGATGGTAAGTGCTGGATTATTGATGCGACTGCGAAGTTCACAGAACTGAGACCGAAAACAAGCTGAATGGGCCATAAGAGCGTGTGGGCCCGTTTGGGCCAAAATTGGATCTTAGGTCCAGTTACACCGTAGCGACCAAAAAGGGAACCTGTGGCGCTCGGGGCGACAGTGGGCCTCCAGAAAGGCTGTTAGGTGGTAAATTAGCGAAATACCCTTAGTGGGTAAATTACCGAAATACCCTCAGTGGGTAAAATATCGAAATACCCTTAGTGGATAAGTTACCAAAATACCCTCGATGGGTAAATTACTGAAATACCCCCAAGGGTGAAATTACCATTTTACCCCTAAACGACGAACTGACCGTTACACTCTTAGTGGTAGTTTACATATTGTTTATGTGATTTTATATATATCTGTATATGATCGTAATACATTGCATACATACCATTTTGCATTGGGTTGGGTTTGCTGATTGGAGGAAGTACCGTTCTAGTGGCTCCGCCACATACTGTTCTAGTGGCTCCGCCACATACCGTTCTAGTGGCATCGCCACATACCGTTATAGTGGCATCGCCACATATGCTTAATTTAGTGGCTCAACCACATATACCGTTATTAGCAGCTTGGCTGCATTATTGGAGAGTTTTGGCTGGGTGGGTTGACATGGTCCCCACATGGAGAGATTGGTTGGTACGGGTGGAGAGTTTGGCTGGATTGGGGTGGGAACATATCCATTACATTGATATGATTTGGGGCTTAGGCCCAGATTGTTACCGAATAGGGCTTAGGCCCAGACCGACACCGTATGGGCTCGGGCCCAGACTATGACCATTATAGGGGATTACACACTGAGTTCTCATAACTCACCCCTTTCTTTTAACCGTGCAGGTAATCCCCAGCATTAGAGGATTTGGAGCTGCGGAGGACTCGGAGGTGGCCATACGTCGGATTTGTTAATGAACAGAACTTAACATTTTTGGGTTTATTTTATTTTATATTATTTTTGGGTTAATAATTCATGTAATAAGGCCATTGGGATTTTCTTTTTAACTTTCATTTGGTAACTCTTTTAGTTATGAACTGCTAAACAATTAAACACGGGTTTTTAAAATAATAATAACTACTGTTTTCAAAATATCACGTTTCTGCAACTTTTAAAGTCAGTCTTCTGCAACAAACAACGTTTTTGAAAATAATATTATGTTTGCAAGGAAAATAACTTTAAGTAAATCATGTTTTTGAAAGCAATGAAATTCGGGATTTATAAATGGTAGAAGGTTTTAAATTGAGAAAGGGTTTTCTTTGAACGCGTAGTTTTTAAAATAACCTTGCGATGTGACATGCTAGATCCGGCCATAACGTCTAGGCCGGGTTTGGGGTGTTACAACCTCCACCCCCTATCATGCCACCAGCGGCACCCTTCGCCCGATTCGATCGCTAGGCCTGAGCTACGGAATGCTACCATTATTCATAGCAATCAATTTATTTCATTACCGATTCGTGACAAAATTTCATGCATAATATGATATACAATCAAAATCAAGCCTCAATCAAACCTACGAAAACTCATTTATAAACCTGAGCATGAACATGTAACATTCTATTTTTTAGTATTGTCAGAAATAGTGGTTTCGTGACCACAAATCTGATGAGTAAGTTCGTATAATTAGTATTTAAATTATACGAGTCAATAATAAATTTATATTGAATTTTGATTTCATGAATTTTAATTAATTGAATTAATGGTTTGTATAAGTGGTTGTTCTGAAAGTCAAGTGGTTTTTGAAAATGAGATATTAGGACCTTGTGTCGTAATTTAAGGTCGTAAATATTTTTATTAAATATTTATAGAGTCGTATTATAGGTGTATTGAAGTTTGACCCGAAAGATTTTGGTGATTTGATAGTTAATTAAGGTAAAAGGATTAAATTGTAAAAGAGGTAAAAGTTAATCGCTATAGATTTAAAATATTAAAGGGACCAAAATGGTGATTAAACCATGGTAAAAAAGTCCAAGAGGTGGTGGACATGATTGATTCAATGAATTTTGGGCTATTTGCCTATTAAGTCCTAATTAGTTTAGGGTTAAATTGAAATAAAGCTTAATCAATCAATAATAAAAAATAATTGAAGGACCAATTGTGCAATTGGACCCTCCTTAATTGGTCAAACGGTAGGAATAGTGGAGAATTCTCTAGAATTTGATTAATTTCTTTAGTTTATTATTTAAAATGTTTTAATTAAATTAAAGTAAAAGTATTATAATAATAAAAAGAAAACAAAAGAAATAAAAAAAGGGCTTACCTTATTTATTTTCTTCCATGCTTGGCCAAACCTCCATTTTTGGGAGCTTGAGAACTTCAATTGGGTATTGGTGCTTGTATGGTATGTTTTTGTTGCCTGTTTTTAGTGAGTTTTATGTTTTCGAGCTCGTTTTAGCTTGATCTAGCTAACCTAGGGACTAATTTATAAAAATTTCAAATGTTATGGATTTTGTAATTGATGAGTTTTGTATGTTTTTGAAGTTTTATGATAAATTATTAAGCTTTGTTGTTAAATAAGACTATTTTGTAAAGTAATTTTTAGTAATTTTAATGTTAAAGGTCTAAAATGTCAAATGTTATGGATTATGTAATTGATGAGTTTAGTGTGTTTTTGAAGTTTTATGATAAATTATTAAGCTTTATTGTTAAATAAGACTATTTTGCAAAGTAATTTTTAGCAATTTTAATGTTAAAGGTGTAACACCCCTAACCCGTATCCGTCGTCGGACTAGGGTTAAGAGGCATTACCGGACATATCAGAACATTTTACGCTCACTTCACAACATCAATCATACAACATTATTACATAATAATTCATACTCATATAGTCCCTTTAGAAGGTCTACGAGACCTTAAACATACTTTAGAGAAGGTTCGGGACTAAATCGATCTCATACAGAAATTTTGCGGAACTTAGAAAATTTTTCTTTCAAAACAGGGCACACGCCCGTATGGCTAGGCCGTGTGCCTCACACGGTGGTGCCTTGGACCATGTCTCAGCCCGTATGCAACACTGACTTGGGTCACACAGTCTAGCACACGGCCGTGCTTCTTACATGTGTGGCAATCTGACTTGCTTTGAATTGCAACCTTGAGAGACACGGTCGAGACAAACGCCCGTGTGCTCAACCGTGTGGGCAAATATAGGTCATTTGCAAGGCCAATTTGCCACCCAAAATTTGGGTCATACCTACAAGCATCAAACAAGCATCAATTCATGTCCCAAAGGCAGTCAAAATTATACCAAATCATGCACAATTGACCCGTAACAACATCATTTATTTCCATATACAATTCCAACTCAAACATACCAATTTAAAGTACCAACTTCACATAAAAAAACATGTGATTCATACATCATATTAATCCATTTCAATTCATAGCATTTCTCTTCATATCAATTTCCCAAATCAACCATGAAACTTACCAAAATTGACCATTTCTTCTGGCCATTCATGAGCACATCAAAAACATACCAAATTCCACTACCACATTCATAATCAACCATCTCAAATGACCAAATACATTTCCAACCATAATATGAAATACCATAGCCTATACATGCCACATAACCAAATCTCAAAGCTTTTATTTATCGAAACAATATCCGGATAGTGTTATAAGGCCTCCTGCGACTTCCAACCTGAGCAAATCTCTGAAAATGTATAAACATAGGAAAAACACATGGAGTAAGCTTTGAAAGCTTAGTAAGCTCGTATCTTAATAAACTTAACATAACAAATAATTTCATTACAATGTGATAAACCGTAAAAGTAACATATTTTAATCCCACATTTAGAATACTTTTGGCTGATTTATCCCTTGATTTATGTAAAAAGGTGCTCTTTGTAATATCCCGGGTTAGGGGCAATTTTGTTGTTGCATGTTATTGCATGTGTTTAGTGTGCTGTGCTGCTATTTCGGTGTTTTAGGGGCTAAATTGTAGCCTAGGTGTATGCCTGAGTAAATGGGAAATTTTTGGTTTTTGGGTGTTAAGTCAGGGGAGCTGTTGGAGCTAGGGTATAAGGGTTTTCTTTGGTAATTTATTGCACAAGTGAAGAGCTGGCAGAGTGGCAAAGGAGGAGCTTGGTGTGGCGTCGTCTACATGTGAGGGAGGTCCAGAGTTCAAGTCGTAGAGCTCCCATTTTTGGGCTTCTTTTTGGGGCGGCATGGAGGAGAGGTAGAAGGCTAATCAAATTCTACCTTGGACCAAGTCTTCACTTTCAAATGGAGGGTGGAGAGGAAGTTTAGGAGGAGGACTTGGTCATCACATTTCAAATGAGTGGAGGGGAGTTAATGGAGGGATTTGGCCGAATTTTTGGGTGTTGGAGTGGGGGAAATGGACGGCATAGTGGGGTGAGGTGCTAGCCGAAATGCATTTTTGCATTTTTGGCACTTTGGGTGCACAATTGGTCTTAGGAGGTAGCAAAAAGGCAACCGAAATTGCTAGTGAGTTCTCCCTTCTTTCTTTTGCAAACCGTAAGTCAAAAGGCATCCTTGCCGAATTCTCTGAATTTGTTTTCTACCTTTTGTGTTGTTAGCCGAATGCTCTTCTAGTTTCTTTCTTCTTTTCAGTTGTGTAAACCGAAAGTCATCTCTCAAAATACTTCCATCATTTCTTTTCTTCCCAAAATCTTAAGCCGAACCTCTCTTCTATTGTTGCCGATTTTTCTCTTTTTCTTAAACCATCTTGCCGAAATTCCATTTTCACTCTACTCTCATCTCATATTTGCTTTCTCTCTTCTCTCATTCAGAACCGATCACAGGTGTGTTAAACATCTAAAAGCAAATTCTTTTCTTTTATTCGAGGTGCTGGCCGAATCTATTCTCCTCCGTTAGTTTCCTTCTAGGCCGAATATCTCCCTTTCTCCTAGAAGTTGTAGTGGCCGATATCAGAAGAGGGTTGGGGTCCTTGCTTCAATCGTTGGTGGTGGTAAGCTTTTGGCCGAATGGCCATTTCTTCTCTTGTTCTGTTCTTGATCGTTTGGTTGATTAAGGGCCGAATATGGCCATGTGGAAGGGTTCTAATCTCTTTGTTTTAGGGTCTTTGGAGTGTGAAGCAAACAAGGGAATCGTCATTCTTTTGTTGATCGTTGGTAAGTAGGGGTAAGTATATGGTATTGTTATTGTTTCAATCTTTTAGGTTCGATTAAGGCAAAGGTAACAAAAGATTAATAGTTCCCTTTTGAAGGTGGCCGATTGTGGGAAGGAAAGCCTTTGTGGTTCGGGTTTGATAAAGAATCAAACCAATAGCAAGGTAAGGTGATTCGACAAACCCTTTTGGTCTTAATGGTGTTGGCCGAATGTGTAGATGCCTAACCCCTAATGTGTGGCCGATTGTAGGAGTCCGCACTCGAGGGACTTAGATCGTTTCGTTGGGATTCTAGACTCGTAGTTATCAGGTGTGTATACTAACACACTTATATTTAGTAATATGATTGATAATCTGGGAGATGACTAATGAAACAGTGATGATTGATATGATACCCAAATGGGTATGATTCTGGACTCGGGTAAGTCAGTATTATTATTATGTGTTTAATAATGATCTATATGTTACCATGGCTGTGGATATATGTGACATGGGATATGGGATTAGACATGTTAGCATGATATGCATGATTGATTGATATGCATGATTACATGGGAATGGTATGTGGATGGGTGATACGAGTGGAGGGAGCAATGATATATTGTGCTGACGAGCACCAGTGTTTTGGTAACACAACTTTGTGACTTTGGGTCACCAGAGGTTTGGCACCTCCAGAGGTTTGGTACCTCAGCGTCTCGTCCCTGTGGTTAACACCACCGTGGGTTGGCCCCACTTGTGAGATACGGGATTGGCGCCCGGTGATTTGGTATCACATGATGGGTTGGCCCCATCATCGCATTCGTGACTACGGTCACGGTGCTTTGGTAGCACATTGTGTCTTTGGGACACCAGAGGTTTGGCACCTCATTGCGACTTGTCCACGTGGTTTTGACCACCGTGGGTTGGCCCCACTTGAGATATGGGATAAATGCGCTAGTGATTTGGTATCACACGATGGGTTGGCCCCATCATCATTGGATTTGTGACTTGGTCACCGGTGCTTTGGTAGCACATTGTGTCTTTGGGACACCAAAGTGGTTTGGTACCACATTGACGGATATTGTGTCTTTGGGACACCAGTGTTTTGGTAACACATTGTGACTATATGTCACCGGTGGTTTGGCACCACCGGTGGTTTGGTACCACACGGGGTAGAAAAGGCGATATGGATGGTTAGGTTGGGTTGCATTAATTATGTTGCTATGTATGATATGTGTTAGCATGTTGTTTCTTGGGAGCGGGATTTACACACTGAGTCATTCGACTCACCCTCTCCTTTGACATTTGGTGACTCGTAGATGCGGACTTGGGCCGGGATGGACTCGAGGTGCTTATGCCATCTTTGAATAAAGTTCTTACTCGGACTCTATGTTTTGGGTACTTTAGCTTGTTTACTTTTATTTGGGTTTCAATTTGGTTTTTGTAAAGGCCTCTAATTTACGCTTTAAGTTGTTTGATGTCTAATTAGATTTTAATATGCTTTAACAAAACAAGTTGGTATGAATTTCACTAAAACATGGAAAGATAATGATTTCAAAATTATAACGCATATTTGTGTTTTTAAACTATACCATCGGGGATCACACTAAGTCTTCATGATAAACGATTACAAATGGTTCCCAATTCAAACTTGTAGTTCTCCTAAGTTTAAAAGTGTTTTATGTGTCACAAAGAAACTAATGATGTTTTAAATGGTATAAACTCGTTTTAACTACACATTCTGGCTAAGTTTCGAATTCTCTGGGTTTCAAGAACATCGCCCGTTTTTCAACCAAGTCTACTCAAATTTGTTTCAGATACACTGTGTTTTTACTCAGCTTTTAAACGGAACATCTAACTTTTCAAAAACGATTTCCCCGTAGCATACCAGATTCGGACGTGGTGTCTTGTCCGGGTTTGGGGTGTTACATTTGTGGTATCAGAGCCAGGTTCAAAGGCTCGGCTGTGGGCCTGAGGCCCAAAATGGTTTCAAAAGTCTGTCTAAGTGGTTGTTTTGAAAGTATGGTTTGAAAGGCATGGCACCGAGTCTCCGGCACCAGTTCGCGAGGTAAGTACCCGTACTATTACTTGTGATTTGATTGGATGTGATATGATTTGATGAATAGCAATAGTATACTACTCTAGAGATTGGGGCGATAGGATCCTGTGCACTCATGAAACAAATCCTCTTTAATATTCATAAGACTTGCTTTTTAAACAAGTGGAATAAATCTTGATGCATAAAATTCTTAACCGAGATACGTAGAAAGATTAGTCATGAGCGCTAGGGGTGGGCGTGGTCGTGGACGCAGGTCGTAAGTAGTAGGATGACGGTTTCGAGCCCGTAGGATGCGGTCGGGGTTGAGAAAATGAGATCGGTTCCGCCACCGGTGGAGGTGGTGAGTTTCAAGATCGGGACAGGGACGACGCATGTCACGAGCGATCTTCGCGAGTGTTGGAAAGGGTAGCTGGAGCGGTGGTGGTGCAGGAGTTAGGAAATCATTCTGGCGACTCCGGGCTAACGGGGCCGAGTTCTTTCGAGGTGTATCGGGTGTTGCTCCTAGCAGCTGCGGAATATTGGCTAGAGGCAAGCGAGCGGATCATGGATGATCCGGACTTGACGGTGAAGAGAAGTGAAGGGCATCGATCGCTACTCGGGATGAGTCATATCGGTGGTGGCTCACGGTTCGAGATAGTGTGGCAAAGAGAGGATTTGACATGGGGTTATTTCAGAGCATATCAAAAGAAATACATCGGAGCCGATTACATCGACTCCCAGTGAAAGGCATTTACGAGGCTTGTTCGGGGAGTAAGTGCATTTTCGAGTATGAGGTGAGTTCTGAAAGTGAGTAGGTATGCTAGGGGCATTGTAGCCACTGAGCATGAGAGGTGTGTTCGTTTCGAGGATGGTCTGCGAGACGAGTTGAGGCTGCTGATTGCTCCACAGCAGGAGCGCGAGTTTGCTGTCTTAGTTGAGAAGGCTAAGGTAGCCGAGGGTATTAAAGAGTCGGTAAGACAGAGCATGGACAGGAGTAGGCTTAAGAGGAGTTTTGGGTCTTACGGATCGCGTCGGGTAATCCGCGAGAAGAGGGCGGACCGAGTGGGCGAATCGATCTGCTAGGTTTGTTCTTTGCTAGGCGAGGACCGCCTTGCATGTGTGTCGATGTGGGAAATCTCATTGGGGTGGTTGTTGGACTGGTGGAAAAGGTTGCTTCGAGTGTGGTTCTCTGGAGCATCGCATTAGGGACTGTCCGCGTAGGATGGCCGTGGATTGACCGAGAGTCGGGCCGTGTCGATTCAGAGGTAATGGACCGCCACCGCAGAGGGGCCGTGGTAATGGTAGAGGTGGTAATGGTTCAGTGTCGGGGCCGTGGAGCACCGCGGAGGTGCGGTAGTTCGATGCGAGCGGCTGGATTGGTATATCTTTGAGGCGCCGAGAGGAGGGCGACGCACCGGACGTCATAACCGTGACGTTTTTGATTTTTGGTTCTCCTTATACCGCTTTGATTGATGTGGGATCAGCGCACTCTTATGTTGCCGTAGTATAGTAGAGACCATGGATTTAGACTCGAGATATCTTCTAGGCGATTGGTCGTGATCACCCTCTAGGTCACTCTGTAGTAGTAGATAAACTGTTTAGAGAGGTACCCTTAGAACTCCAAGGGGTAGTGTTTGCTGCTGATCTGATGGAACTGCCGTTTGGGGAATTCGATCTGATTCTTGGGATGGATTGGCTGGTTAAGTACCAGGCGAGGTTGGATTGCGCGGCCAAGCGCATGGTTCTTAGGACGGTCGAGGGTGAAGAGGTGGCTATGATAGGTAATAGGAGAGATTACTTGTCAAATGTGGTATCTGCTTTGAAAGCAGAGAAGATGGTCAGGAAGGGCTGTGAAGCGTATGTAGTTCATGTGTATGCCTTGGAGGCTAAAAGTCTTTGTGGAGAAGGTTTGTACCGTTAAGGAGTTTCTTGATGTTTTTCCGAGGAGCTTCGGGTTTGCCGCCGAGATCGCGAGGTAGAGTTCGGGATTGATCTCACATACCGGATGCGCGCGGTGTCTATTGCTCCGTATAGGATGGCACCAAAGGATTGATAGAGCTTAAGGCACAGATCCAAGAGTTATTGGATCGGGGTTTTATTAGGCCAAGTGTTTCGCCGTGAGGTGCGCCGGTACTTTTCGTTAAGAAGAAAGATGGCTCGATGCGGATGTGTATAGACTACCGCCAATTGAACAAGGCGACGATTAAAAACAAGTATCCGTTGCTACGGATAGATGATTTGTTTGATCGGTGAAGGGTGCTGCGGTATTTTGAAGATCGACTTGAGGTGCAGGTATCACCGATTAAAGGTTAAGGAGGTGATATCCATAAAATAGCGTTTCGGACTCGGTATGGGCACTACGAATTCGTAATGCCGTTCGGGTTGACAAATGCCGCGGCGTTTATGGATATGATGAATAGGGTGTTTGTGAGATCTGGATCAGTTCGTGGTGGTTTTCATAGACGATATCTTAGTATACTCAAGGACAGAGGAAGAGCATGATGCGCATTTGCGAGTGGTGTTGCAGATTTTGAGGGAAAAGCAACTCTATGCTAAGTTCAGTAAGTGCGAGTTCTGGCTTAGAGAAGTGACTTTCTTGGGTCATGTAGTGTCGGCTGAGGGGATTCGTGTAGATCCTCGTAAGATTGAGGCAGTTTTGGATTGGAAGCCACCTAGGTCAGTGGCGGAGATTCGTAGTTTTCTGGGTTTGGCCGGATACTACCGAAGGTTTGTTGAGGGTTTCTCGCTAATAGCAGCGCCGATGACCAAGTTGTTAAGAAAGGAGGTTCCGTTTATTTGGACTGAGAAACAGCAGGAAAGCTTCGATAAGTTAAAGAAGATTTTGACTGAGGCTCCGGTTCTAATTCAACCTGAGGCTGGTAAGGAATACACAGTTTACTGCGATGCATCACATACGGGCTTGGGTTGTGTGTTGATGCAAGAAGGTAAGGTTGTGGCTTACGCTTCTCGGCAGCTGAGGCCACACGAGGTCAACTATCCGACGCACGATTTGGAGCTAGCGGCTGTAGTCTTCGCCTTAAAGATTTGGAGGCACTACTTGTATGGAGAGAGGTCGATAGTCTACACGGATCATAAGAGTCTGAAGTATTTACTGACTCAGAAGGATTTGAATTTGAGGCAGCGTAGATGGGTCGAATTGTTAAAAGATTACGACTGCTCGATTGAGTATCATCCGGGCAAGGCTAACGTGGTGGCAGACGCGTTAAGCCGTAAGGTTGTTTCGGACTTAAGAGCATTGTTTGCCCATTTGAGCTTGTATGACGATGGGAGTATTTTTGGCAGGGCTGCAGTTAAGCCTACTTGGGTTGAGCAGATCAGAGAGAAACAGTTATTGGATGAGGTTCTGAGCGCGCGAAGGGTGCAAGTGCAGAATGGTGGTTTGGAGGGTTATAGTCTGTCTAGTGATGAGGTTCTGTGTTTTCAAGGTAAGGCTTGTATGCCTAAGGACGTTGAGCTAAGGCAGAAGATTCTTCAGGACGCACATAGCAGTCCTTATGCTATGCATCCGGAGGTAGCAAGATGTATAAGGATCTTAGAGAGCGATTTTGGTGGCTGGTTTGAAGAAGGAGGTGGCAGAGTTTGTTGGGAAGTGTCCGACTTGTCGCCAGTCAAGGCTGAACATCGATTGCCGTCGGGTTTGCTTCACTGTGAAGATCCTCGGTGGAAGTGGGAAAGGATAACCATGGATTTCGTCGGTGGGTTACCGCTACGCCAAGCAAGAAAGATTCGATTTGGGTAGTGGTGGATCGACTGACTAAATCAGCTCACTTTATTCCGGTGAGGGTTGACTACTCACTTCAGAAGTTAGCGAAGCTGTATGTCTCAGAGATAGTGAGGTTGCACGGCGTGCCAGTTTCGATAATCTCGGATAGGGATCCCAGATTCACGTCAAGGTTCTGGAAAGCACTGCATCAGGCTCTGGGAACTCGTTTGGATTTTAGCACGGCTTTTCACCCATGATCGACGGTCAATCCGAAAGGGTTATTCAGGTCTTAGAGGATATGCTGAGAGGTTGTATCTTGGATTTCAGAGGTAGTTGGGAGGAGTTTCTACCATTAGCGGAGTTCGCCTACAACAACAGTTACCAAGCGAGCATCAAGATGGCACCATATGAGGCGTTGTATGGTAGGAAGTGTCGCTCACCTACGTGTTGGACGGAGTTAGGTGAACGTCAGTTGTTGGGACCCGAGTTGGTTCTTTGAGGACCGAGGACAAGGTTAAGTTGATTCAGGCTCGATTGAAGGAAGCTTCGGACCGGCAAAAGTCTTATGCCGATCTTAAGCGAAGAGATATAGAGTTCGCGGTAGGGGATCGAGTTTTTCTGAAGGTCTCGCCTTGGAAGAAGGTGCTAAGGTTCGGGAAGAAAGGCAAGCTAAGTCCGAGGTTTATTGGGCCGTATAAGGTTTTGAGACGAGTTGGACCAGTAGCATATCAGCTTGAGTTGCGGTGAGAGCTTAGCCGATTCACGATGTTTTCACGTTTCGATGCTTTGAGGTATCGTCGAGATCCGTCACATGTGGTAGCGTGGTGGAAGAGATCGAGGTGAATCCAGATTTGACCATAGAAGAGGAACCTGTGCAGATTCTTGATCGGGATGTGAAGGTTCTGCGTAGGAAGTCTGTGCCTTTGGTCAAGGTACTTTGGCGGAATCATGGCATGGAAGAAGCCACGTGGGAGCCGAGGATATGATGAGGCGGCAATACCCGCAACTCTTTTGACTGTAATTTTGGGTGAAATTATTTTTAAGAAGGGTAGAAACCGTAATATCCGGGTTAGGGGCAATTTTGTTGTTGCATGTTATTGCATGTGTTTAGTGTCTTTGTCTTTGCTATTTCGGTGTTTTAGGGGCTAAATTGTAGCCTAGGTGTATGCTGAGTAAATGGGAAATTTTTGGTTTTGGGTGTTAAGTCGGGATTTGTTGGAGCTAGGGTATAAGGGTTTTCTTTGGTAATTTATTGCACAAGTGAAGAGTCAGCAGCCAGTGGCAAAGGAGGAGCTTGGTGTGGCGTCGTCTACATGTGAGGGAGGTCCAGAGTTCAAGTCGTAGAGCTCCCATTTTTGGGCTTCTTTTGGGGCGGCATGGAGGAGAGGTAGAAGGCTAATCAAATTCTACCTTGGACCAAGTCTTCACTTTCAAATGGAGGGTGGAGAGGAAGTTTAGGAGGAGGACTTGGTCATCACATTTCAAATGAGTGGAGGGAGTTAATGGAGGGATTTGGCTGAATTTTTGGGTGTTGGAGTGGGGGAAATGGACGGCATAGTGGGGTGAGGTGCTAGCAGAAATGCATTTTTGCATTTTTGGCACTTTGGGTGCACAATCGGTCTTAGGAGGTAGCAAAAGGCAACCGAAATTGCTAGTGAGTTCTCCCTTCTTTCTTTTGCAAACCGTAAGTCAAAAGGCATCCTTGCCGAATTCTACAATTTGTTTTCTACCTTTTGTGTTGTTAGCAAGAATGCTCTTCTAGTTTCTTTCTTCTTTTCAGTTGTGTAAACCGAAAGTCATCTCTCAAAATACTTCCATCATTTCTTTTTTCCCAAAATCTTAAGCCGAACCTCTCTTCTATTGTTGCCGATTTTTCTCTTTTCTTAAACCATCTTGCCGAAATTCCATTTTCACTCTACTCTCATCTCATATTTGCTTTCTCTCTTCTCTCATTGAACCGATCATGGTGTGTTAAACATCTAAAAGCAAATTCTTTTCTTTTATTCGAGTCTTTGGCCGAATCTATTCTCCTCCGTTAGTTTCCTTCTAGGCGAATATCTCCCCTTCTCCTAGAAGTTGTAGTGGCCGATATCGTAAGAGGGTTGGGGTCCTTGCTTCAATCGTTGGTGGTGGTAAGCTTTTGGCCGAATGGCCATTTCTTCTCTTGTTCTCGTTCTTGATCGTTTGGTTGATTAAGGGCCGAATATGGCCATGTGGAAGGGTTCTAATCTCTTTGTTTTAGGGTCTTTGGAGTGTGAAGCAAACAAGGGAATCGTCATTCTTTTGTTGATCGTTGGTAAGTAGGGGTAAGTATATGGTATTGTTATTGTTTCAATCTTTTAGGTTCGATTAAGGCAAAGGTAACAAAAGATTAATAGTTCCCTTTTGAAGGTGGCCGATTGTGGGAAGGAAAGCCTTTGTGGTTCGGGTTTGATAAAGAATCAAACCAATAGCAAGGTAAGGGTGATTCGACAAACCCTTTTGGTCTTAATGGTGTTGGCCGAATGTGTAGATGCCTAACCCCTAATGTGTGGCCGATTGTAGGAGTCAGTACTCGAGGGACTTAGATCGTTTTCGTTGGGATTCTAGACTCGTAGTTATCAGGTGTGTATACTAACACACTTATATTTAGTAATATGATTGATAATCTGGGAGATGACTAATGAAACAGTGATGATTGATATGATACCCAAATGGGTATGATTCTGGACTCGGGTAAGTCAGTATTATTATTATGTGTTTAATAATGATCTATATGTTACCATGGCTGTGGATATATGTGACATGGGATATGGGATTAGACATGTTAGCATGATATGCATGATTGATTGATATGCATGATTACATGGGAATGGTATGTGGATGGGTGATACGAGTGGAGGGAGCAATGATATATTGTCGACGAGCACCGATGTTTTGGTAACACAACTTTGTGACTTTGGGTCACGGAGGTTTGGCACCTCCGGAGGTTTGGTACCTCGGCGTCGTCCACGTGGTTAACACCACCGTGGGTTGGCCCCACTTGTGAGATACGGGATTGACGCCGGTGATTTGGTATCACATGATGGGTTGGCCCCATCACGGCATTCGTGACTACGGTCACCGGTGCTTTGGTAGCACATTGTGTCTTTGGGACACCGAGGTTTGGCACCTCATTGCGACTTGTCCACGTGGTTTGACCACCGTGGGTTGGCCCCACTTGAGATATGGGATCGTCTGCTAGTGATTTGGTATCACACGATGGGTTGGCCCCATCATCATTGGATTTGTGACTTGGTCACCGGTGCTTTAGTAGCACATTGTGTCTTTGGGACACCAAAGTAGGTTTGGTACCACATTGACGGATATTGTGTCTTTGGGACACCAGTGTTTTGGTAACACATTGTGACTATATGTCACCAGTGGTTTGGCACCACCAGTGGTTTGGTACCACACGGGGTAGAAAAGGCGATATGGATGGTTAGGTTCGGGTTGCATTAATTATGTTGCTATGTATGATATGTGTTAGCATGTTGTTTCTTCGGGAGCGGGATTTACACACTGAGTCATTCGACTCACCCTCTCCTTTGACATTTCAGGTGACTCGTAGATGCGGACTTGGAGCCGGGATGGACTCGAGGTGCTTATGCCATGCTGAATAAAGTTCTTACTCAGACTCTATGTTTTGGGTACTTTAGCTTGTTTACTTTTATTTGGGTTTCAATTTGGTTTTGTAAAAGGCCTCTAATTTACGCTTTAAGTTGTTTGATGTCTAATTAGATTTTAATATGCTTTAACAAAACAAGTTGGTATGAATTTCACTAAAACATGGAAAGATAATGATTTCAAAATTATAACGCACTGTGTTTTTAAACTATACCATCGGGGATCACACTAAGTCTTCATGATAAACGATTACAAATGGTTCCCAATTCAAACTTGTAGTTCTCCTAAGTTTAAAAGTGTTTTATGTGTCACAAAGAAACTAATGAGGTTTTAAATGGTATAAACTCGTTTTAACTACACATTCTGGCTAAGTTTCGAATTCTCCGGGTTTCAAGAACATCGCCCGTTTTTCAACCAAGTCTACTCAAATTTGTTTCAGATACACTGTGTTTTTACTCAGCTTTTAAACGGAACATCTAACTTTTCAAAAACGATTTCCCCGTAGCATACCAGATTCGGACGTGGTGTCTTGTCCGGGTTTGGGGTGTTACACTCTTAATCCTTTCTTTTCATGTTTTAAACTCAAAAAAGCACCGGAGGATGGAAAGAACGAGAAACGGGCTCAAAACGGACCAAATTGGGCCAAAGTGAAAATCAACACGGCCTGGACTTGAGCCAACACGGGCGTGTCTCCTTGACAGACTAGAACACGGCCTGATCATGATTTACACGGGCGTGTCACCTCATTAAAAGTCTGAACACGGCCTAAAGACGATTCACACGGGCGTGTGCCATGGCCGTGTCCCTGTCGCGGAGAAGAGCAATTTCACTCGAAAAAAGATACTTAGGGGCAAAGAAACCTATTTCAAAAGCCTATATAAACACCCTAAGTATAACCTAGAAGAGGGCGGTGAGCTAGGCCAAGGAGCTGAGCCAAAAAGGTCAAATTTGTGGGAAACACTCGAAGATAGCCAGTTGATCCATCTCAAGAAGCCAGAATTCTACTCAAGACGGCGGATCTCTCCTTCAATTCTTTCAGGGGGTTTTAGGGATTTCTTATGTTTTGTTTTATCTTTTCTTCTGAGATGTTTTCTTTTATTGTTATGAACTAAACCCTTCAGATACCTAAAGGGGATGAAACTTAGATAAATCTTGTTATCGTTTGCTGAACTATATGATAAATACTTGATTTGTTCTTAATTATGTGTTCTTAATTCTTGTGTTGATATTTCCAGGATATTGATTCAAGTTTGATGTGCTTAGGTGGAGGAGCAAAAGTCCCTGCTTAAAAGTAGATCTAGCATAATTAAGCGGAGTTGATCGCGCGCCTGGAGATAGGGTGACGAGATTTTGCCAGATTAGGGTGAAACCTAATATGGGAGTCCATAGATCGAGTTAATGCAATTCTAGGGGTTTTGATTAGAAAGAGATTTCAATTAATCAACCTAGGGTTTGACGTTATTCGCTTCGAGAGAGGGTTTAATCTACATTAGGGAGTCTTACGGATCAAGTCAAGTGAATAAATTGTCTTGTTCAGAGTTAGATAACAAGTGAAGTCTAGGTGGATTCTTCCTAAAGGTATCGTCTTAATCAACTGAGTTTTTCCAACAGTATTTCCCCAATTCATTCTTTTTTGGTCTTTGCGTCTTTAGTTTTGTAGTTAGTTAAATTTAGATTAAATAACAACTTCACTTATTTTAGGCTAGATAATAAAAAGAAAGTTAGTATTAGTACTTTTGGTTCCTTTGGGTTCGATAATCCGGTCTTGCCTAAGCTATACTACTATTCGATAGGTGAGCTTGCCTCAAACCTTTGTCATAGTTAGTTTCCAGGTTTGATCATTCTTTTTATAAATTTTAAGACTTTGACATCGCGAAAACAACGATCAAGTTTTTGGCGCCGTTGCCGGGGAACTAAAATATTAAGAAAGCTCTATTTTTATTACTTTAGCCATTATTTTCCGCAATTTACTTTTATTTCTATTCTTATTTTTGTTTTATTTTTAACTTTGCTAAATTTTCTTTCTTTCTTTTCCTAACAGGTACCTCTAGTTTATGACTAAAAGGAACCCGAGAGGGCCACTGGTATACGACAGTGATATTGAAGCTACCGCTCGCAGAAATCGCAGAGAAATTAGGCGAGCCCTAAATTACACAAAAAAGAGCGAGAAGGCGGATCCAATCCTCTTTGAAGGGATGGACGAGAATAATCCACCACCACAAGATGTGGCGAGAAAATAATGCTCCGTGTACTATGTATGATTATGCTAAACCTCATTTAACAGAGCGAGAATCAAGTATTGTTAGGCTCTGCTATAGCTGCTAATAATTTTGAATTAAAGCCTAACACTATACAAATGATTCAACAATTTGTTCAATTTGATGGTTTACGGGGCGAAGACCCAAATACTCATATAGCTAATTTTAGAGTTCGTGATACCTTCAAAATAAATGGCGTTTTCGATGATGCCATCCGTCTTTAGTTATTTCCCTTTTCATTAAGGAATAAAGCCAAACAGTAGTTAAACTCGTTACCACGAGGGTCAATCACTACATGGGATCAAATGACCGAAAATTTTTTATTAAAATATTTCCCACCGGCCAAATTACGGAATGATATTTATTCTTTTGTGCAGATGGATTTAGAGACATTATACGATGCATGGGAGAGATACAAGGATCTCTTGAGAAGGTGTCCGCACCATGGTTTACCCTTGTGGCTCCAAGTTTAAACTTTCTATAACGGTGTAAACCCCTCAATGAGACAACTAATTGATTTAGCCGCCGGTGGAACCTTGAACAACAGAACTCCTGAAGCAGCCTACGAGTTTATTGAAGAGATGTCACTGAATAACTATCAGTGGTAGGTTACAAGGACAAAACCAACAAAATCAGCCGGAGTTTTCAACCTCGACGCAGTAACCATGCTATCAACACAGGAAGAGATGATGAATAAAAAGCTTGATAGTTTGTGTTCTTCGCAGGTACATCCAGTAATGCAGTGCGACGCAAGCGGAATTGTGGCAAAATCCTGAGTACCCACCCTACCAACCGGGCACAGAAAGCGAACAGATGAACTATATAGGTAATAATTTCAGATCTAATAGTAACTCTTATAGTAATACTTATAATCCAGGTTGGAGGAACCACCCAAAATTTTCATGGGGAGGACAAGGAAATCAAGGAATTCAAAGACAACAACCTCCTCAAAATTTCCAAAATCAGCCCTATCCACAGGAAAAGAGGCCGAACCTTGAAGAGATGCTGACAAAATTCATGGCAACTACAGATAACCGTCTCCAAGACACTGAAACCACCCTTAAGAATCAACAGGCATTAATTAAATGGATCAAAAGTCAAGTTGGGGAACTTACTAAGACAGTTGGACAACTTGCAAAGATAATTTCTGAGCGACCGCAAGGGCGTCTACCAAGCAACACTGAGATTAACCCAAAGGAGCAAATCCAAGCTATCACAGCTCATGATAGTATAGGGTTAGATGAACCCAATCCAATACAAGAAAACGAGGTAGAGAAAGGTAAAGTTGAGGTAACACAAGAAAAGCAAAAACCAGTAATCAAAAAGTACCAACCTCGTATTCCTTATTCCGAAGCGATGAAGAGAAACGATACAGAGGAACAGTTTGGTAAGTTTCTTAAACTTTTCAAGAAATTACATATTAACTTACCGCTACTTGAAGCCCTTTCGCAGATGCCAGATTCTAGAAAATTTTTAAAAGAGCTTTTGACGAACAAGTGAAGGATAGATGAGGCATCACACGTGGAACTAAACACAATGTGCTCGGCAATCTTGCAAAATAAACTACCACAGAAATTAAAAGATCCAGGGAGTTTTATGATTCCATGTTTAATTGGTAGTTTACCTATTGATAATGCGTTAGCTGATTTAGGGGCAAGCCTAAATGTCATGCCTTATAAATTGTTTAAACGACTAGGTCTAGGGAAACCCAAACAAACTAGGATGAGCATCCAACTAGTGATAAAGCTGTTAGAATTCCTAGGGTATTATCGAAGATGTTCTTGTAAAAATTGATAAATTCATTTTCCCAGTAGATTTTGTTGTCTTAGACATGGATGAGGATAATTCGATTCCCTTAATTTTAGGAAGACCCTTTTTAGTAACTGCTAGAACAAAAATTGATGTTGGTACAGGAGAACTCATACTTCGTGTAGGTGACGAATGGATCAGTTTACAAGCTCTTGACTCGGCCAGGACAACAATTGATGATGGTGAGAAAGTAAATTCAGTTGATAACCAAGTTGTTCAACTTTCACCACAGGAAACACCACAAGGTTACAAACCTGAGCCGAATAATGGACCCCATGACAACAAAGAAGAATTACATAAGGAACGAAGCCTTAGGGTTGACAAATTAGAAGAGTGGAAAACACAATTCAAAGAGGAACCGGAACCACACAAAGTAAAACCGAAGGAGCCCCTAGAAGAGCTTATAGGAACAACAAACCACTTCAAAATAGGAGACCAGGTACTGTTAGATACAGCAGATCCTCGCCTCATCACATCAGACCTGAGCACAAATGAAGAAATTCCTCTTGAGGTACACAATATTTTCCCATATGGAATAGTCGAGGTAATTAATCCTATTTTTGGTACTCTCAATATAAACGCTTCTCGACTTAAACTTTATCAAGGAAATAGAACTGATATCATGAGGGAAGATATTCAAATTTTTAAACCACCCTGATTCTTGCGAATACGAGGAAAGTCTAGCTTAAGACTTTAAACGAGAGCTTCTCCGGAGGCAACCCGAGCACTAACCCTTATTACTTTCATATTTGTTTTCATTTTATTTTCTTCTCTTCTCTTAGTCTTAAACACATAGTTTTAAACTAACCAAAAGTGCAGATTTCCAGCCCACATGGCTTTGCACACGGCCGTGGCCGTGGCTGTGTGGAGGTACAGAATCTCTGTACTGATAATGGCAGAAGAGGTACAAGTCAGAAAGAATCAAATCTTCAAGTCATGGACTCCAACCACCACCCCACGGGGACAGACAAAATGCCACGGCCGTGCGACGCGACCGTGGACGACACTGACTTATCACCAACGGGGGCGGCAATCTATAACATGGGCATGGGAGAAATGATACGATGCATAACACGGCCGTGCAAGGCAGCCGTGTGAATCAACACGCCCATGGTACACGGGCGTGGGAATGTACCTGACTTGAGAATTCTATTTAAACCACCCACCCCTCTCTCTTCTCACCCATTCAGCCCATTCAGTTTTTCTTTTCTTTCTCAACCCTCTCCCTACTTTTCTTCTCCAATACATTCCCAAAACCCTTGAGCTACACCAAATGCCGAAGAAGCGGAAGGAATCAAGCATAGTGTCCCAAAGGGAGACCGATCTATATAAGTTCATGCCGGCCGCTTCAATCATTCGACGAGCCAAGGATATTTGAGGCCATTTAGTTTTTATTTCGTTTTTCTCTTTTGCTTCAATTTCCTTATCTTTACTTCTCTTTTGCTTAATTTAACTTATTTTACTTTAGTTTCTTAGTTTTAGGTTCTTCAGGTTGATTGGGAATCACACTACGACCACCACCATATCCATAGCCTTAGAAATCACACCCAACAATAAGGACTCTACGGTCCATTTATCTTTTCTTTTAATTTTAGTTCACTTTTTATTTTTCTTCACTTTAGCTTGCTTTTCTTTAATTAGTTAATTAGTATAGTTTTAATTATTATTATGATATCCTGGCTAATCCTCCATGAGCTACCCAATTTCTTCATCTAGCGCAGGATCGTCTTAAAGAACGACCCCTCCAACTTATCTTTCACCTCCAACGCAAGGATTTCATCCATAATTCAGGGAGTTTCACTTCTCTCAATATCTTTTGAATTTATACATAATTGGCTATATATATATATATATCTTTGTCCATTGAGGGCAATGTACATCTTAAGTGTGGGGGGTGAACAACCTAAAAAGGTGCCTAACTTTTTTTCATTATTCTCAAATTTCTGAAATTAGGTGCCAAACTTTTTGCATTATTCTCAAATCCCTGAATTTTAATTTATTTTTAAGTAATTTTCTCATATTACTAATTAGGATGAAATTTCTGATGATTTATGACTTTTATTGATATGTTTTAGATTAAGTCATTGATACTTGTGCATTGATAGTTAAATTCTAAGATACTAGAGAATCAAGCATGATAAGTCTATTTTTCAGAAATTAAATTTTTTTTCTAGGTTGTTAACATGAATTTGAATATTACTTTGAAGTTTGAAAATTACGAGGATGACATCAAAATACCCATAATTTTTGTAAGATTTTGAGCCTTATAGAGCATATATTCTTTTTCTTGCTCACTTTTTTATTATGAGTGTGTCAACATTGATTAGTTATTCTAGAACTTGCATTGATTATACATGTCGAGACCACACCTTCGATTTGATATACAGAGATGATGAAGGCACCTAGGATTTAACCCACTCACTCCACTAAAAAAACCTACCTCCATAATTAACCCCTAGTGAACCCTTTTTAATCCTAACAACCCCATTTATTGACTCACCCACTAATATTAACCCAAAACCCTTTGTATTTGTTATCACCATTCTTCTTGACTACCCTTTTTGTCGAGATTTGATTTGACCAGTTGCCTAACTAAGTTCTTTATTTCAGTTGTTAAAGTTCTTTATTATTACTTGATCTTAAAAAAAATATCGAAGTATATTCATTATTAGTATGATGAAAAACGAGCTTATACAGTTAAAAGTCTATTTATTGAAGAAGAAGCTCGTATTATTGGTTTCAAAGCTTCAATTCATGTAATTATTTATTTTTCAGTTCGTTGTTTCTAGTTAGGTAATTTTTTAGGTCGATCTCGATTCTAACTCTCTAATTCAGCCTGTATCCACACCTTAATCCAAGCCCCATTACAACCATTTCAAAGACCTTTTGATTTGTGCATTATCTCATACTACAGTGGTGGAGATTTGATTTTCATGCAAGCCTATGGGATTAACTTTTCAGGTTTGACATTTGAGTGCTTAATTCTGAACCTTAAACACTTCGAGTGATTTGAGTGAATCTTTTGTGAGGATGTCAATCCTTGTAGGTTTTGGATCAGAGGTAATTATTTAAATGAGGGGAAACACCTATGTTTTGTGCTACAAATGTATGACTTATATTGTTTGAATCTTTAGGACTCTTTGAGTTAATTTATCCATGTATAAATTATCTATGAATTATGATGAGACATTGTTGATAGGAATATTGAATCATGGAAAGTTTGTTTTAATTGTAAGTTGAGAATTTTGCTTGAGGACAAGCAAAAGCTTAAGTCTGGGGGTATGTGATAAACCGTAAAAGTAACATATTTTAATCCCACATTTAGCATACTTTTGGATGATTTATCCCTTGATTTATGTAAAAAGGTGCTCTTAATTCTTTCTTTTCATGTTTTATACTCAGGAAAGCACCGGAGGATGGAAAGAACAAGAAACGGGCTCAAAACAGACCAAATTGGGCCAAAGTGAAAATTGACACCACCTGGACTTGAGCCAACACGGGCGTGTCTCCTTGACAGACTAGAACACGGCCTGATCACAATTTACACGGGCGTGTCACCTCATTAAAAGTCTGAACATGGCCTAAAGACGATTCAGACGGGGTGTGCCATGGTCGTGTCCCTTTCGCGGAGAAAGCAATTTCACTCGAAAAAGGATACTTAGGGGCAAAGAAACCTATTTCAAAAGCCTATATAAACACCCTAAGTATAACCTAGAAGAGAGCGGTGAGCTAGGCCAAGGAGCCGAGCCGAAAAGGTCAGATTTGTGGGAAACACTCGAAGATAGCTAGTTGATCCATCTCAAGAAGCTGGAATTCTACTCAAGACAGCGAATCTCTCCTTCAATTCCTTCAGGGGGTTTTAGGGATTTCTTATGTTTTGTTTTATCTTTTCTTCTGAGATGTTTTCTTTTATTGTTATGAACTAAACCCTTCAGATACCTGAAGGGGATGAAACTTAGATGAATCTTGTTATCGTTTGCTGAACTATATGATAAATACTTGATTTGTTCTTAATTATGTGTTCTTAATTCTTTGTTGATATTTCAGGGATATTGATTCAAGTTTGATGTGCTTAGGTGGAGGAGCAAAAGTCCCTGCTTAAGAGTAGGTCTAGCATAATTAAGTGGAGTTGATCGCGCGCCTGGAGATAGGGTGACGAGATTTTGCCGGATTAGGGTGAAACCTAATATGGGAGTCCATAGATCGAGTTAATGCAATTCTAGGGGTTTTAATTAGAAAGAGATTTCAATTAATCAACCTAGGGTTAGACGTTATTCGCTTTGAGAGAGGGTTTAATATACATTAGGGAGTCTTACGGATCAAGTCAAGTGAATAAATCGTCTTGTTCAGAGTTAGATAACAAGTGAAGTCTAGGTGGATTCTTCCTAAAGGTATCGTCTTAATCAACTGAGTTTTTCCAATAGTATTTCCCCAAATCATTCTTTTTTGGTCTTTGCGTCTTTAGTTTAGTAGTTAGTTAAATTTAGATTAAATAACAACTTCACTTATTTTAGGCTAGATAATAAAAAGAAAGTTAGTATTAGTACTTTTGGTTCCTTTGGGTTCGACAATCCGGTCTTGCCTAAGCTATACTACTATTCGATAGGTGCGTTTGCCTCAAACCATTGTCATAGTTAGTTTCCAGGTTCAATCATTCTTTTTATAAATTTTAAGACTTTGACATCGCGAAAACAACGATCAAGTTTTTGGCGCCGTTGCCGGGGAACTAAAATATTAAGAAAGCTCTATTTTTATTACTTTAGCCATTATTTTCCGCAATTTACTTTTATTTTTATTTTTATTTTTGTTTTGTTTTTAACTTTGCTAAATTTTCTTTCTTTGTTTTCCTAGCAGGTACCTCTAGTTTTTGACTAGAAGGAACCCGAGAGGACCACTAGTATACTGACAGTGATATTGAAGCTACGATCGCAGGAATCGTAGAGAAATTAGGCGAGCCCTAAATTACACGAGAAAAAGAGCGAGAAAGCGGCTCCATTCCTCTTTGAAGGGATGGGCGAGAATAATCCACCACCACAAGATGTGGCGAGAAAATAATGCTCCGCGTACTATGTATGATTATGCTAAACCTCATTTAACAGAGCGAGAATCAAGTATTGTTAGGCTCGCTATAGCTGCTAATAATTTTGAATTAAAGCCTAACACTATACAAATGATTCAACAATTTGTTCAATTTGATAGTTTACTGAGCGAAGACCCAAATACTCATATAGCTAATTTTTTAGAGTTCGTGATACCTTCAAAATAAATGGCGTTTTACGATGATGCCATCCGTCTTGATTATTTCACTTTTCATTAAGGAATAAAGCCAAACAGTTGGTTAAACTTCGTTACGAGGGTCAACTACTACATGGGATCAAATGACCGAATATTTTTTATGAAAATATTTCCCACCGACGAAAACGGCCAAATTACGGAATGATATTTCTTCTTTTGTGCAGATGGATTTAGAGACATTATACGATGCATGAGAGAGATACAAGGATCTCTTGAGAAGGTGTCTGCACCATGGTTTACCCTTGTGGCTCCAAGTTCAAACTTTCTATAACGGTGTAAACCCCTCAACGAGGCAACTAATTGATTCAGCCGCCGGTGGAACCCTGAACAACAGAACTCCTGAAGCAGCCTATGAGTTTATTGAAGAGTTGTCACTGAATAACTATCAGTGGTAGGTTACAAGGACAAAACCAACAAAATCAGCCGGAGTTTTCAACCTTGACTCAGTAACCATGCTATCAACACAGGTAGAGATGATGAATAAAAAGCTTGATAGTTTGTGTTCTTCGCAGTACATCCAAGAATGCAAAGGCGACGCAAGTGGAATTGTGGCGAATCCACGAGTACCCACCCTACCAACCCGCACAGAAAGCGAACAGATGAGCTATATAGGTAATAATTTCAGATCTAATAATAACTCTTATAGTAATACTTATAATCCAGGTTGGAGGAACCACCCAAATTTTTCATGGGGAGGACAAGGAAATCAAGGAATTCAAAGACAACAACCTCCTCAAAATTTCCAAAATCAGCCCTATCCACAGGAAAAGAGGCCAAACCTTGAAGAGATGCTAACAAAATTCATGGCAACTACAGATAACCGTCTCCAAGACATTGAAACCACCCTTAAGAATCAACAGGCATCAATTAAAGGGATCGAAAGTCAAGTTGGGGAACTTACTAAGATAGTTGGACAACTTGCAAAGATAATTTCCGAACGACCGCAAGGGCGTCTACCAAGCAACACTGAGATTAACCCAAAGGAGCAAATCCAAGCTATCACAGCTTATGATAGTATAGGGTTAGATGAACCCAATCCAATACAAGAAAACGAGGTAGAGAAAGGTAAAGTTGAGGTAACACAAGAAAAGCAAAAACCAGTAATCAAAAAGTACAAACCTCGCATTCCTTATCCCAAAGCGATGGAGAGAAACGGTACAGAGGAACAGGTCGGTAAGTTTCTTAAACTTTTCAAAAAATTACATATTAACTTACCCCTACTTGAAGCCCTTTCGCAGATGCCAGATTCTAGAAAATTTTTAAAAGAGGTTTTGACGAACAAGCGAAGGATAGACGAGGCATCACACGTGGAACTAAACGCAATGTGCTCGGCAATCTTGCAAAATAAACTACAACAGAAATTAAAAGATCCATGGAGTTTTACGATTCCCTGTTTAATTGGTAGTTTACCTATTGATAATGCGTTAGCTGATTTAGGGGCAAGCATAAATGTCATACCTTATAAATTGTTTAAACGACTAGGTCTAGGGAAACCCAAACAAACTAGGATGAGCATCCAACTAGCTGATAAAACTATTAGAATTCCTAGGGGTATTATCGAAGATGTTCTAGTAAAAATTGATAAATTCGTTTTCCTAGTAGATTTTGTTGTCTTAGACATGGATGAGGATAATTCGATTCCCTTAATTTTAGGAAGACCCTTTTTAGCAACTGCTAGAACAAAAATTGATGTTGGTACAGGAGAACTCATACTTCGTGTAGGTGACGAATGGATCAGTTTACAAGCTCTTGACTCGGCCAGGACAACAATTGATGAATGTGAGAAAGTAAATTCAGTTGATAACCAAGTTGTTCAACTTTCACCACAGGAAACAACATAAGGTTACAAACCTGAGCCGAATAATGGACCCCATGACAACAAAGAAGAATTACATAAGGAACAAGGCCTTAGGGTCGACAAATTAGAAGAGTGGAAAACACAATTCAAAGAGGAACCGGAACCACACAAAGTAAAACCGAAGGAGCCCCCAGAAGAGCTCATAAGAACAACAAACCACTTCAAAATTGGAGACCAGGTACTGATAGATACAACAGATCCTCGCCTCATCACATCAGACCTGAACACAAACGAAGAAATTCCTCTTGAGGTACACAATATTTTCTCATATGGAACAGTCGAGGTAAGTAATCCTATTTTTGGTACTCTCAATATAAACGCTTCTCGACTTAAACTTTATCAAGGAAATAGAACTGATAGCATGAGGGAAGATATTCAAATTTTTAAATCACCCTGATTCTTGCAAATACGAGGAAAGTGTAGCTTAAGACTTTAAACAAGCGCTTCTCCGGAGGTAACCCGAGCACTAACCCTAATTACTTTCGTATTTGTTTTCATTTCATTTTCTTCTCTTCTCTTAGTCTTAAACACATAGTTTTAAACTAACCAAAAGTGCAGATTTCTAGCCCACACGGCTTTGCACACGGTCGTGGCCGTGGCCGTGGCCGTGTGGAGGTACAAAATCTCTGTACTGACAATGGCAGAAGAGGTACAAGTCAGAAAGAATCAAATCTTCAAGTCACGGACTCCAACCACCACTCCACGGGCACCGACAAAATGCCACGACTGTGCAATGCGGTCGTGGACGACACTGACTTATCACCAACGGGCGTGGCAATCTGTAACATGGGCGTGGGAGAAACGATACGATGCATAACATGGCCGTGCAAGGCGACCGTGTGAATCAACACGCCCATGGTACATGGGCGTGGAAATGTACCTGAATTGAGAATTCTATTTAAACCACCCACCCCTCCCTCTTCTCACCCATTCAGCCCATTCAGTTTTTCTTTTCTTTCTCAACCCTCTCCCTACTTTTCTTCTTCAATGCATTCCCAAAACCCTTGAGCTACACCAAATGCCGAAGAAGCGGAAGGAATCAAGCATAGTTTCCCAAAGGGAGACCGATCTATATAAGTTCATGCCGGCCGCTTCAATCATTCGACGAGCCAAGGATATTTGAGGCAATTTAGTTTTTATTTCATTTTTCTCTTTTACTTCAATTTCCTTATCTTTACTTCTCTTCTGCTTAATTTAACTTATTTTATTTTAGTTTCTTGGTTTTAGGTTCTTCAAGCTACTTGGGAATCACACCACGACCACCACCATATCCACAGCCTTAGAAATCACACCCAACAATAAGGACTCTACGGTCCATTTATCTTTTCTTTTAATTTTAGTTCACTTTTTATTTTTCTTCACTTTAGCTTGCTTTTCTTTAATTAGTTAATTAGTATAGTTTTAATTATTATTATGATATCCTGGCTAATCCTCCATGAGCTACCCAATTTCTTCATCTAGCGCAGGATCATCATAAAGAACGACCCCTCCAACTTATCTTTGACCTCCAACGCAAGGATTTTATCCATAATTCAGGGAGTTTCACTTCTCTCAATATCTTTTGAATTTATACATAATTGTATATATATATATCTTTGTACATTGAGGGAAATGTACTTCTTAAGTGTGGGGGGTGAACAACCTAAAAAGGTGCCTAACTTTTTTTCATTATTCTCAAATTTCTGAAATTAGGTGCCTAACTTTTTGCATTATTCTCAAATCCCTGAATTTTAATTTGTTTTTAAGTAATTTTCTCATATTACTAATTAGGATGAAATTTCTGATGATTTATGACTTTTATTGATATGTTTTAGATTAAGTCATTGATACTTGTGCATTGATAGTTAAATTCTAAGATACTAGAGAATCAAGCATGATAAGTCTATTTTTCAGAAATTAAAAATTTTTTCTAGGTTGTTAACCTGAATTTGAATATTACTTTGAAGTTTGAAAATTACGAGGATGACATCAAAATACCCATAATTTTTGTAAGATTTTGAGCCTTATAGAGCATATATTCTTTTTCTTGCTCACTTTTTGATTATGAGTGTGTCAACATTAATTAGTTATTCTAGAACTTGCATCGATTATACATGTCGAGACCACACCTTTGATTTGATATACAGAGATGATGAAGGCACCTAGGATTTAACCCACTCACTCCACTAAAAAAACTTACATCCATAATTAACCCCTAGTGAACCCTTTTTAATCCTAACAACCCCATTTATTGACTCACCCACTAATATTAACCAAAAACTCTTTGTATTTGTTATCACCATTCTTCTTGACTACCCTTTTTGTCGAGATTTGATTTGACCAGTTGCCTAACTATGTTCTTTATTTCAGTTGTTAAAGTTCTTTATTATTACCTGATCTAAAAAAAATATCGAAGTATATTCAGTATTAGTATGATGAAAAGTGAGCTTATACAGTTAAAAGTCTATTTATTGAAGAAGAAGCTCGTATTATTAGTTTCAAAGTTTCAATTCATGTAATTATTTATTTTTCAGTTCGTTGTTTTTAGTTAGGTAATCTTTCAGGTCAATATCGATTCTGACTCTCTAATTCAGCCTGTATCCACACCTTAATCCAAGCCCCGTTACAACCATTTCAAAGACCTTTTGATTTGTGCATCATCTCATAATACAGTGGTGGAGATTTGATTTTCATGCAAGCCTATGGGATTAACTTTTCAGGTTTGACATTTGAGTGCTTAACTCTGAACCTTAAACACTTCGAGTGAATTGAGTTTATCTTTTGTGAGGATGTCAATCCTTGTAGGTTTTGGATCAGAGGTAATTATTTAAATGAGGGGAAACACCTATGTTTTGTGCTGCAAATGTATGACTTATATTGTTTGAATCTTTAGGACTCTTTGAGTTAATTTATCCATGTATAAATTATCTATGAATTATGATGAGACATTGTTGATAGGAATATTGAATCATGGAAAGTTCGTTTTAATTGTAAGTTGAGAATTTCGCTTGAGGACAAGCAAAAGCTTAAGTGTGGGGGTATGTGATAAACCGTAAAAGTAACATATTTTAATCCCACATTTAACATACTTTTGGATGATTTATCCCTTGATTTATGTAAAAAGGTGCTCTTAATCCTTTCTTTTCATGTTTTATACTCAGGAAAGCATCGGAGGATGGAAAGAACGAGAAACGGGCTCAAAACGGACCAAATTGGGCCAAAGTGAAAATCGACACGGCCGGACTTGAGCCAACACGGGCGGCGTGTCCTTGACCAGACTAGAACACGGCCTGATCATGATTTACACGGGCGTTTCACCTCATTAAAAGTCTGAACATGGCCTAAAGACGATTCACACGGGCGTGTGCCATAGTCGTGTCCTTGTCGCGGAGAAGAGCAATTTCACTCGAAAAAGGATACTTAAGGGCAAAGAAACCTATTTCAAAAGCCTATATAAACACCCTAAGTATAACCTGGAAGAGGGCGGTGAGCTAGGCCAAGGAGCCGAGCCGAAAAGGTTAGATTTGTGGGAAACACTCAAAGATAGCCAATTGATCCATCTCAAGAAACCGAAATTCTACTCAAGACGGCGGATCTCTCCTTCAATTCCTTCAGGGGGTTTTAGGGATTTCTTATGTTTTGTTTTATCTTTTCTTCTGAGATGTTTTCTTTTATTGTTGTGAACTAAACCCTTTAGATAGCTGAAGGGGATGAAACTTAGATGAATCTTGTTATCGTTTGCTGAACTATATGATAAATACTTGATTTGTTCTTAATTATGTGTTCTTAATTCTTGTGTTGATATTTCTGGGATATTGATTCAAGATTGATGTGCTTAGGTGGAGGAGCAAAAGTCCCTGCTTAAGAGTAGATCTAGCATAATTAAACGGAGTTGATCGCGCGCCTAGAGATAGGGTGACGAGATTTTGCCGGATTAGGGTGAAACCTAATATGGGAGTCCATAAATCGAGTTAATGCAATTCTAGGGGTTTTAATTAGAAAGAGATTTCAATTAATCAACCTAGGGTTAGACGTTATTCGCTTTGAGAGAGGGTTTAATATACATTAGGGAGTTTTACGGATCAAGTCAAGTGAATAAATCGTCTGGTTCAGAGTTAGATAACAAGTGAAGTCTAGGTGGATTCTTCCTAAGGGTATTGTCTTAATCAACTGAGTTTTTCCAACAAAGATTTCCCCAAATCATTCTTTTTTGGTCTTTGCGTCTTTAGCTTAGTAGTTAGTTAAATTTAGATTAAATAACAACTTCACTTATTTTAGGTTAGATAATAAAAAGAAAGTTAGTATTAGTACTTTTGGTTCCTTTGGGTTCGACAATCCGGTCTTGCCTAAGCTATACTACTGTTCGATAGGTGCGCTTGCCTCAAATTGTTGTCATAGTTAGTTTTAGGTTCGATCATTCTTTTTTTATAAATTTTAAGAATTTGACATCACGAAAACAACGATCACAATGCCATAAGCATGATATGCTATATCACATGCCAAAACACAACTTATCTCAAGTTTATAACATGATTTCATATCAAGTCATCACCATTCAATAATAAACTTACTTACCTTTCACCAGCTTATTCAATTCGATTATCATATAACATTCAATTCTCACTTTCATATAGCCAAATAAGAACATTTTGGGAAATAACATATTTATTCACATATATTTCTCATATGAATCACATATCATCACTTATACCCAAATTCACCTTTCATTCATATAGTATCTGACAATTTCATATATGCCACTTTATATATCACATCTTATTCATTTGTTCATGTTTCATTTGCACATATTCACATTTCATTTACATATACATCACATAACATTCTTTTCACATATATACTTACCTTTCATTATCAAATATTGTATACATTTCAACGTACCTGAATCGAAATGTCATTCATTTAATCACTTATTTCTCAGAACGCCCGTTGAACCGTTCGGAATCAATAAGGATAATCGGATAGCTCGTATAATGCCAACGTCCCAGACGTGGTCTTACATGTAATCAAATATTGATGCCAGTGTCCTAGACAGGGTCTTACACAAAATCATATACGATGCTGATGTCCCAGAAGTGTAACACCCCAAACCCGGCCTATACGTTACGACCGAATCTGGCATGTCACATGAAAGGAATGTCTAAAAACTGTGCATTCGTTAAAAAGCTCATATTCTTTATAGTTGTGGTGAGAAATCGAGTTTAAGTAATTTTGAATAAGAAATGGTTTATTATCATTTTAGGAAAATCCCATATTGATCATTTAATAATAAGCAATAAACAAATTGAAAGTGAAACCAAATAAAATACCCAATGCCTTATTACATAACAAAAACTCAAATAAAAATAAGTCCAAATAAAAGAAATGAATTTACGAGTAAACATATGTATAGCCTCCACGAGTCCACCTCAGCTCCCAAATCCGCGATCTAATGATTACCGCAAAAAATTTAACTAAGGGGTGAGTCATCGAGACTCGGTGTGTAAATCCCCATCCAATGTGCCCTTACACAATTTCATATGAAAATATGCATATCATGCACCCAAACCTAGCCATCCAATGCTCCTTTCTCTACCCCGTGTGGTACCAAACCCTTTGGTGGTGCCAAACCACTGGTGACCCAAAGTCACGATATCCATAAGTGTGGTGCCAAAACCTTTGGTGACCCAAAGTCACGAATAATCCAATGATGGGGCCAACCCATCGCATGATACCAAATCACTAGCGACAATCCCGTATCTCATAAGTGGGGCCAACCCACGGTGGTGTTAACCACAGGGACGAGTCGCAATGAGGTGCCAAACCTCCGTGTCCCAAAGACACGAAGTGTGATACCAAATCACTTTGGTGACCGCGATCTACAAATCCGATGATGGGGCCAACCCATCGTGTGATACCAAATCACCGGCGTCAATCTCGTATAATCAAGCGTGGGGCCAACCCATTTGTGGTGCTAAGCCACCGGGGACGAGACGGCGAGGTGCCAAACCTCCGGTGTCCCAAAGACACGAATGTGATACCAAATCACTGGTGACCGGAAGTCACGAATCCAATGATGGGGCCAACCCATCGTGTGATACCAAATCACTTTGGCGTCAATCCCGTATAATCAATCTGTAGGGCCAACCCACCGTGGTGCTAAGCCACTGGGACGAGACGCCGAGGTGCCAAACCTCCGTGACCCAAAGTCACAATAATCAATCTGTGGTACCAAACCACCTGGTGGTGCCAAACCACTGGTGTCCCAAAGACACGGATATCAATCTTCCCCCTCCTCTCATCATACCCATGCAATATGACATAATAATTCGTGTATGCAGTATGTCATGTATGCTAGACATATATCAAATATAAGTATAACATGAATTACCATCATAATCAGATAGACATAAAACAACATAATCACCCTAATCAACCTCTAAGGGTATAACCGTAATTTTACCTACCAAGGGCATTTTCGTAATTTACCCACCAAGGGTATATCGGTAATTTACCCACCAAGGGCATTTTCGTAATTTACCCTTCAGTGGTATTTCAGTAATTTACCTACTAAGGGTATTTTGGTAATTTACCCACCAAGGGTATTTTTGGTAATTTACCCACCAAGGGTATTTTGGTAATTTTGCACCTACAATGGCCTTTCCCAAAGGCCCAAATGTCACCCCGAGTGACTCAGCTACCATTTCCGGTCGTACCGGACGATTGGGCCTAAAACTCGATTCCGGCCCATTCGGGCCCACACGCTCGTGTGGCCCACCTAGCACAAATCTAGCCATGTATATAAGTTCCATCTAGTCTGGTTCACTATATACTACACAATCGCACCATTTACTCATAAGGGCCCACGGGCCCATTGGGCCCACTTCGCCCATCGCGCGCCCAAGCAAAACCCCAACCCACAAGAATACTACTTATGGCCTCAACTATCGCGCCGAGCCCCCCACGCGTGCGCTCGCACGCTCGTGTGGCTACTATTGCCGTGTGACCGGCACTTTGGCATTTGCCGCTCTACAACTAGAGTAGAGAGAGTTACACACACCGATAGGGACGGTGTTAATCCGCGCTCCGACCACTCCTGTGCCCAAACGCCTTCCAAGGTGTCAACCCTCCTCTGGAATGCTCTTTATATAGCTAGATCTTCACCTTCCTTCTTTGTATCTTTCCGATGTGGGATCCCTTCACGTGAGAGTTTAAATTCAACTGAAACTCTTCCCGTCCCGCACCGCAAAATAAATACTCCTCGCTTCTCATGAGATTCGAACCGTGCTCCCTTGCAACATAATCCACGCTGCTAGCCACTTGGCCACAAGCTCCTCTTGTGTCTTAAACCATGCGCAACTAAATATAAATCTATAGCCAAATTCCGAGGTCCAAGTAAAAGAAAACCAAAATGCAAAAGCCAAGACTTGAACCTTGGACCTCCTTCCTTCCTTGTGGCGTCACTCCCTTGCCTCTTAAGTGGCGTCACTTTGCCACTACACCACACACTCCTTTTGTGTCATTTTCCTCTACATTTTATTCTTAAGGCCTACCTGCCAACTTCCAGGGTTTTTTTTCCACCTAAAACCAAAATTTCCCCAAAGCTAATATTTGATCCCGGGACTTCATAGAAGCCCTCTAACCTTCCAAAATAACTTACCTAATAAGTCTAACTTGCATTAATGCCGTTCTCAAAAATTTTAAAACAAGGCCCATTGGGCCCAATCCTACTAGGCCCAATTTCGGGATGTTACAAGAAGTAACACCCCAAACCCGGTCTATGCGTTAAGGTCAGATTTGGTATGTCACACGAAATAAATGTACATCTAGCCCTTTAAAGAAAATTTAATTAAAACAGATTTTCAAAAAAAAAAATTGACGTGGAGTTTATTGAAAACTAAGGTTAATTGATAAATCATACAATTTGAGACGTAAGAATTTATAAATTGAAACTTAGAAAAATTTAATTAATATTTTGAGAAGATTTAAAAGAGTTTGAAAATAAAATTAAAAAAAAAATTAGAGAACATTGTTAAGAGAAAATTTTTCGAGTTAAATTATTTAAGAAAGTTATTATGAAACCCTTTTTGCATATCCATTTGAGAAAAACATTTATTTAAATGTTTTAGAACAATCCCACTTGAAGTATTTTAAGCAAATTATAAAATCCATCAAACATTAAACAACATTAAAATTTATCCAGAGGCCTTATTACAATTTAACTTAAAATAGCAAAATAATTAAAAGTACTTAAAAGAAATCTGGAATTTAAATAACCAATTATTCGTAGTATGGCCTCCACTAAGTCGTCCACGGCCCAAGTCTCCGTCACTGATCATTACCTGAGAAGGGTAAGGAAAATGGGGTGAGTTACTAGAACTCAGTGTGTAACCCACTTACCATTGTCCACTGGGCCAAAATCCAATTAAGCATTTATTGGGCCAAAGCCCATTTACAATTATAATACAATAATAACATATATAATATGAATATGATATGCAATTCCCAAACCAAACCTAATTTCCATCCGCTACACACCACCCGTACCAACCAGCACACCTGTGGGGAGCTTTAGTCACCCACCCCGCCAACACACCAAAATAGGCATTAAGCCGTCTATATTAATTTGTGGACAAGCGACCAGATTCACAGAGTTTACATGGCATTGCCATTTTTCAGATTTGTGGCAGAGCCACCAGAATTTTGTAGCAAAGCTACCAGAACTTCTCTTCATTGATATCCCATCCCATGCAATCCATGTATATAATGCATATTCATTTACAACAATTCATTCAAATATTTATTACGAACAATAAGGCCCATTATAACAATTATCACAATCTGGCCCATATCACAATCCGGCCCATATATCAAATATCACAATTGGCCCATATAACCAATATTTCATTTTGGCCCATATAGCAAATATCACAATTGGCCCATATATCAAATATCACAATTGGCCCATATATCAAATATCACAATTGGGCCATATATCAAATATCACCTTTATCGATTTGGCCCATTGAGGGCAATTTTGTAATTTTCACAGTCTTAATACCGATTTCATAGTCTTTACCAACATAGTGATAATTATGCCATTTTACCCGATTTCACTAACATGTGATTTAATCAAGCGATTAACACAATATAATTATCTAACCCATGAAATACGGTGTGAGATTACACACACGACACGGTAAGCACTACACTTTCCTGATCGTCGACACCTAAAAATATTTTTAACGCTCGATTAGATCATGTACACTTATAGTAAATCTACTCTAAGATAAACGGTCTAGGTTTTTACCCTCGGAATTGCGAACAACTACTATTTTTCGGTTCTCCCCGGTTGACAGTCCACAACCCGGTGGATAATCCTGAATCGCTGATGCCTCACAATTGTGAACAACCTCGAATAGTTTCTTCTCACTGGATGAGGGTCCACAACCCGGTGGAAAGTCTCGAATCGCCGAAATAGCCCTTCGTTTGAATTTAGGAGTAGGGATCGCTAACCCGCTCCTTTTTCGATCACCAATCACTACCCCTTTTGATACGATATTGCTTGCCTCCATTGAAAACAAATATTAGTCCAAACTAATATTACGTTGTTATGAATGATAGATCTTAGAAGTGAGGTCGACTTACCACAAAAATCCGTATGATCGCAAGATAATAATTCGAGCGATTACGTACCTAAAACATATAGTCGATAAATTATCCTTCAATCCGATTAATACAATAACCAAGGGAGTTATTGAAAAAAGACTATGAGAGAGCTTCCTTACCTTGAACAATGAGATTCCAGTTTCTCACGATCTTCCTATTGCTAAGGTCGATTAAACGATGTTGTAGTAATTGGCACTCCACTATACCACTACAAAGAAGAGAATGATCTTCTTTGAGAGAGTATAATAATATGATGGTTTCGGTTCATATGATCCTCCCAAATCAAAACTTATATTCGGCACTAAGAGAAATAAAACAAGATAAAATGTTGGAAGAATGCTTACCGATTGCTCAAAGATTGAATGTAAGTATGGATGAGAAGAAAGGTAGAAAAGAAATGAGAGTTCGGTTTATAAAGAAAATATAAATTAATATTCGGCTATATGAAATGATCAAACAAAAGTTTGTGATTAAAAGATGGTGTCGGTTTTGAGAAGATAAAGAATTAAAGGAATGGTTAAAAGAAAAAGAAGATGGGAGGTTTGATGATTGATAGATGATTCGGCTATCAAGAGGGAGATAAACAAGAGATGAAAATCTTGATCAAACAAAAGAGTGAGAAAATGCACAAATGTGCTAGTCTAATTCGGCCAAAGTAAAAAGAAAGAAGAAAAATATGGTCACCAAGGCTAGCAATTTCGGCACAAAGCAAAAGAAAGAATTGGGAGAAAACACCAAATTGCAAAAGTGATTTTTTGGCCTAACAACACCAAAATCCTACCAAAAGACTAAGCAAATTTTGGCTACCACACTATAGCCCCCAAAACCGTCCACATACATGCTCTAAAAGTCAAAAACTTTGCCAACCATCCCTTTCCATAACATTTTCCTTGAATTATGCCACATGTTCCCCTTACATGCCATTTTCATTTGATTCCTTTCCTTAACTTCAATCTTTCCTAAATCCTTTAGCCATCTTGCCATAAAAATAAAAGTCCAACTTACCATAACTAGTTCTTGGCCGACACTATAAGGAAGGAAAGCAAAAATAAAAATCACAAATGCACATAAAGGGATTCGAACTCCTTCCCTCAAGGTAATACATATGGCGCCATCTCCTCTTCACTACTAGCTCACTTATGCTAGCTATTTACCAATTTTATTTCCTTAAGCTTTAAGGTCACTTACTCCATTTCCTTAAAGTGCTAAATGCCAAAAGTTTTTACTAGATCCAAATAAATCTCGAGCCTTCTCAAGACTACTTAAACACATACAATTGATAGTCTAACAAGCTCAGCACCAAAATAATGCAGCATATAATATTCAAATTCTAGGATGTTACACCAGACATGGTCTTACACGTAATCTCTAATCGATGCCAGTGTCCCAGACACGGTCTTACACGATATCTCAAATCGTTGCCAACTTCCTAGACATGGTCTTAAACAAAATCATATACGGAATCCTATGTCATGACATATGTATCCTCTACTATTCCTAGGGTTTGTACGGGGCTTTTTGGACATCGTCACGTTATCAGAACTTTCTCGTATTCATATATTCTGCTTCTCGAACAATTCAATATCATAATAACATATATATAACTTTTTCAAAATAAATACATTTGCATGACCATTCGGCATTGAATTCAATCATACAAATAATATGCATTTTTAACATGATTTTGTAATGTTTATTAAAATACGAACTTACCTCGTTCGTAGTAATGACAAATTAAGTCGACTAATCCAATATTTTGACTTTCCTACGATCTAGATCCGAATTCCGCTTTTGCCAATCTAATTAATATCAAAATTTACTTACTTATTCAACATTTCATTCAATTTTCATCCAAAAACACATAAAAGGGCAATTTGCACTTTAGCCCCTAAATTCACATTTTTGACATTTTAGTCCCTATTTCACAAAACACAAAATATTCAAATTTTCACCACACCCATGCTTGGCCGAATATTCATGTAGTCTCTAGCAGCCCATATATTTCATTTGTTTCACATTTTAACCCCTAAATTTCTCATTTTCACAAATTAGTCCATAATTAGCAAATTCGTCAAAAATCCCAATACAAAACATATTCATCTATCACCAAGCTTTCATATTTCACCATTTAATAACAAAAAACTCAAATTTTCATCAATATCATCTCATGAAAACATCAAAAATTCCATGAATTAAGACATGGGCTAACTACAACAAGATGCAACAATCTCAAAAACGTAAAAATCATCAAAAATCGATCAAAGAACATACCTTAATCACCCAATTTCCTAGCCGAACCCTAGCTTGCTCTTAAGCTTTCTTTCTTTTCAAATTTTTGGTAGTGGAAACATGAATAAAAGATGAACATATGTTTTCTTTTAATTTAATTAAACTTATTTCATGAATTACCAAATTAACCTTAATTAATAAACAAAAACATCACTTAATGGTTGTCCATAAAAGTCCATTAACCATGTTAATGGTCCATTTTCTTAATAAGGACCTCACACCTAATATGTCTTAGAAATTCGGCACTTCATCAAATAGAACACATCTTTTGAATTTTATGTAATTTAGCCCTTTTTTTTTTCAAATCGAGCACACAAACGATAAAATTTTCATACGCAACTTTCACACATGCTTAATAACATACTGTAAATATGGAAAAATAATATTAAAATATTTTTTTGACTCGGATTTGTTGTCTCAAAACCACTGTTTCGACTAAGGTCTAAATCGGGCTGTTACAAAAGGACGAAAATGTCAAATGTTATGGATTATGTAATTGATGAGTTTAGTATGTTTTTGAACTTTTATTATAAATTATTAAGCTTTATTGTTAAATAAGACTATTTTGTAAAGTAATATTTAGCAATTTTAATGTTAAAGGACTAAATTGTTAAATGTTATGGATTATGTAATTGATGATTTTAGTATGTTTTTGAAGTTTTATGATAAATTATTAAGCTTTATTGTTAAATAAGACTATTTTGTAAGTATTTTTTTGTAATTTTAATGTTAAATGACTAAAATGTTAAAGTGATAAAATTACTAAGACTTGATGTGAAATAACAAGTATGGGCTGTAATGGAGTAGTACACAATTCGGTTGAATTTAGATTTGATTAAAATTGGTTAAATTGCATGTTTTGGACTTAGGGACTAAATTGCGTAAAAGTGAAATGTCAGGGGTAATCTTGTAAAAATATCAAAAAAGATTTAATTGCATAAAATGAGTTAATTTTACTGTTGGAATTAGTTATTTGAATGAAATTAATATTTTAGATCAAGAACGAGTGGAAAAATACCGAGGGAAAGAGAAAATTTCAGAATAGTCCCTTTATCTTTGTCATCGCTGTAGTTTAGTTAGGTAAGTTCGTTTGATTTAATTTTAATACATTTTTAAACGTATTATATGAACTTAAATGTATAATGTTGGATTATGTTTTTGCATGTAATTGAAAATGGAAATAATGAATTGATGTGACATCGATCACTAATTGAGATATTCGGAGCCGATGAATGTTTGGTTGTTGAACTAATGCTTGCATATGGAATATGAGATAGTGAGATATTCATGTATTGTTCTGTGATGAAATGCTTTGAACCGATGAACGTAGGATAGAGTACAAGTGGCATGCCAATAGGTTATTATGTGCGCAGTACGAGATTGATTTGAGTAGTGAAGATGAATTTTGTATATTCTCTGTTTACTGGATATGTTGAGGTCTCGTATTTGTTGCGGACTATCGTGTTCTATTACAATGTTATCTGGTGTGCTAGATGGTACTGACTCTTATGAGCATCTATTGTGCTGGATGGTTAACCATGTACTCGCATCCACTTATCATTCATCGGGCTATGTTATTAATCTCTGAAAATTATTGAAATGTGGAACTGATTTGTACTATTGTACTGAGCATTACTCACCTGTTGTGAGCTATGATTGACATGATTTCTGAGAATAATTTTATTGACAGGAACTCTATTTAGTAATCTTGTTATTTTATTTATTATGTTTATTAGGTAAGCCTTATTGTTTTAATCGACGAACTTGCTAAGCTATATGAAAGCTTACTCATGTTATTGTTTCGTTTCCTTGTAGATACTGTTTGGGAAAGTCAGAGATCAGATCAACCTGAAGGAAATCACACTATCGAGGATCTTGGTAGATTTTGGATTCAAACTTGGCTTATATGGCATGTAATAAAGGGATTTGAGTTTGTTTTGTAATAGTCCATAAGTACTTATCTTATATAGCTTGGTGTGCTTATTATGTTTAGTTCATTAGCTATTGATTTGTATGCATTTGAATTGTGGTGTTAATGATGACACATTGGCTAAGCACATAAGTGGATCATTTTGGCATGCTTTAAGTGCTTTTGAATGTGTTTTGAGGGCTTGTATGCATGTACTTTTGATCTGTTTAGGTACCTAAGCATTTGGATGTGAAATGAGCATATTTTGGGGCAATTTTAGGCACACACAGCCTAGGACACGGGCTGTCTCACTGCCGTGTATCACACACGGGCAACCCACACAGGCGTGTCCCAAGCGTGTTAGTTGTAGGGTTCACACGGGTTGGCACACGGCCTACGACACGGCCGTGTGACCCAAGTCAGAGGGTTACATGGCCCATGCACACGTATGTGTGAGGTCGCACACGGGCGTGTATGATAGCTATACAACCATGTCTAGAGCCACACGGTTTGGGTTCTATCACACGGCCTAGACATACGGTCGTGTGACCCCTATTTTGAAAATTTTTAGTTTTTCCTTAAACATCTTGATTTGTTTCGAATTGGTCTCTAATTGTTCCTAAACTATTTTTAAGGCCTCGCAGGTTCAATTTGAGTCCCATAAATGTATGTTTACTCCAACCTGAATTATTTATGAAATTTATTAATTAAATTTGTAAACTCAATGCTATCTGTTATTGATTATTTTGAAATGTATGGTAACACTCCGTAACCCTAATCCAAAGACGAAAATGAGTTATGGATGTTTATAACGCGTAGGTTTGTGCAAGTGTACACAGTCGTTATCAAGTAATAAGTAAGCATCGAGTTATCGTCTCCACAGGGATTGTATTTGTGCTAAGTCACTTAATTTGTAAAATTATATTAACAATTTGGTAAATAAAAACACAATATGATTGAGAAGTGATGATTAAAATTAAGTATATTAAACTAAATGCAATGATCTCTAATACAAATTATCCTAAATATGCAAACTATATGAATGAATAGATTTTAGCAAAATTAAACACAATTTGCAACAATTATAACATAAATAAAATAGGACAATTACTTTAATTAAACTCAATTTATTATCAACATGGTTAATAACATCCGAAAAAACATTCCATGGCAACTCGATCTTTCATGAGTTTGGAAACCACATTAGGTCCTTTCGGAATCCTTTACTTAGTAAATACGCATTTTACTGATCCTTATTTACTAAGGGTTTCTTAGCATTCGTGTGAGGTAATAGGGACGTGTTAGGTTTGAAACAGTTTAATCACACAAATCTAAAAACTATGCAGATAACAGAGCTTGGTTAGAGTTGTTATGCAACCTGCAATTTAATTGGGTTAGGATCTAAATTGAGAATGTACATTTCAATTATGTGTCCACTAGCCGTCGTCTGGTTAGGATCGCTCAGCTAATTTAGGTGCATTTCTGTAACAGCCCGATTTAGGGCCTAATCAGAATAGTGGTTGCGAGACCACAAATTCGAAGTAAAAAATATGTGTTTTTATGATTTTTATGAGGCTTATGCTGTGGTTGCATGATTGTGTGAAAATTTAATGAGGAAATTTTATTTATTAGTGATCAATTTGTCCATTAGGACTAAATTGCAAAGATTAGAAAATATGAGATTCTAGAAGATTTAAGTATGAAATAGAATTATAAAGATTACTAGAGGTCCTTATTTAGCAATTAGACCATTAAATGTCAAGATGGAAAAAAATGGACATGGGAAGGAAAAATCTCAAGGAAGGGGCCTTCAGGGCAAAATGGTCATTTGGTTAATAAAAGAATTAAAAAGGGAAAATAAGATAGAAATCATGTCCATTTTCTCCCATAGCCGAAAATTTCAAGGAAGACATAGCTAGGGTTTCTTCAACTTCCAAGCTTGATTGTAAGTACATCCTAGCCCCGTTTTTAATGTTTTTCATATTTTTGAGATCCTCGTAGCTCGATTTAGCTATTTCTAGCTATATTTTGAGCTAGGGTTTATTGTAACGCCCCGAATTCGGGCCTAGAAGAATTGGGCTTTGGGCTTTGGGTCTCAGAAAATTTTTAAGTAAGCAAGAAAAAGACAATTGGCATGTGGGCTTTGAGGGTAATGAATTTGGAGTGTCTATGGGTGTTAGAGATGTTCTGGGATCAAGTAAGGGTATAGGAAAAATTTTAGTTTTAGCCCAAGGGAGCTGTGACTTCAGTTAGTAGGCCTTTTAAATAAATGAAGAAGAAAAATGACAAAAAAGAGCTTGTGGTGTAGTGGCAAAGTGGCGCCACTTAGGGAGCAGGGAGGTGGCGTCATTAGCACGCAAGGGAATCCAAGGTTCGAGTAGTGGCATGGTATTTTGTTGGGATTTAATTTTTGCCTTCTAGATGGTTAGTAGTGGTGTTGGATGTGAACTCTGAAGGAAGTGTTCATGAGAGAAAATTAAGGAAGGGATAAATGAGCTTATCTTAGAGAAAATTTAGGATGAGATTGAGGAGTTATCAGGGAGAAAAGTTAGGAGCTGAGAAGTGTGAAGAGTTGGTGCCGTTGTGGGAAGTGGGCAGTGTATAAATTCGGCTTAGGAGGGTAAATGAGTGCTGTTTTTGGGTTTTTTAGGGGGTATTACGAATTTTCATTGTGGCTATCGGCATTTGGATAGTTTTGCAAATAAGTTAGTCTTTCTTTTCTTTACCGAATATCTTGTAGTTACCCTCACACAAGCACATTTGATCTTTTCTTTTCTTCCCCTCATTATGTTCTTCTGTTGCCGAATTCTTCCATTGCCGAAAAACCATCATTCCTTTTTGCCGAATTCTCTCTTAGCCAAACTTTTCTATTTCCGAATTACCATCATCTTCTCCTGCCGAAATCCCCCATTAGTGCCGAATCTTTGTTGTTTTTCTCTATCACAAATAAGTTGGTATCTACTCCCAGTCAAGGTTAAAAGCCGAATCTCGTTTGGTAGGCCGCAGGATCTAAGGTTGGATTCGGTAAGTATTCTGTTAACTCCCCTTAGTACGTTTTGTTGAAAGCCGAAGGGCGATCTAATTTCTCATTGTTGTGGATCTTGTATTAACAAGGGTAAGGTTCAGAGATCACTAGCGTGGTAGGATCGTTAGTAAGGGTCTAGGGTACACTTGTGATTAGCAGCTAAGGAAGGGCCATTAGAACCCGGGGGCACACGGTAAGGTTACGGTAAGGTTTCGGCTTTTGAGTAAATATTTTTGATTAAGTATGAGTAGTTGATTGAAGGTTGGTTGGTTGTAGGATCAAGGCTAAGGATAGGATAGCACGTCGCAGTGATCAGGTGTGTACAAACACTACACACACGATATCGGCATTGCCGAAAAGCCGAAAGTGGCTAAATGGGCTCAGTGGGCCCTAAGGCTAAGTTTGATGGAATGGTTTGGTTGTTATACGAATTGAATTAGTCTTGCATGATGCATGATCTGGATATGTTTTGGGCCTAATAGGTCATATGGTAAGATTTGGGCCTAATGGGCCGTAAGGTTGTAATTTCGGTTTGATGGGCTTTATGGGGACGTAAGCAGATATGCTAGGGTTATGGACTTAGGCCTAGTTTGAACAACTCTTCAATTTCATAAGACTTAAGTTAATTAAACATGCCTGTAGACAAGTCGATTAGTTAGAGTGTGGTAACCGACATATGCATGTCTAGGATTGGATCTAGTGAGAGCTTGGTATTTAAGCGGTCCGAGTAACCCACCTCCTCTTTTCTGAGATCCTACCTGATGCATAGTGTTTGTTCACTTTAACCGCGAGGACTTGTTTATGGGCCAAAGTTTATAACTAAAACCCGAGGGGGACTAAAATACCCTTATATTGGAAAATTACTAAAATACCCTATATTGGAAATTTACTAAAATACCCTTATGTTGGAAAATTACTAAAATACCCTTATATTGTAAAATTACTAAAATACCCTTATATTGTAAAATTACTAAAATACCCTTATATTGTAAAATTACTAAAATACCCTTTTATTGTAAAATTACTAAAATACCCTTATATTGTAAAATTACTAAAATACCCCTATTTGTAAAATTACCAAGATACCCCTAATTTGCCAAATTACCAAAATACCCCTGTAGGGTGGGTAGTGAAATGAAGAAAATGCCCCTATGTGATGAATATGGGTTTGTGGATGTTACTTTTGTGTTTGATGCATTCACATGATATTCTGCTTAGGATGCATATGTGTGGGAATTATGGTACGGAGGAAGATTTTGAGGATCGCATGGCCGTATGGTATGGATCCGGGATCGCATAGCCGTATGGTATGGATCCACCACAGGCTTTTTAGCCACCGAGCAGCCATGCTACACCGATAATGTTACCGAGGGCTGTGTGCCATTAATATGGGCTTCGTGCCGTAATTATGGGCTTTGTGCCAATACCGAAGGCTGTGTGCCGTAATTATGGGCTTTGTGCCAATACCGAAGGCTTTGTGCCAATCATATTTACCGTGGCTATGTGCCTAACATATATATATTGATGACTCTGTGTCAATATTTGAGGATCTCATGGCCGTATGGTATGGATCCAGGATCGCATGGCCGTATGGTATGGATCCACCGGTGGCTTTAAGCCCAATATATGATTAGCGACTTCTTCGCAACGTTCTGTAGTATCACATAGCGGGCGCCCCCATGGTGTGTAGCGGAGGGGTGGGTCGAGCTAGAATTCCCCACAGGAGCCATAAGGTTGGAAGGGAAATGGTGTGTGTAGAGGATGGATTTTTGGGCTGGGTTTTGCATTATCTGTTTATAAATGATACGATATGATATGATATGAGGTCATTGTGGGCTAAGGCCCAATACCATCGATTTTGTTAGGGCTTAGGCCCAATGTGAATATTTGTATGTGATTTGATTGCCAAGGGTTGTACACACTGAGTTTCGAAACTCACACCTTTAATTTTAAATGTTTCAGGTAATCCTGAATAGGCGGCTCGACGAGGGAGAGGACTCGGAGATGGCCGCACTACAAGTTGTTCAAATGTTTTAATTTATTCAAATGATTCTGTTTAAATACTTTGTTTTTTCCATTGGATTGTAATAAGGCCATGTAACTCCTATTTGACTTTGAATTTTGGGTTTATTATTATTATTGTTTCAACTGCCCACTTAAGAAATTTCATAAAATTATTAAAGTGTTAATATGGTTTTCGAAATAATCTTTTGTTTTGGGCTTTTGGGCCTTAAATGGTTAACTAGTAAATTGTTTTGAAGTGCGCCTTTAATGTGACATTCCAGATTCGGGCCTAACTTCTAGGCCGGGTTTAGGGTGTTACATTTAGTGGTATCAGAGCCAAGTTCCAAAGCTCGGGCTGTGAAATGGGCCTTATGTTTTGGGTTTTTAAAACACGTAGATTAAGAAGTTTTTACAGGATTCTTGAAGTGTGGTTCACCGAGCCCTCGACGTTGAGCCAAGTAAGTTCTCTGTACTAGAATTGCTTAAATTAATGAACTATGTAGGTAATGGGCTACTTAAAATAGGCTTTTAGAGACTAAGGCCCGTAGGAAACTTAAGCCTGTAGTGGATTCTCGATCGCGGAATAACTTTAAGAAAATTGTTGTTACTTACATAAGACATGTGCCCTAAACAAGTGGAACTATGTACTAATTTCATAAAATTCCTAATTCGGATAATACGAGAATCAAAGATGAGCACTAGAAGAGGAGGAAGAGGTCGTGGCCGAGGCTGTAGAAGTGTTAGGGCTTTGAAAACATTTGAATATTAATTTGGTACTTATTCTGCGTATGTTTGAGAATGTTTGCGATAGGTGGATGTTTTGGGTATGTATTAAAATTATTAGGGTCAGAGTGCGCAGCGGTAGCGTGGTGGGGTAGTTGATACACGACCACCCTGTTAGTTGGAAATTTCGGGGACGAAATTTCTTTTAGGAGGGGTGAGTTGTAACGCCCCGAATTTGGGCCAAGAAGAATTGGGCTTTGGGCTTTGGGTCTCAGAAAATTTTTAAGTAAGCAAGAAAAAGACAATTGGCATGTGGGCTTTGAGGGTAATGAATTTGGAGTGTCTAGGGGTGTTAGAGATGTTCTGGGATCAAGTAAGGGTATCGAAAAAATTTTAGTTTTAGCCCAAGGGAGTTGTTACTTCAGTTAGTAAGCCTTTTAAATAAATGAAGAAGAAAAATGACAAAAAAGAGCTTGTGGTGTAGTGGCAAAGTGGCGCCACTTAGGGAGCAGGGAGGTGGCGTCATTAGCAGACAAGGGAATACAAGGTTTGAGTAGTGGCATGGTATTTTGTTGGGGATTTAATTTTTGCCTTCTAGATGGTTAGTAGTGGCGTTGGATGTGAACTCTGAAGGAAGTGTTCATGAGAGAAAATTAAGGAAGGGATAAATGAGCTTATCTTAGAGAAAATTTAGGATGAGATTGAGGAGTTATCAGGGAGAAAAGTTAGGAGCTGAGAAGTGTGAAGAGTTGGTGTCGTTGTGGGAAGTGGGAAGTGTATAAATTCGGCTTAGGAGGGTAAATGAGTGCCGTTTTTGGGTCTTTTAGGGGGTATTACGTATTTTCATTATGGCTTTCGGCATTTGGATAGTTTTGCAAATAAGTTAGTCTTTCTTTTCTTTACCGAATATCCTGTAGTTACCCTCACACAAGCACATTTGATCTTTTCTTTTCTCTCCCTCATTATGTTCTTCTGTTGCTGAATTCTTCCATTGCCGAAAAACCATCATTCCTTTTTGCCGAATTCTCTCTTAGCCAAACTTTTCTATTTCCGAATTACCAGCATCTTCTGTTGCCGAAATCCCCAATTAGTGCTGAATATTTGTTGTTTTTCTCTATCACAAATCAGTTGGTATCTACTCTCAGTCAAGGTTAAAAGCCGAATCTCGTTTGGTAGGCCGCAGGATCTAAGGTTGGATTTGGTAAGTATTCGTTAACTCCCTTAGTACGCGTTTTGTTGAAAGTCTGAAAGGCGATCTAATTTCTCATTGTCGTGGATCTTGTATTAACAAGGGTAAGGTTCAGAGATCACTAGCGTGGTAGGATCGTTAGCAAGGATCTAGGGTACACTTGTGATTAGCAGCTAAGGAAGGGCCATTAGAACCCGGGGGCACACGGTAAGGTTACGGTAAGGTTTCGGCTTTTGAGTAAATATTTTTGATTAAGTATGAGTGGTTGATTGAAGGTTGGTTGGTTGTAGGATCAAGGCTAAGGATAGGATAGCACGTCGCAGTTGATCGGTGTGTACAAACACTACACACACACGATATCGGCAATGCCGAAAAGTCAAAAGTGGCTAAATGGGCCCGGTGGGCCCTGAGGCTAAGTTTGATGGAATGGTTTGGTTGTTATACGAATTGAATTAGTCTTGCATGATGCATGATCTGGATATGTTTTGGGCCTAATAGGTCATATGGTAAGATTTGGGCCTAATGGGCCGTAAGGTTGTAATTTGGGTTTGATGGGCTTTATAGGGACGTAAAGCGGATATGCTAGGGTTATAGACTTAGGCCTAGTTTGAACAACTCTTCAATTTCATAAGACTTAAGTTAATTAAACATGCCTGTAGACAAGTCGATTAGTTAGAGTGTGGTAACCAGACATATGCATGTCTAAGATTGGATCTAGTGAGAGCTTGGTATTTAAGCAGATGCGAGTGACCCACCTCCTCTTTTCTCGAGATCGCACTGGTGCATAGTGTTTGTTCACTTTAACCATGAGGACTTATTTATGGGCCAAAGTTTATAACTAAAACCCGAGAGGGACTAAAATACCCTTATATTGGAAAATTACTAAAATACCCTTATATTGGAAAATTACTAAAATACCCTTATGTTGGAAAATTACTAAAATACCCTTATGTTGGAAAATTACTAAAATACCCTTATATTGTAAAATTACTAAAATACCATTATATTATAAAATTACTAAAATACCCCTGTTTGTAAAATTACCAAGATACCCCTAATTTGCCAAATTACCAAAATACCCCTGTAGGGTAGAATTACGAAAATACCCCTGGGTAGTGAAATGACGAAAATACCCCTATGTGATGAATATGGGTTTGTGGATGTTACTTTTGTGTTTGATGCATTCATATGATATTCTGCTTAGGATGCATATGGGTGGGAATTATGGTACAGAGGAAGATTTGAGGATCGCATGGCCGTATGGTATGGATCCGGGATTGCATAACCGTATGGTATGGATCCACCACAGGCTTTTTAGCCACCGAGCAGCCATGCTGCACCGATAATGTTGCCGAGGGCTGTGTGCCATTAATATGGGCTTCGTGCCGTAATTATGGGCTTTGTGCCAATACCGAAGGCTTTGTGCTAATCATATTTACCGTGGCTATGTGCCTAACATATATATATTGATGACTCTGTGTCAATATTTGAGGATCGCATGGCCGTATGGTATGGATCCAGGATCGCATGGCCGTATGGTATGGATCCAGGATCGCATGGCCGTATGGTATGGATCCAGGATCGCATAGCCGTATGGTATGGATCCACCGGTGGCTTTAAGCCCAATATATGATTAGCAGCTTTGCTGCAACGTTCTGTAGTGTCGCAACCGGGCTACCCATGGTGTGTAGCGGAGGGGTGGGTCGAGCTAGAATTCCCCACAGGAGCCATAAGGTTGGAAGGGAAATGGTGTGTGTAGAGGATGGATTTTTGGGCTGGGTTTTGCATTATCTGTTTATAAATGATACGATATGATATGATATGAGGTTATTGTGGGCTAAGGCCCAAGACCACCGATTTTGTTAGGGCTTAGGTTCAATGTGAATATTTGTATGTGATTTGATTGCCAAGGGTTGTACACACTGAGTTTCGAAACTCACACCCTTAATTTTAAATGTTTCAGGTAATCCTGAATAAGCGACTCGACGAGGGAGAGGACTCAGAGATGGCCACACTACAAGTTGTTAAAATGTTTTAATTTATTCAAATGATTCTGTTTAAATACTTTGTTTTTTCCATTGGATTGTAATAAGGCCATGTAACTCCTATTTGACTTTGAATTTTGGGTTTATTATTATTATTGTTTCAACTGCCCACTTAAGAAATTTCATAAAATTATTAAAGTGTTAATATGGTTTTCGAAATAATATTTTGTTTTGGGCTTTTCGGCCTTAAATGGTTAACTAGTAAATTATTTTGAAGTGCGCCTTTAATGTGACATTCCAGATTCGGGCCTAACTTCTAGGCCAGGTTTGGGGTGTTACATTTATGTTCAAAAATTTACCCATGTATGATATGCATGTATTTTGATAATTTATGGAGGAATATGAAAGTTTGTTGTATGATAAACATCTTTTTCTAAGTGATTTTCATGAAAAATGCATAAAATGACCAAATTGTAAAAGTTATAAAAATAGTCATACATGAGTGAAATAGTGGAAATTGGGGGCTGTTGTAGTCAAGAAAATAATTCGGCTAGGCTTAAAATACAAGAAAGTTGAATAAAAATCATTTTACGAGCCTAGGGGCAAAAGTGTAATTATGTGAAAGTTTAGGGGCAAAATTGTAATTTTTCCAAAATATGATTCATGAGTTAATTTAGTTAATGTGAGTATTAAACAAGTGAAATTGCTATTATAGATCAAGAAACACGAAGCCCGGACTGAAACCGAGGCAAGAACAAAGTTGTGGACTAAATCGAACATCTACACCTATTTTGAATACCGAGGTAAGTTTGTGTGAAATTAAAGCTATACAATGTTATTATGCTTGTAATTATTTGATTTTATGAGAAATGAATATAAATTATATGAAGTTGATTTATGATGCTTCGATGAGATTGAAATGAGAATATATAAGATGAAGTCTCGGTTGAAGATTCGAAATAATGAGGATACCTATGTCACGACATGAGATAAGGAAGGTCCCGTATAAGACCATGTCTGGGATATGGCATCGGCACTGAATGTAGGTCCCGTATAAGACGATGTCTGGGACATGGCATCGGCACCGAATGTAGGTCTCGTATAAGACCATGTTTGGGACATGGCATCGGCACCGAATAAGGAAGGTCCCGTGTAATACCATGTCTGGGACATGGCCTCGGCACCAAAGAAAGATCTTATGTAAGACCATGTCTGGGACATGGCATCGACATCTATTTACGATCTCGTATAAGACCATGTCGGGGACATGGCATCGACATTGAGAGATGAGATCCCGTGTAAGACCATATCTGGGATATAGCATCGGCATCAAGAGGTGATCCCATGTAAGACCATATTCGGGATATGGAATTGGCATCGTGATACATGTATGATGAGGTTGAGTATCCTCCGATATTCTGAGTAGTTCAGTGGGCAAAAGAGTTAAGTATGCAAAGATGACAAAGAGCTAGGTTATACAATGATTTCAAAGAGTTATATTTAAGTTAAGGATGAAAATGATTTAAGTTTATGTTCAAGATAGCATATGTGCTAAATTATGTGATGAAGTGACACAGGTACCATGAGTAAAATACGAGTTATGAAACTGTAATATGATATGTGGTGGGTAAGCGTAAGTATGAGTAAGTATGTCAAAGTACTTGAGAACTCGTGTTGCTATCGTTCTATAAGATGAATGGATTTTATCATAAGTACTTATGTTGTTATTCTTAGTTCATGCAAACTTACTAAGCTATATGCTTACCCCTTTCTTTTCCCTTTTCCTTGTAGTATCGCCAAGCTAGCTCGGGGATTGTAGAACGTCGATCACACTATCAACCATTCTTTTGGTATAGTAAAGTTGAATTATTTGGGCTATGGCATGTATAAGAACTTGGTCATCTTGTGTTATGTCATATTTGAAAGCCGAAGTGTTGGCTATCAATGTTATACACTCATTTTGTAAATGGCCATTGGGTATTGGCCAATATTGGTCAAATTTCATATTTTAATGATAATGAGTTTTACAAAGAGAAAGTTCATGCAATTGATAGAGTAAAATGTGAAGTGTATGAATGAGGATTTAGGGTATTCTTCATAGTGTGTTATTGCCATATTATATGTTGCTTGTGGTAGTATATGTGTGTTTATGTTTCAGGGTGGCAATTGGTTTGGTAAATAGCCTTATAATTGTCCACACGGGTAGACACACGGGCGTGTGTCTAGGCCGTGTGTGACACACAGCCAGCCCCATGGGTGTGCTGATAGGCCGTGTGTCCCCTGCATCAAAATTTCGAAAATTCAATTCGTCACACGGGCTAGTACACGGGCGTGTGACTAGGCCATGTGCCCTTAAGAGCTTGCTGACGTCATAAACAAAATACCCAGGTTTATCACACACGGGTGAGAACACGGGCGTTTCTAGGCCGTGTGAGGGACACGGGCCATTGACACGGGCGTGTGTCCGGCCGTGTGAAAATTCTTGTAGGTTTAAAACGAAAATAAATTCCACATGAGCTAGGAACATGGGCGTGTGTGACCACACGGCCTGCCCACACGGGTGTGTTCCATTTTACACGGGTGTGCGGCCCTATTTTGGCAAAAAATTTTCTAAGAGCGCAAAAGTTTCCGGTGTGGTTCCGAACCATTCCGATTGTATGTTTAGGGCCTCGTAGGCCCATAATAAGGATGTTATGAATATGAATGAGAAGCTTTAAGTTGAAATGAGATTTTATAGCCGAAGTTGTATGTTTAAGCTAATTAAGCCCGGTAATGCCTCGTATCCTGTCCCGGCGTTGGACAACGGTGAGGGGTGTTACAATTTCAATCATGTATGAACGAAATACAGACTTGATTTTAATTGAAAACATGATCGATTGAGGCACAAACATTATAAGCATGAATCAAATAAATATTATTTAATCAAAGCAATCATCTTAGCTTAAATAAAATTAAGCTAACATTATTGTAAACAAAAACAAAGAACACATAGCAAACATTTTCAGATTAAATTAAAGAAAGGAAAGATTAAACCCAAATCAAAGTGGCTGTCACCCAAGACTCTAACTGATTAGGCTCTTTTGCTCCTTTGCTTTGCTCATTTGCTGATGGCTCTCCAAGGTGGCCGACAAAGGGCTCTTTAAGAGGCTTAATTGCTAAAAACTCTATGAAGAGATGATGCTAGGCGTGGGAAATGGAAAATGCTAAAGATAATTGAGAGAAAAGAGATAATGATGAGGGATGAGGGATGAGGGGTGAGGGATGATTGATGAAGGAATGAGGGGGTCTTATTTATAGGTGAAGAGAGGGGGGTAGTTTGCTAAAAATAGAGAGGTTTAGTCTCTTCAAGCTTTTCCAATGAGTGGCCAGCCATGCTTAGTGGATTTTGAGTTGATTTTTGCTTGATTTTTTAAGCAATTTAAATGCCATAACAACTCTGGACTAAGACTCAGTCAAATGTAAATCTTCGGACAAATCTATTATTTCTTCAACATTGCAAGGACCTTGTGTAATTAAACCAAAAGTGGTTTATGTGGACAGCCATGTTTAGCCGAATTTGGGTTTGCTTGGTCTTCAATTTGGATGGTTTTTGTAATCCAACAAAGCTATCAAACCTGTCCAAAATAAATCAATAAGTTAAAGGACCAAAGAATAAAATTTATCCAATTTAAATAATTAATTAAAACCCAAATTATTAATGAAATATTTAAAATAAATTTAAAATATAATTTTACATTTTATTATTTAATTTAGTCATGCATTGACCATTTTATGTCTTAAAAATATAATATGTTCAAATAAATATAAAATAAGCCATTTTATGCATGAAAACTATATAATAAAGCATAAAATCACATTTTAATATTTCTATGTCCTAATTTCATATTTTCACATATTTCATTAATTTATTAAACAGTTACTTAGTTTTAACAACGAATTTAAGTGAAAAGGTGATAAATTACATAGGAGAAATCCTATATATTTTTTAGTTTACACACCCCCAAACTTAAATCATTGCTTGTCCCGAGTAATGTTTATGCACAACAAAAGGTCTTGCTAAGGCTAAATTGCAAACTGTGTAAGCAGCATCAATCTTTGTCCCATAATCATGCCTTAATAACTTCATGTTCATAGATCTTCTTTATTAACAAGTAATTCATATGCAAATATTGTTAAAGTTTTATACTAAGTTTCAAAATATGCCAACATGAATCATAGTTTGTATGTATGTCACAGTCACAGATAACATTCTTCATTCAACATAATTTCTCATCAATCAAGCAAACAATCATAAGGCTTATTTATGATCTTCATATGTTGAACTTAGTACTTTCTCTCCACTAATGTAGGTGACATAATCATCAAATCAATAGGTCTTTTATAAGGTTGTAATGAGGCTCGGTTAAATGTAGGGATTTTAAGAGATGAGACATTTTGGTTTCAAAATCTTAACCTTTAACTTTGTCTTGGATTTCTTGAAATACAGCCTTTTCCTTTAAGTGAACCTTTGGAACACCCCCAAACTTATTTTGAACTCAAGCTCATACATTTTTCTTTTTGGAGACTGAGCAAACTTTTCTTCGCTTTTCCTTCATCTTTTTTTTTTAAGCATAAGCACATACATCTTTTTGAAAAGTTCCTCAAATGTTGATTACCAAGACAACTTTACTTAAGATGGGTGCAAAAAATTAGGATAACGTAAAAAGATGGTAATGTGGCTTATAATGTAGGTTCATTACAATAAACAGGCCTTTAAGCTCAAAATTACAGTTTCAAAGGTCGAATATCATAAGGTTGGCTCAAAAAGGCTCAAATGATCCAAAGAAATAGTGCCTATATCATTTTAGATTTTTATGTCCCCTAGGATTTCACCTCAAGAAAGTTACTGATAAACCGTAAAAGTAACATATTTTAAGCCCACATTTAGTATGCTTTTGGATGAATTATCTCTTATTTTATGTAAAAAGGTGCTCTTAATCCTTTCTTTTCATGTTATATACCCAAAAAAGCACCGGAGGATGAAAAGAACAAGAAACGGGCTTAAAACGGGCCAAATGGGCCAAAGCACGAAATCGACACGGCCTGTACCTAAGACCACACGGCCGTGCCTCCTTTATAATCTCGAACACGGCCTGGCCACGATTCACACGGGTGTGTGCCAGAGGCTGTGCCCCTGCCGTGGCAAAGAGAAATTTCAATCGGATTTGGATACTTAGGGGCAAAGAAACACATTCCAAAAGCCTATAAATACACCCTAAGTATGACTGAAAAGGGGCCCAAAGCTATTGTTTAGGGCGTCTTGCTAGGCCGAGAGAGGCGATTTGTGGGGATTCGCTCGGGGATAGCCAGTTGATCCATCTCAAGAAGCTTCTAATTATACTCAAGACGGAGGATCTCCTCTTCAATTCCTTGAGGAGTTTTAGGGATTTCTTATGTTTTGTTTTGTCTTTTCTTCCGAGATGTTTTCTTTTATTTTTATGAACTAAACCCTCAGATATACGAGGGGATGAAACTTAGATGAATCTTGTTATCGTTTATTTGAACTATATGATAAATATTTGATTTGTTCTTAATTATGTGTTCTTAATTCTTGTGTTGATATTTCATGGATATTAATTCAAGTTTGATGTGCTTAGGTGGAGGAGCAAAAGTCCCCGCCTAAGAGTAGATCTAGCATAGTAAAGCGGAGTTGATTGCGCGCCTAGAGATAGGGGTGACGAGGCGCGTTGCGGATTAGGGGTGAAACCTAATATGGGAGTCCATAAATCGAGTTAATGCAGTTCTAGGGGTTTTAATTAGAAAGAGATTTCAATTAATCAACCTAGGGTTAGACATTATTCGCCTCGAGAGAGGGTTTAATATAAATTAGGGAATCCTACGGATCAAGTCAAATGAATAAATAAATGCAGTTCAGAGTTAGATAACAAGTGAAGTCTAGGTGGATTCTTCCTTGGGTGTCGTCTTAATTAATTGGTTTTTGCTCAAGTATTCTCCCAAATTCATTCTTCTTTGTCTTTGATTCTTTAGTCTAGTATTTAATTAATTTAGATTAAACAACCATTCGCTTAATTCTTAGGCTAAATAATAGAAAGAAAGTTAGTATTAGTACTTTTAGTTCCTTTGGGTTCGATAATCCGGTCTTGCCTAAGTTATACTACTGTTCGATAGGTGCACTTGCCTTAAATCATTATCAGGGTTAGTTTCCAGGTTCGATCATTCTTTTTATAAATTTTAAAACTTGACAGACATACGATCAAGTTTTTGGCACCGTTGCCGGGGAACTAAAACATTAAGAACACTCTATTTTTATTACTTTAGCCATTTTTATTTTTTTGCAATTTAATTTTATTTCTTATTTTATTTGCTAATTTTTCTTCTTTTATTACTTCTTCCTTCCAGGTACCTCTAGTTTATGACTAGAAGGAACCCGAGAGGACCTTTAGCATACGACAGTGATATTGAAGCTACCGTTCGTAGAAATCGCAGAGAAATTAGGCGAGCCCTAAATTACCAAGAAGAAGAGCGAGAAGGCAGATCCAATCCTACTGAAGGGATGGACGAGAATAATCCACCACCACAAGATGTGGCAGAAAATAATACTCCACGTACTATGTATGATTATACTGAACCTCATTTAACAGGAGCCGAATCGAGTATTGTTAGGCCTGCTATAGCTGCTAATAATTTTGAATTAAAGCCTAACACTATACAAATGATTCAACAATTTGTTCAATTTGATGGTTTGCAGGATGAAGACCCAAATACTCATATAGCCATTTTTTTAGAGTTCTGTGATACCTTCAAAATAAATGGCGTTTCTGATGATGCCATGCGGCTTCGGTTATTTCCCTTTTCTTTGAGGAATAAAGCCAAACAGTGGTTAAACTCGTTACCACGAGGGTCAATCACTACATGGGATCAAATGACCAAAAAATTTTTATTAAAATATTTCCCACCGGCCAAAATGGCTAAATTACGGAATGATATCTCTTCTTTTGTGCAGATGGATTTAGAGACATTATATGACGCATGGGAGAGATATAAGGATCTCTTGAGAAGGTGTTCGCACCATGGTTTACCCTTGTGGCTCCAAGTCCAAACTTTCTATAACAGTGTAAACCCCTCAACGAGGCAACTAATTAATTCAGCCGCCGGTGGAACCCTAAACAACAGAACTCCCGAAGCAGCCTACGAATTCATAGAGGAGATGTCACTGAATAACTATCAGTGGCAGGTTACAAGGACAAAACCAACAAAATTAGCCGGAGTTTTCAACATCGATGCAGTCACCATGCTATCAACACAGGTAGAGATGATGAATAAAAAGCTTGATAGTTTGTGTTCTTCGCAGGTACATCCAGTAATGCAGTGCGACGCAAGTGGAACTGTGGCGAATCCTGAGTACCCACCCTACCAACCGAGCACAGAGAACGAACAGATGAACTATATAGGTAATAACTTCAGATCCAATAATAACCCTTATAGTAATAATTATAATCCAGGTTGGAGGAACCACCCAAATTTTTCATGGGGAGGACAAGGAAATCAAGGAAATCAAAGACAACAACCTCCTCAAAATTTCCAAAATCAGCCCTATCCATAGGAGAAGAAGCCGAACCTTGAAGAGATGCTGACAAAATTCATGGTAGCTACAGATAACCGTCTCCAAGACACTGACACCACCCTTAAGAACCAACAGGCATCAATTAAAGGGATCGAGAGCCAAGTGGGGGAACTCACTAAGACAGTTGGACAACTTACTAACACAGTTGGACAACTCGCAAAGATAATTTTCGAACGACCACAAGGGCGTCTACCAAGCAAAACTGATATTAACCCAAAGGAGCAAATCTAAGCCATATCAGCTCAAGAAAGTGAAGGGTTAGATGAGCCCAATTCAAAGAAAGAGAATGTGGTCAAAGAAGGTAAGGTTGATGTAAGTAATAATAAGCCAAAACCGGTAATCAAAGAGTACCAACCTCGCATACCATATCCCGAAGCATTAAGGAGAGACGACACCGAGGAACAGTTCGGTAAGTTTCTTAAACTTTTAAAGAAATTACATATTAACTTACCGTTACTTGAAGCTCTTTCAAAGATGCCAGATTCTAGAAAATTTTTAAAAGAGATTTTGACGAACAAACGAAGGATAGGCGAGGCATCACACGTGGAACTAAACGCAATGTACTCGGAAATCTTGCAAAATAAACTACCGCAGAAATTAAAAGATCCAGGGAGTTTTATGATTCCATGTTTAATTGGTAGTTTACCTATTGGTAATGCGTTAGCTGATTTAGGGGCAAGCATAAATGACATACGTTATAAATTGTTTAAACAACTAGGTCTAGGGAAACCCAAATAAACTAGGATGAGCATTCAATTAGCTGATAAAACTGTTAGAATTCCTAGGGGTATTATCAAAGATGAAAATTGATAAATTCGTTTTCCCAGTAGATTTTGTTGTCTTAGACATGGATGAGGATAATTCGATTCCCTTAATTTTAGGAAGACCATTCTTAGCAACTGCTAGAACTAAAATCGACATTGATGCAGGAGAACTAATACTTCATATAGGTAATGAGACAGTCACTCTCCAAGCTCTCAACTCGACTAGAAAATCGAGTAATCCAGGTGAGAAAACAAATTCTATTGATAAACATTCGGTTAACCCTTTTTTTCAGGAAACACTAGGAAAGAATACAACTGAACCCGATTCTATACCATGTGCCAACAAAGAAATAACATAAGAAGAACAAGGGATTCAGGTCGATGATCTAGACGAGCGGAAGACGCATTTCAAGGAAAAATTAGGAATACACGAAGCAGAACCAGAGCCACTCCACGAAGCAAACAAGTTCAAAATCGGAGATCAGGTATTGATAGAAAAAACAGACCCTCGAACATCTCCTCTTGACCCTAACACAAACAAAGAAATACTGTTTAGGGTAACCAGTGTTTTCCCATACGGAACAGTCGAGGTAAGTATTCCTATTTTTGGTACTTTCAATATAAACGCTTCTCGACTTAGACTTTATCAAGGAAATAGAACTGATAGCATGAGGGAAGATATTCATATTTTTAAACCACCCTGATTTGTTACGAATACGAGGAAAGTCTAGCTTAAGACTTTAAACGACCGCTTCTCGGGAGGCAACCCAAGCACTAACCCTAATTACTTTAGTATTTGTTTTCATTTTACTTTCTTCGCTTATCTTAGTCTTAAACACCTAGCTTTAAACTAACAAAAAGTGTAGAGTTCCAGGCCACACGGCATTACACACGGTCATGGCCGTGTGGAAGTAGAACTGCCGTACTGACACGACAGAGAGGGTAAAAGTAAAAAAGAATCAAATATTCAAGTCACGGATTCCAACCACTACCCCACGGGCACCGAAAAAATGCCACGACCGTGCGATGCGGCCGTGGATGACACTGACTTATCACGAACGGGCGTGGGAGAAACGATATGATGCATAACACAACCGTGCGAGGCAGCCGTGTGAATTAACACGCCCGTGGTACACGGGAGTGGGGATGTACCTGACTTGAGAATTCTATTTAAACCACCCACCCCTCCCTCTTGTCACCCATTCAGCCCATTTAGTTTTCCTTTTCTTTCTCAACCCTCTCCCTACTGTTCTTCTCCAATACATTCCCAAAACCCTTAAGCTGCACCAAATGCCAAAGAAGTGGAAGGAATCAAGCACAGTCTCCTCAAGGAGGCCGATCTATATAAGTTCATGCCGGCCCCTTCAATCATTCGACGAGCCAAGGATATTTGAAGCCATTTAGTTTTCATTTCGTTTTTCTCTTTTGCTTCAATTTCCTTATCTTTACTTTTTTTCTGCTTAATTTAACTCATTTTATTTTAGTTTCTTGGTTTTAGGTTCTTCAGGCTGCTTGGGAATCACACCACGACCACCACCATATCCACAGCCTTAGAAATCACACCCAATAATAAGGACTCTACGGTCCATTTATCTTTTCTTTTAATTTTAGTTCACTTTTTATTTTTCTTCACTTTAGCTTGCTTTTCTTTAATTAGTTAATTAGTATAGTTTTAATTATTATTATGATATCCTGGCTAATCCTCCATGAGCTACCCATTTTTTTCATCTAGCGCAGGATCGTCATAAAGAACGAACCCTCCAACTTATCTTTTACCTCCAACGTAAGGATTTCATCCATCATTCAGGGGGTTTCACTTCTCTCCATATCTTTTGAATTTATATTTAATTGTCTATATATATATCTTTGTACATTGAGGGCAATGTACATCTTAAGTGTGTGGGGGGTGAATCTTAAGGATGCCTAACTTTTTGCATTATTCTCAAATCCCTAAATTTAGCTTTGTTTTTAAGTAATTTTCTCATATTACTAATTAGGATGAAATTTCCATGATCTATGATTTTTATTGATATGTTTTAGATTAAGTCATAGTTAATTGTGCATTGATGATTTATACTTTAAGATACTAGAGAATCAAGCATGATAAGTCTATTTTTCAAGAAAATAAAAAAAATTTCTAGGTTGTCCACCTGAATTTGAATATTACTTTGAAGTTTGAAATTTACAAGGTTGATATCAAAATACCCATAATTTTTGTGAGATTTTGAGCCTTATAATAGCATATATCCTTTTTCATGCTCACTTTTTGATTATGAGTGTGTCAACATTGAACTGTTATTCTAAAACTTGCATCGATTATACATGTTGAGACCACATCTTTGATTTGATATACAGAAATGATAAAGGCACCTAGGATTTAACCAACTTACTCCATAAAAAGCCTACCTTCATAATTAACCCTTAGTGAACCCCTTTTTATCCTAACAACCCTTTTTATTGACTCACCCACTAATATTAACCCAAACTCCTTCGTATTTATTATCACCATTCTTCTTGACTACCCTTTTTGTCGAGATTTGATTTTGAGCAGTTGCCTAACTATGTTCTATAATTTAGTTGTTAAAGTACTTTCTTATTATTGTAAATATTTGATTATTTATTCTTAATCTAAGTATATTCAGTATTAGTATGATGAAAAGCGAGCTTATACGTTAAAGTCTAAGAAGCTCGTATTATTAGTTTCAAAGTTTCAATTCATGTAATTATTTATTTTTCAGTTCATTGTTTCTAGTTAGGTAATTTTTCAGGTCGATCTCGATTCTAACCCTCTAATTCAGCCTTTATCCACACCTTAGCCCAAGCCACGTTACAACCCTGATAAAGACCTTTTGATTTGTGCATCATCTCATATTACAGTGGTGGAGATTTGATTTTCATGCAAGCCTATGGGATTAACTTTTCAGGTTTGACATTGGAGTGCTTAATTCTGAACCTTAAACACTTCAAGTGATTTGAGTGAATCTTTTGTGAGGATGTCAATCCTTGTAGGTTTTGGATCAGAGGTAATTATTTAGATGAGGGAAAACACCTATGTTTTGTGCTAAAAAATGTATGACTTATATTGTTTGAATCTTTAGGACTCTCTGAGTTGAATTATCCATGTATAAATTATCCTTGAATTATGATGAAACATTATTAATGACTATTATGAATTATGGAAAGTTCTTTTTAGTTCTAAGTTGAGAATTTTGCTTGAGGACAAGCAAAAGCTTAAGTGTGGGGGTATTTGATAAACCGTAAAAGTAACATATTTTAAGCCCACATTTAGTATGCTTTTGGATGAATTATCTCTTATTTTATGTAAAAAGGTGCTCTTAATCCTTTCTTTTCATGTTATATACCCAGGAAAGCACCGGAGAATGAAAAGAACAAGAAACGGGCTTAAAACGGGCTAAATGGGCCAAAGCATGAAATTGACACGGCCTGGACCTAAGACCACACGGTCGTGCCTCCTTTATAAGCCCAAACACGGCCTGGCCATGATTCACACGGGCCTGTGCCAGAGGCCATGCCCCTGCCGTGGCAAAGAGCAATTTCAATCGGATTTGTATACTTAGGGGCAAAGAAACACATTCCAAAAGCCTATAAATACACCCTAAGTATGACCTGAAAGGGGAAGCCCAAAGCTATCGTTTAGGGGCGTCTTGCTAGGCCAGAGAGGGAAGATTTGTGGGGATTCGCTCAGGGATAGCCAGTTGATCCATCTCATGAAGTCGGAATTATACTCAAGACGGAGGATCTCCTCTTCAATTCCTTCAGGGAGTTTTAGGGATTTCTTATGTTTTGTTTTATCTTTTCTTCTGAGATGTTTTATTTTATTTTTATGAACTAAACCCTCAGATACCTGAGGGGGATGAAACTTAGATGAATCTTGTTATCGTTTGCTGAACTATATGATAAATATTTGATTTGTTCTTAATTATGTGTTCTTAATTCTTGTGTTGATATTTCACGGATATTAATTCAAGTTTGATGTGCTTTGGTGGAGGAGCAAAAGTCCCTGCCTAAGAGTAGATCTGGCATAGTTAAGCGGAGTTGATCGCGCGCCTAGAGATAGGGTGACGAGGCGTTGCCGGATTAGGGTGAAACCTAATATGGGAGTCCATAGATCGAGTTAATGCAATTCTAGGGGTTTTAATTAGAAAGAGATTTCAATTAATCAACCTAGGGATAGACGTTATTCGCCTCGAGAGAGGGTTTAATATAAATTAGGGAATCCTACGGATCAAGTCAAATGAATAAATCGTGCAGTTGAGTTAGATAACAAGTGAAGTCTAGGTGGATTCTTCCTTGGGTGTCGTCTTAATTAATTGGTTTTTCCTCAAGTATTCTCCCAAATTCATTCTTTTTTGTCTTAGAGTCTTTAGTCTAGTAGTTAATTAATTTAGATTAAACAACCATTCGCTTAATTCTTAGGCTAAATAATAGAAAGAAAGTCAGTATTAGTACTTTTAGTTCCTTTGGGTTCGATAATCCGGTCTTGCCTAAGCTATACTACTGTTCGATAGATACACTTGTCTTAAATCGTTGTTAGAGTTAGTTTCCAGGTTCGATCATTCTTTTTATAAATTTTAAAACTCTACAGACATACGATCAGTTACCAAGTCAATTCTAAAGATATAAACCTTCGTGAATGTCTAATCTCAAGAGAAACTAAGTTTTCATGGAAAACATTACTAAGGCTAAGATCATACAAGCATTCCATTCTTCATGATAACATACTTTCACTCAGATGTAATCATCATTGATACTTGCATACAAACTATCTCATTAACAAAAAAATGTCTCTAAACATTCATTTATTGAAACATACTTATGAAAGAAATGATTGAAACATACTTGAAAATTTAAAAATTTGAGCAATTTATTTGCCTTACCCCCTTTAAAAAGAAGCAATGTCCTCATTGCAAGAACAAAGTAATGAACGAAAACTGAACACCAGGTAGGGTTGTAAAGAAAGAAAGGTGAGTCATTAAGACTGCTTAAATACCAAGTCTTTCCTAATAACCCAATCCTAGACATGTTCATTCCCATTACCACATCACTTAGTCTTTTTCTTCCTAAAGAAGTGTTAAGTTTATTCATGCTTGCTATGTTTTATTCTGTAGAAATTAAATCCTAATTACGAACTAAATAAATTCCTAAGGACCTAAAAATAATTAAAAAAATAACAAGACAAGAATCCCCCCTTTTATTTTTATAACTCATTTCCCTTGTCTTCTTCAGCTCTATCTCTGCTTGCACAGTCAGTATCTTCCGTCCGTGTCTCAAAGATAGCATTTGGGAACTCAGGAACAAAATTATTAGAGATATTCTTAAAAGTATTTTGAATTGAGTCATCTCTAATTTTTTCATATTTCCAGTAAGTTTGTTGTTGATTGTGCATGAACTTGCACATATCCATCAAAATTGACAACTCCGATTTCCTTGAAGTACTTACAGAAGTCAGCATAGGAGTTGTAGATTAAGGTTCAACACTTAGCTTGACTGGTTCTTCTTCTGGCTCAACCCTTGGTTCAGGGTTTGCAGATCCTTCAACTGAGTTAGGACTGTTCGGTTCCTTGTCAGATTCTTCCTCTTCAGTGTCTGTAACTGAATTAGCTTCAGTTTTAGTTTCCTTTGTTGACTCCTTGGTATCTGGCTTAGTTGGCTCTTTTTGCTCGCCTTGATTCAGCTCATGCACCTTCTCTACTAACCTTTCAAGATCATGATTTGTAATGCACCCTTGAACATATTGCCCCTTCAAATTTGCTTGTGTTTTAACATGGGCCTTTAAGCAAAGTGAAGTGATTATGGGAAATAAGCACTTCCTGTCTTCTTTTTAGCACAATCATGAATCTCCGTGAGAATAATTTTCCTAACATTAATGGACTTTTTTTTCAAAATTGCATATCAAGAGCATCCGTTCCATTGAGATGGTGGAACTATGTGAGATAGGCATAAAACTGTAGTGAACGAAATAAAACCATACCTTTGCTACTGGTTTTAGGTATTCCCTTCGGCAAGAATGGCTCCCATACTTTCTTATAATCATTGGGATCCCGGATTTGTCACAACATCAAGCACTTGTTGAAGAAAATCCCAATTGATATTGTTCATCATAGGGTAGTACTCATCTTCTTCAACATCAGGTAAGTTAAACAAATTATTGATTGACTTAGAAGTAAGAGGTACCATTTTCTTTCGAACGATGACCTCAGTAGCATCTTGCATAGTCAAACTAGCATAGAATTCTCAAACTAGTTCATCATTGGGAAGTGAACGAGCATCACAAAATCGTTCCCACTTGAGAGCATTGATTTTCTTTCTAATCGGTATAGGAACAACCACCAAATCATTACTCTTCAAGTTAAAACCTTTTTCCGGCATCATAGGTTGATGCTTGAAGATTGAATCAAATCTCTCTTTCACTTCTTCATCGATCAAAATTGGGTTTTCAGGATTAGTCTTTGAAGATCTGGTTCTTTTGCAAGACATGGTATCTTTTCTTGAGAATTTGGAAAAGTTTCTGCATAATGGGGAAAAGAGAAATCGGCAAGGTGGGTAAGGACTTGCTACAATGAAAATCTTGCGACGGCAAGGATGGTGCAGTAGTGATGACAGCATGCGACAGCAACGGTAGTGTGCAACGGCGACAACAGTGATGTGCGGCAACAATGTTGGTGCTTTGGCAATCTTCTTGCGGCAGCAATAGGCGATTTCGGTAAAAAGGCAAGAGAAGCTAGGGTTTCTTTCAGGATTTGAGGCTAGCGGCACAAGAAGGAGATTTAGGGATTTTTAGGGTTAAGCAAATTACTTTGAGGGATATGAAAAATAGTAGAATGAAGAGGAGTTTATATATGAAAGAATTAGGGAAACATGTAGCGAAAATTTAGCTACATTGGGGTTACTTGGGCGGCAAGTAATGGGAGTGGTGGCAAAGTATGGATTTTTCCCTCTTTTTTGCTGTCTTGGGCCTCAAACTTAGACTGTATTTGCAAACTTACTCAAGAAAAAATTGATTAGTACTTGGGCCAAATTTGACCCCCTTTATTAACATAAAAATTTAAAATTTAAAAAAAACAAATGAAACTTAAAAATTTTAAATCTTAATTAGAAAATTTCTTCTTAACAAATTACATTAAATTAATTCCCAGGAAAGGTTGGAGGGTTCACAGTGGTCCCGCTTAAGTTCCAATCTCCTTAGACAGAATTAATTAAATGTAATAAGTTAAGAAAATAAGTTCTAATTATTTATTTATTTACAAAACGAGTTCATGAAAAATCAAGGGTCTGTTAACTTGAACGAGGATTCAACTCGCTCAATTTCACCATCCCAGTAGTGTTTGAGACGTTGACCATTAACTTTAAACGTACCTCCGTAATTGTCGTATAATTCAATAGCTCCATAAGGATAAACCTGATAGATGGTATAGGGTCCTTTCCATCGGGATTTAAGCTTCCCAGGAAATAACTTCAACCTTGAATTAAACAACAAAACCTTCTGACCTTCTTTAAACTCGCGAGGTTGTATATGACTATCATGCCATCTCTTTGATCTTTCTTTACACATTTTGGCATTTTCATAGGAAAACAACCTCAGCTCTTCCAACTCATCAAGTTGTAACATTATTCTCTCACCGGCTTGCTTAAGATCAAAGTTCAACTGCTTCAAAGCCAAGTGAGCTCTATTCTCCAACTCTAATGGCAAATGACATGCCTTTCCAAAGACTAACTGATAAGGAGTCATTCCTAATGTTGTCTTAAATGTTGTTCGATAGGCCCATAATGCATCATCGAGCCTTCAAGACCAATCTTTTCTGCTAGGGCATACTACCCTTTCAAGGATACCTTTGATTTCACAGTTCACTCTTTCAACTTGCCCATTAGACTGGGGGTGATAGCCAGTAGCAATCTTGTGCTTCACATCATATTTGTCAAGCAACCACTTAAGCCATTTGTTCACAAAGTGAGAACCTTCATCACTAATAATAGCTCTTGGTGTCCAAAATCTTGTAAACACATGCTTATGTAGGAATTGCATGACTACCTTAGCATCATTTGTAGGGTATGATTTAGCTTAAACCCACTTGGATACATAGTCCACAGCAACTAAAATGTATTTGTTCCCATACGAAGAAGGAAACGGGCCTAAGAAGTCAATGCCCCATACGTCGAATAATTCAATCTCCAAAATGTTTGTCAAGGGCATCTCATTCCTCCTTGATATATTTCCGGTCCTTTGGCATTTATCACAGTTCTTCACTCAAGCATAAGCATCTTTAAATAGTGTAGGCCAAAAGAAACCTGCTTGCAAAATCTTTGCTGCAGTACGTAAACCACCAAAGCTTCCCCCACTTGGAGATGACAGCAATACACACTTTCAGATTATATTAACAAAAATGGATCCCCCCAAAAATAATATCGACTAACATGAAGGAATTTTTTCCTTTGTTGGCATGTCATTTCTTGAGGAATTATTCCACAAGCAAGATAATTGGCAAAATCAGCAAACCAAGGTGTTTCATGAATTCAACTTACCTCAAATTAGTGTTCATCTCGAAAATTCTCGTTGATAGGCACACATGATCGAGTTACCTCGTCTTGTTCCAACCTCAACAGATGATCAGCTATTTGATTTTCGAAACCTTTTTTGTCTTGGATCTCAAGGTCAAATTCTTTGAGTAAAAGTATCCAACGAATTAGCCTCAGTTTCGCATCTTTCTTCGTGAGCAAGTATTTAATGGCCGCATGGTCAGTAAATACTGTAACTTTGGTAGCTATAAGATATGAGCGGAATTTGTCAAAAGCGAAAACTATAGCAAAGAGTTCCTTTTCAGTTACCGTATAATTGTGTTGGGCTCCCGTCAAAGTTATACTTGCATAGTAAATAGGGTGAAACACTTTGTTTCTTTTTTGACCCATCACAGCTCCATCGACATAATCACTTGCATCGCACATCAACTCAAAAGGTGAGTTCCAATCAGGTGTAATGATTATTGGGGCTGAGATTAACAATTTTTTTTAGATCTTCAAAAGCTTCCAAACATGCTTTGTTGAAATCAAACACTGTATCTTTCTTTAACAATAAACACAACGGTTTAGAAATCTTCGAGAAATCTTTGATAAACCTTCGGTAAAAACCAGCATGTCCTAAGAAACTTCTGACTCCTTTAACATTAATTGGGGTTGGTAATCTTTCAATTACGTCCACCTTTGCTTTATTGACTTCAATTCCTCTCTTTGAGATTTTATGCCCTAAGACATTCCCTTCCTTAACCATAAAATGGCATTTTTCCCAGTTAAGGACAAGATTCGTCTCTTCACATCTCTTCAGTACCATAGCCAAATTATTCAAACAAATATCATAAGTGTTACCAAAAATAGAAAAATCATCCATGAAAACCTCAACAAAATTTTCAACCATATCAGTGAATATTGCCATCATGCATCGTTGGAATGTTGCAGGTGCATTGCATAAACCAAAAGGCATTCGTCTAAAAGCAAACGTACTGTATGGACATGTAAAGGTTGTTTTATGTTGGTCCTCTGGAGCTACAACTATTTGGTTATATCCCGAATAGCCATCTAAAAAATAATAGAATTCATTACCTTCCAGTCGATCTAACATCTAATCCATAAAAGGCAACGGAAAATGGTCCTTCCGAGTGGGTTTATTCAACTTTCTATAATCAATACAAATTCTCCAACCAGTAACAGCTCTCGTTAGAGTCAACTCGTTACGCTCATTTTCAACAATCGTGATTCCACCTTTCTTCGGCACACACTGCACCGGACTTACCCACGAACTATTTGAAATAGGATAGATGATTCCTGCATCTAACCATTTGATCACTTCCTTTCTCACAACTTCTTTCATAATAGGATTGAGCCTCCTTTGCCCATCAATTCGAGCTCTTTCACCTTCTTCTAAAATAATTTTATGCATGCAAAAGGAAGGGCTTATACCTCGAATATTAGCTATGGTCCAACCAATTGCTTTCTTAAATTTCTTTAGAACAGCAATTAGTTGCTCCTCTTGATCTTTCTCAGTTCTGCTGAAATAATCACAAGCAAAGTGGAATAGTCACCTAAATACACGTATTTCAAATGGGAAGGAAGTACCTTTAGTTCGAGTTTAGGTGGTTATTCAATTGACAACTTGGGTTGCAAAAATTCTCTTACTTCTAACTCCAACGGTTCAAACCATGTGGGTTGAATAAAATTTCTCGGATTGGCTTCCATCAAAGCCATGTTTTCTTCACCTTCTTCATCTTCCAAAGGGTCAATATCTAAGGCTTTCTCCAATGGATCTTCTTCAAAATTTCTTTCCATAGAAACAAAGGTTTCTATCTTTTCCATAACTGAACACTCTTCTACCGAATTGAGAAATTTCATTGCTTTAAGAATGTTAAAGGTTACCTGATCGTCTTGAACTCGTATGGTGAGTTTACCTTTCTGCACATCAATTAACGTTCTTCTCGTGGCTAAGAAAGGTCTCCCAAGGATGATTGGCACTTTCTTATCTGCTTCAAAATCTAAGACAATGAAATCAGTAGGAAAAATAAATTTATCGACTCTTATCGAAACATCCTCGATCTTTCCCTTGGGATATGCTAAAGATCGATCGGCTAGCTGAAGCGTCACAGTTGTAGGTCTTACTTCACCTATCCCTAGCATCTTAAAAATATACTTTGGCATCAAGTTGATACTCGCTCCTAAATCACACAAAGCTTTATCGTAGTAAGATTCACCAATGTTACAGGGTATAGTAAAGCTTCCTGGGTCCTTCAATTTTGGTGGCAGTTTGTTCTGTAGGAATGCACTGCACTCGTTTGTCAAGGCAACAGTCTCACATTCACTCAGTCGTTTCTTCTTGGATAGTATATCCTTCATAAACTTCACATAATTCAGCATTTGTTCTAAAGCCTCCACCAACGGAATATTGATGTGTAACTCCTTCAGAACATCCAAATTTTTTTTGTATTGCACCTCTTGTTTCTTATTGTGTTGCTGTAATCTTTGCGGATATAGAGGTGATGGAACTTTTGGTTGAACCAAATAACACTTCTGAGTAGCTAAATCTGCATCCAAAGAAGATGTTAAAGTATTTGAATTCACTAAGTTAGGATTTACCTTGTCAGTCTTTGCAAATTCTGACTCTTTTGGTGTAGGAATTTCAACAGCTGGTTGATTCTTCTTAACGGGCTTATCTTCGACATCAATCAATCGGGGTTCCAAAATTTTACCACTTCACAATGCCTCTACCTTGATATGTTCTTTAAGCAAATTTCTTGGATTCTCGGTATCGCTCGGCAAGGTTCCTTGCGGTCTATTACGAAGCTCTGTAGCTAATTGACCCATTTGGTTTTCCAAATTTTTCAATGTTGCTGCTTGGCTTTGGATCAAAGTGTCATTGTTTACCATGTACGCTTTCAACAAGTTCTCCAAACTATTTGATGCCTCAGCTTGAGGTGGTTTTGGAGCTTACTGATTAAATCCTTGAGATTTGTTGGGTCTATACTACAATAAGTTGTTGTTCAGTCCATTTCCTTGGTTGCTCCAAGAAAAAAATAGGATGATTACGCCATGAAGGATTGTAGAAGTTGGACTGGGGTCCTTGTCCACTCTTATTTTTAAATTGGTTCCCCACATAGTACACTGACTCGGGATTTGATGGACAATTCTCAAAAGAATGACCTTCCCCACAGTACACACAGAAAACTACTTCAAACGGACTTGGTGGCTGAGCTACAAAACTATTAGCACTATTAGCAGTAAACTGTTTTAACATAGAGGAAATAGACGATACTTGAGCTGATAACGAAGTGAGGGTGTCAAATTTATGAACTCCGGCTACACGTCTTCCTGAAGCTGTTTGATTTGTTGGCCATTGATAGTTATTACTCGCAATCCTCTCAATGATCTCATAAGCCTCATTATAAGACTTAGACAAAATTACACCATTTGCAGAAGCATCTACCATCAATCTTGTATGTGCATTGAGACCATTATAGAATGTCTCCAACTGGATACAATGAGGAATCCCATGATGAGGACACTTACGAAGTAACTCCTTGAATCGCTCCCAAGCCTCATACAAAGACTCGTCATCCAATTGTTGGAAAGTTGTGATCTCGTTCCTCAACTTAGCATTTTTACTAGGCGAGAAATACTTAACCGAAAATCTCTCTGCTAATTCTTGACATGTAGATATGGAACTTGGTGATAATGAATTCAGCCATGCTCGTGCCCAATCTCGCAACGAGTACGAAAACAACTTCAACCTCAATGCGTCTTCAGTCACACCGGCTATCTTGAATGAATCACTCACCTCCATAAACAATCGAAGGTGGAGATGTGGATCTTCTGTGGGCCCACCACTGAATTGGCCCACCGTTTGGAGCATTTGAAACATCACTGGTTTCAATTCAAATTGGGTTGCCTCAATATCTGACCTTCTAATTCCTAGATTTAACTCACTGAAAAGTGGCACAGCATATTGTCTGATGCATCGATCCCTATCATCGGCAATGAGGATGGGCTTTCGTACACAACCGGCTTCAATACCTTAGTCTTGATTCTGATTTCCAAGGTCCATCTCGACTTGTCTTTGAGCTGTTCGTTCACATCTTCTTTGTCTGAAAGTTTGCTCAATTTCAGGGTCTACAGGGAGTAAATCGATAATTCGATCTATGCTCATAAACACCTCAAAAGAAAATCACAAAATTAAAAAGAATAAGTTAGTAATGTTAGAAATAAACCAAATTGAAAATAAATAATTTCACGAAAGAAATGATAATGGCAAAAGTTAACAATCCCCGACAACGACGCCAAAAACTTGTAACGCGTAGGTTTGTGCAAGTGTACACAGTCGTTATCAAGTAATAAGTAAGTATGGAGTTATCGTCTCCACATGGATTGTATTTGTGCTAAGTCACTTAATTTGTAAAATTATATTAACAATTTGGTAAATAAAAACACAATATGATTGATAAGTTATGATTAAAATTAAGTATATTAAACTAAATGCAATGATCCCTAATACAAATTATCCTAAATATGCAAACTATATGAATGAATAGATTTTAGCAAAATTAAACACAATTTTCACCAATTATAAAATAAATAAAATAGGACAATTACTTTAATTAAACTCAATTTATTATCAACATGCTTAATAACATTTGGAAAAACATTCCATGGCAACTCAATCTTTCATGAGTTTGGAAACCACATTAGAACCTTTCGGAATTCTTTACTTAGTAAATACGCATTTTACTGATCCTTATTTACTAAGGGTTTCTTAGCATTCGTGTGAGGTAATAGGTACGTGTTAGGTTTGAAACAGTTTAATCACACAAATCTAAAAACTATGTAGATAATAGAGCTTGGTTAAAGTTGTTATGCAACATGCAATTTAATCGGGTTAGGATCTAAATTGAGCATGCACATTTCAATTATGTGTCCACTAACCATCGTCTGGTTAGGATCGCTCAGCTAATTCAGGTGCATTTCAATCATGTATGACCAAACTACAGACTTGATTTTAATTGAAAACATGATCAATTGAGGCACAAACATTATAAGAATGAATCAAATAAATATTATTTAATCAAAGCGATCATGTAACACCCCCAAACCCGGCCCAAACGTTATGGCTGAATCTGGGAATGTCACATCAAAGCCACAATCTCAAACAATTTTGCTAAGTTAAAATCTAAGGCCTAAAAGCCCAAAATCCTTGAATCTTGTTAAGTTAAGTAGAAAGCCCATGTTTTAAAATAAAAGCCCATAGGTTTTAGTTATTTTGAAAACTTTTTTAAACTTTAGAAATTTATTTAAGTTAAAATAAAAATTAAGCAGCGGAAATAATAATAAAACCCATAAGTAACGTCAAATTGGAGATACAAGGCCTTATTACAACCAATGAAAATAAAGGATTTAAACTAAAGTCATTCGAAACAAATAAACAAAAAAAACTTCTAATTAACTTGCAATGTGGCCATCTCCGAGTCCCTCTTCCACGTCGAGCCGTCTACTGAGCGTCACCTGAAACATTAAATAAAAGGGTATGAGTTTTGAAACTCAGTGTGTACGACCCTTGGCAATCAATTTAATATACAATTATCACATTGGGCCTAAGCCCTATCAAAATCGGTGGTCATGGGCCTTAGCCCACAATGACCTCATATCAAATCATATCATATGCAAAACAAGGTAATGCAAAACCCTCCCCAAAAATCCATCCGCTACACACCATTTCCCTTCCAACCTTATACACCTGTGGGGAATTCTAGCTCGACCCACCCATCCGCTACACACCAATGGTAGCACTCACAGTGGCACTACTCAAGGTTGCAGCAAAGCTACTAATCATATAATGGGCTTAAAGCCGCCGATGGATCCACGGTCGTCAAGCTACTATGCGATCTTCAAATTCTTCCTCCGTACCATAATTCCCACCCATATGCATCCTAAATAGAATATCATATGAATGCGGCATGCACATGAGTAACATCGATAAAACTCATACTCATCACATAGGGGTATTTTAGTCATTTCACAATCAAGGGTATTCTCGTAATTCTACCCTACCGGGGTATTTTCGTAATTCTACCCTATAGGGGTATTTCCGTAATTCTTCCCTACAGGGGTATTTTCGTAATTCTGCCCTACAGGGGCATTTCTGTAATTTTGCCCTACATGGGTATTTTCGTAATTCTTTCATCTCGAGTTTTAGTTATGAACTTTGGCCCATCAACAAGTCCCCGCGGTTAAAGTGAACAAACACTATGCACTAGGTAGGATCTCAGAAAAGAGGAGGTGGGCCACTAGGACCGCTTAAATACCAAGCTCTCCCTAGATCCAATCCTAGACATGCATATGTCCATTACCACACCCTAACCTATCGACTTGTCCACAGATATGTTTGATTATTACAAGAATTTTATGTTATTCAAGAGTTTGTCAAACTAGGCCTAGAGTTCATTAAACCCTAACATATATTTCGAAAAGCCCATAAGGCCCATTAAGCCCATTACATGTCATATAGTCCACTGGACTCGAATACGATCAAATCATACCACCGTTCATGCCAATTCATCATTCATGCTCACATATCAACCATTTCCGTTTTGGGCCCACAAGTTCGGCAGGCCCATTTAGCCACTTTCGGCTTTTTAGCTTTTCGGCATTGCCGATATCATGTGTGTAGTGTTTGTACACACCTGGTAATAGCGCGTGCTACGAATTCCTCTTAGTCACAACCTACATTTGATATTCCTTAATCATTAATCATCGGCTAAATACAAACTTTATCAAAAACTGAAATCTCACCGTAGCCTTACCGTGTGCGACAAGCCTTAATAGCTCCTTTCTTTAACACCAACTGCGATTAGACCCTAGATCTGTACCACCTTAAACATTAGAGCCTAAGTAATAGATGACTTGCATCCAACACAAGTCACCCTCACAGCATATATGACCATTCGGCCAACCCTTAAACCGAAGTAAAGAACACTTACCCTTGCTAACGATCCTACCACGCTTGCGATCTTTGAACCTTATCCTTGTTACCAAAGAGTTAACGATAGGTCAGTTAGATAGCCTTTCGGCTTTTAGCAAAACGTACAAGAGAGGTTAACCGAATACTTACCAAATCCACTTTCGATCCTGCGACCTAAATTCGGCTTTTGAGATTAGTATGGTGACAGAGACAATTCGGCACCAATAGGGAGAAGAAGAGGAGAAGTGATCGGCTAGAACTAAAGGTGAACAAGAAAAGGAATTTAAGAAGAGGTATGGGGAATTTGGCTAGAGAGAAAACCAAATTTTTGACAAAGGAATGATGGGTTTTTTTTTCGGCAAATGGAAGAATTCGGCTAATGGGGAGAAAAAGAAAAGTAATGGAACCGAAGGAACCTCTCAAAGGAATTCGGCACCTCCTTTTATAGCCAATAGCCGAATCCTACCTTTCCCCACAGTCCAATTCGGCACTAACTCGTCCCATTTCTAATCTCTTAATTTTTCTCCATGATATCTCCCTTATCTCATCCGAAATTCCCTCCTTTATCAGCTCGCAAGACCAATTCAAACACTTCAACGAAAGAGTCCAAATTCCACACAACTCTGGCCGTCCACTATGCAAAATTAAACACTCCAAAAACACTTTACCACTACTCGAACCTTGGACCTCTTCACGCTACCTTGTAGCTCCCCTAGTGACGCCACCTTGCCACTGGACCACAAGCCCATTTGTGTCCTATTTTCCCCTTAATCTGCTTAAGAGGTCTAATGCCTGAGACTAGGGTCCACTAAAGCAAGAAAAATAAATTTTTCCCTATGGTCTTCCCTATCTCTAAGACTTCAAATAATCCCAATAATACCTTAAAATTAATATTCTAAGTGCTACTAATACATACCAACCTCAATGCACAGAAATTTAAAGTTTCAAGATTTTTGGGGCGTTACAACCCAATAGGCCCAAATCTACTAGGCCCAAATTCGGGGCGTTACAGATCATCCTAGCTTTAATAAAATTAAGCTAACATTGTTGTAAAAAAGAACAAAGAACATATAGCAAACATTTTCAGATTAAATTAAAGAAAGGAAAGATTAAACCCAAATCAAAATGGCTGTCACCCAAGACTCTGACTGATTAGGCTCCTTCGCTCTTTTGCTTTTCTCCTTTGTTGATGGCTCTCCAAGGTGGCCGACAAAGTGCTCTTTAAGAGGCTTAATTGCTAAAATCTCTATGAAGAGATGATGCTAGGCGTGGGAAATGGAAAATGCTAAAGAGAATTGAGAGAAAAGAGAAAATGATGAGGGATGAGCGATGATTGATGAAGGAATGATGGGGTCTTATTTATAGGTGAAGAGAGGGGGTAGTTTGCTAAAAATAGAGAGGTTTAGTCTCTTCAAGCTTTTCCAATGAGTGGCTGGCCATGCTTAGTGGATTTTGAGTTGATTTTTTCTTGATTTTTAAGCAATTTAAATGCCATAACAACTCTGGACCGAGACTCCGTCAAATGTAAATCTTCAGGCAAATCTCTAATTTCTTCAACATTGCAAGGACCTTGTGTAATTAAACCAAAAGTGGTTTATGTGGACAGCCATGTGTAGCCGAATTTGGGTTGGCTTGGTCTTCAATTTGGACGGTTTTTGTAATCCAACAAAGCTATCAGACCTGTCCAAAATAAATCAATAAGTTAAAGGACCAAAGAATAAAATTTATCCAATTTAAATAATTAATTAAAACCCAAATTATTAATGAAATATTTAAAATGAATTATTAAATATAATTTTATATTTTATTATTTAATTTAATCATGCATGACCCATTTTATGTCTTAAAAATATAATATGTTCAAATAAATATAAAATAAGCCATTTTATGCATGAAAACTATATAATAAAGCATAAAATCACATTTTAATAATTTTTATGTCCTAACTTCATATTTTCACATATTTCATTAATTTATTAAATAATTACTTAGTTTTAACAACGAATTTAAGTGAAAAGGTGATAAATTACATAGGAAAATTCCTATATATTTTTTAGTTTACAATGTTACAAAACAAGGACCAAATTTCAAAGTTTTCAAATTTCCTCAACTGGTATCAATACCCCTTAAAGGTACCGATACCAAATTTATCTTCGATATTTTTTAAAATCAAATTAAAATCATACGGTTTTGATACTTGGATTAGTGTAACGATACTTCCATATAGGTATTGATACCTTACCTTATTATCGATACCAAATTGGCATTATATTTTTTAAACCGATTGAAAATGTTAGGTATCGATACTCTTAACAGGATATTGTTGGATCTGGTTCCCTAAGTGTAGTATTTTCGACAATATACACTTGTAATTTTTTTGAACCAATTGGTTAATAAAATGAATTCATTAGATTAATGTACTTTATATAAAATGTCCTCAAATGGTTTTTGCACGCAAAGCAAAATAGAAGTAAATTGTGTTCATTGGTTGTCTAATGTTTAAACTAATACTAAGTAGTATTACGTGGTTGGACCGTATTATGGAAAGACAACTTGTATTAGTAGATGAACCTAAACATGTCCTTAATCTAATCAAAAATGAGGAAACCGATTAAAAGACTAATATATCGTCTATCAAGTACAATTAGGGAGATGCCTTGTCTTGGGCATTGGAGTGGATGACTCCCAGAAGATAGAGACATAGATGTGACTGACTAAACTTACAGTACATCAGACTGGACCCAAGTATAATAGATCCTGAACTCGTTTATTGATTTATTCACTTGTGACGTTCATAGTGTGTCATACCTAAATCTTGAGTGAATAATGAACTATGTATGTGTGACTTGTTCACTTTGATGTAAGTAAAAGCCTGAGTTCGAATAGATAAGGAACCGAAAGTTGGTGCGTTGGGTGTATGACTTCTGTAGCATGTAACATCATTCACAATAGTGGAATTCATGGCCCGAGACATGGGTAAATGATATTCTCTCATTCGCATTACATGGTTGATGAAAAGAAAACATGGTCATGGATCTTTCGTCTTTGTGATGAATGACTTGATTACTATTCGATAGTAATTGACTTTTCATGAAGGAAGATGTAATGGTTACCACGGGATAAAAAATAATCATATGGGGAGAACGAATATTATCCCAAAGATATCAAGGATATCCTATGAGGGTAGCACACTTATGACAATATCATTGGACGAGCACTGGGTAGTTGCTTTCATAAAGGTATGTCGTTAGGAAGAGCCCAGTCATGATACTATAGTGGAATGACTTTGTAACTAATTTGAGTTTATAATTAATATGCAAAAAGCCAAAACTTAATTATAAACCGTTTGATCCCTAATCACATATGTCCAACTGGTCTCTCCGCTAGCTTGTTGAAACTATAAATGAATTGTGTGTTTGAATAGAAATAAACAGAATGAATAGAAAAAGAGAAATGAGAAACATTTAGGAATTATTATGGTTTTTCCAAAATGGAGAAATGGGATCAATTGGAAATGAATGTAGGTTTCCAAAACGAAAACGGAAATGAAAATGTAAATGATTTATTTGCAATTCTATATGGATTACTTAAAAATGATCGGAAAAATGAGTTTATGTTTTTGACTTGTTTTGAAGCTCAGAAATGAAAATAAATCATTCGATCACAGTGAACATGTTGAGTTGTGAAATATTAAACATATTTTCTCGAAATTTTAATAGAGGTAAAATCATTAAATGTAACACCCCAAACCCGGCCCATTCGTTATGACTGAATTTGAAATGCCACTGCGGAAAACGTTTGGAGACTGATTTCACTTTTGGGAAAAACATTAAAAAAATTTTTTTGTCTTTAATAAAACATTGTGTATTTGAAATTTTAAGTAAAACTTTAATATATGTATTTTGAGTAAATAAGTTGCTAAAAACAAAATCATTTGCATATAGTAATTTAATTAAATCAAGCCATAATAAAAATAATAACAAATATTATAAGACCCTTATTACAACCAATACTTAAACAAAGTACATAATATTAAAATGCATAAAATAATGAAAACATCTTCTTCGCATGGGCCACCTCGTATCCTCTCCAACCCGGTCCGAGCATCATGCATCACTGTAAGGTTTAATAAAATATTGGGTGAGTCTAACTTGGACTCGGTGTGTAATTAATCCTTTGAATTCCACCCACATGTTAACCACATAATTACCCACATGTCGAGATATTAATGCAACATTATTTACATGAGTTCACTTATTGGGCTTGGCCCATATCCATATCAATAGAGTTCACATATTGGGCTTGGCCCATAACCATATCACATTCTTATAATAGTGTAATTAACCACATGTCGGGCTTGGCCCATTACCACATTAATCCACATCACGTATTGGGCTTGGCCCATTTCGCATATATTCACATGCAAAGTTATGCAATTATGAAGCCCAACCTTGACCTAGGGTCCATCCGCTACACACCCCCTTATCCGATTTACTACACACCGGGGATTATTAAATCACCCTCTCCTTTTTACTCCAATATGGCAACAAATGCCGTCCACGCGAACTTAATCACAAATAATCCACAACGCGACCTCAGTCAGCGCCAATCCACGATGTAGCCATAGCTAACACCAAAACCACGATGGGACACATAGTCACTCATCAACCACGATATGGCACATAGCTCATATCAACCACGATGAGGCATAGAGCTACTCATCAAACCACGCGAACTTAATCGCAAATAATCCACAACGTGACCTCAGTCAACGCCAATCCACGATGTAGCTCAAGGCTAACATCAAACCACGTACTCGAAGTACACCCTGTCCTTCTTTCATATCATATCCCACCCATGCACATGTAACATAAATAATGATATAATATAATGATGCATGAGCATGTTCATCAAGCATAGTCATAACACATATTCATACTAATAATCACATATCATCGGGTTTGGTACTTACCGTATTATCGACATACCCTTGAGGGTATCCATATCACAATTTCACTTTGCACTAGTTAGCACAATTTTAACATATACAGATATAACACAAAAACCGGAAACGGTGGGTTAATCACACACACGACTTTCTAGCGAAATTTGAACTACTCGAATCTAACACGATCTAGAATCCCGATACTCGCTTACTTTTGTCGATTAGCCCCTAAAAATCATAATACACAATCGGTCACACTGAAACTTATAAAATGGCCTATGGCGAAACTATATACCACTAACCACCGCTACAGAAAATCCCGAATCACCACTTAACTATGAAACTGCCGAAATCCCTTGAGTACTCCAAATCCCGAAACTCCTTTAATGCTTCCACTATCGTTGCTTGCGAAGACTAAAAGAGAATGGATCCCGGCTTTTAGAACTTGCGATAGAGAAGGAAAGAATACGGCCTCCTTTGAGATTCGGCTATGGTTATAAATAAAAGAAAAATACAAATAGAAGAATGGTCACTTACAAGGTTCGACTAAGCCTCCCAATAATGGTGAAATATTCGGCTATCACTCTTAATGGCAAAGGGGCATTCGGCTTTCAAGAAATAGGAAGGAATTTGGTGTTGAAAGAAAATAAGGAAGAAGAGGAGAAGAGTAGGGGAATTTCGGCACAAAGAAAATTAAAGAAGAAAAAGATATGAAGGATGATTACTCCCCCTATAAAGAATTCGGCTACTACATCCTTGCTCTCATCAAACTTCAAATCAATCTCCTATTTTATCTCTTCAAACCTCATTCAAAAATAATTGAATTAAACAAATCTTTATCCCCCATATTTCTCTTATCACCTATTAAACTAAAATAAATAAAAATAAAACAATAATTATCTTCTATCTACTAATCTAAACTAAAAATAAATAAATTAATAATTATCCTACTTTTAGCGGAATATTGAAAATAAATATTAACCAAGCTTATCCCCTCATTTATCACATTATCACACTCCTAAAATAAATAAAATAAAATCTTATTTATCCACTATCTATAGCCAAATATTTAAAAGAAAAACAAGGCTTATCTCTATCTAATTGAAGTCCAAGTGCCGTCCACTTCTTCTCTCTAACGCCAGGATGCAAAATAAAACACCAAACTACTGCCCCCATGGTTCGAACATGGGACCTGATGGAGCAAGCTGCAATAACGCCCCTAGCCACTCTGCCAAGGCGTTTCTTTGTGACATAAACTCCCCACTTATCCTTTTAAGGCCTACCTAATCAAGCTCCCTCTTCTTGGCGCAAAAGTGAAAATAATGGCACTCCTTATCTTTGTCACAATGGGACTTGAACTTGAACTCTCTGCACCTCCCTTTGCATAGCGTCGACCCCACTTTGTGCTGGTTCTTTTGTGTCATCAACTCCCCATATTTTCTTTTAAAACCTCCTTCTCCCTTAAACGCCAACTTGCAAAAATAAAACACGCTTATGCCGCGCCCAAGACTCGAACTCCAGACCTGTTATGGCGTTATTTCCAGGCCTTAAGTAGCGCCTTGTAGCCACTTTACCAAGGCCTGCTTTATCCCAAGAATGCCCACAATTTTTCCTTAAGGCTTTCCTGGCTCAATTCCCCTTTTAACGCCAAAAATAAAACTCCCAAGTGCGATTCCTGCAGCTCGAACCCCTTCCCTCCTGAAGCCCCCTTGCTCCTTAGCGCCCCAAGCCACTTTGCCAATTAATTTCTTATGTCCTAAACCCCACATAATTTCTTTTAAGGCCTCTTTGCCTAGTTTCCTCTTTTAAACCCAAAAATCCAATTATTTTCCAAAGCTTTCCCTTTCATCCTAGAATTTTAAAAACTCTTAAAACATCTCCAAATACCCTTAAAACCCACTAGCACTTGAGTTATGCTCCAAACGCATAACCCCTAATCTAGGATGTTACATTAAAATTTTACCGAAAGTAAAATCGTCAGAATTTTACTGGGGGTAAAATAAGGATGAGAAATAGAATATTAAAGTTTATTTTGAGAAATAGAAAAAATTGAACCGAATTGGATCGCATTATAAAGTACCGGGTCGAAAGGCCCGATAAGTACTCGTAATTGATCCTGATATGAGAGAGGCCCAAAACACCTCATATAAAATGAAAGGAGTGGCAACCCTAGTAGGAATACTGACCGCCTTCAAATGTACTAACATCTAGAGTGTAATTCCTACAACCAAATATAAGAGTTAGATGGTTTCCGCAAATATATGAGTCAGGTTGTAATATAGTTTATACAACAAAGTATGGAAGTACTTCAAGGATCGTACCCAAGGAAGGTGAATATTAAATTAATTCTAACCTCGATGTTAATAGATCTAAGTAGTATTTTAATTAAATTATATTACGATAAAACATAAAGAGAGAAAAATTGTATTAGAGAAACATAAATAAATTGCATTAAATGAAAAACATAAAACTAATTTTTTGACTCAAATTAATTCTAAGCATGGAAGACTAACTCGTTTCGGTGGTCGTAACTAATTCATATTTTGGGTTTCTACTCAATCAACTAGTCGCTAACATAGTAAGATCTCTCGATCTTCCACTAAATTTATGAGAAGATAAGAACTACTTATCTCTCGACCTCACAGTCTAGACTGAATTGGGGTATGGTGTTCACGGATAGGCAATACCAATTTTGGGATCATTCCCACCTAGATGACTTCCTAGGGTTATCAGGCCTAGGATTTAACTTCTTCCTATCCCAATCAGCTGATCTGCTAAGAAATCCTACATAGAAATTAATTACTCCCACATCCACTCGCTAATTCCCCATAAGAGGATTAGTTTCTCATGGATCTCATAAACAACATAAACTTTATTAAAAAGATAAAATTGAAAAGTATATCAAGAATAAAAGTTTAAAAGAAATCCTGATTTGTATTGAATATTGAAAGCGCAAAAATCCATAAAGATTTGATGAATCCACAAGTCAGATTCTCTGTAGAACAAGAATGAAAATAAAACTGAATTACAAATGGAAATCCTAAGCACAAAAGAAACTAAAAATTGAATAAAAGTTTCAACCTAAAACAAAATTAAAGGTACCAAAAAGATGTCTATGAAGTGTTCAGTGAAGCCTATTTATATATTTAGGGTTGGTCGTCATCCATTAACCTAGTTCGATTGACGTTTGCATGTTAAAGTTTGTTGTGCAGACCAAAATTCCCTCAATTTATTAATTCTTCATGTTAAGGTGGTGTCGCGACATCCTTTGCCCTATGTCGTGACACTGGTGGCAGTTTACAGGCTTAGGCTTGGATTCAGGGCTGTGTCGCCACACCCTCTTGCTATGTCGCGACACTAAAGACAGTCTTGCTTTTTTGGGTATCTTGCTAACAATATTGTGATGTTGACCCTCCATTTTGCAACATGACGACTGGTCTCGTGTTCTCGTGCCTCTAAATGGTGTTCTGTACACTCACCAAATATGTTAGCCTTCCTTTAGGCCTACTTTGGCCCCTAAACTCATATAAATAGCTCAAATCACACTTTTTATTATTCAAGAAATAAAAGTTTAAAACTAAGTAATGAAATTGCTTTTATACAAGCTCCTTAAGTATGAAAAATGGTTTAATGTACTACAACAAATTGCTGCAGATCAAACTCCCCCACACGTAATTCATTGCTTATCCTCAAGAAAGAAAACATGAAAATGGAGAAGAAAAGACAACTCTTGAGCAAGTATAGTATAAATACAAATTTTGTAACACATAACTAGGAATAATCACACATACATGTAATTTTGGTATGATATATAAATGACTTACTGTTCTCAATTTCAAACATCTAAGTTCAGTATATTACAAAGTATATAAACAACAAAGTCCTCAAATATATTAATCCTTCGATAAATCATATAAGTAATTTGATTATCTTAACAGAATACAAATATTCATTATCGCAATTACTTGATACGATGCCCATTCATGAATAGATTTACCTAGGTCACATAGGACTTTTCGGCTTGTAATGTTATGAGGCTTATGGTAGGTATGAAATTCAAAAACAATGAGCATCAAAATAGTTTCAAGCACGAAATTAGTTTGGCACATCGCATTGTCCCCTATTCTTCCCCTTAATAATCCTTCTCATTCACCACCTTATTTCTCCTTCTCTCACCTTCTTTATTTCTCCATGTAGGAAGTCATAACATGATAAAGTAACTACGGTCAACTTACGAGTTTTTGTGCACTAATGATTGAGGTTTCTAATTTTGTGGCTTTTATTTTTGAGTCACTTTTGACTTTTTCAACGAATCTCACTCACAATGCTTTTGTTTTTCATTGGTCACGTACTTTTTCTACTTGTATTGACTTTTTTTTTGTATTTTTTTCTTTTGTTTTGCACATATTAGCTAGATCCATAATCACTATATCACATTCCTCCTTCCTATTTCACTCTACTTTTTACAAAACCACCATGATGTATCTACATATCCCTCAATATGTATGACCAGATGTCTAAATTCGTGCATCTTAGGGACCAAAGAAAAAAGGATGAGTACAAGTTCATATTTTCGCTCGAGTTTTGTATGAAGGTTCATTAAGAAGAGTTTTCTGGCTCAAATATGGGTACTAAGGATGAATGAATAAGGTTCGGTTTTTGGCTTTGGGTTATACCAAACAATGCCTTAGGTCATCCCTTGGCATATCAATATTCACAAATTTAATCAATCAAGCACTTACAATTTTAACCATTTATCACACATACTAGCATGCTCATTTCCCTATATTCTCTCTGCCATTTGGTATATTCAATTACTTAATTCCTATTTATAGTGTAATATATAGAACTTATTAGTCTAATAACTAAAAATTTAAAATTACTCACTATCATGCCAAATTTACAGTAAATACAATCAGACTAAATACATGCTCCTAACCAATCACTTGTATTTCTACAAGCTCAAGCACACTTTCAACAAAAAAAAAATGAAAAAGCATAAAAATAAAAATGCAATTTCTATGTTACTTGCACACTTTAGATAGGACATTGTCAATAATGTGCAACCTCTAAATAGAAAATGAACGAAGTTATCCTGTAGTAGCCCGAATTAGGGCCTAAATGGAATAGTGGTTTTGAAACCATGAATCCAAGGTCAAAATATTTATTCCGATTGAGTTTTAGTGTTTATTGAGTGATTGAATGTTTGTGTGAAATTTTGGTTGAGAAATTTTATTGTTTGAATGTTCAATTTGATAAGTTGGACTAAATTGCAATGGGTGAAAAGTGTGTATTATAATCTATAAAGGTACTTGATTGAGATGGGTTTTTAAATTGAGAGTCCTTAGTTGGTAATTAGACCATTATATTATAGTTTGGACACAAAATGCCCATAGAGGGATAAAATAACTAAAGGATTAATGAAGGCCAATTTGGTCATTTGGCTAATAAAAGAAATAAAAGGGAAAATAAGGCTAAAATTTTGTCCATCTTCATCCTCCATAGCCGAAAATTTCAAGGAGCCGTAGCTAGGGTTTTGTTTCACTTTCAAGCTTGATTGTAAGTACCTCCTAGCCCCGTTTTTTATATTCTTCGTATTTTTGAAATCCTTGTAGCTCGATCTAGCTATTTCTTCCACTATTTTGAGCTAGAGCTTGTGTTTAAAATTTTACTCATGGATGACATACATGTATTTTGATGTCTAGTGGTAGAATATGAAAGTTTGAAGTGTGGTAAACAACTTTTGCTAGATGATTTTTGGTGAAATTGATAAAAAGGACTTATTTGCAAAAGATGAAATAATATGTGTATAAAATGTAAAATAGTTAAATTGTGGGCTGCTATAAGAGAGAACATGAATCGGCTAGGCTTGGGTGTGTGAAAAATGAACACATTTCATTTTTCGAGCCTACGAACTAAAGTGTAAAAATGGAGAAAGTTAGGGGCTAAATTGTAAATTTTGCCATAGGAAGATTTTGGACTGATTTGAATAATGTGTATATTAAATAAGCTAAATGTGTCATTATAGATAAAGAAGAACATGGAATCAACCTTGACCGAGGAAAAGGCAAGGTTTCAGACTAAATTACAAATTGACACATTTTGTATCGAGGTAAGTTTATATGTAAATGATACATCCTTTTTATTTATGTTTTTACATATTAATGTCTTATGTGAAATGTGAGTGAATATTATTGATATTTATTAAAATGATGAAAAGTGTAACATCCTAAAATTTGAATTTTTATATGTTACATTACTTTGGTGCTCAGCTAGTTTATTTATCCTATGTGTGTGTTAAAATAGTCCTGAGAAGGTTCGGGATTTAATTGGATTTTGGAATAAATTTTGGTAAATAGAACTTTATTGAAGTGGAACAAGTAACCTTGATGTTTAAGGAAATTAAGTGGCAAAAGTTAGCATAAGATGAGATAGTAGTAAAGAGGAGTTGATGCCATAAGCATACTTAGAGGGAAGAGGTTCGAATCCCTTGTTATGCATGAGAAATTTTTTTAATTTTTGCACTCATCTAGCATGTGTCGGACAAGCTTTATTTTTGGAAAGTTGGACTTTTAGTTTATGGTTGGCTAATGGATTAAGGCAAGAATTGAACTTAAGGTAGGGAATCATGAGATTATGGTATGTAGGGGGAACACAAGGCATATATTAAGGAATGTGTTTTGGAAAGTTTGGAATGGCCAAACTTTGACTTTGGTGTCCATGTACTTGGACGGTTTTAGGGGCTAAGGGGGTGGTCGAATTTTTGAAGACTTTTGAGTAAGGATAGGTGCTTGTTGGGCATATTTCTTTTTGGGTCATTTTTGCTTTCTCTCAAAACATTTTCTCTTCATCTTTTCTCTCCCTAGCCGAATGCACATTGAGCATTAGGTAAGCATCTTTCATTTTTCTTTTGGTCATTCCATTTTGACCATTTTGGTCTAAATTTGCCTATTCTCTCAAGTCATTTCCCCTAGTGCCAAAAACACCAAAACCTTGAAGGCCATTTTCTCTTCTCTTTTCTTCCTCCATTGCCGAATGCTCTCTAGTCTCAAACCTCTCTCTTTCTTCATCTTCTATTCTTGAAATGAACCAAAACCGAAACACCTAATTGTCCTATACCTTTATTTCATCTCCTTCTTCTTACAAAATTTATTCAACATTTTCTCCCTTTTCTTTTCCTCCATGGCCGAATGTTGCTAACACCATCTCCTTCAAATTTTTCTCTTCATAGCCGAATAGTTTTCAACACTTATCTTCTTCTCAAACCATTTCCTTCTTTTCTTCTCACACTTTAATCGCTCGGTAAGTGGCTAATATAATACTCTAGTATTCTTATTTTCCCTTTTTCCTTTGTGCCAAAATTTCATGTTGGTGTGGGATGGTCTTTTGGATCGATATCATCATCATACCATGACTCACTCGAATCTTTTCTCTATTTTAGAAACTTAGTGGAAGGCCGAAATTTGGAGTGTCCGAAATCATCGTGAATCGCTAGGATTCGGTCCAAAGTTTTAAGGTAAGGGTTTTTATCAAGGAATTCCATATTACTCATTATTTCGTTAATGATGGGGTTTACTAATCGATTTTATCTTAGGAACGCGCTATCGCTTGATTTTCATCCTTTGAACGTAAGGATTTCGTGGTGTCGATTTTCGCTTCCTTAAATCAATCGTCTTAATTTTTGAAATAATAGTTGGACTAATATTCTTATGTCAATGGAGGCAAGCAAGATAGGGTCAAAAAGGGTTGTGAATAGTGATCGAAAGAGGGGCGAATTCTCTATTCCCACTAGATTCAAGCGAAGGGCTGCTTCGGCAATACGAGATTTTCCACCGGGTTGTGGACCCTCATCCGGTGAAAACCAGTTATTTGAGGTTGTTCGTAGTTCTGAGCCATTAGCTGTTCGAGATTTTCCAACGGGTTGTGAACCGTCAACCGGGGAGAACCGACAAATAGTAGTTATTCGAGATTCCGAGGGTAAAAATCTTGACCGCTTACATTAGCATAGATTTATTTTAAGTGTTAGTGTTCTAATCGAGTGTTATAACGTTTTTAGGTGTTGACGATCAGGAAAGTGTAGTGCTCACCGTAATCAGGTGTGTAATCTCACACCATATCTTGCGGGTCAGATAACCACATCGTAATAATGTTAGATTAAATTCACAAAGTTGGTGAAATCGGGTAAAATGGTATATTTTAACACTTTAATAGTAAAAACTATGAAATTGGTATCGAGATTATGAAAATTATGAAATTGCCCTTAATGGGCTAAATCGATAAAAGTGACTTATTGGGCCATATGTGATTTTGATAAATGGGCCATATGTGATTTTGATAGATGGGCCATATGTGATTTTGATAAATGGGCCATACGTGATGACTTCTAAATGGGCCAAATGTGATATGAGATTATGTGGGCCAAAATGTGAAATGGGCCAGTTTGTGATAACTTTTATAATGAGCCTTATGTTGGAATAATTATAAGAATGGATTGTTATGCATATTATATACATGATTGCATGGGTTGGGCTTTTTGGATGAAGAGAAGTTCTGGTAGCTTTGCTACAAAATTCTGATGGCTTCGTGCCCAGTTTGAAATATGGCTTAATGCCAGTTTGGTGTGTTGGCGGGGTGGGTGACTAAAGCTCCTCATAGGTGTGCTGGTTGGTACGGGTGGTGTGTAGCGGATGGAAACTTAGGATTGGTTTTGGGAAATTGCATATCACATGCATTCTGTACATGTTAAATTGTTATATTTGTAATGGGCTCAGGCCCAAATAATTGCTTAAATGGTTTTGGCCCAGTAGACTATGGTAAGTGAGTTACACATTCAGTTCTAAGTAACTCATCCCGTTTTCTTTACCCTTTCCAGGTAATGATCAATGAAGGAGGCTTGGGCCGGGGACGACTCAGTGGAGGCCATACTACGATTAATGGGTTAATTAAACTTCGGATTTCTTTAAAGTACTTTTTAATATTTGCTTTTAAGTTGTGATGTAATAAGGCCTCTGGTTAAATTTTTATGGATGGATTTTATATTACGTTTTAAATACTTAAATGGGATTTCTTTTCTAAAAATAGAAACAAACGTTTTTCATAAATAAACGTACGAAAAGGATTTCATTCTTAGTTAATTTTAACTCGGTAACATTTTTTCAGTAACAACTTATTTTAAAATCTCATTTTCTACAAACCTTTAAGAGACTTTACATATGATCATTTCGTGTGACATGTCAAATCTGGCCTTAACGCATAGACCGGGTTTGGGGTGTTACATTTTATGGTATTAGAGCCCAGTTTCAAAACTCGACTGTGGTTGGGTTCAACAACAATTTTTGTTTAAAACTATTTTGAATTTATAGAATTTATGTTTTAAAAGTAGTATGGCACCACGAGTATCCGGCACCAAGTCAAGTAAGTATTCATATACTGAATGATTATTATTGTAATATGATCATAGGAACACTCTAGAACTTCTAGTTTTAGGTGTTGAAACTATAGAGATTGAGACTATAGGATGTGTATGCAAAAACAAACTCTATCTCTTATATCTCATAAAATATTGTTAATAAACACTGAAATAGTATTCTGATTCATAAAACTTGTAATCAAATTAAACCGAATTAGTCAATATGAGTGCTAGAGGACGTGGACGTGGTAGACGTGGCCGTGGTAGAGGCCGAGGAGCTAGAGCCGTGTCTGAGACATCGGGACATATGCCGGAAATGGATGCACCGGCATCACCTGTGTCGAAAAATGGATCCCATGACCATATGAGAGAGGACATTGCTTTGACCCAAGCAATGTTGCGTGTCCTAGAAACGATTGCTGGGGCTAGAACTGGGCCAGCAGCTCGTGGATCAATATCAGAACGACTTAAATCAAGTGGTGCCGAGGTTTTTAGGGGAGTCTCAGGTGTAGCTCCAAATGTAGCGGAGTATTGGCTAGAGGCAGTGGAGCGGATCATGGATGATTTGGAATGCACCACCGAGCAGAAACTGAGAGGAGCTGTGTCCTTGTTGAGGGACGAGGCGTATCAATGGTGGCTTACTGTTCGAGAAGGCGCTCAGGCTGAACATGTTACTTGGGATTTCTTCAAAACTGAATTCCAAGGAAAGCATGTCGGGGTAAGTTATGTGGATGCCGGAGGAAAGAATTTCGAATCGGTTCAAGGAAATAAGACGGTGGCGACTTACGACGAGGCGAATTTCTACGCTTGAGTCGTTATGCTCGGACGATAGTGCCAACTGATCATGAGCGCTGTGTACGTTTTGAGGATGGGCTGAATGATGAGTTGCGGGTACTGATAGCCCCACAACAAGAAAGGACTTTTACCAAGCTCGTGGAGAAAGCCAAAATCACTGAAGAGGATAAGAACTCAGAATGTCAGAACCGAGAAAGAGGCAAAGGCAAGAGGGACTTTAAGTACTCGGGTTCCGCTAAAATGTTCCAAAAGAGGCCCAGGAATGATGAGCTAGCTCCAGTTAGAGCACCTGCGGCTACCAATCGATTCAAGCGTGTCGATCTGTGGAAGACGACACCCGGGAATCTTTGGAAGAGAACCGGTGGTTGTTTTAAATGTGGTTCTATGGACCACCAGCTTAAGAATTGTCCTCGACGGACCGCTCCGACTCAAGAAGCTCGTAACCCTGATGCACAGTCAGCTAGAGGCGCTCAGCAGCCACCGAGGGGCTGTGGACCAGGTCGTGGTGGTAATGGCGCTGGTCGAGGTCAAGGTTCACTGGGTAGAGGTAATGGCTTCAGAGGTAACGCGGAGGCGAGACAACCAGGGTTAGTCTATGCGATCAGGCATCGGGAGGATGGCGATGCACCTGATGTGATAACTGGTATGTTCTTCATCTTTGATGTACCTGTTACTGCTTTGATAGATATCGGGTCTACCCACTCGTGTGTTGCTAGTGCTATATCAGGAAATCTGAATATTAGATCTGAGATTACCGATAGAGAGATGACGGTAATTAGTCCTTTAGGACAGTCTGTGATTGTGAATAAATTGTATAGAGGCGTGCCTTTAGAAATTCAAAGAGAAGTATTTTTGGCGGATTTGATGGAACTGCCTTTCGGCGAGTTTGACCTTATTTTGGGCATGGATTGGTTGGTGAAGCACCGTGTGCATTTGGATTGTGCTGCAAAGCGGATGTCGATAAGGACCTTGGAAGATAAGGAAGTTATGATGATAGGCGAACGGAGAAATTATTTAGCAAATGTGGTATCTACTTTAAAGGCGGAAAAGTTGGTGCGAAAAGGGTATGGAGCGTTCCTAGCCTTCATTAGTGCTTTGGATGCCAAGGAATTATCAGTGGAAGGTGTTAGAACGGTGAAAAAATTTCCAGATGTCTTCTCCGAAGAACTTCCGGGTCTACCTCCAGACCGAGAAGTAGAGTTTGGCATTGAGCTTTTGCCCGGAATGGCTCCGGTGTCTATTGCTCCTTATAGAATGGCGCCGAAGGAGTTAGCGGAGCTTAAAGCTCAAATTCAAGAATTGTTGGATCGGGGATTTATTCAACCGAGTGTGTCTCCATGGGGAGCACCAGTTTTGTTTGTCAAAAAGAAGGATGGGTCGATGCGTATGTGCATTGATTATAGACAGTTGAATAAATTGACAATCAAGAATAGGTATCCATTGCCGAGAATCGATGACCTGTTTGATCAGTTGAGAGGAGCTTCAATTTTCTCTAAGATAGATTTGAGATCGGGTTATCATCAACTCAAGGTTAAGGAGGCAGATATTCATAAAACGGCATTTCGAACTCGTTATGGACATTATGAGTTTTTGGTGATGCCGTTTGGTTTGACCAATGCACCAGCTGCATTTATGGACATGATGAACCGAGTCTTTCAACCCTACTTAGACCGGTTTGTAGTGGTGTTCATAGATGATATCTTAGTATACTCGAGGAATGAAGAAGAGCATGACTCACATTTGCGCATAGTATTGCAAATACTGCTAGAAACGAAACTTTATGCCAAATTCAGTAAGTGTGAATTTTGGCTGAAAGAAGTGACTTTCTTGGGACATGTTGTGTCGGCCGAAGGAATCAGAGTTGATCCTCGGAAGGTAGAGGCTGTGTTGGATTGGAAACCACCGAAGTCTGTGGCTGAAATTTGAAGTTTCCTAGGTTTGGCTGGCTATTATAGACGCTTTGTTGAGGGGTTTTCATTGATCGCTGCACCCCTAACTAAATTGTTGAGAAAGGGAGTACCGTTTGTGTGGGCAGTTAAACAACAAGAGAGTTTCGAGAAATTGAAGTAGATTTTGACGGAAGCGCCAGTACTGATTCAACCTGAGGCTGGAAAAGAGTTTATTGTTTACTGCGATGCGTCACACACTGGCTTGGGATGTGTGTTGATGCAAGGTGGAAAAGTGGTAGCTTATGCATCTCGTCAGTTGAGGCCGCACGAAGTCAACTATCCTACCCATGATTTGGAGTTGGCTGCGGTGGTTTTTGCTTTAAAAATTTGGAGGCATTATCTCTATGGTGAGAAGTCGATTATTTATACGGACCATAAGAGTTTAAAGTACCTCCTTACCCAAAAGGAGTTGAACTTAAGACAGCGTAGATGGATAGAGCTATTAAAGGATTATGATCTCTCAATCGAGTATCATCCTAGAAAGGCTAACGTGGTAGCAGACGCATTGAGTCGTAAGGTAATATCGGATTTGAGAGCGATGTTCACTCATCTCAGTCTGTATGAAGATGGTAGTCTTCTAGCTGAACTTCAGGTGAAGCCTGTGTGGTTGGGTCAGATTAAGGAGAAGCAAATATCAGATGAAAAGTTGGGTCCCCTAGTTCAACAAGTTGAAAGTGGTGTAATAGGGGATTTTGGAATGAATAAGGATGGAGTGCTGTGTTTTCGCGAAAGAGTTTGTATGCCCATGGATTCGGATTTGAGGCAAATGATTCTGCGTGAGGCGCATAATAGCCCTTATGCTATGCACCCCGGAGGAAGTACGATGTATCGAGATCTACGGGAGCAGTATTGGTGGCCAGGATTGAAGCGAGAGGTTACAGATTTTGTGAGTAGGTGCTTGACTTGTCAATAAGTGAAGGCGGAACATCAATTGTCGTCGGGATTGCTACAACCGGTGAAGATTCCATTATGGAAGTGGGAACGGATAACGATGGTTTTTGTTAGTGGGTTACCCTTTTCACCTACTAAGAAGGATTCCGTCTGGGTAATAGTGGATCGATTGACGAAGACTGCCCATTTTCTACCAGTTCGTATGGATTACTCGATGCAGAAGTTGGCTAAGTTGTATGTATCGGAGATCATGAGGTTGCATGGGGTACCAGTGTCTATTATTTTGGACAGGGACCCTAGGTTTACATCACGGTTTTGGAAAGCTTTGCATGAGGCTCTGGGAACAAAGTTAAACTTCAGTACGGCTTTTCACCCTCAGTCAGATAGACAGTCGGAAAGAGTAATCCAGATTTTGGAAGACATGTTAAGGGGTTGTGTGATTGACTTCAGAGGTAGTTGGGAGGATTATCTACCGTTGGCAGAGTTTGCAAAAGATGAAATAATATGTGTATAAAATGTAAAATAGTTAAATTGTGGGCTGCTATAAGAGAGAACATGAATCGGCTAGGCTTGGGTGTGTGAAAAATGAACACATTTCATTTTTCGAGCCTACGAACTAAAGTGTAAAAATGGAGAAAGTTAGGGGCTAAATTGTAAATTTTGCCATAGGAAGATTTTGGACTGATTTGAATAATGTGTATATTAAATAAGCTAAATGTGTCATTATAGATAAAGAAGAACATGGAATCAACCTTGACCGAGGAAAAGGCAGGGTTTGGACTAAATTACAAATTGACACATTTTGTATCGAGGTAAGTTTATATGTAAATGATACATCCTTTTTATTTATGTTTTTACATATTAATGTCTTATGTGAAATGTGAGTGAATATTATTGATATTTATTAAAATGATGAAAAGTGTAACATCCTAAAATTTGAATTTTTATATGTTACATTACTTTGGTGCTCAGGTAGTTTATTTATCCTATGTGTGTGTTAAAATAGTCCGAGAAGGTTCGGGATTTAATTGGATTTTGGAATAAATTTTGGTAAATAGAACTTTATTGAAGTGGAACAAGTAACCTTGATGTTTAAGGAAATTAAGTGGCAAAAGTTAGCATAAGATGAGCTAGTAGTAAAGAGGAGTTGATGCCATAAGCATACTTAGAGGGAAGAGGTTCAATCCCTTGTTATGCATGAGAAATTTTTTTAATTTTTGCACTCATCTAGCATGTGTCGGCCAAGCTTTATTTTTGGAAAGTTGGACTTTTAGTTTATGGTTGGCTAATGGATTAAGGCAAGAATTGAACTTAAGGTAGGGAATCATGAGATTATGGTATGTAGGGGGAACACAAGGCACATTTTAAGAAATGTGTTTTGGAAAGTTTGGAATGGCCAAACTTTGACTTTGGTGTCCATGTACTTGGACAGTTTTAGGGTCTAAGGGGGTGGCCGAATTTTTAAAGACTTTTGAGTAAGGATAGGTGCTTGTTGGGCATATTTCTTTTTGGGTCATTTTTGCTTTCTCTCAAAACATTTTCTCTTCATCTTTTTCTCTCCCTAGCCGAATGCACATTGAGCAATAGGTATGCATCTTTCATTTTTCTTTTGGTCATTCCATTTTGACCATTTTGGTCTAAATTTGCCTATTCTCTCAAGTCATTTCCCCTAGTGCCGAAAACACCAAAACCTTGAAGGCCATTTTCTCTTTTCTTTTCTTCCTCCATTACCGAATGCTCTCTAGTCTCAAACCTCTCTCTTTGTTCATCTTCTATTCTTGAAATGAACCAAAACCGAAACACCTAATTGTCCTATACCTTTATTTCATCTCCTTCTTCTTACAAAATTTATTCAACATTTTCTCCCTTTTCTTTTCCTCCATGGCCGAATGTTGCTAACACCATCTCCTTCAAATTTTTCTCTTCATAGCCGAATATTTTTCAACACTTATCTTCTTCTCAAACCATTTCCTTCTTTTCTTCTCACACTTTAATCGCTCGGTAAGTGGCTAATATAATACTCTAGTATTCTTATTTTCCCTTTTTCCTTTGTGCCAAAATTTCATGTTGGTGTGGGATGGTCTTTTGGATCGATATCATCATCATACCATGACTCACTCGAATCTTTTCTCTATTTTAGAAACTTAGTGGAAGGCCGAAATTTGGAGTGTCCGAAATCATCGTGAATCGCTAGGATTCGGTCCAAAGTTTTAAGGTAAGGGTTTTTATCAAGGAATTCCATATTACTCATTATTTCGTTAATGATGGGGTTTACTAATCGATTTTATCTTAGGAACGCTATCGCTTGATTTTCATCCTTTGAACGTAAGGATTTCGTGGTAATCCGATTTCGCCCCTTAAAATCAATCGTCTTAATTTTCGAAATAATAGTTGGACTAATATTCTTATGTCAATGGAGGCAAGCAAGATAGGGTCAAAAAGGGTGGTGAATAGTGATCGGAAGAGGGGCGAATTCGCTATTCCCACTAGATTCAAGCGAAGGGCTGCTTCGGCAATCCGAGATTTTCCACCGGGTTGTGGACCCTCATCCGGTGAAAACCAGTTATTCGAGGTTGTTCGTAGTTCCGAGCCATTAGCTGTTTGAGATTTTCCAACGGGTTGTGAACCGTCAACCGGGGAGAACCGACAAATAGTAGTTATTCAAGATTCCGAGGGTAAAAATCTTGACCGCTTATATTAGCATAGAATTATTTTAAGTGTTAGTGTTCTAATCGAGCGTTATAACGTTTTTAGGTGTTGACGATCAGGAAAGTGTAGTGCTCTCCGTAATCAGGTGTGTAATCTCACACCATATCTTGCGGGTGAGATAACCACATCGTAATAATGTTAGATTGTAACATCCCCAAACCCGGCCCATTCACTACGACCGAATCTGGTTATGTTAAAGCGGAAAAGACGGTGGAAAAATATATTTAACTTAGAGAAAAATTTAGTAAAACTTGTTAACTTCTGAAAATCCATGTTTATTTAATATAATCCAAACATAATTTAAAATAATAATTAAATAACCCCCAAAGTAAATAAAAAATCAAAGGGCCTTATAACATCAATGTTTAAAAGATCTAGTACTTAATATAAATAAATTTAAACTCTTCTTTCTGCATGGGCCACCACGTGTCCTCTCCGATCCCGGTCCAATCTACACATCACCTGAAATAGTTAGAAAATAAAGAGTGAGTCCACTGACTCAGTGCATAATCAAAACACCGATTTCCACACGTATGGGCTTGGCCCATACCCACACAATATTCGTAACAAATCATGCAAGAATGCATTTCAGCCCAACCCTTTGTCCAACCGTACACCAACCTTAGCAGACTCCCTGCCTAAGGCCGTGGGAAACACCCCACCGATCACATTGTGATCCATAGCATCTTACCTTGGCAAGCTCGCTGCTCAAGGTCGTGGCTGAGCCACCGATCAACCAAAGTGATCCCAATATTGTAATCTGTCTACGGTGATGCACATAGCCATCAACCGCCGAGATGGGCACCTAGCCAACACCTCCCTTGAGGTAGCACACAGCAACCCTCAAGCGCTAATGTAGCCTTAGCTATCATTAGACCACGTACATCATCTGTACACTTCTTCCTTCTGTGATCAACCCCATGCCCACGTGTCAGTTATGCCAAAATAACATATAGAGTGAGTAATTATTATTTACCAATACCACATCAAACATAAAATATATACAACACAACCAATCTTACCAATCATCGATTCACATCACTTAAGCCATTATAATCAGCCTCCACACATAGTACATATGTAATCACATTAAACAAACCAACAATCGCGAGAAATAGTGCGTTGATTACGCACCTAATTGATACCAATGACCAACTCCCCAAACGCTACTTAACCAAAACTCGCCGACACACCCTTGATGAATCGAACTCACGAGTCCTCCCTACCGCTCCTCCCTGGCTGATTACAAGAAAGAATTACCACACTAAGACCACAAGAATATTCGCCAACCTCAAACATCAAGACCACCTTTGGTTAACGAAACATCGAAAGAAATAAACTATAACGTAAAACCTCACCCTTCACAATGACTAGAGCAGAGACCCAAACGCTCCACCCCCTCTCGCTTAAGATTCGGCCAACCACCACTAGGACAAGGAGAAAGGTTTCGGCAATAGAGAAAGAAAGAAGGTATGAGGGGACAATATGAAATGGTTTCGGCTTAGGAAAAATTGAGAGAACCAAGTAGGAAAATCGGCTAGGTGACCTTGAAGATTCGGCCAAAGTGCATAGGTGAAGAGAAGGGATATTTTTAGTGTTGGTAGAGTATGGAAGACAAATGGATGAAGGCTTAAGAATGAATGAAAATGAGCACCTCCTCCCCTATTTATACTAAAAGGCCTAGCTCCAACCTCCCACAAAAATCCCACGATTTGCTCCTATAATTCCTCCCCAACACTCATTCAAAAAGTTTGAATGAGTCAAACCTCTTCCTAGCAAAAATTTAAAAAAAAAGACCAAGTCTTTCTCCATCTTTTAAGCATCCAAAAGCTGCCCAACTCCTTACCTCATTGACGCAAAAATAAAGGCCAAAGTGCTGCCTTCGCAGCTTGAACACTGGCCCCCCTTCCCTTGCACCTGAGGCGTCACTTCCCCAAGCTCTTAGTGGCGTCTCCCTTGCCACTTTACTAGCTCAATTCTTATGTCTAATTCCCCCAAATAATTCTCTTAAGACACCCATCGCCAAGCTCCCCTTTTTGCACTTAAAAATCCAAAATTTTCTAAAGTCTTCCCCTTGAGTCCAAACATTCTTACCACCTCTCAAACACATCCAAGCATACCCAAAACCTACTAGAACATGAATTATACCCAACATGCATAGCCCCTAAACCAGGGTGTTACAATTCTACCCTCCTTAAAATAATTTCGTCCTCGAAATTACTTAGCTAATCGAACATCTGTACAACCTATCTTACCACCTTCGCTTATGCTGCGCAACTCTGATCTTAAAGAGCTAACATACCTTCTAGGCACAGTTTCTAAGTTCATACTCAAGGTTCCAACTACTTTACGAGCAACAGATCAAATAATCACCAAAGCGAACAAAATTCCAAAGAGTATTCCAGACTTAAGGAACTTACCAGTTGACCCATCAGGCACATCATTATCCTCTCTCCGACGAGCTGCATAAACCAGACCTGGCTGCCTTGCCTCAGTGCCACCATTTATCGCGGTCTCATCGCCATTACCGACCTTGGCGAAACCATTTCCTCTATGGTTCGAACCGCGACCCCTTATCGCCGCTTGCCGACCACCTCTCGCTGGTTGCCCATAACCTTGGCCTTCTCGCTCGAGTCCCATTCGGATTACGGGGACAATCCTTAATCAGATGAGACTTGGACTTGCATCCAAGCACTCTCGAACACGATTCTAGCATTCGCCAACATGGTACCTTCCACACTGCGCACACGGACGATCTGGATTCCTCTCAGTTGTCTTAACAATATGAACAGGAGTCTCAACCCTCGGTCTCTTCTGGACCCTCTCAACCACTTCGCGATCCAACACTTCTCTTATCATGGTTCCTTTCCTATTGAGCCTCTCAGCCTTCTTGACCTCCTCAGCTATTCGAGCTTTCTCCACTAAAACGGCGAAGTCTCTTTCCTGATGCGGAGCAATCAAAACTCGCAACTCATCCCGTAGCCCATCTTCAAATCTAACGCATCTCTCATAATCAGTTGCCACGATTCCCCGAGCATACCGGCTCAAACGCAGAAACTCACCGTAGACCGCTATCGATTTGCCAACTTGCACCAGATTGAGGAACGCCTTCCTCCGAGCATCCACATAGCTCGCTCCGACATACTTCCCTCGAACTTGATCTTAAAATAACCTGATCCACTCGATCCGCGGGGTACTTTCTTAACCGTGAGCCACCACTGGTAGGCCTCATCTCGCAAAGAATGAAACAACACCCTTAAGCTTCTCCTCAGCAGATTAAGTCTAAGTCGCCCATAATCCTTTCCATCGCCTCAAGCGATTACTCCGCCACGTTCGAGCTACCCGCACACTCCTCGAAGACCTCGGCCCATTCGCCCTAAGCCTTTGCATCTCGACTTCCGAGTCCCATCGCCCCATTGGCTCCCTCGCCACTCGCTCAAGCACCGCAAAGATAGCTCGCGATCATTGCGTCGTCTCCTCCGACCGATCCATTTGTTCCACCTCAACACCGGTGGTGGCGGCACATCGCTCTCTCGACCCATGGCGAGACCCAACCGGTTCGGACATCGACATCCCGCTCTACCACGTCCACGAGTATTGCGACCACGCCCCTAGAACTCATATCTAGCGCCTCGATTTAGTACATTTTAAAAGTTTTATGCATTAGAAATTATTGTTTCAACTGTTTTATCCACGAGCAATTTTATGCAGTGAAGTTTCCGAGAGTAGTTCTTTCGAGCAATCAAGTTTCCTTCCCTACCTGTGGGTAATTTCGTCATTTTCCCTCTGGGGTATTTTTGGTAATTTTGTAAATCGAGAAAACATCTTTCAAAATCAGATTTAGAGTTTACAACCCAAAGGGGTAAATTTTAAAAATTTTAAAGCTAAGGGTTTTAAAACAGAGAGGCAAATCCCTTTCGGGTTTTAATAATTGGCTTAGCCTATGAACAAGTCCTCTTGGTTAAGGTGAACCGTAGCTACGCACCAGGTAGGATTCCAGCGAAGAGGAGGTGAGTCACGAGGATCGCTAAGTACTGTGCTCTTAGGATCCACTCCTAGACATGCGCACAATGGTTGCCACACCTTAACTCGGCGACTTAATCACAGGTTTGTTTAGTAACCTTAAGTCTTATGCATGTGTTTGAGTAGACTAGTCCTAGGGTTCAATAGCCCTAATATTCTAATCTACGAGCCCAAACTAAGCCCAAATCAATTCATGTAAACAATTCACTTCAAGAAAGTCCGAAGTACTTACCTGGCGGACTCGGGCCGGAGGTACAGGTGCCATGCCAGAATAACCTGAAAAATTTCTTAAAAGCCCTCTTTGAAAATGTTTTTGGGCCCGAAACCCTCAATACCGAGTTTTGAACCGGGCTCTGATACCAAACTGTAACATCCCCAAACCCGGCCCATTCACTACGACCGAATCTGGTTATGTTAAAGCGGAAAAGACGGTGGAAAAATCTATTTAACTTAGAGAAAAATTTAGTAAAACTTGTTAACTTCTGAAAATCCATGTTTATTTAATATAATCCAAACATAATTTAAAATAATAATTAAATAACCCCCAAAGTAAATAAAAAATCAAAGGGCCTTATAACATCAATGTTTAAAAGATCTAGTACTTAATATAAATAAATTTAAACTCTTCTTTCTCGCATGGGCCACCACGTGTCCTCTCCGATCCCGGCCCAATCTACGCATCACCGAAATAGTTAGAAAATAAAGAGTGAGTCCACCGACTCGGTGCATAATCAAAACACCGATTTCCACACGTATGGGCTTGGCCCATACCCACACAATATTCGTAACAAATCATGCAAGAATGCATTTCAGCCCAACCCTTTGTCCAACCGTACACCAACCTTAGCAGACTCCCTGCCTAAGGCCGTAGGAAACTCCCCACCGATCACATTGTGATCCATAGCATCTTACCTTGGCAAGCTCGCTGCTCAAGGTCGTGGCTGAGCCACCGATCAACCAAAGTGATCCCAATATTGTAATCTGCTCTCGGTGATGCACATAGCCATCAACCGCCGAGATGGGCACCTAGCCAACACCTCCCTTGAGGTAGCACACAGCAACCCTCAAGCGCTAATGTAGCCTTAGCTATCATTAGACCACGTACATCATCTGTACACTTCTTCCTTCTGTGATCAACCCCATGCCCACGTGTCAGTTATGCCAAAATAACATATAGAGTGAGTAATTATTATTTACCAATACCACATCAAACATAAAATATATACAACACAACCAATCTTACCAATCATCGATTCACATCACTTAAGCCATTATAATCAGCCTCCACACATAGTACATATGTAATCACATTAAACAAACCAACAATCGCAGAAATAGTGCGTTGATTACGCACCTAATTGATACCAATGACCAACTCAAACGCTACTTAACCAAAACTCGCCGACACACCCTTGATGAATCGAACCTCACGAGTCCTCCCTACCGCTCCTCTGGCTGATTACAAGAAAGAATTACCACACTAAGACCACAAGAATATTCGCCAACCTCAAACATCAAGACCACCTTTGGTTAATCTAAACATCGAAAGAAATAAACTATAACGTAAAACCTCACCCTTCACAATGACTAGAGAAGAGACCCAAACGCTCCACCCCCTCTCGCTTAAGATTCGGCCAACCACCACTAGGACAAGGAGAAAGGTTTCGGCAATAGAGAAAGAAAGAAGGTATGAGGGGACAATATGAAATGGTTTCGGCTTAGGAAAAATTGAGAGAACCAAGTAGGAAAATCGGCTAGGTGACCTTGAAGATTCGGCCAAAGTGCATAGGTGAAGAGAAGGGATATTTTTAGTGTTGGTAGAGTATGGAAGACAAATGGATGAAGGCTTAAGAATGAATGAAAATGAGCACCTCCCCTCCCCCTATTTATACTAAAAGGCCTAGCTCCAACCTCCCACAAAAATCCCACGATTTGCTCCTATAATTCCTCCCCAACACTCATTCAAAAGTTTGAATGAGTCAAACCTCTTCCTAGCAAAAATTTAAAAAAAAAAAAAGACCAAGTCTTTCTCCATCTTTTAAGCATCCAAAAGCTGCCCAACTCCTTACCTCATTGACGCAAAAACAAAGGCCAAAGTGTCGCCTTCGCAGCTCGAACACAGCCCCCTTCCCTTGCACCGAGGCGTCACTTCCCCAAGCTCTTAGTGGCGTCTCCCTTGCCACTTTACTAGCTCAATTCTTATGTCTAATTCCCCCAAATAATTCTCTTAAGACACCCATCGCCAAGCTCCCCTTTTTGCACTTAAAAATCCAAAATTTTCTAAAGTCTTCCCCTTGAGTCCAAACATTCTTACCACCTCTCAAACACATCCAAGCATACCCAAAACCTACTAGAACATGAATTATACCCAACATGCATAGCCCCTAAACCAGGGTGTTACATAGATTAAATTCACAAAGTCGGTGAAATCGGGTAAAATGGTATATTTTAACACTTTAATAGTAAAAACTATGAAATTGGTATCGAGATTATGAAAATTACGAAATTGCCCTTAATGGGTTAAATCGATAAAAGTGACTTATTGGGCCATATGTGATTTTGATAAATGGGCCATATGTGATTTTGATAAATGGGCCATATGTGATTTTGATAGATGGGCCATATGTGATTTTGATAAATGGGCCATACGTGATTACTGCTAAATGGGCCAAATGTGATATGAGATTATGTGGGCCAAAATGTGAAATGGGCCAGTTTGTAATAACTTTTATAATGAGCCTTATGTTGGAATAATTATAAGAATGGATTGTTATGCATATTATATACATGATTGCATGGGTTGGGCTTTTTGGATGAAGAGAAGTTCTGGTAGCTTTGCTACAAAATTCTAATGGCTTCGTGCTCAGTTTGAAATATGGCTTCGTGCCCAGTTTGATATATGGCTTAATGCCAGTTTGGTGTGTTGGCGGGGTGGGTGACTAAAGCTCCCCACAGGTGTGCTGGTTGGTACGGGTGGTGTGTAGCGGATGGAAACTTAGGATTGGTTTTGGGAAATTGCATATCACATGCATTCTATACATGTTAAATTGTTATATTTGTAATGGGCTCAGGCCCAAATAATTGCTTAAATGGTTTTGGCCCAGTGGACTATGGTAAGTGAGTTACACATTGAGTTCTAAGTAACTCATCCCGTTTTCTTTACCCTTTCCAGGTAATGATCAATGACGGAGGCTTGGGCCGGGGACGACTCAGTGGAGGCCATACTACGATTAATGGGTTAATTAAACTTCGGATTTCTTTAAAGTACTTTTTAATATTTGCTTTTAAGTTGTGATGTAATAAGGCCTCTGTTTAAATTTTTACGGATGTTTTACTTGTGGATGGATTTTATATTACGTTTTAAATACTTAAATGGGATTTCTTTTCTAAAAATAGAAACAAACATTTTTCATAAATAAACGTACGAAAAGGATTTCATTCTTAGTTAATTTTAACTCAGTAACAACTTCTATAACAACTTATTTTAAAATCCATTTTCTACAAACCTTTAAGAGACTTTACATATGATCATTTCGTGTGACATGTCAAATCTGGTCTTAACGCACAGACCGAGTTTGGGGTGTTACAAAAAGTGAGGAAATTCCTGGATGAACCTTCGGAATAGAAAAAGGATACGGATGAACACCGTTTACTATTATTGGTGGGCTGTGTGCGATACCACCTTATTTATTATTATTGGTGGGCTGTGTGCGATACCACCGTATTTACTATTATTGGTGGGTTGTGTGCGATACCACCGTATTTATTACTATTGGTGGGCTGTGTGCAATACCACCGTATTTATTATTATTGGTGGGCTATGTACGATACCACCGTATTTATTATTATTGGTAGGCTGTGTGCGATACCACCGTATTTATTATTATTGGTGGGCTATGTGTGATACCACCGTGTATATGTGATTATTGGTGGGCTGTGTGCGATACCACCGTGTATCCGATATTATTCCGATGTGTTCATCGGGAAAATTGATTAAGTGAAATTACGTGTGACAATGTGGTGACAAGTGCAGGGTTATGGGTGTATGTAATTGTGAGCAATGTCTATGACATGTATTTGGAATGTGGTAAGGTTTGAAATGAGTAAGTGCAACTACAAGGATCTGAATTGTTCTTGATTAGTATGTAATGTTCTTGATTAATAAGTTTGTGGTGATGTTCATTGTTTACGTATAGACTTACTAAGCTTAAAGCTTACTCCCTTCTCTTTTCCCTTGTTTTATAGTGTCGCCAAGCCAGCTCGGGATACAGAGATTGTCGGAGGATCATCCACACTATCCACACATTTTGGTATATTGAGATTTACATTGAATTATGGCATGTATAGGAATTTGGTTATTTTGTAAGTGTCATAATTGATTAGCCAAGAATGTGGTCTATGTCATTTGATATATCATTTTGTATAAGGCCATGTAATGTGACTAATATTGATTGTGTTATAAGTCTATGATGAGGCCTTTCATGAATGAGTTTGCTTGCCTAAGTGGGAATGAATGATAGCATGAAATTGAAGTATGGGAAGTGTGACATGTGAATGTTTGTGTAGGTGCATGTGTGATGGCTAAGTATAAGTGTGGTTATACATGATAAGTTTGGTTATTAAACGGTACATGAATGCTCTTAATGTGGACAAATAGATGTCTAATAATAGCATGTTAAGTTTGGTTGGAAATGGTATAAGTGTGGATGCTTATCAGGGTGGCAAATGGCTTGGTAAATAGCCTTATAATTGTCCACACGAGTAGACAAACGGGCGTGTGTCTAGGCCATGTGTGACACACGGACTGCCTCATGGGCGTGTAGCCTGGCCGTGTGTCCCGGGTTTTTGCACACGGGCAGAGACATAGGCATGTGTCTCGGTCGTGTGAAGGACACATCCTGGGACACGGGCGTGTGCTCGGCCGTGTGAAAACCCCTGTAGGTTCGAAATGAAAAATAAAACCACACGGGCTGGGGACATGGGCGTGTGCGACCACACGGCCTTCTCACACGGGCGTGTGCCCAGTTTTTAGGTAAATTTTCTAAATGTTTCTAAAGTTATCAGTTTGGTCTCGGACCGTTCCCAAATTATGTTTTGGGCCTCGTAGGCCCATAATAGGGACGTTATGAACACGAATGAAAAGTTTTAAGTTGGAATGAAAATTTTATGGCCCGATTTTGCATGAATGTTTGTGTTATTGTCCGGTAATGCCTCATACCCTGTTCCGGCGTTGAACATGGGTAAGGGGTGTTACATATCCGATTGATTGTGACAATGCTGTAGTCTTATGGTGGGTGCTTCCTTCCTTGTTCATTTAAAGCTCGTAAGTGTAGTGCTACTTTCTTGTAGGGATCTTGCATAGAAAATTTTAAAACAAAATATGTTTATAAATGTTACTGTTACTCCTACTTCTAAAACAATAAAATAAAAATAATTCTAGTTAATTATTTTACAATCCCAAAAATCAAAAATAGTTTTTCAATCATCAAAATGGGACGATTTTCCCCTACCATTGGAACTTTCCCTCAGCCCAAGACATGGCCTCCAGAGGAGCCTTTGCAAGACGAATGTGCTTGCCGAGTTGGGCTACGGATGATAGGCCCTCTCTGCATAGATCGTTGCAACTAGAATGCTACCTCCTAATCATCATAGTCCTTCTCTTAGGATTCTTGCTCCATAACATCATCCCTCTCTTCCTCAACTTTGTCATCATCACTTCCTTGCTCCTGAGATATATGCATAGGGCTATATTTGTTCGGGGGAAAATTTGGTATTTGCATACCATGTTGCCATGCGAACTCTTGTCCTACCAGCCCATTTCCTGCATCAATATGATCATCCATTCAGAATATGAGATTTCTCTTTTCATAGTCCCTCTTCAAGCTTTTGATTTCGTTTTTCGTTTTAGAGATGCCGACACATCCATCTTTTTCTTTCTTTGTTGGCTCCAATCCTTAATTTGTTTTCGATTGAGCTTGACATATTGGTTGTACATAGAATTGCCTATTAAGCTCTTCACTGACCTTATTAACTACTCATTTGGTTTGATCAGAAACCCAACATTTTTCCATAGCGCCGTCACGAGGTGAGGGAAGAAAACCCTAGCCTTCTGACCACTTATACATCGTTTCATGTTGTGATAGATCCACCGGTAGATGCAGATATGTTTTTTCTACAAAATGCCATACAACAAAATAGCTCAAAAAGTGTTTACATTAGAAACATTCATGGCAGGTGTAATTCTAGTACACAAGAACTGCATCCACATCTTAGGTATAGGAAACATTATTGCTTGATTAAAATTGGTCGGTAGCTTGGTATCCGGTCGGTGGTTCCATTTACCCTTCCCTTTAGTTAAGTAATTTACAATGTTATCCATATCTATGTTGTTAAAATTAGTTAAATCAGAGTTGTCAACAAAATCACTCTCATAGTATGGAACATTGTAAAAATCACAAATTTCTCGAGGAGTGACATAAACCTCTGTATCCCTTACCGTTACAATTTCCCAAATGGCCCCATATGGTCTCCTATAGTCTTTATCCCTAAAGGATGCATAGAACTCTTGAACAATCGGGATAAAAATATTCTCTTTTGGGGTTACACAAAGGCACTTCCATCTATGATATCGGACTAACAACCAAATTTCTTTACAAAAAATCATCGATGGTTCAAAACCCCTTTATTGTATGAATGTCTTTCCTTAGAGTTCTAAAAAGTGTTTCTCGACATTCGGGTTTGGAAATATTGAGGGGTTTGTGACCACCGGTAGCTCTTGTTCACTAGTTTTTCTAGACTTCTAGGAGGCATTTTTAGTGATACTCAACTAGAAGAAACTAACCAAAATCAAGTAATATATTTCAAAGTGGACAATAAAAAACACAATGGAACAATAAAAATATAATAAGAGCCCTTAACCTTGTTTGAAGCTCATGATTCCTTGTGAATATTTGTTGCAAGTTCCTCGTTGATGTGGCATTTTTAATCCTGCACAAAGGTAAAAAAAAAAGAAAAGGAAGGAAAAGTTGCAGCAAAAATAAAATGAAGAGAAGAGGGGGTTTTTGGGATTGAAGATTTTTGGAGGTTTTAGATTGAGGAATGGTTTAGAAATAGTTAAAAAAGTGTTTTAGTTTTAAAAGGATGGGTGTTTTTAGGTTAAAAATTGGGTAAAACAAGGTTTAAAGCCGACGGGTTGTGTAACGGGTCGGGTCGGCCTTGTAGAAAAGTGCAGTGATGTCTTGACATAGGGGTTCCATGTTGCGACACCCCTAGCAGACTATCGATTTTGCGACATCGAGGTTTGATGTCACGACACACCTTGCAATTTTTAAATTCGAGTGCTACTAAATTCAGTGTCATGACATAGAGGTGCCATGTCGCAACATCAAACTAAATTGCTTGATTCTTCAAACCTATGAGCGATGTTGTGACACAGAGGTTCCGTATTGTGACACAGGCTCTGTTTTGGCCCTTCCTCTTGAATTTCAAAGTGTTCAGAACATAAATAAAATACATAAATTAATTCCTAATATACCTGTAAGTTTATTAAAATACAAGAAATTCAAATAGTTAAAAGTGAATCAAGTTTTGTTGCTGGATTCGTTCGTTAGCTTTGTCAATCTATACATGGGCACTTCATTTATTGGTTGTCTGTCAGAATTAGTCCAACGTCCATCATGCCATTCTACCTTTTTTAGTTTGTCCCATTCTCAAATTTGACACTTTGGTCCTGCATTCATAACAGAGAACACATTCCGTATATCAAGGCTGTTAGTTTCAAATATAAGCATTTTATAGCATATTTGCCCTAAATTTTCCCTAGGGCCTCTTATTTTGTAAGTTACCGCCTTTGAATGTTTCAATTTCATCATTAATTTTTATTTTTGAATCATTTTCTCCCAATCAATAGTAAATCTAGAGGTGTTTCAGAAAGGTCTTGGCAACAAAATAGGTATTTCACAGTTTGCCTGAAAATCTAAGGTTATAGAGTTAACTGAAATAGTAAATTTATGCCTCTTAACCAACAAATCTTCGGACACCCCTTTTGGTTGAGCCACCAGTGTGTTGGCTGGTTCAAGTATGAATTGGGTGTTTTTAAGTTCCCTTGATCCAGATTTCTTTTGTATTGATAAAGGCATTTGATCAGTATCAGCTACTGAGTAATATAAATCCTCATCAAAGTATATGCTCTCTATTTCTACTAGCATCGTGAAGATCCCTAGGTCCTTTAATTTTGGAGATACCTGATTAAGGATTATCGCTTTCCAAGATATGTCGGTTATAAGATGGCATTTCTTTTTAACTTTTTTCTGCCACTCCATAAATTCTTGTACTTGCTTTGCATACTTTGGAAGTTTTTCTAGTGATTCTCTAATAGGTAGCATAACGTAAAATGATTTTAATAAGTTCAAGAAACTTACACATTCCATTTCATTATGTTGTTGTTTCTTCTCTAATTATGACAGGGCTGGTATTTTTGTGAGGGTGAGTTTAGTGCTTGACCCATTTTTAAGTTCAATTGCCAATTCAACCACTGGTTTTGACTCAGTCTTTGGAGTAATATCTTCTTTGAAATCATTGGCATCTTCTTTATTGCCTTCTACAGTCTGGTCGGCCAAGCTACTCAAGATTTCATCTATCCAATCTATTGTTGTTGTTAGTTCCTTTTCCTCATTTTTCCAAGATTCACATTTAACATTGCTCTGGATGTAACACCCATAACCCGTACCCGTTGTCGAATGAGGGTTACAGCGTATTACCGTACAATCTAGAAAATCAATAACATATAGCATCAAGTTGCCAATTTAATTAACAGAATTTCATAATAATTCATATAGGAGTAATGCATTGATTTATGGGCCTTAATCAAGCCTATGAAGACTTAAATTTTTTTCTTCAAAGTATTGGACAAAATAAACATTTTAAAGAGCCTTGAATTAATTTAATTTTTAACGAGTTTTTGAAGTTTGAAGGATTTCTATCGATACTTAAGTGGACAAGTATCGGTAGAACTCAAAATGGAAAGACCTTGAAAAGGCTACAGAATTCTACCGGTAGAAATGGGAGTTCTACCGATACAACTTTGGGTTCTACCGATACAACTCGGACTTCTACTAAAACAAGTCAAGATAGTAGCCAAAGTTCAACATTGTAACACCCTAAAACATATCAAGGGCAACCAAAACATGCCAATTATCCTCACCTAAACTTAACTAAGTTGTCTTTTAAATTCACATCACATAGTACTTATAATCTTCATCTCTTAAATCAAACATACAAGCTGCCATGCACACACATTGAATTTGCTTACCATGACCTCAAACACCATGCTTAGATCCAAACCAATTACTACCATTCATGATCAAACATTGAGCAAAACTTAAGAATGAACTTGGCATACTATAGGAATTTTTAAAGTTTATATCATCAAAAACATACCAACCAACCAACACATAACTATAAACTTGTAACAATTTCATTAACCCTACTACATGCCATATAAGCCATACAAAATTAAAATCTACCAAAGATTCTTAGATAGTGTGAATCTTCGAGTTGATCCAATCGCCCGATTACCATCAAAATGTTATCTACAAAAAAAAACATAACAAACACGATGAAGCTTTTATAAAGCTTAGTAAGTTCGTCGATTAAATGATAAAGCTTATTGATTTAAACATAATAATTCAAATAACAAGATTAATAAACCGAGTTCCTATCAACAAGGTTCTTAACAAAATTCCTGTCAACCACAGATCACAACAGGTGAGTTTATACATAAACAAGTATGAGATCATTCATTATCAAGTCACAATGCTATCAGGGAATTCATGAATAATTTTTTAACAATTCTATAACAAGACATTTAATGCAAGAACATTACCGATGAACAATATACGAATATGAGTACACAGTTAACCATCTAAGAACATGCCATATGTTGATATGAGCTAATCCAACTGATAACACACCTCGGCACTAAATGCCTAGCCCGTAGGCTAGTATCCGTGTAACAGCCCGGTTTAAACCCTAGTCGAAACAGTGGTTTCGGGACCACAAATCCGAGTCCAGAGAAATAATTTAATATTATTTTTTATGTTTATGGCATGTGATAAACTATGCGTGAAAGTTCTGTGTGAAAATTTTATTGTTTGTGTGTCGATTTGTGAAAAAAGATCTAATTGCGTAAAATGCAAAAGTTGTGTGCTAGTTGTTAAAAGTGCTTATTTGCCATGGATTATTAAATGAAAGGTCCTTATGTTAATATTAGACCATTGATAGTGGAATTTGACATAAATGGCCATTAAATGAATGATTTTATTGTAACATCCCAAAATTGGGCCTAGTAGAATTAGACCTATTGGGCCCATTAAGCATTGAGCGTAGAAGCGTTTTAAAATTTATGGGAATTTGAGAACAGCATTATTTCAAGTTGGACTTATTAGGAAGGTGATTTTGGAGAGTTACGAGGTTTCTAGGAAGTTCCGGGTTCAAGTTAAGTTATAGGAAGAATTTTGGTGTTTAAGCCTATTTAGGAGAAATAGTAAGTGACCTCAAAGCTTATGGAAATAAATGAGTAAATTGCTAGCATAATTGAACAATTGGTAAGAAGGTTATGGCGCCACATGAAGTACCTTGAGGGAAGAGGTTCAAATCCCATTGTGTGCAAATTTTGACTATTATTTTTGCATTCTTTCCCTAAGTGTCGGCCAAGCATGTAAATAAGGCAAGGTGGACTTTTTATTTTTGGCAAGATGGCTAAGGAAAATAGGAAAGGATGAAGGTGAGGAAAGAAATCAAGAGAAAGGGGAAAGAAAGGGGAACATGTGGCCTTTTTCAAGGGAAGTTTTATGGAAAGTGTGGTTGGCCAATTTTTGACCATTATGGTCATGAATGTGGACGGTTTTGGGTGTAGAGGGAGGTAGACGAATTTTCTTTGGCAATTGGTAAAAGTTTTGGTGTTATTTTGGCCAAAAACTCCTATTTGCAACTTTTATGTCATTTTTCTTTTCTCTCCCAATTTCCTTCTCCTTCTTGCCGAATCTTCAAGCTTTGAGTGTACATCTTTCTACTTTGTTTGGCCGAATCACTCACCTTTTTGTTCATCTCCCCTTAGATAGCTGGAACAATCTAACACTCTTCTCTCCATCCATTCTTTTATTTTGACCTTTTCATCAACATTTTCTCTATTCTTAATTCGACATTACCTTGTGATCAAATCATCCTCTTTTCGTAGTGATTTAAGTGAGTGGCGCTACAAGGAAATTAACAATCGGTAAGTAGTAGTTCTCTCTTTGTCGATAACCTTGTTTCATCCGAGTTTTTCCTTAATAATCGAGTGTTCTTCTTTCTCTCTCGTTAGGTCTGAGTTACATTCTTTTCTGTGGTATGGCCATCGTTGGATTTAGGGCTTTCAACAAGGTGAAGGAGCACAAGTGATTTGTATTAACCAAATTGTTATCGTCAACTTGTCAAGCAAGTGGGGTAAGAACGTTGTTATAAGATTTGTTTTGATCAAAGGTGGGATAATTGCTAACGACTCTTTCGCTCACCAAATATTGTTAGGACGGGATTTGTGAGCCAAAGGGTAGGATCGATTTTTGGTGCATCGAGGAGATCACATTCGTGGTGTTGAAAAGCGGTGAGAAAGCACAACTTGTAATCAAGGTGTGTAATCCCGTACCCTTTCGAATACATGTTTGAAATGGTGTGTAATCTCATACCTCTCTGAATGTTTGTATGATATGTTCTATGATTCGGTCGAAATACCGAAGAAAAACCGGAAACCGGCATCCGTGACCACTCGAGAGTGCGTATGTTCGTAGTAGTAACCATATTTTTGCAATGAAACTGTTTGGTCAGCAGCAGTGACGTGATTTTGAAAAATCACGAAAAATAGGAGAAAGGGAATTAGAAAATAAATAAGATATTGAAATAAATCTTACTGTGTCTATTTTTATATGAAAGAAACAGAGGAGGAAGAGGAGTTGTATATTCTGTGATATCTTAATTTTAGTGAGACTGGTGCTGATCGACTTCGCGGTTCTCTGTTTTGTCTTGGAAAAATCATTTAAAATTTTAAAAATGGAATTATGAGTTATAATTTATATGTATAGATTCCTTAGTGAGCCTATTTTCAATAGAAACAAGTGGGAGCAACATATGAAAACTGTATAGTGAGATATTTGAATTAAGGTAAGAGAGGTCAAAATCGTTGGACAGTGAAACAAGGGAAACTTTAAGGAATAAACTGTACTAAATGGTTAAGCCAAAAAATTTTGAAAAATAGTAGTAAGAAGATATATGAGTCTAGTTTCAAGGAAAATTTACGGATTTAAATTTCAAGTTTCCTAACCCGAGTTATAGTCAATTTAGTCAGTATGACGCAGATGGATAGTTTCAAAATTTTATGCCCAAATTAGTAGTTAAGTCTGGGGTTGCGAAATTACCAAAATACCCTTGGAGTGTAAATTACCGAAATACCCCTGGGTTGCGAGATTACCGAATTACCCTTAGTGGGTAAAATTACCAATTTATCGAAATGCCCCTATGGGCCGATTTGATATATTGTTATAATGGGCCGATTTGCAGAAATGTCCTTATGGACCGATCATAGGAAATGCCCCTATGGGCGAATGATCGTATTGCTTTAATGGGCTGATTCATAAAAAGTATTCAGTAGGTTAATGGATGTTATTTTTATATGGATGTTTTACGATTATGTATGATGCATCTTTACATATTGCATGGGATGGGAAAATTTGAATGAAGAGAAGTATAGACCGATGGCATTGCCACAAATTACGATAATGGCTATGTGCCTAACATATGAATTAACGACTGTGGTCGATCATTTTATCAGTATATGAATCTGGTGGCTCGGCCGAGTAAATAGTATAAATGGTAGCTTGACCGCAAATTGAGAGATCGGCGGGGTGGGTTGACTTGATCCCCACAGAGAGACTGGGCTGCACTGGGGAGAGATTGGATGGATGGGTTGGGTTGCATACTTTGCATTCATATATATATACTATTTTGTAATTGGGCTTCGACCAAAGATTATCTTAAATGGGCTTAGGCCCAAGATAATGATATATGGGTTCAGGCCCAGTGGATGACGGTAAGGGGTTTCACACTTAGTTCTTGTAACTCACCCCCCTTTTTTCTTAACCCTTGTAGGTAATGCTCCGTGACGAGGACTTGGGGCCATGGATGACTCGGTGGAGGCCATACTTCAGAAATGGTGTTTATTTTGAACTTTAGATTTCTATTTCTGTTCACTTTACTATTTTGTTTTTTTTTTATGATGTAATAAGGCCTCTGGAGTATTTATTTTTGCTTTATGTTGACGTACTTTAATTTTGCTTGAATTGTTTTTAAATGGGAATTTTTCTAAAAACTTAAATAAAGGTTTTCCAAAATCGATTAACAAACGGATTTCATAATAAACTTTTATAAATATTTTAACACGGAAGTTTTCACTCGAACTTTCAAACGATATTTTCAAAAGACACTGTTTTAAAGTTCACTACCTTGATTGTTGACTCATCAATCAATCTTTCAAAAATACTTGTATTTTATCTACGTTTCCGTAACGATTTCAAAATGCTTCTGCAACTCTATTTCTAAACATCACATTTTTGTAAATTGTTCATTTCAAATATGCTTTCGCTACTAAAAAGGTTTTTAAAGATTATTACATTTTCAAGTAGTTAACAATTGCTTAAGTGTTTTTGGTTTTAACAAAGAGGCTGTATTTCTCAAGCAAGTTTTTAATAATCGCAAAGATGGTTTTTACTTCCTTGTGACACACCAGATTCGGGCCTAACTTCTAGGTCGAGTTTGAGGTGTTACATTTATAATGTTTTAATTAATGGATAAAATAGCAATTTGGTTATTAAGTTAATATTAATAAAACAAATGCATGAAATTAGTCATTTTATGTTCATCCTTGCCGAAAATACAAAGGAAAAAAGAAAAGAAAAAGGGTCTTTAGTGTAACATCCCCAAACCCGGCCTATTCACTACGACCGAATCTGGTTATGTTAGTGAAAATATGTTTCTTTACTTAGAATTTAAAACATGAAAATTTACTATCTTTTGAAAATTATGTCCACTTAAAAATTAGTAAATAATATAAGTTTGTTGAAAATTTCGAATAAAATATTATTATAAGTATAATATGAATCTTTTATGAAAATATTTCAAGTATAGTATTAACTCCCACAATCATAAATGCAGTACTTTAAATCAAAGGGACCTTTATTACATCAAGTAAAATTCCAAAATATTGATAATATAAAATACTTAAATGGAGTAACACATCTTTCTCGCATGGGCCACCTTGTGTCCTCTCCGATCCCGGCCCAATCTATGCATCACCTGAAATGGTTAATGGAAAGAGTGAGTCCACCGACTCGAGTGCATAATCACAACACAGGTTTCTCGCGTATGGGCTTGGCCCCATACCAAACAATTCACATAGCAAGTCATGCACATATGCATCTCGGCCCAACCCACTCCAACCGTAACACCAACCTTAGCGGACTTCGCTAAGGCCGTGGATAAACCACCACCGATCACATCGTGATCCATAAATCTTACCTCGGCAATCTCGCTGCCGAGGCCGTGGTGAGCCACCGATCAACCGAGTGATCCAAATATCGTAATCGCCTACGGTGATGCACATAGCAATCAACCGCCGAGATGGGCACCAAGCCAACATCTCCCTTGAGGTAGCACAAAGCTAACCATCAAGCGCTAATGTAGCCGGAGCTATCATTAGACCACGTACAACTTGTGTACACTTCCTCCTTCATCGAATCAAGCCCCACCTCATGCACATATATAGATGGTACATGTTAAGTCATTGTATCACATAGGTATATAAATATACACATATACAATTATACATCACAAATAATCTTACCATCACTGGTACTCATCACTTAAGCCATTATAAATGGCTACCACACCTAACACACAGGTTTAAACGTTAGCAATCAAACCGAGAAATAGTGCGATGATTACGCACCTAGATAGCACACCCGATCTACCCTCGAAACGCAACCTTATACCACTGCACTGCTGACTAAACAAATCCCGAAAGGTCTCCTGCGCTAGGCTCTCCTCCCCTATAATCGACCTTGCACAAAACAAGTAACACTTAAGGCCATTCGGCCAAGACAAGAAACCATAGCAAAACTAACACACCCTTACCTTGCTAACCACTACCCTTCCTCTAACAAGAATCGGCCACCACCAAGGAAGTAAGGGTTCGGCTTGAAGGAAAACGGATGAAAAGGGATAGGGGTTACGGCAATAGAAAAGAGGATAAAGGTTTGAGGGATAAAATGGAGTGGTTTTGGCTCAAAAGAAATGAGGAGAAGAAGATAGCTATATGACCTTGAAGTTTCGGCCATTTGGAAAATGTGAGAGCAAAAGAATTTGGAGAAGGAAGTTTAAGAACCAAAGGAATTTTGGGAAGCAAAATTCGGCAAGGAGAGAAAGCAAATGGTGAAAATAAATGAACACCTCCCCCCCTATTTATACTAATCGGCCAAGCTCCAAGCTCCCAAAAAAATCCTCAAAACTCTCCTAAAACACCTCCCTTCCATCCATTCAAAAAGATTTGAAAAAGTCAAACCTACCTAGCCAAATTCAAAAGCAAAGACCAAGTCTTTGTCCATCTTTAAGCCTCCCAAAAAACCGTCCAACACTCTACCTAGATGACGCAAAAACAAAGCCTCCCTGCCGCCCTTGCGAATCGAACACTGGCCCCCTTTCCCTTGTACCGAGGCGTCACTTTGCCAAGCTCTTAGTGGGCGCCTCCTTGCCACTCAACCAGCCCAATCTTTGTGACAAGATTCACCAAATAATTCTCTTAAGACACCCACAACCAAGCTCCCCTTTTAGCACCTAAAAATCTAAAATTTTCCAAAGTCTTCCCCTTTAATCCGAGCATTCATAACACCTCACACACACATCCAAGCATACCCAAAACCTACTAGAACACGAATTATACCCAACCCGCATAGCCCCTAAATCGGGTGTTACAATTCTACCCTCCTTAAAATAATTTCGTCCTCGAAATTACTTGGCTAGACTAACGGTCCACGCCCTAACTCTCCAAACTTACACTATCATCGCAAGACTCTGATCTTAATAAAGTCGTGATTCCACCTTGACCACGTCCTCGACAACCACGTCCCCTAGAACTCATATCTAGCGTCGCGATTTAATCTGATTAAAAGTTTTATGCATTAGGAATTTTGTTTCCTTTGTTTTATCCACGAGCAAATTTTATGAATGTAAGTTTCTAGAAGTCGTTCTTTCGAGCAATCAAAGTTTCATCTCAAGTTCTCTGTTCTAATTCAAACATTCACATACTTCACTAAAGACACATTCATTCATCCATGTCACTTTCTTGAGCATTCCAACCCTGGGGTAATTTTCGTCTTTTTCCTATAAGAGGTATATCGGTAATAACTCAGGTCAATTTTGAAAAATAGTTTTCCAACTTAAAGATATTTCAAAATTTACAAAATCACAAGGGTCATCTTGAAAATTTTGTTTTTCAAACCAGAGGTATCGCACAAATTTGAGAAATTAGGGTTATTTTTGTAATTTTGGAAATCATGGGCATTTTGGTAATTTTATAAATCAAAAGACGTCCTTCAAAATTAGATTTAGGGTTTATAGACCAAAAGGGTAAAATTGATAATTTTAAAACAGGATTTTAAAACAATCAGGTCAAATCCCTTTCGGGTTTTAATAATCGGTTTAGCCTATGAACAAGTCCTCTTGGTTAAGGTGAACCGAAGCTACGCACTGTAGGATTCCAGCGAAGAGGAGGTGAGTCACGAGGATCGCGCTAAGTACCGTGCTCTTAGGATCCACTCCTAGACATGCGCACAATGGTTGCCACACCTTAACTCGGCGACTTAATCACAGGTTTGTTTAGTAACCTTAAGTCTTATGCATGTGTTTGAGTAGACTAGTCCTAGGGTTCAATAGCCCTAATATTCTAATCTACGAGCCCAAATAAGCCCATAACAATTCACGTATAACAAATCACTTCAAAAGTCCGAAGTACTTACCTGGTGGACTCGGGCCGGAGGTACAGGTGCCATGCCAGAAAAAACTGAAAAAAAAGTTTCTTAAAAGCCCATATTTTTAGAAAGCCCATTTTGAAAATGTTTTTGGGCCCAAAACCCTCAAAGCCGAGTTTTGAACCGGGCTCTGATACCAAACTGTAACATCCCCAAACCCGGCCTATTCACTACGACCGAATCTGGTTATGTTAGTGAAAATATGTTTCTTTACTTAGAATTTAAAACATGAAAATTTACTATCTTTTGAAAATTATGTCCACTTAAAAATTAGTAAATAATATAAGTTTGTTGAAAATTTCTGGAATAAAATATTATTATAAGTATAATATGAATCTTTTATGAAAATATTTTGAAGTATAGTATTAACTCCCACAATCATAAGCAGTACTTTAAATCAAAGGGACCTTTATTACATCAAGTAAAATTCCAAAATATTGATAATATAAAATACTTAAATGGAGTAACACATCTTCTCTGCATGGGCCACCTTGTGTCCTCTCCGATCCGGCCCAATCTATGCATCACCTGAAATGGTTAATGGAAAGAGTGAGTCCACTGACTCAGTGCATAATCACAACATAGGTTTCCCGCGTATGGGCTTGGCCCCATACCAAACAATTCACATAGCAAGTCATGCATATATGCATCTCACCCAACCCACTCCAACCGTAACACCAACCTTAGCGGACTCTCGCCAAGGCCGTGGATAAACCACCACTGATCACATCGTGATCCATAAATCTTACCTCGGCAATCTCGCTGCTCGAAGTCGTGGCTGAGCCACCAATCAACCAAAGTGATCCAAATATCGTAATCTGTCTACGGTGATGCACATAGCAATCAACCGCCGAGATGGGCACCAAGCCAACATCTCCCTTGAGGTAGCACAAAGCTAACCATCAAGCGCTAATGTAGCCGGAGCTATCATTAGACCACGTACAACTTGTGTACACTTCCTCCTTCATCGAATCAAGCCCCACCTCATGCACATATATAGATGGTACATGTTAAGTCATTGTATCACATAGGTATATAAATATACACATATACAATTATACATCACAAATAATCTTACCATCACGTGTACTCATCACTTAAGCCATTATAAATGGCTACCACACCTAACACACGAGTTTAAACGTTAGCAATCAAACCGAGAAATAGTGCGATGATTACGCACCTAGATAGCACACCGATCTACCCTCAAACGCAACCTTATACCTTTGCTGCTTGACTAAACAAATCCCGAAAGGTCTCTGCGCTAGGCTCTCCTCCCCTATAATCGACCTTGCACAAAACAAGTAACACTTAAGGCCATTCGGCCAAGACAAGAAACCATAGCAAAACTAACACACCCTTACCTTGCTAACCACTACCCTTCCTCTAACAAGAATCGGCCACCACCAAGGAAGTAAGTGGGTTAGGCTTGAAGGAAAACGGATGAAAAGGGATAGGGGTTACGGCAATAGAAAAGAGGATAAAGGTTTGAGGGATAAAATGGAGTGGTTTTGGCTCAAAAGAAATGAGGAGAAGAAGATAGCTATATGACCTTGAAGTTTGGCCATTTGGAAAATGTGAGAGCAAAAGAATTTGGAGAAGGAAGTTTTAAGAACCAAAGGAATTTTGGGAAGCAAAATTCAGCAAGGGAGAGAAAGCAAATGGTGAAAATAAATGAACACCTCCCCTATTTATACTAATCGGCCAAGCTCCAAGCTCCCAAAAAATCCTCAAAACTCTCCTAAAACACCTCCCTTCCATCCATTCAAAAGATTTGAAAAAGTCAAACCTACCTAGCCAAATTCAAAAAGCAAAGACCAAGTCTTTGTCCATCTTTTAAGCCTCCCAAAAACCGTCCAACACTCTACCTAGATGACGCAAAAACAAAGCCTCCTTGCGCCTTGCGAATCGAACACCGCCCCCTTTCCCTTGTACTGAGGCGTCACTTTGCCAAGCTCTTAGTGGCGCCTCCTTGCCACTCAACCAGCCCAATCTTTGTGACAAGATTCACCAAATAATTCTCTTAAGACACCCACAGCCAAGCTCCCCTTTTAGCACCTAAAAATCTAAAAATTTCCAAAGTCTTCCCCTTTAATCCGAGCATTCATAACACCTCTCACACACATCCAAGCATACCCAAAACCTACTAGAACACGAATTATACCCAACCTGCATAGCCCCTAAATCAGGGTGTTACATTTAGGGTTCGGCACTAATCTTGGCTAATTGAAGTATGATTTTTGATCCGTTTTTGATAATTTCTACGTTTTTGTCATCGTTACTTTGTGTTCTATAAAGCCCACGCTTAAATTCATGAAATTAATGATGATTTTGAGTTATGCCATTGTTGATTTTGTGAGCTTTGTGATGTTTGATGATGAAAACTAAGTGTTTGATGATTGATATACATATTTTCTAAAGTGATTTTGAGTAAAAATGCATTTTTGGGATTTAATTGAGAAGGGTGAAAACTTTGTGTTGAAATGTGAAATAAATGTGGAATATGAGCTGCTAGGGGTACTATGATAATTCAGCTAAGCATGGATTAAATTGGATTTTGTGAATTTGATGTATTTGTGAAATAAGGACTAAAATGTCAAAATGTGGAATTCTGAGGGCTAAAGTGTAAAATGTCTTAACTATGTGTTTGTGGATTTTTTTGGATGAAGATGAGATTGAATGAGTTGAATTTGATATTATATAGATCAAGAAAAGAGAAATTCAGACCTAGATCGAGGCAAGAACAAAGTGCTTGATTGATCGACTAGTATCGTTGTTTCTACGTTCGAGGTAAGTTCGTGTATAATACGTATTATTTAAATAATGTTCATATGTGATGAAATGAATGGAAATGTGATTATGGAGTTTGGTAATGTGAAATGTGAGTTAGAAGATATGTGGACTAAGTGTGCGTAAATAGAACCTTTACAGTGATGAATGGCACTAAGTGTGCGAGATAAAGAAAGTTTCAACTGTATTATTTGGCACTACGTGTGCGATACCGAGACAAATTCGGTTTAAAGTGATGGCACTAAGTGTGCGATATTACTATAGTTTTGGCTAATTATTTGGCACTAAGTGTGCGAGTTCATCGTACATTTAAAGAGGATCGAATGAATTATGGCATCGAGCATTGAAGTGGTAAATGTGATAGATAAATACGTGATGGTACAAGTATGTACAGAACCTAAGTGGTTGATGACATTGTGTATGAGATAGATGGAAGATTATGTGAATGAATGATGAAAATAATTGGATTGAGTAGCATTATAAATGCTTGTATATGAACCTATAGATATGGTATGAAAGTGAGTAAAAGCCATGGATGAGATTGAGTAGTGATGTGAATGGAACTAAGTGTTAGTTAATTTTGCATATTGAATTTGATTTGTTTATTTAATTGTGTTATATTACGAACTTACTAAGCTTTAAAGCTTACTGTGTGAAGTCTTTCTCTGTTTTACAGTGGTAATTAAAGCTAGCTCAGATCTGCAAGTCGTCAGCGACTCAATCACACTATCAGACATCTATTTTTGGTACCTTTTGAAAGTTGTATATATATATGGTATATGGCATGTATAGGCTAGTGAAGATGTGGGATGTTTTGAGATGTATAAATCTTGCCATGTGATTTGGCTTGATAGTGGATGAGATTTTGGATTGAATTTTGGTATATGTTTTGCTATGTGAAAATGGTGTATGTGAGGTGTATATATGGTTTTGTGTGAATGGTCATTATGGTATGCTTTGGTGAAATAGAAATGGTATGTTTCGTGCTTGATTTGGTATTTGAGATGGTGAATGATTTGTATGTTAATTGATGATGGAATTAAACATGTAGGGATGACCCAAAATTGGGTGGCAAATTGGCCTTGTAAATGGCCTATAATTGCCCACACAGGTGAGCACACGGGCGTGTGTCTCGACCATGTCCTTCAATGACCCAATTCGAAGCTAGCCAGACTTGCACACGGGCCAGACACACGGGCGTGTGACAGGCCGTGTGATTCAAGTCAGTGTTGCACACGGGCCAGACACAAGGGCGTGAGACAGGCCGTGTGATTCAAGTCAATGTTGCACACGGGCGTGTGACAGGCCGTGTGACCCAAATCAGTGTTGCACACAGGATAAGACATGGTGTAAGGCATGGCTGTGTGAGGCACACGACCTAGCCACACGGGCGTGTGCCCTGTTTCAAAGAGAAAAAATTTCAAAGTTTCGTAAAAGTACTAAATGTGATCGGTCCAGTCCCGAACCACTTCCAAAGCATGTTTAAGGTCTCGTAGACCTTCTAAAGGGACTTTGTGTTATTGATTATCTATGATATGCTGATGTGTGAGCAATGCTTATTTATATGTTATGATTCGACCGGTAATACCTCATAACCCTAGTCCGGTGATGGATATGGGTTAAGGGGTGTTACAATCCGCCCTTGATAACACGCCAGAAAACACTGTAATATAACATGATAGTCAGCAAAAAATGTAGAACTTTGGTATATTTAGTGAACATGAAATATATAGGAATCCTCATCACATCTCATATCAAGCCCGTACTACGCGCAAAATAACCTATCGACATGCCAATTGTACTCTATCCTATGTTCATTGGCTCAAGAGATGTTAACAGTAACCAATGTTTTATCAATCATTATTTCAATTCTCGATTATCAGATATCAAGACATTAATCAAAAATCAACAAATAAATTTCATTTAATATATAAATTTAAACATATAGAATTAACCGAACGAACTTGACTAAATTACAACAATGACAAAGGTACAAGGACTATTCGGTAATTTTCTCTTTTTCCTCGATTTTCCACTCGTTCTTGATCTAAATAATATTTTCATTCAATTAACTAATTTAAATAGTAAAATTAACTCATTTTATGCAATTAAGTCCTTTTTGATAGTTTTACAAAATTACCCCAACATTTCATTTTTATGCAATTTAGTCCCTAGGTCCAAATCATGCCACTTAACCATTTTCTATTAAATCTAAGCTTAGTTGATCTATTAACCCCTTCATTACAGCCCATACTTTCTGTTACTTTGCATCAAGTCCTTGTACTTTTACTATTTTTACATTTTAGTCCTTGAACATTAAAATCAACAAAAACTACTTAGAAAATAGTCCTATCTAGCAACCAAACTCAATAAATTTTCATAAAAATTCAAGAAAATACAAAACTCATCAATGGCATAACTCATAACATTTGACAGTTTTGGAAATTAGTCCCCGGGTTAGCTAGATCAAGCTAATACGACCTCAAAAACATAAAAATTATTAAAAACGGGCAAGTTTTCACTTACCTATCAAAGGGCCGAAGCTTTCTAATCCCTAGCTATGGTGTTTCTGCTTGGAAAAGAAGAACATAAGAAATAAAAATGGTATTTCTTTCTTTTTATTTTCATTTATTTTAACTTAACTTACTAATACTTTAAAATATAAAATTAACATATTTTTTTACACTAAAGACAAATTCCACCGCTAACCATGTTTAATTATGGGTTAACTACCATTTTAATCCCCCACTCATGGTTTCATAACTAATTAATTCAAATAAACTAATAGTAATTAAGTTTTACGACTTTTATAATTTAGGCCTTTTTCTCTAATTACTAATTAATAAGGATCTAATAGCAATTAGCCACAAAATAGAATTCCACACAATTCATACCGGTTGAGATTTAAGGAAGGTCCAATTGTACAGTTGGTCCTTCAATTATTTTTAATTATTGATTAAGCAAGCTTAATTTCAATTTAATCCTAAACTAATTAGGACTAAATGAGCAAATAGCCCAAAGGTTAGTGGATTTAATCATGCCACCATTGCTTGGACTTTTTAACCATGTTTTAATTACAATTTTGGTCCTTTTACTATATTAAATCTATAACAATTGATTTTTACCTCTTTTGCAATTTAATCATTTTACCGTTATTAAGCAATCGATCATCAAAATTACCGGACCAAACTTCAATTCACATATAATACGACTCTGTAAATATTTAATAAAAATATTTACGGCCTTAAATTACAGAAACGAGGTCCTTGTAACACCCCAAACCCGGCCTAAACGTTACTTAATCGAAACGGCATGTCACATGAAAGGAATGTCTAAAAAGCGTGCATTCGTTAAAAGCTCATATTCTTTATAGTTGTGGTGAGAAATCGAGTTTAAGAAATTTTGAATAAGAAATGGTTTATTATCATTTTAGGAAAATCCCATATTGATCATTTAATAATAAGCAATAAACAAATTGAAAATTTGAAACCAAATAAAATACCCAAGGCCTTATTACATAACAAAAACTCAAATAAAAATAAGTCCAAATAAAAGAAACGAATTTACGAGTAAACATATGTATGGCCTCTACGAGTCCACCTCGGCTCCCAAATCCGCGATCTAATGATTACCGCAAAATTTAACTAAGGGGTGAGTCATCGAGACTCGGTGTGTAAATCCCCATCCAATGAGGCCCTTACACAATTTCATATGAAAATATGCATATCATGCACCCAAACCTAGCCATCCGCAACTCCTTTTTCTACCCCGTGTGGTACCAAACCACCGGTGGTGCCAAACCACCGGTGACTCGAAGTCACGAATAATAGTGATGGGGCCAACCCATCGTGTGATACCAAATCACTTGGCGCCAATCCCGTTGTATTATCTCGTGGGGCCAACCCATCGTGGTACCAAACCACTGGACGAGACGCTATGAGGTGCCAAACCTGCGGTGTCCGGAGACACGAATGTGATACCAAATCACTGGCGACGATCCCATATCTCAAAAGTGGGGCCAACCCACGGTGGTGTTAACCACAGGGACGAGTCGCTATGAGGTGCCAAACCTCTGGAGGTGCCAAACCTCTGGTGACCGTAGTCACAATGTGGTACCAAACCACTGGTGCCCGTCGACACGAATATCACTGCCCCCTCCACTCATATAACCCATGCAATATGACATAATAATTCGTGTATGCAGTATGTCATGTATGCTAGACATATATCAAATATAAATATAACATGAATTACCATCATAATCAGATAGACATAAAACAACATAATCACCCTAATCAACCTCTAAGGGTATAACCGTAATTTTACCTACCAAGGGCATTTTCGTAATTTACCCACCAAGGGCATTTTCGTAATTTACCCACCAAGGGTATATCGGTAATTTACCCACCAAGGGCATTTTCGTAATTTACCCTTCAGGGATATTTTGGTAATTTACCCACTAAAGGTATTTCAGTAATTTCGTACCTGGAATGGCCTTTCCAAAGCCTTGATGTCGCCCGAAAGCGACCCAACTACCATTTTTGGTCGAAATGGACTATTGGGCCTAAAGCCCAATTTCGGCCCATTCGGGCCCACACGCTCGTGTGGCCCACCTAACACAAATCTAGCCACGTTTATGAGATTCACCTAGTCTAGTTCACTATATACTACACCATCATACATTTTACTATATTGGGCCCACGGGCCCATTGGGCCCCCTTCGGCCCATCGCGGCCCAAGCAGCCCCAACCCACAAGAATACTACTGATGGCCTCAACTATCGCGTCGAAGCCCCACACGTGCGCTCGCACGCTCGTGTGGCTACTATTGCCGTGATCGGCACTTCGGCATTTGCCGCTCTACAGCTAGAGTAGAGAGAGTTACACACCTGATAGGACTCTGGTGTTAATCCGCGCTCCGACCACTCCGTGCCCAAGCGCCTTCCAAGGTGTGTCAACCCTCCTCCTGGAATGCTCTTTATATAGCTAGCACTTCACCTTCCTTCTTTGTATCTTTCCGATGTGGGATCCCTTCGTCAGTAGAGTTTAAATTCAACTGAAACTCTTCCCATCCAGACCGCAAAATAAATACTCCCTTGCTTCTCATGAGATTCGAACCCAGGCTCCCTTGCAACATAATCCACGCTGCTAACCACTTGGCCACAAGCTCCTCTTGTGTCTTAAACCATGCGCAACTAAATATAAATCTATAGCCAAATTCTGAGGTCCAAGTAAAAAGAAAACCAAAATGAAAAAGCCAAGACTTGAACCTTGGACCTCCTTCCTTCCTTGTGGCGTCACCCCCTTGTCTCTTATGTGGCGTCACTTTGCCACTACACCACACACTCCTTTTGTGTCATTTTTCCCCACATTTTATTCTTAAGGCCTACTTGCCAACTTCCGTGGTTTTTTTTTCACCTAAAACCAAAATTTCCCCAAAGCTAATATTTGATCCCGGGACTTCATAGAAGCCCTCTAACCTTCCAAAATAACTTACCTAATAAGTATAACTTGCATTAATGCCGTTCTCAAAAATTTTAAATCAAGGCCCATTGGGCCCAATCCTACTAGGCCCAATTTCGGGATGTTACAAATCTACCCTCCTTAAAGAAATTTCGTCCTCAAAATTTCCCACTACAGGAACATTCGTACCACCTAACCTACAACGCTGTGCTCACGCTGCGCACTCGATTCCAATAACCCTAATATACTTTTAACTAGAATTTAGAAATCCTACACATACTAAAAAAACCTAACCATTAAAGCGGACAAATATTTAAATGCACGCAATCAACTCTATATCCGAACATCACATCCAACCCAAACACACAGAATAGACATTCAAAATACAAAGCATATAACAAAGCAAAGTATCAGGAAACTTACAGTGCGGATTGGTGCAGGAGACTCGGGTGCCATATTTAAAAAAACAGATATATATTTTTCTAAACCATTTTCCAAACCATCTTTTGAAAACATTTTTGAACCCAAACCCAGTAGGAGTTTTTGAACCTAGGCTCGATACCATAATTGTAACACCCCAAACCCGGCCTAAACGTTACGGCCCGAACGGCATGTCACATGAAAGGAATGTCTAAAAAGCGTGCATTCGTTAAAAGCTCATATTCTTTATAGTTGTGGTGAGAAATCGAGTTTAAGAAATTTTGAATAAGAAATGGTTTATTATCATTTTAGGAAAATCCCATATTGATCATTTAATAATAAGCAATAAACAAATTGAAAGTGAAACCAAATAAAATACCCAAGGCCTTATTACATAACAAAACTCAAATAAAAATAAGTCCAAATAAAAGAAACGAATTTACGAGTAAACATATGTATGGCCTCCACGAGTCCACCTCGGCTCCCAAATTCGCGATCTAATGATTACCGCAAAATTTAACTAAGGGGTGAGTCATCGAGACTCGGTGTGTAAATCCCCATCCAATGAGGCCCTTACACAATTTCATATGAAAATATGCATATCATGCACCCAAACCTAGCCATCCGCAACTCCTTTTTCTACCCCGTGTGGTACCAAACCACCTGGTGGTGCCAAACCTTTGGTGACTCGAAGTCACGAATAATAGTGATGGGGCCAACCCATCGTGTGATACCAAATCACTTTGGCGCCAATCCCGTTGTATTATCGTGGGGCCAACCCCTTTGTGGTACCAAACCACGGGACGAGACGCTATGAGGTGCCAAACCTCGGTGTCCGGAGACACGAATGTGATACCAAATCCTTTGGTGACTCAAAGTCACTAATAATCCATCTGTGGGGCCAACCCACGTGTGATACCAAATCACCGGCGGCGATCCCATATCTCAAAAGTGGGGCCAACCCACGGTGGTGTTAACCACAGGACGAGTCGCTATGAGGTGCCAAACCTCCGGAGGTGCCAAACCTCCGGTGACCGTAGTCACAATGTGGTACCAAACCACCGGTGCCCGTCGACACGAATATCACCGCCCCTCCACTCATATAACCCATGCAATATGACATAATAATTCGTGTATGCGGTATGTCATGTATGCTAGACATATATCAAATATAAGTATAACATGAATTACCATCATAATCGAGATAGACATAAAACAACATAATCATCCTAATCAACCTCTAAGGGTATAACGTAATTTTACCTACCAAGGGCATTTTCGTAATTTACCCACCAAGGGCATTTTCGTAATTTACCCACCAAGGGTATATCGGTAATTTACCCACCAAGGGCATTTTCGTAATTTACCCTTCAGGGATATTTTGGTAATTTACCCACTAAAGGTATTTGGTAATTTCGTACTGGAATGGCCTTTCCAAAGGCCCAAGTCGTCGCCGAAGCGACCCAACTACCATTTTTGGTCGAAATGGACTATTGGGCCTAAAGCCCAATTTATTGTCCATTCGGCCCACACGCTCGTGTGGCCCACCTAACACAAATCTAGCCACGTTTATGAGATTCACCTAGTCTAGTTCACTATATACTACACCATCATACATTTTACTATATTGGGCCCACGGCCCATTGGGCCCCTTCGGCCCATCGCGCGCCAAGCGACCCCAACACACAAGAATACTACCGATGGCCTCAACTATCGCGCCGAAGCCCCATACGTGCTCGCGCGCTCGTCGTGGCTACTATTGCGTGATCGGCACCCGGCATTTGCCGCTCTACAACTAGAGTAGAGAGAGTTACACACCGATAGGACTCTAGTGTTAATCCGCGCTCCGACCACTCCTCGTGCCCAAACGCCTTCCAAGGTGTGTCAACCCTCCTCTGGAATGCTCTTTATATAGCTAGCACTTCACCTTCCTTCTTTGTATCTTTCCGATGTGGGATCCTTCGTCAAGAGAGTTTAAATTCAACTGAAACTCTTCCCATCCAGATCATAAAATAAATACTCCCTTGCTTCTCATGAGATTCGAACCAGGCTCCCTTGCAACATAATCCACGTTGCTAGCCACTTGGCCACAAGCTCCTCTTGTGTCTTAAACCATGCGCAACTAAATATAAATCTATAGCCAAATTTCGAGGTCCAAGTAAAAGAAAACCAAAATGCAAAAGCCAAGACTTGAACCTTGGACCTCCTTCCTTCCTTGTGGCGTCACCCCCTTGTCTCTTATGTGGCGTCACTTTGCCACTACACCACACACTCCTTTTGTGTCATTTTTCCCCACATTTTATTCTTAAGGCCTACTTGCCAACTTCCAGGGTTTTTTTTTTTTCACCTAAAACCAAAATTTCCCCAAAGCTAATATTTGATCCCAGGACTTCATAGAAGCCCTCTAACCTTCCAAAATAACTTACCTAATAAGTATAACTTGCATTAATGCCGTTCTCAAAAATTTTAAATCAAGGCCCATTGGGCCCAATCCTACTAGGCCCAATTTCGGGATGTTACAGTCCTAATACTTCATTTTCAATAACCACTTGACTTTTGAATCAAACCACTCATACTAAATTTTAATTCAATTGGTTAAAATTCCACAAATCAGAATTCAATAAAATTATTATTAACTCGTATAATTTAAATACTAATTATACGAACTCACTTGTCAGATTTATGGTCCCAAAACCACTATTTCCGACACCGCTGAAAATAGGCTGTTACACTTGATGTCAGTGAACTCATGGAGGCATTTGTCTATGTTAGAATCCTCATTTCTTGTAACGTCCTCGAAAGGGCCTATGCATTTTCAGTTTAATTGTACGAAATGACAAGTCTTAAGCACTATGAATAAATTTTTGGTATTTTTGGAATTCTAGAAATGCATAGAAATGGAAATGAACATTTTTGGAAACTTGAACATTTTTGGAAATGTTTCAAAAATGGAAAGTGAACATTTCGGGAAACTTGGAAATGTAAGAAAAATGGCAAGTTACAGAGCCGATCGAAAATTTTAGGAAACTTAGAAATAATCGAGAAATGCCAAGTTTTAAAGTTTAAAATAGGAAATTAAGGCAAGGGGCCTTAAAAGAAAAAGTTGGTAAAATTTGACACACAAGCGGGCTAGGAAAAGTGGCTGAAGATGGCACTTATGGCTTATGGAAATGGTGCCATGTGCAAGAGGCATGAGCACAGGTTCGAGTCACAAGGAAGCAAATAAATGAAGTTTTATTTTTGCTTCCTGGGCTAAGGGGTGGACGGCAATTGTTTCTAGAAAATGGAGGTGTTTTATTTCCATTAATATTGCTTAATAAGGTGATAAATAAAAGCTTTTAATTTAGATTATTTAGAAAAGATAATAATGGATTTAACATTTTTATTTTTAAATAAAGGAGATAATATTATCATAAGAGGAGTAGTGGCCAAGCAAGGGACTCTCCTATTGATAATTTCGGCTAAAGAAGGAGAGTTAAAGGCTATTCTCTCATCTTTTCTAAGCTTTGCGAAAATTCCATAGCAAAACCCCTCTGCACGAATTTTCTATTCATCTTTTACTCCTCTCTTTTCTTCATCTGTCAAGCCAAAGCCCTTTTCTTTTGATCCACGACTAAAACCTCATAGCCGAATCTCTGTGGCTCTAGGCAAGGAAGCAATCGGTCAAAGCATTAAAGGTAAGGTTAAGAATCATTCAAGTTCTTTTTCTTTTCTATTTGCCGAAAGAGAAGGGTCTAATCCTATTCTGTTTTATGGCCGAATCTACAAGGGGTTTATCAAGTTTCTACAACTTCGAATACAAGGAGGAATCTTAGGGATTCAAGGATCTAAGGTAAGATATACACATATTTGGTCAAAAGTTATGGATTATATGTGAGATTAAAATTAACATATAATTATAGGGATTTCACTGGACATACAAGGCAAGGATTATTTTCAGGAATTGGGAATTGCTGTAAGTGTATAGATCTAATCGGCCAAGGGTTACTTTGGTATCTAAAAGTATTTCCTTTTCTTTCCAAAAGTCGAAACCGATGAAAATACATGTTTTTGGTGGCTAGCCGAATTTAAGGGAGGAATACCACAATTTTGGGATTTAATCAATTCGGCAACAAGGTAAGTAATACAAATCCTACTAGGATTTGGTTTTTAAGCCAAATAGGTTTGTTAATATGTTTTAATAATTTGGTGTATATAGGAGTTAAAGATCTAGATCGGTAGATCGTTCTTGGGATTTCAAGGAATCTATTAAGCTTAATCAGGTGTGTACTCACACTAATTTTCAATATATTATGGCAATAATTATTTTAATATATGAATATGCATAAGAATGAGAATGTGGCTAAGTACCACAAATGTGGTAAAGAATACCTGTGCACGTTTCCTATTTTTGATAGGATTACGAATGTGATATATTTTGAACATGTGAATAGTAACATGAATGAGAAAATAAGTATGTTGTGCATGATAAAATATGTGGGGCATTTCGGGCTATATGTGAAAGGGGAAGAAGGTGTTGACTTGGTCTCCCCAACGGAATATGGTGACTACGGTCACAAAATTTGAATATGGTAACCGGTTACATTATCTCGAATTTGGTAACCGGTTACATTATTTGAATATGGTGTCTAATGACACAAATTATATGGGCGATGAGCACGTCGATCGCAAATGATCGCTTCGATGGTGTGTAGCGGATGGAGGGTTGACTTAGTAGTCCCCACGGTGTGATTGGCGAGTACGGGTGGTGTGTGAGCGGATGGACAAATAGGCTTGGGTTTGGGTTGCATCATTTTTTTATGAATATGTCTTTGATATGAACATGTATGCCCGAATTGTTGAATGTTAGTTTGTGTACACATTGAGTCTCTGTTGACTCACCCGTTGGGGAATATTTTTCAGAGATGATCGGTAATGGACCGGGGTGGCAGGAGCTAAAGGTGGCCATGCATAGCAAGGAAAGACTTTTATTATTTGGGGATGTTATTTATATTAAGTACTTAAATTTTATTATTTTGGGTTTTGATTGATGTAATAAGGCCATAAGGCCCAAGTGAATTTCTTTATTTTTTTTTGGCTTTACTATTAGATATTATGTCACGAACTAATTTGGATGTAAGTAAGTACAAAATTATTTTTCTTAAAAATGAACTCAAAAATTCTTTTGTCACCTTAACTAAATTGGATTTATAAAATTAAATAAATGGGTTTTTAATCTAAGCCCAACCCAAAACGAAATTTTTCTGAAAATACACAAATTTTCTCTAAGAAACAAAGAATTTTGAAACCGGTTTACTTAAGGAACATACGAGATCCGGCCTGGGCTCGTGGGTAGGGTGTGGGGTGTTTTAGTTTTATATCGAGCCCGATTTTAAACTCTCGGCTGTGGGCTAAGGCCCAAAACGTTTTTAATTCGAGCCCAAATGATTTTCTTTAAAGTAAAGCGGTGTTCGGCATGGCACCTAAGTCTCCGACCCATGATCCACGGTAAGTACCCTAACTTTATGTGTGATTCGTGATTTATGTAGAAAAGGCATGGAGCGTAGAATAGAATGATAGGAACATGAACCTTAGGGCTAGATTACTCAAACACGAACCACATAAGACTTAATGCACTAAACAAACCTATGGCTAAGTCACGAGAGCTAGGTGTGGTAACCCCATGACGCATGTCTAGGATTGGATCGGAAGAGCCGGTATTTAAGCGGTCCTAGTGACTCACCTCCTCTTCGCAGAATCCTGCAGTGCGTAGCTTCGGTTCACCCTAACTCGGAGGGCTCGGCGGTGTGGCAACCTCTCGTGCGCATGTCTAGGAATGGTTTCGATGGGAGCTTGGTATTTAAGCGATCCGCGTGACTCACCTCCTCTCCATTCGAATCCTACGGTGCATAGCTTTGGTTCACCACGACCAAAAGAGGGCTCGGTCATAGGCTAAACCTAATGACTAAAACCCGAAAGGGAACTAGCCATGTTTTCAAATAAAAAAAAAAAGGGAACAAAACAACAAAACCCTAGTTTTAAAACTCTTAAAACTTTCTTTTGAGTTTGTGAAAATCATCTTTACAAGATTTTCCGAAAAAAAAATCATTACAAAATTGCCCCTAACTTACAAAATGACCAAAATGACCCTAGTTTTCGAAGATTTTTGCAACATCACCATTTTGGAAAATAAAACTCTCCAAAAGAACCCTCAAAGTTTTACAACTTTTGGAATATCCCTAACTTACTAAATTTTACCAATTTACCCTGATTTTTGGAAAATTACCAAAATACCCCCGAGGTCAAAAATTACCGAAACGCCCTTGGATTCCAAAATCTTTTTTTTTCCAAAATTACCCCGGAACTTTAAAATTTCCAAAATAATTTTGACAAAATCACCGAGGAACTTTCTGTTTTGAAAAATTACGAAAATGCCCTTGTAGGACAAAATTACGAAAATACCCCTAGGTAGTGGAAAAACAATAACAATGAAAACTACAACATTTCTCTGAATGAACGAAAGTTCATAATTGTTTGATGGATGGATGAATGAATGAAAGACTGTGTGCTTGTGTGAATACGAAAGAACCACTCCTAAAACTCTTTTCATAAAACTCCTTCGCGGATAATAAGTGGAACAATGACTAATCCATAAAACTTTTTAATCAGATCTCGACGTTAGAAATGAGCTCCAGAGGACGTGGTCGTCGTGGATGAGGTAGAGGAAGGATGACTGTGTCAGAACCCGTTAGATCGGGTCAGGGTTCTGGCAATGAGATACCACCGCCACCACCCCCAGCTGTTAATGTGGAGCAGCAAGCTCAGACGGGGGAAGATGTTGTGTCACAGGCTGTGCTGCGAGTTTTGGAATTGGTGGCTGGTGCGGGTGGAAATTTGGGAACCCGGAAATCTGTGCCTGAACGGCTCCGAGCTAATGGAGCTGAGATGTTCCGTGGAGTGTCGGGAGTGGCACCCAGTACAGCTGAGTACTGGTTGGAAGCGACAGAGCGCATCATGGATGAGCTCGACCTGACCCCTGAGGAGAAGTTGAAAGGAATGGTGGCTTTATTACGCGATGAAGCGTATCGGTGGTGGTTAATCAGGCGAGATGGTGCTATGGCGGAGGATCGACACGGGAATATGTTAAGGAGGCATTCCGGAAGAAATATGTGGGAACCGGTATCTGACGAGCAAAGAAAAGCTTTTCAGGGCTAGTTCAAGGAACAAGTCCGTAGCGAGAATATGAGGCGAATTTCGAGGTTGAGCCGTTATGCTCGAGGGTAGTAGCGATCGAACATGAACAGCGTGTCCGATTTGAGGACGAACTAAGACGACACTGAGGCTGTTGATAGCACCGCATCGGGAGCGGGAGTTCTCTTCTTTGGTGGAAAAGGCCAAGGTGTCCGAGGGAATTAAAGATGCTACCAAGCGGTGTGGACAAGAATAAGCCTAAGAGAGGTTTTGGACCATCCGGAAAGGGTCATAAGAGGCCTAGGGTTGACGGGCCACGAAATCAACAATTTGGTACGGCCGGGATGATCGCCCTTGTGAGCATTGTGGAAAGAAGCACTTGGGAGAGTCTTTGGAGAAAGACGGTGGATGTTTCAAATGTGGATCCAAGGACCATATGCTTAAGGATTGTCCCAAACAACCGGATGAGAGCCGTGGCGATTCGAATGCTAGCGGTGGTAGAGGCGACAGCTGACCGGGCGGAGGGTCGTGGTTCGGCTATGAGAGGTAATGGTCTGGCAGAGGCCGTGGAGCACAGGGGCGAGAGTGCTACTAATGCGAAGCAAGGCAACCGGGATTGGTTTATGCGGTTCGCCGAAGGGAGGATGGTGACGCACCGGATGTAATAACCGGTACGTTCTTTATTTCTAACAAACCCTATTTTGCTCACGATTGATATGGGCTCGACCCATTCCTATGTTGCATGTAGTGTAATGGAAACACTAGGCCTAGACTCGAGAACTCTCGATAGAGCGGATGACCGTAGTAAGCCCATTAGGCCAAACCGTAGTGGTAGACAAGATCTTTCGGAATGTACCTCTAGAGATTCGGGGAGTAAACTTTTGGGCTGACTTAATGGAACTACCCTTCGGGAGTTTGAACTTATACTCGGAATGGATTGGTTAGTAGAACACCGAGCCGTGTTGGATTGTGCGGCTAAACGGATGGAGCTAAGAACCCCGGAGGATGAAGTGGTAGCTATGATCGGAGAAAGGAGAAACTACTTGTCTAACGTGGTTTTATTACCAAGGCCGAGAAGATGGTTAGAAGGGGTGTAAGGCATTCTTAGCCTTCATTAGTACGATAGGTGGGAAGGAGGAAGGTATTAATGGAGTTAGGGACGGTAAGGGATTCGTGGATGTATTTCCGGAGGAATTACTGGGAATACCCCGGATAGGGAGGTGGAATTTGGGATAGATTTGCTACCAGGAACAGCTCCTGTGTCAATTGCTCCATACCGAATGGCGCCAAAGGAGTTAGTTGAGATCAAGGCTCAGATCCAAGAATTATTGGATCGTGGGTTCATTCGACCCAGTGTGTCTCCATGGGGAGCACCGATCCTGTTTGTGAAGAAGAAGGATGGAACTATGCGTATGTGCATAGACTACCGTCGATTGAATAAACTGACCATCAAGAACAAGTATCCTTTGCCAAGGATAGACGACTTGTTCGATCAGCTGAAAAGGGCAGTTGTGTTCTCGAAGATAGACCTAAGGTCGGGATATCACCAGTTAAAGGTGAAGGAGGCAGATATCCACAAGACAGCCTTTAGGACAAGGTACGGCCATTGTGAGTTTGTGGTGATGCCGTTTGGGTTGACGAACGCTCGGCCCGCGTTCATGGATATGATGAATCGGGTTTTCAAACCCTATTTGGATAGGTTCGTCGTGGTGTTCATCGACGATATTTTGGTGTATTCAAGGTCGGAGGAGGAGCATGATGAGCATCTCCGAGTGGTGTTGGAAGTGTTAAGGGAAAAGAAGCTTTATGCCAAATTCAGCAAGTGTGAATTTTGGCTAAAGGAGGTGGCATTCTTAGGACATGTGGTATCCGCAGAAGGAATAAGAGTGGACCCTAGGAAGATCGAGGCGGTGTTGGAATGGAAACCACCTAGGTCCGTGGCTGAAATACGAAGTTTCTTAGGCTTAGCAGGCTATTACAGAAGGTTTGTGGAAGGGTTCTCGTCAATAGCCGCGCCTTTGACAAAGTTGCTAAGGAAGGAAGTACCCTTTGAATGGACTAATAAGCAACAGGAGAGCTTTGATAAGCTCAAGAAGGTCTTGTGGAAGCTCGGTGTTAATTCAGCCAGAGGAAGGCAAGGATTTCGTAGTATATTGTGACGCTTCGCACACGGGGTTAGGTTGTGTACTAATGCAGGAAGGAAAAGTGGTCGCGTATGCTTCTCGGCAATTAAGGCCTCATGAGGTTAACTACCCAACTCATGAATTGGAACTAGCAAAGCGGTGGTTTTTCGCCCTTAAGGTTTGGAGGCACTACCTTTATGGAGAAAGGTCGGTGATCTACACCGACCACAAGAGCCTTAAGTATTTGTTGACTCGAAGGAGTTGAACTTGAGGCGCGAAGGTGGGTGGAATGCGAAAGACTACGATTGTTCGATAGAATATCATCGGGCAAGGCGCGAATGTGGTAGCCGATGCTCACGAGTAGGAAGGTTGTGTCGGATCTAAGGGCTTTGTTCGCTCACTTAAGTCTATATGATGATGGAAGCCTGTTGGCGAGAATTACAAGTCAAGCCCACATGGTGAATGAGGTGAAAAAGAGGCGGTTGGCGATAAGGATCTAAGTGCTAAGTTCAAGGCAAGTACTGAGTAACGGAGAAGTAAAGGATTATGGCGTCATTGATGGTGGAGCATTTGTGCTACAAAGGAAAAGTGCATCTTAGGGACGGTGAGTTGAGACAAAGGATTCTTCGAGGAAGCGCATGGTAGCCCTTATGCTATGCATCCCAGAGGCATTAAGCTGTATAGAGATTTAAGAGAACAATTTTGGTGGCACGATCTTAAGCGGGAAGTGGCGAGAATTCGTGGGAAAGTGTCCGGCGTGTCGCAAGTTAAGGTGAACACCAAGTTCCATCAGGATTACTTCAACCAATTGAGATTCCCCAATGGAAGTGGGAAAGGATTACCATGGACTTCGTTAGTGGGCTTCCCTTACGCCTACTAAGAAGGACTCGGTATGGGTGATAGTGGACCGTTTGACCAAGACCGCGCACTTTATTCCGGTGAAGGTTGATTATTCTCTCGAGAAATTAGCCAAGCTATATGTGGCGGAGATCGTAAGGTTGCATGGAGTACCGATGATCGATCATCTCCGATCGAGACCCAAGGTTTACGTCTCGATTTTGGAAGGCACTCCATCAAGCTTTAGGCACTAAGTTAGACTTCTCAACGGCTTTTCATCCACAATCGACAGGCGATCGAGCGGGTTATACAAGTGTTGGAGGATATGTTGAGAGGTGTGTGGTGGATTTTCGAGGAAGTTGGGAAGATTACTTGCCTTTAGTGAGTTCGCCTACAACAACAGCTATCGTGCAAGCATACGGATGGCACCATATGAAGCATTGTACGGTAGGAAGTGTAGAACACCTACTTGTTGGACCGAGTTAGGAGAACGTCGAGTTTTGGGTCCGAGTTAGTGGGTGAAACGGAAGAGAAAGTTGAGTTAATTCGCACGATTGAAGGAAGCCTCGATAGGCAAAAGTCGTGACGCCGACCTTAAAGCGGAAGGAGATAGAGTTCGAAGTGGGAGACCAAGTGTTCTGAAGGTCTCACCTTGGAAGAAGGTAATGAGGTTCGGTCGCAAAGGAAGCTAAGCCCAAGGTTTATAGGGCCCTATAGAGTATTGAAGCGAGTTGGGCCAGTGGCATACCAGCTGGAATTACCGCCAGAGTTGCAGCAAATGCACGATGTTTTCCATGTGTCCATGTTACATCGTTACCGATCGGATCCGTCCCATGTGGTACCAATCGAAGAGGTGGAGCTAAGGCCAGATCTATCCTACGAGGAAGAGCCGATTCGAATCTTGGAATGAGATGTGAAAGTACTACGAAGGAAGTCAGTGCCTCTAGTCAAAGTATTATGGCGCAACCATGGATCGGAAGAAGCTTCGTGGGGAGTCGAAGAGACAATGCGTCAACAATACCCTCAACTATTTTAGTTAGGAAATTTGGGGACGAAATTTTGTTTAAGGGGTAGAAGCATAACGTCCTCGAAAGGGCCTATGCATTTTCGGTTTAATTGTGCGAAATGACAAGTCTTAAGCACTATGAATAAATTTTTGGTATTTTTGGAATTCTAGAAATGCATAGAAATGGAAATGAACATTTTGAAACTTGAACATTTTTGGAAATGTTTCAAAAATGGAAAGTGAACATTTCGGGAAACACGGAAATGTAAGAAAAATGGCAAGTTACTGAGCCGATCGAAAATTTTAGGAAACTTATAAATAATCGAGAAATGCCAAGTTTTAAAGTTTAAAATAGGAAATTAAGGCAAGGGGCCTTAAAAGAAAAAGTTAGTAAAATTTGACACACAAGCGGGCTAGGAAAAGTGGCTGAAGATGGCACTTATGGCTTATGGAAATGGCGCCATGTGCAAGAGGCATGAGCACAGGTTCGAGTCACAAGGGAAGCAAATAAATGAAGTTTTATTTTTGCTTCCTGTGCTAAGGGGGTGGACGGCAATTGTTTCTAGAAAAGGGAGGTGTTTTATTTCCATTAATATTGCTTAATAAGGTGATAAATAAAAGCTTTTAATTTAGATTATTTAGAAGAGATAATAATGGATTTAACACTTTTATTTTTAAATAAAGGAGATAATATTATCATAAGAGGAGTAGTGGCCAAGCAAGGACTCCCTATTGATAATTTCGGCTAAAGAAGGAGAGTTAAAGGCTATTCTCTCATCTTTTCTAAGCTTTGCCGAAAATTCCATAGCAAAACCCCCTCTGCCGAATTTTCTATTCATCTTTTACTCCTCTCTTTTCTTCATCTGTCAAGCCAAAGCCCTTTTCTTTTGATCCCTGACTAAAACCTCATAGCCGAATCTCTGCGGCTCTAGGCAAGGAAGCAATCGGTCAAAGCATTAAAGGTAAGGTTAAGCATCATTCAAGTTCTTTTTCTGTTCTATTTGCCGAAAGAGAAGGGTCTAATCCCTATTCCTGTTTTATTGCCGAATCTACAAGGGGTTTATCAAGTTTCTACAACTTCGAATACAAGGAGGAATCTTCCTGGATTCAAGGATCTAAGGTAAGATATACACATATTTGGTCAAAAGTTATGGATTATATGTGAGATTAAAATTAACATATAATTATAGGGATTTGAAACAGGACATACAAGGCAAGGATTGTTTTCAGGAATTGGGAATTGCGGGTAAGTGTATAGATCTAATCGGCCAAGGGTTACTTTGGTATCTAAAAGTATTTCCTTTTCTTTCCAAAAGTCAAAAACTGATGAAAATACATGTTTTTGGTGGCTAGCCGAATTTAAGGGAGGAATACCACAATTTGAGGATTTAATCAATTCGGCAACAAGGTAAGTAATACAAATCCTACTAGGATTTGGTTTTTAAGCCAAATAGGTTTGTTAATATGTTTTAATAATTGGCCGTATATAGGAGTTAAAGATCTAGATCGGTAGATCGTTCTTGAGATTTCAAGGAATCTATTAAGCGAATCGGTGTGTACTCACACTAATTTTCAATATATTATGGCAATAATTATTTTAATATATGAATATGCATAAGAATGAGAATGTGGCTAAGTACCACAAATGTGGTAAAGAATACCAGTGCGCACGTTTCCTATTTTGATAGGATTACGAATGTGATATATTTTGAACATGTGAATAGTAACATGAATGAGAAAATAAGTATGTTGTGCATGATAAAATATGTGGGGCATTTCGGGCTATATGTGAAAGGGGAAGAAGGTGTTGACTTGGTCTCACCAACGGAATATGGTGACTACGGTCACAAAATTTGAATATGGTAACCGGTTACATTATCTCGAATTTGGTAACCGGTTACATTATTTGAATATGGTGTCTAATGACACAAATTATATGGGCGATAAGCACGTCATTGCAAATGGCGCCTTCGATGGTGTGTAGCGGATGGAGGGTTGACTTAGTAGTCCCCACGGTGTGATTGGCAGGTACGGGTGGTGTGTAGCGGATGGACAAATAGGCTTGGGTTTGGGTTGCATCATTTTTTTATGAATATGTCTTTGATATGAACATGTATGCCTGAATTGTTGAATGTTAGTTTGTGTACACATTGAGTCTGTTGACTCACCCCGTTGGGGAATATTTTTCAGGAGATGATCAGTAATGGACCGGGTCGGCAGGAGCTAAAGGTGGCCATGCATAGCAAGGAAAGACTTTTATTATTTGGGACTGTTATTTATATTAAGTACTTAAATTTTATTATTTTTGGGTTTTGATTGATGTAATAAGGCCATAAGGCCCAAGTGAATTTCTTTTTTTTTTTTTTGCTTTACTATTAGATATTATGTCACGAACTAATTTGGATGTAAGTAAGTACAAAATTATTTTTCTTAAAAATGAACTCAAAAATTCTTTTGTCACCTTAACTAAATTGGATTTATAAAATTAAATAAATGGGTTTTTAATCTAAGCCCAACCCAAAACGAAATTTTTCTGAAAATACACAAATTTTCTCTAAGAAACAAAGAATTTTGAAACCGGTTTACTTAAGGAACATACCAGATTCGGTTCAGGCTCGTGGGCCGGGTGTGGGGTGTTTCATTTCTATTCCATTGATTTACTGAAACTTCGTCTCTTTTCTGGCTCAATTCTAGCATTAGCAATCTTTGATTGTAACACCCTTAACCCGTACCTATCGTCGGAACAGGGTTACGGGATATTACCGGGACTTAAAGAACAATTACAGATAAATCGAGTTAAAAATACTAATGATATGCAACATCAATCATATTGTCCCTTAAATGGACCCTCGAGGCCCAATAAGGACAGTGGAATCGATTAGTGACTAAATTGTAAAAACTGTAAAATTTGGGATAAAAGTGTAATTTTGAAAATTAAAGGGCATAAATTATGAAGTGAATTAGAATTAAATTAGATGCTAATGAATGGAAAATTTTATATTATAGAACAAGAGCTCAAAGAAAGTCGTGGAAAAGAGAAAATAGATGATTAGTCCCTGAATTTTCTACAACTTCTGCAAATTGGTCCAGGTAAGTTCATATGGCTGAAATTTCATGGTTAATTCTTAAAATTAGAGATTATATAATGTGTTATTTCATATCTTTGTTATGGAATTATGATTATTGTGATAAAATGAAAATCGAAGCCAAAGTTCAAATTGAGCAGAATGCTGGATTGTAAAATCATGGTATAATCATGGCAAAGTTGGAATGTAAAACCATAGCTGGGCTATGGCATTTCAGTGTAAAGTCCATAATTGAGTTATGGCACAGTGAACTTAAGACCATGGTTGGACCATGACAGTAAGTGTACATGTATAAGACCATAACTCGGTTATGGCATCATGAGTGCAAGACCATAGCAAGGCTATGGCAATAGTAACAGGCTCGATTCTTTCAATGATCTCATATGGCCCGATGAAATGTGGACTCAATTTTCCTTTACGGCCGAATCAGATAACTTTCTTTCAAGGTGACACTTTTAAGAACACTTTATCACCAACCTGAAATTCTATCTCTTTTCGCTTTAAATCAACATAAGACTTTTGACGGTTTGAGGCCGCTTTCAAACTATCTCGAATCATCTTTACTTTGTCTTCGGTTTCCCGGATCAAGTCAACTCCGTGTATCTTTTTCTTACTTAACTCTATCCAATACAATGGAGTTCTACATTTACGACCATATAGAGCCTCATACGGCGCCATTTTATTGCTGGACTGATAACTGTTAGTGTAAGCAAATTCAATCAAAGGCAAGTATTTCTCCCAGTTACCTCCAAATTCAAGTACACAACACCGAAGCATGTCTTCCAAAATTTGTATCACACGCTCAGATTGTCCATCTATTTGAGGACAGAATGCAGTACTAAAGTGTAAACGAGTTGCCAGAGCTTCTTGCAACTTACTCAAAAATCAGGATGTAAACCCTGGATCTTTCTCTAAAATAATGGAGATTGGCACTCCATGTAGCCTCATTATCTCAGAGACATATAACTCAGCCAATCTATCCAATGAAAAATCCATACGTACTGGGATAAAGTGTGCAGACATCGTTAAAAGATCGACAATTACCCAAACAACATTTTTCTTTTTCGGTGAATAGGGTAATCCCATTAAAAAGTCTATGGTAATTCTTTCCCATTTCCATTCCGGTATGGTAATTGGCTGCAATAATCCCAAAGGTACTTGATGTTCAGCCTTTACTTACTGACAGATCAAACATCTAGATACAAAATCAGAAATATCTCTTTTCATTCCTGGCTACCAATACAATTTCTTCAAGTCATTGTACATTTTGTTACTACCGGGATGTACATACATTATACCATTGTGTGCTTTATGTAGAATCTTCTGTACCAATTCTGAATTCTTTGGTACACATATTCTGTTTCTGAATAACAAACATCTATCAGAATCAATCTGAAACTCTGAATCCGAATCTGACTCACTTTGTACTCGCTTAGTCTATAGTTTATCATCATCCTTCTGAGCTTCACAAATTTGTTGCCGAAATGTTGGTCTAGCTTTTAACTCAGCTATGATTGAATCATCATCATACAATGATAACCGGGTGCTCAATGCCCTTAAAGCAAATAAAGATTTTCGGCACAAGGCATCCGCCACTACATTAGCTTTCCCCGGATGGTAATCAATAACAAGATCATAATCTTTCAATAATTCCAACCACCTATGTTGTCTCAAATTCAGTTCTTTTTGTGTCATTAAATACTTCAGACTTTTGTTATCCGTAAAGACGTGACATTTTTCACCAAAAAGATAATGTCGCCATATTTTCAATGCAAATACAATGGCTGCTAATTCGAGATCATATACTGGGTAATTTCTTTCATGCGATTTTAGTTGCCCAGATGCATAAGCCACTACTTTTCCATCTTGCATCAATACACATCCCAAACCATTCAATGAGGCATCGCTATCGACTATAATTTCCTTACCCGATTCAGGTTGGACTAATACGGGCGCTTCCGTCAATAAAGCTTTCAGTCTATCAAAACTCTATTGACACTTGTCAGTCCACTCGAATTTCACATCTTTTTACAGCAATCGGTCATCGAAGAAGCTATCATTGAAAACCCTTTAACAAATCTCCGATAATATCCAGCTAGTCCCAGAAAACTTCTTACTTATGAAACATTCCTTGATGGCTTCCAACTTACAATAGCTAAAATTTTATTCGGGTCCACCAGAATACCTTCTGCAGATGCAACATGTCCAAGGAAACTAACTTCCCGTAACCAAAATTCACATTTACTGAATTTAGCATACAGCTGTTTCTCACGCAGAGTTTGCAATACAATTCTCAGATGCTCAGCATGCTCATTCACATCCCGAGAGTAAACAAAAATATCATCAATAAAAATAACCACGAACCTGTCTAGGTATGGTCTGAAAATTCTGTTCATTAAATCTATAAATACCGCCGGGGCATTAGTTAATCTGAATGGCATCACCAAAAACTCATAATGACCATATCTGGTTCTGAAAGCTGTCTTCGGCACATTCGAATCTTTTACCCGTAGTTGATAGTAACCAGATCATAGGTCAATTTTTGAAAATACAGTGGCACCTTTTAATTGATCAAACAAGTCATCTATATGAGGCAACGGGTACTTATTCTTTACTGTGACTTTATTAAGCTGTTTGTAATCGATGCATAATCTCAATGATCCATCTTTCTTCTTTACAAACAATATCGGTGCACCCCATGGTAAAAAGCTGGGTCGGGCAAATCCTCTATCAATCAACTCTTGCAATTGTACCTTCAGTTCTTTCAATTCAGTAGGAGTCATTCTATATGGTGCTATAGATATCGGCGTCGCTCCTGGTACAAGGTCTATGGAAAATTCCACCTCTCTTGCTGGAGGTAAACCAGGTAGTTCTTCTGAAAATACCTCAGGAAACTCACAAACGACTGGATTTTCAACTCTAATACTTTGGTATCCAGTACAATAGCAAGATAAGCCTCATACCCCTTTTTAATATATCTCTGTGCTGATATTGTTGAAATCACATTAGAGAATGTACTCAAATCCATAAGACGTTCCCTAATTTGACAAGAAATGGTAAGTGTTATATGAACTAAAGTGATAGAATTCAATCAGTTTTGATATTGAGCTCAATCAATTGAATTCATTATTTGAGATTGTGATTGGTAGGGAAAGGAAATATTAGTGTAATACTCTGATACCAATAAATGTAACACCCCTAACCCGTACCTGTCACTAAAACAGGGTTACGGGATATTACCGGGACTTAAAGAACAATTACAGATAAATCGAGTTAAAAATACTAATCATATGCAACATCAATCATATTGTCCCTTAAATGGACCTTCGAGGCCCAATAAGGATGTTGGAATCGATTAGGGACCAAATCGGGATTTCATAAAAATTTTCACAAAATTCTAAAATTTACTTTATATACAGTGCCCACACGCCCGTGTGGTCTAGGGACACGCCCGTGTGGTTGGGCCGTGTGGTCACACAAGCCTGTGTCCCTAACCCGTGTAACTCTTTGACTTGTAAAGCATGAAGAAATTGAAGTCACACGGCCAAGTCACATGCCCGTGTGTTAGGCCGTGTACGAATTTAATTTTCGAAATTAAGGTGCAGTTTTCACACGGCCAGGACACACGCCCGTGTTCAAGGCCGTGTCATCTACACGGCTGAGACACACACCCGAGTCTCTGCCCGTGTGCCCAATTCAAAGCATTCTGTTTCTAAACTTTTAGTGCAGGGAACACACGGCCAGGCCACACGCCTATAGGGTAGGCTGTGTATCACTCACGGCCTAGACACAAGCCCGTTTGTCTACCCGTGTAGACAAAATAAAGCCATTTTCTTAGCTTCATTTTCTCACCCAATTATTTATAATAACTTACACCAACACTTGTATACATACACCAGCCAATTCAAGCATTAAAACCAAGCCAATTCTAGTACCTAGCATGGTATATTGTCACATACGATTCATGTTTATAATTTTATTTTTAGTGAACATACACCTTAAGCATAATCCAATCAACCAACTTAGCACATAGGAATTTAATCATAGGATAACTTTATAAACATACTAAGTAAAACATCACTAGCCTTTCCAATGGCTAGATTACAAAACATCACTTACAAGCCATCATTTGGCAAAATGAGCCTATACATGCCATTATACCAAAATGAGATTTCTATTGATACCAAAATGAGATAGTGGATAGTGTGATTGATGCTCCGACCGACCTCCAACCTTTGTGAGCTTACGAGCACTATAAAATAAAGAAAATTAAATGGGGTAAGCATTTTCATGCTTAGTAAGTTCGTATAACGGGAATTAAACTTACCGGATATATTTATTCATACAAGCATACATAACCATACCATCCAAAATTTTTAGGTAAATTTACCTAAACATATACACTTAATCAAACAATTTAGTCACATAACATCATATGAATATCAAGTAAACATAGATGAGATCATCGCATTATAAACTTCTATTTAGTTTCACCTTTCTGTATTTCAAGAATCTTTCCTGTTGAACTATTGAAATTTCGATGGACATTCGGGTAGTACACACAAAGTATACATATCAACTATCCGTCAATTTATGTTCAAAAGTATCCATTTGGCATGATCATAAAGCACACTCTCAAGCCACATATTTTATAACAGGATTACCAGTCTATGCTAAATCCTTTCTGTAGCATATGCTCTAAAAGCTTGATTTGGATTACCCCGTCCGGGATAAATCCAATCTATAACATATGCTTGAGAGGGCTTATTTTAGGATTACCCGTCTGGGCTAAATCATATCTGCAACATATGGAATATTATACTCTTTTCGAGAAATCACCTTATTCCATCGAACTTCAACATTCAACCAGGACATAGCATTTTATCATCATTTTCCAATTTGTGGTCATTTCCTAATGTATATGTTCACATACATATCAACACAATCATACAATTCAATTCAAGCACATTAACATAAATATTTAGGTTACACGAACTTACCTTGACAATTGTTCGTATTTGAATTTTAACTAATCCGAAACCTTTTTTTCCCCTCGATCTAGTTCGGTAGTTGGTCTTTTCGGGACTATATAAACAAATTTAACTATCAATTTATCACATTTCATATACATTTTCATTCAATTACATCCTAGGCAAAATTACCATTTTACCCCTATACTTTTCATAAATTCCAATTTCGTCCTTAGGCTCGAAAAATGAAATTAATGGAATTTAACCCTCTTTCCAAGCCTAGCCGAAATTTATGTACAACTTTTACAGCACCTACATTTCACAAATTTTAGCATTTTCCATGGGTTTTACCCATTTTTCATTTTAGTCCTTAAACCGAGTTTTCATCAAAATTTTTTTTGGAAAAGTTGTTTATCAATCAACAACTTTTCATTTTCTACCATAAATTTCAAATTTCTAGCATATTAATCCATTTCAAAGTTTCTACACTTTGTTATCTTTTCAAATAAATCCCTCAAATAGATAGATTAGACTATCCCGATTCTAATAATATAAAAATCATTAAAAACGAGACTTGATTTCATACCTTAATGAGCTTGGAAATTTTTCATCCTCTCTCATAGGGTTTCCATAGAAATTTTAGGGAAGAAGATGAATAAAAAGATGATAATTTCCTTTTTAATTATTTGTCATCTTTTAATTTTAGTGATTTCCAGTTTAGTCCTTGCCCATTTCTAATTTTTCCATGGATAAGTCACTAAATTACCTACTAACTTTTCTTCAATGGTCTAATTACCATATAAGAACCTTAAATTTTGAATTCTATAGCTATTTGGTACTTATAACTACTAGAAGACAACTTTTGCATTTTATGCAATTTAGTCCTTTCCCTAATTAAACATGCAATCAATAAAATTTTCGTATCAAAATTTTCATATGACTTTCCTATAATAATGAAAATCATAAAATAATATTAAAATAAATTTTATTTTTGGCTCGGATTTGTGATTCTGAAACCACTGTTCTGATCTCACCAAAATTGGCCTGTTACATTGATTTTTTATAATCTCTCATTCTTCATATACTCCCTCTTCATATATTTCATCATCATAGTTCGCTTCATCATCATACCACATATAATCGAATTCATCCATGATTGAATGGTACTGCCAAGTTGATTTCAGTAACTAACTCTGCAGGAATATTCCTCTTTTTAGGAGTATTTACTGGGATTTCCAAAGAAAAGAAAAGTATTAGCAAATCAAAATAGATAACTAAATAGATAAAGAAAAGAAATTCAAGATCATATCTATAATCTAGAAATTTCCTAATTATTCTATTAAATGCCAAACTTAGAACTAATTTAGTAACGTTGCCTCCTTGATAGCGGCGCCAACAACTTCACCGCCTCCGGATGTACTAACGTTTAGAGTGTAATTCCAGCAACCAAATATAAGGTTTAGGTGGTTTCTGCAAGTATATGGGTCAGGTTGTAATATAGTTTATACAATGAAGTATGGAAGTACTCCGAAGATCGTACCCAAGGAAGGTGAATACTAAATTAATTCTAAAATTGACGTTAATAGATATAATTAGTATTTTAATTAAATGATATTATGATAAAACATAGAGAGAAAAATTGTATTAAAGAAAAATGAATAAATTTCATTAAAAGAAAAAATAAAAAACTAATTTGTTGACTCAATCAATTCTAAGCATGGAAGACTAACATTCTTTGGTGGTTGTAACATCCTTAGATAGGGCCTGGAAGTTTGGACTTCGTAAGCAAGGGGTTCGCTAGTGGTACAACGAACTGGTGTTCGTCAAAAGACTTTCAGTAGAGTTCGTCAACAAGTTCAGCGAGCTGGGGTTCGCCAGTTGGTTTGGCAAATCAGGGTTCACCGATGGGTTTGGCGTGCTAGGTTTCGCCAGTTTAAGTTAAGTTACACTTGAATTAGTATGTTGACTTGTTTTCCAATTAGGACAACTATCCATGCACATAACTTTTTCCTAAGTCAAGTAGGGTGTACTAAGAGTACTGATGTAACATGCCAAACCCGACCCTATAATAGGATTCGAGTATGGTGTGTCACTACTTAAAGTCAAACTAGCTTTAAAACATTTTGGCGAAAACCTAATATAATTCTTACAAAGTTCAAATATAAAACATATGTTAGCTGTTACTTTACCAAGGTTTGAATGAAAACATTAATAGTTTAAAAATAATGTATAAGCCATATGACATATAAGTTCACATATAATAACTTCATTAAATAGAATGTATAAATTTAAAAGCCAAGCATTAATACTTCATAGAAATATCATAAAAATAGAGTCTTATCAAAACATAAATTCTTTGTACAAATTATTTACAAATACACTTATGCGCCACCTCTATGAGTTATGCATGATACGAAACAAAGCAATCAGCTCACAATAGTAGTAGCACTCTGGCGTAGTCCTTCTAACAAAGCCTTCCTTCAGTCAGCAAGCTTGATAAGGAAAGGGTACCTGAGTAATTTCATTTGAACTTAGTGAGTTCCAAAGCGAAATCATACATAAAATTGTTAATAGTTCATCTGAACCATTCTAAAGGGTTTACACACATTCACATAGTACGCCCAATAGCGTATATAGAACATAGACAAACTCAGTAGGCCAACTTACTTATCACTTGAGCGTATACTATATGCTAGCTCAACACAACTCAGACAAATCAATTCTTGTAACAACCCGATAGTTAGGGGTGACGGAAAGCGTAGTTTCGGGACTCTATTTTCATAAATCGGGTCCATAAATATTTTCTATAATAGAGGCAAATTAAATTTTGGATAAGTAATTTTCAAGAATTAGGAGTTATTAAGGTACATGGACTAAATCGCCTAAGTGCTAAAAGTTGAATTATAGATTGGAATTAATTAAAAGGACTAAAGTAGTAATTACACCACTAGTTAAATGTTGATGGACGATTGTGGGTTGGTTGTCTTAAAAATTTATTAACTAAACTATTAATTATTGTTATAAAATATAAGATATAATGATAATGATAATGAAAACAAAATGAAAGAAAGGATGTAATTTAGTGGAAAGAAAGAGAAAACTTTTTTTTTCATGCAAACATTCAGAGCTTAAGAGGGAGAAGAGCTCACGGACGACCATAGAAATTTTTAGGTTTCAAGCTTAAATTGGTTAGTAAATTTAGTCTCTTTTCTTGTAATTTTTACATTTTTGGAATCCCGGTACTTAGAGCTAGCTGACCCATGTTATAATTTTTAGTATGGTTTAAGATTGAAGATGTTACTATTGTTGATTAGTTAGAGTTTTAGGGATTAAATTGATTGATTTTTAAGTTAGAAGTGGAAAATAACTAAATTGTAGAGTTAATTATTGATTTTGAGCAATATCGACCAGATTGTGAAAATTTTGAAATTAAGGGGTGGAATTGAAAATTTGGAGCTAAATTTAGCTTAGATGGAATTAGTATAAAAATTTGAGGTTAGATGTGGAGATTAACTCGGTTTATGGACTAAATTGAGGATTAAGCAAATGTAGTATTAAATTTGAAATTTAATGAGAATTGAGTTGTGTATTATTAATCTATTTTAATTATTTTATTCCGTAGCAAACGTCGTTTTGGAGTCGCCAAGTAAGAAGGGGAAAGACAAGATTGACGTCGAGTAGCTCGGAATATACGTTTTGTGTTTCTATGATCCAAACTAAATTATGAATTATTGCATATTGAGTTATTTGTGTATGGTAAGTAATTGAGGTGAGAACTCTTGTACATTTGGGCTGAATTGAATCAAATGATGATTAAAATGACTTAATTATGAATATCGAGAAATGTGGTACTTTTATGACTGTTGAATTGAATATATGTATTGAGAAAATGTGGTTGCTATCTGATACGAACTTGCCTCAGTGATGATTCGAGTCGTTTACATTGCCTGATCGTAAAATGCAGAAGTCCCGTTCAATTCGGAGTTTGATGGAATTTGGCTAAGTATAGGCTTTAAACAAAAGGGGTTTGAAGTATTTTAGATATGATAAGTATATGGTTTCGGCTAACAAGAAATAAGGTTATATTTAAGTCGATGAATGTGGATGGAATAGAAAGGCTCATGGTTGAAGAATGAACCAATACTATATACAGTATTGACCTGAGACTTATAAAAACACTTAAGATGGAAAATGATAGAACCTTGACCCACTATCTATAAGGAGATAGGAACCAAAGGTATAAGGGTGAACGCCACACTCGGTTTAGGAGTGATAAGTTCAAAAGAAATAGGGTGACGCCACTAGCTAGGCTAGATAAGTCAAGCTGAGTCTTAAAAGAACAAAGAGAGTTGAATTAAACTCACAAAGTTATAAAAGTTCATTCAAGAAGCAAAAGTCTATACAACCAGAAATTAGCTAAGTATTTATAGTAGAATTCCTAATCTAGCCGAATAGGCACTTTGGGTAGTCAAATGGACAGCATGTAGCAGCTTAATGGAGCTGGAAGCTTCCTTGAACATTCCTAGAATTGGAGACGCCAATGGACAGCTTCTAGATGATGCACATTCAGTCGGAGTTGATTTGGAGTGAAGGGAAGCTGACTAGACTTGTCTATGTTCGGCCAAGGTGTTTAATGAGATGGAATTAAGTTGCCTTGATCAGCTGGAAAGCTTGTGTTTAATTAGTGATCAGCTTGAGTATTGCAATGGACATCAAGTGTGAAACCGAATACAAACAGCCCTTCATGTATGAACACACAAAACCGGATGGGCACTCAATGTGAATAGAATGTCCAGCTGGTGTGAAAACTCTTTAAGGCTGCTTGGTAAACTAAATTGTCAACTTGGGAAGAAGAAACAGCAGCTCTCTGTAACAGCCCTATTTAGGGGCTAGTCAGAATAGTGGTTTCGAAACCACTAATTCGAGGTCGGAGAAAATTATTTTCATGTTATTTTATGAGTTAGAGCATGATTATATAAGTGCATGAAAATTTTTTTGCTTTAATTTTAGTAATTTCATGCTTAATCGCGAAAAAAAACTAAATCGCAAAAAGTGCGAAAGTTCCATTTTATAAGCTAAAGGTGTCTAATAGCCATAGAATATTAATTGGAGGTCTTTAAAGGGCAATTAGGCCCTTAAATCATGGTTGGCCGGCCATAGGGGACAAACAATGACAAAATTGGTCAAAGTTGTTAGATTAGGTGGATTAAATTGAGGAAATAAAATAAAATAAAGAAAGAAAAAAGATATCATCTTTCCTCTCTTCTTCTCCACCGAAATTTTTAGCAAACAAGGGGTTTAAGAACTCAAAAATTTCAGCAAACTTCTCTCTTTACAAGTAAGTGTTCTAGTGATCCTTTCTTGATAAAAATTGTACTTTTGGAACCCCTAAAGCTTAAGCTTTCTAAAGAAGGGACTATTTTGTAAGATGGTGAAGAGTTTAGAGTTTTGCCATGAGAGCTTTTAAGTTGTTTGCTGCATTTTTATGGAAGAAAATGAGTCTTAGTTGTTAGATGAACAACTTTTGTGAAAGGTGTTACCATGAAAAACACCTAAAAGGACCTTTTTGTAAAGGTTGTAAAATATGTAGTAAATGTGTGAAATGTTGAGTTTTGATGGTAGCTATAAGAGAAATAAATGTTCACCTAGGCTCGATAAAGGTAGAAATTTGATTAGAATTGATTTTCGAGCCTAGGGTTAAAATGGTCATTTTGCACAAGTCTAAGGGCAAAATAGTAATTTTGCCAAAGCATGGTTATTGAAATGCATTTACTAATGTGATTGTTAAATGAGCTAATTTGCTATTATAGATCAAGAAGAACCAAGAATTTACCTCGACCGGGGAAAGAACAAAGTATCGGACTAGATCGACGATCTAGCTCATTTTGAAGTCGAGGTAAGTTTGTATGTGATAAATTCAACATTTATGCTAGTATGTTTGAGAATGTTTGATATTCTATGAAATTGAGTATTGGTGTTGAATGAGAAAGATGATAAAAGTTGAGATGTTGAAGTCCCAATTGGACTTTAATAAATGTGAGAATACTATCATCGAGACATGAGATGGATAAGGTCCCGTGTAAGACCATGTGAGGACATGGCCCTCAGTACCAAAATGAGATTTCGTATAAGACCATATCTAGGATATGGCTTCGGTATTGAATATGATAATCATGTAAGACCATATCCGGGATATGGCATCGATACTTAAAGTGAGATTCCGTATAAGACCATATCCGGGATATGGCATCGGCCTTCAGAGGTGACCCCATATAAGACTACATCTGGGATGTGGCATTGGTTTTGTGTTTATGTTAATGACGATAAATATGCGTCTTTGAGTATCCTTAGTGAATTAGTGGGATAAATAGATAAGCTTGGAAATAGAAATGAGATTAGTACTAAAGTCATATGATTGAGTGAATACAGGTACCCGTGAATAATTCAGGAGGAATGTTTACGATATGTGGCATGGTATATGCTAGATAAGAACAAGTACGAGTAAGTTATGGAAAATTGCTTATGACTTTGTGTGGTTATCTAATGCCATGGATTGATGTCATTATGAACTTATTGTTGCTATTTTTTTTCATGCAAACTTACTAAACTTTATGCTTACCGCTCTCATTTCCTTTTTCCTTGTAGTATTGCCAAGATAATTTGAGAATCGTGGGGACGTAGGAGTTTTGAAATCACACTATCGACATCTCTTTGGTATAAAAGTTAGACTTATTTAGAGTATGGCATGTATAGGACTTGGGTATTTTGTTATGTCATCTTGATAGCCAAAGTGTTGGCTATTTATGTTATCAAAGTCATTTTGTAAATGGTCAATGAAATTGGGCCAATACTTGAGAAGTTTATATGTATATTCAATGATGATGAATTTCATGCAGTGTATGCTTGTGTGGATACCTTGATTTTGAGTCCTTAGAAGTGCTTTATAGTCATGAAATGTGTTGGATTGAATTGGTACAAGTATGGTTGCTATCAGGCTGGCATTTGGCTTGGTAGATAGCTCTTTAAATGTCCACACGGGTAGACACATAGGCATTTGTCTAGGCCGTGAGTGACACACGGTCAGCCCCATGGGCGTGTGAGTTGGTCGTGTGTCCCCATGCATGCTAGGTTTACAAGTCAGTATGCTCAGTAGTAACCACACGGGCAGAGACATGGTTGTAATAGCCCGATTTAGGGGCTAGTCAAAATAGTGGTTTCAAAACCACTAATCTGAGGTTGGAGAAAATTATTCTCATGTTATTTTATGAGTTAGAGCATGATTATATAAGTGCATGAAATTTTTTGTGCTTTGATTTTAGCAATTTCATGCTTAATCGCGAAAAAGGACTAAATTGCAAAAAGTGTGAAAGTTCCATTTTATAAGCTAAAGGTGTCTAATAGCCATAGAATATTAATTGGAGGTCTTTAAAGGGTAATTAGGCCCTTAAATCATGGTTGGTCGCCATAGGGGACAAATAATGTCAAAATTGGTAAAAGTTGTTAGATTAGGTGGATTAATTTGAGGAAATAAAATAAAATAAAGAATGGAAAAAGATATCATCTTTCCTCTCTTCTTCTCCACTGAAATTTTTAGCAAACAAGGGGTTTGAGAACTCAAAATTTCAGCAAACTTCTCTCTTTACAAGTAAGTGTTCTAGTGATCCTTTCTTGATAAAAATTGTACTTTTGGAACCCCTAAAGCTTAAGCTTTCTAAAGAGGGGACTATTTTGTAAGATGGTGAAGAGTTTAGAGTTTTGCCATGAGAGCTTTTAAGTTGTTTGCTGCATTTTTATGGAAGAAAATGAGTCTTAGTTGTTAGATGAACAACTTTTGTGAAAGGTGTTACCATGAAAAACACGTAAAAGGACCTTTTGTAAAGGTTGTAAAATATGTAGTAAATGTGTGAAATGTTGAGTTTTGATGGTAGCCATAAGAGAAATAAATGTTCACCTAGGCCCGATAAAGGTAGAAATTTGATTAGAATTGATTTTCGAGTCTAGGGGTAAAATGGTCATTTTGCACAAGTCCAAGGGCAAAATAGCAATTTTGCCAAAGCATGGTTATTGAAATGCATTTACTAATGTGATTGTTAAATGCGCTAATTTGCTATTATAGATCAAGAAGAACCAAGAATTTACCTCGACCGGGGAAAGAACAAAGTATCGGACTAGATCGACGATCTAGCTCATTTTGAAGTCGAGGTAAGTTTGTATGTGATAAATTCAACATTTATGCTAGTATGTTTGAGAATGTTTGATATTCTATGAAATTGAGTATTGGTGTTGAATGAGAAAGATGATAAAAGTTGAGATGTTGAAGTCCCAATTGGACTTTAATAAATGTGAGAATACTATCATCGAGACATGAGATGGATAAGGTCCCGTGTAAGACCATGTCGGGGACATGGCCTCGGTACCAAAATGAGATTTCGTATGAGACCATATCTAGGATATGGCTTCGGTATTGAATATGATAATCATGTAAGACCATATCCGGGATATGGCATCGATACTTAAAGTGAGATTAAAGTATAAGACCATATCAGGGATATGGCATCGACCAGAGAGGTGACCCCATATAAGACTACATCCGGGATGTGGCATTGGTTTTGTGTTTATGTTAATGACGATAAATATGCGTCTTTGAGTATCCTTAGTGAATTAGTGGGATAAATAGATAAGCTTGGAAATAGAAATGAGATTAGTACTAAAGTCATATGATTGAGTGAATACACAGTGCAGTGAATAATTCGGGAGGAATGTTTACGATATGTGGCATGGTATATGCTAGATAAGAACAAGTACGCAGTAAGTTATGGAAAATTGCTTATGACTTTGTGTGGTTATCTAATGCCATGGATTGATGTCATTATGAACTTATTGTTGCTATTTTTTTTCATGCAAACTTACTAAACTTTATGCTTACCGCTCTCATTTCCCTTTTTCCTTGTAGTATTGCCAAGATAATTTGAGAATCGTGGGACGTAGGAGTTTTGAAATCACACTATCGACATCTCTTTGGTATAAAAAGTTAGACTTATTTAGAGTATGGCATGTATAGGACTTGGGTATTTTGTTATGTCATCTTGATAGCCAAAGTGTTGGCTATTTATGTTATCAAAGTCATTTTGTAAATGGTCAATGAAATTGGGCCAATACTTGAGAAGTTTATATGTATATTCAATGATGATGAATTTCATGCAGTGTATGCTTGTGTGGATACCTTGATTTTGAGTCCTTAGAAGTGCTTTATAGTCATGAAATGTGTTGGATTGAATTGGTACAAGTATGGTTGCTATTCAGGCTGGCATTTGGCTTGGTAGATAGCTCTTTAAATGTCCACACGGGTAGACACATAGGCATTTGTCTAGGCCGTGAGTGACACACGGTCAGCCCCATGGGCGTGTGAGTTGGTCGTGTGTCCCCATGCATGCTAGGTTTACAAGTCGGTATGCTCGAGAGTAACCACACAGGCAGAGACATGGTTGTAATAGCCCGATTTAGGGGCTAGTCAAAATAGTGGTTTCAAAACCACTAATCTGAGGTTGGAGAAAATTATTCTCATGTTATTTTATGAGTTAGAGCATGATTATATAAGTGCATGAAATTTTTTGTGCTTTGATTTTAGCAATTTCATGCTTAATCGCGAAAAAGGACTAAATTGCAAAAAGTGTGAAAGTTCCATTTTATAAGCTAAAGGTGTCTAATAGCCATAGAATATTAATTGGAGGTCTTTAAAGGGTAATTAGGCCCTTAAATCATGGTTGGCCGGCCATAGGGGACAAATAATGTCAAAATTGGTAAAAGTTGTTAGATTAGGTGGATTAATTTGAGGAAATAAAATAAAATAAAGAATGGAAAAAGATATCATCTTTCCTCTCTTCTTCTCCACTGAAATTTTTAGCAAACAAGGGGTTTGAGAACTCAAAAATTTCAGCAAACTTCTCTCTTTACAAGTAAGTGTTCTAGTGATCCTTTCTTGATAAAAATTGTACTTTTGGAACCCCTAAAGCTTAAGCTTTCTAAAGAGGGGACTATTTTGTAAGATGGTGAAGAGTTTAGAGTTTTGCCATGAGAGCTTTTAAGTTGTTTGCTGCATTTTTATGGAAGAAAATGAGTCTTAGTTGTTAGATGAACAACTTTTGTGAAAGGTGTTACCATGAAAAACACGTAAAAGGACCTTTTTGTAAAGGTTGTAAAATATGTAGTAAATGTGTGAAATGTTGAGTTTTGATGGTAGCCATAAGAGAAATAAATGTTCACCTAGGCCCGATAAAGGTAGAAATTTGATTAGAATTGATTTTCGAGTCTAGGGTAAAATGGTCATTTTGCACAAGTCCAAGGGCAAAATAGCAATTTTGCCAAAGCATGGTTATTGAAATGCATTTACTAATGTGATTGTTAAATGCGCTAATTTGCTATTATAGATCAAGAAGAACCAAGAATTTACCTCGTAGGAAAGAACAAAGTATCGGACTAGATCGACGATCTAGCTCATTTTGAAGTCGAGGTAAGTTTGTATGTGATAAATTCAACATTTATGCTAGTATGTTTGAGAATGTTTGATATTCTATGAAATTGAGTATTGGTGTTGAATGAGAAAGATGATAAAAGTTGAGATGTTGAAGTCCCAATTGGACTTTAATAAATGTGAGAATACTATCATCGAGACATGAGATGGATAAGGTCGTGTAAGACCATGTCTGGGGACATGGCCTCTGTACCAAAATGAGATTTTCGTATGAGACCATATCTAGGATATGGCTTGGTATTGAATATGATAATCATGTAAGACCATATCCAGGGATATGGCATCGATACTTAAAGTGAGATTCCGTATAAGACCATATCCGGGATATGGCATCGGCCTTCAGAGGTGACCCCATATAAGACTACATCTGGGATGTGGCATTGGTTTTGTGTTTATGTTAATGACGATAAATATGCGTCTTTGAGTATCCTTAGTGAATTAGTGGGATAAATAGATAAGCTTGGAAATAGAAATGAGATTAGTACTAAAGTCATATGATTGAGTGAATACAGGTACCCGTGAATAATTCAGGAGGAATGTTTACGATATGTGGCATGGTATATGCTAGATAAGAACAAGTACGAGTAAGTTATGGAAAATTGCTTATGACTTTGTGTGGTTATCTAATGCCATGGATTGATGTCATTATGAACTTATTGTTGCTATTTTTTTTCATGCAAACTTACTAAACTTTATGCTTACCGCTCTCATTTCCGCTTTTTCCTTGTAGTATTGCCAAGATAATTTGAGAATCGTGGGACGTAGGAGTTTTGAAATCACACTATCGACATCTCTTTGGTATAAAAAGTTAGACTTATTTAGAGTATGGCATGTATAGGACTTGGGTATTTTGTTATGTCATCTTGATAGCCAAAGTGTTGGCTATTTATGTTATCAAAGTCATTTTGTAAATGGTCAATGAAATTGGGCCAATACTTGAGAAGTTTATATGTATATTCAATGATGATGAATTTCATGCAGTGTATGCTTGTGTGGATACCTTGATTTTGAGTCCTTAGAAGTGCTTTATAGTCATGAAATGTGTTGGATTGAATTGGTACAAGTATGGTTGCTATTCAGGCTGGCATTTGGCTTGGTAGATAGCTCTTTAAATGTCCACACGGGTAGACACATAGGCATTTGTCTAGGCCGTGAGTGACACACGGTCAGCCCCATGGGCGTGTGAGTTGGTCGTGTGTCCCCATGCATGCTAGGTTTACAAGTCAGTATGCTCAGTAGTAACCACACGGGCAGAGACATGGTTGTAATAGCCCGATTTAGGGGCTAGTCAAAATAGTGGTTTCAAAACCACTAATCTGAGGTTGGAGAAAATTATTCTCATGTTATTTTATGAGTTAGAGCATGATTATATAAGTGCATGAAATTTTTTGTGCTTTGATTTTAGCAATTTCATGCTTAATCGCGAAAAAGGACTAAATTGCAAAAAGTGTGAAAGTTCCATTTTATAAGCTAAAGGTGTCTAATAGCCATAGAATATTAATTGGAGGTCTTTAAAGGGTAATTAGGCCCTTAAATCATGGTTGGCCGGCCATAGGGGACAAATAATGTCAAAATTGGTAAAAGTTGTTAGATTAGGTGGATTAATTTGAGGAAATAAAATAAAATAAAGAATGGAAAAAGATATCATCTTTCCTCTCTTCTTCTCCACTGAAATTTTTAGCAAACAAGGGGTTTGAGAACTCAAAAATTTCAGCAAACTTCTCTCTTTACAAGTAAGTGTTCTAGTGATCCTTTCTTGATAAAAATTGTACTTTTGGAACCCCTAAAGCTTAAGCTTTCTAAAGAGGGGACTATTTTGTAAGATGGTGAAGAGTTTAGAGTTTTCCCATGAGAGCTTTTAAGTTGTTTGCTGCATTTTTATGGAAGAAAATGAGTCTTAGTTGTTAGATGAACAACTTTTGTGAAAGGTGTTACCATGAAAAACACGTAAAAGGACCTTTTTGTAAAGGTTGTAAAATATGTAGTAAATGTGTGAAATGTTGAGTTTTGATGGTAGCCATAAGAGAAATAAATGTTCACCTAGGCCCGATAAAGGTAGAAATTTGATTAGAATTGATTTTCGAGTCTAGGGGTAAAATGGTCATTTTGCACAAGTCTAAGGGCAAAATAGCAATTTTGCCAAAGCATGGTTATTGAAATGCATTTACTAATGTGATTGTTAAATGAGCTAATTTGCTATTATAGATCAAGAAGAACCAAGAATTTACCTCGACCGGGAAAGAACAAAGTATCGGACTAGATCGACGATCTAGCTCATTTTGAAGTCGAGGTAAGTTTGTATGTGATAAATTCAACATTTATGCTAGTATGTTTGAGAATGTTTGATATTCTATGAAATTGAGTATTGGTGTTGAATGAGAAAGATGATAAAAGTTGAGATATTAAAGTCCCAATTGGACTATAATAAATGTGAGAATACTATCATCGAGACATGAGATGGATAAGGTCCGTGAAAGACCTTGTCGGGGACATGGCCCTCGCACCGAATTGAGATTTTGTATGAGACCATATCTAGGATATGGCTTCGGTATTGAATATGAGAATCATGTAAGACCATATCTGGGATATGGAATCGATACTTAAAGTGAGATTCCGTATAAGAACATATCCGGGATATGGCATCGGCCTTCAGAGGTGACCCCATATAAGACCACATCTGGGATGTGGCATTGGTTTTGTGTTTATGTTAATGACGATGAATATGCGTCTTTGAGTATCCCTAGTGAATTAGTGGGATAAATAGATAAGCTTGGAAATAGAAATGAGATTAGTACTAAAGTCATATGATTGAGTGAATACAGGTACCCGTGAATAATTCAGGAGGAATGTTTACGATATGTGGCATGGTATATGCTAGATAAGAACAAGTACGAGTAAGTTATGGCAAAGTGCTTATGACTTTGTGTGGTTATCTAATGCCATGGATTGATGTCATTATGAACTTATTGTTGCTATTTTTTTTTCATGCAAACTTACTAAGCTTTATGCTTACCGCTCTCATTTCCCTTTTTCCTTGTAGTATTGCCAAGATAATTCGAGATTCGTGGGACGTCGGAGTTTGGAAATCATACTATTGACATCTCTTTGGTATAAAAAGTTAGACTTATTTTGAGTATGGCATGTATAGGACTTGGGTATTTTGTTATGTCATCTTGATAGCCAAAGTGTTGGCTATTTATGTTATCAAAGTCATTTTGTAAATGGTCAATGGAATTGGGCCAATACTTGACATGTTTATATGTATATTCAATGATGATGAATTTCATGAAGTGTATGCTTGTGTGGATACCTTGATTTTGAGTTCTTTGAAGTGGTTTATAGTCATGAAATGTGTTGGATTGAATTGGTACAAGTATGGTTGCTATCAGGCTGGCATTTGGCTTGGTAGATAGCTCTTTAAATGTCCACACGGGTAGACACATAGGCATTTGTCTAGGCCGTGAGTGACACACGGTCAGCCCCATGGGCGTGTGAGTTGGTCGTGTGTCCCCATGCATGCTAGGTTTACAAGTCAGTATGCTCAGTAGTAACCACACGGGCAGAGACATGGTTGTAATAGCCCGATTTAGGGGCTAGTCAAAATAGTGGTTTCAAAACCACTAATCTGAGGTTGGAGAAAATTATTCTCATGTTATTTTATGAGTTAGAGCATGATTATATAAGTGCATGAAATTTTTGTGCTTTGATTTTAGCAATTTCATGCTTAATCGCGAAAAAGGACTAAATTGCAAAAAGTGTGAAAGTTCCATTTTATAAGCTAAAGGTGTCTAATAGCCATAGAATATTAATTGGAGGTCTTTAAAGGGTAATTAGGCCCTTAAATCATGGTTGGTAGGCCATAGGGGACAAATAATGTCAAAATTGGTAAAAGTTGTTAGATTAGGTGGATTAATTTGAGGAAATAAAATAAAATAAAGAATGGAAAAAGATATCATCTTTCCTCTCTTCTTCTCCACTGAAATTTTTAGCAAACAAGGGGTTTGAGAACTCAAAAATTTCAGCAAACTTCTCTCTTTACAAGTAAGTGTTCTAGTGATCCTTTCTTGATAAAAATTGTACTTTTGGAACCCCTAAAGCTTAAGCTTTCTAAAGAGGGGACTATTTTGTAAGATGGTGAAGAGTTTAGAGTTTTGCCATGAGAGCTTTTAAGTTGTTTGCTGCATTTTTATGGAAGAAAATGAGTCTTAGTTGTTAGATGAACAACTTTTGTGAAAGGTGTTACCATGAAAAACACGTAAAAGGACCTTTTTGTAAAGGTTGTAAAATATGTAGTAAATGTGTGAAATGTTGAGTTTTGATGGTAGCCATAAGAGAAATAAATGTTCACCTAGGCCCGATAAAGGTAGAAATTTGATTAGAATTGATTTTCGAGTCTAGGGGTAAAATGGTCATTTTGCACAAGTCCAAGGGCAAAATAGCAATTTTGCCAAAGCATGGTTATTGAAATGCATTTACTAATGTGATTGTTAAATGCGCTAATTTGCTATTATAGATCAAGAAGAACCAAGAATTTACCTCGACCGGGGAAAGAACAAAGTATCGGACTAGATCGACGATCTAGCTCATTTTGAAGTCGAGGTAAGTTTGTATGTGATAAATTCAACATTTATGCTAGTATGTTTGAGAATGTTTGATATTCTATGAAATTGAGTATTGGTGTTGAATGAGAAAGATGATAAAAGTTGAGATGTTGAAGTCCCAATTGGACTTTAATAAATGTGAGAATACTATCATCGAGACATGAGATGGATAAGGTCCCGTGTAAGACCATGTCGGGGACATGGCCTCGGTACCAAAATGAGATTTCGTATGAGACCATATCTAGGATATGGCTTCGGTATTGAATATGATAATCATGTAAGACCATATCCGGGATATGGCATCGATACTTAAAGTGAGATTCCGTATAAGACCATATCCGGGATATGGCATCGGCCTTCAGAGGTGACCCCATATAAGACTACATCTGGGATGTGGCATTGGTTTTGTGTTTATGTTAATGACGATAAATATGCGTCTTTGAGTATCCTTAGTGAATTAGTGGGATAAATAGATAAGCTTGGAAATAGAAATGAGATTAGTACTAAAGTCATATGATTGAGTGAATACAGGTACCCGTGAATAATTCAGGAGGAATGTTTACGATATGTGGCATGGTATATGCTAGATAAGAACAAGTACGAGTAAGTTATGGAAAATTGCTTATGACTTTGTGTGGTTATCTAATGCCATGGATTGATGTCATTATGAACTTATTGTTGCTATTTTTTTTCATGCAAACTTACTAAACTTTATGCTTACCGCTCTCATTTCCGTTTTTCCTTGTAGTATTGCCAAGATAATTTGAGAATCGTGGGACGTAGGAGTTTTGAAATCACACTATCGACATCTCTTTGGTATAAAAAGTTAGACTTATTTAGAGTATGGCATGTATAGGACTTGGGTATTTTGTTATGTCATCTTGATAGCCAAAGTGTTGGCTATTTATGTTATCAAAGTCATTTTGTAAATGGTCAATGAAATTGGGCCAATACTTGAGAAGTTTATATGTATATTCAATGATGATGAATTTCATGCAGTGTATGCTTGTGTGGATACCTTGATTTTGAGTCCTTAGAAGTGCTTTATAGTCATGAAATGTGTTGGATTGAATTGGTACAAGTATGGTTGCTATTCAGTGGCATTTGGCTTGGTAGATAGCTCTTTAAATGTCCACACGGGTAGACACATAGGCATTTGTCTAGGCCGTGAGTGACACACTGGTCAGCCCATGGGCGTGTGAGTTGGTCGTGTGTCCCCATGCATGCTAGGTTTACAAGTCGGTATGCTCGTGAGTAACCACACGAGGCAGAGACATGGTTGTAATAGCCCGATTTAGGGGCTAGTCAAAATAGTGGTTTCAAAACCACTAATCTGAGGTTGAGAAAATTATTCTCATGTTATTTTATGAGTTAGAGCATGATTATATAAGTGCATGAAATTTTTGTGCTTTGATTTTAGCAATTTCATGCTTAATCGCGAAAAAGGACTAAATTGCAAAAAGTGTGAAAGTTCCATTTTATAAGCTAAAGGTGTCTAATAGCCATAGAATATTAATTGGAGGTCTTTAAAGGGTAATTAGGCCCTTAAATCATGGTTGGCCGGCCATAGGGGACAAATAATGTCAAAATTGGTAAAAGTTGTTAGATTAGGTGGATTAATTTGAGGAAATAAAATAAAATAAAGAATGGAAAAAGATATCATCTTTCCTCTCTTCTTCTCCACTGAAATTTTTAGCAAACAAGGGGTTTGAGAACTCAAAAATTTCAGCAAACTCTCTCTTTACAAGTAAGTGTTCTAGTGATCCTTTCTTGATAAAAATTGTACTTTTGGAACCCCTAAAGCTTAAGCTTTCTAAAGAGGGGACTATTTTGTAAGATGGTGAAGAGTTTAGAGTTTTCCCATGAGAGCTTTTAAGTTGTTTGCTGCATTTTTATGGAAGAAAATGAGTCTTAGTTGTTAGATGAACAACTTTTGTGAAAGGTGTTACCATGAAAAACACGTAAAAGGACCTTTTTGTAAAGGTTGTAAAATATGTAGTAAATGTGTGAAATGTTGAGTTTTGATGGTAGCCATAAGAGAAATAAATGTTCACCTAGGCCCGATAAAGGTAGAAATTTGATTAGAATTGATTTTCGAGTCTAGGGGTAAAATGGTCATTTTGCACAAGTCTAAGGGCAAAATAGCAATTTTGCCAAAGCATGGTTATTGAAATGCATTTACTAATGTGATTGTTAAATGAGCTAATTTGCTATTATAGATCAAGAAGAACCAAGAATTTACCTCGACCGGGGAAAGAACAAAGTATCGGACTAGATCGACGATCTAGCTCATTTTGAAGTCGAGGTAAGTTTGTATGTGATAAATTCAACATTTATGCTAGTATGTTTGAGAATGTTTGATATTCTATGAAATTGAGTATTGGTGTTGAATGAGAAAGATGATAAAAGTTGAGATATTAAAGTCCCAATTGGACTATAATAAATGTGAGAATACTATCATCGAGACATGAGATGGATAAGGTCCCGTGAAAGACCTTGTCGGGGACATGGCCTCGGCACCGAATTGAGATTTTGTATGAGACCATATCTAGGATATGGCTTCGGTATTGAATATGAGAATCATGTAAGACCATATCTGGGATATGGAATCGATACTTAAAGTGAGATTCCGTATAAGAACATATCAGGGATATGGCATCGGCCTTGAGGTGACCCATATAAGACCACATCTGGGATGTGGCATTGGTTTTGTGTTTATGTTAATGACGATGAATATGCGTCTTTGAGTATCCCTAGTGAATTAGTGGGATAAATAGATAAGCTTGGAAATAGAAATGAGATTAGTACTAAAGTCATATGATTGAGTGAATACAGGTACCCGTGAATAATTCAGGAGGAATGTTTACGATATGTGGCATGGTATATGCTAGATAAGAACAAGTACGAGTAAGTTATGGCAAAGTGCTTATGACTTTGTGTGGTTATCTAATGCCATGGATTGATGTCATTATGAACTTATTGTTGCTATTTTTTTTTCATGCAAACTTACTAAGCTTTATGCTTACCGCTCTCATTTCCCTTTTTCCTTGTAGTATTGCCAAGATAATTCGAGATTCGTGGGACGTCGGAGTTTGGAAATCATACTATTGACATCTCTTTGGTATAAAAAGTTAGACTTATTTTGAGTATGGCATGTATAGGACTTGGGTATTTTGTTATGTCATCTTGATAGCCAAAGTGTTGGCTATTTATGTTATCAAAGTCATTTTGTAAATGGTCAATGGAATTGGGCCAATACTTGACATGTTTATATGTATATTCAATGATGATGAATTTCATGAAGTGTATGCTTGTGTGGATACCTTGATTTTGAGTTCTTTGAAGTGGTTTATAGTCATGAAATGTGTTGGATTGAATTGGTACAAGTATGGTTGCTATCCAGGGTGGCATTTGGCTTGGTAGATAGCTCTTTAAATGTCCACACGGCTAGACACACGGGCATGTGTCTAGGCCGTGTGTGACACACGGTCAGCCCCATGGGCGTGTGAATTGGTCGTGTGTCCCCATGCATGCTAGGTTTACAAGTCAGTATGCTCAGTAGTAAACACCCAGGCAGAGACACGGTTGTAATAGCCCGATTTAGGGGCTAGTTGGAATAGTGGTTTCAAAACCACTAATATGAGGTCATAGAAAATTATTCTCATGTTATTTTATGAGTTAGAGCATGATTATATAAGTGCATGAAAATTTTTATGCTTTGATTTTAGCAATTTCATGCTTAATCGCGAAAAAGGAATAAATTGCAAAAAGTGCGAAAGTTCCATTTTATAAGCTAAAGGTGTCTAATAGCCATAGAATATTAATTGGAGGTCTTTAAAGGGCAATTAGGCCCTTAAATCATGGTTGGCCGGCCATAGGGGACAAACAATGTCAAAATTGGTAAAAGTTGTTAGATTGGGTGGATTAATTTGAGGAAATAAAATAAAATAAAGAAAGGAAAAAGATATAATCTTTCCTCTCTTCTTCTCCACCGAAATTTTCAGCAAACAAGGGATTTGAGAACTCAAAAATTTCAGCAAACTTCTCTCTTTACAAGTAAGTGTTCTAGTGATCCTTTCTTGATAAAAATTGTACTTTTGGAACCCCTAAAGCTTAAGCTTTCTAAAGAGGGGACTATTTTGTAAGATGGTGAAAAGTTTAGAGTTTTGCCATGAGAGCTTTTAAGTTGTTTGCTGCATTTTTATGGAAGAAAATGAGTCTTAGTTGTTAGATGAACAACTTTTGTGAAAGGTGTTACCATGAAAAGCACCTAAAAGGACCTTTTTGTAAAGGTTGTAAAATATGTAGTAAATGTATGAAATGTTGAGTTTTGATGGTAGCCATAAGAGAAATAAAAGTTCACCTAGGCTCGATAAAGGTAGAAATTTGATTAGAATTGACTTTCGAGCCTAGGGGTAAAATGGTCATTTTGCACAAGTCTAAGGGCAAAATAGTAATTTTGCCAAAGCATGGTTATTGAAATGCATTTACTATTGTGATTGTTAAATGAGCTAATTTGCTATTATAGATCAAGAAGAACCAAGAATTTACCTCGACCGGGGAAAGAACAAAGTATCGGACTAGATCGACGATCTAGCTCATTTTGAAGTTGAGGTAAGTTTGTATGTGATAAATTCAACATTTATGCTAGTATGTTTGAGAATGTTTGATATTCTATGAAATTGAGTATTGGTGTTGAATGAGAAAGATGATAAAAGTTGAGATGTTGAAGTCCCAATTGGACTATAATAAATGTGAGAATACTATCATCGAGACATGAGATGGATAAGGTCCCGTGTAAGACCATGTCGGGGACATGGCCTCGGCACCGAATTGAGATTTCGTATGAGACCATATCTAGGATATGGCTTTGGTATTGAATATGAGAATCATGTAAGACCATATCCGGGATATGGCATCGATACTTAAAGTGAGATTCCGTATAAGACCATATCCGGGATATGGCATCGACCTTCAGAGGTGACCCCATATAAGACCACATCTGGGATGTGGCATTGGTTTTGTGTTTATGTTAATGACGATGAATATTCGTCTTTGAGTATCCCTAGTGAATTAGTGGGATAAATAGATAAGCTTGGAAATAGAAATGAGATTAGTACTAAAGTCATATGATTGAGTGAATACAGGTACCTGTGAATAATTCACGAGGAATGTTTATGATATGTTTTATGGTATATGCTAGATAAGAACAAGTACGAGTAAGTTATGGCAAAGTGCTTATGACTTTGTGTGGTTATCTAATGCCATGGATTGATGTCATTATGAACTTATTGTTGCTATTTTTTTTCATGCAAACTTACTAAGCTTTATGCTTACCCCTCTTATTTCCTTTTTTCCTTGTAGTATCGCCAAGATAATTCGAGATTCGTGGGACGTCGGAGTTTGGAAATCACACTATCGACATCTCTTTGGTATAAAAAGTTAGAATTATTTTGAGTATGGCATGTATAGGACTTGGGTATTTTGTTATGTCATCTTGATAGCCAAAGTGTTGGCTGTTTATGTTATCAAAGTCATTTTGTAAATGGTCAATGGAATTGGGCCAATACTTGACAAGTTTATTTGTATATTCAATGATGATGAATTTCATGAAGTGTATGCTTGTGTGGATACCTGTATTTTGAGTCCTTAGAAGTGCTTTATAGTCATGAAATGTGTTGGATTGAATTGGTACAAGTATGGTTGCTATTCAGGATGGCATTTGGCTTGGTAGATAGCTCTTTAAATGTCCACACGGGTAGACAGACGGGCATGTGTCTAGGCCATGTGTGACACACGGTCAGCCCCATGGGCATGTGAACTGGTCGTGTGTCCCCATGCATGCTAGGTTTACAAGTCAGTATGCTTAGTAGTAAACACACGGGCAGAGACACGTTTGTAATAGCCTGATTTAGGGGCTAGTCGGAATAGTGGTTTCAAAACCACTAATCTGAGGTCGGAGAAAATTATTCTCATGTTATTTTATGAGTTAGTGCATGATTATATAAGTGCATGAAAATTTTTGTGCTTTGATTTTAGCAATTTCATGCTTAATCGCGAAAAAGGACTAAATTGCAAAAAGTGCGAAAGTTCCATTTTATAAGCTAAAGGTGTCTAATAGCCATAGAATATTAATTGGAGGTCTTTAAAGGGCAATTAGGCCCTTAAATCATGGTTGGCCGGCCATAGGGGACAAACAATGTCAAAATTGGTAAAAGTTGTTAGATTAGGTGGATTAATTTGAGGAAATAAAATAAAATAAAGAAAGGAAAAAGATGTCATCTTTCCCCTCTTCTTCTCCACCGAAATTTTCAGCAAACAAGGGGTTTGAGAACTCAAAAATTTTAGCAAACTTCTCTCTTTACAAGTAAGTGTTCTAGTGATACTTTCTTGATAAAAATTGTACTTTTGGAACCCCTAAAGCTTAAGCTTTCTAAAGATGGGACTATTTTGTATGATGGTGAAGAGTTTTGAGTTTTTCCATGAGAGGTTTTAAGTTGTTTGCTGCATTTTTATGAAAGAAAATGAGTGTAACGCTCCAAAATATAGGGTCTTTAATTTTTCATGTTCTGACCGAATTGCTTGTTTGCTTCAATTGCTACGTATTTTGGGTATGTTTTGGGGATTTTAGGAAGCCTGGGTTCAAGTATGGCATTTGGCAAAATTTTGATTTTTGCTCCTTTGGAACCTGGATGTTAGCTTAAAAGACATATATATTAAGTGTGCTTGAAATTTGACACAAGGAGTCTACTAGTAGAGGTGGCAAGTGGCGTGTGGAGTGTTCTAGTTGTCTGATGTTCGAATCCCATGGCATGCAATAAGGAGGTTTTATTTTATGTCTCTGTGGTGTGAGAGGTAGAGTCTGATTCAAACTTTGCAGAGGTGGTTGGAGACTTGGTCATCAAGTTTGAATAAGTTTGAATGAGGGGTGTGGAGTTAATCAAGGAGCAAGTAGTGTAGATTTTTAGGGAATTTGAATGAGAAGGGAGTCATGGCCGAATGGGGGAGCTTGAGTAGGGGATTTCGGCTAAGGGGAATCTCATTTGTGCATTTTCGGCAACTTTGTGAGAGGGTAGAAACCGAAAATCCTCTTTGCCATTTCGGGTTTTCTTTTTGTGCATTTCGGGATTTACTTCTTTTGTGGCATCTCGTGCAACATTTTTGACCATTCGGGTCTTTTCCCTTTCATCGTTATTTCTCAATTGATACCCACTCCTTTCCGAATCATCTTCTTCTCCTCTTGGTTTTCTCCTTTGGCCGAACTCAACTTTTTCTTTCCCTCTCATTGTTTCTTTTCTTTTCAAGGTAGCCAAATATTTCTCTCTCAAAACCGTTGTTATTCTTGTGTTGATCGAATCTGTTAAGGCCTAAACACCTTCTTCTCTTCGTTCCTAACCGTTCCTTAGTCTCTTCAAGTTATTGGTAAGTGGTGACTCTAGCCGGATCTTGGTTGGCTTCTTTCTCCATGCTCGATTTTGTATCTTTTGGGCCGAAAGGCTGTTTCCCCCTTGTTTGTCGTGGAGATAAGTTTATCTAACACCTTCTTTTTCATTCGAATGTTGCTAGGGACTCGTTTTCCTTAACTAAGGGGTAGGCCGATTACTTTCCCCTGCAAGAGATCTTTTGATTCGTAGTAATTGCTTTAAGCATAGTATAAATACATTCTTATGGGATTGTAGATTCTTATGAATCGGTTAACGGTTCTTGTGAAGGTAATAGCATTGAAAAGAATACATGGTTTTGGAACAAGAAGAGATTGCGGTTGTTGATTGGTAAGTAGCGTTAGTTTGATTAAAGCATTTTCAATATTATGGTGATGGATTAACAAGGGTTTGAGACTAATTGATGGGGTTGTTGTTATCATAGGTGTTTAATCTTGGAAGCGCTTCAAACTACAACCCATAACAGGTGTGTAATCGTACACCCAATGTTGTTTCTGTCAAAACGACGGATGAAGGTGTGTACTCACACCCCTGTTCAATTGTGAATCGGCAAAAGCCGAAAAGCTGAAACTTCAGCATCTGAGGGCTCACGAGCGAGCGAACGCTCGTAGGGATAAATCGAGCCACAATCATTGGCAGACTGTCAAGAACGTTCTCGGGGGCTTAGGTCGTAATGGGCCTCGTAGGGCCGAAATGAGCCATGTGGGCCCAATGGGCTTGTGGACCCCACAGGGACGAAATCCACGGTAAGTGAATAATAAGGGATTGGGCTACAAGGTTTGCGTAGCTATGACGGAATATGGGCTGAACGGGCCACACGAGCGTGTGGGCCCACTTGGGCCAATTTTACTATTTTGGCCACATAGGTTATCCGAGTCGTTCGAGACGACGGTAGGCCTTTGTAAAGGTCGTAAACTATACTGAAATACCCTCGTAGGGTAGAATTACCGAAATACCCTTGAAGGGTAAAATTACCGAAATACCCTTGAAGGGTAAAATTACTAAAATACCCTTGTAGAGTAGAATTACTAAAATACCCTCGAAGAGTAAAATTATCAAAATACCTTCGAAGGGTAAAATTACCGAAATACCCTCGTAGGGTAGAATTATCGAAATACCCTCGAAAGGTACAGTTATCGAAATACCCTTGTAGAGTAGAATTACCAAAATACCTCTGAGGGGTGAAATTACCGTTTTACCCCTAACCGATGAAATGACCATTATACCCCTAGTGGTAGTTTAATTGATGTGTGTATGATATTTATATGACCGGTTATGATCATGACATACTGCATACACGTAATCTTTATGACACGACATTCTGCATTGGGGTTGGGATTCTGATTTGGAGGAAGTACTATACTAGTGGCTCTGCCCATGTTTTTACTGTTCTAGTGGCTTCGCCACGTATTCTGGTTCTAGTGGCTTGGCCACGTTTACTGTTATTAGCAGCTTTGTTGAGTTACTATTAGCAGCTACGCTGCGATATTGGTGTGTTGGTTGGGTGGGTCGACTTAGTCCCCACATGGTGTGTTGGTTGGTACGGGTGGTGTGTTGGTTTGGATTGGGTCAAGGTTGCATCACACATTCGCACTATTAATACTTTGGGCTTAGACCCACTCTATTACTGTATAGGGCTAAATCCTGATCGATGCATTCTTGTATAGGGCTTAGGCCGCGGTATATTGCATGATAGGGGATTACACACTGAGTTCTCGTAACTCACCCTTTTCTTTTAAGCGCATGTGAGTAATCCCGACCTTAGATGATTTGGAGCTACGAGGGACTCAGAGATGGCCACATGTTCGCGAGTATTTTAATTCACACCTAGTTTTTTTTTAAATACTTTATTGTGGGTTAATATTTATGTAATAAGGCCATTTAAGTTTTTAACTTTTATCTAACTTTAACTTCTTATTTCAACCTGCTAGATTAGGGAACACGGGTTTTCAAAATAATAACTGTTTTCAAAGAAAATCACGCATTTCAAATCTTAAAGTTTACGATTAGGAAAGCTTCCGCGGTTTTTAGTTCAGATTAATAAACTTGTAACAAACAATTGGCCTACATGTTTTTACAACACCAACGCTTTCAATAGCAATTTTCTTAAAAAGGGATTTAAGACTTAGTCACAAACTTTCATCGACAAGACTGGTTTTCAATTCAACACTTTGACGTGACATGTCAGATCCTGTCGTAATGTCTAGGCCAGGTTTGGGGTGTTACATTCAGTGGTATCAGAGCCAGGTTGCAAAACTTGGCTGTGGAATGGGTTTTTGAAAATTTTCCTAAAATTTTCTCAATTTTTGTTTTGGAAAGAAAATTGAAAGGTTGTTACTGAAAGTGTGGCACACCGAGTCTCCGGTGCCAAATCTGTAAGTTCTCTGACACTGTTTACTGCTATAGACTGAAATGTTATACTAAGAAATTACTCTAGATAGTAGTACTTTGCTAAAACTCTCTTGTTAAGGTTAACTGAGACTATAGAAGACTGAAAACTGTAGTGAGATATCTCGATCTGCGAAAACAAAAACTTTAAATACTGATTGTCATAAAACATCCGTTAATAATTACTGGAATTATGAACTGATTCGTAAGACTTTTATAACAGATAAATACACTATATCGATATGAGCACAAGAGGTCACAGAAGCGGTACACGTGGCTGCGGTAGAGGCCGAGGAGGTGCTAGGGCTGGGTCTTCAGCGTCGGGCCATATGCCTGCTAGAGAGGCACCAGCCTCACCAGTAACTGAGACAGGGTCTCATGACCAAGCAGTTGGGGATGATGCTCTATCCCAAGCAATGTTACAGGTTCTTGAAAGGGTGGCTGGAGCGAGTACTGGATCAGTGGGCCGAGGGTCCATTTCTGAGCGACTCTGGTCTAATGGAACGAAAATTTTTACGGGTATTTTTGGAGTAGCCCCGAATGTGGCGGAATATTAGTTAGAGGCCACCGAACGAATAATGGATGATCTCGACTGTATTGTGGAACATAAATTAAAAGGAGCAGTGTCTTTACTGCGAGACGAGGCATACCAATGGTGGCTCACTATAAGAGAGGGTACGCAGGCCGACTGCTTGACGTAGGATTTCTTCAAGGCGGCCTTTCAAGGGAAGTATATGGGTGCAAGTTATGTGGACGTCCGAAGAAAGGAATTTCTGAGCCTGATCCAGGGGAATAGGTCTGTGGCAGAGTGTGAGGTAGAGTTTCTGCGACTGAGTCGGTATGCTCGTGGCATAATCGCAACTGAGTATGAACACTGTGTGCGTTTCAAGGATGGCCTCCGAGATGAATTGCGGGTGTTGATAGCTCCGTAGAGGGAATGAGACTTTGCTGCCATTGTTGAGAAAGCAAAAATTACTGAGGATGTGAAGCGCTTAGAGCGCTAGAATCGTGAAAAAGATAGGGGCAAAAATAAGAGGGATTTTGGGCCCTCAAGTTCTTTTGGTGGGCCTAAGAAGAAGCCTAGATTTGATGGGCCAGTCCGAGTTGGGGTTCCTATTGTTGCTGCTAGACCGCAGCCTTGCACTAATTGTGAGAGATCTCACCAAGGTGAATGCTGGAAAAGAACTGGGGCGTGCTTCAGATGTGGGTCCATGGATCATCAGGTTAAGAACTATACTCAGAGGCCTGTTCAGATGCAAGCCGTAGGTCAGGGCCATGTTCACCCGGGGAGGTGGTCGCCAGACCACCGAGAGGCGTGGTCGAAGCCGGGGTGGAAATGGTTTGGGGACGAGGTCGTGGAGCACCGGTAGAGGTCTTGGTAAAAAGCGAGGCGAGACACCCGGCTTTGGTTTATCTTTGCTCGGCGTGCGAGAAGATGGCGACGCCCCAGACGTCATAACTTGTACGTTCCTAAATTATAATGTACCATACACTGTTTTAATTGACATTGGGTCTACACACTCGTATGTTGCATGCAATCGTGTCCGGGGCGTTGGGTTTCGATTTGAAATTAGTGATAGAGAGATGATCGTGTTAAGTCCATTGGGACGATCGATTAGAGTGAATAAGTTGTTTAGAGGCGTGCCTGCGGAGGTCCAAGGGGTTGTCTTTCCGCAGATTTGATGGAACTGCCATTTGGCGAATTCGATCTGATATTGGGCATGGATTGGCTAGTGAAACACCGTGCAAATTTGGACTGCGCTGCAAAGCGTATGGTGTTGAAGTCTTCTGAGGAGGAGGAGGTGGTCGTGTTAGGGGAGCGAAGAGATTATCTGTCTAATGTAATCACAGCATTAAAGGCCGAGAAACTGGTTCGCAAGGGTTGTGAGACATTTTTAGCTTATGTCAGCAGTTTCGAATCTAAGGGTCCTTCTGTTGGAGATGTCAGAACTGTTAAGGAGTTTCCAGATGTATTTCTAGAAGAGTTTCCTGGGTTGCCTCCAAACTGTGAGGTCGAATTCGGTATTGAGCTCCTACCGGGAACATCTCCGGTGTCCATCCCCCCTTATAGGATGGCACCGAAGGGGCTAGTGGAGTTAAAGGCTCAAATTCAAGAGCTACTGGACCGAGGGTTCATTCGGCCGAGTGTGTCTCCATGGGGAGCACCAGTGTTATTCGTGAAGAAGAAAGATGGATCCATGCGCATGTGCATCGATTATCCCCAACTGAACAAACTGACTATTAAAAATAAGTACCCTTTACCGAGGATAGATGATATGTTTGACCAGCTTCGGGGAGCTTCGGTTTTCTCCAAGATAGATCTTTGATCTGGGTACCATCAGCTAAAGGTTAAGGAAGCGGATGTGTATAAGACTGCGTTCAGGACTCGTTATGGTCATTACGAGTTTTTGGTAATGCCGTTTGGGTTGACGAATGAACAACCTACTTTCATGGATATGATGAACCGAGAATTCCAGCCTTTTTTGGATCGATTCGTAGTGGTGTTTATAGACGACATCCTGGTGTATTCCAGAACCGAGGAGGATCATGATGCACATCTTAGAATTGTTTTGAAAATTCTGAGGGAAAAGCAACTATACGCAAAGTTCAGCAAGTGTGAGTTCTGATGGCGAGAAGTGACATTTCTGGGTCACGTGGTGTCTGCCAAGGGGATTAGGGTTGATCCTCAAAAAATTGAAGCCGTATTGGATTGGAAACCACCAAAGACTTTATCTGAGATTCGAAGCTTTCTGGGTCTAGCTGGGTATTACAGACGTTTTGTTGAGGGGTTCTCACTGATTGCTGCACCCCTAACTAAGTTACTGCGTAAAGGGGTACCATTTATTTGGACCGATAAGCAACAGGAGAGTTTTGAGAAACTGAAGAAAGTTATGGTGAAGCCCGGTGTTATCTGACAGAGTGCGGGAAGGAATTCATCGCTTCTCTGATGGTGCGTCGCCTGCTGGATTAGGTTGTGTGGTGATGCAAGAAGGTAAGGTGGTTGCGTACGCGTCTCGTCAACTGAAGCCTCACGAGGCGAATTACCCCACTCACGACTTGGAATTAGCTGCGATGGTGTTCGCACTGAATATTTGGAGGCATTACTTATACAGTGAGAAGTCTATTATTTACACAGATCATAAAAGCCTCAAGTACCTCCATACTCAGAAAGAGTTAAATCTTAGGCAACGAAGATGGATAGAGTTGCTTAAGGATTATGATTGCTCGATTGAGTACCATCCTGGTAAAGCTAACGTAGTAGCCGATGCACTGAGCTGTAGGGTTGTAACGGATCTGAGAGCAATGTTTGCTCGTCTCGGCCTATTTGAGGATGGTAGTTTGTTAGCTGAACTCCAAGTAAGATTGACCTGGACTGATCAAATTAAGGAGAAATAGTTGTTGGATGAATCGTTGGTTCCTCGTTTCCAATTGGTTGAGAAGGGGGAGACTACGGATTTTGGGCTAAATAGTGAGGGAGAACTATGTTTCCGTGGGAGAGTTTGTATACCAAGAGATTCTGATCTGAGGCAGTCTATCCTACGGGAGGCACATAGCAGTCCTTATGCTATGCATCCTGGTGGAAACAAGTTGTATCGAGACCTGTGTGAACCGTATTGGTGGCCAGGGTTTAAGCGCGAGGTTACCGATTTCACGGGTAAGTGTCTGACATGCCAGCAAGTTAAGGCTGAGCATCAACTGCCTTGTAGGTTACTGCAGCCAGTAAAGATTCCACTCTGGAAGTGGGAGAGGGTAACCATGGATTTTGTAAGTGGGCTACCCTTAACGCCGACTAAGAAGGATTCGATATGGGTGATTGTTGACCGATTGACTAAATCTACCCACTTTATACCGGTCCGCACTGATTATTCGCTGCAGAAGTTGGCTAAGTTATATCTGGCGGAGATTGTAAGACTGCATGGGGTACCAGTTTCTATCATATCGGACAGATATCCTCAATTCACATCTCAAGTCTGGAAAAAGTTACACGAGGCTTTGGGTACAAGGTTGGACTTCAGTACGGCATTTCATCCTCAGACCGATGGTCAGTCGGAGAGGGTGATCCAGATATTGGAGGACATGTTAAGAAGCTGTGTAATTGATTTCAAAGGCAGTTGGGAGGACTACTTGCCGCTAGCAGAGTTCGCATATAACAACAGCTAGCAATCCAGTATTTAGATGGCACCATACGAGGTGTTATACGGTTGTAGGTGTCGTACCCCTACCTGTTGGACAGAACTTGGTGAGTGGCGAGTTTTGGGGCCAGAGTTAGTTTCGAAAACTGAAGAAAAAGTAAAGTTGATCTGAGATCGGTTAAAGAAAGCATCTGATAGGCAGAAGTCGTATGCAGATTTAAAGCGTAAAGAGATAGAGTACTCTGTGAGGGATCATGTCTTTTTGAAGGTCTCGCCATAGAAGAAGATTCTGAGATTTGGACGAAAAGGCAAACTGAGCCCTAGATTCATTGGACCTTACCGAATATTAAAGCGAGTGGGACTGGTCACCTATCAGCTTGAGCTGCCTTCTGTGTTAAACCGGATACATGATGTGTTCCATGTCTCTATGCTGAGGCGATACCGCTCTGATCCCTCACATATAGTGCCTGTTGAGGAGATTAAGGTTAGACCTGATCTGACTTTTGAGGAAGAACCGGTGCAGATACTGGATCGTGATGTTAAGGTATTACGGAGGAAATCTGTTCCTTTGGTCAAGGTGCTTTGGCGTAATCACGGTACTGAGGAAGCCACATGGGAGCCTGAAGAGGCGATGCAACAACAAAATCCTCACCTTTTCTGACCAGGTAAATTTTGAGGCCAAAATTTCTTTTTAGGGGGTAGAATTGTAACGCCCCAAAATATAGGGTCTTTAATTTTTCATGTTCTGACCAAATTGCTTGTTTGCTTCAATGGCTAAGTGTTTTGGGTATGTTTTGGGGATTTTAGGAAGCCTGGGTTCAAGTATGGCCTTTGGCAAAATTTTGATTTTTGCTCCTTTGGAACCTGGATGTTAGCTTAAAGGACATATATATTAAGTGTGCTTGACATGTGACACAAGAAGTCTACTGGTAGAGGTGGCAAGTGGCGTGTGGAGTGTTCTAGTGGTCTGAGGTTCGAATCCCATGGCATGCAATAAGGAGTTTTTTTTTATGTCTCTGTGGTGTGAGAGGTAGAGTTTGATTCAAAATCTGCAGAGGTGGTTGGAGACTTGGTCATCAAGTTTGAATAAGTTTGAATGGGGGGTGTGGAGTGAATCAAGGAGCAAATAGTGGAGATTTTTAGGAAATTTGAATGAGAAGGGAGTCATGGCCGAATGGGGGAGCTTGAGTAGGGGATTTCAGCTAAGGGGAATCTCATTTGTGCATTTTCGGCAACTTTGTGAGAGGGTAGAAACCGAAAATCCTCTTTGCCATTTCGGGTTTTCTTTTTGTGCATTTCGGGATTTACTTCTTTTATGGCATCTCGTGCAACGTTTTTGACCATTCGGGTCTTTTCCCTTTAATCATTATTTCTCAATTGCTGCCCACTCCTTGCCGAATCATCTTCTTCTCCTCTTAGTTTTCTCCTTTGGTCGAACTCAACTTTTTCTTTCCCTCTCATTGTTTCTTTTCTTTTCAAGGTAGCCGAATATTTCTCTCTCAAAATCGTTGTTCTTCTTGTGTTGACCGAATCTGTTAAGGCCTAAACACCTTCTTCTCTTCATTCCTAACCGTTCCTTAATCTCTTCGAGTTATTGGTAAGTGGTGACTCTAGCCGGATCTTGGTTGGCTTCTTTCTCCATGCTCATTTTTGTATCTTTTGGGCCGAAAGGTTGTTTCCCCTTGTTTGCCGTGGAGATAAGTTTATCTAACAACTTCTTTTTCGTTCGAATGTTGCTAGGGACTCGTTTTCATTAACCAAGGGGTAGGGCGATGACTTTCCCCTGCAAGAGATCTTTTGATTCGTGGTAAGTGCTTTAAGCATAGTATAAATATATTCTTAAGGGATTGAAGATTGTTATGAATCGGTTAACGGTTCTTGTGAAGGTAATAACATTGAAAAGAATACGTGGTTTTGGAACTAGAGGTGATTGCGGTTGTTGATTGGTAAGTAGCGTTAGTTTGATTAAAGCTTTTTCAATATTATGGTGATGGATTAACAAGGGTTTGAGGCTAATTTATGGGGTTGTTGTTATCATAGGTGTTTAATCTTGGAAGCGCTTCAAACTATAATCCATAACAGGTGTCTAATCATACACCCAATGTTGTTTCTGTCAAAATGATGGATGAAGGTGTGTACTCACACCCCTGTTCAATTGTGGATCAGCAAAAGCTGAAAAGCCGAAACTTTAGCATCTGAGGGCTCACGAGCGTTTGGAAACTCGTAGGGATAAATCGAGCCACAATCATTGGCAGGCCACCACAAACGTTCTCGGGGGCTTAGGTTGTAATGGGCCTCGTAAGGCTGAAATGAGCCATGTGGGCCCAATGGGCTCATGGGCCCCACAGGGACAGAATCCACAGTAAGTGACTAATAAGGGATTGGGCTACGAGGTTCGTGTAGCTGTGAAGGAATGTGGGCTGAACGGGCCACACGAGCGTGTGGGCCCACTTGGGCCAAGTAACGGGCCTTGGGCCAATTACACTGTTCTGGCCATATAGGTTATCCGAGTCATTCGAGACAATGGTAGGCCTTTGTAAAGGTCGTAAATTGTACCAAAATACCCTCGTAGGGTAGAATTACCGAAATACCCTCAAAGGGTAAAATTATCGAAATACCCTCGAATGGTAAAATTACCGAAATACCCATGTAGAGTAGAATTACCGAAATACCCTCGAAAGGTAAAATTACCAAAATACCTTCGTAGGGTAGAATTACCGAAATACCCTCGAAGGGTACAATTATCGAAATACCCTTGTAGAGTAGAATTACCGAAGTACCCTTGAGGGGTGAAATTATCGTTTTACCCCTAACCGACGAAATGACCATTGTAACCCTAGTGGTAGTTTAATTGATGTGTGTATGATATTTATATGACCAGTTATGATCATGACATACTGCATACATGTAATCTTTATGACACGACATTCTGCATTGGGGTTGGGATTCTGATTTGGAGGAAGTACTATACTAGTGGCTCTGCCACGTTTTTACTATTCTAGTGGCTTCGCCACGTATTCTGATTCTAGTGGCTTGGCCACGTTTACTGTTATTAGCAGCTTTGCTGCGTTACTATTAGCAGCTACGCTGCGATATTGGTGTGTTGGCTGGGTGGGTCGACTTAGTCCCCACATGGTGTGTTGGCTTGATTGGGCTGGGTTGCATCACTATTCTGCACTGTTAATACTTTGGGCTTAGACCCACTCTGTTACTGTATAGGGCTAAAGCCTAGACTGATCTGTTACTGTATAGGGCTTAGGCCCAGACTTTATTGCATGATAGGGGATTACACACTGAGTTCTCGTAACTCTCCCTTTTCTTTTAACTGTACAGGTAATCCCCAGCCTTAGATGATTTGGAGCTACGAGGGACTCAGAGATGGCCACATGTTTGCGAGTATTTTAATTCACACCTAGTTTTTTTTAAATACTTCATATTTCAACCTGCTAGATTAGGGAACACGGGTTTTCAAAATAATAACTGTTTTCAAAGAAAATCACGCATTTCAAATATTAAAGTTTACGATTAGGAAAGCTTCCGCGGTTTTTAGTTTAGATTAATAAACTTGTAACAATCAATTGGCCTACATGTTTTTACAACACCAACGCTTTCAATAGCAATTATCTTAAAAAGGGATTTAAGACTTAGTCACGAACTTTCATCGACAAGACCAGTTTTCAAATCAACACTTTGACGTGACACGTCAAATCCGGTCGTAACGTCTAGGCCGGGTTTAGGGTGTTACAATGAGTCTTAGTTGTTAGATGAATAACTTTTGTGAAAGGTGTTACCATGAAAAACACCTAAAAGGACCTTTTTGTAAAGGTTGGAAAATATGTAGTAAATGTGTGAAATGTTGAGTTTTGATGGTAGCCATAAGAGAAATAAATGTTCACCTAGGCTCGATAAAGGTAGAAATTTGATTAGAATTGATTTCCGAGCCTAGGGGTAAAATGGTCATTTTGTAAAAGTCTAAGGGAAAAATAGTAATTTTGCCAAAGCATGGTTATTGAAATGCATTTATTAATGTGATTGTTAAATGAGCTAATTTGCTATTATAGATCAAGAAGAACCAAGAATTTACCTCGACCGGGGAAAGAACAAAGTATCGAACTAGATCGACGATCTAGTTCATTTTGAAATCGAGGTAAGTTTGTATCTGATAATTCAACATTTATGCTAGTATGTTTGAGAATGCTTGATATTCTATGAAACTGGGTATTGGTGTTGAATGAGAAAGATGATAAAAGTTGAGATGTTGAAGTCCCGGTTGGACTATAATAAATGTGAGAATACTATCATCGAGACATGAGATGGATAAGGTCCCGTGTAAGACCATGTCGGGGACATGGCCTCGGCACTGAATTGAGATTTTGTATGAGACCATATCTGGGATATGGCTTCAGTATTTAATATGAGAATCATGTGAGACCATATCCGGGATATGGCATCGATACTTAAAGTGAGATTCCATATAAGACCATATCCGGGATATGGCATCGGCCTTCAGAGGTGACCCCATATAAGACCACATCTGGGATGTAGCATTGGTTTTGTGTTTATGTTAATGACGATGAATATGCGTCTTTGAGTATCCCTAGTAAATTAGTGGGATAAATAGATAAGCTTGGAAATAGAAATGAGATTAGTACTAAAGTCATATGATTGAGTGAATACAGGTACCCGTGAATAAATCACGAGAAATGTTTACGATATGTGGCATGGCATATGCTAGATAAGAACAAGTACGAGTAAGTTATGGAGAAGTGCTTATGACTTTGTGTGGTTATCTAATGCCGTGGAATGATGTCATTATGAACTTATTATTGCTATTTATTTTTATGCAAACTTACTAAGCTTTATGCTTACCCCTCTCATTTTTCTTTTTCCTTGTAGTATTGCCAAGATAATTCGAGATTCGTGGGACGTCGGAGTTTGGAAATCACACTATCGACATCTCTTTGGTATAACAAGTTAGACTTATTTTGAGTATGGCATGTATAGGACTTGGGTATTTTGTTATGTCATCTTGATAGCCAAAGTGTTGGCTATTTATGTTATTAAAGTCATTTTGTAAATGGTCAATGGAATTGGGCTAATACTTGACAAGTTTATATGTATATTCAATGATGATGAATTTCATGAAGTGTATGCTTGTGTGGATACCTTGATTTTGAGTCCTTAGAAGTTCTTTATAGTAATGAAATGTGTTGGATTGAATTGGTGCAAGTATGGTTGCTATTCAGGGTGGCATTTGGCTTTCTAGATAGCCCTTTCAATGTCCACACGGGTAGACACACGGGCATGTGTCTAGGCCGTGTGTGGCACACGGTTAGCCCCATTGGCGTGTTAATTGGCCGTGTGTACCCATGCGTGCTAGGTTTACAAGTTAGTATGCTCAGTAGTAAGCATACGGGCAGAGACACGGCCGTGTGTCTCAGCCGTGTGGGAGGCACGGCCATGGACATGGGCGTGTGCCCATGCCGTCTGAAGTCTGCACCTAAAATTAGGAATTTAATTCGACACACGGTCTAAGGACACGAGCGTGTGCCTTGGCCGTGTAACCTTAGTGATGTGATGATGTCATAAACAGAATGCCAAGGTTTTGGAACACGGGCTAGGACACGGGCGTGTCCTTTAGACAACACAGGCGTGTGGCCGCAATTTAAGCAAAAATCTTCTAGGTGCGTAAAAGTTTTCGGTTTAATCTCGAAACCTTCCGTAAGTTTGTTTTAGGCCTCGTAGGCCTAAGACAAGGATGTTATGAGTATGAATGAGAAGTTTTAAGTTGGGATGAAATTTTATAGCCCAAAGTTGTATGTTCAAGTTAGATAAGTCTGGTAATGCCTCGTACCCGGTTTCGACGTTGAATACGGGTAAGGGGTGTTACATTTAGTGGTATCAAAGCTACGGTTTAGTCAATTCTCGGACTAACGTAGCGTGAGTATGAGTCTAGCTATACATGCCATACGTAAGAGTATTTGTGTAATGACAGTGTGACGACTTCTGACGGTTTGAATTGTGTTTTTATATAGTAATGGATCCCAATTGGACTGCAGCTGATGATGCTACGAGTAATGCGCCGGCTCCCGCATAAGGGACCGTGCCAGTAGAGAGTAGACCCAAGACTTTGGGTCAAGGAGAAGAGGCTCGAGAAGCCTTTCTCTATACGATGAGCAATTGGTACACTTAGTACATTAGAGAAAATCCTAATGCTCAACCCCCTCCACCCCCACCTATTCCTCTGCCCGCTCCTGTAGCTCCTCAAGTGGTTGAGGTAGTAAGAAGAGAAAGGCCTTCGGTCGATAAGATCCGGAAACAAGGAGCGGAGGAATTTCGGGCTAGTAAAGACGATGATCCAGAAAGGGCAGAATCCTGGCTTGAGAATACTGTCAGGGTATTCGACGAGTTGTCATGCACGCCTGAAGAGTGCATGAAGTGTGTAGTATCTCTCTTGAGAGATTTGACCTATCAGTGGTGGAACACCCTCGTGTCGGTGGTACCAAGGGAGAGGATAAATTAGGAATTCTTTCAAGAGGAGTTCCGGAAGAAATATGTTAGTCAAAGATTCATTGACCAAAAGAGGAAAGAGTTCTTAGAGCTAAAGCAGGGTCGAATAACGGTGACTGAATACGAACACAAATTTGTAAGGCTTAGTAAGTATGCCCGAGAGTGCGTGTCTACAGAGGCTATCATGTCAAAAAGGTTCGAGGACAGGTTAAATGAAGATATCCGTTTATATGTTGGAGTCCTCGAACTAAAAAAATTTATGGTGTTAGTAGATAGAGACTGTAGGGCTGAGGAGTTGGCCAAAGAGAAAAAAATAGCTGAGATTGAGTCCTGTGACTCGAGAAAGAGGCAATTGAGTAAGTCATACCAATCCTCATCTAAGAAATCAAGGGATTTCACTACTCGATCAGCCACTTTGGCCGGGTTTTCAAACCGAAGTAAGGGCAAACAATTCTCGGGGTCTAAGGCTCAGACTACTTCGATTGCTAGTGTTTGTAATTCCCGACCGAGTTGACTGGAATGCCCGTAGTGTGGTAGACGTCATTCTGGTGAGTGCCGAGCAAACGAGAAGGCTTGTTTCAAGTGTGGGTCTCTAGACCACTTTATCAGAGTTTGCCCTGAGGCGGGTGAGAAAGAGAAACCTCAGAATGCAAGACCGGGAAATACTATTAGAGGAAGACCACAGAGAAACCCGTGAAATGAGATGAGTAGCAAGAATTCATCTAGAGAGCAGACTGCGAGAGTTGAGGGTAGAGCACCAGCGAGAACATATGCCATTCGTACTCGCGAAGAGGCGTTCTCCCCTGACATAATCACGGGTACATTTTCTCTCTATGATAACCATGTTATAGCTTTAATTGATCCAGGGTCTACCCACTCGTATATTTGCATGAAATTAGTCTCTAGCATGTGCATGCTTATAGAGTCTACTGAATTTCTGATAAGAGTGTCGAATCCCCTAGGCAAATGTGTATTGGTTGATAGAATATGCAAAGGTTGCCCTTTGATGATTAGGGGTCACTATTTTCCTGCAAATCTCATGTTATTACCGTTTGATGAGTTCGATGTCATCCTTGGGATGGATTGGTTAGTTACTCATGATGTGATTGTAAATTGTGGAAAGAAGTTTATTGAGTTAAAATGTGAAAGTGGGGATCTTATTCGTGTTGAATCAGATAAGCAAGAAAAATCACCAGTAGTGATATCATCCTTGTTGACTCAGAAGTATTTAAGAAAAGGGTACGAAGCTTACCTTGCCTTTGTGATGAATGCTAAAGAGACTGAGTTGAAAATTGAGTCGGTACCCATAGTGTGCGAATATCCAGATGTTTTCCCGGAGGAATTGCCAGGGTTACCTCTGGTTAGGGAGATTAAATTTGGGATTGAGTTAGCTCCGGGTACCGCCCCCATTTATATTACTCCATATAGAATGTCTTCAACCGAGCTAAAAGAATTGAAAGCACAGTTATAAGAACTAACAGATAAAGGCTTTGCAAGACCGAGTTTTTCTCTGTGGGGTGCTCCCGTATTATTTGTGAAGAAGAAAGATGGTTCTATGAGGTTATGCATAGATTATCGGCAACTTAATAAGGTAACTGTGAAGAACAAGTACCTGTTGCCAAGAATCGATGATTTGTTTAATCAATTGAAGGGAGCCGCGGTGTTTTCCAAAATAGACTTAAGGTCTGGGTACTATCAGTTGAGAGTCAAGGACTCGGATGTGCCGAAAACTGCATTTCGGACGAGGTATGGCCACTACGAATTTTTGGTTATGCCTTTTGGTTTAACAAATTCCCCAGCCGTTTTCATGGACTTGATGAATCGCATTTTTCGGCCATATCTGGATAAATTTGTCGTAGTCTTCATTGATGATATACTAATCTACTCTCGGGATGAGAATAAACACGCCGAGCATTTGATAATAGTTTTGCAAATTTTGAGAGATAAACAATTGTATGCCAAGTTAAGTAAAAGCGAGTTTTGGCTTAAAGAAGTTGGATTTTTTGGGGCACATTGTCTCGGGAGATGGGATTAGAGTCGACCCGAGTAAGATCTCAGCAATTGTAGATTGGAAGCCACCAAGGAACGTGGAACGATGGAAATGTGCAAGTGTACACAATCGCAACAAGTAATAAAGTGACAAGAAAATGTCGAGTTATCATACCCACAGGGACTGTAAAAGAATTAATTATGAAAGTAATTTTAAACACTTTGGTGAAGGAAAAATATTTGGTTTTAAAAAGAGATAAAAAAAAACTAATAGTTAAAAACTAAGTGAAATAATTAAAATAAAACAAAGAAATTCTAGTGCACGATTCCAAATATGATTTAATCAAGATGATATAATTGTGGTGGATTAATTATATTTCCTTACCTTAGAATTATTAAACTTATGCTTATACTTGTTACGAATAAATCACGGCAACTCGGTAATTTGCTAACTTATGAACATATTTACAAATAAAAAATCCATTCATCTCTTGTACATATTTATATGTCAATTCGACCGATTAAACATATTTATAAAGGTAAACATGTTATTGCACATACATACTTATTAAATTAAACAATCCCTCGTATATTCCTATGTCGGTTCAAACGATTAATTCAACCTAATAAGCATATAAAAGACTATGTGAGGTAACAAAGTACCCTTACCTTGAAACAGTTTAATCACAATAATCTTGCAAGTTATGCAAGGCATATGTATCACCAAATACAATGCTAATCTAATCTTCAGCTACCTTAGAAGAATTAAACATGCACTGATTAAGTACTGTGTCCATTAATTACAATTTCAATGCGTTTAAATAATTAATTCTTTAGTTATCTAAACAATTTTAATGCCAGAATAACTTAGGCATGATTTTACTTAATCAAGCATTTTACCGAGGCCTATAACAGCATAAACATAAATCTAACAAATCAAGAGGACGAAATGCAATCAACCCAACACGACTTAATTCAAGCTAGATTGATTAAAATAACCATTTTAAAGACATGGATATTCATTGATATGTTCATAATAAAAACAACAGAAATTAAAAAGATAGGGAACAAGAAGCAAATCCGGTGTTTCTCTGTGGCTTAACTGATTGGTCCTTCTTTCGTCTCTGTTGTCCTTGCCGATCAAGGCTTCTACGAAGACTCGCTTGCTGCCCCAAATGGCTGAGAAAACACCTCTTTTCCAAGAGGGGAAATCGGCACAAGAAGGCTTGGTTTTTTGGAGAAAAAGAGAGAATGGAGAGAAGAGAAGTGATGAGAGAACGAGAGTGTTGAGGGATGATTTGAATGGGCAGAAAAGGGGGGTTTATATAGCTGAAGATGGCTGCTAAAAATAGCAAATTTCAGCAGCCAAATAGCCCCCTCATGGCCGGCCATCTTACATGGCAAAGTTGAGACTTTCAACTTCGCTAAAATTAGCCTGGGGCAAATCCGTAAAGCCTTAATTTAATGTGGGGTTTGAATGCAATTTGGAAGTCTTCCAAGGGCCTTTTTGCAAGCTCATTTAATCAGCTAAAATGCTGATTTGGGTCAGCATTTGAACGGTTCTGGGCTGCCCAATTGGTGGCTGGTTCGGTTTGCTCAATTTGGTTCAACTGTGCCCTTTTTCCATAATTAATTAAAATTAATTTATTTAGCCCAAATTAAATTGGAAATAAATTAAAATTAATTATATTATGAATTAATACACATATTTTGACCGTTTTAGGCTGGAAATTATTTTGCCTTGTTACTTCGAATTGCTTCTCGGTTTTGTTCTTCTAACGGTGTCTACCGGGTCAATTTTCGCCCTTTGTACGAATCTGTCAAAAATAATAAAAATTCACTAAAAATAATTGTAAAATTGACTAAAAATTAAAATGTTCAAATTTTTAATACAATTTAATTATTTTATAAAAATTAATTATTTTATGACAAAAATTCTATCGAAATTGCATGATTTTAAATAAAATTAGGTATGAAAAAGTATATAAATCTTTGTGTTTCCACACCCCCAAACTTAAATCATTGCTCGTCCCGAGTAATGCACAAATTTTGGAAAGAATTTCTCGGAGATACTTTTGAAAAACTCCTTCAGAACAACTTTCTTCTCAATATTATGAATTTAATATACTTAGGCTCAAAAATAAGAAATTTGATAATTATGCTACTAAAGTATTCATATCGTTCAAATTACATCCAACAACTATTATAATAGCAAAATTAAACTAAACGCCTCTTTAACAAAGACATGTTAACCCTTACCAATTTGATTTTTTTATTCCCTTATTAAGACTAAGCTGCAATCATTAGTTTAACTTATGTCTTCATATGTTGAAGTTAGCAATTTCTCTCCACTAATGTAGGTAGCATAGAAACTTGAATCAATAGGTATTTATTAAGGTTGTAACGTGGCTAGGCTATGGATAGGTAAAAGACAGATAAATTTTGGCTTAAAAACCCTAGACTCAGCGTAAAATCGAACCTTCGAAATTTTTACCTTCGATACACCAACTTATTTTACTTTCACATGCTCTTTTGTACATTTATTTTCTTTCGAGTACATGTGTTTTTTTTAATTCAAATTCGAGCACTTGCTTCATGTACTACAATTTTCAAGCAATTGATACTTCTTTTCAATTCCCCCAAACTTATTTTCAAATGATATTCTGAATAGTACTGAGTCTAGTGTTTGGGACAATTTTAAAGATAATGAAGAGAAAAGTGATGGCTAAATATTGCAAAGGTCCAAATATAACTAGGCCATTTAGTCACAAAGTTGGGTTTCAAAGGATAATTTTATCATGGTCGGTTTGAAAGGCTCCAACGGTCCAAACAATAATTGCCTAAATCATTTTCAATATTCCATGCTTCCTAGGATTTCGCCTCAAGAAATTACTAAGTCAATTCTAAAGACTTAAACTTTCATGCATGCCTAATTTTTTCGTAGGGAACTAAAAATTTTATGGTATGAATTTGCATGCTTTATTAAAAATACGTTCATATCATTATTAAGCTAACATAATAACTTATTGAAATAATAGAACTTTATTGATATTGAAGTTTAGCATACTTAACAAAATTTCAAATTATTGAACAAAATATATCCTAATCATAATTAAAAGAAAATTTTACTCTGAGTGGAATTAATTCAAATTTTCGGTCCCCCTACTTAAAGTGAACAATGTCCTCATTGTTTAAAGTGAATAGATACTATACACCAGGTAGGATTTTAGAAAAGAGGAGGTGCGTCAAATTGACTGCTTAAGTACCAAGCTCTCTCTAAATCCAATCCTAGACATGTATATACCTATTTTCACACTTTAGCCTTTGTGACTTGTTCAGATTTTATTCATGATTCCTATCTCTTGTTTTATTGTGCAAAAATAAAAATTCCTAATTAACCTAATCCTAAAATGACTTAAGAATAAAAATAAAATAAAGTTAAGGTCCTCCCTTTGTTATTTGTTTGCCGATCCTTCCGAATTTGACTCATCTTTTGCTCCATCATTATTGCCTTTGCATGAATTGCTTTGCTCCCTCTTCGATAATGAACTCCATGGTTCAAATATGAAATCTAGAAACTCAGGCACAAAAATAAATGGGTCATTATAAATTTTCCTAAGGGCACTTCTCATCGAGTCATCCCTTATTTTTTAGTATCTCAAGTAGGCTTATTGCTGCCATTGCATGTGTTGCATTAAGTCCATCAGCTTTGACAGCTCATCTCGAAGATCTAGGCTAGGCGGTAGAGCTCCAAACATTGAGGTTTCGATATCAGGTTCAGCTTCTGGTTCCATTGGTTATGCCTCATTAGGGACTTCAGTTGATTGCTCTGGCGGGATCTCTGTGGGGTCATCTTCTGCTTCTTCGGGATCCTCACTCTCTTCAACTCGTTGCTGTAGAACAGAATCTCCAGCTACTTAGTAGAGGTCCCAATCGGTGATTGTGCCCTGACTATACCCTGTCTTCTTTACGTTCGCAAGAATTTTTGCTTTTAAACACATAATTGTTATCGTAAAGGGGAAATAGGCTGGGCCAGAACGTCTAACGGCACAATTTCACATTTCTCTTAGGATGATTTTGCCCACATCAATGGTCTTTCCAGTTAGAATCGAGTATAACAGGACCATTCGCTCTAATGAGATTGTAGTCCCATGCGAACTAGGCATAAGGCTGAAACGGATGAAATAGAACCATACCTACGCAAGTTGTGTCAAATATTCTCTTTGACACGTGTGGATTCCTTGCTTTGACACAGTCCACTTAGAACCTTGAACTGTAAGTTCCTCGAGAATTTCTTGCAAATTTTCAGGCTTAATGTTGCTCAACAAAGAAGAATACTCATCGTTTTCGAAATCAGGTAATTCAAAAAACTCATTAATAGCATTTGAATTTATTGGTACCTTGATTCCGTGAACTGGAACTTCGGTCAATTCGCTTGAGGTTAAGTTCGCATAGAATTCACGAACTAGTTCCTCATCCACACTTGGTCTCTTTTCACAAAACAATTCCCAATTGAGGGCTTCAGCAACTTGACGAATACGTGCCATAAAGTCTCTGTAGTTGCTTTCCTTCAATGTGAAGCCTTTATCTGGATGCATCTATTGATTTTTGAAGATACTTTCGTATCTTACTTTGGCTTCTTCACAGTGGAACTTATTTTGCGTTTCATCGATTTGGGTGGAGGCACGAGTTCTCTTGCGAGGCATAATTGACAAGTGTGCAAAGCAACAAGCAGCAGGGCACGTGGGGATGAAGCAGGTAGCGCGCACAAGGGCTAGTCCGGATGTGCGGGGAGATGGTGTGGCAGCAAGCAACACGCGTAGCAGGGAGCTTCAGCAAGCGTGCTGGTGTCTTTGGGGGCCAGTGCGTGCGACGTGATCCGGAGGCAAGAGCGTGAGGCAGAGGCTGGGCGTGAGCGTGAGGCGGATATCTTTGGCCAACTATTTAGGGACTTTTCGACACTCAAAGGTTTGGGTGCTTTGAGGTTTTAGGTGTTGAATGGATGAGAAGAATAGAATAGATGAATGGAATATATAATGGAAGGAGTAGGAAGTAGAGTGAAATTCTTAGAGAAATTTAATAATTTAAATATTTTAAGTCTAGTCCTACTCAATGTTAACAACAATTAATAATTAAATATATTCATATGAAATTATCAATTGCTATTAAATTATTAAAATAAACATAAAATATAATTAAATAAAATTAATCCTAATTCTAAGCTAAGTTGATAAAAAATAATATATAAATTATAATGGATATAATTATATTAAAGTTTATTAATAATTTATAAATATATAATATTAAGTAAAAATATTTATTCTAGATGCCTTTTAAAAATATTTACAAAGAGAGGCACCAAAATTTTTATTAACAAAAAAAAAAAAGAGCAGTTAAGGTTTAAAAATACTTCAATTAAGTCTCTAGACTTAATGAAAATTTGAAATTGAGTTGCTAATTAAAACTTGGATCAAAATTTGACCCTTTTATTTGAAAAATTAAAAATTTATTTTGTCATTTAGGGAGTAATTTCTCGGAAAATTATATAAAAATCAATTCCCAGGAAGATTGGAAGGGTCACAAGCGGTCCCGCTTAAGTTCCAATCTCCTAGACAGAATTTATTTAAACATAATAAACCCGAAAATATACCCTAAATAATTTATTAAAAATAAGAAAATTTAAATATCTGATAAACTGAACAAGATTTGATCCCGTTCAGGTTTTTCTCCGTATTAATGTTTCAAACGCTGAGCATTGACTTGAAAATTACCTCCCTTACCTTGGAGTTCAACAACTCCATATGGATAGACGCGATGAATCGTAAACGGACCGGACCAACATGATTTTAACTTACCTGGGAAGAACTTCAATCTGGAATTAAATAACAAGACTTGCTGACCTGCTTCAAATTCTCTAACTCGAATGTGCTTGTCATGCCATTTCTTGAGTCTTTCATTGAGTAATTTGGCATTTTCGTATGAGAACATTCGGAATTCCTCTAGCTCGTTGAGTTGGAGCATCCGTTTCTCTCTAGCAAGCTTAAGATCCAAGTTGAGTCATTGAAGAGCCCAGTAAGCTTTGTGCTCTAACTCCAGAGGTAGATGACAGGCTTTCCCAAAGACCAACCTGTAGGGTGACATTCCTAAAGGTGTCTTGTATGCTATTCTGTAAGCCCATAAAGCATCATCTTGTCTCTTGGACCAATCTCGTCGGTTCGGGCAAACTACCTTCTGAAGTATGCCTTTGATCTCCTTATTCGCCAGCTCAGCTTGCCCATGCGTCTGCGGATGGTAAGCTGTAGCAACCTTATGTTTCACTCCATGTTTATCTAACAACCATTTTAACCACTTGTTCACAAAATGGGTCCCTTCATCGCTGATAATAGCTCTTGGGGTTCCAAACCTTGTGAACACGTGTTTCTGCAAGAACTTCATCACAACCTTAGCATCGTTCGTCGGATAAGCTTCAGCCTCGACCCACTTGGACACATAATCTACTACTACCAATATGTACCTGTGACCAAAAGACGGAAGGACAGGACCAAGAAAGTCAATACCCCAAACATCGAACAATTCTACCTCAATGATATTTGTTCGGGGCATCTCATTTCTATTGGTGACATTTCCAACCCTCTGACATTGATCACAACTCTTTACGTAAGCGTATGCATCCTTAAATAGTGTAGGCCAAAAGAATCTGGCTTGTAATACTTTGGCCGCAGTGCGAGTACCTCCGAAGTGTCCCCCACTCGGAGCTGAGTGACACTGGTATAAAATCTTCGGTATTTCATCTTCTGCCACACATCTCCTGATCATCTGATCTGCACAATTTTTAAACAAATATGGCTCTTCCCAGAAATAGTACTTTGCATCGTGAAGAAACTTTTTTTTTGTTGATACATTTTATCAATCAGCATCAAACCACAAGCTAAATAGTTAGCAATATCATCAAATCAAGGAATATTATGGATATGATTTACCTTCAGTATGTGTTCATCTGGAAATGTCTCCTGAATCGGTACAAGTGGAGAATTTCCCTCTTGCGGCTCCAATCTGGACAAGTGATCTGCTACTTGGTTTTCTACTCCCTTTCAATTTTGAATTTCTAGATCGAACTCTAGAAGTAGAAGTACCCACCGGATCAATCTCGGCTTAGCGTCTTTCTTGGCCAGTAAATAATTAATTGCCAAGTGGTCTGTATAAACAGTCACTTTGGTACCTATAAGATAAGATCAAAACTTGTCGAAAGTAGATACAATAGCAAGTAACTATTTTTCTGTTACCGTATAATTCACTTGTGCTCCTGTTAGAGTCTTACTTGCATAGTAGATGGGGTGAAAAACTTTGTTCCTTCGCTGGCCCATGACAGCTCCAATTACAAAGTTACTTGCGTCACACATCAATTCGAATGGCAGATCCCAATCTGGTGTGACGATGATGGGTGCCGTAACTAATCAATTCTTCAACTCTTTGAATGCTCTTAAACATTCATCATCAAACTTGAATGTCGCGTCCTTCTCCAATAATTTGCACAAAGGTTTTACAATTTTGGAGAAGTCTTTGATAAATCTACGATAAAAATCGGCGTGGCCCAAGAAACTCCTAACACCCTTTACAAATGTTGGAGGTAGGAGTTTCTCAATAACGTCTACCTTTGCTTTGTCTACCTCGATTCCATGTCTTGATATCCGATGCCCTAGAACAATCCCTTCTTGTACCATGAAATGGCACTTTTCCCAGTTGAGTACTAGGTTTGTTTCTTCACATCGTCTTAGTACCTTAGCTAGATTGGCTAACCAATCATCATAAGTGTCTCCAAATACTGAAAAGTCATCCATAAAAACTTCGAAACACTTCTCAACCATGTCAGTAAAAATTGACATCATACATCTTTGAAATGTAGCAGGTGCATTACATAAACAAATGGCATGCGTCTAAATGCAAACGTACCGTACGGGCAGGTGAATGTCATCTTATGCTGATCTTCCGGTGCTATTGTAATCTAATTATACCCTGAGTATCCATCAAGAAAATAGTAATAGCCTTGCCCCGCGAGTCTATCAAGCATCTGGTCCAAGAACGGCAAAGGAAAGTGATCTTTCCTGGTCACCTTGTTCAGCTTTCGGTAATCAATGAAAATTCTCCATCCCGTAACCGTCCTGGTCGGTATCAACTCGTTATTCTCGTTCTCAACGACTGTGATACCTCCTTTTTTTGGCATGCACTAGACCAGACTTACCCATGAACTGTCTGAAATGGGGTAAATTATACTCGCATCCAACCACTTGATAATTTCCTTCTTTACTACATCCTTCATGATGGGGTTAGTCTCCATTGTCAATAAATCGTTCCTCTCTCGCCATCTTCTAATATGATCTTGTGCGTGCATACAGATGGGCTAATACCACGAATATTGGCTATGGTCCATCTGATAGCCTTCTTGAATTGTTTCAAAACTATGATAAGTTTCTCTTCTTGTTCAGTAGTTAATTCTGCTGAAACAATCACAGGCAGAGTAGAAGCGTTACCTAAATAAACATATTTTAAGTGTGTAGGTAGTACCTTGAGTTCTAACTTAGGTGGCTCCTCGATTGATGCTTTTGGCTGGGTGTAATCCCTTTTCTCTAATTCATAAGATTCAAAACGGGATTGCAGATTAAATCCCTTTTGATTAGCTTCTAGCAGAGCTAAGTATTCATTCTCCTTTTCATCACTTGGAGGGTCTGATGTCAGAATTCGTTCCAACGGATCCTCAACATAGTTGAGTTCCTTCTCCACTATTAATCCCTTTAAATCAGATACTGCAGAACAATCATCAATTCTGACAGGAAATCGTATTGACTTAAAAACATTAAATGTTACCTGATCATCCTGAACACGCATAGTCAGCTCGCCCTTCTGCACATCAATAAGTGTCCTTCCAGTTGCTAAGAACGGTCTTCCTAGGATAATTGGCACTTCTTTGTCTGCTTCAAAGTCTAGAATTACAAAGTCAGCAGGAAAAATAAATTTATCTATACGTACCAATACATCTTCAATTTTTCCTTCTAGATGCGCTAAGGATCGATCTGCTAGTTGAAGTGTAACCGTAGTGGGTCTAACTTCACCTATCCCCAACTTTCTAAATATTGACATAGGCATCATGTAACACCCCATACCCGAGTCCGAGGCTAAGACTGGATACGAGACATTACTATACTTGAACTTACTAAAACATGTACTTTCAGGCTGTAAAATTTCGTTTCAAATTAGAACTTCTCTCTCAGTCAAATCATACATTTCATGGGCCTATGAGGCCTTAAACTCACGTCCGAAAACTTTCGGAGTTCAACCGGAAACTTTTACCCACTTTGCAAACTTTTCCTCAAAACAGGGGTCACACGCCCGTGTGACTTGGGGCACGACCGTGTACCCCTAAGACATGCCCGTGTCTTCCACCCGTGGTTGACACTGACTAATTTCACACGACCTTGACACGCCCGTGGTGGCCCCGGCCCGTGTGCTAAACCTGGCATTTCGACTTATCCACACGGCCCATACACAAGCTGCTGTGTGCTTCACCGTGTGGCGATTCAAATTCCAAGTGCGTGGTGCAGACTTCACACGGCACGGGCACACGCCCATGTTCTAACCAGTGCCTCCCACACGGCCTAGACACACGCCGTGTCTCTACTCTCGTGGGAGATTAGAAGGCTATCTACCAAGCCTTATTCCACTCAAATCAAGATCAATTTAATACCCTATTCAACAACTCAAGTACTACATGAAAACATGAACAATGATGCATAATCATCAACATTGGTATAAATAAACTTGGCAAATATTGGCCAATCTCTTTAGCCATATACAAAAGAATGCTAAACTTGATAGTCAACACTTTGGCTCTTCTTAAAACATAACTCAAAATGAAATGCTTCCTATACATGCCATACTTAATATAAACACTTGGCTATACCAAATATCGATTGATAGTGTGCTCCGAGCTTCGATGACGATGATCCACGAGATTAGCTTGGCGAGACTACATGGAAAGAAAGAATAAAGGACGTAAGCATTTAGCTTAGTAAGTTTGCATATAATGCACAAAGCAACATACTTGCTTAATATAACCCATTTAACATAAACAATGGTATCATAAATTTCAGCGATTTAAGCCTACTTACTCATACTGATTCTTACATATCTCATGATACTTACTAGTCTCATAATCGTGAGGTAAACAAGGTACCTGTATCACTTGATCACATAGATAAGCATACTCTACAATAATAATTATAATCTCTAGTTCATCATTCATAATATGAATAATACTCATTTCTAACTTGATAATAGCTTTTCCTACTTATCTTTCTTGTTATCATTTTAACTTTACTCATTTGCCTGATGAATTTCTGCGAATAACCGAGGATACTAAATCTCATTCCACATATAACTTGATGCCAAAGCCATATCCTAGATACGGTCTTACATGGAATATCTCATCTTGGTTCTGAGGCCATGTCTTGACATGGACTTATACGAAGTCTTTCTCGTGTTTTTCCTTGGGAACTTACCATTGCCATGTCTTGACATGGTCTTACTTGGTATCTTTACTCATGAACTGGGCAACGCCGAGCCTTGGCTTGGACTTACATGGGATCTCTGTAACATCCTGAAATTGGGCCTAGTAGGATTGGGCCCAATAGGCCTTGAGCATAGTAGCGTTTAAAATTTTTGAGATCAAGAGATTGGCATTAGTGCAAGTTGGACCTATTAGGTGAGTGATTTTGGAAGGCTAGGGGGCTTCTAGGAAGTCCCGGGATCAAATTTAGGCTTTAGGAAAATTTTGGTTTTAGGTGAATAAAACCCTGGGAGTTAGTAGTAGGCTGTAAGAATAAAATGTGGAGGAAAATGACATAAGTGGAGTGTGTGGTGTAGTGGCAAAGTAATGCCACATAAGAGACAACGGGGTGACGCCACAAGGAAGGAAGGAGGTCCAAGGTTCAAGTCTTGGCTCTTGCTTTTTGGTTTTCTTTTTACATGGACCTTAGAATTTGGCTATAGATTTATATTTAGTTGCGCATGGTTTAAGACACAAGAGGAGCTTGTGGCCTAGTGGCAAGGTGGCGTTACAGCTGGCAAGAGGTCTGAGGTTCAAGTCTCCGGATCAGCAAGGGAGTATTTATTTTACGGATTGGACGGCCAGAGTTTGAGCTGGATTTAAACTCTGCTAGCGGAGGGATCCCACATCGGAAAGATACAAATAATGAAGGTGAGAAGCTAGCTATATATAGAGCTATCTATGATGGGAGGAAGTTAATACCTTGGTTGGCGTTTGGGCACAGGAGTGGTCGGAGCGCCGATAAGCATCAGATTCCTATCAGGTGTGTACTTCTCTCTACTCTAGCTGTAGAGTGGAAAATGCCGAAAAGCCGGTCGCATGGCAATGATAGCCACTCGAGCGTGCGAGCGCACGTGTGGGAGCTTCGACGCAATAGTCGAGGCCACCATGAGTATTCTTGTAGGTTGAGGCTTCTTGGGCCATGATGGCCAAGGTGGGCCCATATGAATAAATTGTATGACTGTGTAGTAGAAATTGGACTAGACTATGTGAATCTAATATCTGTGGCTAGATTTGGGCTAAATGGGCCACACGAGCGTGTGGGCCCATTTGGGCGAAGAATGGGCCCTAGGCCCATTTGCACCGTTTCGATAAGAAAAGGTATCCGTGTCGCTCGAGGCGACAGTAGGCCGTCGGAAAGGCCATTAATTGCAAAATTACTGAAATACCCCTGGTTTGTAAAATTACCGAAATACCCCTGGTTTGCGAAATTATCGAAATACCCCCGGTTTGCAAAATTACCGAAATACCCCTAGTTCGTAAAATTATCGAAATACCCCTGGTTCATAAAATTACTGAAATACCCCCGGTTTGTAAAATTACCGAAATACCCCTGGTTTACGAAATTACCAAAATACCCCCGGTTTGCAAAATTACCGTTCTACCCCTACACGACAAAATGATCATTGTACCCTCGTGGTAGTACTAGCGTTGTATGTGTTAATTGTATGATTGATTATGTTTAAGATGCGTTGCTTATATGTATTGGTTTTGAGTAGAATTACCGAACTACCCCTGTAGGGTGGAATTACCGAAATACCCTTATAGGGTAAAATGACTGAAATACCCTCGATAGGTAAATTACGAGAATACCCTTGGTAGGTAGTGTTGAGCGTTATCAGGTGGGTAATATTCACACCTCTTTGTTGTTACTTTTAAGTATGTGTATGTACGGTGAGATGCCGAAATAACGGCATTAGTTGTTCTTCTATATATGGTAAGTAAAAGCGAGACATCAGGTTAGTGATTTGTATTTGTTATAATTATGCGATTATTTTGACATGAGTTTATGTTGCATTTGATACATGTTGAGATATGTTGCATGCTCACACCATGATTTCATGTTGCATGGGGGAAAAGATGCCATGAATAGAAGGGGAAGTGTATTTAGTGGCTTGTGCCATTTCAGCCTGGTGACTATGTCACAATTCTGATAATCTGGTGGCTTGTGCCATTTCAGCCTGGTGACTCTGTCACACCTCTGATAATCTGGTGGCTTGTGCCATTTCAGTCTGGTGACTCTGTCACAATTTGACGATGAGCAGCTAACTGCAGCATGACTGCCATCGATGGTGTGTAGTGGTGAGGGTTGATTGTAGAAATCCCCATTGGTGTGATTGGAAGGTAAGGGTCGTGTGTAGCGGATGGAAACTAGGTTGGGTTGGGATTTGCATCATATTGCACTTATATCTGATTATCTGCTATACTCTACTAAAAGGGCTAAGGCCCAGTCTGTTTCTTTGCGGGCTTCGTCCAAAGTGATTTGTAAGGGCTAAGGCCCAGTTGGCAAAAGAATGGGCTCGGGCCCAGTAATGGTGTATGTAGAGAAATTGCACACTGAGTTTTCGTAAACTCACCCCCTCTTTTTATTAAATGTTTTAGGTAATTCCCAGCGATAGAGGATTGGGAGCCGTGGAGGACTCGGGGGTGGCTATACATCAGAGATACTACTCGTGAACTTTAGTAATTTCGATTTTTACCTTATTTTAAGATTATTTATTTTGGGTTAATATTTTGTAATAAGGCCATTGGTTTATTTTTTCTAAGTTTTCATTTATAACTGTTAAACTTATAAATACGGGGTTTTCTTAAAACATTAGCAATCGTTTTCTAAAATATCATGTTTACGCAAAGATGCAAGTTCAACTTTCATAACAAAACAGTTTTTCAAAATAATAACAACTTTTAAACGGTCATTTAGCAAATCGCGTTTTTCTCAAACAAACAACGAACTCAGAGTTAAAAAAATTCGATAAAACTTTTCTAAACAATTGCTTAGCTTTTCAACTTCCTTCAATGTGACAAGTCAGATTCGGGCCTAACTTCTAGGCCGGGTTTGGGGTGTTACAATTATGGTATCAGAGCCTAGGTTGCAAAACTCGGCTTATGGAATGGGTTCAAAAATGTTTTTCAAAATTCATTTGAAATCTTGTTAGGAAAAATATGTCTTTTTGGATGTATGGCACCTGAGTCTCCGGCACCAAATCCGTAAGCTTCTTTTTACGCTATAATCTATTATATGCTGAAATGTCTGTATTGCTGGTATTTATTCTGTGTGTTTGGTTTGGATGTGACATTGAATACAGAAACTGTGTGCATATGTGGTAAGATCTATTTGCTTCTGTGTTAGATATTTGTTTGTGTAATGTGGTTCCAAGATTAAGATAGAAAATGAATTAGTGTTATTAAGATCAGAGTGCGCAGCGTGAGCGTAGTGTTGTAGGTTAGGATGTACGACTGTTGGTTAGTTGGAAATTTCGAGGACAAAATTTCTTTAAGGAGGGTAGATTTGTAACATCCTAAAATTGGGCCTAGTAGGATTGGGCCCAATAGGCCTTGAGCGTAGTAGCGTTTAAAATTTTTGAGATCAAGAGATTGGCATTAGTACAAGTTGGACCTATTAGGTGAGTGATTTTGGAAGATTAGGGGGCGCCTAGGAAGTCCCGGGATCAAATTTAGGCTTTAGGAAGATTTTGGTTTTAGGTGAATAAAACCCTGGGAGTTAGTAGTAGGCTGTAATAATAAAATGTGGAGGAAAATGACACAAGTGGAGTGTGTGGTGTAGTGGCAAAGTGACGCCACATAAGAGACAAGGGGGTGACGCCACAAAGAAGGAAGGAGGTCCAAGGTTCAAGTCTTGGCTCTTGCTTTTTGGTTTTCTTTTTACATGGACCTTAGAATTTGGCTACAGATTTATATTTAGTTGCGCCTGGTTTAAGACACAAGAGGAGCTTGTGGCCTAGTGGCAAGGTGGCGTTACAGCTGGCAAGAGGTCTGATGTTCAAGTCTCGGGATCAACAAGGGAGTATTTATTTTGCGGATTGGACGGTCAGAGTTTGAGTTGGATTTAAACTCTGCTACCAGAGGGATCCCACATCGGAAAGATACAAAGAAGGAAGGTGAGAAGCTAGCTATATATAGAGCTATCTATGATGGAAGGAAGGATATACCTTGGTTGGTGTTTGGGCACAGGAGTGGTCGGAGCGCGGATAAGCATCAGATTCCTGTCAGGTGTGTACTTCTCTCTACTCTAGCTGTAGAGCGGCAAATGCCGAAAAGCCAATCACATGGCAATGGTAGCCACACGAGCGTGCGAGCGCATGTGTGGGAGCTTCGACGCAATAGTCGAGGCCACCATGAGTATTCTTGTAGGTTGAGGCTGCTTGGGCCATGATGGGCCAAGGTGGGCCCAATGGGCCCGTGGGCCCATATGAATAAATTGTATGACTGTGTAGTAGAAATTGGACTAGACTATGTGAATCTAATATCTGTGGCTAGATTTGGGCTAAATGGGTCACACGAGCGTGTGGGCCCATTTGGGCGGAGAATGGGCCCTAGGCCCATTTGCACCGTTACGATAAGAAAAGGTATCCGTGTCGCTCGAGGCGACAGTAGACCGTCAGAAAGGCCATTAAGTGCAAAATTACTGAAATACCCCTGGTTTGTAAAATTACCGAAATACCCTCGATTTAAAAAATTGTCGAAATACCCCTGGTTTGTAAAATTACCAAAATACCCCTGGTTTGTGAAATTACCGAAATACCCCCAGTTTGTAAAATTACTGAAATACCCCTGGTTCGCAAAATTACCAAAATACCCCCGATTTGAAAAATTTTTAAAATACCCCTGGTTTGTAAAATTACCAAAATACCCCTGGTTTACGAAATTACCAAAATACCCCCAGTTTGCAAAATTACAGTGTTACCCCTACACGACAAAATGATCATTGTACCCTCGTGGTAGTACTAGCATTGTATGTGTTAATTGTATGATTTATTATGTTTGAGATGCGTTGCTTACATGGATTGGTTTTGAGTAGAATTACCGAACTACCCCTGTAGGGTGGAATTACCGAAATACCCTTATAGGGTAAAATGACTGAAATACCCTCGATAGGTAAATTACGCGAATACCCTTGGTAGGTAGTGTTGAGCGCTATCAGGTGGGTAATATTCACACCTCTTTGTTGTTACTTTTAAGTATGTGTATGTACGGTGAGATGCCGAAATAACGGCATTAGTTGTTCTTCTATATATGGTAAGTATAAGCGAGACGTCAGGTTAGTGATTTGTATTTGTGATAATTATGCGATTATTTTGACATGAGTTTATGTTGCATTTGATACATGTTGAGATATGTTGCATGCTCACACCATGATTTCATGTTGCATGGGGGAAAATATGCCATGAATAGAAGGGGAAGTGTATCTGGTGGCTTGTGCCATTTCAGCCTGGTGACTATGTCACAACTCGATAATCCGGTGGCTTGTGCCATTTTAGCCACGGGTGACTCTGTCACAACTCGATAATCTGGTGGCTTGTACCATTTCGGTCCGTGACTCTGTCACAATTTGACGATGAGCAGCTAACTGCAACATGACTGCCATCGATGGTGTGTAGCGGTGAGGGTTGATTGTAGAAATCCCCATTGGTGTGATTGGCAGGTAAGGGTGGTGTGTAGCGGATGGAAACTAGGTTGGGTTGGGATTTGCATCATATTGCACTTATATCCGATTATCTCGCTATACTCGCTAAAAGGCTAAGGCCCAGTCTGTTTCTTCAGACGGGCTTCGCCCAAAGTGATTTGTAAGGGCTAAGGCCCAGTTGGCAAAAGAATGGGCTCGGGCCCAGTAATGGTGTATGTAGAGAAATTACACACTGAGTTTTCGTAAACTCACCCCCTCTTTTTATTAAATGTTTCAGGTAATTCCCAGTGATAGAGGATTGGGAGCCGTGGAGGACTCGGGATGGCTATACATCGGAGATACTACTCGTGAACTTTAGTAATTTTGATTTTTACCTTATTTTAAGATTATTTATTTTGGGTTAATATTTTGTAATAAGGCCATTGGTTTATTTTTTTTCTAAGTTTTCATTTATAACTATTAAACTTATAAATACGGGGTTTTCTTAAAACATTAGCAATCGTTTTCTAAAATATCATGTTTACGTAACGATGCAAGTTCAACTTTCATAACAAAATAATTTTTCAAAATAATAACAACTTTTAAACCGTCATTTAGCAAATCGTGTTTTTCTCAAACAAACAACGAACTCGGAGTTAAAAAAATCCGATAAAACTTTTCTAAACAATTGCTTAGCTTTTCAACTTCCTTTAATGTGACACGCCAGATTCGGGCCTAACTTCTAGGCCGGGTTTGGGGTGTTACAATTATGGTATCAGAGCCTAGGTTGCAAAACTCGACTTGTGGAATGGGTTCAAAAATGTTTTTCAAAATTCATTTGAAATATTGTTAGGAAAAATATGTCTTTTTGGATGTATGGCACCTGAGTCTCCGGCACCAAATCCGTAAGCTTCTTTTTACACTATAATCTATTATATGCTGAAATGTCTGTATTGCTGGTATTTATTCTGTGTGTTTGGTTTGGATGTGACATTTAATAAAGAAACTGTGTGCATATGTGGTAAGATCTGTTTGCTTCTGTGTTAGATATTTGGTTGTGTAAAGTGGTTCCAAGATTAAGATAGAAAATGAATTAGTGTTATTAAGATCAGAGTGCGCAGCATGAGCGTAGTGTTGTAGGTTAGGATGTACGACTGTTGGTTAGTTTGAAATTTCGAGGACAAAATTTCTTTAAGGAGGGTAGATTTGTAACATCCTGAAATTGGGCCTAGTAGGATTGGGCCCAATAGGCCTTGAGCGTAGTAGCGTTTAAAATTTTTGAGATCAAGAGATTGGCATAGTGCAAGTTGGACCTATTAGGTGAGTGATTTTGGAAGGTTAGGGGGCGTCTAGGAAGTCCCGGGATCAAATTTAGGCTTTAGGAAAGTTTTGGTTTTAGGTGAATAAAACCCTGGGAGTTAGTAGTAGGCTGTAAGAATAAAATGTGGAGGAAAATGACACAAGTGGAGTGTGTGGTGTAGTGGCAAAGTGACGCCACATAAGAGACAAGGGGGTGACGCCACAAGGAAGGAAGGAGGTCCAAGGTTCAAGTCTTGGCTCTTGCTTTTTGGTTTTCTTTTTACATGGACCTTAGAATTTGGCTATATATTTATATTTATTTGCGCATGGTTTAAAACACAAGAGGAGCTTGTGGCCTAGTGGCAAGGTGGCGTTACAGCTGGCAAGAGGTCTGATGTTCAAGTCTCGGGATCAGGAAGGGAGTATTTATTTTGCGGATTGGACGGTCAGAGTTTGAGTTGGATTTAAACTCTGCTAGCGGAGGGATCCCACATCGGAAAGATACAAAGAAGGAAGGTGAGAAGCTCGCTATATATAGATCTATCTATGATGGGAGGAAGGATATACCTTGGTTGGCGTTTGGGCACAGGAGTGGTCGGAGCGCGGATTAGCATCAGATTCCTATCAGTTGTGTACTTCTCTCTACTCTAGCTGTAGAGTAGCAAATGCCGAAAAGCCGGTCACATGGCAATGGTAGCCACACGAGCATGCGAGCGCACGTGTGGGAGCTTCGACGCAACAGTCGAGGCCACCATGAGTATTCTTGTAGGTTGAGGCTGCTTGGGCCATGATGGGCCAAGGTAGGCCCAATAGGCCCGTGGGCCCATATGAATAAATTGTATGACTGTGTAGTAGAAATTGGACTAGACTATGTGAATCTAATATCTGTGGCTAGATTTGGGCTAAATGGGCCACACGAGCGTGCGGGTCCATTTGGGCGGAGAATGGGCCCTAGGCCCATTTTCACCGTTTCGATAACAAAAGGTATCCGTGTCGCTCGAGGCGACACTAGGCCGTCGGAAAGGCCATTAAGTGCAAAATTACTGAAATACCCTTGATTTGCAAAATTATCGAAATACCCCTGGTTTGTAAAATTACCGAAATACCCCTGGTTTGCGAAATTATCGAAATACCCCCGATTTGTAAAATTACCAAAATACCCCTGGTTCGTAAAATTATCGAAATACCCCTGGTTCGTAAAATTACTGAATACCCCCAGTTTACAAAATTACCGAAATACCCCTGGTTTATAAAATTACAGAAATACCCCTGGTTTATGAAATTACCGAAATACCCCCGGTTTGCGGAATTACCGTTTTACCCCTACACGACAAAATGATCATTGTACCCTCGTGGTAGTACTAGCGTTGTATGTGTTAATTGTATGATTGATTATGTTTGAGGTGCGTTGCTTACATGGATTGGTTTTGAGTAGAATTACCGAACTACCCCTGTAGGGTGGAATTACCGAAATACCCTTATAGGGTAAAATGACTGAAATACCCTCGATAGGTAAATTACGAGAATACCCTTGGTAGGTAGTGTTGAGCGTTATCAGGTGGGTAATATTCACACCTCTTTGTTGTTACTTTTAAGTATGTGTATGTACGGTGAGATGCCGAAATAACTGCATTAGTTGTTCTTCTATATATGGTAAGTAAAAGCGAGACATCAGGTTAGTGATTTGTATTTGTGATAATTATGCGATTATTTTGACATGAGTTTATGTTGCATTTGATACATGTTGAGAAATGTTGCATGCTCACACCATGATTTCATGTTGCATGGGGGAAAATATGCCATGAATAGAAGGGGAAGTCTATCTGGTGGCTTGTGCCATTTCAGCCTGGTGACTATGTCACAATTCTGATAATCTGGTGGCTTGTGCCATTTCAACCTGGTGACTCTGTCACAACTCTGATAATCTAGTGGCTTGTGCCATTTCAGTCTGGTGACTCTGTCACAATTTGACGATGAGCAGCTAACTGCAGCATGACTGCCATCGATGGTGTGTAGCGGATGGAAACTAGGTTGGGTTGGGATTTGCAGCATATTGCACTTATATCTGATTATCTGCTATACTCTGCTAAAAGGGCTAAGGCCCAGTCTGTTTCTCTTTGGGCTTCGCCCAAAATGATTTGTAAGGGCTAAGGCCCAGTTGGCAAAAGAATGGGCTCGGGCCCAGTAATGGTGTATGTAGAGAAATTGCACACTGAGTTTTCGTAAACTCACCCTCTCTTTTTATTAAATGTTTCAGGTAATTCCCAGCGATAGAGGATTGGGAGCCGTGGAGGACTCGGGGGTGGCTATACATCGGAGATACTACTCGTGAACTTTTGTAATTTCGATTTTTACCTTATTTTAAGATTATTTATTTTGGGTTAATATTTTGTAATAAGGCCATTGGTTTATTTTCTTTCTAAGTTTTCATTTATAACTGTTAAACTTATAAATACGGGATTTTCTTAAAACATTAGCAATCGTTTTCTAAAACATCATGTTTACGCAACGATGCAAGTTCAACTTTCATAACAAAATAGTTTTTCAAAATAATAACAACTTTTAAACGGCCATTTAGCAAATCGCGTTTTTCTCAAACAAACAACGAACTCGGAGTTAAAAAAATTCGATAAAACTTTTCTAAACAATTGCTTAGCTTTTCAACTTCCTTCAATGTGACATGCCAGATTCGGGCCTAACTTCTAGGCCGGGTTTGGGGTGTTACAATCTCTATCTCTTTATAGCTTTTCAATGCCAAGACTTGTCTTAGACTTACTTGATAACTTTGCTTGGAGACTCACCAATGCCATGCCTTGGCTTGGGCTTATATGGGTCTTCATCTCATAATAACTCTTCAATTCCAAGACTTGTCTTGGTCTTACATGATAACTTGCTTTATTGCCGATGCCATGCCTTAGCTTGGTCTTATTCGGACTTTCTCATTTCATGTGATATATCGAGTATCCTAGGTAATTCAACTTCAATCGGGACTTTCTCATGCTTAATCTCATTATCTTCTTTGTTTATCATAACATCAAACATTTTCATGGTAATATTGTACATTTTGCTAAGCAGTTTAATGATATAAATCATAAAGCTTAGAAATCATACAAACTTACCTCAATATACAAAATGTATGTAGATATGCAATTTATCCTCGACTTTGTTCTTTCTTCGGTTTCGATCCGGGCTTCGTTTTTCTTGATCTATAATAATAATTAGATCATTTAATACTCACATTTACTAAATTGACTCTTAACTCATACTTTGGCAAAATTACTATTTTGCCCCTAAACTTTCTCATATTTGCACTTTTGCCTCTAGGCTCGTAATATGATTCTCATTCAAGTTTCTTAAACATCATGTTTAGCTGATTCATTTTCTCTACTATAACAATCATCAATTTTCACTATTTCTAATAGGTATGACCAATTTCATAACTATTACAAATTAGTCCATACTATCATTTTTCATGAAATTCACTAAGGAAAAGATGTTTATCCAACATCAAACTCTCATAAACTTCTATAAAATATCATTTTACAAGCATGTCATTTTTGGGTAGATTTTTGAACATGCATCTTAGCTCATTTTATAGCTAAAAATAGCTAATTCATAATACGAGAACTTCAAAAATACGAAGAATATTAAAAAACGGGGCTAAGATGAACTTACTAGCAAGCTTGAAAGATGAACAAACCCTAGCTCTGGGGTTCTTCAAATTTTCGGCACCAAGGAAGATGATGAATGAGATTTTTATCATCTTTTTCCTATTTTAATCATTTAATTGATAAATGACCAAAATGCCCTTCTCTCTAAATTTTTACAAATTACTAACTCATGTCCAATTTTGTCCAAAAATTATAATTTGGGCAAATTGCTATTTAAGGACTTCTAATTACTATTCTAAAGCTATTTCATACAAAAAAGCTTCTAGAAACCCATATTTTGCAACTTTTGCAATTTAGTCCTAATGGACCCTTTAATGGAAATTTTCATAAATTTCCACATGAAACTTTCATACTATCATGCAAACATTTCAATTATCATAAAAAATCATTTTACTATTTCGAATTTGTGGTCTTGCACCACTGTTCCGACTAGGCCCTAAATCGGGGTGTTACAATTCTCCCCCCTTAGGGATTTTCGTCCTCGGAAATCTTACCAGCAAAAAGGTTTGGATACTGGTCTCTCATACTCTCTTCTGGTTCCCATGTAGCTTCTTCTATCCCATGTCTTTGCCACAATACTTTTACTAAGGAAATACTTTTATTTCTTAGCTGCTTGACTTCCCGAGCTAAAATCTTAACTGGTTCTTCACCATAAGTCATGTCGGGATGGATCTCTATCTCTGATGGGGTAATTACATGTGAATGATCTGATCGGTAGCGTCTCAACATTGACACGTGAAACACATCATGTATCTTTTCTAACTCTGATGGCAAAGCAAATCTGTAAGCTACCGGCCCAACTTTCTCGGTAATCTCATACGGTCCAATAAAACGTGGACTCAACTTGCCTTTCCAGCCAAATCTGAGAACTTTTCTCCATGGTGACACTTTCAAGAAAACTTTATTTCTGACTTGATACTCTATCTCTTTTCTTTTTAAGTCCGAATAGGACTTCTGTCGGTCTGATGCAGCTTTTAAACATTCTCGTATCACTTTCACTTTCTCTTCAGCTTCTCTAACCAAATCAACCCCGTGAATTTGGTTTTCTTTTAGTTCAGTCAAAAATAAAGGCATTCTGCACTTACGCCCATATAGAGCCTCATAATGCACCATCTTTAAACTCGACTGAAAACTATTATTGTAGGTAAATTCTACCAATGGGAGAAACTTTTCCCAACTGCCTCGGAATCCGAGAACACAACACCGGAGCATATCCTCGAGTACTTGAATTAATCTCTCCGACTGACCGTCAGTTTGAGGATGGAAAGCAGTACTATAGCTAAACTTTGTGCCCAAGGCCTCTTGTAATTTCTTCCAAAATCTGGATGTAAATCTCAGATCTCTATCCGATATGATTGACAAAGGAACTCCATAAAGCCTTACTATTTCAGAAACATACAAACTTGCCAACTTGTCGAGTGAGTAATCCACTCGTACTGGTAAGAAATGAGCTGACTTCGTGAGTCTATCAACTACAACCCATATAGCATATTTCTTGCTCGGTGATAATGGTAATCCCGTTACAAAATCCATAGTGATACGGTCCCATTTCCACTCGGGTACCATAATTGGTTGAAGTAAACCCAAAATCATGCATTTAGAGACAAACTCTGAAATATCTTTCTTCATTTTCAGCCACCAATACTGTTGCTTCAAGTCATTATACATCTTAGTACTACCAGGATGTACAGATAGACATCCGTTATGTGCCTCGTGTAAAATTCTCTGAATAAGCTCCTCTTTTCTCGGTACACAAACTCTATCTTTAAACATCAAGTATCCATCAGAATTAATCCGAAAGTTGGGTTCAACATCTGACTCGCACTGAGCTCTCTTGACTTGCAATTCACTATCTTCTTTCTGAGCCTCAAAGATCTCTTGAAGAAATACTAGCCTAGCTCTCATCTCAGCTAGAATGGAACCATTTTCAGATAAGGTCATCTGCGAATTCATTACCCTTAATACAAAAAGGGACTTCCTGCTCAAAGCATCGGCGACCACATTCGCCTTTCCAGGATGGTAGTCAATGACTAACTCATAATCTTTTATTAACTCTAACCATCTCCGCTGCCTTAAGTTCAATTCTTTCTAAGTCATTAAGTACTTCAAACTTTTGTGATCAGTGAAAATCTGACATCTTTCACCATATATGTGGTGTCTCCATATCTTCATTGCGAAGACTATGGCAGCTAACTCTAAATCATGCGTCGGATAATTCTTCTCATGAGGCTTCAACTGTCTGAAGGAATAAGCAATAACTTTGCCTTCTTGCATAAGTACACAGCCTAATCCGTTTAAGGATGCATCGCTGTAAATCACAAATTCTTTCCCTATCTCAGGTTGTACTAAAACTGAAGCTTCTGTCAACATCGCTTTCAGTTTCTCGAAACTTTGTTGGCATCTTTCTGTCCACTCAAACTTCATATTTTTCTGTAACAATTTAGTCATCGGGGTTGCAATCATAGAAAACCCCTTGACGAATCGTCTATAATAGCCGGCTAGGCCTAGAAAACTTCTAATCTCAGAGATATTCTTCAATGGCTTACAGTCCATAATAGCCAAAATCTTACTGGGGTCTACTCGAACTCATTCTCCCAAGACAATATGTCCCAGAAATCCTACTTCCTTGAGCCAAAATTCACTTTTACTGAACTTGGCATATAATTGATTTTCTCGAAGAGTCTGTAAAACTGTCTGTAGGTGCTCAGCATGCTCATTCTCATTTCGGGAATGAATCAGTATGTCGTCAATGAAAACACTACAAACTTGTCGAGGTATGGTCTAAAAATGCGGTTCATCAAGTCCATGAATACCGCAGGAGCATTGGTCAAACCAAAGGGCATGACTAAAAATTCATAATGCTCATACCTTGTTCGAAAAGCTGTCTTGGACACATCTGATTTCTTTACTCTTAACTGATAGTACCCTGATCTCAAGTCTATTTTGGAGAACACAGTGGATCCTTTCAATTGATCGAACAAATCATCGATCCTAGGCAATGGGTACTTGTTCTTCACTGTCACTGTATTAAGCTGATGGTAATCTATGAACAATCTCATGGTGCCATCTTTCTTTTTCACAAATAAAACTGGAGCACCCCAGGGAGAACAACTTGACCTAGCAAAGCCTTTATCTGTCAACTCTTTCAACTGTGACTTCAGCTCCTTCAATTTCGTTGGAGCCATTCTATAAGGAGTAATAGATATTGGTACAATACTGGGAGCTAGCTCAATGCTGAACTCAACCTCTCTAACTGGTGGTAGTCCTAGTAATTCTTCGGGAAAAACATCCACGTACTCACATACTATCGGTACTGACTCAATCTTTAACTCTGTTTCTTTATCATTCATCACAAAGGCCAAATATGCCTCATACCCCTTTCTTATGTATCTCTGTGCCGTCATGTGAAAAATTATTGCTGGTAATTTACTTTGCTCATCTGATTCTATATGGAGAGTATCCCCATTCTCACATCTCATCTCAATATATTTCTTCCCACAATTAACTATTACATCATGGGTGGTCAACCAGTCCATACCAAGAATGATGTCAAACTCATCAAATGGTAGCAACATAAGATTTGCTTTAAAATAATGACCTCTAATCATTAATGGACAATCTTTACATACTTCATCAACTAACACACTCTTGCCTAAAGGATTAGACACCTTAATCGTAAATTCTGTAGAATCTATAGACATATTCATATTGGATACTAGTTTCATACAAATGTAAGAGTGTGTGGATCCGGGATGTATTAAAGTAATAACTTTGATATCATAAAGAGAAAAGTTACCCGTAATAACATCAGGAGAAGATACCTCTTCGCGAGCATGAATGGAATAAGTCCTTGCAGGCACCCTACCCTCGGGCCTCGCGGTCTGCTCTCTAGGTTTACCTTTTCCACTTGCCCCACTTCTCGGGTTTCTCTGCGGTCTTCCTCGGACCATACTCCCGGATCTCAAGTTCTGAGTTCTCTCTTCTTTCATCATCTCTGGACAATCTTTTATGTAGTGGTCTTGGGAACCACATCTAAAACATGCGTTTTTGTACGCTCGGCATTCTCCAAGATGACATCTGCCACACTGCGGGCATTCGGGTCTATCAGATCGAATATTCCCTACACTAGCAACTGAAGTAGTCTGTGCTTTATTTCCCGAATACTGTTTACTCTTGTCCTTCCTGGAAAATCCAGTGGAAGTAGCCGATCGAGTAGGGAAATCTCTTGACTTTTTGGATGAGGATTGGAATAACTTATTCCACTGTCTCTTTCTAGAGTCACGAGACTCCATTTCAGATTTTCTCTTCACCTTTACCAGCTCTTCGGCTTTACACGCCCTCTCTACTAGCACAACGAATTCCTTTAATTCTAGGACAGCAACAAACAGTTTGATGTCCTCATTTAACCCGTCTTCAAATCCTTTACTCATGATGGCTTCAGTGGACACACATTCTCGAGCGTATTTGCTGAGTCGTACAAACTCACGCTCATAATCAGTCACCGACATCTTGCCTTGCTTCAGTTCTAGGAATTCTTTCCTTTTTTGGTCCACAAACCTTTGATTGATATACTTTTTCTTGAACTCTTCTTGGAAAAATTCCCATGTGATCTTTTCCCTCGGTACCACCGACACAAGGGTGTTCCACCATTGGTAAGCAGAATCTCTTAAAAGAAAGACTACACACTTCATGCATTCCTCAGGTGTGCATGACAACACATTAAATACCCTGATAGTATTTTCTATCCAGAACTCAACCTTTTCCGGATCATCATCTTTTCTAGCCCGGAATTCTTCTGCCCCATGTTTCCTGATCCTATCAACTGGAGGTTTGTCTCCTCTTACCACCTCTACTACTTGAGGGGTTTGCAGGATAGGTTGTGGAACAAAGGGGGTGGTGGGGGTTGTGCATTTGGGTTCGTACGAACGAACTCCGTATACCACGTATTCATCATATAGAGGAAGGCTTCTCTAGCCTCTTCTCCTCCTCCTTGACTCACTGTAGTGGGTCTATTCTCATTCTCATTCGGCACCGTCCCTTCTGTGGGAGCCGGTGCATTACTCTCTACATCATCTGCCACAACACTTTTGGGATCCATTTACTATATGTATAAACATAATTTAAGTCGTCAGGAGTCGTCACACTATCATTATAAAAACATTCTTGCGTATGGCATGTATAGCTAGACTCGTGCTCCTGCTATGTTAGTCCTAGAACTGACTAAATTGTAGCTCTGATAACACTAAATGTAACATCCCATACCCGAGTCTGAGGCTAAGACTGGACACGAGACATTACTATACTTGAACTTACTAAAACATGTACTTTCGGGCTATAAAATTTTGTTTCAAATTAGAACTTCTCTCTCAGTCAAATCATACATTTCGTGGGCCTACGAGACCTTAAACTCACGTCCGAAAACTTTCAGAGTTCAACCGAAAACTTTTACCCACTTTGCAAACTTTTTCTCAAAACAGGGGTCACACGCCCGTGTGACTTGGGGCACGACCGTGTACCCCTAAGACATGCCCGTGTCTTCCACCTCTTGTCGACACTGACTAATTTCACACGGCCTTGACACGCCCGTGGCCTTGGCCCGTGTGCTAAACCTTGGCATTCTGACTTATCCACACGGTCCATACACACGCCCGTGTGCTTCAGCTGTGTGGCGATTCAAATTCCAAGTGCAAGGTGCAGACTTCACACGGCCTGGGCACATGCCCATGTTCTAACCGTGCCTCCCACACGGTCTAGACACACGCCCGTGTCTCTACTCCTGTGGGAGATTAGAAGGCTATCTACCAAGCCTTATTCCACTCTGAAATCAAGATCAATTTAATACCCTATTCAACAACTCAAGTACTACATGAAAACATGAACAATGATGCATAATCATCAACATTGGTATAAATAAACTTGGCAAATATTGGCCAATCTCTTTAGCCATATACAAAAGAATGCTAAACTTGATAGTCAACACTTTGGCTCTTCTTAAAACATAACTCAAAATGAAATGCTTCCTATACATGCCATACTTAATATAAACACTTGGCTATACCAAATATCGATTGATAGTGTGCTCCGAGCTCCGGTGATGATGATCCACGAGATTAGCTTGGCGAGACTACATGGAAAGAAAGAATAAAGGACGTAAGCATTTAGCTTAGTAAGTTTGCATATAATGCACATAGCAACATACTTGCTTAATATAACCCATTTAACATAAACAATGGTATCATAAATTTCAGCTATTTAAGCCTACTTACTCATACTGATTCTTACATATCTCATGATACTTACTAGTCTCATACTCGTGAGGTAAACAAGGTACCTGTATCACTTGATCACATAGATCAGCATACTCTACAATAATAATTATAATCTCTAGTTCATCATTCATAATATGAATAATACTCATTTCTAACTTGATAATAGCTTTTCCTACTTATCTTTCTTGTTATCATTTTAACTTTTCTCATTTGCCCGATGAATTTCTACGAATAACCAAGGATACTAAATCTCATTCCACATATAACTTGATGCCAAAGCCATATCCTAGATACGGTCTTACATGGAATATCTCATCTTGGTTCCGAGGCCATGTCTTGACATGGACTTATACGAAGTCTTTCTCGTGTGTTCCCTTGGGAACTTACCATTGCCATGTCTTGACATGGTCTTACTTGGTAACTTTACTCATGAACTGGGCAACGCCGAGCCTTGGCTTGGAATTACATGGGATCTCTATCTCTTTATAGCTTTTCAATGCCAAGACTTGTCTTGGACTTACATGATAACTTTGCTTGGAGACTCACCAATGCCATGCCTTGGCTTGGGCTTATATGGTTCTTCATCTCATAATAACTCTTCAATGCCAAGACTTGTCTTGGTCTTACATGATAACTTGCTTGATTGCCGATGCCATGCCTTGGCTTGGTCTTATACGGACTTTTTCATTTCATGTGATAGATCGAGTATCCTAGGTAATTCAACTTCAACCGGGACTTTCTCATGCTTAATCTCATTATCTTCTTTGTTTATCATAACATCAAACATTTTCATGGTAATATTTTACATTATGCTAAGCAGTTCAATGATATAAATCATAAAGCTTAGAAATCATACAAACTTACCTCACTATACAAAATGTATGTATATATGCAACTTAGTCTTCGACTTTGTTCTTGCCTCGGTTTCGATCCGGGCTTCATTTTTCTTGATCTATAATAATAATTAGATCATTTAATACTCACATTGACTAAATTGACTCTTAACTCATACTTTGGCAAAATTACTATTTTTCCCCTAAACTTTCTCATATTTGCACTTTTGCCTCTAGGCTCGTAATATGATTCTCATTCAACTTTCTTAAACATCATGTTTAGCTGATTCATTTTCTCTACTATAACAAGCATCAATTCTCACTATTTCTAATAGGTATGACCAATTTCATAACTATTACAAATTAGTCCATACTATCATTTTTCATGAAATTCACTAAGGAAAAGATGTTTATCCAACATCAAACTCTCATAAACTTATATAAAATATCATTTTACAAGCATGTCATTCTTGGGTAGATTTTTGAACATGCATCTTAGCTCATTTTATAGCTAAAAATAGCTAATTCATAATACGAGAACTTCAAAAATACGAAGAATATTAAAAACGGGGCTAAGATGAACTTACTAGCAAGCTTGAAAGATGAACAAACCCTAGCTATGGGGTTCTTCAAATTTTCGGCACCAAGGAAGAAGATGAATGAGATTTTTATCATCTTTTTCCTATTTTAATCATTTAATTGATAAATGACCAAAATGCCCTTCTCTCTAAATTTTTACAAATTACTAACTCATGTCCAATTTTGTCCAAAAATTATAATTTGGGCAAATTCTATTTAAGGAGTTCTAATTACTATTCTAAAGTTATTTCATACAAAAAAGCTTCTAGAAACTTATATTTTGCAACTTTTGCAATTTAGTCTTAATGGACCCTTTAATGGAAATTTTCATAAAATTTCCACTTGAAACTTTCATACTATCAGGCAAACATTTCAATTATCATAAAAAATCATTTTACTATTTTGGATTTGTGGTCTCGCACAACTGTTCCGACTAGGCCCTAAATCGGGCTGTTAAACATCAAGTTAATACTCGCACCTAAGTGACATAATGCCTTACCACAATAGGTTGCTCCAATATTGCACGGTATGGTAAAACATCCAGGATTGTAACACCCCTTACCCGGGTTCTACGCCGGAACCAGGCCCGAGGCGTTACCATAATAAAAACCTCAAGATCTCCACTTAGGCTCATTGTGACTACTCTCTTGAGTCACCTCAACAACCTCATTCTCGACTTACGAGGCCTCACTCATACTCACGAGGGCTCTCGAGACCATATCGAAACTTCTACTATTTTTAAAACTTTTCCATCTATACAGGGCTCACACGCCCGTGTAAGATTTGGCACGCCCGTGGAGGTCACACACGCCCATGGTCACTACCCGTGCATGAAAACTCAAGCATTCTCGCCAATGCCCCCGCGGTTGGGGCACACGTCCGTGCTCTCCACCCGTGGTGTACATCGACTACCTTAACACGGCCTAGAGTCTCAGACACACGCCCGTGTGGCTATCCGTGGCCAACATCGATTAACACACACGTTCTAGGCACACGCTCGTGTGGATAGTCCGTGGTCTATTCTGACTTAAAATACTAACATGCAGGGGACACACGGCCAAATCACACGCCCATGGGCTAACCGTGTGTCACACATGGCCTAGACACACGCCCGTGTGTCTACCCACATGGAAAAGAACAAAGCTAGTTGTCAAGTTCTTTTCACTCCTCAATCATACACAACGAGAACTCATTCAACATATCCATAACCAACTCATAATCTTACAATCTCACATGGATAACTACATCTTTTCATATAATAAAGTAGCCAACAACTATGGCATTATACAAAATAGTTTATCCATCTAAAAGCCAACACGTCTTAGCCATTTACAACAAACTTCACTAACTCGTCTAGCCCCTATACATGCCATTTACAAAACATTGAGTCTCATGTACCAGAGTGCGCTGATAATGTGGGCGATCTTCCAATTGATCCACGTATCTCGATTCAACACTTTTTCTCTATAAGACAAGGGAAAAGAAGGGGAGTAAGCTTTGAGCTTAGTAAGTTTACACAGAAACAATTAAGCATCATAGTATAAGCTAAACAACAATTAGCATTATACTAACATATAATGTACAACCATGCTTACTCTTTCTATCCCTTACCACCTTTTCAACACATCATGAGTCACATACTCATAACCATTGACATGCATCCCTGCATTCAATATCACATTTACACAATATACAACATATCATTATTTCTCGATAATACATCCACACAGCTAATGTCTCGATGGTTTTGCACTTAGCCCACCACAATCAAATAATAAGGTAGTATCACACTTAGCCTACCACAAAGGTAATCGTAGTGGTTTCGCACATAGCCCATTAGACAATATACTTAACGATAGCATCGCACCTAGCCAGCTCGTCGTCGTTATGCCTTAGGATGGTATCGTACTTAGCCCACCATTTAGCATTATCACTACAAATCCACATATCTACTTACTCAATCATACATCCATTCACGATTTCTACCACATTCATTCCATATAGGTTCTTAATCATTCTCAACCATGCTACACACTAGCTAGCATTAACAAAATTGTAAGTATGAATGCATTGTTTACGCATAAACTTACCTCGACACTCAAAAGTATAGAGATGTGCAATTTAGTCCACCACCTTGCTCTTGCCTCGGTTTCGATCCAGGCTTCGTATTTCTTTTAGCAAAATTACTATTTTGCCCCTAACTTTCTCATATTCACACTTTTGCCCCAAGGCTCGTAAAGTGATTTTTATTCAACTTTCTAGCCTTTCATGCTTAGCCGAACCATTTACTCAACTAAAGCTATCATCAATTCTTACTAAATCATACATGTATGACCAACCTCAAGACTTTCACACACAAGTCCCTACATGCATTTTCATGGAAAATCACTTAGCAAAAGGTGTTTCTACTACATCAAGCTTTCATATTCTTCCATAAAACATCAAAATACATACATGTCATACATGGGTACATTTTTGAACATCCATCTTTGCTCAACATATAGCTAAAAATAGCTTTCTCATGCTACTAGGACTTCAAAAATACGAAGAATATAAAAAATGGGGCTTGGTTGAACTTACAAGCAAGATTGAAAAATTTAAAGAACCCTAACAATGGCTTCTTGAATTTTTGGCAGCCTTGGAGAAGAAGATGAATGAATTTCTATCATCTTTTCCCATTTAAAACATTTAATTGTCAAATGACCAAAATGCTCTTTTTGACAAACTTTCTATTTTAACTCATCCATGCCCAATTTTGTCCAAAAATTAGAAATTGGGAAAATTGCTATTTATGGACCTCTAATTAATATTCTAAAGCTATTTCACACAAATAGCTTCTAGAATCTCACATTTTGCAACTTTTACAATTTAGTCCTTTTGGACAATTCAACCAAAATTTCACAAAATTGCTTCATGAAACTTTCACACTAGCATGTAAACATATCATAAACTTCAAAAACTCATTCATAAACCTCGAATTTGTGGTCTCGCACCACTATTCTGACTAGGCCCTAAATCGGGATGTTACAACTCTCCCCTCTTTAGAGATTTTTGCCCCCGAAAATGTTACCAGTAAAGAGGTTTGGATGTTGCTCTCTCATCGCTTCTTCCGTTTCCCACGTAGCCTCTTCAACACCGTGTTTTTGCCATAACACTTTCACTAGTGTTATGCTCTTATTTCTCAACTGTTTCACTTCTCAAGCCAAGATCTTAACCGGCTCCTCTTCATAAGACATATCCGGTCTTATCTCAATTTCCATTGAAGGAATCACATGTGAAGGATCGGAGAGATATCGTCGCAACATCGACACATGGAACACATTATGTATCTTTTCCAACTCTACCGGCAAAGCCAACCGGTAAGCTACTGGCCCAACTCTGTCTGTAATCTCATACGGTCCTATGAATCTTGGACTCAATTTCCCTCTTTGTCCAAATCTCATAATCTTCTTCCATGGGGACACTTTCAAAAACACTTTGTCACCCACCTTAAACTCAATTTCTTTTCTTTTCAAATCCGCGTACGACTCCTGTAGGTCCGGCGCCTTTCAGACTATTACAGAGATTACTTTCACTTTCTCCCTCGTCTCTTTCACTAGATCGACTCCATGGATCCATTTTTCACTAAGCTCAGTCCAATACAATGGAGTCCGACACTTACGACCAAACAAAGCTTCATAGGGTGCCATCGTATACTGATCGATAAATCGTTGTTGTAGGCAAACTCGACCAAAGGTAGATACCTCTCCCAACTACCTTCGAATTCTAACACAAAGCATCGAAGCATATCTTCGAGAACTTGAATCACTCTTTTAGACTGACCATCTGTTTGTGGATGGAACGCAGTACTAAAATTTAACTTTGTTCCCAAAGCCTCTTGTAACTTCTTCCAAAACCTCGAAGTAAACCTCAGATCTCTATCTGATATAATAGACACAGGTATACCATGTAACCTCACTATCTCTGCCACATACAATTCAGTTAACTTATCCAGTGAATAATTAACACGTACTGGAATAAAGTGATCCGACTTCATCAACCTATCCACAACAACCCACACAGCATCTCTCTTTTTCAGAGTCATAGGCAACCCCGTCACAAAGTCCATGGTAATCCGATCCCACTTCCATTCGGTAACCATCACTGGCTGAAGTAATCCCGAAGGCACTTGATGCTCAGCTTTCACTTGTTGACAAATCAGACACCTTGCCACAAATTCGGAGATATCTCTCTTCATACCCGGCCACCAATAAGACTTCTTCAAGTCATTGTACATTTTCGTACTGCCCAGATGTACTGATAAATAACCACTATGTGCCTCGTGCAAAACCTTTCGGATTAACTCTTCATCTCTTGGTACACAAATTCTGTTACGGTACAACAAACATCCATTCGAGCCCACTCAAAAATCAGAATCACTTTCTGATCCGCACTTAGCTCTCTTAATTAGCATCTCACTGTCATTTCTCTGAGCCTCACATATCTGTTGAACAAATAGTGGCTTAGCTCTCAACTCTATCAAAATAGCACCATCATCAGACAATGCTAAACTCGTCCTCATAACTCTAGAGCATACAAGGATTTCCTACTCAGGGCATCCGCAACCACATTCGCTTTTCCCTGGTGGTAATCAATGACTAACTCATAGTCTTTCAATAACTCAAGCCACTGCCTCTGTCTCAAATTCAGATCCTTCTGATCCATCAAATACTTCAAACTCTTGTGATCCGTAAAGATTCGACACTTCTCACCATATAAGTAATGTCGCCAAATCTTTAACGCGAAAAGAATCGCAGCCAACTCCAAATCATGAGTCGGATAATTCTTCTCATGCAGTTTTAGTTGCCTCGAGGCGTATGCGACTACCTTACCCTCTTGCATCAACATGCAACCGAGACCATTAAACGATGCGTCACTATAAACCACAAACTCTTTCCCCGATTCTGGTTGAACCAAAACTGGCGCCTCAGTCAACAATGTTTTCAATCTCTTAAAACTCTGTTGACATGCCCCAGTCCAATCAAACTTGACATCCTTATGCAACAATTTTGTCATCGGGGTAGCAATCACAGAGAACCCCTTTACGAAATGTAACATCCAGGATTTAGGGGTTATGCATTTAGTGCATAGTGCAAGTGTTAGTGGGCTTGGTGTATGTTTGGATGTGTTTTAGGGGTTCCTAAAACTCTAGGATGAAAGAGAATGCTTTGGAAAATTATTAGATTTTAAGTTTAAAATGGGAGCTAGGCTAAGGAGGTCTTAAGAAAATTTGTAAGAACTTTTGGACATGAGATTGGGCTTGGTAAAGTGGCTTGAAGGTGCCACTTAGGGCCTTGGTAAGTTACGCCATATGCAGTGGGCAAGGGCCTTGGTTCGAGCAACGTGGGAAGCAGTGGGAGCTTTATTTTTGCGTCAAGAGAGGGAGGAGTATTGGACGGCATGGGACTCTGAAAAGATGAGGATTAAGACTTGATTTTCTTTTTAAATTTCGGCTAGGAAGGGGAGATAAAGGTTGGACTTGTTCAAATTATTTTGAAAGAGTAACAGGGAGAGAATATAGGAGGAAATTTTGGGATATGATAAGGTAGGAGGTAGTGGCCAAATGTGGGGTTCTTTTGGATGGCAAATTCGGCCATGTAGAGGGGATAAGTGCCAAATTTTAGTTGTGAGAGTGTCCATCCTTCTTGCTGAAATTTGTTAGTCATAGGAGTGCTCTCTTTTCTTCTTTTTCATTTGAAGCCGAATTCTCCCTTGTCACCATTGCCAAAATTCTTCAAACTCTTCTCTTCTTCTTTCTCTATTTGTTCTTGGCCGAATCTATACCTCTTTCCCAAGCTTCTTCTTTTATTTTGGTGTTAGCCGAATATTTTATCATCACTTGAAGCCATAGCCAAACCTTAAAGGAACCTTATTCTCTTTTCTTTGTTCAAAGCCTTGAAGCCAAAACCTTGATTTAGTTTATTTGTGGCCGAATTCTCTAAGCATTAAACTCCCTCCACTTTTGTGTTTTCTTTCTTCACCATTAGAGTGTCGAAATCCTTCTCTTTGGGATCTAGAAGCCGATTCTCTGTGGATGCTTGTATAGCGGTAAGTATTTCCTTCTTTAGGCAATCAGTTTTGTCTCATCTTCATAAGTATGCCGAAATCAATGGTTAGGCCTTTGGTCTAAGGTTGGCCGAATGTCCTTTAAGGCCATAGTGATGTGTTCTTTTATGTGTAGCTGAAGGAAGGGAGCATTAAAGGAGTCTTGCAGGATTCGACTACTCAAGGTAAGTGATATGTGCTATACGGCCAAGGGTTATTTTCTCATGAATTATTGCTTAAAGCTGATTTTAACAGTTGGTTAGCAGGGATTTCGACCGCTTCATAGTTAAGTGGTAATTCAGGATTTTGGTAAGCAAGGTAAGTGGTTCATGGTATTCGGCCATAGGCCAGATTTGGTATTAAGGTTAGCCGATTCTAACTTTGATGATTTAGGGGCAAATCGACAGGGTCAAAGGAGGAGACTCGGGTCTCGATTTGTTTTGGTAAGATGGTTAAGATTTAGTTTCTATTCATTTAAGATCTTGTATTAATCGATTTTGATTTAAGTATTGTTGATGGAGGCGAACATCAGTCAAGAAGGTAAAGGGATAGTCCCTATCCCTAAGTTTAAGAGGAAATCTGTTTCTGCCGTTCGAGATTGGCCACCAGGGTGTGGGCCAGCAGCAGGGTAGGACTATTGGCAGATAGCGGTAGTTTCGCTTAGTGATAACATCGGGATCGAGAGCGTAGTGCTTCAAGTTATCAGGTGTGTGGTTAACCTACTATTTTTTGGGTTTATATGTTATACTTGTATGAGTTTTGCGTATGCTAACATCTGCAGTGGTAATTATGAAACGGATACCCTTACGGGGTATATCGATGATCAGGTCAATACTAATCTGGTGAAAAGTGGTTATCAATGTGTATATGTGAATATGTTCATGAAAATATGGTTGAATGCGTCAACATTTACATGCATTACTCATCATGACGTTATTATATGTTGCATGTGCATGGGATGGGATATGAATGTGAAAGAAGGACAGGGTGTACTTCGAGTACGTGGTTTGATGTTAGCCATGAGCTACATCGAGGATTGGCGCTGACTGAGGTCGCTTTGTGGTTTACTTGTGATTAAGTTCACATGGTTTGATGAGTGGCTCTGTGCCTCATCGTGGTTGATATCGGCTGTGTGCCATATCGTGGTTTGATGAGTAGCTATGTGCCTGATCGTGGTTTGATGCTAGCTACGAGCTACATCGTGGATGGCATTAATTGCCAAATTGGTGTGTAGCGGTTGGAGGGTGATTTAGAAATCCCCTAGTGTGTGGTGGCTGGATACGGGGGTGTGTAGAGGATGGACCCTAGGTTGGGTTGGGTGCACTTTGCATGATTATGTGTGGCATTGTGGTTATTGATGTGGTTATGGGCCAAGCCCAATATGTGGAATCATGTGGTTAATTACATTATGATCCGATATGTGGTATGGATATGGGCCAAGCCCGAATTATGATATTATGTGAATAAGTTGCCTTGTTATCTGTTATGTGGGTTGATATGTGGGAGGAATTAAGTGGACTAATTGCACACTGAGTCTGTGTTACTCACCCAAATAATTATCAACATCGCAGGTGATACGTGATTCTTGGACCGGGTTGGAGTGGATACAAAGGTGGCCATGCAGAAGCTATATTTCATGCAGAAGATGTTTTATTTATTTTATGCGAATTAATATTAAGTATTTTTGAATAATTATTTGATGTAATAAGGGCCACTTAAAGTATTTGGACACGTTATTTATGATTTTGAAGTTATATTACTTTTATTCGGAAACCGGAAATTATTTTAGGAATCGATTCATATTATTAAAGCCTATATTAAAGTTTTAAATCCGGGAATTTGTAACAACATGATTTTACTTAGAATTTTAAATATACAATGTTTTACAACCGACAACAAATTTTTATGTTTTCAACCGTAAGTCAAATCTTTTCGAACGTTTTACTCAGTGACATACCAGATCCGGTCAAGGCTCGTGGGTCGGGTTTGGGGGTGTTACAATTTAGTATCAGAGCCCGGTTCAAAACTCGGCTTTGAGGGTTTTGGGGCCCAAAAACATTTTTCAAAGATGGTCTTTTCAAAAATATAGATTTTTATGGACTTTTTCAGGTTATTCTAGCATGGCACCTGTATCTCCGGCCCGAAGTCCACCAGGTAAGTACCTCTAACTACTGAAGTGATCTGAATATGTGAACTGTATGGGCATCTATGGGAACGTAGATTAGTAGATTAGGGCTATTGAACCCTAGGACTAGTCTACTCCAACACAAGATTCATAAGACTTAAGAACCACTAAACAAACCTGTGAGTAAGTCGCCGAGCTAGGGTGTGGCAATAGTTGTGCGCATGTCTAGGAGTGGATTCAGTAAGAGCTTGGTACTTAAGCAGTCCTAGTGACTCACCTCCTCTTTACTTGAATCCTACCAGTGCGTAGCTACGGTTCACCCTAACCACGAGGACTTGTTCTTTGGCTAAACCAGATAATTAAAACAGAAAGGGACTAGCCATCTTGGTTTATAAAACCTTAGTTTTAAAATCACAAATTGCCCTTTTGGTTTGTAAACATTAAATTAGAATTTGAAAACCCTTTTCGAAATATTTCCAATTTGCAAAATTACCCAAATACCCCTGGGTTAGAAATTACTAAAATGCCCCTGGTTTATAAATTTACCGTACTAACCTCGATTTTTACTAAATCTTGCTTTACAAAAATATCCAGATACGATTTGGAAAATTTATTGAATTATTTCGACTTACAAAATTACCGAATAACCCCGACTCAAATTTTTGCAATACCTTTCGTTTTGAGAAAATTTTCAAAATAACCCTGAGTTTTGAAAATTTTGGAATGCCTTTAATTTGTATAGATTTTCAAGTTGACCCTGATTTGTTACTAAAATACCCCTATAGGACAATTGACGAAATTACCCCTGGGTAGGAAACGGATAGAAATGCCAAAGTAGTGTGTGAATATTGTTGATGAATGTAAATGTGACTCTCTGAGTTAGAATAGTGAACTTGAGCTGAAACTTTGATTGATCGAAAGAACTACTACTGAATCTTCTTTACATAAAATTGTTCGCGGATAATCAGTGGAATGAAATACTAATGCATAAAACTTTTAATCAGAGTAAGTCGCAATGTTAGACATGAGTTCTAGAGGACGTGGTCGAATGACTGTATCGGAACAAATAGGGTCTGGCCATGGGTCAGAAAATGACGTGCCGCCATCGCCGGCAGTGGGCATAGAGGATCAAGGTCAGACAGGAGGGGATGACGCAGTATCGCAGGCTATGCTGCGAATGCTAGAACGAGTGGCAAGAGCTGGTATAGGAAATGGAGCTCGGAAATCAGGATCGGAAAGACTTAGGTCGAACGGAGTGAGGTTTTTAGAGGAGTGTCCGGGTGGCTCCAAATGTAGCAGAGTATTGGTTAGAGGCGAAAGAATTATGGGCGATTTGGACTGTACTGCTGAGGAAAAGCTGAAAGGTGCTGTCTCGTTGCTCCGAGACGAGGCTTATCGTTGGTGGCTCACCGTTAGGTAAGGTGTCCCGGCAGATCGATTGGATTGGGAGTATTTTAAGCTTAAGTTTGAAGGGAAGTATGTTGGAGCTAGTTACCTAGACTCGCAGAGGAAAGCGTTTCTAAACTTGGTTCAAGGAAGTAAGTCGGTAGCAGAGTACGAAGCGAAATTTGTGCGGTTAAGTCAGTACGCCAAGGGCATCGTAGCTACTGGTTACGAAAGGTGTGTTCGATTCAAAGACGGATTGCGAGATGAGCTGCGGGTGTTGATTGCTCCACAGAGAGAAAGGGACTTTGCTATTCTAGTGGAGAAAGCTCGAATAGCTGAAGAAGTTAAGAGGACTGAGAGGCAGAATCGAGAAAAGGATAGGAATTGGAATAAGAGGAGTTTTGGACCGTCAATGTCATCTAGAGATTTTCAGAAAAGACCAAGGATTGAGAATTTGCATGACGTGCACTGCACTGCAGTTGGTGGGAATCGGAGTCGTCCATGTGCTCGATGTGGAAGAGCTGCGCCGAGAGTGTTGGGGAAATAGTAAGGAATGTTTCCGGTATGGGTCTAAGGCTCACTTGGTTAGGAATTGTCCTAAGGCGATGAGGGGTCGTGGTTCAAGCCATGGAGGAAATGGTTCTGGCCGAGGTCGTGGAACACCAAGCAAAGGTGCTGAAGGTTCAGAGGCGAGACAACCAAGGTTGGTTTAGGAAGTCAATCGTTGCGAGGAGGAAGATGTGCCAGATGTAATATCGGGTACGTTCCTTGTTTCTGGAATAACCTTAATTGCTTTGCTTGTTTTAGAGTTAGCTCATTCTTGTGTTGCTAGTGAAGTGCCTAAAACCTTGGATGTGAACTTAGAGACTGTGCCTAGAAGGTATGATAGTTTTATTAAGATCAGAGTGCGCAGCAAGAGCGTAGTGGATTGCACGACTGTTAGTTGGGTAGCAAGTAATTTCGAGGACGAAATTATTTTTAAGGAGGGTAGAACTGTAACATCCAGGATTTAGGGGTTATGCATTTAGTGCATAGTGCAAGTGTTAGTGGGCTTGGTGTATGTTTGGATGTGTTTTAGGGGTTCCTAAAACTCTAGGATGAAAGAGAATGCTTTGGAAAATTATTAGATTTTAAGTTTAAAATGGGAGCTAGGCTAAGGAGGTCTTAAGAAAATTTGTAAGAACTTTTGGACATGAGATTGGGCTTGGTAAAGTGGCTTGAAGGCGCCACTTAGGGCCTTGGTAAGTGACGCCATATGCAGTGGGCAAGGGCCTTGGTTCGAGCAACGTGGGAAGCAGTGGGAGCCTTTATTTTTGCGTCAAGAGAGGGAGGAGTATTGGACGGCATGGGACTCTGAAAAGATGAGGATTAATACTTGATTTTCTTTTTAAATTTTGGCTAGGAAGGGGAGATAAAGGTTGGACTTGTTCAAATTATTTTGAAAGAGTAATAGGGAGAGAATATAGGAGGAAATTTTGGGATATGATAAGGAAGGAGGTAGTGGCCAAATGTGGGGTTCTTTTGGATGGCAAATTTGGCCATGTAGAGGGGATAAGTGCCGAATTTTAGTTGTGAGAGTGTCCATCCTTCTTTCCGAAATTTGTTAGTCATAAGAGTGCTCTCTTTTCTTCTTTTTCATTTGAAGCCGAATTCTCCCTTGTCACCATTGCCAAAATTCTTCAAACTCTTCTCTTCTTCTTTCTCTATTTGTTCTTGGCCGAATCTATACCTCTTTCCCAAGCTTCTTCTTTTATTTTGGTGTTAGCTGAATATTTTATCATCACTTGAAGCCATAGCCTAACCTTAAAGGGACCTTATTCTCTTTTCTTTGTTCAAAGCCTTGAAGCTGAAACCTTGATTTAGTTTATTTGTGGCTGAATTCTCTAAGCATTAAACTCCCTCCACTTTTGTGTTTTCTTTCTTCACCATTAGAGTGTCGAAATCCTTCTCTTTGGGATCTAGAAGCCGATTCTCTGTGGATGCTTGTATAGCGGTAAGTATTTCCTTCTTTAGGCAATCAGTTTTGTCTCATCTTCATAAGTATATCGAAAGCAATGATTAGGCCTTTGGTCTAAGGTTGGCCGAATGTCCTTTAAGGCCATAGTGATGTGTTCTTTTGTGTGTAGCCAAAGGAAGGGAGCATTAAAGGAGTCTTGCAGGATTCGACTACTCAAGGTAAGTGATATGTGCTATACGGACAAGGGTTATTTTCTCATGAATTATTGCTTAAAGCCGATTTTAACAGTTGGTTAGCAGGGATTTCGACAGGTTCATAGTTAAGTGGTAATTCAGGATTTCGGTAAGCAAGGTAAGTGGTTGATGGTATTCAGCCATAGGCCATATTTGGTATTAAGGTTAGCCGATTCTAACTTTGATGATTTAGGGGCAAATCGACAGGGTCAAAGGAGGAGACTCGGGTCTCGATTTGTTTTGGTAAGATGGTTAAGATTTAGTTTCTATTCGTTTAAGATCTTGTATTAATCGGTTTTGATTTAAGTATTGTTGATGGAGGCGAACATCAGTCAAGAAGGTAAAGGGATAGTCCCTATCCCTAAGTTTAAGAGGAGATCTGTTTGATTGTTCGGGATTGGCCACTGGGTGTGGGCGCAGCAGTAAGGGTGACTATAGGCGAGATAGTGGTAGTTTCGCTTAGTGATAACATCGGGATCGAGAGCGTAGTGCTTCAAGTTATCGGTGTGTGGTTAGCCTACTATTTTAGGGTTTATATGTTATACTTGTATGAGTTTTACGTATGCTAACAAGTGCGATGGTAATTATGAAACGGATACCCTTACGGGGTTATATCGATGATCAGTCAATTACAAATCGGTGAAAAGTGGTTATCAATGTGTATATGTGAATATGTTCATGAAAATATGGTTGAATGCGTCAACATGTACATGCATTACTCATCATGACGTTATTATATGTTGCATGTGCATGGGATGGGATATGAATGTGAAAGAAGGACAGGGTGTACTTCGAGTACGTGGTTTGATGTTAGCCATGAGCTACATCGAGGATTGGCGCTGACTGAGGTCACGTTGTGGATTACTTGTGATTAAGTTCACGTGGCTTGATGAGTGGCTCTATGCCTCATCGTGGTTGATATCGGCTGTGTGCCATATCGTGGTTTGATGAGTAGCTATGTGCCTCATCGTGGTTTGATGCTAGCTACGAGCTACATCGTGGACGGCATTAATTGCCAAATTGGTGTGTAGCGGTTGGAGGGTGATTTAGAAATCCCCTGGTGTGTGGTGGCTGGATACGGGGGTGTGTAGAGGATGGACCCTAGGTTGGGTTGGGTGCACTTTGCATGATTATGTGTTGCATTGTGGTTATTGATGTGGCTATGGGCCAAGCCCAATATGTGGAATCATGTGGTTAATTACATTATGATCCGATATGTGGTATGGATATGGGCCAAGCCCAAATTGTGATATTATGTGAATAAGTTGCCTTGTTATCTGTTATGTGGGTTGATATGTGGTTTGATATGTGGGAGGAATACAGTGGACTAATTGCACACTGAGTCTGTGTGACTCACCCAAATAATTATCAACATTGCAGGTGATACGTGATTCTTGGATCGGGTTTGAGTGGATACAAAGGTGGCCATGCAGAAGCTATATTTCATGCAGAAGATGTTTTATTTATTTTATGCGAATTAATATTAAGTATTTTTGAATAATTATTTGATGTAATAAGGGCCACTTAAAGTATTTGGACACGTTATTTATGATTTTGATGTTATATTACTTTTATTCAGAAACCGGAAATGATTTTAGGAATCGATTCATATTATTAAAGCCTATATTAAAGTTTTAAATCCGGGAATTTGTAACAACATGATTTTACTTAGAATTTTAAATATACAATGTTTTACAACCGACAACAAATTTTTATGTTTTCAACCGTAAGTCAAATCTTTTCGAACGTTTTACTCAGTCACATACCAGATCCGGTCAAGGCTCGTGGGCCAGGTTTGGGGGTGTTACACGAACTGTCTGTAATATCCCGCTAATCCCAAGAAGCTTCTAACTTCTGACACGTTCCTCGGTTGTTTCCTATCCACAATAGCCGATACCTTACTCGGGTCAACTCTGACACCATCAGCTGACACAATGTGTCCTAGGAATCCGACCTCTCGGAGCCAAAACTCACTCTTGCTAAACTTAGCATACAACTGCTTATCTCTTAAAGTTTGCAAGACAATTCTCAAATGTTCTTCATGATCGTTCTCAACCCGAGAATAAATCAATATATCGTCAATGAAGACAATCACAAACTTATCCATATCTGGTCAGAAGACACAGTTCATCAAATCTATAAAAATTACCGGTGTATTCGTCAAACCAAACGGCATAACCAAAAACTTATAATGGCCATACCTTGTCTGAACTACAGTTTTCTACACATCTTGCTCCTTCACTCTCAAATTATAATAACCAGACCTCAAGTCTATCTTGGAGAACACTGTAGCTCCCTTCAGTTGATCAAAAGATCATCAATCCTTGGTAAAGGATACTTATTCTTAACCGTCACTTTGTTAAATTTGTCTATAGTCTATACACAACCTCATAGACCCATCTTTCTTCTTTACAAATAATATCGGAGCACCCCACGGTGAGTAGCTCGATCTTGCAAAACCCTTATCTGTCAACTCTTGCAACTGAACTTTCAGTTCTTTCAACTCTAAAGGTGCCATTCATGCGGAGCAATCGAAATAGGTACCGTTCGGAACTAACTCAATCCCAAACTCAACCTCTCTCACTGGAGGCATTCCGGGTAACTCTTCCGGGAATACATTCATATACTCACATACCACTGGCACTGTTTCAAACTCTACTCCAACCTCTCGAGTATTCAACATAAAAGCAAGATAGGACTCACACCCTTTTCTCAAACATTTCTCAGCCACTAGGGAAGAAATCATCACTGGTAGACTATCTGATCCACCTCGAGTATTGCTTTCCACTATCTCTATTTGGATATCCGATTGAAGCATTCAAACGAGTATACAAATCTCGTGATTTCTTTGATGAAGATTGATATGGTTTACTCATCGATCTCTTTCTCGAATTTCTAACCTCGAAATCAGCTTTTCTCTTTTCTTTACCAAGTTCTTCGACTTTACAAGCTCTGTCAACTAGCACCCCAAATTCTTTTAACTCTAGAATCCCAACTAGCAACCTGATATCTTCGCTCAACCCATCTTCAAATCTTTTACACATAATCGCCTTAGTGGAAACACATTCTCAAGCTAATTTATTGAGTCTCACAAACTCTCTTTCATACTCGGTCACAAACATTCAACCATATTTCAGCTCCAGAAACTCTTTTCGCTTTTGATCAATAAACCATTGGCTGATGTATTTCTTTCTGAATTTGGCTTGAAAGAATTCCCAGGTAACTCTTTCTCTTGGTACCACAGATACCAAAGTATTCCACCATTGATACGCAATATCTCTCAAAAGTGATATGGCACATTTTACATATTCAGCTGGTGTGCAAGATAGTTCATTAAATACTCTGATCGTATTCTCAAGCCAAAACTCGGCTCTCTTAGGATCGTCATCAACTGTAGCTCTAAATTCTTCATCCCCATATTTTTGAATTCTATCAACAGGCGGCTTATTCAATCGTAAAGGTTCCAAACCTTGAGGAGCTACGGGGACCGGTTGAGGAATAGGTGGGGGTAGAGATTGTTAAGCAGCCGGATTTGTTCGAACAAACTCTGTGAACCACTCATTCATCATTTGGAAGAAGGCTTCCTTGGCCTCTCCTCCCTGACTACCTGATACGGGTCTCGACTCTCACATACGCTACGTTAGTCCTAGAATCGACTAAATCGCGGCTCTGAGACCAATAAATGTAACATCCCTCACCCACAATCAATGCCGAAATAGGGTTACGAAGCATTACCAGACTTATTATACAATTAAACATACATTTCAAATACATATTCAAATTTCATGTAATCATTATTCAACATCATTCTCATTGTCCCTAATACGAGCCTACGAAGCCCAAAACATGCATTCGGGGTGGTTCGGGATTAAACCAATAACACAGTAATTTTTTTAGAAAACTTAGAAAATTTCTCAAAATAAAGGGGACACACGCCTGTTTGGCCCGGCCGTGTGTCTCACACGGCCAAAGACACGCCCATGTCACGGGCCATGTGGACATTTGAAATGGGATCACATGGCCGTGTCCCAGTCCGTGTCTAACCCCGTGTAACTCCCTGACTTGGGTCACACAGCCAACCACACGCCCGTGTGACCATCCCGTGTGCCCTTCGAAATGGCCTCACATGCCCGTGTGCCAGGCCATGTGCTAGGCCGTGCAAAATCTATAGGGTATACTGACTTATGCCACACGGCCAAGTCACACGCCCGTGTGCTAGGCCGTGTGGAGCATACTGACTTGATTTCTAATTACACACTAGGGGAAGCATGGCCGTGTAACCTGACCGTGTGTCACACACGGCTAAGACACACGCCCATGTCTCTGCCCGTGTGGACAAAAATAGGCTATTTACCAAGCCATTTTGCCACCCAAATTGCATACACCTACACCAAACCAATTGGCACCAAAACATGACATAAATAGGCATTCATCCAATCTCAACTAAGCTTAATTCATGCTATATCAATACCAGCAATACAAGGTACACAAATACCACAATATGCCATTCAATTTCATACCAAAACTCATAATCTCAAATCATCAATAAGACCACATTCATTTAAGCATCATCTTGCCTAAAATAAAAAATATACCAATCTCAAATGTCAACCATTTAATACTCCAACTACCAACTCACAACAAGCATATAAATTGCAATTATACACAACATTTCAAAAGGCCCATTTCACATATATACAACCATCACCAAACATACCAAATTAAACCAAATCTCATGGCTACACATAACAAACGACATAACATTTACAAGCCAATTCAAATGGCTAAATTCATTACTATCATACATACCAAAATGACCATACTCCTATACATGCCTTATAACCAAATACATAGATTCAAAGTACCAAAGTGATAGCTTGATAGTGTGATGAGGTCTCCGACGATTCCCAAATCCGAGCTAGCTTTGATTTCACTATAAAACAGGGAAAAATAAACAATGTAAGCTATAAAGCTTAGTAAGCTCGTATGAAATAATAAGCAAAGCTCGCCATTCAATTACCATCCAAGAATATGAACATAACATACTACAAAACATTTAATCACAATGCTAACATATATTTAATCACATAATTAGCATGAAGTCACAACTTCCATAGATTCAATGCTTATATAGTTTCCGTACATACCTGTACTGATACATATTTATTTCTCACCATTTCATATCTTTGATATACCCGTTGAACCATTTGGAATACTATCGGATACTCGAGAATCATGCACCCTAAGTGCCACATATATAGCCGAACCTATCTCAATCTCATATCACATATAATGCTCCCTCTTGAGATATCAACGGGTCTGCTCACACAAGCTGATGGTCATGACGAAGCTACACGGTGCTGCTCACACAAGTTGACGAGAATCCGTAACACATTCTTGATAACTCAACCACCGGTAGGACATACGGACCAGCACCCAAATCACATAACCCCTAATGACATGTCATTTGTATCCTAATCTATTCCTAAGGTTCAACCAGGATTTCACATTTGCCGAATCGTCGTCAAATATATCCGCAAGTTCGTATTCATAATTTATGCAATATTAAAGCATTTAAAACACAATTATAACAATGCTTATTACATACGAACTTACCTCGATCGCTGAAACGATAGAATGGATCGACTTGTCCAAAACCTTGTTTTTCCCCCGATCTAAATCTGAATTTCGCTTTTCTTGATCTATATGTAATCAAATTTAACTAATTCAATAATCATTCTATTCAATTTAGTCTAAAATACACATTAAGGAAACTTTACACTTTTGCCCCTAATGTTTCAACATTTTTACAATTTAGTCCTTACCTCATAAAAGTACAAATTCATGCAATTTGGTCCCTACTCATCGTAGCTGAATTTCTATTATTAAAATAGCAGCTCATATTTTTTATTTATTTCAAAATTTAACCATAAAATTTTCATATTTCTCAATTAAATCCCTAAATGACAATTTTGTCAAAAATCACTTTACAAATGTTGTTTATCTAACAACAAGCATACATTTTCTATCATCAAACATCAAAATACACCTATATTCATCAATGGAAAAACCCTAAACCTTTAACAATTTTGCCAATTTGTCCCTGGGATAGCTAGATTAAGCTGCAACGATCTCAAAAACATAGAAATCATTAAAAACGGGACAAAAATGAACTTACATCAAGGATGAACCCTAGCCAAAATTTCAAGCTTCAAAAATGGTGTCTCCTTATTTTATTTTCGATGGTAGATAGAAACAACAAAGATGATGACCTTATTTTTAATTATTTTACTTAATTTACTTTATTAAATTACATTTTTAACCTTTAATTAAAACATTATAATTCACTTAAATGATGTCCATCTTTGTCCACTAACATTGACAATGGTCTAATTACAACATAAGGGCCTCTTCTTTAAAGTTCCATAGTTATTAGATCCTTTTAGCTAATAGAACACAAGTTTTACATTTTACACGATTTAGTCCTTTTTATCAAATTAAGCACTCAAACGATAAAATTTCTTAACGAAATTTTCACACAATCATATTATCATGCTGTAGACATTAAAATAATAATAAAATAATTATTTTGACCTCAGATTTGTGGTCCCAAAACCACTGTTTCGATTTGACTAAAAACGGGCTGTTACAGTTTTTAAGTTAAAGGATTTAATTAAAAGCATGTGAAATTTGGAAGGGTTTTATTGAAAACTTTTATAATTTTGGGTTGCTTTTATATGGTTAAAGGTTTGGTAAAAATTAAGTTTCTGAATTAATTGTAAAAATAAACTCATTTTAATATTAAGGACTAAACTGAATAAACTGTAAAAGTTTGGGGAAAATGTGAAAAATTGTAAATAGGAAATCTGTAACACCCCACATCCGTATTCAACGCCGGAATAGGGTTACGGAGCATTAACGAAATTACAACACTTTTAAACATACATTTCATATACTATTTATCAATTCAAATACAATTCAACCATAATCAATCATAGTGTCCCTTAAACGAGCCTACGAGGCCTTAAACATGCATTGGGAGTGGTTTGGGACTAAACCGATAACTCAGAAAATTTTTCAACACTTATAAAATTTTTCTACAAAATAGGGGACACACGCCCATGTGACAAGGCCGTGTGTCTCACACGGCCATCAGACACGCCCAAGTTATAGGCCGTATGAACATTCGAAATGGGAGCACATGGCCGTGTTCCGACCCGTGTCCTACCCCGTGTCCAAACAAGTGAGGTTACTGACTTGGGTGACACGGCCAACCACACGCCCATGTGCCCTTCGAAGTGACCACATACGCCCGTATGCCAGGCCGTGTGCTATACCGTGCCAAACCTGTAGGGTATACTGACTTATGCAACACGGCCAGTCACAGGCCCGTGTGCTAGGCCGTGTGCCAATTAGGGGGTATACTGACTTGTACCACACGGCCGATCACACGCCCGTGTGTGAGACCGTGTGGAGCATACTGACTTCACTTCAATTTCAACACTAGGGGACACACGGCCGTGCAACATGACCGTGTGTCACACGCGGCTGAGACACACGCCCGTGTCTCTGCCCGTGTGGACAAAAATAGGCTATTTACCAAGCCAATTTGCCACCCAAATTTGCATATACCTACACAACCAAAATGGCACCAATTCAAAGCATAAATAAACATCCAATTTAGCCACAATTAAGGCTAATTCATTCCATATCCAATACCAACATTCCAACATTTCTTATAACTTCAAATCTTACTCTATCAAAACATACCAAATTACATATACCAAACAACTAGTTAAACCTCACTTAACATACATCATTTTTACACCCATTCACAAATATGATACCAATTCCACAAATCATCCATTTCACTCTTATAATACCTATTACCAACAATCATCACAACCAACTCAATATACATAAGACTTAGGAATATATATTTGCACATGATTCAAACATACCAAATATACCAAATTTAGGCCATCACCCGTGACTATATATATACAAACCAAAATATAAACATTTACAATGCCAATTCATTTGGCCAACATAATCACCAAACATAAACAAAATGACTCAAAGTCCCTATACATGCCATATGACCAAACCATAAGTTCAAAAATACCAAAGTGACGGTTGGATAGTGTGACGATGTCTCTGACGATCCCCAAATCCGAGTTAGCTTTGAATTTACTATAAAACACGGGAAAAATAAACAAAGTAAGCTATAAAGCTTAGTAAGTTCGTACGAAATATGTTCAACAAATCATAATACACAAATCATCAATTTGTACTATTCAACATATAATTCATGATAACAACAAACCTTCATCATGCTTAATCATATGCTTATATGCAAATTCATAACTTCTTCTATTTGAATCTCATACTTTACATGTACATACCCGTACAAATTCATAATGAACTCATACCTTTTCGGAATACTGTCGAATACTCGATATTTCGCACACTAAGTGCCAATACATAGCCGAAGCTATTATAATCTCGCATACTAAGTGCCTTACAAAGCTGAAGCTATCTCGGTCTCGCACACTAAGTGCCATATATAGCCAAAGTTATTCCGAATCGCACACTAAGTGCCATATATATCTGAATCATCGTAAAATATGACTATAATCTCATATACACAATTTATGCATTATCAAAGTATTTAAAGCATAATTGTAACAATGCTTATAACATACGAACTTACCTCGAACGTAAAAACGATAACGCAGATCATCTAATCCGACACCTTGTTCTGCCCTCAATCTAGGTCTGAATTTCATTTTTCTTGATCTAAATATATTCAAAATTAACTCATTTTATCAACTATTTATTCAATTCAATCCAAAATATACATTAAGGCTATTTTACACATTTGCCCCTAAACTATCACATTTTTCACAAATTAGTCCTTATTACACAAAATCACAAATTTATGAAATTCAAGACTAACCCATGCTAGTCGAATTACCATTATGCCCCTATCAGCCCATATTTTTCATTTATTTCACATTTTAACCACTAACTTTACACATTTCTCAATTTAATCCCTAATTCACATTTTTACTCAAAATCACTTTACAAAACTTGTTTAACTATCAACAAACATTTAAAATCTATCATCAATCATCAAAACTCATACATATTCATCAATGGCAACATTCAAAATCTTTAACAATTTTTCAAATTAGTCCCTGGGCTAGCTAGTACTAGCTGCAACGATCTCAAAAACATAGAAATCAATAAAAAGGAGACAAAAATCGTACCTTAATTGACCAAAAATAGCTTAGCCGAATGAACCCTAAAGAAATGGGTTTCTTCCTCCTTCAAAATTGGCATAAGAAGATGAATGCCTTAAATTTTTGTGTTTTGTTTTAATTAAATTAACCTTTAATAATCAAATACCAAAATTGACCTTTAAATTAATTCAAAATTTCATTTATACCATGCCACTATCATCCACTATCATAATAGTGGTCTAATTACTACTTAAGGACCTTAAATTTGAGGTTCTATAGCTATTAGACACCTTTAGCTAATAGAACTCTACTTTTACACTATACGCGATTCAGTCCTTTTTATCAAATTGACCATTCAAACGATAAAATTTCTTAACAAAATTTTCACAAAATCACTCAATCATGCTGTAAGCATTAAAATAATAATAAAATAAATATTTTGACCTCAGATTTGTGGTCCTGAAACCACTGTTCTAATTTGTCCAAAAACGGGCTGTTACAAAATAGTTTGCATGAAATTGAATATTATATGAAGTTGAGGCTAATAAGTTGAAATAAACTATTTTATAGATCAAGAACAAGTAGATAATCGGGGAAAAGGGAAAGTTATTGACTAGTCCCTGAACCTTTACTATCTCTACAATCTAGCCCTGGTAAGTTCGTACGATTTAAATTAGAATAATTTGTAATATTATATCGAGTTGTGAATTATGATTTGTTGAATATTCGCATATATATATATATTTATATAATGCTATAAAAATAAAGTTAATTCAATGTGAGAAATGTAATTGATTTGTAAAATATTATGCGATTACTTGTATCGAGCCCGAATGAACATAGGATAGGATACAATTGGCATTCAAATAGGTTATATTTTGCACTGTACGAAATTGACTTGTGATGAGATGATGATTCTTAACTTGTTACTATCCATTGAATATACCTGTAACACCCCTTACCCGTATTTGACACCTAAACTGGGTACAGGGCATTACCGAACTTATCTTGCTTAATCATACAATATCAATCCATAAAAACTTCATGTCAAAATAAAAATTGTTCATTCGAGACCGTAATGTCCTTGTTATAGGCCTACGAGGATCTAAACTTGCACTCGGAATGATTCAGGACCAAACCGGAAACTTTTGAACACTTAGAAAAAATTTGACACAAAACAGGGCCACACGCTCGTGTGAAGGAAGGGACACGCTCGTGTAGCATATCACATGCCCGTGTTCCACACCCGTGTGGATTTATTTTTCAATTTGAACCTACAGGGGATTTCACATTGCCTGACACACACCCATGTCCATAGCCCGTGTCCCTCACACGGCCATGACACGCCTGTGTCTTCACTCGTGTGTGAAAACCTTAAGATTCTATTTATGACGTCAGCACCTCAATAAGGTCACACGGCCAAGGCACACACCCGTGTCCTTAGACCGTGTGTCGAATTGAATTCCTAATTTCAGGTGCAGACTTCAAACGGCCTGGGCACATGCCCGTGTCTTAGGCCGTGTCTCCCCTGCAGTTGAGACACACGCGGTAGTGTCTTAGCCCGTGTGTTTACTACTGGGTATTCTGACTTGCCAACCTAGCATGCAGGGGGACACACGGCTTATCAACACGCCCATGGGGCTGACCGTGTGTCTCACACGGCCTACACACACGCCCGTGTGTCTACCCATGTGGACAATTGTAAGGCTATCTACCAAGCCCATTTGCCTTCCTACAAAGCAACAATACTTATGCCATTTCAATGCAACATACATCAAGACTATAAAGCACTTCTAATACCCAAATTCAAGACATCCACACAAGCAGGTACTTCATGAGCTTCATCATTGAATATATAAACTTGTCAAGTATTGGTTAATTTCCAATGACTATTTACAAAATGAATTTAATAACATTAATAGCCACACATTGGCTAACAAATATGACATAACACAAAATAACCAAGTTCCTATACATGCCATACTCAAAATTAATCAAACTTTGCCATACCAAAGAGAAGTTGATAGTGTGATTCCAAACTCTGACGTCCTACGATCCTCGAGTTAGCTTGGCGATACTACAAGGAAAAGGGAAATGAGAGGGGTAAGCATAAGGCTTAGTAAGTTTACATGAAATAAATAGCAACTTAAATGCTCATAATGTCATCCATCCATTGCACTGAATAAAAACACAAAGTCTTAAGCACATTGCCATAACTTACTCATGTTTACTCTTACAATTTACATATCATGTCACTTGTCGTAAACATTTCTCGCGAGTTATTCACATGTACCTGTGTCACTTCATCACATGGCTTTAGCACATATCTCATCTCTATTGTAAGCTTGACTATTTACCCCATCGAATCACTTGGGATACTCGAAGATACATAATCATCATCATTCGCATAAATACGACCCCAATGCCACATCCCAGATGTGGTCTTACATGGGGTCACCTCTAGATGCCAATGCCATATCCTCGATATGGTCTTATACGGGATCTCATATTGATTGTCGATGCCATATCCCAGATATGGTCTTATACGATCTTCATATTCGATGCCGATGCCATATCCCAGATATGGTCTTATACGGAATCTCCATTCGGTGCCAAGGCCATGTCCCAAACATGGTCTTATACGGGACCTTACCAATCCCAATGATGATATCCTTTCAATTCTTAAAGTCCAACCGGGACTTCAACATCATTATTTTCATCATTTTCTCATTCAACATCATTACTCAATTTCATAGAATAAATATACATCTTTACTAATATCAAGCATTTTAAAACATAATAACATGACATTGAATTTATTTCACACAAACTTACCTCGATTTCAAAATAGGCCAATTTGCCGATCTAGTCCAATACCTTGCCTTTTCCTCAGTCAAGTTTAATTCCTCGTTCTTCTTGATCTATAATAATAAATTAGCTCATTTAATTACAACATTAATCATTACATTTCAATAATCATACTTTGGCAAAATTACCATTTTGCCCTTAGACTTTCACAATATGACGATTTTACACTTAGGCTCATAAATCGATTCTAATCGAATTTCCTCCTTTTACAAGCCTAGATGAACATTTTTTATTCTCATGGACTCATTATTTCACACATTTAACACCTATTTTATAACCTTTACAAAAAGGTCCTTTGAGGTGTTTTCATGGTAACACCTTTCACAAAAGTTGTTTATCTAACAACTAGGACTCATATTCTTCCATAAAAATGCAACAAACAACATAAATGCTCACATGGAAAAACCCTAGGTTTTCAACCATTTTGAAAAATAGTCCCCTCATTAGCTAGCTTAAGCTTTAGGTGTTCCAAAAGTACAAATATTATCAAGAAAGACCACTAAAATCACTTACTTGTAAGGAGAAAAGCTTGCTGAAATTTTTGAGCTCTCAAACCCCTATTTTGTTGCTAATTTTTTGGTGGAGAAGAAGAGAAGAAAAGATGATATCTTTCCTTTCTTTATTTTATTATAAAACATCAATTTAGTCCACCTAATTTCAACAACTTTGACCAAATTTTTACATGGTTTATCCCCTATGGCCGGCCACCCTATTTATAAGGGTCTAATTGCACTTTAAGGGCCTCCAATTAATATTCTATGGTTTTTAGACACCTTTAGCTTGTAAAATGGAACTTTCGCACTTTATGCAATTTAGTCCTTTTTCGCAATTAAACGTGCAATCACTAAAATTAAAGCACCAAATTTTCATGCACCTATATAATCATGCTTTAACTCATAAAATAAAATAAATTAAATTTCTCTAACCTAAGATTAATGGTTCTGAAACCACTGTTCCGACTAGCCCCTAAATCAGGCTATTACAATTCTCCCCCTAAAGGATTTTCGTCCTCGAAAATCTTACCAGTAAAAAGGTTGGGATATTGGTTTCTCATAACCTCCTCAGGCTCCCATGTAGCCTCTTCTACACCGTGTCTTTTCCATAGGACTTTCACAAGAGATATACTTTTGTTTCTCAACTGTTTGACCTCTGGTGCCAAAATTTTAACCGGTTTCTCACCATAAGTCATGTCTGGTCGAATTTCTACCTCTGATAGTACAATCACATGCGAAGGGTCCGAACGATATCGACATAACATAGACACGTGGAAAATATCATGAATCTTTTCCAACTCTGGTGGCAAATCCAAACGATAAGCTACCGGCCCTATCCTCTTGGAAATCTCATAAGGTCCGATAAAACGCGGTCTCAATTTGCCTTTCCGGCCAAATTTGAGGACCTTCTTCCATGGTGATACTTTTAACGCTTTATCACCGACTTGAAACTCAATCTCTTTCCGTTTCAAGTCTGCATAGGACTTCTGTCTATCTGAGGCAGCTTTTAAACATTCACGTATCACTTTTATCTTCTCTTCAGTTTTTTTGACTAAATCGACCCTGTGAATCTGACTCTCTCTGAGTTCAATCCAGTACAAGGGTGTTCGACACTTACGCCCATATAATGCCTCATAAGGCACCATCTTCAAACTCGACTGAAAGCTATTATTGTAGGCGAATTCCACCATTGGCAAATATTTCTCCCAATTACCTTGGAATTCCAAAACACAACATCGAAGGATGTCTTCAAGTATCTGAATTACTCTCTCCAATTGCCCGTCGGTCTGCGGATGGAAAGCTATACTAAACCTGAATTTTGTTCCTAAGGCTTCTTGCAACCTTTTCTAAAACCGTGACGTAAATCTCAGATCTCTATCCGAAATAATCGACAATGGTACTCCATGAAGTCTTACTATTTCTGACACATACAAATCTGCCAACTTATCAAGCGAATAATCAACCCGTACTGGTATGGAATGGGCTGACTTCGTAAGTCTATCGACCACGACCCATACGACATCTTTCTTTTTCAGTGTCAACGGTAAACCCGTCATGAAGTCCATAGTAATACAGTCCCATTTCCACTCGGGAACCATAATAGGCTGAAGTAGACCCGAAGGTACTTGGTGTTCAGCCTTCACTTGTTGACAAATTAGGCATCTCGATACAAACTCAGAAATGTCTTTCTTCATACTCCACCACCAATACCATTTATTCAAGTCATTAAACATCTTAATGCTGCCTGGATGTATAGACAAACATCCACTATGTGCTTCGTGCAAAATCTTTCGAATAAGCTCATCATCTCTGGGCACACAGACCCTATCTTGGAACATTAAACATCCATCAAGACTTATCCGAAAGTCCAACTCGACATTTGACTCACATAGAACTCTTTTAGTTTGCAAACCTCTGTCGCCTTTTTGAGCTTCACAAATTTCTTAGAGAAACATCGATCTAGCTCTCAACTCGGCTAGAATAGAACCATCATCTGACAAAGCTATTTGTGTATTCATGGCTCTTACTGCAAATAAGGATTTTCTGCTCAAGGCGTCGGCGACCATGTTCGCCTTTCCCGGATGGTAGTCAATCATTAACTCGTAATCTTTTATCAATTCTAACAATCTTTGTTGCCTTAAATTCAACTCCTTTTGAGTCATCAAGTACTCTAGGCTCTTATGATCAGTGAACACCCGACATTTCTCACCATACAAATGGTGTCTCCATATCTTTAGTGCAAATACAATTGCGGCTAACTCTAAATCGTGGGTCGGCTAATTCTTCTCGTGAGGCTTTAATTGTCTAGAGGCATATTCTATCTTCTTGTCCTCTTGCATGAGTACACAACCCAATCCATTTAAGGATGCATCACTATAAACCACAAATTCTTTTCCTGGTTCGGGTTGTACTAAGACTGGGGCCTCGGTCAACAATGCCTTCAATTTCACAAAACTCTGTTGGCACTTTCCTGTCCACTCAAACTTCACATCTTTTTGTAGTAGCTTCGTCATCGAAATAGCTATCATGGAAAATCCCTTGAAAAATCGTCTATAGTAGCCAGCTAGGCCCAGAAAACTCCTAACCTCGGTTACGTTCCTTGGCAATTTCCATTCAACAATCGCTGAAATCTTACTCAGGTCAACTCGAATACCGTCACCCGAGACAATGTGCCCCAAAAATCCAACTTCCTTAAGCCAAAATTCACATTTACTAAACTTGGAATATAATTATTTATCTCTCAAAATTTGCAGAACCGTTCTCAAATGCTCAGCATGCTCGTTCTCATCCCGAGAATAGATCAATATATCATCAATAAAGACTACAACAAATTTATCCAAATACGGCCGAAAGATACGATTCATCAAATCCATGAAAACTGCAGGGGCATTTGTTAAACCGAAAGGCATGACCAAAAATTCATAGTGACTATACCTTGTCTGGAATGCGGTTTTCGGCACGTCCGAATTTTTGACTCTCAACTGATAATATCCAGACCCCAAGTCTATCTTGGAAAACACCGTGGCTCCCTTCAATTGATCAAACAGATCATCGGTTCTTGGCAACGGGTACTGGTTCTTCACAGTTACCTTATTGAGTTGCCGATAATCTATACGTAACCTCATAGAACCATCTTTCTTCTTCACAAATAATACGGGAGCACCCCACGGAGAATAACTCGTTCTTGCAAAGCCTTTATCCGTTAACTCATGTAACTGTGCCTTCAATTCTTTTAGCTCGGTTGGAGCCATTCTGTATGGAGCAATAGAAATGGGGGCAATACCATGAGCTAATTCAATCCCAAATTCAATCTCTCTAACCGGAGGTAGCCCTGGCAATTCCTCTGGGAAAACATCCGGATACTCACATACTATGGGCACTGATTCAATTCTTAACTCAGTTTCTCTAGCATTCATCACAAAGGCAAGGTAAGCTTCGTACCCCTTTCTTAGATATTTCTGAGTCAACAAGGAAGATATCACTACTGGCAATCTGTCTTGCTCATCTGATTTTACACGAATAAGATCCCCGCTTTCACATTTTAACTCAATAAACTTCCTTCCACAATTCACTATCACATCATGAGTAGTTAACCAATCCATCCCAAGGATGACATCAAATTCATCAAACGACAATAACATGAGATTAGCCAGAAAGTAATGACCTCTAATCATCAAAGGACAATCTTTGCATACTCTATCAATTATCACACATTTTCCTAGGGGATTTGACACTCTTATTACAAATTCAGTAGATTCTACAGGCATGTTCATACTAGAGGCTAATTTCATGTAAATATACAAGTGGGTATATCCTGGGTCAATCAAAGCTATAACATGAGTATCATAGAGAGAAAATGTACCTGTGATTACGTCGGGGGAGGACGCCTCTTCTCGAGCGCGAATGGCATATGTTCTCGCCGGTGCTCTACCCTCAGCTCTTCCAGTCTGCTCTCTAGATGTATGCTTACTACTCATTTCATTTCTTGGGTTTCTTTGTGGCCTTCCTCTAGCAGTACTTCAAGGTCTTGTACTCTGAGGTTTCTCTTTTTCACCCACCTTGGGGCAATCTCTGATAATATGGTCTAGGGATCCACACTTGAAACAAGCTTTCTCGTTTGCTCAACACTCCCCGGGATGACGTCTGCCACACTGCGGACATTTCGGTCTACTTGGTAGAGCATTGCCAACACTAGCAACCGAAGTATTCTGAGCTTTAGACCCCGGGTACTGTCTTCCCTTATTTCTACTTGAAAATCCAGCTGAGGTGGCTGATCGAATAGTGAAATCTCTTGACTTCTTGGATGAGGATTGGAATGACTTGCCTAACTGTCTCTTCTTCGAGTTACGAGACTCGATTTCAGCCTTCCTTTTCTATTTAACCAGTTCCTCGGCCTTACAGGCTCTATCTACCAGCACCACGAATTCTTTTAGTTCTAGGACACCAACAAATAAACGGATATCCTCATTTAACCCGTCCTCAAACCTTTTTCACATAATAGCTTCTATCGATACGCACTCTCGAGCGTATTTGCTAGGCCTTATGAACTCACGTTCGTATTCAGTCACTGTCATTCAACCTTGCTTTAGCTCCAAGAACTCCTTTCTTTTCTGGTCAATGAACCTTTGACTAGTATACTTCTTCCGGAACTCCTCTTGGAAGAATTCCCAATTAACTCTCTCCCTTGGTACCACCGACACAAGGGTGTACCACCATTGATAGGCCGAATCTCTCAAGAGAGATACCACACACTTCATGCACTCTTCAGGTGTGCATGACAACTCGTCGAATACTCTGATGGTATTCTCAAGCCAGAATTCTGCCCTTTTCAGATCATCATCTTTACTAGCTCGAAACTCCTCAGCTCTTTATTTTCGGATCTTATCGACCGGAGGCCTTTCTCTTCTTACTACCTCTACCACTTGGGGAGCTACAGGAGTGGGCTGAGGAATAGGTGGGGGTGGAGGGGGTTGAGCATTAGGATTTGCTCGAATATATTCAGTCTACCAATTGCTCATCAAATGGAGAAAGACTTCTCGAGCCTCTTTTCCATGACCCAAAGTCTCGGGTCTACTTTCTACTAGCGCGGTCCTTTGCACGGGAGCCGGTGCATTACTTGCAGCACCATCGGCCGCAGCTCTGTCGGGATCCATTTACTATATTAAAACACAATTTGAATCGTCAGGAGTCGTCACACTATCATTATGTAAATACTCATATGTATGGCATGTATAGCTAGACTCATACTTCCGCTACGTTAGTCTGAGAATTGACTAAACAGTAGCTCTGATACCACTAAATGTAACACCCCTTACCCGTATTTGACACCTAAATCAGGTACGAGACATTACCGAACTTATCTTTCTTAATCATACAATATCAATCCATAAAAACTTCATGTCAAAATAAAATTATTCATTCGAGACCGTAATGTCCTTATTATAGGCCTACGAGGATCTAAACTTGCACTCGGAATGATTCAGGACCAAATCAGAAACTTTTGAAGACTTAGAAAAAATTTGACACAAAACAGGGCCACACGCCCGTGTGAAGGAAGGGACACGCCCGTGTAACATATCACATGCCCGTGTTCCACACCCGTGTGGATTTATTTTTCAATTCAAATCTATAGGGGTTTTCACATTGCCTGACACACACCCGTGTCCATAGCCCGTGTCCCTCACACGGCCATGACACGGTCGTGTTTTCACTCGTGTGTGAAAACCTTGACATTCTTTTTATGATGTCAGCACCTCAATAAGGTCACACGGCCAAGGCACACGCTCGTGTCCTTAGACCGTGTGTCGAATTGAATTCTTAATTTTAGGTGCAATCTTCACACAGCCTGGGCACATGCCCGTGTCTCCCACACAGTTGAGACACACAGCCGTGTCTCAGCCCGTGTGTTTACTACTGGGCATTCTGACTTGCCAACCTAGCATACAGGGGGACACATGGCTTATCAACACGCCCATGAGGCTGACCGTGTGTCTCACACGGCCTAGACACATGCCCGTGTGTCTACCCATGTGGACAATTGTAAGGCTATCTACCAAGCCCATTTGCCTTCCTACAAAGCAACAATACTTATGCCATTTCAATGCAACAAACATCAAGACCATAAAGCACTTCTAATACCCAAATTCAAGACATCTACACAAGCATGTACTTCATGAGCTTCATCATTGAATATATAAACTTGTCAAGTATTGGTCAATTTCCAATGACCATTTACAAAATGAATTTAATAACATTAATAGCCACACATTGGCTAACAAATATGACATAACACAAAATAACCAAGTTCCTATACATGCCATACTCAAAATTAATCAAACTTTGCTATACCAAAGAGAAGTTGATAGTGTGATTCCGAACTCTGACGTCCTGCGATCCCCGAGTTAGCTTGGCGATACTACAAGGAAAAGGGAAATGAGAGGGGTAAGCATAAAGCTTAGTAAGTTTACATGAAATAAATAGCAACTTAAATGCTCATAATGTCATCCATCCATTGGACTGAATAAAAACACAAAGTCTTAAGCACATTGCCATAATTTACTCATATTTACTCTTACCAATTACATATCATGTCACTTGTCGTAAACATTTCTCGTGAGTTATTCACATGTACCTGTGTAACTTCATCACATGGCTTTAGCACAAATCTCATCTCTATTGTAAGCCTGACTATTTACCCCATTGAATCACTTGCGATACTCGAAGATACATAATCACCATCATTCGCATAAATACGACCCCAATGACACATCCCAGATGTGGTCTTACATGTGGTCTCCTCTAGATACCAATGCCATATCCCATATATGGTCTTATACGGGATCTCATATTGATTGTCGATGCCATATCCCAGATATGGTCTTATAAGATCTTCATATTCGATGCCGATGCCATATCCCAGATATGGTCTTATACGAAATCTCTGTTCGGTGCCGAGGCCATGTCCCAGACATGGTCTTATACGGGACTTTACCAATCTTTATGATGATATCCTTTCAATTCTTAAAGTCCAACCGGGACTTCAACATCATTATTTTCATCATTTTCTCATTCAACATCATTACTCAATTTCATAGAATAAGTATACATCTTTACTAATATCAAGCATTTTAAAACATAATAACATGACATTGAATTTATTTCACACAAACTTACCTCGATTTCAAAATAGGTCAATTTGCCGATCTAGTCCGATACCTTGCCTTTTCCTCGGTCAAGGTTAATTCCTCGTTCTTCTGGATCTATAATAATAAATTAGCTCATTTAATTACCATATTAATCATTACATTTCAATAATCATACTTTGGGAAAATTACCATTTTATCCTTAGACTTTCACAAAATGACAATTTTACCTTTAGGCTTATAAATCAATTCTTATCGAATTTCCTCCTTTTACAAGCCTAGATGAACATTTATTACTCTTACGGACTCATTATTTGTAACATCCCGATTTAGGGCCTAGTCAGAATAGTGGTGCGATACCACAAATCTGAGGTATATGAATGAGTTTTTGAGGTTTATGTTATGTATGCATGCTAGTGTGAAAGTTTTATGAAGCAATTTTGTGAAATTGCGGTTGAATTGTCCAAAAAAACTAAATTACAAAAGTTGTAAATTGTGAGATTCTAGAAGCTATTTGTGTGAAATAGCTTTAGAATATTAATTAGAGGTCCTTAAATAGAAAATTTCCCAATTTCTATTTTTTGGACAAATTTGGGCATGGATGAGTTAAAATAGAAAGTTTATCAAAAAGGGCATTTTGGTCATTTAACAATTAAGTGATTAAAATAAGAGAAAAGATGACAAAATTCACTCATCTTCTTCTCCAAGGCTGCCGAAATTTTCAAGAGCCATCGTTAGGGTTCTTCAAAAATTTTAAGCTTGCTAGTAAGTGCATCTAGCCTTGTTTTTTATATTCTTTCTATTTTTGAAGTCCTTGTTGCTTGAGTAAGCTATTTCTAGCTATTTGATGAGCTATGATGGATGTTCAAAAATGTGGCCATGTATGACATGCATGTATTTTGATGTTTTATGGAAGATTATGAAAGCTTGATGTAGTAGAAACATCTTTTGCTAAATGAGTTTCCATAGAAAATGCATGTAGGGACTAGTTTGTAAAAATCTTGAGTTTGGTCATACTTGTGTGTTGTGATGAGAATTGATGATTGCTTTAGTTGATTAAGTGATTCGGCTAAGCACGAAAGGTTAGAAAGTTGAATAAAAAACACTTTACGAGCCTTGGGGGCAATAGTGTAATTATGAGAAAGATTTGGGGCAAAAGAGTAATTTTTCCAAAGTATGAGATGTGGGTCATTTTGGTCAATGTGTGTATTGAATAAGCTGATTTATTCAATATAGATCAAGAAAGACAAAGCCCGGATCGAAACCGAGGCAAGAGCAAAGTGGTGGACTAATTTCACGTTTCTATACTTTTGAGTATCGAGGTAAGTCTATGCATAAATAATGCATTCATACTTACAAATTGTTAATTCTAGATAGTGTATAGCACGGTTGAGAATGATTGAGAACCTATGTGGTTCAAGTGAAATGAATGGATGAATGATTAAGTAAGTAGATTTGTGAATGTGTTGTGATAATGCTAAATGGTGGGCTAAGTGCGATACCATCCTAATGCATATTAACGATGAGCTGGCTATGTGCGATGCTATTGTTAGGTATATTATCTGATGGGCTATGTGCGAAAGCACTATGAATACCCAGTTGGTAGGCTAAGTGCGATACTACCTTATTAATTGATTGTGGTGGGCTTAGTGCGGAACCACCGAAAGATTTGTTGTGTGGATGTGATAGTCAGGAGAATAGCTGTGTGGAAGTATTATTGAGAAATAATGATGTGTGTTATATTGTGTAAATGTGATATTGAATGCAGGGGTGCATGTCAATGGTTATGAGTAAGTGACTCATGATGTGTTGAAAATGTGGTAAGGGATAGAAAGAGTAAGCATAGTAGTACATTATATGTTAGTATATTGCTAATTGTTGATTAGCTTATACTATGTTGCTTAATTGTTTATGTGTGCACTTACTAAGCTCAAAGCTTACTCTCTTTCTTTTCCTTTGTCTTATAGAGCAAAAGTGTTGAATCGAGATACGAGGATCAATTGGAAGATCACCCAAACTATCAGCACACTCTGGTACATTAGACTCAATGTTTTGTATATGGCATGTATAGGGGCTAGACAAGTTAGTGAATTTTGTTGTATATGGCTACGATGTGTTGGCCTTTAGATGGATAATCTATTTTGTATAATGCCATAGTTGTTAGCACTTTATTATATGAAAAGATGTAGTTATCTATGTGAGATTGTAAGATTTTGAGTTGATTATGGATTTGTTGAATGAGTGCATGATTGTGTATGCTAGAAGGGTGAAAAATAACTTGGCAAATGGCTTTGTTCTTGTCCATGTGGATAGACACACGGGCGTGTGTCTAGGCCATGTGTGACACACGACCAGCCCACGGGCGTGTGACTCAGCCGTGTGTCCCCTGCATGTTAGTATTTTAAATCAGAATAGACCATGGACTAGTCACATGGGCATGTGCCTAGAACGTGTGTGTTAATCAGTGTTGGCCATGGGCTAGCCACACGGGCGTGTGTCTAGACTCTAGGCCGTGTTAAGGTGGTCAGTGTGCACACGAGCGTGTTCCCTAGCCGTGGGGCATTGGCAGAATGCTTGATTTTTCATGCACGGGTAGTGACCATGGGCGTGTGTGACATCCACGGGCGTGTCAAATCTTACACGGGCGTGTGAGCCCTGTTTAGATAGAAAAATTTTAAGGTCGTAAGAGTTTTCGATATAGTCTTGAGAGCCCTCGTGTGGTTGAGAGAGGCCTCGTAAGTCAGGACTGAGGTTGTTGTGATGGCCAAAGAGAGTAGTCATGTGATGCCTAAGTGGCGATCTAGAGAATTTTTTTACGGTAACGCCTCGTGCCCGATTCCGATGTTGAATACGGGTAAGGGGTGTTACATTTAATTGTATCAAAGCTATGGTTTAGTCGGTTATAGGACTACCGTAGCGGGTGTAAGAGTCTAGTTATACATGCCATAAGTGTACAATGATAGTGTGGTGGCTTCTGATGATTTTAAATCTTGTTTTATATAGAATACGGATTCTGATCCATTGACTGCTGATGAAGCAGCTAGTAATGCACCGGCTCCTGCGCAAGGAACCGTGCCTGTTCAAAGTGGACCCGAGGCTAGGGGTCAAGGGGAAGGGGCTGGAGAAGCCTTTCTCCAAATGATGAGCAATTGGTACTTGGATTATGTTCGAGCGAAACCTAATGCTCAACCTCCTCCACCTCCTCCTCCTATACCTCAGCCAATTCCTGTGGCTCCTCATGGTATTGATGTAGTGAGGATATCGAAACCCCCGGTAGATAAGATTAGAAAACACGGGGCTGAGGAGTTTAGAGCTAAGGTTGATGATGACCCGGAGAGGGCAGAGTTCTGGTTAGAGAACTCGATGAGAGTATTCGATGAACTCTCTTGTACTCCTGAAGAGAGCTTGAAGTGTGTCGTATCCTTGTTGAGGGACTCGGCATACCATTGGTGGAAGACGTTGACGTCATTGGTCCCGAGAGAGCGGTTGACGTGGGACTTCTTTCTGGAAGAGTTCTGGAAGAAGTATATAAGCCAGAGGTTTACTGATCGGAAAAGGAAGGAATTCCTTAAGTTGAAGCAAGGAAGAATGTCAGTAACAGATTATGAGCGTGAGTTGGTTAGGCTCAGCAAATACGCTCAATAATGTCTGTCGTCAAAGACCATGTTGTGTAAGAGGTTCGAAGATGGACTGAATGAGGACATCAAACTCCTAGTGGGTATATTGGAGTTGAAAGAATTTGTGGTGTTGGTCGAAAGGGAAAGTAAGGCCGAAGAGTTGAGTACAGAAAAGAGAAGGGCTGTGAGTGAAGCCCAAGATGCTAGAAAGAGGTCGATGGGCAAGTCGTATCAAGCCCAGTCGAAAAGGTCCAAGGAAGTGAGTCCTAGGACGACAGTGCCAGTGGGTTATTCGCATCGAGACTTGGGCAATACTCATTCGAGTTCGAGAGTCCAAGCTACCTCGATGGAAAGTGTGGGCAATCCGAAGAGCAAACCGGAATGTCCAAGTTGTGATAGATATCACACCGGAGAGTGTTGGGGTAACAATCGAAACTATTATAAGTGTGGTTCCCCCGACCATTTTATCTGAAATTGCCCCGAGAGGAATGATAAAGAAGAGAAGTAAGAGATGAGATTCAATGATGTGTCTGCAAGGGGTAGACCACCAAGGAACCCGAGAGGTAGGAATAGTGGTAGAGGTGCATCTAGAGACTCTGCCGTGAGACCGGAGGGTCGGGCACCTGCGAGGATGTATGCCATTCGCGCTTGCGAAGAGGCATCCTCCCCTGATGTAATAACGGGTACTTTTTCTCTCTTTAACACCCTTGTTATTGCTTTAATAGATCTAGGGTCTACTCATTCTTATATTTGCATGAGATTGGCATCTAGTTTGAGTATGACTGTTGAGTCTACGGACTTTATGGTTAAGGTGTCAAACCCGTTAGGTAAGCATGTGTTAGTGGACAAGGTGTGTAAGAATTGTCCTTTGATGATTGAGAGTCATTGCTTTCTGGCAAACCTAATGTTGTTTCCGTTTGATGAGTTTGATTTGATCCTAGGCATGGATTGGTTGACTACCCATAGTGTCTTAGTGAACTCTGGTAATAAGTTTATTGATTTGAAATGTGAGAGTGGAGATGTGGTTCGGGTTGAATCAGGTGGATCGGATAGTCTACCAGTGATGATTTCTTCCTTAGTGGCTGATAAATTCTTGAGAAAAGGGTGTGAGTCCTATCTTACTTTTTTGTTGAATACTCGAGAGGTTGGAGTAGAGTTTGAAATAGTGCCAGTGGTTTGTGAGTATCCGGATGTATTCCCGGAAGAGTTACCTGGATTACCTCCAGTGAGAGAGGTTGAGTTTGGGATTGAGTTAGTTCCGGGAACGGAACCTATTTCGATCGCTCCGTATAGGATGGCACCTTTAGAGTTGAAAGAACTAAAGGTTCAGTTGCAAGAGTTGACAGATAAGGGTTTTGCAAGACCGAGCTACTCACCGTGGGGTGCTCCGGTATTGTTTGTGAAGAAGAAAGACGGGTCTATGAGGTTGTGTATAGACTATAGACAACTTAACAAAGTGACGATTAAGAATAAGTATCCTTTACCAAGGATTGATGATCTTTTGATCAATCAAGGGAGCTACTGATGTTCTCCAAGATAGACCTGAGGTCTGGTTATTATCAGTTGAGAGTGAAAGAGCAGGATGTGTTGAAAACTGCATTTCGGATGAGGTATGGCCATTATGAGTTTTTAGTTATGCTGTTTGGTTTGACGAATGCACCGGTGATTTTTATGGATCAGATGAACCGTGTTTTCAGACCATATGTGGACAAGTTTGTAGTTGTCTTCATTGACGACATATTGATCTATTCTCAGGATGAGAACGATCATGAAGAACATTTGAGAATTGTCTTGCATACTTTAAAAGATAAGCAGTTGTACGCTAAGTTTAGCAAGAGTGAGTTTTGGCTCCGTGAGGTCGGATTCCTAGGACACATTGTGTCGGGTGATGGTGTTAGAGTTCACCCGAGTAAGATCTCAGCTGTTGTGGATTGGAAACCGCCGAGGAACGTGTCAGAAATCAAAAGTTTCTTGGGATTAGTAGGATACTACAGACGTTTCATAAAAGGGTTCTCTGTGATTGCTACCCCGGTGATGAAACTGTTGCATAAAGATGTCAAGTTTGAATGGACTGAGACATGTTAACAGAGTTTCGAGAGATTGAAGACATTATTGACTGAGGCACCGATTTTGGTTCAACCAGAATCGGGGAAAGAGTTCGTGGTTTACAGTTATGCATCGTTTAATGGTCTCGGTTGCGTGTTGATGCAAGAGGGTAAGGTAGTCGCTTATGCCTCGAGAATGTTGAAACCGCACGAGAAGAATTATCTGACTCATGATTTGGAATTGGCTGCGATTGTTTTCGTGTTAAAGATTTGGCGACATTACTTATATGGTGAGAAGTGCCGAATCTTTACGGATCACAAGAGTTTGAGATATTTGATGGATCAGAAGGATCTAAATTTGCGACAGAGACGGTGGCTTAAGTTGTTGAAAGACTATGAGTTAGTCATTGATTACCACCCGAGAAAAGTGAATGTGGTTGCGGATGCCCTGAGTAGGAAATCCTTGTATACTCTAAGAGTTATGAGGATGAGTTTGGCATTGTCTGATTATGGTGCTATTCTGGCAGAGTTGAGAGCTAAGCCACTATTTGTTCAACAGATATGTGAAGCTCAGAGAAATGACAGTGAGATGTCAGCCAAAAGAGATAAGCGTGAGTTAGAAAGTGATTCTGATTTTCGAGTAGGCTCGGATGGTTGTTTGCTGTACCGTGACAGAATTTGTGTACCTAGAGATGAGGAGTTAATCCAAAAGGTTTTGCATGAGGCCCACAGTGGATGTTTGTCAGTACATCCGGGCAGTACGAAAATGTACAATGACTTGAAGAAGTCTTATTGGTGGCCGAGTATGAAAAGGGATATTATAGAGTTCATGACAAAGTGCCTGATTTTTCAACAAGTGAAAGCTGAGCATCAAGTGCCTTCGGGATTGCTTCAGCCAGTGATGGTACCCGAATGGAAGTGGGATCGAGTTACCATGGATTTTGTGATGGGGTTGCCGATGACTCTGAAAAAGAGGGATGCTGTGTGGGTTGTTGTGGATAGACTAACGTAGTCGGCTCACTTTATTCCAGTACGTGTTGATAATTTCCTGGATAAGTTAGCTGAGTTGTATGTTACAGAGATAGTGAGGTTACATGGTGTACCTGTGTCTATAATATCGGATAGGGATCCGAGGTTCACTTCAAGGTTTTTGAAGAGGTTGTAAGAGGCTTTGGGAACAAAGTTCAATTTCAGTACTGCGTTCCATCTGCAAACCGATGGTCAGTCTGAAAGAGCGATTCAAGTTTTCGAAGATATGCTTCGATGCTGTGTGTTAGAATTCGAGGGTAGTTGGGAGAGATATCTACCTTTAGTCGAATTTGCTTACAACAACAGTTATCAGTCAAGTATACGGATGGCTCCGTATGAGGACCTGTATGGTCATAAGTGTCATACTCCTTTGTATTGGACCGAGCTTAGTGAGAAGCGGATCCATGGGGTCGATCTAGTAAAAGTGACCGAGGAGAAAGTGAAAATAATCCGTAATAGTTTGAAAGTTGCCTCGGACAGATAGAAGTCGTACGCAGATCTGAAAAGAAAAGAATTTGAGTTTGAAGTGGGCGACAAAGTGTTTTTGAAAGTATCCCCATGGAAGAAGATTATGAGATTTGGACAAAAAGGAAAATTGAGTCCAAGATTCACAGGGTCGTAAGAGATTACAGATAGAGTTGGGCCAGTAGCATACCGATTGGCTTTACCGGTAGAGTTGGAAAAGATTCATAATGTGTTCCATGTGTCGATGTTGCGACGGTATCGCTCCGATCCTTCACATGTGATTCCTTCGACGGAAATTGAGATAAGACCGGATATGCCTTATGATGAAGAGTCGATTAAGATCTTGGCCCGAGAAGTGAAACAGTTAAGAAATAAGAGCATAGCACTAGTGAAAGTGTTATGGCAGAAGCACGGTGTGGAAGAGGCTACGTGGGAAACGGAAGGAGCTATGAGAGAGCAGCATCCAAACCTCTTTGCTGGTAAGATTTTCGGAGGCAAAAATCTCTAAAGGGGGGAGAGTTGTAACATCCCGATTTAGGGCCTAGTCGGAATAGTGGTGCAAGACCACAAATCCGAGGTATATGAATGAGTTTTTGAGGTTTATGTTATGTATGCATGCTAGTGTGAAAGTTTCATGAAGCAATTTTGTGAAATTACGGTTGAATTGTCCAAAAGGACTAAATTGCAGAAGTTGTAAAATGTGAGATTCTAGAAGCTATTTGTGTGAAATAGCTTTAAAATATTAATTAGAGGTCCTTAAATAGAAATTTTCCCAATTTCTAATTTTTGGACAAATTTGGGCATGGATGAGTTAAAATAGAAAGTTTATCAAAAAAGCGCATTTTGGTCATTTAACAATTAAGTGATTAAAATAAGAGAAAAGATGACAAAATTCATTCATCTTCTTCTCCAAGGCTGCCAAAATTTTCAAGAGCCATTGTTAGGGTTCTTCAAAAATTTCAAGCTTGCTAGTAAGTGCATCTAGCCTCGTTTTTTATATTCTTTGTATTTTTGAAGTCCTTGTTGCATGAGTAAGCTATTTCTAGCTATTTGATGAGCTATGATGGATGTTCAAAAATGTGGCCATGTATGACATGCATGTATTTTGATGTTTTATGGAAGATTATGAAAGCTTGATGTAGTAGAAACATCTTTTGCTAAATGAGTTTCCATAGAAAATGCATGTAGGGACTAGTTTGTAAAAATCTTGAGTTTGGTCATACTTGTGTGTTGTGATGAGAATTGATGATTGCTTTAGTTGAGTAAGTGATTCGACTAAGCATGAAAGGCTAGAAAGTTGAATAAAAATCACTTTACGAGCCTTGGGGGCAATAGTGTAATTATGAGAAAGATTTGGGGCAAAAGAGTAATTTTTCCAAAATATGAGATGTGGGTCATTTTGGTCAATGTGTGTATTGAATAAGCTGATTTATTCATTATAGATCAAGAAAGACAAAGCCCGGAGCGAAACCGAGGCAAGAGCAAAGTGGTGCACTAATTTCATGTTTCTATACTTTTGAGTATCGAGGTAAGTTTATGCATAAACAATGCATTCATACTTACAAATTGTTAATGCTAGATAGTGTATAGCATGGCTGAGAATGACTGAGAATCTATGTGGTTCAAGTGAAATGAATGGATGAATGATTAAGTAAGTAGATTTGTGAATGTGTTGTGATAATGCTAAATGGTGGGCTAAGTGCGATACCATCCTAATGCATATTAACGATGAGCTGGCTATGTGCGATGCTATCGTTAGGTATATTATCTGGTGGGTTATGTGCGAAACCATTATGAATACCTAGTTGGTAGGCTAAGTGCGATATCACCTTATTAATTGATTGTGGTGGGCTTAGTGCGGAACCACCGAGAGATTTGCTGTGTGGATGTGATAGTGAGGAGAATAGCTGTGTGGAAGTATTATTGAGAAATAATGATGTGTGGTATATTGTGTAAATGTGATATTGAATGCAGGGGTGCATGTCAATGGTTATGAGTAAGTGACTCATGATGTGTTGAAAATGTGGTAAGGGATAGAAAGAGTAAGCATAGTAGTACATTATATGTTAGTATATTGCTAATTGTTGATTAGCTTATACTATGTTGCTTAATTGTTTATGTGTGAACTTTCTAAGCTCAAAGCTTACTCTCTTTCTTTCCCTTGTCTTATAGAGCAAAAGTGTTGAATCGAGATACGAGGATCAATTGGAAGATCGCCCAAACTATCAAGACACTGGTACATTAGACTCAATGTTTTGTATATGGCATGTATAGGGGCTAGACAAGTTAGTGAATTTTGTTGTATATGGCTATGATGTGTTGGCCTTTAGATGGATGATCTATTTTGTATAATGCCATAGTTGTTGGCACTTTATTATATGAAAAGATGTAGTTATCTATGTGAGATTGTAAGATTTTGAGTTGATTATGGATTTGTTGAATGAGTGCATGATTGTGTATGCTAGAAGGGTGAAAAAGAACTTGGAAAATAGCTTTGTTCTTGTCCATGTGGATAGACACACGTACGTGTGTCTAGGCCATGTGTGACACACGGCCAGCCCACGGGCGTGTGACTCAGCCGTGTGTCCCCTGCATGTTAGTATTTTAAATCAGAATAGACCACGGACTAGTCACACGGGCGTGTGTCTAGAACGTGTGTGTTAATCAGTGTTGGCCACGGGCTAGCCACACGGGCGTGTGTCTAGACTCTAGGCCATGTTAAGGTGGTCAGTGTGCACCACGGGCGGAGAGCACGGGCGTGTTCCCAAGCCGTGGGGCATTGGCAGAATGCTTGAGTTTTCATGCACGGGTAGTGACCATGGGCGTGTGTGACATCTACGGGCGTGTCAAATCTTACACGGGCGTGTGAGCCCTGTTTAGCTGGAAAAATTTTAAGGTCGTAAGAGTTTTCGATATAGTCTCGGGAGCCTTCGTGTGGTTGAGAGAGGCCTCGTAAGTCGGGACTGAGGTTGTTGTGATGGCCAAAGAGAGTGGTCATGTGATGCCTAAGTGGTGATCTTGAGGATTTTTTTTTACGGTAACGCCTCGTGCCCGGTTCTGGCGTTGAATACGGGTAAGGGGTGTTACATTATTTCACACATTTAACACCTATTTTATAACCTTTACAAAAAGGTCATTTGAGGTGTTTTCATGGTAACACCTTTTACAAAAGTTGTTTATCTAACAACTAGGACTTATATTCTTCCATAAAAATGCAGCAAACAACATAAATGCTCACATGGAAAACCCTTAGGTTTTCAACCATTTTGCAAAATAGTCCCCTCATTAGCTAGCTTAAGCTTTTGGGGGTTCCAAAAGTACAAATATTATCAAGAAAGATCACTAAAATCACTTACTTGTAAGGAGAAAAGCTTGCTGAAATTTTTGAGCTCTCAAACCCCTATTTTGCTGCTAAATTTTTGGTGGAGAAGAAGAGAAGAAAAGATGATATCTTTCCTTTCTTTATTTTATTATAAAACATCAATTTAGTCCACCTAATTTCAACAACTTTGACCAAATTTTGACATGGTTTGTCCCCTATGGCCAGCCACCCTATTTTTAAGGGTCTAATTGCAGTTTAAGGGCCTCCAATTAATATTCTATGGCTTTTAGACACCGTTAGCTTGTAAAATTGAACTTTCGCACTTTATGCAATTTAGTCCTTTTTCGCAATTAAGCGTGCAATCGTTAAAATTAAAGCACCAAAATTTTCATGCACCTATATGATCATGCTTAACTCATAAAATAATATAAAAAAAATTCTCTGACCTCAGATTAATGGTTCTGAAACCACTATTCGGATTAGCCCCTAAATCGGGCTGTTACAATACCGGAGTCTAGCATTTCTTGCGGATTACCGTGTTACATTTACAGTGATTTTGATGTGTTATCGGGGTGGATGTAAAGCCTTTAAGAGCGGCATTTGGTGCTCAGGTGTGTTCCGGAGGGATGCTAGCCTATGGGCTAGGCACTTCGTGCCCATTTATGTTCTCGGTTGGTTTGGCTCGTTTAAGCGTTCTATTGTGTTCTAGATGGTTAACCGCAGACCCGAATCAATTTATATCGTTCATCTGGCATGTTTTCAATGGTTAAATGATTCATTATTTAATCTTATCAATGTCTACATGATTTTCTAAATGTATAAATGAACTGGTATTGACTTATCTAGTTTAATTGTACTGATTATACAATATGTGTATAAACATAAAGACTCATCTGTTGAATGGTTGTGGTTGATAGGATTATTGTTTATTATTGTCTGTATAATTGATATGTTTATAAAGTAAGTCTGATAGTTTTGACCATTGAACTTACTAAGCTCTATTTAAGCTTACTTGTGTCATTTTTCTTGTTTCTTTGTAGATAACGTTTTGTGGAATCAGGCTACCGGATCAACCTGAAGATCACACTATCTAGATATCTATCAGTAGATTTTTACATGTTTACCTTTGGGTTATATGGTCTATATGTAGAAGATTTGGCCATTCTGGGTTATGTCACTTATGAGTGGATAGATTGTGGTAGAATTGAACATGAATGGAAGGTATGAATTGGTAACTTTAGCATGTGTTTAAAGTATGAATTTTTTAGATTTGAATGTGAATTGGTTGGTGTATAAAATGTGGTGCCATTGAGGGCATATTGGTTAGGCACTTAGGTTGTATGTTTTGGTATGCTTTTAGCTTGATTGAATGTGTTTTGAAAGTATATGAATGCTTGTTTTTTGTTTGGCTTGCCACCTAAGAAATTGGCTTAGTTTGTCTTGTTTTGGAAGCGATTTTAGGTGCACACGGGCTGTCACACGGCCGTGTGCCACACACGGTCACACCACACGGTCGTGTGGACTATTTAATTTTGATGAAAGTTTATCACACACGGTCACAAGTTGTTACACGATCTAAAGACACGGCCGTGTGACCATATTTTGATTTGTAAATGAGTAGGCACACGAGCTGCAACATGGTCGTGTGACCCAAATTTCGAATTGTACATAGTTTGGCCACATGGTCGTGTGACCCTTGTTTCCAAATTTTTCACATTTTTCCATATTTTTTTCTATTTTGTTTCAAATTAGTCCTTAATTGTTTTCAAACCATTTTTAAGGTCTCGTAAGTTTGATTTAAGGCCTATAAGTGTATTTCATTTATGCTTAATATGTGGATTGAATATTGATATTTAAATTAATGTGTGAATGGTCTACTGATGTTATTTGATTTGATATGTGATGTAATGTAATATTCCATTTTCAGTGAAATCAGAATAGTGGTTCCGGGACCACAAATTCAATGAATAAATTATTATTTTAATGTCTTTGAGAGGATAGTAAGGTCGTAGTAAAATTTTGTTAAGAAATTTCGACATTTGCATGCCTAATTAAGTAAAAAGGACTAAATAATAAAGAGTATAAAAGTAGAGTTCTATTAGTTAAGGGGGTTTAATGGCTACAGAAATTTAAAGTAAGAGGACTTAGATGGTAATTAAACCATTTATGTAGTTAGTGGTTATTCATGGCAAGGTTTTATTGAAATTTTGAATGTTTTTAAAGGGTAAAAAGGTAAATGAGTAAATAAAGGTTAGATTAATTAAAAGAAAATGTCCATCTTCTTCATTTCATTAACCTAAACTGGTTTTGGCCACTGGCGAAGAGGGAGCATTCAGTTTAGCTTTAGTTGTGTGCATGGTGAGTTTTAAAGCTTCGTTTTTAATGATTTTTATGTTTTTGGGATCGTTGTAGCTTAATCTAGCTAGCCTGGGGACTAGTTTGCAAAACTGTTAAAGCTATAGGGTTTTTCCATGAATGTTCTTGCATGATTCTTAATGTTTGATGGTTTATTATGAGACTTTGTGGACAAATAAATAACTTCTGTAAACTAATTTTTGATGAAAATGTCATTTAAGGACTTATATGTAAAAGTAGTAAAATTCATGGTAAATTTGTGAAATAATGGTTTACATGGGTTGGTATGGGTCCCTAATGAATTCGGCTAGCATGAAATAGGGAAGAAAATGCTTAGATTTTAAATTATGAGCTTAAGGACTAAATTACGAAAAGTTAAAATGTTATGGGCAAAATTGTAATTATGCATAAATGTGAATTATGGATTAAATTGAATGTTGAGATTGATTGAAATACTTAATTCAATATAATTATTTATTTAGATCAAGATAAATCTCAACCGGATCTAAATCGAGGAAATGCGAAAATCACAGATTAACTCGATCGTATTTCTACGCTCTAGTTGTCAAGGTAAGTTCATAGTATTTCACTATATAATTGAATTTAAGTTCATAGTATTTCACTATATAATTGAATTTTTACATGTACTTTCACATTATAGTTATGTAATTAAATACTTATAGTTAATTATTCCCTAAATTGCACATACATGCCCCTGTTTATACTTCGATACCCCTGAATTACACATATGTGCCCCTGTTTGTACTTTGGTACCCCTGAATTACACATACGTGCCCTTATTTGTACTTCGGTACCCCTAAATTTCACATACATGCCCATGTTCGTACTTCAGAACCCCCGAATTACACATACGTGCCCCGGTTTACACTCCGGTAACTTTGAATCGAGTAAAATATGAATTGTATTCAATTTTTGTTAATTTAAATGATATAATATGTTCTTACTAAGCTCTATAAGCTTATTCGTTTTTGTGGATTATTTTGTAGATCGTTGTTGCTGACTTTTGGACGGATCGAACCTTCAGCTCACACTATCCATTGATGTTGGTAGTTCTTGTGCTCCTTAGGGTAGTGGCATGTATATGTGGCTATATAAGTTGTTTTGGTACAATATGACAATATACTAAACTAAGTCGTTAGGTACCTTATAATGATTGTAAATAGGTATCTTTTTGGTACAATTAGAATAGTATGAAAGTGAACACTTGTGGTTTGATTTGGCTTGTGAGTGAATTAAGTTGCTATGCTAGAAATGGATCAATGTTAACATGTTTTAGTTGTTAATGTTGGATATAATTGCGGTGTATATGAAGGGTACATTGATTGGTTGTTTTCAGGAAATTAAAATGGTATGTTTTTGTTGAGTTACTTGTGGTCTCAATTATGTTATGCTTTAAGATGATATTGAACAAGAAGTGTATGTTTTAAATGTGATAATGCATATGTTTAGGTAAGTTTTTATGTTTGTTCTTGAGATGCCTTATATGGCATATTGGTTGAATGATTTTAGACTAGTGAATTGGTCATTTCATGTTGGTTTTGGTCATGTTATGAGGCCTTGATCATGTGTACAAAATGCTTTTAGGTACATGCTTGATTTGGTGATGGAAATGGCTTGATTTTAGCCAATTTCATGTCCACACGGCATGAGACACGTGCGTGTGACTCAGCCGTGTGTGACACACGACCAGAAAACACGACCGTGTGCCCCCTGTAAGTTTTAAGGCATGCAAGTCAGTCTGCTACACAACCGTGTGTTGCTATTTCGAGAGTTACACGGCCTAGCACACTGGCGTGCGGCTTAGCCGTGTGACCCAACTTAGAGAGTTCCTCGGGCTTAAACACGGGCTGGGACACGGCTGTGTGTCCCTATTTTGAAAGTTGCTCGAATAGGAATGTGTCTCAATCGTGTGAGTCACAAAGCCGCGTGACCCCTGCAGTTCAATTTTTCCAATTTTTTCTTAAATGTTCCAAATGTTTCCAATTTAGTCCCGAATTGTTTCTAATTTATTTCTAAGGCCCCGAAGGCTTGGTTAAGGGATAATATGCATGTATATGAATGGATTAAATTATGTTTACATTAATGTTTAAAATGTATGTTTTTAAGAGACGTTTACACAGTAATGCTCCGTAACCCTATTATGGCGATGGATACGAGTTAGAAGTGTTATATTTAGTGGTATCAGAGCTACAGTTTAGTCGATTCTAGGACTAACATAGCAGAGTAAAGTTTAGTATGTACATGCCATCTATACCCTATGATAGTGTGATGCTTTTCATCCGTTCTAACATTGTAATTTTTTATAGAGTCAAGATGTCAGCTGAATCGGATCGAGCCATAGTTAATGAAGCTGAAAGTAATGTTCAAGCTTCGAATCCTAAAGCAAGTAATAGTGCGTCTATTCCACAATCGTTGGTGATGATATGAAAAATGTATTTCTTGGAATGATGAACCAATGGTTCAATGAGTTAAAGTAAGCAAATCTTGCAACTTTGCCACCTCCACCCCATGTTGTGCCACCTCCAACACCCCTGAATACTCCAAACCCTATACCTGTGACGGTTACCCAAGTATCTATAGACAAAATTCAAAAATGTGGAGCGAAAGAATTCAGAGGTACGATAGATGATGATCCTTCCAAAGCCGAGTATTGGCTAATGAACACAAATAGAGTTTTTGTAGAGTTGTTGTGTAACAGCCTGATTTAGGGGCTAGTCAGAACAGTGGTCTCGGGATCACTAATTTGGGGTCAGAGAAAATTATTTTAATTTTATTTTATGGGTTATAGCATGTTTATAAAGGAGCATGGAAATTTTGGTGTTTTAATTTTAGCGATTTCATGCTTAATCGCGAAAAAAGACTAAATCGCATAAAGTGCGAAAGTTCTATTTTATTTGCTAGAGGTGCCAAATAGCTAAGGAATACTAAATGGATGTCCCTAATGTGCAATTAGGCCTTATTTTAAGAGGTGGTCGGCCATAGGGGACAAAGAATTGACTTTGTCATATTGTTAGGTGAAATTGGTGATAAAATTTTATTTTTATAATAAAATAAAGAGAAGAAAAGATATCATCTTTTCTTTCCCTTCTCTCCACCAAAATTTCTCAAGAAAAACAGCCGTGGGAGCTTGAAAATTTTTAGCCAAGCTTTCTTCCTTACAAGTAAGTGATTTTGATGGTTTTAGTAGATATTTTTTGTACTTTTGGAACCCCCAAAGGTTAAGCTAGCTAATGAGGGGACTAAATTGCTAAATGGTTGAAAGTCTAGGGACTTGCCATGAGAGATTTTATGTTGTTTGCTGAGTTTTTATGGAAGAAAATGAATGTTAGGGAGATGAGAAACAACTTTTGTGAAAGGTGTTATCATGAAAACACCTAAATGGGACTAAGTTGTAAATGTTGTAATTTGGTAATAAATGCATGAAATAGTTGGATTTGTGAGTAGTTGTAAGAGAAATAAATGTTTAGCTAGGCTTGTTTAATAAGAAAATGTGATGAAAAATGATTTACGAGCCTAGGGGCAAAATCATAATTTTGCCATAATACAAGGGCAAAATGGTCATTTTTGCCTAAGTAGAGATTATGTTGTAATATGATCATAAAATGATTAAATGAGTAAATATTGGTTTTCTAGATTAAAAAAAAACGAGATTCGAACCTAGAACGGGAGAAAAGAAAAATATGGACAATTAGGTCCCTTTTTGCCCTTTTCGATATCGAGGTAAGTTCGTGTGCTAATAATTCAACTATAGTGAAGTATTTAATATTTCGATGATGTATGAATTGTATATTGACTCTATGAATATATTAAATACGTCTTGACGAGATGTCAAGAATTGAAAGTCTTCAATTGAATCTAAGAATAGAGGGAATGCAAATAGCATGATACTATGATAATTAAGGTCCCGTGTAATACCATATTTGGAATATGGCCTCGGTGTGAGATTTTGTATAAGACCATGTCAAGGACACGGCATCGATATGATATTTCATGTAAGACCCTATCGGAGGTATGATGTTGATTTGGTACTATATGTATGAAATTCAAGAGTGTTGTTTAGCATTTGAATAATTCAACAGGTATGTTGAAAATGAGAAAGTATGAGGTTATACTATGAGAGGTATAGGTATGTGCCTAGAACTCATTTGAGGTGAATTCGGTATATGAGGAAACCATGGTGAGTTATGTGTTAACGATGCACCCTGATTGCATATGTTATATTTATAAATGCATTTTGTGAATGTGAATGATTATTGTAGAAATCTATTTAAAAATGATAGTGTGTGAGGATATTCTAAGATGAACATTTGAAATAGGAAAATGTACGTGGATAAATATCCGTGAATGTGTAATAATGGTGGGCTATGTGTGATACCACCTTATTAATTATTAAATGGTGGGCTATGTGTGATACCACCTTATTAATTGTTAGCGAAGGGCTGTGTGCGATACCAGCGCAAATATTATCAATGGTGGGCTGTGTGCGATACCACCTTATTAATTATTGAATAATGGGCTGTGTACGAAACCACCGAGTATTTATTATTATTCTGGGTGATATCGAGAAACTTGGCTAAGTGTAATTTGCATGTGGCTTTGTGGTGATAAATGCAGGGTATAAATGCAAGTAAAGATGAACAATGTTTTACGAAATGAGTTTGTGACACGTGAAAGTTTAGAATGAGTAAGCATTATGAATGATTGAATGGGTAACTATTACCTTAAGTGTGAATCTTATTATATTACCTTGTGGTTGAGGGTAATAAATAAATGTCAATAGTTGCATGTCATTTGCATATGAACTTACTAAGCGCTATTGCTTACTCCTCTTTCTTTCCCATCTCTTATAGGTTAACTTAACTAGCTCGGGTTGGAAACCGCCAGAGATGCTTTCACACTATCGAGCAGACACTTGGGTATGAGATTCAAGTCTTCTTGAGATATGGCATGTATAGGGATCTTATTTTGGTTTAATTAAGTCATAGTTAAAGTAGCCAAATGTGTTGGCCTAAAAGAGTTTATGGTTCGATTGTATATAGCCATAGATGATGGCTCAAGTCGTTTGTAATTATAAAAGTAATAGTTCTCCCTCGTATATGGGATGAAGATTTGATTTTCATGATTCAAATGTGATAATTCAAGAGTTATAATTGATGATTTGAAAATTTATTCTGGTGATGTGTGAATGTGTGCAAGTGAGGGTGGCTAAATGGCTTGGAAAATAGCCTTGAATTGGTCCACACGAGTAGACACACGGGCGTGTGTCTAGACCGTGTGTGACACACGGTCGGTCCCATGGGCATGTGACATGCCCGTGTGTCCCCTGCATGTTAGTGTTGCAAGCCAGTGTCGACCATGGGCTAGACACACGGACGTGTGCCTAGGCCGTGTGCCCATAAATGGGTTGCTGACGTCATAAAAAGAATACTTAGGTTTTTACACACGGGCGTGTCTAGGCCGTGTGGAGCACACGGGCCAAGTACACGGGCGTGTTTCCGGCCGTGTGAAAACCCCTGTAGGTTTGAAAATAAAATAATTCTACACGGGCATAGAACACGGGTGTGTGATATGTCACACGGGCGTGTCCCACTCCTCACACGGGCGTGTGGTCAAGTTTTATGTCAAAATTTTTAAAGTGTGTAAAAGTTTCAGTTTGGTCCCTCAGCATCCTGAGTATATGAAAAGGGTCTTGTAGACCCATGATAGGGACATTACGATTGTAAATGGAAAAGTTTTAAATTGGGATGAATTTTATAGCCCAAAGTCAAATGCTCAAGCAAGTCAAGTCCGGTAATGCCTTATACCGGGTTCCGGAGTTGAATACGGGTAAGGAGTTGAATACAGTCGGTGAAGATTCTAGGGGGAAAGTGTGATAAAATACTATAGATTTCGAATTTGGATCGACCTGATTTCCCAATGAAAGGGATATCATTCGGATTGTAATGAATTATTCAATAAGATCTGAATGATCATTTTAGCTTGTGCAGAGTTCACATTTGTCAGATTACTGAGTATATGTGCCCTAAAGGAAGGGTAATTTAAGTTTTAAAGTTGTGCTTCAACCTGGTATCCTACGGCTCAAAGGTCTTTGGCAAGAAAGAGGTTTGAGGGTACATCGACTTGAGATTTTGAAAGGTTGGTGGAAACGTTTCTTGAATGTTGAAATCAACTTCTTTTGGTAAGATTTTCGGGGACGAAAATCCCTAAGGGGGGAGAATTGTAACAGCCTGATTTAGGGGCTAGTCGGAACAATGGTCTCGAGATCACTAGTCCGAGGTTAGAGAAAATTATTTTAATTTTATTTTATGGGTTATAGCATGTTTATAAAGGAGCATGGAAATTTTGGTGTTTTAGTTTTAGCAATTTCATGCTTAATCGCGAAAAAGGATTAAATCGCATAAAGAGCGAAAGTTCTATTTTATTTGCTAGAGGTGCCAAATAGCTAAGGAATATTAATTGGATGTCCCTAATGTGCAATTAGGCCTTATTTTAAGAGTTGGCCGGCCATTGGGGACAAAGAATTGACTTTGTCATATTGTTAGGTGAAATTGGTGATAAAATTTCATTTTTATAATAAAATAAATAGAAGAAAAGATATCATCTTTTCTTTCCCTTCTCTCCACCAAAATTTATCAAGAAAAACAGCCATTGGAGCTTGAAAATTTTCAACCAAGCTTTCTTCCTTACAAGTAAGTGATTTTGATGGTTTTAGTTGATAATTTTTGTATATTTGGAACCCCTAAAGCTTAAGCTAGCTAATGAGGGGACTAAATTGCTAAATGGTTGAAAGTCTAGGGACTTGCCATGAGAGATTTTATGTTGTTTGCTGAGTTTTTATGGAAGAAAATGAATGTTAGGGAGATGAGAAACAACTTTTGTGAAAGGTGTTATCATGAAAACACCTAAATGGGACTAAGTTGTAAATGTTGTAATTTGGTAATAAATGCATGAAATAGTTGGATTTGTGAGTAGTTGTAAGAGAAATAAATGTTTAGCTAGGCTTGTTTAATAAGAAAATGTGATGAAAAATGATTTACGAGCCTAGGGGCAAAATCGTAATTTTGCCATAGTACAAGGGCAAAATGGTCATTTTTGCCTAAGTAGAGATTGTGTTGTAATATGATCATAAAATGATTAAATGAGTAAATTTTGTTGTTCTAGATCAAAGAAAATGAGATTCAGACCTAGAACGGGAGAAAAGAAAAATATGGATAATTAGGTCCCTTTTTGCCCTTTTCGATATCGAGGTAAGTTCGTGTGCTAATAATTCAACTATAGTGGAGCATTTAATGTTTCGATGATGTATGAATTGTATATTGACTCTATGAATATATTAAATACTTCTTGACGAGATGTCAAGAATTGAAAGTCTTCAATTGAATCTAAGAATAGAGGGAATGCAAATAGCATGATACTATGATAATTAAGGTCCCGTGTAAGACCATATTTGGAATATGGCCTCGGTGTGAGATTTCGTATAAGACCATGCCAGGGACATGGCATCGATATGATATTTCATGTAAGACCCAATCGAGGGTTTGATGTTGAATTGGTACTATATGTATGAAATTCAAGAGTGTTCTTTAGCATTTGAATAATTCAACAGGTATGTTGAAAATGAGAAAGTATAAGGTTATACTATGAGAGGTACAGGTATGTGCCTAGAACTCATTTGAGGTGAATTCGGTATATGAGAAAACCACGGTGATTTATGTGTTAACGATGCACCCTGATTGCATATGTTATATTTATAAATGCATTTTGTGAATGTGAATGATTATTGTAGAAATCTATTTAAGAATGATAGTGTGTGAGGATATTCCCAGATGAACATTTGAAATAGGAAAATGTACGTGGATAAATATTCGTGAATGTGTAATAATGGCGGGCCGTGTGCGATACCACCTTATTAATTATTAAATGGTGGGCTATGTGCGACACCACCTTATTAATTGTTAGCGATGGGCTGTGTGCGATACCATCGCCAATATTATCAATGGTGGGCTGTGTGTGATACCACCTTATTAATTATTGAATGGTGGGCTGTGTGCGAAACCACCGAGTATTTATTATTCTGGGGTGATATCGAGAAACTTGGCTAAGTGTAATTTGCATGTGGCTTTGTGGTGATAAATGCAGGGTATAAATGCAAGTAAAGATGAACAATGTTTTACGAAATGAGTTTGTGACATGTGAAAGTTTAGAATGAGTAAGCATTATGAATGATTGAATGGGTAACTATTACCTTAAGTGTAAATCTCATTATATTACCTTGTGGTTGAGGGTAATAAATAAATGTCAATAGTTGCTTGTCATTTGAATATGAACTTACTAAGCGTTATTGCTTACTCCTCTTTCTTTCCCATCTCTTATAGGTTAACTTAACTTGCTCGGGTTGGAAACCACCGGAGATGGTTTCAAACTATCGAGCAGACACTTGGGTATGAGATTCAAGTCTTCTTGAGATATGGCATGTATAGCGAGCTTATTTTGGTTTAATTAAGTAATAGTTAAAGTTGCCAAATGTGTTGGCCTAAAAGAGTTTATGGTTCGATTGTATATAGCCATAGATGATGGCTCAAGTCGTTTGTAATTGTACTAGTAATAGTTCTCCCTCGTATATGGGATGAAGATTTGATTTTCATGATTCAAATGTGATAATTTAAGAGTTATAATTGATGATTTGAAAACGTATTCTGGTGATGTGTGAATGTGTGCAAGTGAGGGTGGCTAAATGGCTTTGAAAATAGCCTTGAATTGGTCCACACGGGTAGACACACGGGCGTGTGTCTAGACCGTGTGTGACACACCGTCGGTCCCATGGGCATGTGACTTGGTCGTGTGTCCCCTGCATGTTAGTGTTGCAAGCCAGTGTCGACCACGGGCTAGACATACGGGGGTGTGCCTAAGCCGTGTTCCCATAAATGGGTTGCTGACGTCACAAACAGAATACTCAGGTTTTTACACACGGGCAAGGACACGGGCGTGTCTAGACCGTGTGGAGCACACGGGCCAAGCACACGGGCGTGTGTCCGGCCGTGTGAAAACCCCTAAAGGTTTGAAAAGAAAATAATTCTACACGGCATGGAACACGGGTGTGTGATATGTCACACAGGCGTGTCCCACTCCTTACACGGGTGTGTGGTCAAATTTTATATCAAAAATTTTAAAGTGTGTAAAAGTTTTGGTTTGGTGCCTCAGCATCCAGAGTATATGAAATGGGTCTTGTAGACCCATGATAGGGACATTACGATTGTAAATGAAAAAGTTTTAAATTGGGACGAATTTTATAGCCCAAAGTCGAATGCTCAAGCAAGTCAAGTCCGGTAATGCCTCGTACCGGGTTTCGGAGTTGAATACGGGTAAAGGGTGTTACACGTTGTGCACCCCTGAAGATTGCTTGAGGTGTGCGGTATCTTTACTGAAAGATGAGGCACATTTATGGTGGGATACTTTGAGCACGATGACATCAGATGATCGTGTTAGCTGGGACTTCTTTAAGAATGAATTTAAGAAGAAGTATGTTAGTCAATTTTTTTTATCGGAAAAAGAAAGAGTTTCTCGAGTTAAAATAAGGAAATTGGACTGCAGCTGAGTATGAATGTGAATTTGTGCAGTTAAGTAAGTATGCTCGTAACGTCGTATCAAATGAGGAAGAAATGTGTATTAGATTTGAAGATGAGTTGAGTGAAGATATTTGTATGGCTGTAGCAGCATTAAAGTTACGAAAATTTGTAGAACTTTTAGAGCAGGCTCAGAAAGTTGAGGAAATTTGTAAAAGCAAACGATAGTCAGATTCAAAATTCAGAGACTACAACAAAAGGGGTTCATTCAAGCCAGCTCAAACTTCTTGTAGCACCCCAAACCCGGCCCAGAAGTTAGGCCCGAATCTGGCGTGTCACAATGAAGTGTTTTTCGAAAACCATGTTTTCATTGAAAACCCTCCTTAATATTTAAAAACTAAAGTCTCAGTTTGTGTTCATTCAATTTCAAAACGTGGTTCAATGAAAAGTTATTCACTTTAAAAAAAATCGTTATTAACTTCGTTAAAAATCTCTTTTATTTGCGGAAGCTAATTTAAGGTAAAGTAGTTTAAACGTATGTTTTAAAAACAATAATTGGGTTGAAAACTCGTCTACGCCTAACAGATATAAAACGTAACAAAATCCCAAATTCACTATTAAATCTAGAGAGGCATTATTACAGAAATTAAAACCCAAAACGGAATTTAAACCATATGTAAAGTCCAAAGCATAACAGTCGCAGTCGTGAGGTCACCTTCGAGACCCACACAACACCGATCCTCCTAACGCTGGGGATTACCTGCACAGTTAAAAATGGGGTGAGTTTACAAAAACTCAGGGTGTAATCCCCTTACTAGAGTAACAGTTAGTATACAGAAACAGAAACCGAAACAATCCGGGCCAAAGCCCTTTAACAGTAACAGTACAGTCCAGTTTAAGAGCATACATGAGCCAAACCCACTACAATATCATTTGGGTCACAGCCCAAAACAGAATCAATTGAGCCTAGCCCAAACCAATAACAGAACAAGTGGGCCTAAGCCCAGTACAGTGACAGATCTCATAAACAGATATGCAACAGTTTGAGGATGCATCCCACCCCGGTCCAGCCAACACACCACCCGTAACAACCCTACACTCCTGTGGGGATAAAATCGACCCACCCAGCCAACACACCAAGCTTAGCACCGGTTGTGGAACTAAGTCAACAGAACGGCTCTCTGCCGTGGATAGAACTGCTAAAAGCCATAATCAGAATGGTTATAAACCATAATCAGGATGGCACAAAGCTATCGGTCACTATAATAAGTTTGGCACACAGCCATCAGCGACGGTAATATAATCGGCACACAGCCACGATAATTATGATCGACACAGAGTCATCAGTATATATGTTAGGCACATAGCCACGGGTAAATACGATTGGCACAAAGCCATAATCAAGATGGCACAGAGCCATAATCAGATTACGCGGCTTTAAGCCTGTCCGTCGGTCCATAGTCGTCTCAAGCGACCTGTGCGACCTTAACAGATAAATATTGGATCCACAGCCGTCTCATGCGACCTGTGCGACCTTATCAGAACTTCCTCCGTATCACTGCCCCAACCCCATCCAATATGTCGTGTATGTCATGCTCAATCATTACACGTGTATGCAAAATGGCCATGCTTAGTAACAGTCATTTAAACATATATTAAAAGCATATCAGTCACACGACCACAGTCAAGCCAGTTAAAACGCAGTCATACGATCACAGCCAAATCAGTTAAATTCATAGTCTAAGTCAGTCATTTACCCATAAGGGCAAAATAGTCATCTTACCCTATAAGGGTATTTTGGTCATTTTACCCTACAAGGGCATTTCGGTAATTTCACAAATCAGGGGTATTTCGGTAATTTCACAAATCAAGGGTTTTTTGGTAATTTCACAAATCGAGGGTATTTCGGTAATTTCACAAATTGAGGGTATTTCGGTAATTTCACAAATCGGGGGTATTTCTGTAATTTCACAAATTGGGGGTATTTCGATAATTTCACAAATCAAGGGTATTTCAGTAATTTCACAAATCGAGGGTATTTCGGTAATTTCAAAAATTGGGGTCTAAGCGACCCAATAGAAGGTCTACCGTCGCCTCGAGCGACTTAAGTAACCTAAACAGCCATAACGGTATAAATGGGCCTAAGGCCCATTACTCGGCCCAAGTGGGCCCACACACTCGTGTGGTCCATTTAGCCCAGAAACAACCACAGTTATGCAAACGTCACAGTCCAAACAAAACTTAGCACATCACATACATTTTATCCGTATGGGCCCACAAGCCCACTGGGCCCACACAGCCCATTTCAGCCCAATGAGGCCCAGAACAGCCCAAGACCACGAGAGCGCTCATGGTGGCCTCTACAGACTAACACCCATGTTCGTGGGCTCGGTTCACCACATGCACGATCGCACGCTCGTGTGGCATTATACGCCATATTTCTGGCTTTTCGGCATTTTGCCGATCTACAGTCATAGCAGTGTAAACAACACATACTTTCGGCTTTTCAGCCAGTTATCAAACATAGCATACAGTTACTCACACTCTATCGATTTTCTTGCCAACTATCGAATACAGGCTACTGTTACACACCTGGTCACGTAGAATACTAAAAATTCCTGATCGCCAGAACCTATATTCAAACATAACATTCCGTTAATCACTTAACGAATAGTGTTAGAAAAACTCTTAACAACCACTTAACCGAGAGGTCGACTACCAATTACCTTGACTAGATCGGTCGATTGTGATTAGCTGACTCGAACCAGAGTTTGGTGCAGCCACCCTTCCGCATCCGGGCAGAAGTCCCGAATAACCGACACCGCACGCCTCTTAAACTTGGGAGTAGAGGCTACGCGGTCAATCTCAGCCGACACCTTCTCCATCACTTTATTATTAGCACCCTGTTCACCCATCAGAAGTTCTAGGACCCGAAAGAACATACACATAGGAGAAAGGAGAAGAATCGGTAATAAGGGATCGCACCATTTGGCTTAAACAGTAAAAGAGAGAACTGAAAAGAACTGAGAGACTTACCGATTAATAGAGATTACTTGCCAAATCAAAAACAGGAATGGAGAGACTAAAGAATGTAAGAGTAGAGAATCCAAGGAACAAGGTATTCGGCTATTACTCAAGAGGAGAGGAAACAGAAGAAACCTAATTCCATTTAGCAAAAGAGAAGAAGAAGAATGCCAATTCGACAGAGAGAAAATGTGAAGAAGAAAAGAGAAGTTTCAAGGGAGAATTCGGCACTTGGTATATGTGTTTCGAAAAAGTGAACTGAAAAGGGAAAGACCCGAATGGTCAAAAATACTGCACGAGATGCCACAAAGAGAGAAAAACCCAGAACGAAAAAAAAGAGAATCCCAGAACAGTAGAGAAGGAATTCGGCTTCTACACTCTCACCTTGCTGAAAAAAGGCACCAAATGGTTCCCCTAGCTGAATTTGCACATAGAAGTTGCACAATTCGGCTACAACACTCCTCTCCTTCAGATCCCTTGAAAATCTCCTCAAATCTCTCAACACCCCTAATTTGAAACACTTTTAAACTCCTCCAAATCTTTATCCCATTAATCACTCCCCCAAGACCAATTCCACAACCACCTGAGCAGAATCCCACTACAACACAACCACTAGGCGTCACAACTGCAAAATAAAACCTCCATTGCTTTTCCCAAGACTTGAACATTAGACCTCTTGCCAGCTGAACGCCACCTTGCCACTAGGCCACAAGCTCCTCTTGTGTCACCTTTTACCATATTTTATTCTTAAAGCCTACTTACTTACTCCCAGGGTTTTATTCACCTACAACCAATTTTTTTGCTAAAGCCCAGGTTTGAACCCAGGACTTCCCAGACATCCCCAAACACTCCAAACTCATTTAACCATCAAAGCAAATAATCAATTGTGTCATTTCCTAGCTCACATGAACTTTTATGCACAGTTTCCTAACTGTTCCCTTGCTCAAGGCCCAATACTTCTAGGCCCAAATTCTGAGGCGTTACAATTCTACCCCCTTAAAGAAATTTCATCCTCGAAATTTCCAACTATCAGAATAGTCGCTCATACTAGCCTACCACACTACGCTCTCGCTGCGCACTCTGATCCTAATGATACAAGCACGCACCACACCATCTATCCATCGGAGCGGATGGATATCACACTCATATCACTTTTAGAATACACACAGAATAAATACCAACTCTAACTTTAAGTGTAGCAATACAGTCTAATATCTATCTACTGCTTTTCAATTAAAAACAAACAAGAGTTTCAGAAACCTACGGATTCGGCGCTGGAGACTCGGTGTACCACACTTTCAGAAAAACGGTCAATACAACATTTCAGAACTTTAAATCTTTTCAAGCCTTTTTGAAATAATACTTTCAGAAATTCAATTTTAAAGACCCACTCCACAGCCGAGTTTTGCAACCTGGCTCTGATACCACTAAATGTAACACCCCAAACCTGACCCAAAAAATAGGCCCGAATCTGGCGTGTCACAATGAAGTGTTTTTTGAAAACCATGTTTTCATTGAAAACCCTCCTTAATATTTAAAAACTAAAGTCTCAGTTTGTGTTCATTCAATTTCAAAACGTGGTTCAATGAAAAGTTCTTCACTTTTAAAAAAAACTTATTAACTTCATTAAAAATCTCTTTTAGTTGGGAAAGCTAATTTAAGGTAAAGCAGTTTAAACGTATGTTTTAAAAATAGTAAATGGGTTGAAAACTCGTCTACGCCTAACAGATATAAAACGTAACAAAATCCCAAATTCACTATTAAATTCAGAGAGGCCTTATTACAGAAATTAAAACCCAAAACAGAATTTAAACCATATGTAAAGTCCAAAGCATAACAGTTGCAGTCGTGTGGTCACCTCCGAGTCCCACGCAACACCGATCCTCCTAACGTTGGGGATTACCTGCATAGTTAAAAACGGGGTGAGTTTACGAAAACTTAGTGTGTAATCCCCTTACTAGAGTAATAGTCAGTATACAAAAATAGAAACTGAAATAGTCTGGGCCAAAGCCCTTTAACAGTAACAGTATAGTCCAGTTCAAAGCATACGTGGGCCAAACCCACTACAATATCATTTGGGTCACAGCCCAAAACAAAATCAATTGGGCCTAGCCCAAACCAATAACAGAACAAGTGGGCCTAAGCCCAGTACAGTGACAGATCTCATAAATAGATATGCAACAATGTGAGGATGCATCCCACTCCGGTCCAGCCAACACACCACCCGTACTAACCCTACACTCCTGTTGGGATAAAATCGACCCACCCAGCCAACACACCAAACTTAGCACCGGTTGCGGCACTAAGTCAACAGAACAGCTTGGCGCCGTGGATAGAACGGCTAAAAGCCATAATCAGAATGGTTATAAACCATAATCAGGATGGCACAGAGCCATAATCAGGATGGCACAAAGCTATCGGTCACTATAATAAGTTTGGCACATAGCCATCAGCGCCGGTAATATAATCGGCACACAGCCACGGTAATTATGAGCGACACAGAGTCATCAGTATATATGTTAGGCACATAGCCACGGGTAAATACGATTGGCACAAAGCCATAATCAAGATGGCACAGAGCCGTATTTAGGTTGGCACAGGGCCATAATTAGATTACGCGACTTTAAGCCGTCCGTCGGTCCACAGTCGTCTCAAGCGACCTGTGCGACCTTAACAGATCAATACTGGATCCACAGTTGTCTCATGCGACCCGTGCGACCCTATCAGAACTTTCTCCGTATCACTGTCCCAACCCCATGCAATATGTCGTGTATGTCATGCTTAATCATTACACGTGTATGCAAAATGGCCATGCTCAGTAACAGTCATTTAAACATATATTAAAAGCATATCAGTCACACGACCACAGTCAAGTCAGTTAAAACATAGTCATACAATCACAGTCAAATCAGTCAAATTCATAGTCTAAGTTAGTCATTTACCCACAAGGGCAAAATAGTCATCTTACCCTATAAGGGTATTTCGGTCATTTTACCCTAAAGGGGCATTTCAATAATTTCACAAATTGGGGGTATTTCGATAATTTCACAAATTGGGGGTATTTTGGTAATTTCACAAATCGAGGGTATTTCGGTAATTTCACAAATCGAGGGTATTTCTGTAATTTCACAAATCGGGGTCTCAGCAACCCAACAGAAGGTCCACCGTCGCCTCGAGCGACTTAAGTAACCTAAACAGTCACAACGGTGTAAATGGGCCTAAGGCCCATCACTCGGCCCAAGTGGGCCCACACACTCGTGTGGCCCATTTAGCCCAGAAACAGCCACAGTTATGCAAACGTCACAGTCCAAACAATACTTACCACATCACATACATCTTATCCGTGTGGGCCCAGAAGCCCACTGGGCCCACACAGCCCATTTCGGCCCAACAAGGCACAGAATAGCCTAAGACTACGAGAGCGCTCGTGGTGGCCTCTACAGACTAATGCCCATGTTCGTGGGGTCGATTCACCACACGCACAATCGCACTCTCATGTGGCATCATACGCCATATTTTTGGCTTTTCGGCATTTTGCCGATCTACAGCCATAGCAGTGTAAACAACACATACTTTCAGCTTTTCAGCCGATTATCAAACATAGCATACAGTTACTCACACTCTATCGACTTTCTTGTCAACTATTTAATATAGGGTACTGTTACACACCTGATCACGTAGAGTACTAAAAATTCCTGATCGTCAGAACCTATATTCCAACATAACATTCTGTTAATCACTTAACAAATAGTGTTAGAAAAACTCTTAACAACCACTTTACCGAGAGGTCAACTACCACTTGCCTTGACTAGATCGGTCAACTCTGATTAGCTGACTCGAACCAGAGTTTGGTGCAGCCACCCTTCCGCATCTGGGCAGAAAGTCCCGAATAACCGACACCGCACGCCTCTTAAACTTGGGAGTAGAGGCTAAATCTCAGCCGGCACCTTTACCATCACTTTATTATTAGCACCCTGTTTACCCATCGGAAGTTCTAGGACCCAAAAGAACATACACATAGGAGAAAGGAGAAGAATCGATAATAAGGGATCGCACCATTTGGCTTAAATAGTAAAAGAGAGAACTGAAAAGAACCGAGAGACTTATCGATTAATAGAGATTACTTGCCAAATCAGAAACAGGAATGGAGAGAGTACGGAATGTAAGAGAAGAGAATCCAAGCAACAAGGTATTCGGCTATTACTCATAAAGAGAGGAAACAAAAGAAACCTAATTCGATTTAGCAAAAGAGAAGAAGAAGAATGCCAATTCGGTAGAGAGAAAATGTGAAGAAGAAAAGAGAAGTTTCAAGGGAGAATTCGGCTCTTGGTATATGGGTTTCGGCAAAAGCGAACTGAAAAGGGAAAGACCCGAATGGTCAAAAATGCTGCACGAGATGCCACAAAGAGAGAAAAACCCGAAACGAAAAAAAAGAGAATCCCAAAATAGCAGAGAAGGAATTAGGCTTCTACACTCTCACCTTGCCGAAAAAATGCACCAAATGGTTCCCCTAGCCGAATTTGAACATAGAAGTTGCACAATTTGGCTACAACACTCCTCTCCTCCAAATCCCTTGAAAATCTCCTCAAATCTCTCAACATTCCTAATTTGAAACACTTTCAAACTCCTCTAAATCTTTATCCCATGAATCATTCCCCCAAGACCAATTCCACAACCACCTGAGCAGAATCCCACTACAACACAACCACTAGGTGTCACAACTGCAAAATAAAACCTCCCTTGCTTATTCCAAGACTTGAACCTTGGACCTCTTGCCAGCTGTAACGCCACCTTGCCACTAGGCCACAAGCTCCTATTGTGTCACCTTTTACCACATTTTATTCTTAAAGCCTACTTACTTACTATCAGGGTTTTATTCACCTACAACCAAAATTTTTGCTAAAGCTCAGGTTTGAACCCAGGACTTCCCAGACATCCCCAAACACTCCAAACTCACTCAACCATCAAAGAAAAAAATCAATTGTGTCGTTTCCTAGCTCACATGAACTTTTATGCACAGTTTCCTAACTGTTCCCTTGCTCAAGGCCCAATACTTCTAGGCCCAAATTCCGGGGCGTTACACTTATCCCTCAAAGAATATTAGAAATGACACCAATCGGCCAGCTGCTCCTCTAAAATATGTTGGTAGAGAGAAACTGAGGAAAAGCAATTTTGTAACACCCCTTACCCGAGTTCTACGCCAGAATCGGGCCCGAGGCGTTACCGTACTAAAACCTCATGATCGCCACTTAGGCTCATCGTGACTACTCACTTAAGTCACCTTTACAACTTCATTCTCAACTTACGAGGCCTTACTTTTACTTACGAAGACTCTCGAGACTATACCGAAACTTTTCCATTCTTAAAAACTTTCTCTTTTATTTAGGGCTCACACGCCCGTGCACCCCTAAACGCGCCCATGTCTCCCAAGCGTTGGAAGCTACTGACTTGATTCACACGGCCTTGACACGCCCGTGTCTTCCAACCGTGGGGAGCTACTGACTTGATTCAGATGGCCTTGACACGCCCGTGTCATCCAACCGTGGGGAGCTACTGACTTGATCCACACGGCCTGGGCACATGCCCATGCTCAAACCGTGTGTCTTACACGGCTCATGTGCACAGCCGTAGGATTTACCCGTGGCCTATTCTAACTAATAATAATAAGGTGCAGGGTACACACGGTTTAGACACACGCCCGTTTGTCTAACCGTGTGGGCACTTAGAGGCTATCTACCAAGCCTTTTTCTACTCTCAATTTTACACATTCATATACTAAATCAATGGAACTCAAATCATCAACTAAGACACATGAATTTATACATTTGATTCATGAAAATAAAGTTTTCCTCCCATACAATTACAACAACTTAAGCCATCATCAATGGCTATACACATTTAAACTATAAACCCTCTTAGGCCAACACAATTAGGCACATTAACAGCAACTTAATCGACCTTAAATTCTAGCCCTATACATGCCATGACTCTTAAGGACTCGATACTTCATACCAAGTGTCTTCTCGATAGTGTGAAAACATCTCCGACGATCTCCAACCCGAGTCAGCTAAATTAACCTATAAGAGATGAGAAAGGAAGAGGAGTAAGCAATAATGCTTAGTAAGTTCATCTGCATACAACTGATAAACCTTAATATTCAATGAATATACATGACTGCAAGTTATTACAATGAGGTTTTCTCATGAACTAATAGTTACTTACTCAATCTTCCTTTAAGCTTACTTATTCTACCTCTTACCATATTCTTACCATGCCACAAGCCAAAGGCACGTTTAATTAGCATACACTCCTGCACTAATCATCACAAGATCATATAAAACAACACATCAAGCATTTTCAATAATTCATCCACACAGCTACTTTACTCAGTATTGCAACCACACAGTCAATTCACACAGCTAATTCACACATAGTTAATGCTAAATCACTTAGCTTATCCACACAGCCAATATCTCGGTGGTCTCGCACTTAGCTTACCACAATCGATTATAGGGTGGTATCGCACACAGCCCACCAATCATTTATACCACTGGTGATTTCGCACTTAGCTCATCAATCATTTATAAGCGATGGTATCGCACACAGCCCATCAATTAATAATATATCAGGTGGTAACGCACACAGCCCACCGATAATAATATGGTTGATGGTATCGCACACAACCCATCACTAACCATTAATATGGTGATATCGCACATAGCTCACCATTATCATACATTCATGAATAGTCATCCACATGTAACTCTTTATTTCAAATACTCATCAAAGAACATCCTCACACTACTACTCTTACTTAACTTTTCCACGATATTTATTCGCATTCACACAATACAACAATAAATCTAACTCATGCAACTAAGGTTCATTAATTACACTTATCCCACTAGGGTTTATCATACATTGAATTCATATCAATTCAATCGTAACACATACTTGCTCTTCTCATCATACAACCACATACATTTAACATGTCCATTGAATCACTCAAATTGCTAAATAACTCTCTTGAGTCTCATACACATAGTTCACATTGACATCTTACCCTAATAGGGTCTTACATACATTAACATGTCGATGCCATGTCCCTGACATGGTCTTATACGAATTCTAACATCGAGGGAATGGTCCAATATGGTCTTACTCGAGACTTTTACCATCATCATATCATGCTATACACTTTTCCCATTACTCTAGATTCAATTCCCTTGACAATTTCATCACAAGATATTTCATACATTCATATAGTAAACATACATTCCATTCAACCTTGGAACACTAAATTAACTCATATGTAATTGCAACATTCGCACATGAACTTACCTCGATGACGAAAAGGGCCAAAAAGAGACCTTTTTGCCCACATTTCTCTTTTCAACCGTTCTAGGTCTGAAATTCATTTTCTTTGATCTAGAACAATGAAATTCAGTGATTTAATCACTTATAAATCATAATTCACCATAAACTACACTTTAGGCAAAAATGACTATTTTGCCCCTACACTTTGGCAAAATTATGATTTTGCCCCTAGGCTCGTAAATAAATTTTTATCACATTTTCTTATTAAACAAGCCTAGCTGAACATTTAATCCTCTCACAACTATCCATAATTCCAACTATTTCATGCCTTAATGAGCAATTTACAAATTTTACATTTTAGCCCAAATTAGGTGTTTTCACAACAACACCTTTCACAAAAGTTGTTTATCATCATCCTATCATTCATTTTCTTCCATAAAAACTCATCAAAAAGCATAAACCCTCTAATGGCAAGTCCCTAGACTCTCAACCATATTGCAAAATAGTCCCCTCATTAGCTAGCTTAAGCTTTGGGGACTCCAAAAGTACAATTTTTATCAAGAAAAGTCATCAAAATCACTTACTAGAGTGGAATAAAGCTTGCTGAAATTTTGAGCTTTCAAACACCCCTCCATGGCTGATATTTTAGGTGGAGAAGAGAAGAAAAATAAAAAGATGATAGCTTTTTGCCTATTTCATCTTATTTTATTCATTTATTCAACAAAAGTCACCAACTCTTGTCAAAGTTTTAATTTCGTGTCCCCTTGACCGTGCATCTCTCTTAGGTAGGTGAAATTGTACTTTAAAGACCTCCAATTTACACTTCATGGCTATTTGGTACCTTTAGCCTATAGAATGGAACTTTCGCACTTTATGCGATTTAGTCATTTTTCACAATTTAGCTAGAAATTGCTAAAATTAAGGCACCAAAATTTTCATGCATCCTTAAAAACATGTTATAACTCATAACATAACATGAAAATAATTTTCTCTAAACTTGAATTAGTGATTTCGAGATCACTGTTCCGACCAGGACCTAAATCGGGCTGTTACAACTCTCCCCCTTTAGGAATTTTTGTCCCCGAGAATCTTATCAGGAGGATTTGCTATCACATTCTTAAAACATTTCCATCTACTCTTCCAAATCACGAATCCACTCATCCTCAAGTTTCTCTCGTCAACAACTCTTAAGTTGTGATACATAAGGTCGAAACGTAACTTGAGACTTAAGTTATTCTTCCTCTGCGTATATACCATATTCAGTATTCCACCAATTTGGAACTCTGTATATGGCCAAATGATCGTTCGGATCTTTACTAGTTGATCCACTACAATTCAAATAATATCCCCCTCTTTGGGAATCTTGTCCAACTTTATTAAAAATCCATAAGGTTTCATCTCACTTTCTCATTAAAGCATTCGCCGACTGTAATAATCTTGACTTGTACGCTTTGACAACTCAGCTTTTAGTGGTCAACTACTTCTGACCATAGACTCAATCATATCGTGAAATGTACTCAATTGTCAAAACATTTATGTACATAGCTGCACTTTCTTATTCTTGCATTAGTAGATATGCTACTACTAAATCTCATACCAAACTTCTGTATAAGTTTTGGATTCATCATCATTCAAATTCTATCTCGAGGAAACTTCAACAACGGTAATCTTATCCAACCTGGATTTATCAACTAAGGTTAATCGAGTAACCAACTCGCATTGCTTAACATGGATCCTTCATCCAGACGTCTGTACTATGTCTACTATCTGAGAAGTATTATCATAACTATACTTGCCATTATAATAGTTCTAGCCGTTCCCACTTCTTCATTTCATAACGTTTAACTCACAACAAAGACACAAGAGTAATCGTCTCTGGATCATCAATCTGTGAACTCTTTTTCTCGACTCAGACTGAACTCAGTACTAGAATTTTCAATTAATAGTTCCTTCTATAACTTTCAACTCAACCATCATGGCCAGGACATTTCAATGAGCATATCTTTGTATCATGCTCCCTACTCACGTACACACAAAATTTTATTCTCTTTATCGATTCATGCGTGAATATACACAAAACTTGAATCATAATTCAAGCACACTCTCATCTGAGTTTCTCTTGCTATGCTAATCTAAAACCTTTACCACCGTCACCTCTCACGATAACAGGGACATCTTGATCGAATTCATTAACTCTATTCAGCTTACTCGAAAGCTCATCATACAACATGGAACTTGTGATTTCACTTCTTATACTACAATCATCACGAACTTCCTCCTCAAAGCACCCGTACAGGGTTACAAGGATATAAATGAATGTCGATTTCAATTGACTAAATCGACAACCATTCTGTCTAATTTTCACTATCAGTTACCATTCTCACACAATCACAGGTTATGAAAAGAACAACTGCATCAGCCCTGAAAGGCAACATATATTTACACAAAATACTCAAGGAGATTATTATAATCCCTTCATGGTATCAACTAACCATGCACAACTACAGGCTTCGAGCCAACTTACTCAAACTTGCCATTTATTTATCACATATCGTGCCACACATCGCACTTGCTTCTTCGTGATTCATTCACGAATATCTGCATTCACTCCTTCTCATGACTTTAGTACTAACCTCATTTATACCTCTAGACTCATCTATTCGTTCCATTGATCACTAGGGAAAATCAAAGAGGCAAATTTATCGTCATTCATGTAGGCACGAAACCAACGCTACACCCCCGAGGTGGTCTTATATGGAGTCACCTCTAAATGCCAATGCCATATCCCGGATAAGGTCTTATATGGACTTCCACATCAGGTACCGATGCTATATTCCAAATATGGTCTTATACGATTCTCATATCCATTTCTGAAGCCATATTCTAGATATGGTCTTATACGGAATCGTAACTTGGTGTCGAGGTCATGCCTCAAACATGGTCTTATACGGGACCTTATCTATTTCATATCTCAATGATAGCCTTTTCATTATAGTCCCCTAGGACTTCAACCTCATGTTCAACAATAATTACTCTATATAGTAGAGTATCATGTATCGATGTGATACAAAGCATCCTCAAAATGCTAACATAAGTACTGCATTAACCACATGTAAACTTACTCAATTTGACTCTCATAACATCTCATCAAAATTCAACAATGATAAAGAGGGTGAAGTCACAGAGCCCCTTAACTTGACTCTCGTGACTACATACATATGGTTCACTATTCATTATTAATGAAACATCATCATAGTCACCTAACTCGTCTCAAGTGAGTTTTCACATTTATCACGTTACAATTATCTCTATCACTCATACTTCGAACAGTGACTTTACTTACTCAAGTCCACATTAATATCTACTTGAGTATTCAACCTTTGATTCTACTTCCTCTTACTATTGCTTATCAATTTAGAGAATGTCTTATGGGTTTTGAGTACGTCGTTTACTTGATCGCCATAGTCCAACTATTGTTTTACATGTCGTCATGATGCCATAGCCTCGCTATGGTCTTACACAAAATCTTATATCGATATCGACGCCATATCCCAGATATGGTCTTACATGGGATGACATGTACCGCCATGGTCTTATTCATCATTTTATCATTGGACGACCGTACTCATATCCTGCATTTTACTCTTACTGCTTTTCACATACACCATGGCACTTACTAGTCTCATGCTTGTAAGGTAAACAAGGTACCTGTAACACTTGATCACATAGATCAGTATACCTTACTATAATAAACATAAATCTCAGCATCATTATTCAAAACATATATTATACTCGTTAGCCAGCCTTAACTAGCATGGCATAATATCAACTTTGCTACTAACTTTCTTGCTATCCCATTTATGCTTTACTCTTTTGCCCGATGAATTACTATGAATGACCGAGGATACTAAATCTCATTTCACATGTATCTTGATGCCAATGCTATATCCTTGATATAGTCTTAAATGGGATCTCTATCTCATAATAGCTTTGCAATGCCAAGACGTGTCTTGGACTTACATGATATCTTGCTTGATTGCTGATGCCATGCCCTGGGCTTGGCCTTATACGGACTTTCTTGTCTCATATGATAGGGCGAGTATCCTAAGTAATTCACTTCAAACGGGACTTCCTCATGCTTGGTCTCATTGGTTTCTTTGTTTAACAAATCATTAAACATTTTCATAAAAATAATGTGCACATAGCAACATTACAAGCAATTCAATGAAATGTTCATGAAGCTTGAAAATCAAACAAACTTACTGAAATTAGCTCGGTTGGGAATCATCACTGTCTTAACAAAATAATTTCGTTAAATCTGGAAGATATCACACTATCACGGTCCACATACGGCATGTATAGCTAGACTCTTACTCATGCTAGGTTAGTTCTAGAACTGACTAAACCATAGCTTTGATACCACTAAATGTAACACCCCTTACCCGAGTTCTACGCCGGAATCGGGCCCGAGGTGTTACCGTACTAAAACCTCATGATCGCCAATTAGGCTCATCGTGACTACTCACTTAAGTCACCTTTACAACTTCATTCTCAACTTACGAGGCCTCACTTTTACTTACGAAGACTCTCGAGACTATACCGAAACTTTTCCATTCTTAAAAACTTTCTCTTTTATTCAGGGCTCACACGCCCGTGCACCTCTAAACGCGCCCATGTCTCCCAAGCGTGGGAGGCTACTGACTTGATTCACACGACCTTGACACGCCCGTGTCTTCCAACCGTGGGGAGCTACTGACTTGATTCACACGGCCTTGACACGCCCGTGTCATCCAATCGTGGGGAGCTACTGACTTGATCCACACAGCCTGGGCACACGCCCATGCTCAAACCGTGTCTTACACGGCTCATGTGCACAGCCGTGGGATTTACCCGTGGCCTATTCTAACTAATAATAATAAGGTACAGGGTACACACAGTTTAGACACACGCCCGTGTGTCTAACCGTGTGGGCACTTAGAGGCTATCTACCAAGCCTTTTTCTACTCTCAATTTTACACATTCATATACTAAATCAATGGAACTCAAATCATCAACTAAGACACATGAATTTATACATTTAATTCATGAAAATAAAGTTTTCCTCCCATACAATTACAACAACTTAAGCCATCATCAATGGATATACACATTTAAACTATAAACCCTCTTAGGCCAACACAATTAGGCACATTAACAGCAACTTAATCGACCTTAAATTCTAGCCCTATACATGCCATGACTTTTAAGGACTCGATACTTTATACCAAGTGTCTGCTCGATAGTGTGAAAACATCTCCGGCGATCTCCAACCTGAGCTAGCTAAATTAACCTATAAGAGATGAGAAAGGAAGAGGAGTAAGCAATAACGCTTAGTAAGTTCATCTGCATACAACTGATAAACCTTAATATTCAATGAATATACATGACTGCAAGTTATTACAATGAGCTTTTCTCATGAACTCATAGTTACTTACTCAACCTTCCTTTAAGCTTACTCATTCTACCTCTTACCATATTCTTACCATGCCACAAGCCAAAGGCACGTTTAATTAGCATACACTCCTGCACTAATCATCACAAGATCATATAAAACAACACATCAAGCATTTTCAATAATAAATCCACACAGCTACTTTACTCAGTAGTGCAACCACATAGTCAATTCATACAGCTAATTCACACATAGTTAATGCTAAATCACTTAGCTTATCAACACAGCCAATATCTCGGTGGTTTTGCACTTAGCTTACCATAATCGATTATAGGGTTGTATCGCACACAGCCCACCAATCATTTATACCCCTGGTGATTTCGCACTTAGCTCACCAATCATTTATAAGCGATGGTATCGCACACAGCCCATCAATTAATAATATATCAGGTGGTAATGCACACAGCCCACCGATAATAATATGGTTGATGGTATCGCACACAGCCCATCAATTAATAATATATCGAGTGGTAACGAACACAGCCCACCGATAATAATATGGTTGATGGTATCGCACACAGCCCATCACTAACCATTAATATGGTGATATCGCACATAGCTCACCATTATCATACATTCATGAATAGTCATCCACATGTAACTCTTTATTTCAAATACTCATCCAAGAACATCCTCACACTACCACTCTTACTTAACTTTTCCACGATATTTATTCGCATTCACACAATACAATAATAAATCTAACTCATGCAACTAAGGTGCATTAATTACACTTATCCTACTAGGGTTTATCATACATTGAATTCATATCAATTCAATCGTAACACATACTTGCTCTTCTCATGATACAACCACATACATTTAACATGTCCATTGAATCACTCAAATTGTTAAATAACTCTCTTGAGTCTCATACACATAGTTCACATTGACATCTTACCCTAATAGGGTCTTACATATATTAACATGTCGATGCCATGTCCCTGACATGGTCTTATATGAATTCTTACACTGAGGCCATGGTCCAATATGGTCTTACTCGAGACTTTTACCATCATCATATCATGCTATACAGTTTTCCCATTACTCTAGATTCAATTCCCTTGGCAATTTCATCACAAGATATTTCATACATTTATATAGTAAACATACATTCCATTCAACATTGGAACACTAAATTAACTCATATGTAATTGCAACATTCGCACATGAACTTACCTCGATGACGAAAAGGGCCAAAAAGAGACCTTTTTGCCCACATTTCTCTTTTCAACCGTTCTAGGTCCGAAATTCGTTTTCTTTGATCTAGAACAATGAAATTCAGTGATTTAATCACTTATAAATCATAATTCACCATAAACTACACTTTAGGCAAAAATGACTATTTTGCCCCTACTCTTTGGCAAAATTACGATTTTGCCCCTAGGCTCGTAAATAAATTTTTATCATATTTTCTTATTAAACAAGCCTAGCTGAACATTTAATCCTCTCACAACTATCCATAATTCCAACTATTTCATGCCTTAATGAACAATTTACAACTTTTGCATTTTAGCCCAAATTAGGTGTTTTCAAAACAACACCTTTCACAAAAGTTGTTTATCATCCTATCATTCATTTTCTTCCATAAAAACTCATAAAAAAGCATAAAATCTCTAATGGAAAGTCCCTAGACTCTCAACCATATTGCAAAATAGTCCCCTCATTAGCTAGCTTAAGCTTTGGGGACTCCAAAAGTATAATTTTTATCAAGAAAAGTCATCAAAATCACTTACTAGAGTGGAATAAAGCTTGCTGAAATTTTTAGCTTTCAAAAACCCCTCCATGGCTGATATTTTCGGTGGAGAAGAGAAGAAAAATAAAAAGATGATAGCTTTTTGCCTATTTCATCTTATTTTATTCATTTATTCAACAAAAGTCACCAACTCTTGTCAAACTTTTAATTTCTTGTCCCCTTGATCGTGCATCTCTCTAAGGTTGGTGAAATTGCACTTTAAAGACCTCCAATTTACACTTCATGGCTATTTGGTACCTTTAGCCTATAGAATGGAACTTTCGCACTTTATGCGGTTTAGTCCTTTTTCACAATTTAGCTAGAAATTGCTAAAATTAAGGCACCAAAATTTTCATGCATCCTTAAAAACATGTTATAACTTATAAAATAACATGAAAATAATTTTCTCTAAACTCTAATTAGTGATTCCGAGATCATTGTTCCAACCAGGCCCTAAATCGGGCTATTACAAATTTCCAGTCAGTTAATTCTCTAGTGGCTAGTGTTAGAAGTGTAAGAAATGTTGAGAGAATCGTTCCTGTGTGTGATGAATGCAATAAAAGACATTTTGGTGAGTGTAGATCAAAATCGGGAGTTTATTTTTATTCTGGGTCTACTAACCGTTTTCTTCGTAACTGTCCGAAGAAGCAAAATGACTTCAAAAATCAATCAAACAAGCCTGAAGTAACTTCTCAGAGAGGTAGACGATCTGGAAACACTAGAAATGCTACTTCTGGTCGAGGAAAGAACAACAAAATGAACAAAAGGTCTGAAGCAAGAACACCAGCTAGGGCCTATGCAATCCGAGCTCGAGAGGAAGCTATTGCTTCAGATGTTATTGTGGGTACTTTTTCTCTCTTTGATATTAATGTATATGCATTGATTGATCCTAGATCAACTCATTCATATATATGCACTACATTAGTAGATAAAAAGAAAATAACTGTTGAGTTCACTGAATATACTGTCAAAGTTACAAATCACTTGGTTCAGTGTGTTCTAGTTAATCAGTTATGTAGATCATGTCCACTGAAAATTAGGGGTTACGATTTCCCCGCTAGTTTGATGTTGTTACCCTTTGATGTTTTTGATGTGATTCTGGGTATGGATTAGTTGACTCCGCATGATGCTATTGTGAATTGTAGAAGAAAACATATTGTGCTAAAATGTCAGGATGGTAAATAGATGTGAATTGAGTCAGACAGATTGGACGGTACATCTAATATAATCTCAGCTACGATGGCACAAAAATATGTTAAAAAAGGCTGTGAAGCATATCTCGCTTACATAGTTAATTCCAAGGTTTCAGAATTGAAATTAGAATAGGTTTCGGTTTTATGTGAGTTCTTAGATGTGTTTCTAGAGGAATTACCAGGGTTACCGCTGACCCGAGAGGTTGAGTTTGCTATTGAATTGGTGTCGAGAACATCCTCGATATAGATAGCTCCGTACAGAATGGCACCTACAGAATTGAAGGAATTGAAAGCATAGTTGCAAGAATTGGCAGATAAGGGCTTCGTTCGGCCCATTTTTTCTCCTTGGGGTGCTCCTGTGTTATTTGCTAAGAAAAAGGATGGATCTATGTGATTATGTATCGATTATTGACAACTCAAAAAGGTGATAATCAAGAAAAAGTATCCATTTCCACGTATTGGTTTCACCTGTTGATGTTGAGATATAGCCAGATATAACATACAGTGAAGACCTGGTCAGAATTATAGCTCGAGAGGTTAAAGAATCGGGGAATAAAAGTATAGCTTTAGTGAAAGTTCTCTGGCAGTGTGTACAGAAGAAGCTACCTGGGAACCAAAGGAAGCTATGAAAATACAATACCCGAACCTCTTTTCTTGTAAGATTTTCGGTGATGAAAATTCCTTTAGGGGGAGAGTTGTAATAGCCCGATTTCAGTGAAATTGAAACAATGGTTTTGGGACCACAAATCTGATGAATAAATAATTATTTTAATTTCTATGACAGGATAGTAAGTTCGTATTAAAATTTTGTTAAGAAATTTCGACGTTTGCATGCCTAATTAAGTAAAAAGGACTAAATCGTAAAAAGGGTAAAAGTAGAGTTCTATTATTTAAGGGGGTTTAATGGCTATGGAAATTTAAAGTAAGAGGACTTATATGGTAATTAAACCATTTATGTAGTTAGTGGATATTCATGGCAAGGTTTTATTGAAATTTTGAATGTTTTTAAAGGGTAAAAAGGTAAATGAGTAAATAAAGGTTAAATTAATTAAAAGAAAATGTCCATGTTCTTCATATCATTAACCTAAACTGATTTCAGCCATTGGAGAAGAGGAAGCATTCGGTTCATCTTTGGTTGTGTGCATAGTGAGTTTTCAATCCCCCTTTTTAATGATTTTTATGTTTTCAGGATCGTTGTAGCTTAATCTATCTAGCCTGGGGAGTAATTTGCAAAATTGTTAAAGATATAGGGTTTTTCCATGAATGTTCTTGTATTATTTTTTATGTTTGATTGTATATTATGAGTCTTTGTGGATAAATAAACAAGTTTTGTAATGTGATTTTTGATGAAAATTTCATTTAGGGACTTATCTGTAAAAAAAGTAAAATGCATGGTAAATTTGTGAAATAATGGTTTGCATGGGTTGATATGGGTCCTTAACGAATTATGCTAGCATGAAATAGGGAAGAAAATGCTTAGATTTTAAATTATGAGCTTAAGGACTAAATTTTGAAAAGTTAAATTGTTAGAGGCAAAATTATAATTATGCATAAATGTGAATTGCACATATGTGCCCCTATTTGTACTTCGGTACCCCTGAATTGCACATACGTGCCCCTATTTGTACTTCGGTACCCCCGAATTGCACATACGTGCCCCAGTTTACACTTCGGTAACTTTGAATCGAGTAAAATAAGAATGGTATTCAATTGTTGTTAAGTTAAATGATATAATATTTCTTACTAAGCTCTATAAGCTTATTCATTTTTTTTTATTATTTTGTAGATCGCTGTTGCTGACTTTTGGACGGATTGAACCTTCAGCTCACACTATCCATTGATGTTGGTAGTTCTTGTGCTCCTTAGGTTAGTGGCATGTATATGTGGCTATATAGGTTGTTTTGGTACAATATGACAATATACTAAGCTAAGTTGTCAGGTACCTTATTATGATTGTAAATAGGTATCTTTTTGGTACAATTAGATTGGTATGAAAGTGAACACTTGTGGTTTGATTTGGCTTGTAAGTGAATTAAGTTGCTATGCTAGAAATAGATCAATGTTAACATGTTTTAGTTGTTGATGTTGGATTTAATTGCGGTGTTTATGAAGGGCACATTGATTTGTTGTTTTTAGGACATTAAAATGGTATGTTTATGTTGAGTTACTTGTGGTCTCAATTATGTTATGCTTTAAGATGATATTGAACTAGAAGTGTATGTTTTAAATGTGGTAATGCATATGTTTAGGTAAGTTTGTATGTTTATTCTTAAGGTGCCTTATATAACATATTGGTTGAATGATTTTAGACTAGTGAATTGGTCATTTCTTGTTGGTTTTGGTCATGTTATGAGGCCTTGATCATGTGTAAAAAATGCTTTTAGGTACATGCTTGATTTGGTGATGGACATGGCTTGATTTTAGCCAATTTCATGTCCACACGGTGTAACACCCCTAACCCGTAACCATCACCGGTCTAGGGTTAACAAGAATTACCGATCAATCTGGAACATTTACTAACATTTTACAACACAAAGTCTATCATCATTCAAACCTAACAAATATATATACATATAGTCCCTTAATGAGGTCTACGAGACCTTAAACACGTGTTAGAAAGGGGTTGGGACTAAACCAAACACATACGAAAATTTCTAAAAATCAAACATTTTTCAAAGCTATAGAGGCCACACGCCAGTGTGGGCACACGGCCTCAGACACGCCCATGTGTCCGAGCCATGGCAAAACAGGGCATACCTACTGACTTGTCCACACGGCCGGAGACACACCCGTGTGCCTCACCCGTGGTCGACATTGACTTGCACCACACGGCCAGTCACACACCCGTGTGTCCAGCCCTTGGTCAAGTCTGACTTGTTTTGAAATACAACCACGAAGGACACGGTCGACCCACACGTCCGTGTGCTCAACCGTGTGGGCAATTATAGGCCATTTGCAAGGCCAAACTTGCCACTCACACTTGGGATCACCTACAAGCACCATACCATATGCATTTATACCTCAAATGGCAACCAAACATACCAATATATATACAAATTAATCATTATCCACACCATCTATTTACATACTCAATTTCAACTCTAATAAGTCCATCTAAAAATACCAATTTCACACCCAAATCATATAAGTCAAACATCATGTAGTTCATACCACAAGTTCACACTTAAACCACATTTTTCATTAACCAATTTAAGCATGAAACATTGTAACACCCCTAACCCGTAACCATCGCCGGTCTAGGGTTAAAGGTATTACCAGACAAAACAGAACCTTTTTCGGACATTTCATAATATCATTCAACAAATCAAATAAAAGTGTCCCTTAAATAGGTCTACGAGACCTTAAACATGCTTTAGAATGGGGTCGGGACTAAATCGAACACATATGGAAGTTCTCAGAAATTTAAAAAATTTTCAAAGATACAGAAGTCACACATCCATGTGGGCAGGCCATGTGCCTCCCACGGCCTTAGACATGCCCGTGTGTCTAAGTCGTGTCAAAACAGAGCATACATACTGACTTGTTCACACGGCCTGAGACATGCCCGTGTGTCTCACCCGTGGTCGACACTAACTTGCTCCACACGGCCAGTCACACGCCCATTTGTCCAGCCCGTGGTCGAGCCTGACTTGTTTCAATTAGCAAACTTAAATGACACGGTCGAGCCACACGCCCATGTGCTCATCCATGTGGGCAAATATAGGCCATTTGCAAGGCCAATTTGCCACCCTTTTAGGGTCAAACCTACAAGCACAAACAACCACATTTCATGCCCTCAAAATGAAACCAACTCATGTCAATAATGTCCATACTATCTAGCCAATCAAACACTTATCAAGCACACCAACTTGTGCACCATTTATCACATTTTAACTTTAAACATATCTATACAAACACCATCCAAAAACTTACAAATTCAATATACTATCCATTCGTCAATTATATACCAACTTTGCTTCACAAAACATAATTGACAATTACCATATTCACAACCATTATCAAGCCATATCACATGGCTAATTGCATCAAATACATAGACATCAATTGCCCAAATTACAGCTACTCATCAAACAATCATAAAGCCTATACATAAAACTCATTCATTAACCATACCTAATTCTCTTGAATCAAATTATATCAAACCACCATGGCAAATCATACCAAGCATATCACACATATATCATGACCAAATTTCATAAACTTAAACATCATATTTAGCCATTTTCGCATGGCTATATATATATATATACATGTCCCAAATCAAACATTCCATCTATGCTATACATGCCATAAGCCCAAATTCAACTTAGTAAAATACCGAAAAACTATCGATAGTGTGATAAGCTTTGCTGATGATCCCCGAGCTCGTAACGTGACTTCAAAATCTATAAAACAGAGGTAAACAAAAACACACACAAAGTAAGCTATTTAAGCTTAGTAAGTCATAAGTAAAATATATATATCAATGATTGTATAATAACACTAAGTTAATAAGGCCAAATATACATATCCTCAAATACCAAGTTATCATTTTAATCATACATACATATATAATATGGATAAATGCATAATTACACATGAACATACATATAAATCTCATTACTAATATCACATATATCTCATTTGCCCGAATATGCACAATCACATATGCATACACATAATTTGTAACACCCCTAACCCGTAACCATCGCCGGTTTAGGGTTAAGAGGCATTATCAGACAATCAAAAACTTTTACAGACATTTCATAACATAATTAGACAAATCACATCAAAGTGTCCCTTAAATAGGTCAACGAGACCTTAATCATGCTTAAGAATAGGGCTGGGACAAAACCGAACACATACGGAAATTCTCATAAATTTAAATTTTTTTTCTAAGTTACAGAGGTCACATGCCCGTGTGGGCAGGTCGTGTGCCTCCCACGGCCTTAGACACGCCCGTGTGTCAAAGCCGTGTCAAAACAGGGCATACATACTGACTTGTCCACACGGCCGTGGACACGCCCGTGTGCCTCACCCGTGGTCGAGCCTGACTTGCACCACACGGCCAGTCACACGCCCGTGTGTCTAGCCCGTGGTTGAGTCTGACTTGTTTTTGAAATACAACCACGAGGGACACAGTCGAGCCACACGCCCGTGTGCTCAATCATGTAGGCAATTATAGGCCATTTTCAAGGCCAAAATGCCACCCACACTTGGGTCATCCCTACAAGCACATACAAGCCTTATTCCAAACACAAATGGCAACCAAAAACATATCAAATTGACCATCTATTTTACACATTCAAGAACATTTCATCACAACATCATATATGCCAATTAGCCCAACTAACTCACATGAATTTCCAAACATGATTCAACCACAACCTACCACAATAACAAGATATATTCTAATCAATGATATACCAACATTGCATCAACAAGCTTACCATTTCCTTAACCAATTCATTCACCAACAAACCATGCCAAACTAAGCATCATTAAACTTAACTATTCATTCTTAACACAACCATTTATCTAGCCATATCACATGGCTATGTACATATCTCAAACATCTTCCAAAACAACTAGCCTATGCATGCCATATTTAACTATATACACATTCAAAAGTACCAAAGTAAAGATTGATAGTGTGGTGATGATCCTCGACGATTCCCGAGCCTTTCTTAGCTTTGACGACCTATAAAACAGAGTTAACACACACAAAGTAAGCTTTCAAAAGTTTAGTAAGCCATATACAAATAAACTTAACATATAAGCATTCATTATTCATCTCAAATATAAGATCATTATTAGCCCATTTGCATATCCATTATTCTCCATAGCTCAATTGGTCAGCCATTTGCTTACCAACATTCCTCAACTCAAATATCAGTTATACTCATAGCTTAATCAAGCATATGTTCACATACTATCTCATCAAATCTATACACATATTCACTTTAGTAAGCTTGTATAAACACTTACCTTTCATACACACATAGTGTACTTTGCAACGTACCTGAATCATTTATACATTTCACATAGACATTCATTTCTCAGACTTGCCCGTTGAACCGTTCGGAATCAAATAGGATACTTAGAATGCTCGGAAAAGTCGTACAATGCCAACGTCCCAGACGTGGTCTTACATGTAACCAGATATCGATGCCACTGTCCCAGACAGGGTCTTACACGATTCATTACGATGCCAATGTCCCAGACATGGTCTTACACATAAATCTCAAATCGATGCCAATGTCCCAGACGTGGTCTTACACGATATCACATATCAGACACCTATGTCATGACATATGTAATCCTATCTATTCCTAGGTTCGTATGGGACTTTTTTGGATGTTAACATCATGTCGATACTATCTCGAATATCATGTACTCTTCATCTCATATACATTCATTATTATAAATTTTTATATGATTATACATATATCAATGTAAATACATTTATTTGTATATAGACTTACCTCGGATTTGGATAAACGGAAACGAACTCGGCTACTTGATTACTTTTGATTTTCCACGATTTAAATCTATTTTCTTCGGTTCTTGATCTATACATATTCAAATTTAACTCATTTATTCACTAAATTTTTCAATTCAATCCAAAACACATATTTAGGGCAATTTACAAATTAGCCCTCACAATTTCACATTTTGACATTTTAGTCCTATTTCACAAAATCACAAAATACACAAAATCTCATATCACCCAAGCTTGGCCAAATATTCCCATGCTTCATACAAGTCCATACATTTCCTTTATTTCACAATTTATTCCCTCATAATATTATTTTCACAATAAGTCCAATTTATTCAAATTTATCAAAAATCCAAAGACAAACTATGTTAATCTAACACATATATTTCATATTTCATCATCAAACATCATAAAACTCATGGATTCATCCATGGCACATTTCATAATCTTCATCAATTTACAAAATTGAAGCATGGGTTTTGAAGAACACGAAGCAATGATTACAAAAACATAGAAATTATCAAAAACCGAAGCAAAACATACCTTGAATCAAGCTTAGACTTAGCCGAACCCTAGCCTTCTTTTTCTTTTCTTTTTTTCTTTTTGATATTCGGCCAAAGATGATGAATATGTCCATTTACTCATGTTTTGTTTTATTTAATTATGACTTATTTATTATTTTACATATTTAACCTTTATTAAACCATTATAAATTCCACTAACATATGGCATTAATGTCCATCCACAATTCAAATGGTCCAATTGCATTATAAGGACCTCACATTTATAAACACATGTCACATAAGTGCTTTTAACATATGGCATGCTAATTTAACATCTTTCACAATTTGGTCCTTTTCTCAAATTAAGCACATAAATAACCAAATTAAATCACAGAAATTTCACACATGCTTAATCATATAATTCAGACTCGGAAAATAATATTAAAATATTTTTTTGACTCGAATTTGTGGTCCCAAAACCACTATTTTGACTAGGGTCTAAACCGGACTGTTACAAGTCTCCCCCCTTAGGGATTTTCGTCCCCGAAAATATTACCGCTGAATAGATTCGGATGTTGTTGTCTCATTGTATCTTCAGGCTCCCACGTAGCCTCTTCAACTCTGTGTCGAAGCCACAGTACCTTAACTAATGGAATTTTCTTATTTCTTAATTCTTTCACTTCGCGAGCTAAGATACGGAAAGGTTCTTCCTCGTAAGTCATATCAGATCAGATTTCAATCTCAGACGGAGGGATCACATGTGATGGATCAGATCTGTATAGACGAATCATTGACACATGAAATACACTGTGAATCTTCTCTAATTCCGGTGGCATCAACAATCGATATGCAACAGGTCCAATTCGTTCAATGATCTCATACGGCCCGATGAACCTCAGACTCAATTTACCTTTACGTCCGAATCAGAGTACTTTCTTCCACGGAGATACTTTTAAAAATACTTTATCACCAATTTTGAATTCAATGTCTTTTCTTTTCACGTCTGCATAGGACTTCTGACGATCAGACGCTGCTTTCAGACTATCACGGATTACTTTCACTTTCTATTCAGTGTCTTTTATCAAATTGACCCCGTGTATCTTATTTTCACTGAGTTCTGACCAGTACAAAGGTGTTCGACATTTACGTCCATACAAAGCTTCATAAGGTGCCATTTTAATGCTCGACTGAAACCTGTTATTGTACGCAAATTCAATCAATGGCAAATATTGTTCCCACGTACCATTAAATTCAAGGATGCAACATCTCAACATATCTTCGAGTATCTGAATGATTCGCTCCGATTGACCATCCGTTTGCGGGTGAAAAGCTGTACTGAAATGCAATTTTATACCTAAAGCTTCTTGCAATTTCTTCTAGAATCGTGATGTAAATCTCGGATCTCTATCAAATACAATAGACACTGGCACTCTGTGCAATCTCCCAATATCAGAAATATAAAGCTCAGCTAACTTATCAAGTGAGAAATCAGATCATACTGGAAAAGAATGGGTAGATTTCGTCAATCGATCAACTACGACCCAAATTGCATCTTTCTTTCTCGGAGTCAATGGCAATCCAGAAACAAAGTCCATCGTTATTCTATCCCATTTCCACTCGGGAATCAGAATCGGTTGTAGCAAACCAGATGGAACCTGATGTTCAGCTTTAACTTGCTGACAGACTAAACATTTCAACACAAAGTCAGAGATATCTCTTTTCATACCAGACCACCAATAGTGTTGCTTCAAATCGTGATACATCTTTGTACTACCCGGATGAACAGATAGGCGACTGTTATGTGCTTCATTCAAGATTAACTTAATTAACTCTGAATTTCTCGGAACACATAATCAATCTCGAAATCTCAAGCAATCATCATCATCAACTCTAAATTCGGATTCGGAGTTCAAATCACACTGAGCTCGTTTTACTATCATTTCATTATCAACTTTCTGAGCATCACATATTTGCTGTAAAAACAACGGTTTCGCTTTCAACTTAGCCAAAACTGAACCATCATCAGACAAGTCCAAATGGGCATTCATCGCACGTAATGCAAATAGTGATTTTTGACTCAATGCATCAGCAACAACATTTGCTTTTCCCGGATGATAATCTATCACAAGCTCGTAATATTTCAACAGCTCTAACCATCTTCTCTGATGCAGATTCAAGTCTTTCTGAGTCATCAGGTACTTTAAACTTTTATGATCTAAAAATACATGACATTTTTCACCAAAAAGATAGTGGCGCCAAATCTTTAACGCAAACACAATCGCAACTAATTCAAGATCGTGTGTCGGATAGTTCTTTTCATGCGGTTTCAGTTGTCTCGAGGCATAAGCTATAACTTTGCCTTCCTGTATCCAAACACATCCCAGACCACTTAATAAAGCATCACTGTAAATCACGAATTCTTTACTCGATTCTGGTTGTACCAAAATTGGAGCTTCGGTTAACACAGCTTTCAACTGATCAAAGCTTTTCTGACATTTATCAGACCATTCAAACCTCACATCTTTCTGAAGCAATCTAGTCAACGGAGTAACTATCATCGAGAATCCTTTATCACATATAAATCTCATTACTACTATCACATATATCTCATTTGGCCGAATATGCACAATCACATATGCATACACATAATTCACTTTTATAACTTAAACATTTATGCAATCAATTTAACATCCAACTTACCTTATTTTCACAACTTAGGATAAGCACATACCTGACTCTTTTTATTTGATTTCACATTCAGTCTTTACTTAACATTGCCCATTGAACCGTTCGGAATTAAAAAGGATACGCAGATAGTCGTAAGCTCGTACAATGCCAACGTCCCAAACGTGGTCTTACATGTAATCACATATCGATGCCACTGTCCCAGATAAGGTCTTACACAAATCAAATATGATGCCAATGCCCCAAACATGGTCTTACACGTAAACACAAGTCGATGCCAACGTCCCAGACGTGGTCTTACACGAAAACACATATCAAAAATCCTATGTCATGACATATGTATCCTAACTATTCCTAGGGTTCGTACGGGACTTTCGGACATTGAATCTCGATCGAATCGAACTCGAAACATAGTTCCCTACCTCAAAATCACATTCGGCCAAAGAACATATATATATAATCGAATAATTCAATTTATCACATAACATTTATATATATTTTCAATTTAACAACATTTAAATGCTTATAGACTTACCTCAGATATCAACGGACGAAATCGACTACTCGACTACTTTCGACTTCCCCCGATCTAATTTCGTTTTCTTTCGTTCTTGATCTAAATAAATTCAAATTTAACTAATTTAATCACACATTCATTCAATTTAATCCAAAAACACATAAATGGGCAAATTACCATTTTGCCCTGACATTTCACACTTTTTGCAATTTAGTCCCTATTGCATAAAACACAAAATACACAAAGTTTGCATATACCATAGCTAGGCTGAATCTTCTTATAGTCCATCTAAGTCCACACATTACATTTATTTCACATTTTAGTCCCTCAAGATATTATTTTTACAATTTAGTCCAAATTACTCAAATTCATCAAAAATCCAAAGACAAAACATGATAATTTAACACATATCTTTAATATTTCATCGTCAAACAACAAAAATCACAAGCTATCATCAATGGCAAAACACAAAATCATCATCAAATTCAAAAATTAAGACATGGGCTTTGAAGATAACTTAGCAACGATCTCAAAAACGTAAAAATTATCAAAAACCAAGCTAGATACTTACCTTAATCAAACTCAACAATGGCTGAATGCCCTAGCTCTCTTTATTTCTTTTTCTTTTCCTTAGTTTCGATCAAAGAAGATGAGAACATGGCTTTTAAATTTTATGATATATATTATAACATTTTATTATGTTATTATTATTTTAACTTTTACAATTAATATATAAAAACCATATATTAATCAATATGCCGTCCACTACCTTTTATTATTGGCTAAATTACAACATAAAACCTCCATATTAAAAGAACAACCATTATTCAGCCCTTTTGAATTTAACCACTAAATTTTCATTTTACGCGATTAAGCCCTTTTATTAAATCGGGCACTCAAACGACGAAATTAAAACACGAAAATTTCACACAAGCAAATTCACACATAATAAACACAGAATATAATTTTAAAATATTTTTCAGACTCGGATTCATGGTCCCGAAACCACTGTTTCAATTAGGGTCAAAATCGAACTGTTACAAACATACATATCCATTTTCACTAACTCATTTCATGTTTATCATTCACATAACCCACACATATGAACCAACATCATTCAACTTCCAAGCCATATCACATGGCCAAGCTTGCATACTTCAAAACATGCTATATCTACTAGCCTATACATGCCATATACCATATATATACATCTTCCCAAAAGTACCAAAATGGATAGCCGATAGTGTGATTGAGACGCTGACGATCCCCGGATCCGAGCTAGCTTTAAATATACTGTAAAACAGAGAAAACTTCACACAGTAAGCTTTTAAAGCTTAGTAAGTTCGTCATATAATACTATTAACTCAATAATTCAATTACAATATACTAACTAAACCATCACATAGATTAATCCACAAATATACACCATATCATCCATAGCTAATATGCTCACTCAACCTTCCATATATTCATTTAAAAAATCATCAATCACATAGTTTTTGCACATACCTTTGCCAACACATAGTTAACGATCAATTTTGTTACTCAATGCTCGATATCACATTTCGATCAATCTTCATTTTTCCTCTGAATTAATCGCACACTTAGTGCCAATTTCATAACCGAAGCTTAAATATCATCGCACACTTAGTGCCTTTACATTCAACAAAATTTAACTCGGTATCGCACACACAGTGCCAATCAATACAGCCGAAGCTTTCTTTATTTCGCACACACAGTGCTATTCACCTCTGCCTCGATTCTAATTACGCACACTTAGTGCCACATTTCTCAATTCCATATATAGCATTTCTAATTCAATATTCACATATTCATTCATTTCATAGAACTTAAACAATAATTTAACAATTTGTATTATATCCGAACTTACCTCGGACGTCGAAGTAACAAAACGAGTCGATTAATCGAGTACTTTATCTTTGCCTCGATCTCGATCCAAATCCCTCTTTTCTTGATCTATACATATTCAAATTTAGCTCATTCAATCACCAAATCATTCAATTTAGTCCAAACACACATATTTAGGGCATTTTACAAAATAGCCCTCACATTTTCATATTTCGACACTTTAGTCCCTATTTCATAAAATCATCAAATTCACATAATTTCACCTCACACATGCCTAGCCAAATTTTCCTTATGTTCATACAAGCCCACATATTTCATTATTTCACATTTTAGTCCTCCAATTTCTCATTTTCACAATTTAGCCCAAAATAGCCAATTTCATCAAATATTCAAGAACAAAATATATTAACCCAACATCAAACTTTCATATTTCACCATCAACTATCACAAAGCTCAAACATTAATCAATGGCATATCTCAAAATCATCATTAAATTCTAAAATTAAAGCATGGGCTAGCTAGAACAAAATGCAACGATCACAAAAATGTAGAAATTATCAAAAACCGAGTAAAAAACATACCTCAATCAAGCTAGACCATAGCCAAATATCACAAAGCTTCAATGGCTATTTCTCTTTTCTATTTTTGGTGGATATATGATAGTGGAAGATGATAGAAACCATGGTTTTGTTTTTATTTTATTTTATTTACTCATTTACTAAATTAACCTTAATAATATAACACCAAAATCATCCATTTACTAGCCATTATTGTCCATCCATTTAACATATGGAGTAATAAAAACATAAGGACTCACATTTTAATAAGCCATGCCAAATTAACACCTTAACAATCAGCACACAACTTTTGCATTTTATGCGATTAAGTCCTTTTTCTCAATTTGACACACAAACGATAAAATTTCCACACAGAATTTTCACACATGCTCAATCACATATTGTAAACACCAAAAATTATATTAAAATATTTTTCTGACCTTAGATTTGTGGTCTCGAAACCACTATTCTGACTAAGGTCTAAATCGGGTTGTTACACACGGCCTGAGACACGGGCGTGTGACACAGCCGTGTGTGACACACGACCGTGTGCCCCCTGTAGGTTTTAAGGCATGAAAGGCAGGCTGTTACATGGCCTAGCACACGGCCTGGTACACGGTTGTGTGTGGCTTGGCTGTGTGACCTAACTCAGAGGGTTACACGGGCTCAAACATGGGCTAGGACACAGCCATGTGTCCCTATTTCGAAAGTTACACGACCTCAGACACAGGTGTATTTCTCAGTGGTATGAGTCACAAGGCCGTGTGACCCCTACAGTTCAATTTTTCCACCTTTTTCTTAAATGCTCCAAATGTTTCCAATTTAGTCCCAAATTGTTTCTAATTTATATTTCTAGGGCCCTGAAGGCTCGGTTAAGGGACAATATGCATGTATATGAATGGATTAAATTATTTTTACATTAATGTTTGAAATGTATGTTTTTAAGAGACGTTTACACAGTAATGCTTCGTAACCCTATTCTGACAACAGATACGGGTTAGGAGTGTTATACGTAATACTCTATAACTCTAATCCAAAAAAGAAGATGGGTTAGGGTGTTACATTTAGTGGTACCATAGCTATAGTTTAGTCGATTCTCAGGTTGAACATAGCTTGTTAAAGTCTAGAAATTATATGCCATATAAACCTGCGATAGTGTGAGAATAATTGATCTGATCTAACCCTTATTTTTATTATTAATTTAATGAATGTCTGTAGAATCTAATCATAATGACCTTATGAAGTAAATATTAATGTCCCGACTTTTGAACAGGAAGTGAGTTATAGCTTTATGGCTCTGTAAATTTTTGATGTTGAAGTAAAAAATGTTTTTTTCGACCATATGAGTCAATGGTTCACGGAATTTATGTGACCGAATTCTACGGCTCAGCAACCACCACCCCCTATTTTGCACTTGTGGCATCCGTGCCCTCAACCGACTGAAATAGTTTGATGGCTCTCGATTGATAGAATAGAAAGTATGATGAGGATGAATTCAGAGGTAAAACAGATAATGTGTAATAACCCATTTTTGGTCAAATTGGAACAGTGGTTTTAGAACCACAAATTTGAAGTCAAAATATTTATTTTATTATTTTTTTAATGTTTACAGTATGATTGAGTGACTGTGTGAAAATTTCTTTAAGAAATTTTATTATTTAATTGGTCAATTTGATAAAAAGAACTAAATTGCATAAAGCGTAAAACTTGAGTTCTAATAGCTAAAGGTGTTTAATAGCTATAGAACCTTAAAGTCAAGGTCCTTATGTTGTAATTAGACCATTAATAGTATGAGTGGAAAATTATGGACAACCATTATATGATTTTAATGTTTAATTAGTAATGTTAATATTGTAATTTGGTAAATAACATTAATTAAAATAAAACAAAGTCATAATTTATGTCCATCTTCAAGCTAATAGCTGAAATTATCAAAGGAGGAAACCATTCATAGGGTTTGAAGCATTCGGCCAACTCCCAGCTCAATTGTAAGTCCGTTTTTGTCCCGTTTTTAATGATTTCTATGTTTTTGAGATCGTTGCAGCTAGTACTAACTAGCCTAGGGACTAATTTGCAAAACTATTAAAGATTTTGAATGATGCCATTGATGAATAAGCATGTTTTTTGAGCTTTCTTGATAGATTATGAATGTTTGTTAATATATATACAAGTTTTGTAAAGTGATTTTGAGTAAAAATGCAAAATAGGGATTTATTTGTGAAAATGTGTGGTTAAAATGTGAAATAAATGAAAATTATAGGCTGCTAAGGGCATTATGGTAATTTGGCTAGCATGGGTATATTTGGAATTTCACTAAATTGTGATTTTATGCAATAAGGACTAAATTGTGAAAATGTGAAAGTTTAGGGGTAAAAGTGTAAATGTGCCTTAAAGAGTGTTTTGGACTAAATTGAATGAGTAGATGATTAAATAAGTTAATTTTGAATATATTTAGATCAAGAAAAGTGAAATACGGAATTGAATCGGGGAAAAGATAAAGTTATCGACTAATCGACTCGATTCACTATTTTAACATCCGAGGTAAGTTCGTATGTTATAAATTCATTTCAAATGTATTTTATATGCTTCGATATAGCATGAATTGCATTTATGTGATTGCATACGAGTTCGAAAATGATTCGATGAAGATTCGACAGTTGGAAACCCGATTGAACCTTAGGAATAGTTTAGGATGCTAGTGACATGTCATTAGGTATACTTGAGTTGTCTTCGGGCCATGATTTAGCACTATGTGTGCGAGATAAACCGATTTGGCTTCCGGCCATGCATATCGACTGATTTGGCTTCAGAACATGATATCAGAATTTCAGATAAGTTACCTTGATTTGGCTACGGGCCATGGTATAGGTACTTATCAAGTGAGACCTTGAGTATCCGACTTCTATTCTGAATGGTTCAATGGGTAAAAGAAGAATGTGGTTGATTATGAGATTGGTACGAGATGGTACAGGTACGTATGGAAATGAGTTGAGTACTGAAAACTATGAAATTGATGAGTTCCATGGTAAGTTATATGAATGATCATTTGATAGCTTGAGATTTAATAGAATTGTTGCACATTGTTTTCCATTACATGAATTATTAATGAATGATGATAGTTGCTCATTGTTAACATACGAGCTTACTAAGCTATACAGCTTACTTTGTTGCTTTTTCATGTTTTATAGTGATTTCAAAGCTAGCTCGGATTCGGGGATCATCGGAGACTTCTCCACACTATCCACTGACTTTTTGGTACTTTTGAAACTATGTTTTAAGTATATGGCATGTATAGGTATTTGAGTCATGTTGATTATGTTTTGGTAATGATGTTGGCCAAATGAATTGGCATTGTAAATGTATATGTTTTTGTTTGTAAATATAGCCATGAGATTTGGCTTAATTTGGTGTATTTGGTTATGTGCTTATATGTGCATATATGTTGATATTTGAGTTCTTGGGTGGATATGTGAATGACCATATTATGAAGTTTGTGGAATTGGTACCTTGCTTGTGAATTGGTACAAAAATGAGGTATGTTAGGTAATGGTTAAAGTAGTTGATTGGTATATGTTTTTGAGTAGGTTTTGGTTGAGATAAACTTTGGATATAAGCATGTTGGTTATTAATATTTGAAATGGTATGAAATTCTATTGAATGTGGTTAGAATAGATGTTATATTGTGCTATGAATTGGTGCCATTTGGGTTGTTTAGGTACATGAGATTTTGGGTGGCAAATTGGCTTCGTAAATAGCCTATTTTTGTCCACATGGGCAGAGACACATGCATGTGTCTCAGCCTTGTGTGACACACAGTCATGATACACGGCCGTGTGTCCCCTGGTGTTGAATTTGAAATGAAGTCAGTATGATCCACACGGTCTTGTACACGGGCATGTGATCGGCCGTGTGGCCCAAGTCAGTATACCCCCTAATTGGCACAGCTTAACACACGGCCTGGCACACGTGTAACACCCCAAACCCGGCCCATTCGTTACGACCGAATTTGAAATGCCACTGCGGAAAAACGTTTGAAGACTGATTTCACTTTTGGGAAAAACATTAAAAATTTTGTCATTTGAAAACCATGTCCAATTAAAAATTCTAAATAATATAAGCTTGATAAAAATATCCAAATTAAAACTTTATTATAAGCTTTTAAAATATAAGTTGCCAAAATTAAAAGCACTTCCCAATAATAATTTAATGGTCGTCTAGCTTAAACATAATAAAAATGTTCAATCACTTTAATGGGCCTTATTACAATAAACACTTAATCAAAATATGAAAATATAACTACTTAATTAATTAAAATATCTTTCTGCATGGAAATCGCTTCGCATGGCCACCTTTGTATCCACTCCAACCCGGTCCAAAAATCACGATCACTGCGATGTTTAATAAAAATTTGGTGAGTCATACGGACTCGGTGTGTAATTAGTCCACTTGAATTCCACCCACATGTTAACCACATATTAACTCATATATCGATATCAATTATCAAATTCACATGTTATCACATTTCGGGCTTGGCCCATATTCATATCACATTCATCTAATAGGGTAGTTAACCACATAATTTCCACATTTCAGGCTTAGCCCATTTCCACACCGATCCACATTCATATCTTGGGCTAGGCCCATTTCACATATGTTCACATACGAAATCATGCAATTATGAAGCCCAACCCAAACCTAGGGTCCATCCGCTACACACCCCCTTATCCAAATTTACCACACACCGGGGATTATCAAATCACCCTCTCTTTTCACTCCAAAGGCAATCACCGCTGCCCACGCGTGCAATTAAGCACAATAGTCCACAATGCGACCTCGATCAGCGTCAATCCACGATGTAGCCGTAGCTAACACCAAAACCACGGTGGGACACATAGTCACTCATCAACCACGATATGGCACATAGCCGATATCAACCACGATGAGGCACATAGCCACTCATCAAGCCACGCGAACTAAATCGCAATTAATCCACAACGTGACCTCGCCAACGTCAATCCACGATGTGGCTCAAGGCTAACATCAAACCACGCACTCGAAGTACACCCGCACCTTCTTTCTTTCATATCATATCCCACCCATGCACATGCCACATAAAATAATGATACAATGTAATGATGCATGAGCATGTTCATCAAGCATATTATCACATATTCATATTAATAATCACATATCATCGGGTTTGGTACTTACCGGATTATCGACATACCCCTTGAGGGTATCCTTATCACAATTTCCACTTCGCTCTAGTTAGCACATTCATAATACATACACAGTTCACATACATATCATATACCGGAAAACGGTGGGTTAATCACACACCGATCACTTGGAGAACTATGCTTTCGATCATCGATGCTATCACTAGGCGATACTACGGCTATTTGCCTACTTTCTTGTTCGATTTGGTCCACACCCCCGGTGGCCAATCCCTAACCGCCGAGACAGATCTCTTCTTAAACTTCAGGATAGGGACCTTCCTTTCCCTTCTTGAATGGTATTCGCCTCCATCAACACACTTAATCGAACAATCGATTTAATCATCAATATACGAATTCTTAACCAAATATCCACAACTTATCATACTTACCGAAAGGGTCTTGAAATCCCGAAAAGCTTGATCTAATGCTTAGATCCTTAATCCCTACATTTGATTAATCACCTACTACTTTAATAAAAAGCCATTCAACCATAAATCCAAATCCTAGTAGGATTAGTATACTTAAACTTACCTTGTTGCCGTTTGACTTAAGAATCAAGTCTTGAAATCTCTCGCTATACTCTTCTTGCATTCGCCAAGCATTGAATCAATTAACTTGGTTAGTTTTCGCTTTTGAATAATTAATGAAAACATATATTTACCAAACATGGCCTTGGCCGAATGCTATAGACACTTACCTTATGGATTTTAAATCCCGAAACTCACCGAATAACTAGGAACACGTGGCCTTTGGTGTACCTTCGGAAAAGAACTTCTCCTTCCTTGTAGTCGACACTTAGTAAATCCCGAAAGATCTCTTCAAAGTTTCGGCAACAAGATATTAATGGGGTTAGTCCTAGATTTGGCAAATCTTAAGAAAAAGGATGAAACCGAATGAGATCTTACCCTTACTTGAAGAAATCGATTGCACCTTCACTTCAACCTTCGAGAGATTCGGCTATGGCTAGATGATGATCTCACAACTTTCGGCTTTTGGAGGGATTAGAAAGAAAAGAGAAGGAAGAATAAAGATGGAGGATTGGCTAGATCACAAGGTATTTCGGCTTGGCAAAAATAAAAGAAGAAGAAGATTTGGTGAAGAGAATTCGCAGAGGCTTTCAAAGAACAGAAAATAATGCAGAATGGCCTCTCTTTTCCTTTTATATAAATTACTAACTTAGAATCCCTTACTTGGCCATCACTCCTCTATCGATAACTTTATCCTTTAATTATCATAAATAAAAGAGTTTAAATCCAACATTTATCTCTTCAAAATAATCCAATTAAAAAAATCCTTTATTTATCACCCTTTTAATTGAATATTTATGAAAATAAAACACCTCCTTTCTAGAAGCATGTGCCAGTCCACCTCGGTCTTCCGGAAGTAAAATAAAACCTCCTTTATTTGCTTCCCAAGTGACTCGAACTCAGGCCCATTCCTCTTGCATATGGCGCCATTTCCATAGGCCCTAAGTGGCATCTTTGGACCACTTTTCCAAGCCTGTTTGTGTGTCAAATTTCACAAACTTTTTCTTTTAAGGCCACCTTGCCTTAATTTCCCTTTTAAACCTTAAAACTCGTCATTTCTAGGTCATTTCTAAGTTTCCAAAAATTTTCGATCGCTCTGTAAACTTGACATTTCCTTACATTTCCAAGTTTCCAAAAATGTTTACTTTCCATTTTCCTTACATTTCCTAGTTTCCAAAAATGTTCACCTTCCATTTTTAAACTTAACATTTCCATACATTTTCAGGTTTCCAAAAATGTTCATTTCTAACTTATTTTCACTCATTTCCGGGTTTCCAAAAATATTCAAAATTTATTCATAATACTTAAAACATGTCACTTCATACAATTAAACCGAAAATGCATAGGCCCTATTTTAGGATGTTACAACACGGGCGTATGTGGCCACTTCGAAGGGCACATGGGCTAGACACACGGGCGTGTGGTTGGCTGTATGACCCAAGTCAGTATGTACCCCCTATTCTCACACGGCCTAAGGCACGGGCTCACACGGCCTGGCCATACGGGCGTGTATCCCCTGTTTGAAGCAAAATTTGCTAAGTGTTGAAAATTTTTCAGAGTTTTCGGTTTAGTCCCGAACCACTTCCAAAGCATGTTTAAGGCCTCGTAGGCTCTTAATAGGGACAATTTGATTGAGATTGAATGATGAATGATTGAATTGAATAATTGTATGTTAAATAGTTGTTTAATTGTTTCGTAAGTCCAGTAATGCTCCGTAACCCTATTCCAGCATTGAATATGGGTGAGGGGTGTTACATAATGATCCAACTAGGGCTGGGTACTGGCTTGAAAATATCCAGAGAATTTTCGGTGAAATGCCCTACTCTCCTAATGATTATCTCAGATGAGTCGTATCATTGCTAAAGATGAAGCTTACATCTGTTTGTCAACATTAACAGCGGTTGTACTGAGAGACTAGGATTTCTTCATATCTAAGTTTAGAAAGAAATATGTTAGCAAATGATATTTGGATAAGAAAAAGAAAGATTTTCTTGAATTGAATCATAGAAATATATCTGTAGCCGAGTATGTTGGAAAAAATGGGTTTGAAAAATGCAGCAGAAAATAAATTTAACGAAAAACCAGAGTTTTAAAAATTTTCCAAAAGAAGATCTTGGTTGTGATATAGAAAGTAATAAACACTTAATCAAAATTGCACCTTTTCGATTCGTCTAGGATAAGCGCTTCGACCGAGTAGTCTTCTCCGCTATCCTTTAGCTCACGTCTACCGAGTGCGGGCTCGTTTCGAATCAGAAACTTTTTCACAAAAATTACCAGTGGGGTAATTTTGCAATTTTTTAAACTTTTGGGTCAAGTTGTAAATCAAAAAAATATCTCTAGAAATTTTCTGAAATAATCTCTTCAGAGGATTTTCTTTCTACAACTTTCTCTTGAATTCAAGTGTGTGTAAAATAATTACCCAAGGCTCTTTTTATATAGAAAGAGTTTAGAGATTTCAATTATGATTAAATTTAATTGCTTTAATATTAAATTAATATAATATTTATTAAGATAAATATTAGATTAAACTTAATATTAAATCTTATTAAAATGATAGAATGTTTATCTACAAGATAATCACTTTAATATTAAATTAATAACATAATATTAAGATAAGTATTAAATTTAATTTATTATTAAACGATTAAAATAATATTATTTTTGGAATAATTAATATGAAATCAAATTCTTTGGTAGAGTCGGAAAAGGTGCGTAACTCTTCCAATGCTCAACCATCGAAGACCAACAATTGCCGACCACTAGAACGTCGCAATCGCAACCTCCAACATAGCTGTGTCCAGTGATGCATGTGCGACACCTTTATGGCACCCCGAGTCGGTTCGGTTACTACCAGTTTGGTCCGGGTTAGTGACGACCCAACCGGTCCAATCTAGACACCAGTTGGACCATCGGCCCAGTTTCACATATCGGGCCCGGTTCGACCAGTTTTTAGGTTTTGATCTCGGATTTTGGCTCCCAGGCCCAATTTACGATCTTAGGTCCAACTTTCAAGTTCAATTACCCATTGGGCCAATTGTCTGACTTGAAAATTGATTTCTAAAAAATGAATTTGATTAATTTAATTTTACTTGATCAAAAGTAATATTTCCAAAAATCACTTATATTTTCAAAATTTATTTTTCAAGAAAATTTTTTAATCAAATTCTCTAGTTGAACAATTCTCACGACCACCTAATTTAATTCCACATCAAATAAATCAACTCAATTAAATTATTTCCAAAGTCTTTGAATTTTCTTCTGATTCAAATACAGTTCGATCGAGTTTTTGTTGATCTAGCGGATGGATCAATCGGACATATACAATTAGGCTCTAATAATTGCAATTATGTCCAGAAGTATTGTTCCGATAATTTGCAATTACTTAATCATGGAGTCAGTCCACAAGAAGTACCATGATTGAAAACTCCTTATTGTATACTATATACGAAAACAATTCATCCAACTGTTTTGTCCAATGACCTCGTCATGTGTGTATTACCCTCATATGATATCCTTGATTCCTTTGAATTAAATCCATTCACTCAATATAATCCTATTATATCTCATTGTCACCATTGTTTCTTCTTAATGATTAATATGATTACTGTCAACAAATAACTGTGATAAATTGTTCATTCGAGAACCAACAACTAGTGACCACGTTCCGTATTTATCAATCCACACAATGCCACGAGAAGATATCATTAATTCTTTAATTGAGCTATGAATTCCACTGTTACTAGTAAAGCCATGCCATACACAAGTCATGTACCCAACATACTGGCTATGGGCTCGATCATCTTTAGAGCATAAGCCTCCACTTATATAAAAACACATGAGTTGCATCCTCATGGTCAGTGACTAACTCGGGATTTAGGTAAATCACTCCATAAATGTCACAAATTAATTAATTCACAAATGGATTCAAAATTAATTCATCTTGGGTCCAGTCCAATGTATCATTCTACCAATGAAGACATTTATGTCTTCACCAATGGAGTTAACTATTCTGATAGCCAAGACTAGGCATCTCCCCAATTGGAATTGTAAAAGAGATAATAATCCTTCTCAGCATTTGAATCAAATGTTCACTTTGATTCTTTTATGGGATTACGGACTCATTTAGATTATCTACTGAAGTAAGTTATCTTTCTCACAATGTAAACATTCTTACAATGCCACTTATCTTTAGTTTGAACTTAGACAATCAATGAGCTAATATTTGCTTCTCACATTTTAGCTATGCATGCAAAATATAAAAGACAAAAATACAAAAGACATAATAGTGAAATTTGAAATTAACTTTATTTATTTGTTCATCGTTCAAATAAACAGAAAACAGTTACATGTTTACTATAATATTGGCACATTTTCGCATTCCCACATCCTCAACATGTTTGATAAAACTCCTAGTTACAAGAGTCTTAGTTAATGGATCCGCAATGTTATCTTCAGAAACTACTTTCGCCACATCTACAATTCCTTCGGCTACTACCTCTCATAGCAAGTGACACTTTCGATCAATGTGTTTCATCCTCTTGTGACTTCTCATTTCCTTGGTATTAGCTATTACATAATTGTTATCACAATACATTGTTATAGCTTTTTCCATAACAGGAATGACTTCAATATTGATTAAGAACTTTCGAAGTCATATTGCTTCTTTCGTTGCCTCAGAAGTAGTCACATATTCGGCCTTCATAGTAGAGTCAGCAGTGTAAGTTTATTTTACACTTCTTCATACTATGGCTCCACGGCCTAGAACGAATACATTTCCCGACGTTGATTTCCTCGAATCTTTACATGCTTAGAAGTTTGAGTCTGTGTATCCAATAGTAGTAAGGTTCTCCCCAGAATAAACAAGCATATAACCTCTGGTTCTTTTAAGATACCTTAATATATGCTTTATAGCTTGCCAATTCCTGACACCTGAATTCACTTGATATCGACTAACCATTCCCACTGCGAAACAAATATCTAGACGTGTGTAAAACATCGCATACATAAGGCTTCCAACTGCCGAAGCATATGGAACCTTACTCATATGCTCTCTTTCTTTCACTATCTTAGGAAAGTCATCTAAAGAAAGATAAGAACCTAATACAGTCAGCTGAACGCCTACCTTCACATTGGCCATTGCAAAATGTTCCAGTACCTTCTCGATGTATGAAGCTTAAGATAAAGCTATCGTTTTATTCATTCGATCCCTAAGGATTCGAATTCCAAGAATATAACTAGCTTCAATCAAGTCCTTCATGCTAAACTATTGAGCTAACCATAATTTAACCGATGACAATTCTCCTACATTGTTTCCGATAAGTAGAATATCATCGACATACAAAATGAGGAAGACCGCTTTTTTATCCTTTATACACTTATAAACACAAGGTTCATCAGCATTTTACTCAAATCCAAAAGTCTTGATTGTTTGATCAAACCTTTTATTCCATGAGCGAGACATCTATTTAAGTCAATAGATGGATCTTAGCAGTTTGCAAACTTTCCACTCATTTCCTTCGACAACATAGCCAGTGGGTTGAGCCATGTAAATGGTCTCATCAAGATAGCCATTCAAGAATGTTGTCTTAACTCCATTTACTAGATCTCCTAATCGAGAAAAATGGCAATAGATAAGAGCATGCGGGTAGACTTGAGCATGGCTTCCGGAGAGAAGGTCTCATCGTAATCGATGCCTTCTTTCTGTGTGTAGCCTTTCCCTACAAGTCTAGCTTTGTGTGTTTCAACTTTCCATTCCACATATCTCTTCTTCTTGTAGATCCACTTACACCTTATGGGTTTAATCCCAACCGGTAAGTCTACAAGTTCTCACTTCTTATTGGATTTCATAGAATCCATCTTGACATCCATGGGCTGCTTCTAAACCTTGGAATCAATGTCCTACATAACCTCCTCGTAAGTGAGCGGATCATCATCCTCATGATTGGCTTCCATATTATATATACTTCCATCACAGATAAAGAAGTCTGGTTTGTTAGAAAATCTCCCACTATAACGGATTCCCCTATATTATTGATCGTTTGCAGGTCTTTCTACAACTTTCTCAAGAATTGAATTTGGTGATTGTTCTACCACTCTCAAAAGTTCCTCGAGTACCACTTTACTCCAAGGCTTAAAGTTATCCATGTAGCTTTCCTCGAGGAAAGTAGCTTTCCTGAAGGTTCTATTCCTTCTCTTAGCTATGCCATTCTGCTATGGAGTGCCCGGTGTAGTCAACTGGGATAAAATCTCATTCTCTATGAGGTATCCTAAGAACTTTTCGAACAAGTATTCCCCACCTCGGTCAGATTGAAGATTCTTTATGGATAAACTAATTGCTTTTCCACTTCCGCATGAAACTCTCAAAATTTATCACATGTTTCGCTTTTTCAGTGCATTAGATACACATATCCATATCGAGAATAGTCATCGATAAAATCCATGTAATAATTGTAACTTCGTCGGGCACTTATGCTCATGGGACCACATACATTAGTGTGCACAAGTTTTAAATGTTGGTTGGCCTTTTTACTTTCGCACTAAAAGATCTCTTAGTCATTTTACCTTTCAAGCAAGATTCACATTTTGGAAGACTAACTTCCTTAAGCATACTTAAAGGACCATCTTTCATGAGTCTAGTGATTCTTTCTTGGTTAATATGACCAAGTCTTAAGTACCATAGGTACCCCTCATTAGAGTGAGAAGTTTTAAGCTTTTTATTCACTATTTCAGTTTGAAGCATAGAGTAGTTATTTGGTTTAATAAAGTAGAGATTGTTTTCCATATATCTATTACAGATTAAAGAATGATATCTGTGAAAAGAAATCCCTTTATTGAATGTCACGATATAACCGTCATAAAATAAACATGCTACAAAAATTAAATTCCTCTTAAAATGAGGTACATAAAACACGTTCTTTAAAATAATCTTCCTAAAATTATCAAAGTGTAAAATAACTTCTCCCACTGCTTTGGCTGAAACATAGCTCCTATCTCCGGTCCGTAATGAGAGGCTCCTATCACGCAAACTTCTTGCTTCACTGAACCCCTACAAAGAAACACACACATGGTTAGTGGCTCCAGAATCAAAAACCAGTTGTCAATTGATTCTTCCACTAAGCAAGCTTCAACCACACAGAGTTCCATACTTTTTACTTTTTGGTTAGGTAATCCAAATACTCCTTATAGTATGATTTGAAATGCCCTTTCCTGTTGCCAAAGAAACATTTGATCTTTTTAGGATCTTTTGACTTCTTAGCCTTCTTCCTATCCACACGAGGTAGAACCAAAGATTTAGCCGGTTTCTTTTTTCCCTTAGCTTTTTCTTCCCCTTAGAGGACGAGGGGCTCACACTTAAGTTTGCTTCAGGTTTCTCCTGAACCGACTTACCACCATTCAACATCAACTCATAAGATTGTAATTCATTCATGAGTTGAATCAAGGTAAACGCCTTATTCCCCAAGTTGTAAGTGGCCCTAAAACCAGCAAACTCATTGGTTAAAGATTTGAACACTATTTCAATTTAAGTGTTCTAGTTCAGCCCCATTGTCCTCTACTTCTGCAAAGAATCCCATAAGCTTAAGCATATGTTCTTTGACCGGAGTATCGGGTTTCTGCTGAGAGTTCATCAAATTTGTAATAGTAGATTGTCGAGCCAATGTGACTTGGTCTTCGACCAAATCCTCTAAATTTTTCATTATCTCTTTGGCAGTACGAAAATTCTCGTGTTGCTTTTACAACACACTACTCATGCTCGTTAACATATAACATCGATCAATCGAGTCAAAATCTCTCCAGTGATTTCTCGCTTTGGGCTGAGCTTTAAGAGGGCACATTTTGTCAAGAACGAATTTGTGTTTCTCACAGCTGAGAACTATTAGAAAGTTTCATTTTCATTCTCGAAAGTTATCCCCATTTAAATTATTCTCAGTAAGAATACTAATAAGAGGAGTAGGAGACATATTTGAAATAAAAAAATAAAGATTCACTAATTACTATCTTTGTATTAAGCAAATATTTTATAATTTCAGCAATATATCAAGAATGTAGTGTGATGCATGTGTCTTGTATTAAAACCTTGAAAAAATATTTTTTTTGTTGCTAAGATCATTCTCACACCCATCAACCATGTCGCATTGGGGTCCCATGATTAACTAGCAAAAACATGGATTACATCTAATCAGTTCATGAATCTTAATTCTCAAGACTCCACACGAACTAATGACCGTTTAACATTTGGCCATCATCTCTAGCTTAAATATCATTTCTTGGGAAATAATTTAATAAGAGATGATATTGACTATGTAACCATTGACTCAACACCCATCATAAACATGCTCTCATTTGTGAGTCATCTTGGGACAATCTCTCTGAAAGTCATGCATGACTAGTTGTCCTTAAAAGAGAATCTCATCTAGTGAACCCACATGACAAAGTTTACCTTAGGGTGCGGCCAGGGTAGGAATCGACTCGAAAATTTATCATGCTATCACTTAAGGACCATCAATAGAGGTCATAGGTCTTTTTCATTTTACCTTCTCCCACTCAATATTTTAAAAACATGCAAGGTTGTAATATCCTAAAAAAATTGAGTATCATCTTGTTACTTGTGTTAGCTCGAGTATGATTATTATTATGTGCTTAGTATAGTTTTATGAAGGCTTGGAATTATTAGCTAAGCTAGAATGATTTTTAGTATTGAAAATATAGTGAAGAGGAATAGGTGAACCTGACACTTAAGTTAATTTAAGTGTTAAATTTTAGCACATGAGGAGTTAGTGGCAAGGTGGTTATGGCGCATGAATGGTTGCTTGAGGGGAGTGGTTCGAATCCCATGGATGGACTTTAGGTGACTTTTATTTTTGTATTTATATGGCATGTGTTGGTCAAACTCTAATTAAGGTAAGGTTGGACTATTGTCTTTTATGGATAGTAGAATAAGGAATAAGGCAAGTTATTAGTTAAGGTATGGAATCAAGATGTTATGGAAGGATAAGGGGACAAAAGGCTTGGATGATGGAAAATGTTTTGGAAACTTTTCTTAGGCCATTATTCCATGAATGTGGACGGCATGTGTGGCTAGGGGGGAGTGACCGAATCTTGGTCTTGTTGGTAGCTAGTTGGTGCCAAAATTTCTTTTGGATGGTGGTCATTTTCGGTTAGTTAGGAATGCTTTCATTTCTTGTTTTGAGCCATATCAAAAATCCCTTTTGAACCTTACCAATTCTTCTCTCTTGTGCACCAAAGTGAACCATAGCCGAATGCCATTAGGTGTTGTTGATTTTTCCTCTTAGGCATTTGGCCAAAACTCATTTGGAACCTCCCTCTCATCTTTTAAATTCTTTGTAACCAAAAAGAACCTCTTTTGGTTCTCATCTTCCTATTCTTTTCTTCTCATATATGTTAACACTTACAAATTGCTTTTACTTTCTTTTGGCCGAACCTCTTTCTTCCCCAAACTCTCTTTTCTTTTCTTCCATTGTTGCTTAAGCCGAATCCTCCCTCTCTTATTTTTATTCTCTTTTCTACTCACGTACTTCATTTCTTTTTAGTCTCTAATCAATTGCTTTCTTCTTTTCAAAACCATAGCCGAAAATCCCTTCACCATTTAACCATATTGCCGAAACTTCCCATTTCCTTTTTGATTTGTCTTGGCCGAATATCAACAAGGGTAGGTCTTCATTTGGTTTTCTTCAATCGGTTTTGGAAGGGGGGTAAGCATTCATGGCCGTATTTCCTTTGATTCTTTCCTCTTTTCTTTGTAAATTATCAGGAGGGCAAAGGTCGAATTTTTGGACAATTGTTGCAAGGTTCTAACTATTATTAGGGGCGATTATTCTTATAGGCTCTTTGGGACTTTGGAAGCATTTGATCTAAGCCTTACTTCTCTAGCAATCAAAGTTGGTAAGTCAAGTGGTAAGGATTCTTGTCGATTCATCATTCTTTTAATGGTTGAAAAGCCAAAGGCTATTGGGATTAAGATGTGATGTTGGTCGAATGGTTTTGCTTATAGTTTTGTGGTTTGGCCGAATGTAGGACAAGGTGATCTAGTGCGGTAGATCGGATCTTCGGAAGTTAGTATTTGCGTTAGTGAAAGGTGTGTATCTTACACACATTATAACTTGGTTTATATATATATATATATGTGTGTGTTAAATAACTATTCAAGTTGTTAAAGCCGAAACTATGAGATATTGATATGATACCTTGATGGGTATGAGCAAGGATACGGGTAAGTCCGTTTTGATATGATGTTGCTATATGTTGTTTAATATCACGATCTACGATATGTATTGGTTTTATGTTCATATCAAAGTATATTGACATGATTTGTTTATCTATTGCATTGTTATGGGCAATATGAGAGGAGGGGAAGATTGATATTCGTGTCTTTGGACACCGGAGGTTTGGCACCTCCGGTGATTTGGTATCACATTTGTGTCTTTGGGACAATGCAGAGGTTTGGCACCTCATAGCGACTCGTCCTGTGGATTAACACCACCGTGGGTTGGCCCCACTTTTGAGATATGGGATTGTCGCGGTGATTTTGTATCACACGTGGGTTGGCCCCACAACTTGATTATTCGTGACTTTGGTCACGGTGATTTGGTATCACATTTGTGTCTTTGGGACACGGAGGTTTGGCACCTCATAGCGACTCGTCCACGTGGATTAACACCACCGTGGGTTGGCCCCACTTTTGAGATATGGGATTGTCGCCGGTGATTTGGTATCACAAGTGGGTTGGCCCCACAACTTGATTATTTGTGACTTTGGTCACCGGTGGTTTGGCACCACCGGTGGTTTGGTACCACACGGGGTAGAAAAGGAGTTTTGGATGGCTAGGTTGGGTGCATTATATATATATATTGCTTGGTTATAAATTGTGTAAGTATGTGTCATTTACCCGGGAGAGGAATATGCATCGAGTCTTGGTGACTCACCTTCTCCCTTACTTTTCGGGTAATTCATAAATTCGCGGATGAGGCTAGGATGAACTCGAGGAGGCCATGCAATGAAATTTGGTTTTACATGAACTTCCATTTGGGTACTTGATTTTAATTTAGTTTTCATTTTTATGGGTTTGTAATAAGGCCTCTTTAATTATGTTTTGGATTATTTATATGCTTTGGATTTGTTTTAGGAATAACTTGCAAATTACATGATTGATTTAATGATATGTGAACAAAGTTTTCTAAAATACAAAGCGCGATGGTTTTTAAAAGCGTTACCATCGGGCAACCTAAATAAATTGATAATTTTTAACAACTTAAGTATTTTCGATAACTCAAACTATTTTACAAAACTTAAGTTTCCAAATTTCTATTAGATACGATTTTCAACCTAATTGCTTTAGTTTCTCTTTAATTTATAAATGGTTTACTTAATCTAAGCTGCAACTAAGTTTTAAAAACCTATTTACGGAATTGCAAAGTAAAATATCAGTTTTCAACTTAATTTTTTTTACAAATTTAGAATAATAAAATGTTTTTCACTAAAATTTTATCGTTAACTTGTTTTTCTTCAAAAGCGTTTTCCTTCGTGGCATGCCGATCGGTCGTGGCATATTGGCCGGGGTTTGGGGTGTTACAAATTGGTATCGAGCCAAGTTCAAAAGCTCATACTGTGGGCGAGGCCCAAAATGTTTTAAAGTATGGTTTTAAAATGATTTTGTTTAAAATTGTATGGTTGGAAAGGCATGGCCCGAGTCTCAGACATCAATCCATACAGTAAGTACATCAAGCTGTTGATTTTGATGATATGATATGATGATGTTGGCATGATGTATAGTAGTAGGAACTACTCTAGAGACCCAAACTATAGGTTGAATGTACTCATGAAACAACTTCTTATTAAAATTATTCATAAAAGCGTGTTTTAAAGAAAGTGGAATAATGACTAATGCATAACGCTTTTAAATCGGATAAGTCGAGACTTTAGACATGAGTACTCGTGGTCGAGGAAGTCGTATACTCGTGGACGCGGTCGGGGTAGGATGGGCGTATGCGAGCCGATGGAGGTGCGGTCAAGGATCCGAATATGAGGTACCACTACCCCCACCACCAACGGTTGGAGTTGAGCATCGAGGATCAAAGCGGGGATGACGTAGTGTCTCGGTGATTTGCGAGTTCTTGAGAGGGTATTTGGAATAGGTGGGCGCGGGAATTTAGAAATCAGTATCGGCGACTTGAGCCAATGGAACCGAGGTATTTCGAGGTGTTTTGAGTGTGGCTCGATGCGAGTATTGGTTAGAGGCGACGGAGCGAATCATGGATGACTTGGATCGAATGCCGAGGAAAAGTCGAAAGGGATAGTGTCGCTTCTTTGGGATGAGTCATATCGGTGGTGGCTCACGATGCGGAATAGTCTTTGCCGCGGAGGATCTCACTTGGGATTATTTTAAGGCGTATCGGAAGAAATATGTTGGGTCTAGTTACATTGATGCACAGCGTAAGGCATTTCGAGTTTGGTCGAGGAAGTAAGTCCGTATTAGAATATGAGGCGAATTTTTAAGGTTGAGCCGGTATCTTTGGAGGTATCGTGGCTTGAACACGAGCGATGTGTCCGGTTCGAAGATGGATTGAGGGACGAGTGAGATTGCTGATTGCTCCACATCGGGAGGCGAGAGTTTATTGCGCTAGTTGAAAAGACTAAGATAGCGAAGGGATAAAGGAATCGATAAAGCGAGGCACGACAAGAATAAACATAAGAGAAGTTTTGGATCATTCGGGTCACCGATAATTCTCGAGAAGAGGTTAGGCGAGTGGGCGAATCAATGCGGAGAGTGCATTGCGCTAATCGAGGACCAAAGACAGTGTAACCGATGTGGAAAATTTCATTGGGGCGAATGTTGGACCGGAGGAAAGGATGTTTTGAGTATGGTTATTTGGATCATCATGTGAGACTCGTCCACGTAAGCTAGCGAGGAATCGATCGAGGGTCAAGGTCGTGCTCGATTCGAAATGAGGGACCGTCACCGCGAGAGAAGTCGTGGTAATGGTAGAGGAGGTAATGGTTACGGTCGAGGCCGCGAGCATCTGGCGAGGTCTTTGGCAACACCGAGGCAAGACGACTGGTTTGGTGTATCTGTGAGACGCGTTGAGAGGAGGAGGCGGCGCACCGAGCGTCATAAGCTAGTGCGTTCTTAATCTTTGGTGAACCATATAACGCTTTGATAGATGTGGGTTTGACACATTCGTATGTTGCTAGTAACATAGTAGAGACTATGAATCTAGACTCGAGACTACTTCTAGGAAGATGTGATTTAGCCCTGCGGGTCACTCAGTAGAAGTAAATAAGTTTGTATAGAGATGTACCCCTAGAACTCCAAGGGGTAATGTTTGTAGCGATCCGATGGAACTACCATTTGAGGAGTTCGATCCGATTCTTGGGATGGATTGGTTGGTCAAGTATCAAGCAAGTTTGGATTGCATGTTGCTAAGCGCATGGTTTTGAAGACGGTGAGGCGAGAGAGGTGGTTATGATAGGTAATAGAAGAGATTATCTATCCAACGTGGTATCTGCGTTGAAAGGCGTGAAGTTGGTCGGAAGAAGGGTGTGAGGCATTTGTGGTTCATGTGTGTGCGTTGGAGGCTAAGGAGTCTCTTGTGGGGAATGTCCGAACGGTAAAGGAATATGTTGACGTATTTCGGAAGAACTTAGGGATTGCCTCCGGATCGTAAAGTTGAATTTGGTATAGATCATTGCCGAAGGCGTGCGGTGTCTATTGCTCCGTATAGGATGGCGCAGAAAGAATTAGTGGAATTGAAGGCTCAGATTCGGGAATTGTTGGATCGAGGTTTTATCCAGACCAAGTGTTTCGCCCTTGGGAGCGCCGGTATTTTTGTCAAGAAGAAGGATGGTTCGATGCGGATGTGTATAGACTATCGCGATTGAATAAGGCGACGATCAAAAACAAGTATCCTTCTTGCCGAGGATAGATGACTTGTTTGATCGGCTTAAGGGGCGGCGATTTTCTCCAAGATTGATTTAAGGTCCGGATATCATCGGTGAAGGTGAAAGAGGTCGATATCCATAAGACGACATTTCGCACTCGGTATGGGCACTACGAGTTTACGTAATGCCGTTTGGGTTGACTAACTTGCGGCGGCATTCATGGACATGATGAATCGGGTATTCAGCGGTTTTTGGACCGATTTGTTGTGGTATTTATAGGCGATATTTTGGTATACTCTAAGTCGGAGGAGGAGCATGATGCGCATTTGCGAGTAGTGTTGCAGATTTTGAGGAAAAGCAGCTTTATGGAAAATTTAGTAAGTGCGAGTTTTAGCTTAGGGAGGTGACTTTCTTGGGTCACGTAGTATCAGCTGAGGGGATTAGAGTGGATCCTCGAAAGATTGAGGCAGTGTTGGATTGGAAGCCGCCTTAGTCAGTGGCTGAGATTCGGAGTTTCCTAGGTCTGGCGGGGTATTACCGAATGTTTGTGGAAGGATTTTCTTTGATAGCAGCACCTATGACTAAGTTATTGAGGAAAGGAATTCCATTTGTGTGGACCGAGAAGCAAAGCAAGGAAGTTTTGACAAGTTGAAGAAGATTCGATGAAGCTCGGTTTGATTCAACTTTGAGGCAGGCAAGGAATTCACGGTTTACTGTGATGCATCACATACTGGTTTGGGATGTGTGCTGATGTAGGAAGTGAAGGTAGTGGCTTATGCATCTCGACAGTTGAGACCACATGAAGTTAACTATCTGACGCATGACTTGGAATTAGCTGCAGTGGTTTTTGCTTTGAAGATATGGAGACACTATTTGTATGGAGTGAAGTCGATAGTCTACACGGATCACAAGAGTCTTAAGTATCTTTTGACTCAGAAGGATTTGAACTTGAGGCGGCGTAGATGGATAGAGTTGTTGAAGGACTACTACGTTCGATTGAGTATCATCAGGGCAAGGCTAACGTGGTGGCAGACGCATTAAGCCGAAAGGTTGTATCAGACTTAAGATCGATGTTTGCTCATCTTAGCTTATATGACGATGGGAGTCTTTTGGGTGAATTGCAAGTCAAGCCGACTTGGTTAGAAGCAGATCAAGGAGAAACAGTTAGAGGATGATGGTTTGAATGATCGGAGGTTACTGAGTTCGAGAATGGTGGTTTAGAGGATTATAGTTTGTCCAAGGATGGAGTATTGTGTTTTAAAGGAAGAGCTTGTATGCCAAAGGATGTTGAGTTGAGGCAAAGGATTCTTGGGGCCTTACATAGCAGCCCATACGCTATGCATCTGGAGGTAGCAAGATGTATCGGGATTTAAGAGAGCGATTTTGGTGGCAGTGCAGAGCGTGAGGTAACCGCGAGTTTGTGGGTAAATGTCCGGCGTGTCGCGAGTCAAGCGAGCATCGGTTGCCGTCACGGGTTACTCGGTACCGGTGAAGATTCCACATTGGAAGTGGGAAAGGATCACTATGGACTTTGTCGATGGATTACCCTTACGCCAAGTAAGAAGGACTCGATTTGGGTGATTGTGGATCGTCGACTAAGTCACTCATTTTATTCCGGTAAGAGGTGGATTACTCGCTTCAGAAGTTAGCTAAGTTGTATGTGGCAGAAATAGTGAGGTTGCACGGTGTACCAGTGTCGATCATCTCAGACAGAGATCTTAGATTTACGTCGAGGTTTTGGAGAGCGTTACATCAGGCTTTGGGTACGCGGTTGGATTTTAGTACTGCATTTCATCCACATCGATCGGGTAGTCCGAAAGAGTTATCTGATTTTAGAGGATATGTTGAGAGGTTGTGTATTGGATTTCAGAGGCAGCTGGGAAGAGTTTTTGCCATTAGCTGAATTCGCATACAACAATAGTTATCAGGCAAGCATTAAGATGGCACCATATGAGTCGTTGTATGGTAGGAGGTGTCGCACACCTACATGTTGGACAGAGTTGGGTGGCGTCGAGAGGTTAGGACCGAGTTGGTTGCGAGGCGAGGATAAGGTTAAGATGATTCGGGCTCGTGCGAAGGAAGCCGGATAGGCGAGAAGTCATATGCCGATCTCAAGCGGAGGGATATAGAGTTTGCCGTGGGTGACAAGGTTTTTCGAAGGTCTCACCATGGAAGAAAGTGTTAAGATTTGGGAGAAAAGGCAAGTTAAGTCCAAGGTTTATTGGGTCGTATAAGGTGTTGAGGCGAGTGGGACGAGTGAGCCTATCAGCTCGAGTTGCCATCGAGTGAGTCGATTCACGATGTGTTCCATGTCTCCATGCTTAGACGCTTATCGTTACGATCCATCGCATGTTGTCGCATGATGAGAGGAAATAGAGGTGAGTCGGATCGGCAAAGTAGAAGAAGAACACGTGCGATTCTAGACCGAGATGTGAAAGTTTTGCGTAGGAAGTCGGTTCCTTTAGTGAAGGTTTTATGGCGGAACCATGGCGTAGAAGAAGCTACGTGGGGACCAGGAGGATGTGATGAGGCAGCGATTTCCTCAACTCTTTTGAGCGAGGTAATTTCGAGGACGAAATTTTCTTAAGGGGTAGAATTGTAATATCCTAAAAAAATTGAGTATCATCTTGTTACTTGTGTTAGCTCGAGTATGATTATTATTATGTGCTTAGTATAGTTTTATGAAGGCTTGGAATTATTAGCTAAGCTAGAATGATTTTTAGTATTGAAAATATAGTGAAGAGGAATAGAGTGAACGACACTTAAGTTAATTTAAGTGTTAAATTTTAGCACATGAGGAGTTAGTGGCAAGGTGGTTATGGCGCATGAATGGTTGCTTGAGGGGAGTGGTTCGAATCCCATGGATGGACTTTAGGTGACTTTTATTTTTGCATTTATATGGCATGTGTGGTCAAACTCTAATTAAGGTAAGGTTGGACTATTGTCTTTTATGGATAGTAGACTAAGGAATAAGGCAAGTTATTAGTTAAGGTATGGAATCAAGATGTTATATGGCAGTTGCTTGTTGCTCAATTTCTTGTGGAATTTGTTGTTGTTCTATCTCTAGTTCAGTGGTATCTTGTGATTCTCAAATTTCTTCAAGTTCAATCTTTATCCCACTTCCTTTTCTAGAAGTAAATTCTCTCTCTAGGAAGACACCAGTACAAGCAACAAATGTTTTGTTCTCAGTGGGATTAAAGAAATAATATCCTTTGGTTTCTTTCAGATACCCTACAAAAATACACCTTTCAGATTTGGGTTCAAGCTTAGTAGACGTCTGACGTTTAACATAAGCTTCACAACCCCAAATTTTCATAAAAGACATACTAGGACGTTTCCCAGTCCACATCTCATATGGCGTCTTTTGAACCGATTTAGATGGAACACGATTTAGTGTGAAAGCGGTATCTCAAGTGCATGTCCCCAAAAGGAAGCGGTAGATCAAAGCATGACTCATCATGGATCGAACCATGTCTAATGAGTTTGATTTCTTCTCTCGGATACTCCATTCCATTGAGGAGTACCGGGAGGAGTAAGTTGTGAGACAATCCCACATTCCTTCAAAAGATCATCAAACTCTAGGCTCAAATACTCTCCACCTCGATCAGATTGAAGTGACTTGATAGTTTTGCCTAGTTGATTTTGTACTTCATTTTTGAATTCCTTGAACTTTTCAAGGGACTCAGACTTATGGCGCATGAGATAAACATACCCATATCTACTGAAATCATCAGTGAAAGTAATGAAGTAGTGAAATCCACCTCTGGCCTGTGTATTTATTGGTCTATATACATCAGAATGTATTAGGCCCAATAAATCACTAGCTCGTTCACTTTTACCAGTAAAAGAAGATTTAGTCATTTTTCCCAATAAGCAAGATTCACATACTTCAAATTGTTCAAAAACAAATGAATTCAAGAGACCATCTTTATGGAGTTTGGATATGCGTTTCTCACTTATGTGGCCCAAACGACAAAGCCAAAGATAAGTTTGATTTGAGTCATTTATTTTAGATCTTTTAGTATTTATGTTGTAAATGGGATTCATTTGATCTAAAATATAGAGGCCATTAATCAATTGTGCCGAACCATAGAAAACATTATTGAGATAAAAGGAACAACAATTATTCTTAATAATTATCTCAAAACCAATTTTGTCTAAACAAGAAATTGAAATAATGTTTTTAGTCAAACTAGGCACAAAATAACAATCCTCTAAACATAAATCAAGTCCACTAGGCAAAGATAAAGTATATGTTCCCACAGCTAATGCAGCAACTTTTGCTCCATTTCCAACTCGCAGTCCACATCTCCTCTAGCCAAAGTCCTACTCCTTTGTAGTCCCCATGCATGAAGTACAAATATGAGAACCACAACCGATTATCTAATACCCAAGAAGTAGTAGTTGATAAATTAATATCAATAACATAAATACCAAGCGAGACGTTCCGCTTGTTTTGGCCTTCTTGACTTCCTCAAGATAGATAGGAAGTTCCGCTTCCAATGTCGATCACACCATAATGAAAGCGATTTCCTTCCTTAGACACCCTACCTTTAGGTTTCGGTGCGACCTTTCCTTTTCCAAGCTTGGGCTTACCTTTGCCCTCGGGCTTTGTCTGAACTTTGGCCTTTCCCTTGCCCTTGTTATTACGGACCATCAATATGGGCTTGGGTCCAACCTTTTTCATATTGCCTTCAGCAGTTCGTAACATATTGAGCAACTGTGGCAGAGTCTTGTCAATTTCATTCATATTGAAATTGAGGACAAATTGGCTGTAGCTATCCGGCAACGATTGCAGAATAACATTAGTGGCCAACTCTTGGCTCAATGGAAACCCAAGCTTGGACATGCTTTCAATATAGCCAATCATCTTAAGGACATGAGGTCCTACTGGGCTTCCTTCAGCCAACTTACATTGGAATAGGGCCTTAGAGATATCGAACCTCTCTTTCCGTGCTTGCCCTTGATAAAGTTCTTTCAGGTGCTCGATCGTATCATAAGCAACCATGTCCTCATGTTGCTTCTGAAGCTCAGGATTCATAGTGGTAAGCATAAGACATCCAACATTTACCATGTCATCGAGATACTTCTTGTAAGCATCTCTATCAGTCCTCGAGGCATTAGCAGGTGGTTCATTAGGAAGTGGTTGTTCAATGACATATAATTTCCGTTCTTGTTTGAGGACAATCCTCAAGTTACGGAACTAGTCAAGAAAATTCAAACCATTCAATTTGTCCTTCTCAAGGACCGATCGCAATGATAGTGTGCTAGTCTTTGTAGCCATAATATATCTAAAACAATTAAATATGCGTGTGAGTAAATTTACCAAGTTTATATCAATCATTAAAAAGACTTTATTAAATGATGTCCCCACTATTTTATTTCAAAATTAATAACCCTCATATATTAATTTCGGAAAGACTTTCTCAAAAGTATTTCTAGTGGGTTAAGGATCCATATTTCACCTCCTCTTAAGTCAGCTTTGGCTTTACTCTCAAAACTATGGTTATTTAGGTAAGCAACATTTGCTAATTACATCATATGTAACTCCTAATATTTGGTGAACAACTCTTGTTCTAATCATCTTATGATTTATCCAATTTACTTGCCTCTAGGTTTCTAATCCTATTAGAGTAACCTAGTTAAGTCATTAACCAATTTTTAACCAGCGAATATCACTTGTTTATTCTTCGCGTTTAACCAACATAAATACTAGTACTTGCTTTGGCAGAACCTACATAGTATTGATCAAGGCCTTAACGAGGGCAAAATTGGAAGGCCATGTTGATTTAATATTTTAATAGAGGGATTTTATTAAGGTTGTTGCATCTCACCAATTATGGTCTACTTTAGTCCATTTAGTCTTTTAATTGATCTCATCAATTAATGGGGTTTATTATTAACAAATTTTAATATATTTAAAATTGGCATGCTTTAGACATCCATAGCATCTCATACACGAATAAATAAAGCAATAAATAAATGCAATAGTTATAGCCCATAAACTAAGGTGGTTCAACCCAAGCCAATGGGAGAACCAAAAGGAAACCTAAAGGTGTAAGCCGTTTCATAAGCTACCGGTCCACACTAGTTGTCCCATCTTCCTTCTCGTCTAGCCCACAGCAACTCTTGCAAATTATAATATGTAGAAACTCGTTTTACATACGAGGGAGTAAGATGGGAAGAGAAATACAAGAGAATAGTAGTAAGGCACGACACGCAGGCCGTATTTATATAAAAAAATAGAACCTTTTATCAAATGGGTCATTGGGCTATAACTATGCATTTCAAACACCGGGCATGTCAAAAATAGCATACATAATTCAACGTTTTTGCTAAAGTGAATTATAAAATATCCTTTCAACCTTTTGTGGCCTACCGAGTTTTATTAACAAAATATATTATAAGAAGATGGGGTCTGATGCGGTCGGAGGAAGCGGGCCAGAATCGTGTTTTCAGGATTTTAATCCTTGAGGTTTCATATCGAACAACCCTTGTTCCACTAGCGATTAACTCTCTACTGAAAGCAGTAAATACCACCGTCGCATCATTACTGATTTGTTAATAGTTAATGATAATAACTTAAACCGAATAGGCCACAATACCATGATTAACATTTAATCGATTATTGAAAGGAGCGATTATCGAGTTATGCTTAAACGATTTAAGCAATCGAAAAACGTAATAAAATTAAAGCATGCATCTCATTCAATTGCATCACCCCAAGTATTTAAACCCGAGTCCGTATCACACAAGTGGCTCTGATACCACTGTTAGAACGCTGGCACCCCTTGGCGCAGTAAAATAAAATTAATTTCAGCGATCCAAACCATGAATCCATGTGTGAGGAACGAATGGGGTGAAATAAAGGTTTCAAATTACCGAAACTTTAATCTGAGTAGACAATGATGCCTCGGCAACAAGAATTTTGATCTCTTTGTCGAACCAAGTGCGCAACCTTTTCCGATATCAGCCTCTACATAATCCACCGGTTTGACTATGAGCGGAAGAAATCTCCAAAACTGTTTTGGAGGTTTATTTGCTTGACGGCTGCTAGACCTCACAAGCGATCTCTTAGGGTTTATATTAAGCTTTGTATCTTTTATTACCTTTTATAATTGGTATATCTTTAATGACTCATAAAATTAAATAATACAATAAAGTTTTTAACCGAAAATTATAATTACATTAATTATATCCGAAAATTATAATTACATTAATTATAACAAGGATTTTGGTAAACTATATTTATATAAATTTATATACGAACCAAATTCATATATTAATAGAACTATGTTGTCATTATGTGTACAACATCCTTATACATATAATATGTTCAATATTTGATTGCCCAATTAAATTAATTCTTTAATTAATTTAATTCATGTCACAACCAAACACAATACCAACTATGTTTTATTTCGTTCATTTCAACCATAGGGTGTGACCCTGTAGGTTCTTGTAACGTTAGCAGTAATACTAGAACGATTCTAATGTCACAAACAATGAGTGGTATCTAGCAATGCATCATTGCTACCTAAGTTACAAGAAGTCATGATTCGACATAACCTTTTGTGATTAACCTTTCATGCATTAATCCTTAAGTCCTTTATCTCTGGAACGGACACAAGTCATGGAATAGTCACACTTGCATAGTCCATCCCATGTTTCTTGATATCTTGAGTAGACTATGATATACAAATTAGTATGACATCTCATATCAACTTATTTGAGCATGGCCATGCATTTCTAGTATCACTCAATCAAGTGGCCTAAGATATTACTCTTATTATGTAGGAGGGACTTATCCTATATTGATCAACCATATCCTCTACATAGATTGTGGTATATCCAACATCAGCCTTTATAGAACAACTTTATTACGGTGTACATTTGTCATGTCGAAATATACAACTCACGATGTTGGGATAATGATGATCTCAAGTCCGAGGATCATATACATATTAATCACTATGAGTAATGTTGTGACAATTACATAACAATCCAAGAAACATACTCATATGGTCACCCAATATGTTGTTCTCTAACACACATATTCATGCATTGATTTTGACACTCCATATCAATGACAACTCTTTATCATCAATCAACTACATGTTAGTCTTAATGCATTATTGTTGTCCTAGTCAACAATAATACTTGACTAAGGATCTTTTAAGAATAATCATATTATTCTCAGGACATTATTATAAAACAGTTTATTTGTACACACAGAAAGAAAAACTGAAATAATAATGACAACGCTTTATATTAATAAACATGGTAAATCAAGTATGTTATTACAACCATCTCATGATTGATCTTTGGGCATACTCTTACAATCTGGAATATGGCGTCGACATCGATATAAGATTTTGTGTAAGACCATATCTGGGATATGGCATCGGCATCGATATGAGTTTCCATGTAAGACCGTATCTGGGATATAGCATTGGTGTTGATATGAGATTTTGTGTAAGACCATAGCGAGGCTATGGCATCGTGACGACATGTAAAGCAATAGCTGGGCTTTGATGTTGTGATACGAGTAAGATCATAGTTGGACTATGGTAATCAAGTAAACGATATACTCAAAACCCGTAAGACATTCTCTAGATTAATAAGAAATAGTAAGAGGAATTAGAGTTAAATCTTGAGTACTCAAGTAGACCTTAATGTGAAACTTGGGTAAGTGAAGTCACAGTTCGAAAGTATAAGTGATAGAAACAATTGGAGCGTGATAAATGTGAAAACTCACTTGATACGAGTTGTGTGACTATGATGATATTTCATTGACAATGAGTAGTAAATCATATGTATGTAGTCACGAGAGTTAGGCTAAGGGACTTTGCAACCTCACTCCCTTGCCACTATTGAATTATGATGAGATGTTCTGAGAGTTAAGTTGAGTAAGTTTACATCGGATTAATGCAATAATTATGCTAGCATGATTAAGAATGCCTTGTATCACATCAATGCATAATACTCTACTAAATAAAGTAATTGTTGTTGAACATGAGGTTGAAGTCCTAGAAGACTAAAATGATGGGGCTATCATCGAGATATGAGATAGACAAGGTCCCGTATAAGACCATGACCGGGACATGGCCTCGGCACCGAGTTGAGATTCCATATAAGACCATATCCAGAATATGGCATCGATACCTGACGAGGAAGTCCTTATAAGACCTTATCTGGGATACGACATTGGCGTTTAGAGGTGACTCCATATAAGGCCCTCTCGGGAATATGGCATTGGTCTTGTACCTACATGAATGATGATGAATATGCATCTTTGATTATCCCTAGTGATCAATGGGATAGGTAGATGAGTTAGAAGTAGAAATGAGATTAGTACTAAAGTCATATGAAGGAGTGAATGCCGATATTCGTGATTGAATCACGAAGAAACGAGTACGACGTGTGGCACGGTATGTGCTAAATAAATGGCAAGTTTGAGTAAGTTAGCTCAAAGCCTGTAGTTGTGCATGGTTAGTTGATGCCATGGATGGAATATAATAATCTCCTTGAGTGTTATGTATAAGTATCTGTTGCCTTTCAGGGCTGATGTAGTTGTTCTTTTCATAAACCGTGATTGTATGAGAATGATAGCTAATGGTAAGAATAAGACAAACGGTTGTCGATTTAGTTATTTGAAATCGACATTCCTTTATCTCCTAGTAATCCCATTTGGATACTTTGAGGAGGAAGTTAGTGATGATTCTAGTATAAGAAGTGAAATCACAAGTTTCACGTTGTATGATGAGTTTTCGAGTAAGCTAAATAGAGTTAATGAATTCGATCGAGATGTCCCTGCTATCGTGAGATATGATGATAGTGAAGGTTCTAGATTAACATAGCAAGAGAAACTCATATGATAGTGTGCTAGAAATATGTTCTCAGTGTGGAGAAAAGAGTAGATTAATGTATTGAGATATGATTCAAGTTTTGTGTATATTCACGCATGAATCAGTAAAGAGAATAAAATTCTGTGTGTACGTGAGTAGGGAGCATGATACAAAGATATGCTCATCGAAATGTTCAAACCATGATAGTTGAGTTGAAAGCTATTGAAAGAACTGTTTATTTCAAAGTTCTAAATCGAGATCGATCAATCGAGAGAAAGAGTTGACAAAGTTGGTGATCCGAGAGACGATCACTTTTGTGTCTGTGTTGTGAGTTAGATATTATGTATTGATCCATGTGAAGATCGATGTGTATTTTTTGAATTTTAATAAGTGAGGGTATCTTATGCTACAGAAGATTTTGAAAATGAAATAGTGGAAACGGCTAGAACTATTACAATGGTGGGTGTAGTTATTGTGATACTACTCAAATAGTAGACATAGTACAGATGTCTGAATGAAAGATCCATGTTTAGTAATGTGAGTTAGTTACTCGGTTGACTCTAGTTGGTAATATCCTAGTTTCAGCGAGGTTAATGACTATGGTGAGTCTTCCTTTCAGAACAGAAGAGTTTAGAAGTGTTATAATAAATGGTATATTAAATAAGTTATCCATGTTGGATAAGATTTCTGTTATTGATGCTTCCTCGAGATTGAAAGTGAATGATGTTGAATCCAGAACTTATACAAGAGTTTTGGTATGAGATTTAGTAGTAGCATAACTACTAATGCAAAAGTAAGGAAATGCAATTATGTGCATAAATGTTTTAACATAGAGTACATTTCACTACATGATCGAGTTATAGTCAGAAGTAGTTTATCACTAAAAGCTAAATTTTCAAAGCGTACAAGTCAAGACTATTATAGTTAGTAAACGCTTGAATGAGAAAATGAGATACAACCTTATAGTTTTCAAATTTGATGTGACGAAATTTCCAAGAAAGGGAAATGTCATTCAAATTGTAGTAAATCAACCAGTAGAGATTCGAATGATCATTTGGACATGTGCAGAGTTCCAAATTAGTAGATTACGGAGTATATGCCCCAGAGGAAGAATAACCTAGGTCTCAAGTTACGTTTCGACCTTATGTATCACTGTTTAAAAGTTGTTTGCAAGAGAAATTTGAGGATAAGTGGACTCGCGATTTTGAAGAGTAGATGGAAACATTTTAAGAATGGTGGTAACAAATTCTCCTGATAAGATTTTCGGGGACGAAAATCCCTAAAGGGGGAGAATTGTAACAGTCCGATTTAGGGGCTAGTCAGAACAGTCATCTCGAAATCACTAATTCGAGGTTAGAGAAAAATATTTTCATGATATGTTATGTGTTATAACATGTTTATAAGGATGCATGAAAATTTTGGTGCCATAATTTTAGCGATTTCTAGTTAAATTGTGAAAAAGGACTAAATCGCATAAAGTGCTAAAGTTCTATTTTAATTGCTAGAGGTACCAAAAAGCTATGGTTTGTAAATTAGAGGTCTTTAAAGTGCAAATAGGCCATTTTGGAGTGTGATGGCCGGCCATGTGGTATGGGAGACAAGAGCATTTAATGCTTAGTCAACATTTGGTGAGAAAAGATGATTAAAATATGACAAAAAGAAAAGCTATCATCTTTTTATTTTATTTCTTCTCTTCCTCCACCAAAAATAGCAGCCATGGGAGGGGTTTTTGAAGCTTAAAATTTCAGCAAGCAATTCTCCACTCAAGTAAGTGATTTTGATTGTATTTCTTGAAGAAAATTGTACTTTTGGAGTCCCCAAAGCTTAAGCTTTCTAAAGAGGGGACTAGTTTGCAATATGGTTGAAAGTCTAGGGACTTGCCATGATAGAGTTCATGTTGTTTGATGAGTTTTTATGGAAGAAAATGAATGATAGGATGATGAGAAACAACTTTTGTGAAAGGTGTTGTCATGAAAACACCTAATTGGGACTAAAATGCAAAAGTTATAATTTGTTCATTTAAGCATGAAATTGATGGAAATGAAAATAGTTCTAAGAGGATTAAATGTTTAGCTAGGCTTGTTTAACAAGAAAATGTGATGAAAATTTATTTACGAGCCTAGGGGCAAAATAGTAATTTTGCCAAAGTGTAGGGGCAAAATAGTCATTTTTGCCTAAAGTTTAGATTATGATATATCATGATTTATAAGTGATTAAATCCGTAAATTTCATTGTTCTAGATCAAAGAAAATGAGTTTCGGACCTAGAACGGATGAAAAGAGAAATGTGGGCAAAAAGTGTAACATCCTGAAAAGGGCCTATGCATTTTTGGTTTAATTGTACGAAATGACATATATATTTTGAACACTTTTGGAAACCTGGAAATGTATGGAAATGTTAAGTTTAAAACAGGAAAGTGAACATTTTTAGAACCTTGGAAATGTAAGGAAATGTCTTGTAAGGAAATGTCATGGAAATGTAAGGAAATGTCTTGAAAATGTAAGGAAAATGGAAAGTGAACATTTTTGGAAACTTGGAAATGTAAGAAAATGTCAAGTTACAGAGCCGAACGAAAATTTTTGGAAACTTAGAAATGACCTAGAAATGACGAGTTTTAAGGTTTAAAAGGGGAAATTTGTGGAATTTGACACACAAACAGGCTTGGAAAAGTGGTCTGAAGATGCCACTTAGGGCCTATAGAAATGGCGCCATATGCAAGAGGAATGGGCATGAGTTCAAGTCACTTGGGAAGCAAATAAAGGAGGTTTTATTTTTGCTTCCAGAAGACTGAGGTGGACGGCACATGGCTATAAATTAGGAGCTTTTATTATTTTATAAATAAGGGATTTATTTATCATTATTTTCAAGAGATAATTGTTGGATTAAATTCTTTTAATTTGAATAAAGAAATAAAGAGGAAAATAAGGGAGAAGTGATGGCCAAGTAAGGGACTTTGAGTTTAATAATTTCGGCTAAGTAAGGATAGTTCTTTGAATTATCTTTTATTTTAAGTGATAATTAAAGAGATAAAGCTATTAAAATAGAGGAGTGGTGGCCAAGTAAGGGACTCCTTAGATGATAATTTCGGCTATAAAAGGAAGGAAGGAGGGCTACTCATCAATTTGTGCTTCCTCCTTTCTCTGTCGAATTCTTAGTGCTCTCTTCTCTTCTTTTCTTTCTTTTCTTTTGTCAAGTCGAGATTAAGTAATTGTTGGAACCTAGCCAGAATATTTTTCCTCTCCATTAGAAGCCATAGCCAGATCCTCCATCTTTATTCTTCCTTCTCTTTTCTTTCTAATCCCTCCAAAAGCCGAAAGTTGTGAGATCATCATCTAGCCATAGCCGAATCTCTCTGAAGGTTGAAGTGAAGGTGCAATCGATTTCTTCAAGTAAGGGTAAGATCTCATTCGGTTTCATCCTTTTTCTTAAGATTTGCGAAATCTAGGACTAACCCCATTAATATCTTGTTGCCGAAACTTTGAAGAGATCTTTCGGGATTTACTAAGTGTCGACTACAAGGAAGGAGAAGTTCTTTTCCCGAAGGTACACCATAGGCCACATGTTCCCTAGTTATTCGGTGAGTTTCGGGATTTAAAATCCAGAAGGTAAGTTTAAAGTATACTAATCCTACTAGGATTTGGATTTATGGCCAAATGGCTTTTTATTAAAGTAGTAGGTGATTAATCAAATGTAGGGATTAAGGATCCAAGCATTAGATCAAGCTTTTCGGGATCTCAAGGAAATTTTAAGCGAATCAGGTGTGTACCCCACACTAACTTTTAATAAGATTGATGGTAATATGTAAAATATGCATGTTTATAAGAATGTGGCTAAGGTACCATAATATGGTACAAAGTACTCAGGTACGTTTCCTACTTCCACTAGGATTATGAAATATGTTATTTATAACATGTGAAAATTTATAAGAATGAGAATTTAAGTATGATATGCATGATATGAATAATATGGGTCATTCGGGATATATGAAAAAGGGGAAGTGAAGGTGATGACTACGGTCTCACTATCTCGAATGTGGTGACTTTGGTCACATTATCTCGAATGTGGTAACCGGTTACATTATTCGAATGTGGTGTCTCATGACACAATTATCAGTGGCTATGCCACAAATTTTATATGGGCGATGAGCGGGTCGATCGCAGCTGATCGCCTTCGAAGGTGTGTAGCGGATGGAGGGTTGACTTAGTAGTCCCACGGTGCAGACCTGGCGAGTGCGGGGTGTGTAGCGGATGGACAACTAGGTTTGGGTTTGGGAATGCATCATAACATGTATTCTATGTTTTGAATGTGTAATATGTGATATGCCTGATTCTATTATGATTTAGTGTCGTGTACACATTGAGTCTGTTTGACTCACCCTGTTGGGAACATTTTTAGGTGATAAGCGGTGATGGACCGGGACGGCAGAACTTGTGGTGGCCATGCTCAACATGAAGTTTATATTTTTGTGGACTCTTGAATTTATTTTAGTACTTTGAATTATTTTGGGAATTATTTGATGTAATAAGGCCATAAGGCCATAGTTGGATTACTTTACACTTATTTTTATTTATTATGATTATGAATTTTATCTATTAAAATTTAATTAAAATTTCTTTTAAACTAAACCCTAAATATTTTGTCACTTAAGATAAAAGGGATTTCAATATAAAACGAACCTGTTTTTAACACAAGCCCAACCCAAAACAATATTTTTCTTAAAATCACACAAGTTTTCCTAAGAACAAAAGAATTTTGAACCAGTTTACTTGAGGAACATACCAATCTGGTCAAAGCTCGTGGGCCGGGTTTGGGGTGTTTGATTTTGGTATCGAGCCAGTTTTAAACTCACGGCTGTGGGCTAAGGCCCAAAACATTTTCAAATCGAGCCAAGTAAGCTTTTTGAAAGGATTTTATGAAATAAACAGGTTTTTCGGCATGGCACCTAAGTCTCCAGACATGATCCCACGGTAAGTACCCCTAACCATTTGTGTGATTATGTGGTTTATGTTATGAATTATGGAAGGTTAGAAGTGGAATGGAACGTAGAATAGCATGATAGGAACTTGAACCCTAGGACTAGTCTACTCAAACACAAACACATAAGACTTAATGCGTTAAACAAACCCATGGCTAAGTCACTAAGTTAGGGTGTGGTAACCCCACGTGCGCATGTCTAGGATTGGATCAGGAAGAGCACAGTATTTAAGCGATCCTAGTGACTCACCTCCTCTTCATTTGGAATCTGCACTGGGGCGTAGCCGGTTCACCCTAACCAAGAGGACTCGGTCATAGGCTAAACACAATGACTAAAACCCGAAAGGGAACTAGCCGTGTTTTTATAAACCCTAGTTTTAAAACTCTTAAAATTACCTTTTTAATTTGTGAGAACTATTTTTACAAAATTCTTTTGAAAAATTTTTGATTTATAAAATTACAAAAATACCCCTAGTGGTAAATTACAAAAATACCTTTGGTTTATGAAATTCCCAAAATACCCATAGTTCTTATCAAAATTTTCATTACTTTATAAAATGTTCAAAAACCCTAATTTGCAAATTATCAAAAATACCTTGATTTGGAGAAAAATTACTTAAATTGCCCTTAACTCACAAAATTACCAAAATGACCACGATTTTCAAAATTTTTGCAACATCACCGTTTTGGAAAGTAAAATTCTCAAAAAGAACCCTCAAAGTTTTGTAAATTTTGAAATATCCCTGATTTATTAAACTTTACAAATTTACTCAGTTAATTACCAAAATACCCCGAGTTCCAAAATTATGAAATACCCCAAATTTTAAAAATTTTCAAAATACCCAGGATTTCAAAATTACCAAAATACCCTTATTGACAAAATCACCAAGGAACCTTATCTTGACAAATTACGAAAATACCCCTATAGGACAGAATTACGAAAATACCCTTGGGTAGTGGAAAAACAATAACAATGAAAACTACAACCTTTCTCTGAATGAACGAAAGTTCATAATTATTTGATTGATGTACGAATGAATGGAAAGGCTGTGTGCATGTATGAATACGAAAGAACCACTCCTAAATTCTCTTTTCATAAAAGCTGTTCGCGAATAATCGGTGGAACAAAATTTACGATGCATAAAACTTTTTAATCAGTTAAATCGCGGACGTTAGAAATGAGTTCTAGGGGACGTGAACTTAGAGACTCGTGCCTAGAAAGTATGATGGTTCTATTAAGATCAGAGTGCTGTGACATAAGCGTAGTGCGGTGAGTTAAGATGTACGATTATTCGTTAATAAGTAATTCGAGGACGAAATTATTTTTAAGGAGGGTAGAAGCGTAACATCACGAAAAGGGCCTATGCATTTTTGGTTTAATTGTATGCGAAATGACATATATATATTGAACACTTTTGGAAACACGGAAATGTATGGAAATGTTAAGTTTAAAAGAGGAAAGTGAACATTTTAGAACCTTGGAAATGTAAAGAAATGTCTTGTAAGGAAATGTCATGGAAATGTAAGGAAATGTCTTGGAAATGTAAGGAAAATGGAAAGTGAACATTTTTGGAAACTTGGAAATGTAAGAAAATGTCAAGTTACAGAGCCGAACGAAAATTTTTGGAAACTTAGAAATGACCTAGAAATGACGAGTTTTAAGGTTTAAAAGGGGAAATTTGTGGAATTTGACACACAAACAGGCTTGGAAAAGTGGTCTGAAGATGCCACTTAGGGCCTATGGAAATGGCGCCATATGCAAGAGGAACGGGCCTGAGTTCGAGTCACTTGGGAAGTAAATAAAGGAGGTTTTATTTTTGCTTCCAGAAGACTGAGGTGGACGGCACATGGCTATAAATTAGGAGCTTTTATTATTTTTTAAATAGTGGATAAATGAGGGATTTATTTATCATTATTTTCAAGAGATAATTGTTGGATTAAATTCTTTTAATTTGAATAAAGAAATAAAGAGGAAAATAAGGGAGAAGTGATGGCCAAGTAAGGGACTTTGAGTTTAATAATTTCGGCTAAGTAAGGATAGTTCTTTGAATTATCTTTTATTTTAAGTGATAATTAAAGAGATAAAGCTATTAAAATAGAGGAGTGGTGGCCAAGTAAGGGACTCCTTAGATGATAATTTCGGCTATAAAAGGAAGGAAGGAGGGCTACTCATCAATTTGTGCTTCCTCCTTTCTCTGCCGAATTCTTAGTGCTCTCTTCTCTTCTTTTCTTTCATTTCTTTTGTCAAGTCGAGATTAAGTAATTGTTGGAACCTAGCCGAATATTTTTCCTCTCCATTAGAAGCCATAGCCGAATCCTCCATCTTTATTCTTCCTTCTCTTTTCTTTCTAATCCCTCCAAAAGCCGAAAGTTGTGAGATCATCATCTAGCCATAGCCAGAATCTCGAAGGTTGAAGTGAAGGTGCAATCGATTTCTTCAAGTAAGGGTAAGATCTCATTCGGTTTCATCCTTTTTTCTTAAGATTTGCCGAAACCTAGGACTAACCCCATTAATATCTTGTTGCCTAAAGCGTGAAGAGATCTTTCGGGATTTACTAAGTGTCGACTACAAGGAAGGAGAAGTTCTTTTCCGAAGGTACACCATAGGCCACGTGTTCCCTAGTTATTCGGTGAGTTTGGGATTTAAAATCCGGAAGGTAAGTTTAAAGTATACTAATCCTACTAGGATTTGGATTTATGGCCGAATGGCTTTTTATTAAAGTAGTAGGTGATTAATCAAATGTAGGGATTAAGGATCCAAGCATTAGATCAAGCTTTTCGGGATCTCAAGGAAATTTTAAAGCGAATCAGTGTGTACCCTACACTAACTTTTAATAAGATTGATGGTAATATGTAAAATATGCATGTTTATAAGAATGTGGCTAAGGTACCATAATATGGTACAAAGTACTCAGCACGTTTCCTACTTCCACTAGGATTATGAAATATGTTATTTATAACATGTGAAAATTTATAAGAATGAGAATTTAAGTATGATATGCATGATATGAATAATATGGGTCATTCGGGATATATGAAAAAGGGGAAGTGAAGGTGATGACTACGGTCTCACTATCTCGAATGTGGTGACTTCGGTCACATTATCCGAATGTGGTAACTTCGGTTACATTATCTCGAATGTGGTGTCTCATGACACAATTATCCAGTGGCTATGCCACAAATTTTATATGGGTGATGAGCACGTCGATTGCAATGATCGCCTTGAAGGTGTGTAGCGGATGGAGGGTTGACTTAGTAGTCCCACGGTGTGACCGGCAGTGCGGGGTGTGTAGCGGATGGACAACTAGGTTTGGGTTTGGGAATGCATCATAACTTTGTATTCTATGTTTTGAATGTGTAATATGTGATATGCCCGATTCTATTATGATATAGTGTCGTGTACACATTGAGTGCATTTGACTCACCCGTTGGGAACATTTTTCAGGTGATGAGCAAAGTGATGGAGCGGGACACGCAGAACTTGTGGTGGCCATGCTCAACATGAAGTTTATATTTTTGTGGACTCTTGAATTTATTTTAGTACTTTGAATTATTTTGGGAATTATTTGATGTAATAAGGCCATAAGGCCATAGTTGGATTACTTTACACTTATTTTTATTTATTATGATTATGAATTTTATCTATTAAAATTTAATTAAAATTTCTTTTAAACTAAACCCTAAATATTTTGTCACTTAAGATAAAAGGGATTTCAATATAAAATGAACCTGTTTTCAACACAAGCCCAACCCAAAACAATATTTTTCTTAAAATCACACAAGTTTTCCTAAGAACAAATGAATTTTGAACCGGTTTACTTGAGGAACATACCAAATCTGGTCAAAGCTCGTGGGCCGGGTTTGGGGTGTTTCAGTTTGGTATCAGAGCCCAGTTTTAAACTCACGGCCTGTGGGCTAAGGCCCAAAACATTTTCAAATCGAGCCAAGTAAGCTTTTTGAAAGGATTTTATGAAATAAACAGGTTTTCTGGCATGGCACCTAAGTCTCCGACCCGCAGTCCACCAGGTAAGTACCCCTAACCATTTGTGTGATTATGTGGTTTATGTTATGAATTATGGAAGGTTAGAAGTGGAATGGAACGTAGAATAGCATGATAGGAACTTGAACCCTAGGACTAGTCTACTCAAACACAAACACATAAGACTTAAGGCGTTAAACAAACCCATGGCTAAGTCACTAAGTTAGGGTGTGGTAACCCCTGTGCGCATGTCTAGGATTGGATCCGGAAGAGCCTGGTATTTAAGCAGTCATAGTGACTCACCTCCTCTTCGCTGGAATCTGCACAGTCCAGTAGCCGGTTCACCCTAACCAAGAGGACTCGGTCATAGGCTAAACACAATGACTAAAACCCGAGAGGGAACTAGCCGTGTTTTTATAAACCCTAGTTTTAAAACTCTTAAAATTACCTTTTAAATTTGTGAGAACTATTTTTACAAAATTCTTTCGAAAAATTTTTGATTTATAAAATTACAAAAATACCCCTAGTGGTAAATTACAAAAATACCTTTGGTTTATGAAATTCCCAAAATACCCATAGTTCTTATCAAAATTTTCATTACTTTATAAAATGTTCAAAAACCCTAATTTGCAAATTATCAAAAATACCTTGATTTGGAGAAAAATTACGAAATTGCCCTTAACTCACAAAATTACCAAAATGACCCTGATTTTCAAAATTTTTGCAACATCACCATTTTGGAAAGTAAAATTCTCAAAAAGAACCCTCAAAGTTTTGCAAATTTTGAAATATCCCTGATTTATTAAACTTTACAAATTTACCCTGGTTAATTACCAAAATACCCCCGAGTTCCAAAATTACTGAAATACCCCCAAATTTTAAAATTTTTCAAAATACCCTCGGGATTTCAAAATTACCAAAATACCCTTATTGACAAAATCACCAAGGAACCTTATTTTGACAAATTACGAAAATACCACAGAGGATGAATAATTACGAAAATACCCTTGGGTAGTGGAAAAATAATAACAATGAAAACTACAACCTTTCTCTGAATGAACTAAAGTTCATAATTGTTTGATTGATGTACGAATGAATGGAAAGACTGTGTGCATGTATGAATACGAAAGAACCACTCCTAAATTCTCTTTTCATAAAACTGTTCGCGAATAATCAGTGGAACAAAATTTCTGATGCATAAAACTTTTTAATCAGTTAAATCGCGACGTTAGAAATGAGTTCTAGGGGACGTGAACTTAGAGCGTGCCTAGAAAGTATGATGGTTCTATTAAGATCAGAGAAGTCTTGTGACATAAGCGTAGTGCGGTGAGTTAAGATGTACGATTATTCGTTAATAAGTAATTTCGAGGACGAAATTATTTTTAAGGAGGGTAGAAGCGTAACATCCGAAAAGGGCCTATGCATTTTTGGTTTAATTATGCGAAATGACATATATATTTTGAACACTTTTGGAAACACCTGAAATGTATGGAAATGTTAAGTTTAAAAGAGGAAAGTGAACATTTTTAGAACCTTGGAAATGTAAGGAAATGTCTTGTAAGGAAATGTCATGGAAATGTAAGGAAATGTCTTGGAAATGTAAGGAAAATGGAAAGTGAACATTTTTGGAAACTTGGATAAGAAAATGTCAAGTTACAGAGCCGAACGAAAATTTTTGGAAACTTAGAAATGACCTAGAAATGACGAGTTTTAAGGTTTAAAAGGGGAAATTTGTGGAATTTGACACACAAACAGGCTTGGAAAAGTGGTCTGAAGATGCCACTTAGGGCCCATGGAAATGGCGCCATATGCAAGAGGAATGGGCCTGAGTTCGAGTCACTTGGGAAGCAAATAAAGGAGGTTTTATTTTTGCTTCCAGAAGACTGAGGTGGACGGCACATGGCTATAAATTAGGAGCTTTTATTATTTTATAAATAGTGGATAAATAAGGGATTTATTTATCATTATTTTCAAGAGATAATTGTTGGATTAAATTCTTTTAATTTGAATAAAGAAATAAAGAGGAAAATAAGGGAGAAGTGATGGCCAAGTAAGGGACTTTGAGTTTAATAATTTCGGCTAAGTAAGGATAGTTGCTGAATTATCTTTTATTTTAAGTGATAATTAAAGAGATAAAGCTATTAAAATAGAGGAGTGGTGGCCAAGTAAGGGACTCCTTAGATGATAATTTCGGCTATAAAAGGAAGGAAGGAGGGCTACTCATCAATTTGTGCTTCCTCCTTTCTCTGCCGAATTCTTAGTGCTCTCTTCTCTTCTTTTCTTTCTTTTCTTTTGTCAAGTCGAGATTAAGTAATTGTTGGAACCTAGCCGAATATTTTTCCTCTCCATTAGAAGCCATAGCCGAATCCTCCATCTATATTCTTCCTTCTCTTTTCTTTCTAATCCCTCCAAAAGCCGAAAGTTGTGAGATCATCATCTAGCCATAGCCGAATCTCTGAAGGTTGAAGTGAAGGTGCAATCGATTTCTTCAAGTAAGGGTAAGATCTCATTCGGTTTCATTCTTTTTTCTTAAGATTTGCCGAAATCAAGGACTAACCCTATTAATATCTTGTTGCCGAAACTTTGAAGAGATCTTTCGGGATTTACTAAGTGTCGACTACAAGGAATGAGAAGTTCTTTTCCCGAAGGTACACCATAGGCCACGTGTTCCCTAGTTATTCGGTGAGTTTCGGGATTTAAAATCCAGAAGGTAAGTTTAAAGTATACTAATCCTACTAGGATTTGGATTTATGGCCGAATGGCTTTTTATTAAAGTAGTAGGTGATTAATCAAATGTAGGGATTAAGGATCCAAGCATTAGATCAAGCTTTTCGGGATCTCAAGGAAATTTTAAGCGAATTAGGTGTGTACCCCACACTAACTTTTAATAAGATTGATGGTAATATGTAAAATATGCATGTTTATAAGAATGTGGCTAAGGTACCATAATATGGTACAAAGTACTCAGGTACGTTTCCTACTTCCACTAGGATTATGAAATATGTTATTTATAACATGTGAAAATTTATAAGAATGAGAATTTAAGTATGATATGCATGATATGAATAATATGGGTCATTCGGGATATATGAAAAAGGGGAAGTGAAGGTGATGACTACGGTCTCACTATCTGAATGTGGTGACTTCGGTCACATTATCGAATGTGGTAACCGGTTACATTATCTGAATGTGGTGTCTCATGACACAATTATCTGAGTGGCTATGCCACAAATTTTATATGGGCGATGAGCGGTCGATCGCAGATGATCGCCTTGAAGGTGTGTAGCGGATGGAGGGTTGACTTAGTAGTCCCCACGGTGTGTTGGCAGTGCGGGGTGTGTAGCGGATGGACAACTAGGTTTGGGTTTGGGAATGCATCATAACCTGTATTCTATGTTTTGAATGTGTAATATGTGATATGCCTGATTCTATTATGATTTAGTGTCGTGTACACATTGAGTCTGTTTGACTCACCCGTTGGGAACATTTTCAGGTGATGAATGTTGATGGACCGGGACGACGAGAACTTGTGGTGGCCATGCTCAACATGAAGTTTATATTTTTGTGGACTCTTGAATTTATTTTAGTACTTTGAATTATTTTGGGAATTATTTGATGTAATAAGGCCATAAGGCCATAGTTGGATTACTTTACACTTATTTTTATTTATTATGATTATGAATTTTATCTATTAAAATTTAATTAAAATTTCTTTTAAACTAAACCCTAAATATTTTGTCACTTAAGATAAAAGGGATTTCAATATAAAACGAACCTGTTTTCAACACAAGCCCAACCCAAAACAATATTTTTCTTAAAATCACACAAGTTTTCCTAAGAACAAATGAATTTTGAACCGGTTTACTTGAGGAACATACCAAATCTGGTCAAAGCTCGTGGGCCGGGTTTGGGGTGTTTCAAAAAGTCCTTTTTGGCTCTTTCGACATCGAGGTAAGTTCATGTGCAAAAGTTGCAATTACGTATGAGTTAATTTAATGTTCCAATGTTGTATGGAATGTATATTTACTCTATGAATGTATGAAATATCTTTGATGAGAGGTGAAAAGAATTGAATCTAAGAGTAATGGGAAATGTATGTAGAATGATATGATGATAGTTGAAGTCTCGTGTAAGACCATATTGGAATATGGCCTCGATGTAAGAATTCGTATAAGACCATGCCAGGGACATGGCATCGATTGTTAGTGCAAGTAAGACCCTATTGGGGTATAAATTCTATGTGACATTATGAGTATGAGACTCAAGAGAGTTATTTAATAACTTGAGTGATTCAACGTACATGTGGAAAGGAAGAAAGTATGTGGTTGTACCACGAAAAGCACAAGTGTGTGTTAGAATTGAATTTATATGGATTTAGTGTATGATGAACCCTTAGTGGGTTATGTGTATTCAATACACTTTAGTTGCATGAGATAGATTTATTAATGTATTGTGTGAATGCAAACGAGTATCGTAGAAAGTTAAGTAAGAATAGAAGTGTGTGAGAATGTTCTCGGATGAATATTTGAAATAGAGATATAAATCTGGATTACTATCCATGAATGTAAAATGAAAGGTGGGCTAAGTGCGGAACCACCCTATTAGAGATTCAATGGTGGGCTAAGTGCGAAACCACCGAGATATTAGTAGCATGAGCAGCTTATTGAAAATGCTTGATGTATTGTTTTATATTATCATGTGGTGATCAGTGCAGGAATGTATGTTAATTGAACGAGCAATTGGCTTGTGACATGGTAAGAATGTGGTAAGAGATTGAATGAGTAAGTTTCAAGAATATCTGAGCAATTAATCGTGAGTTAATGAGAAAACTCGGTATGATACTTTGTAATTATGTATATTCAATGAATATCAATATTTGACATATTATGCAGATGAGCTTACTAAGCATTATTGCTTACTCCTTTACTTTTCTCATCCATTATAGGTTATTTTAACTAGCTCGGGTTGGAGGCCGCCAGAGATGTTTTCACACTGTCGAGCAGACCCTTGGTATGAGGTATCAAGTCCTTATGAGTCATGGCATGTATAGGGATTCTTTTACAGTTGATTTAAGTTCTAACCGATGTAGCCAAATTGTATTGGCCTAAGAGAATCTAGAGTTGGTTGTGTTTGACCATAGATGATGGCATTAAGTTGGTTGTATTTGTATTGGGAGTAGTTCTCCCTAGTGTATGGGATAAAGACTTTATCTCTGTAATGATTAAATGTGTTAATTCATGTGTTTTAATGGATGATTTGAGAAAGTTTTGAAGTAGTATATGAATGTGTGCAAACGGGAGTGGTAAAAGGCTTAGTAAGATAGCCTCTAAGTGCCCACACGGATAGACACACGGGCGTGTGTCTAGGTCGTGTGTCTCCTGCACCTTAGTATCTTAAGTCAGATTAGACCACGGGCTGGTCACACGGCCGTTTGTTCAGGCCGTGTGATACACACGGTTGGCACATGGGCGTGTGCCAAGGCCGTGTGAAGTCTGCACTTGACACTTAGAAATTCAATTGTCACACGGCTGTCGCACACGGGTGTGTGTACAAACCGTGTGGATAAGTCAGAATGCCAAGGTTTGGCACATGGGCCAGGGCCATGGGCATGTCTAAGCCGTGTCGATTTTGCCAATATCCTCCACGAGTGAAAGACACGGGCATGTTTTAGGGGTGCACGGGCGTGTCCCAAGTCACACGGACGTGTGACCCCTGTTTCAAGAGAAAGTTTCCAGATGAGTTTCGAAAGTTTTGAGACGTAAGTCTCAGACTTCGTAGGCCCATGAAATGTCTGATTTGACTTAGAAAGAGATGTTTTTAATTCGGAACGAAATTTTATAGCCCATAAGTACATGTTTAAGAAAGTTCAAGCATAGTAATGTCTCGTATCCGGTCTTAGCCTCAGACTCGAGTATGGGGTGTTACAGATAGAGATGCTGCCGATCCCTGGATCCGAGCTAGCTTTACTGACACTGTAAAACAGAGAGACAAATCACATAGTAAGCTTTCAAAGCTTAGTAAGTTCGTAATACAATACATACAACTCAATAATATCTTATCAGCATATAATTAAACCATCACTTAGCTGAATGCACAATTAATCACATCATCAATCTCAACTATATGCTCAAATATCTATTCATTCAACTTTTAAAATCATCATCAACCACATAGGTTCAGACGTACCTTGATCAACACATAGTTACTCACCATTCATGCTACTCAATAGTTCGATATTATATCTCGTTCAATCTTTGCTATTCTTTTGATTTATTCGCACACTTAGTGCTAGTTTTATGATCGAAACATAATCGTCATCGCACACTTAGTGCCAATATGTTAAACCGAACTTATATTGGTAACGCACACACAGTGCCAAATCAATACACCGAAGCTTCTATCTCTTCGCACACACAGTGCTAACCTTCTCTATCTCGTTTCTAATATTTCTCACACTTATTGCCATCTATTTCAACTCCGCACATAGCATTTCTAATCTCATAATTATGTATATATTCATTCAATTCACATCACATAGATATAATTTAACAACTAGTTTTATATCCGAACTTACCTCGGACGTTGAAATACTGAAACGATCAATTAATCGAGCACTTTGTCTTTGCCTCAATCTCGATCCGAACCTCTCCTTTCTTGGTCTATACACATTCAAATTTGGCTCATTCAATCACCAATTCCTTCAATTTAATCCAAACACACATATTTAGGGCATTTTACAAAATAGCCCTCACATTTTCACACTTCGACACTTTAGTCCCTAATTTACAAAATCACAAAATACACCAAATTTCTACTCACACAAGCTTAGCCGAATTCTTCTCATGCTAATACAAGCCCACACATTTCATTTATTTCACAATTTAGTCCTCCAATTTACACTTTTCTCAATTTGGCCCAAATTACTCAATTTCACCAAAAATCCAAATACAAACTATGTTAACCCAACACTAAGCTTTCATATTCCACCAACTATCAACACAAAGCTCACATATTCATCAATGGCATATTTCAAAATATTCATAAATTTTTAAAATTGAAGCATGGGTTTCAAAGTACACAAAGCAACGATTACGAAAACGTAGAAATTATTAAAAATCGAAGCAAAACTAACCTTGAATCAGGACTTGTAATGGCCGAATATCATAGAAGACTAAAACCCTTTCTCTTTTTCTTATTATTTTTGGTAAAGATGGATAAAAGGTGAGCAAAAATTTAGTTTTGTTTTGTTATAAAATAACTTAATTATCAAACTCTAATTTTGCCCTTAATGAAATGTTTATAAAATCTTTTAAACTATGGACTTAATTGTCCATCAACCACCCCACTTACTAAATAATGGATCAATTGCCTCATAAGGCCTCCTCATTTAAAAGCCATAACACATAGATACTTCAACAATCAGCACACAGCTTTTACATTTTATGCGATTAAGTCCTTTTTGCTAATTAACCACACAAACAATAAAATTTTCACACAGAAATTTCACACATGCTCCATCACATATTATAAACTCCAAAAATAATATTAAAATATTTTTCTGACCTCGGATTTATGGTCCCGAAACCACTGTTTTGACTAGGGTCTAAACTGAGCTGTTACAACTCTCCCCCCTTAGGGATTTTCGTCCCCGAAAATCTTACCAGTGAATAGGTGTGGATATTGCTCTCTCATAGCATCTTCAGGCTCCCACATAGCCTCTTCTACTCCGTGTTTGTGCCATAACACTTTCACTAAAGAAATTCTTTTGTTTCTCAACTTTTTTGTCTCTCGTGCTAAAATTCAAATCAGTTCTTCACTATACGAAAAATCTGACTGAATTTCAACCTCAGTAGGGGCGATCACATGTGACAGATCAGATCTGTACCGTCGAAGCATCGAAACATGAAACACATTATGAATCTTTTCTAACTCGGGTGGCAACATCAATCTATAAGCAACCGGCCCAACTCGTTCAATGATCTCATACGGCCCGATGAACCTCGGACTTAGCTTGCCTTTTCAGCCAAATCGAAGTATTTTCTTCCACGGAGACACTTTCAAAAACACTTTGTCACCAACTTTGAATTCAATATCTTTTCGTTTCAAATCTGCATAGGATTTCTGACGATCTGAAGCTACTTTCAAACTGTCACGGATCACCTTGACTTTCTGCTCAATTTCTTTTATCAAATAAACTCCGTGAATCTTATTTTCACTCAGCCAGTCCAATACAATGGAGTTCGACATTTTCAATCGTAAAGAGCCTCATACGGTGCCATTTTAATGCTAGATTGAAAACTGTTGTTTTATGCAAACTCAATCAACAGTAAATGCTTTTCCCATGTACTTTCAAATTCAAGAATACAACACCTCAACATATCTTCGAGAATCTGAATGATCTACTCGGATTGTCCATCCGTTTGCGGATAAAATGCAGTGCTGAAATGCAATTTTGTGCCTAAAGCCTCTTGTAATTTCTTCCAAAATCGCGAGGTAAATCTCAGATCTCTATCAGATACAATAGATAGTGGCACCTCGTGCAGTCTCACAATCTCAGCAATATACAATTCAGCCAATCTATCGAGTGAATAATCTGTTCTTACCGGAACGAAATGAGTTAATTTCGTCAATCTATCAACTATCACCCAGATTGCATCTTTCTTTCCCGGAGATAAAGGCAATCCCGAAACAAAGTCCATCATGATTCTCTCCCATTTCCACTCAGGAATCATAATCAATTGTAACAATCCAGACGAAACATGATGTTTAGCTTTAACTTGCTGACAATTTAAACACTTCGACACAAAGTCAAAAATGTCTCGTTTCATACGATGCCACCAATAAAACTGTTTCAAATCATTATACAATTTTGTACTCCCCGGATGAACAGTCAAACGACTACTGTGAGCTTCATTCAAAATCATCTGAATCAATTCTGAATTCTTCGAAACACAAATTTGATTTCTGAATCTCAAACAATCATTACTATCAACTCAAAATTCTGAATCCGAATTCAATTCACATGGGGCTCGTTTTGCTATCATCTCATCATCAGTTTTCTGGGCATCACCAATCTGATGTACAAACATCGGTCTCACTTTCAACTCAGTCGAAACTAAATCATCATCACATAGATCTATCTGAGTATTCATAGCTCGCAAAGCACATAAAGACTTTCGACTCAAAGCATCAGCAACAACGTTAGCTTTGCCCGGATGATAATCAATCACAAGTTCGTAATCTTTCAAAAATTCTAACCATCTTCTCTGTCGCAAATTCAATTCTTTCTGAGTCATCAAGTACTTCAAGCTCTTGTGATTGGTATAAATATGGCATTTCTCACAAAATAAATAGTGACGCCAAATTTTCAATGTAAATACAATCGCGGCTAATTCAAGGTCGTGCGTCGGATAGTTCTTTTCATGCGGCTTTAACTGCCTCAAAGCATAAGCAATGACTTTGCCTTCTTGCATTAGCACACAGCCCAAACCATTCAACGATGCATCACTGTAAACTATGAATTCTTTGCCCGATTCAGGTTGAACTAACACTGGTGCTTCCGTCAACAACGCTTTCAACTGCTTAAAACTCTGATGACATTTTTCTGACCACTCGAATTTAACATCTTTCTGTAGAAACTTCGTCAACGGAGTCGCAATCATCGAGAAACCTTTCACAAACCGTCTATAGTATCCCGCTAGTCCAAAAAAACTACGGACTTTAGACACATTTCTTGGAGGTTTTCATTCTAGAATAGCTGAGATTTTACTCAGATCAACACGTATTCCTGCAGCTAATACAATATGCCCCAGAAATCCAACCTCACGCAACCAAAACTCACATTTGCTAAACTTTGCATGCAATTGCTTTTCACGCAGAGTCTGTAACACAATTCTCAAATGCTCAGCATGTTGCGTCTCATCACAGTAATAAATCAGAATATCATCAATGAACACCACAACAAAACAATCCAGATACGGTCTGAATATCTGATTCATCAAATCCATAAACACTGCAGGAGCATTCGTTAGTCCAAATGGCATAACTAAGAATTCATAATGTCCATACCTTGTTCTGAAAGCAGTTTTCGGCACATCTAATTCTTTAACTCTCAGCTGATAATAGCCCGATCTCAAATCTATTTTCGAAAACACTGTAACTCCTTTTAGCTGATCAAACAAATCATCAATATGAGGCAACGGATATTTATTCTTTATTGTCACTTTGTTCAACTGTCGCTAGTCAATACACATTTTCATAGTGTCGTCTTTCTTTTTCACGAACAACACAGGAGCACCCCAGGGCGAGAAACTCGGTCGTGCAAATCCTCTATCGGTCAACTCTTGCAACTGAGACTTCAACTCTTTCAATTCCGTCGGTGCCATTCTATACGGAGCTATTGAGATAGGAGTCGTTCCCTGCACCAATTCAATGCCAAATTCAACTTCCCGAATCGAAGGTAATCCCAGTAACTCTTCAGGAAACACATCAGGGAATTCACAGACCACAGGCACAGATTCAACTTTCTTTTCTGTCATTTTTGTATCAATCACATATGCCAGGTCAGCTTCGCAACCCTTTCTCATATAGTTCAAAGCTTTCATCGCAGATACAACAGCTGGTAACCCATTCAAATCACTGGATTCAATTCGGACAATCTCACCATTCTGACTTCTCAATTCAATACTCTTTCTTTTGCAATTCACAATGGCATTATGCAAAGTGAGCCAATCCATACCCAGAATTATATCAAATTCATTGAATGGTAGAAACCTCAAATTAGTCGGAAAGCATATATCCCGAAACATCAATGGGCAATTCTTGCACGCTTTATCCACCAAGACACACTTCCCTAAGGGGTTCGATACTCTAATCAAAAATTCAGTAGACTCAACAGGTAGAGTCTTACTTGATACTAGATTCATACACACATACGAATGAGTAGATCCTGGATCTATCAATGCAATCACATCAGTATCAAATAGAGTAAAAGTACCAGTAATGACATCTGGAGATGACACTTCCTCTCGTGCATGTATAGCATAGGCTCGGGCAGGTGCTCTCGCCTCTGATCTCACAGCTATACCAGTAGTCCCTTTTTGGATCCCACTAACATTCTCGGTGTTTCTGGGTGGTCTACCCCTAGCTGTCGTATTACCCGGTCTGGCACTCTGGACATTTTCTTCCTCAGCTAACTTTGGGCAGTCTCAAATGAAGTGATCTCGTGATCCACACTTATAACAAGTTCGATTATTGTACTTGCCCCAGCATTCTCCCACATGCCGTCTTCCATACTGTCTACACTCAGGCTTGTTACTTTTAACACTACCAACACTTGATTCAATTGGAGCTTGAATTCTTGGACCAACACTTTGCCTCGCACGATCTCAACTCGAATGTCCAAACGAAACATTTGGGCGATTACTTGCATCTCTAAATCTCTTCGTCGAAGGTTGAGAAAACTTACTCATCGATTTTTTTCTTTCATCACGAGCTTCAGAATCAGCTTTCTTCTTTTCTTTACTGAGCTCCTCGGCTTTACAGGCTCTTTCAACTAACACAACAAATTCATTTATATCAAGTATTCCAACCAGCAACTTAATATTCTCGTTCAGCCTTTCAATGAAGCGATTACACATAGTAGCTTCAGTCGAAACACATTCCCATGCATATTGGCTCAATCTTACAAACTCCCGTTCATACTCAGTAACAGACATACGGCCCTATTTTAGCTCCAAAAACTCTTTACATTTTTGATCTATGAATCGTTGACTAATATATTTCTTCCAAAATTCAGCTTGAAAGAAATCCCAGGTGATTCTCTCTCTCAGAACCACTGAAATCAACGCTTTCCACCAGTTATAAGCTGTATCCCTCAACAAAGAAACTGCACATTTTATACATTCGTCAGGAGTCAACGACATCTCGTCAAATACTCAAATGGTATTCTCGAGCCAAAACTCAGCTCGTTCAGCATCATCCTCAGCTGTGGCCCTAAACTCTTCGGCCCCGTACTTTCGAATCTTATCCACAGGAGGCTTATTCAATCGGATCGGATCTGTAACTTGTGGCACAACCGGTACTTGTGGGGGTGGAGGTTGTGGAGTAGCCGGATTCGTTCGAACGAACTCCGAAAACCACTTACTCATCATTCGAAAGAAGGCTTGCTTAGCCTCTCCTCCCTCACTACTATCATTCGGCCTAGATGTGGCCGGCGCTGTCCCTTGAGCGGGAGCAGGCACGTTACTCTCTACATCGTCAGCAATTGCTTGATCGGGATCCATTACTATATGAAAACACATTTTCAACTGTCAGGATTCATCACACTATCGCAATTATATATATGGCATGTATAGCTAGACTCACACGCGCTACGTTAGTCCGAGAATCAACTAAACCGTAGCTCTGATACCAATAAAATGTAACACCCCTAACCCGAAACTGTCACCGGGATAGGGTTAAGAGGCATTACCAAACAATCGAAACATTTCACATCCATTTCACAACACTAAGTTAATCATCAATTAAACATATTCAAATATAAACATATAGTCCCTTATTACGGTCTACGAGACCTTAAACACGTGTTAAAAAGAGGTCGGGACTAAACCAAACTTATATTGGTAACGCACACACAGTGCCAAATCAATACATCGAAGCTTCTATCTCTTCGCACACACAGTGCTAACCATCTCTATCTCGTTTCTAATATTTCTCACACTTATTGCCATCTATTTCAACTCCGCACATAGCATTTCTAATCTCATAATTATGTATATATTCATTCAATTCACATCACATAGATATAATTTAACAACTAGTTTTATATCCGAACTTACCTCGGACGTTGAAATACCAAAACGATCGATTAATTGAGCACTTTGTCTTTGCCTCGATCTCAATCCGAACCTCTCCTTTCTTGGTCTATACACATTCAAATTTAGCTCATTCAATCACCAATTCCTTCAATTTAATCCAAACACACATATTTAGGGCATTTTACAAAATAGCCCTCACATTTTCACACTTTGACACTTTAGTCCCTAATTCACAAAATCACAAAATACACCAAATTTCTATTAACACAAGCTTAGCCGAATTCTTCTCATGCTAATACAAGCCCACACATTTTATTTATTTCATAATTTAGTCCTCCTATTTGCACTTTTCTCAATTTGGCCCAAATTACTCAATTTCACCAAAAATCCAAATACAAACTATGTTAACCCAACACTAAGCTTTCATATTCCACCAAATATCAACACAAAGCTCACATATTCATCAATGGCATATTTCAAAATATTCATAAATTTTCAAAATTGAAGCATGGGTTTCGAAGTACACAAAGCAATGATTACGAAAATGTAGAAATTTTTAAAAACTGAAGCAAAACTAACGTTGAATCAAGAATTGTAATGGCCGAATATCATAGAAGACTAAAACCCCTTCTCTTTTTCTTATTATTTTCGGCAAAGATGGATAAAAGATGAGCAAAAATTTAGTTTAGTTTTGTTATAAAATAACTTAATTATCAAACTCCAATTTTGCCCTTAATGAAATGTTTATAAAATCTTTTAAACTATGGACATAATTGTCCATCAACCACCCCACTTACTAAATAATGGATGAATTGCCTCATAAGGCCTCCTCATTTAAAAGCCATAACACATAGATACTTTAACAATCAGCACACAGCTTTTACATTTTATGCGATTAAGTCCTTTTTTGCTAATTAACCACACAAACAAAAAAAATTTCACACAAAATGTAACATCCCCAAACCCGGCCCATTCACTACGAGTAGAAACGGATATGTCTTTGGGAAAGACGGTTGGAAATCTTTGACTTTAGAATTAAACTTGAAAATTTTATTATCTCTGGAAATCGTGTCCATTTAAAATTTAATAAATAGTATAAGCTTGTTGAAAACTTAGAATTAAAACATTATTATAAGTTGCTATGATATGAATCTTTTGCGAAAATATTACTAAGTGTAGTGTAAACTTCAACATTAATAAATAGAGTACTTTAAACCAAAGAGGCCCTTATTACATCAATAAAATCCCAAAATACTGATAATATAAAATACTTAAATAAAGTGAAACATTTTACGTATGAAAATCTCTTACGCATGGGCCACCTTGTATTCACTCCATCCCGTCCACTAATCACGACTCACTGCGACGATTAAAAAGTTGGGTGAGTCATCTGCATTCAGTGTGTAAGATAACCACCGAAATCCACCCACATGCTTAGCCACATGGTATCCCAATTATCAAAGGCAACAAGTATATATATATATTCATTTAAACATTACCACAATGCGGGCTTGGCCACATTCAAATCATACCCAAATCTTTGGGCTAGGCCCATTTCCCAATAAACCACATATCAACTGGCTTGGCCCATTTCCACGTATGTTCCCAAAACATACCTATCCACATGTCATATTGGGCTTGGCCCATTTCCATATTATTACAAAAATAATGCAACATGATTCCCAACCCAACCTAGGGTCCATCCGCTACACCCCCTTATCCATTTACCACACACCGGGGACCATCAAGTCACCCTCTCCTTTTCCCTCCAAAAAGGCAACCAATGCCATCCACGATGTAGCGTATAGCCAACATCAAACCACGATGGAGCACACAAAGCAATCCATCAAGCCACGATATGGCATAAAGCTCATATCAATCAAGGTAACCACGCGAACTAAATCGCAAAGATCCACAACGCGACCTCGATCGGCGCCAATCCACGATGTAGCACAAAGTCGACATCAACCACGCACTCGAAGTACACCCGCACCTTCTTTTCATAACCCACCCATGCACATGCCACATAGAATATAATCGTGATAATGCATGCACATGCTTATTAATATCCATAAACATACTCATATACAAGCAAGTAATCACATTGCAACAAGTTCGATACTAACCTGATCATCACTATACCCTTTAGGGGTATATATATAGCATACTTACTACTGCACTTGTTAGTAAAACATATAACACATAAAACCCGGAAACAGTGGGTTAGTTACACACCTTACTACTAGGAGTACTAGACTCTCGATCCTCGATGCTATCGTCTCAGCGAAACTACGGCTATATCGCCTATCGTTTTTCTCTTCTTTGGCCCACACCCCGGTGGCCAATCTCGCATGTAAACAGTAAACCGCTCTCTTCTTAAACTTTGAATAGGGACCTTCCCTTGCCCACTGACTGGTTGTGGCCTCCATGCAAAAGCTTAATCAGGTAAACAGGTTAACCCCCAAAACACCACTTAAGCACTTAACCTTAATAAATAATCTTACCTCCACTTGATCAAACTGACTGCTACAACGGAGGCTTGGCCGACCACTAAAACCCCAAGTATCTCAGTCACGGAACTCGAAAGGATCTAAGTTAACACTCGACCCAAGTGCTATCAAGTTGAGAGAAGGAAATTCGGCAAAAGGGGTGATGGATGTAGATTCGGCTATTAATTAAATCAAGGGGTAGGGAACATTGGTTTCAGCCAAAGAGAGGAGAAAGAAAGGTGTGGGGTGTATTTTCGGTTTTGAAGTGAAAAGGAAGGGAAATAGGGAGAGTGGAGGGTTCGGCCACTAGGAGAAAATGTGAGAGAAGAAGAAAGGAGAGAAGGCAGATGATGAATGAATAATGAGCACTCCCCCCCTATTTATACTAAAAGGCCAAGCTCCATCCCCCCAAAAATAGTCCCAAAAATCCTCCTAAAATATCTCCCTACCACCCATTCAAAAAGTTTGAATGAGTCAAACTTAACTAGCCAAAATTCAAAAAAAAAGACCAAGTCTTCTCCACCTTTTAAGCCTTTCAAACCGTCCATCCACCCCACCAAGATGACGCAAAAAAAAAGAATGCCCATCTGCTGCTCTTGCGAATCGAACCTGAGCCTCCTCCCCGCAAATGGCGTCACACACACAAGGCCTTAGTGGCGCCTATCCCGCCACTCCACCAGCTCCTTTCTTGTGACAAAACTCCCAAATAATTCTCTTAAGACACCCCTCGCCATGCTCCCCTTTTTAGCCCCTAAAACTAAAAATTTTCTAAGGCAACCTACCACCACCTAGGGTTCTCAGGACTCCTAAAACTTACCCAACCACACACTAGAGTGTGCCAACACCCGAGCTAAGCACCAAATGCCTAACCCCTAAAACTAGGGTGTTACAATTCTACCCTCCTTAGAATAATTTCGTCCTCGAAATTACTTTACTAACAACGTCCATACAACCTATCTCACCACCTTACGCTTATGCTGCGCACTCTGATCTTACTAAGGCTATCGTACCTACACAATCTCCAAATTCGCGCTCAAAACTCGAAACGCCTCTCTTAGCAACACAGGAAAGGCTAACTAATAAGCAAACAAAGTAATTAACGCAAGTACCCAAGCAAAGGAGCTTACCTAGAATCACACCCTTGGTTGACTCCGACTAGAACCACTTCTTCCATGACTTGAACCACGACCCCTCGTTGCTTGAGGACAATTCTTAACCAGATGTGCCTTAGATCCACACCGAAAACATTCTTTACTATTCCCCCAGCACTCTCCTGTGTGAGGTCTTCCACATCGAGCACAGAGACAATTCCGATCCATTGGTACAAGTACACTTACAGGATTCTCGATCTTTGGTCTTTTCTGGACATTACCAAACGATGCTGACGGTCCAATATTTCTCTTATTCTCGTTTCTATTCTTTTCTCGGTTTCCCCTTACCGTCCTCTTAACTTCTTCGGCTATACGAGCTTTCTCCACTAGCACCGCGAAGTCTCTTTCCCCTGCTGCGAGCGATCGGCACTCGAAGCTCATCTCGCAATTGTCTTCAAACCGGACGCACCTCTCATAGTCGGTGGCCACAATTCCCTTAGCATATTGACTTAGCCGTACAAACTCGCTCGTCAGATTCCGCTATCGACTTATTTCCTTGCACCAGATTTAGAAACGCCTTCCTTTGCGCATCTAAGTAGCTTGCTCCAACGTATTTTCCTTCAAACTTTTCCTTAAAGTAGTCCCAATCCAATCGATCTGCCGGTACACCTTGTTTGACAGTGAGCCACCAACGATAAGCCTCATCCCGAAGAAGCGAAACAGCACCTTTCAGCTTTTCCTCTGGGGCACAATCCAAGTCGTCCATAATTCTCTCGACTCCTTCTAGCCAATACTCCGCTACGTTCGGAGCTACTCCAGATACTCCCCTAAAAACTTCAGCCCCGTTAGACCTAAGCCTCTCGGGCACTGACTTCCGAGCTCCATTTCCCCTACTAGCTCTTGCCACTTGCTGAAGCACGCGTAACATAGCCTGCGACAATCGTGTCCTCCTCACTTACCGGATCTTGTTCCTCTACATCCATCTTTGGCGTGCACTTCGCTTTTCGACCCATAGCCGCACTCCTACCGGTTCCGAAGTTGTCATTCTTCCTCTACGCGTCCCCTAAAACTCATCTCTAGTGCTTGACTTAATCTGTTTAGAAAGTTTTATGAATTAGAAATTATTGTTTCACTGTTTTATTCACGAGCAATTTTATGCAATGAAGGTTCCAAGAGTAGTTCTTTCGATCAATCAAAGTTTCCTTCCTACCCAGGGGTAATTTCGTCATTTTCCTAAAGGGGTATTTTCGGTAATTTTGCAAATCGAGAAAACATCTTTCAAAAACTGATTTAGAGCTTACAAACCCAAGGAGTAGAGTTGAAAATTTTGAAACAGGAAATTTTTTAAAAAAATAGCAAGACTAATTCCCTTTCGGGTTTTAATAACTGGTTTAGCCTATGAACAAGTCCTCTTGGTTAAGGTGAACCGTAGCTACGCACCAGGTAGGATTCCTGCGAAGAGGAGGTGAGTCACGAGAATCGCTTAAGTACCGTGCTCTTAGGATCCACTCCTAGACATGCGCACCAAGGTTACCACACCTTAACTCGGCGACTTACTTCACAGGTTTGTTTATTAGGCACTTTAAATCTTATGCACGTGTTTGAGTAGACTAATCTTAGGGTCCAACAGATCCTAGTATTCTATTCTACGAGCCCAAATAAACCCATAACAATTCATACAAACAAATCACTTCAAAAGTCCGAAGTACTTACCTGGTGGACTTCGGGTCGGAGGTACAGGTGCCATGCCAGAGTAACCTGAAAACCTTTTATAAAAGCCCATTGAAAAGCCCATTTTGAAAACGTTTTTGGGCCCCAAAACCCTCAAAGCCGAGTTTTAAACTTGGCTTTGATATAAATCATAACATCCCCAAACCCGGCCCATTCACTACGAATAGAACTGGATATGTCTTTGGGAAAGACGGTTGGAAATCTTTGACTTTAGAATTAAACTTGAAAATTTTATTATCTCTGGAAATCGTGTCCATTTAAAATTTAATAAATAGTATAAGCTTGTTGAAAACTTCCGAATTAAAACATTATTATAAGTTGCTATGATATGAATCTTTTTGAAAATATTACTAAGTGTAGTGTAAACTTCAACATTAATAAATAGAGTACTTTAAACCAAAGAGGCCCTTATTACATCAATAAAATCCCAAAATACGATAATATAAAATACTTAAATAAAGTGAAACATTTTACGTATGAAAATCTCTCTTCTCGCATGGGCCACCTTGTATTCACTCCATCCCGTCCACTAATCACGACTCACTGCGACGATTAAAAAGTTGGGTGAGTCATACTGATTCAGTGTGTAAGATAACCCATGAAATCCACCCACATGCTTAGCCACATGGTATCCCAATTATCAAAGGCAACAAGTATATATATATATATTCATTTAAACATTACCACAATCTGGGCTTGGCCCACATTCAAATCATACCCAAATACTGGGCTAGGCCCATTTCCCAATAAACCACATATCAACTGGGCTTGGCCCATTTCCACGTATGTTCCCAAAACATACCTATCCACATGTCATATTGGGCTTGGCCCATTTCCATATTATTACAAAAATAATGCAACATGATTCCCAACCCAACCTAGGGTCCATCCGCTACACACCCCCTTATCCAGCCTACCACACACCAGGGGACCATCAAGTCACCCTCTCCTTTTCCCTCCAAAAAGGCAACCAATGCCATCCACGATGTAGCGTATAGCCAACATCAAACCATGATGGAGCACACAGCAATCCATCAAGCCACGATATGGCATAAAGCTCATATCAATCAAGGTAACCACGCGAACTAAATCGCAAAGATCCACAACGCGACCTCAGTCAGCGCCAATCCACGATGTAGCACAAAGCTGACATCAACCACGTACTCGAAGTACACCCGTACCTTCTTTTCATAACCCACCCATGCACATGCCACATAGAATATAATCGTGATAATGCATGCACATGCTTATTAATATCCATAAACATACTCATATACAAGCAAGTAATCACATTGCAACAAGTTCGATACTAACCTGATCATCACTATACCCTTTAGGGGTATATATATAGCACACTTACTACTGCACTTGTTAGTAAAACATATAACACATAAAACCCGGAAACAGTGGGTTAGTTACACACCTTACTACTAGGAGTACTAGACTCTCGATCCTCGATGCTATCGTCTAGCGAAACTATGGCTATCTGCCTATCGTTTTTGCTTGCTTTGGCCCACACCCGGTGGCCAATCTCGCATCTGTGAGAACCGCTCTCTTCTTAAACTTGAATAGGGACCTTCCCTTGCCCACTCACATTGGTTGTGGCCTCCATGCAAAAGCTTAATCAGTAAGAGTTAACCCCAAAACACCACTTAAGCACTTAACCTTAATAAATAATCTTACCTCCACTTGATCAAACTGATTGCTAAGCGGAGGCTTGGCGACCACTAAAACCCCAAGTATCTCGATCCACGGAACTCGAAAGGATCTAAGTTAACACTCGACCCAAGTGCTATCAAGTTGAGAGAAGGAAATTCGGCAAAAGGGGTGATGGATGTAGATTCGGCTATTAATTAAATCAAGGGGTAGGGAACATTGGTTTCAACCAAAGAGAGGAGAAAGAAAGGTGTGGGGTGTATTTTTGGTTTTGAAGTGAAAAGAAGGAAATAGGGAGAGTGGAGGGTTCGGCCACTAGGAGAAAATGTGAGAGAAGAAGAAAGGAGAGAAGGCAGATGATGAATGAATAATGAGCACTCCCCTATTTATACTAAAGGCCAAGCTCCATCCCCCAAAAATAGTCCCAAAAATCCTCCTAAAATATCTCCCTACCACCCATTCAAAAAGTTTGAATGAGTCAAACTTAACTAGCCAAAATTCAAAAAAAAAGACCAAGTCTTCTCCACCTTTTAAGCCTTTCAAACCGTCCATCCACCCCACCAAGATGACGCAAAAAAAAGAATGCCCATCTGCTGCTCTTGCGAATCGAACCTGAGCCTCCTCCCCCCTGCAAATGGCGTCACACACACAAGGCCTTAGTGGCGCCTATCCTGCCACTCCACCAGCTCCTTTCTTGTGACAAAAACTCCCAAATAATTCTCTTAAGACACCCCTCGCCATGCTCCCCTTTTTAGCCCCTAAAACTAAAAATTTTCTAAGGCAACCTACCACCACCTAGGGTTCTCAGGACTCCTAAAACTTACCCAACCACACACTAGAGTGTGCCAACACCCGAGCTAAGCACCAAATGCCTAACCCCTAAAACTAGGGTGTTACACAAAAAATTCACACATGCTCCATCACATATTATAAACTCCAAAAATAATATTAAAATATTTTTTCAACCTCGGATCTGTGGTCCCGAAACCACTATTTTGACTAGGGTCTAAATCAGGCTGGTACAGATTGAATCTTTGACTCAGACACTTTAGTATCCAGCACATATGCAAGGTAAGCATCATAGCCCTTTCGGACGTATCTATGTGCCGTTATTGCTGAAATCACATTCGGTAATCTATCCAGTTTATCAGATTCAACATGAAGCAATTCATCATTCTCACATTTCAATATAAAATATTTTTGCTTACAATTTACCACTGCATCATATCGGGTTAACCAATCCGTTCCCAAAATCACATCAAGTTCATCAAATGGCAATAACATCAAGTCAGCCAAAAAGCAATAACCTTTTACCATCAATGGACAGTTCTTACAAACTTTATCCACCATAACACACTGGCCCAGGGGTTTGAAACTTTAACCATAAATTCAGTGAATTCAACAGGTAAATTTTTAACAGTCTCTAGGTTCGTGCATATATATGAATGTGTGGAACCAAGATAAATCAAAGCAGTAATATCAGTATCAAGTAGAGAAAATTTACCAGTAATGACGTCTGGTGCAGAGGCATCTTCTCTAGCACGAATGGCATATGTTCTTGCAGGTGCTCGTGCCTCAGATCTAACTGTTGTATCCTTGGTAGTACCTCGACTACTACCAACATTGCCGGGATGACGGGGTGGTCTGCCTCTCGAGGCAGAATTACTAGGCTTTAGAGCTGGTTCTATTTCTTTTTCAACTCTTTCGAGACAATCCCTTAGAAAATGGTCAAGTGAACCACATCTGAAACAAGCTCCACTTCTAGACCAACATTCCCCATGATGAAATTTGTTACAGTGTTTACATTTCAGTTTGGGATTACTGACACTACCCACACTGGTCACAGATGGAGATGCAGACCTCGAGTTAGAACGTTGAGAGCCCCGCTCTCTTCCAGAATACCCCGAAGAGGTAGTAACACGATCATAATACCTCTTTAATTTCTTAGAAGCAAATGATTGTGACTTACTCATAGTTCTTTTTCTTGAAACCCGAGCCTCTCTTTCGGCTTGCTTCTTTTCCTTACTCAGTTCCTCAGCTTTGTGGGCTCGATAGGCTAACACCGCAAATTCCCTTATTTCAAGAATTCCAATCAATAACTTGATATCTTCATTTAGGCCCTCTTCAAAGCGTTTACACTTTTCAGCCTCGGTTAAAACCCATTCTCTGGCATACTTGCTCAACCGAACAAATTCTCGTTCATATTCGAATCTGATCATGTTTCCTTGTTTGAGCTCTAGAAACTCTTTCTTTTCTCGATCCATAAATCTCGACTCACATAATTCTTCCCGAACTCGGCTTGGAAAAATTCCCATGTGACAGTCTCCCTCGGTACTATTGATGTTATGGTATTCCACCAATGATAAGCTGTATCATTCAGTAGAGATACCGCACATTTTAGACATTCAACAGGTGTGCAGGATAGTTCATCAAAAACTCGGATGGTATTTTCTAGCCAAAACTCGGCCCTTTTCAGATCATCATCTGCGGTAGCTCTAAATTCTTCCACCCCATGCTTGCGGATTTTATCTATCGGAGGCTTACCAATTCTAACAGGTTCGGCACCCTGTGGTACCTCAGGAATCGGTTGGGGAGCAGGTGGGGGAGGTTGTTGTACAGCAGGGTTTGTTCTCAGGTACTGTGTAAACCATCCATTCATCATTTGAAAGAAGGCTTGTTTAGCCTCCTCACTTTGGCCCTTAGACACGGGCCTTTCAATACCAGACGCAGACGCAACTCTTTGTACTAAAGCTGAAGCATTGCCCTCAGCTTCCTCGGATTCAGCTCTAGCTTGGTTGGATGACATTACTATATGAAAAACACATTTAAAATGATCAGGAGTCATCACACTATCACATTTTATATAATGGCATGTATAGCTAAACTCGTGTTTGCTACGTCAAATCTGAGAATCGGCTAAACCGTAGCTCTTATACCATTAAATGTAACACCCCTAACCCGTACCCGTCGCCAAAATAGGGTTTCAGAGCATTACCAGAACATTCAAAACATTTTTCTATTAAACTACGTGAATTTACTATTCATTCATCGAGATCATCCATAATGTCCCTTGATCGGGCCCTCGAGGCCCAATACGAGCATTAGAATCGAATTGGGACTTAATTAGAAGTTCTAAGAATTTTTCACAAAATTACAAAATTTTTCTAAGGTGCAGGACTCACACGCCCGTGTGGTCCTAGGGACACGCCCATGTTATAGGCCGTGTTCGATTTAGGTTGCTCTCTGACTTACGCCACACGGCCATGCCACACGCCCGTGTGCTAGGCCGTGTGGTTAATTAAATTAATTTGAATTAGGTACAGGTTTCACACGGCCAAGACACATGCTCGTGTTCTAGGACGTGTGGTTAATTAAATTAATTCAAATTCGGTGCAGGTTTCACACAGCTAAGACACACGCCCGTGTGTCTGCCCGTGTGGACAAAATGAAGCCATTTCTAGCTTCATTTCTCACCCAAAATTTCACCCAAGACCTGCACTTGAAACACACATCCAATACCAACCAATTCAAGCATTCAAATTGGGCAATCCACATCATTTAACAAGGCATATCACTACATGCATAAGTGTTTATAGACTTACCTTGGAACAACTTAGGCATTCACAACGTTGATCACACATTCTTAACATAACACATGTATATGAATATATCATAATAATCTACTTAGTCATACCAAAATGAACCATTACTAGCCATTCTAATGGCTAGGTTACAAAATAACATTTCAAGCCACTATTTACCAAATTGTCCTATACATGCCATTATACCAAAATGATTTCTACTATTTATACCCAAAATGATTAGTTGATAGTGTGACGATGCTCCAATGATCTTCCAACATTCACGAGCTTCCGAGCACAATAAAACAAGGGAAAAATAAACGGAGTAAGCATTACATGCCTAGTAAGTTCGTATAACGGAAACTAAACTTACCAATCTTGCTTATTAAAATCTAGGCATACAATGTTATGTTTCCATCCATTTGGCTAATTGCCTAATCACACATACATTCAATCAAACATGTTAGTCACCAAAATCTTCATATCAATCAAGTAACATAGATGAGCTCATCAAGCAATATTCTTTCAAGACATTATCATATCATCTCAAGATTTTCATGCCATGTCAAGAGTTTTATGTCCGTCGAATCATTGAATTTCGATGGATGCTTAAGTAGTACACTCGAAGTGTACGATTCAATAATCTGTCAATTTATTATTCAAGGGTACCCAATACGGCACTTAACCAAGAACCATTATCTCGAGCCACATATCGTATAACAGGATTACCAGTCCAGGGTAAATCCTTTGTATAACGTAAGCTCAGAGGAGCTCGATTAGAATTACCAGTCCAGGCTAAACCCTAATCATAATGTATGCTCGACAGGTATTATATTAGGATTACTCGTCCGGGCTAAATCCTTTATATAAAAAGCTTAATGGGATTACTCGTCTGAGCTAAATCTTGTCCGCAACAAATGCAGGACCTTATTAGTTTCAGGAAAGCGCATATAATCATCTGAATTCAACATTCAATCGTGACTAACCCTTTATCACCATTTCAAGCATGTAGCAAATTTTCCATCATAGCATACAAGTAAAGCACATTAACATAAATCAAATTACATACAAACACAACATTCAATTAACATAATTACATGTCCGATTAAATTACACGAACTTACCTCGACACTTGTTCACGTTAGAAATCTATTAATTCGAAACCTTTTCTTTTCCTCGATCTATCCTCGAATTAGTGTTTTTCGGATCTATATAAATGAATTTAACCATCAATTTCATACATTTCATATTTAAATGGACTCAATTTATGTCCTAGGCAAAATTACAATTTTGCCCCTAACTTTTTCATAAATTCCAATTTCGTCCCTAGGCTCGAAAAATGAAACTTGTGCAAATTACTCCCTATTCCAAGCCTAACCAAAGCCACATTACAAATTTTCCAGCACATGTATTCATAAAATTTCAGAATTTTTCATCAAATTTTACAACTTTTCATTTTAGTCCCTAAATCATGTTTTCATCAAAAATCACTTTGTAAACGTTGTTTATCTATCAATAATCTTTCATTTTCTACCATAAATTTCTAATTTCCAGCATATACATCCATGACCCATTTTCATACCTTGATAACTTTTCAAATAAATCTCTCAAATAAAGAGATTAAGCTATTCCGGTTTCAAAAATACCAAAATTACTAAAAACGGGACAAGAGAACTTACCCAATTAAGCCTTGAAAGTTTCTTTTCTCTCTCCTAGGGTTTCCATGTATTTTTAAGGTTGAAGATGACAAAATAAGATGATATTTTCTTTTTATCATCTTTTAATTAATTAAATTTTTACTATTTCCAATTTAGTCCTTAACCTTTTTCTATAATTCCATGGATGAGTCACCATGAAAAATCTACATACTTTTTTTAATGGTCTAATTACCATATAAGGACCTCTAGTTTTGAATTCCATAGCTATTTGATCCTTATAGCTACTAGAATTCAACTTTCACATTTTATGCGATTTAGACCTTCTCGTAATTAAGCACTAAATCGATAAAATTTTCGTATCAAAATTTTCACACGACAGATCTACCATATAACGGACCATATAATAAAATAAAAATAAATTATGTTTTTGGGTCGGATTTGTGGTCCCGAAACCACTGTTCCGATTTTACTAAAACATGGGCTGTTACAATTTTCAAGTTCAATTACCCATTGGGCCAATTGTTTGACTTGAAAATTAATTTCTAAAAATATCATTTTAATTTTAATTAATTTGATTAATTTAATTTTACTTGATCAAAATTAACTTTTCCAAAAATCAGTTATATTTTCCAGATTAATTTTTCGAGAAATTTTTTTAATCAAATTCTCTAGTTGAACAATTCTCATGACCACCTAATTTAATTCCAAATCGAATAAATTGACTCAATTAAATTATTTCCAAAGTCATTAAATTTTCTGCTGATTCAAATGTAATTCGATCCAGTTTTTGTTGAGCTAGCGGATGGATCAACCGGACATATACAATTATGCTTTAGTAATTGCAATTATGTTCAGAAGCATCGTTTCAATAATTAGCAATTACTTAATTATGGAGTCAGTCCATAAGAAGTACCATGATTGAAAACTCCTTATTGTATACTATTTACGAAAACAATTCATTCAACTGTTTTGTCCAATGACCTCGTCATGTGTGTATTACCCTCATATGATATCTTTGATTCCTTTGAATTAAATCTGTTCACTCAATACAATCCTATTTTATCTCATTGTCACCATTATGTGTTCTTAATGATTAATATGATTACTGTTAACAAATGACCGTGATAAATTGCTCATTCGAGAACAAGCAACCAGTGACCACGTTCCATATTTATCAATCCACACAATGCCATGAGAGGATATCATTAACTCTTTAATTGAGTTATGAATTCCACTATTGCTAGTAAATCCATGCCAAACACAAGTCATGTACCCAACATACCGGCTATGGGCTCGATCATCTTTAGAGCATAAGCCTCCACTTATATTAAAGCACATAAGTTGCATACACATGGTCAGTGACTAACTCAATGTAATAGCCCAAATTTTAGCGATGTCGAAAATAATGGTTCGAGACCACCAAATCTGATAAATAAATTCTTAGATTATATTATTTAATATTTACAAGCCAAATGTAGCTTTTAAAAGATTTTTGAAATAGTAAGTTGTGTTTTATAAAGATTTATTTGGTCAAGAAATTGATAAAAAGAGGTATCGAGATCTCGGTGTTATGAACCGAGCCATAAATATTTTTATGAATATTTACGAAGTGTCAATAAGGTAGTATCAAAATTTCGTTAGAAAATTTTGACGTCCGGGTGGTTAATTAAATAAAAAGAACTAAATTGAAAAAGGTGTAAAAGTTGCTAGAAGGATTAAATAGCTCAATTGTCAAATGAGGAAGGACCTAAAGTGGAAATAAGCCCAAAAGAGATATTTTGGGCGGCAATAGCAGAGAAAAATCAGGAAATGGGTGAAATAATGGCAAAATTGGAAAATTGCCAAAATTAGTTAAATAAAAATGGGACCAAATTGGAATATCTAGAATTCTCATCATTTTTTCTTCATATTCATCAGCTGAAAAACAGCCATGGAAGAGGGTTCAAGCTGGCTTTCATACTTTAGCTTCATGTAAGTTTAATTCTTGCTTTCTCCTTGAAATTTCTAAGTTTTTGGACTTTTACAATTGGGTCCAACTTACTATGTCATTAGTTTTTGATTCCATGGCTAATTTTTAAAGTTGCTATGGATGAGTGCTGGAAGCATATGATGAATAAACATAGAATTGAAGCTTTAATTTTGATATATGAAAGTAAAATTGATGGAAACTGACTTTAGGACCTAATAGTGAAAGAGTTTGGAATTAAGGTCTAGTGCTAAAGTTTTGGTTTCCAAGGGTTATGAAGTAGTTTAAAATGATAGAATAAAGTATTAACTGAGAAAAATTAGCCCAATTGAGGGGTTAATTGAGCAAGGACTGAATTGTATGAACTGTGAAATTTGGGGCAAAATGAAAATCAACATTTTGCACTAAAACAGTTTTTGATAGTAGCAGTAGTATAACTTTGAAAAATCACCAAAAATTTTAGAAATCGAATTAGAGGATGAATAAAATATGAAATTAAATCTTATTGAGTCTAGTTTCTTATAGAAGAAACGGTGTAAGCAATAGAATTGTGAATCATGAGATATAATAAATTTTTTGAGATAAGGTCAGAATGATTTCGGGTTCCCCTGTTCTGACTTTGGAAAATAATAAAAAATTGGAGGAAAATAATTAGGGGCTTAAATTTATATCTTTAAAATTATTAATGAGACTATTTTCAATAGAAACAAATAAAAACATCATCCAAATCCTGTACAAGGAGATAATTAATTTTTAGTGAAGAAGGGTGAGAACTGTCAGACAGCAGAATAGGGGTGAATTTAAAGAATAAACTGTACTTATTGGCTAAACCAAAAATTTTGAAAATTTTATGGTAAGAATATATGTTAGTCTAGTTTCAGATAAAACTAGTGGATCTTAATTTGGATTTCTGTAGTTCAAGATAAAAATAATTTAGCAACTGTGACACGGATGGACAGCTTGAATATCCATATAAGTAAATAGTGAAAATTATAGATAATGTTACTTACAAGTGTGTTATTTATACTAAAGATGTGGATGGAGAGGAGGAGGAGGAAAAATATATGGATGACTTGTGTATAAATTGATCACATGCCCGATTATAATCGATAAATTTTAAATTAGAAATAATATAATATTTTATTTCGAATATTTACTATGAAATTGTGATTATCGTTATGATATAAAAATTGAATTTGTAAGTTTGTATGTAAATAATACATCTTTTTTATTTATTTTTTTAATATTTTGTTATATTATGTGAGATATGGCTGAATATGGAGAAATTATTTGATGTAAATTATGAATTGTGATTGATTATGGATGAATTGGTAAAATGTTGAAAAGTGAGAATTCCCGGTTGAACCTTCGGAATAGAAAAGATACGAATGAGGTAGCTAGGTCACATGTGTGGTACTAAGTGTAGGCCACTATGTGTACAAGAGAGCTACGAGATGGTTTTAGGTCACGTGTGTAGTACTAAGTGCTGGCTAGTACGTGTACCAGACGGATAGGTCGCATGTGTAGTACTAAGTGCAGGCTACTATGCTTACCCGATAGCTTCGATCACATGTGTGGTACTAAGTGTAGGCCACTATGTGTAAGTGATGGTTTTGGTCACATGTGTAGTACTAAGTGCAGGCTACTATGTGCACCAGATAGCTTCGGCTACAAGGGTGGTACTATGTGCGAGCCAGCGTGTATATCATTATTATTAGATGAGTTCAACGGGAAATTGACTAAGTGAAAATACATGTGATCATGTAACGACTAAGTGTAATTGAATATGACTATGTGATGAATTGACTGATAAGTCCATGGTTTCACCATGGCATAATGATAGTGAAAATGTAAGACCATAGCTGAGCTATGGCATTCTAGTGAAAAGACCATAGCTATGCTATGACATCAGTGATTATCAGTGAAATTCAGTGCATACCGGTGCAGACCAATTCTGTAAGATGTTTACTAATTTGACAAAGTTTGGTAAGTGTTACATGGAATTTTCTGATATAAGGAAATACAAGTTGATGAGACATGAACATAAATCTTGGTTGATGAATGAGTTCATTTGTGATTATATATTTGTACACCTTAAGTGTATTATCCGTATGAATTGGTATTCCAAATGAGTTAATGAGAAAAGTTCTAATATGAAATAATCTGAATTCGAAAATGAAATATTATGAAAACGTACTTGAAATACATTGCTATATCTTGTATATGTTATTTGAATTCATAATGTGGAAAGTAAATGTATGTGGAAATTTGAGATGATGATATCTGTACATGGAATCTATTGGTGGATACGTACATCCAAATTTATTTGATAAATTTTAGTGAACATTGAAATTGGACTCAATAAGTGATTTGTCAATTTAAATTTTGATTGGCAGGAAGAGTTAGTGAGTTACATGTTTATGAATTGTTACACGTATTTGTCTGAAATACGAGGAAATGATGGTACTTGATACATGGAAATATGAGACTGTGATATATAAAAACATGGAATATGTTTGATAAATGTGTTTATTCATAATTATAGAACTGTACACCTCAAGTGTACTATTTGTGTAAAGATGATGTTCAAATGATTTGATGAGTAGAACTCAAATATGAAGTAGTTAGAAAGCAGGACAAATTGTTATGAAAATGTATATGAAATATAGAGGTATGATTATTATATGTGATATGAATACATAATGTGAAAAAGTATAGGTATAAGAGGAATTTAATAAGAATTGAGCCTATATACGTTTCTTGTTATTTATATGAAGTGTATGACTAACAAATGGTAATAAGTATAAGGCTTGGTTGAATATCTTAAATTAGTTCTTGATTGTATTAAAATATTGGTAAAGATAAAGGATCAAGTGAGTAAGAAATATGGCTTGGAAAATAGCCTAATTTTTGTCCACACGGGTAGACACGGGCGTATGTCTAGGCCGTGTGTGACAAGCGGTTTACCCCATGGGCATATGGTCCGGCTGTGTGTCCCCAGTCACACGGGCGTGTGACCCTTATATGTGAGAAAAATTTTAAAAGTCGCGAAAAATTTTCCTGAGGATCCGGTTTAGTATCGACCCGATCTTAATGCATGATTTGGACCTCGAAGGTCCGTTAAAGGAATGTTTATAATTAGTCTCGGTATTTGAATGATAATGATTTCAAATTATCTGTAAGTGTTCTGTATTCCTTGGTAATGCCTCGTAACCCTGTTCCAGCGACGGATACGGGTTGGGGGTGTTACACTCAGGATTTAGGTAAACCACACCATGAACGTCACGAGTGAATTAATTCACAAATGAATTCAGAATTAATTCATTTGGGCTCCAGTTCAATGTATCATTCAACCAATGATGTAACACCCCTAACCCGTATCCATCGCTGGAATAGGGTTACGGAGCATTACCATAAAAATGTAACTTAAATTATTCATTTCTAAACATTTTATAAATCATAGCATAATCCATTCAAACACATTCATACTGTCCCTTATTCGAGCCCTCAAGGCCTCAGAATCACTTTAAAAACAACTCGGGATTAAATCTGAAACATATGAAACCTTAAGGAAAAAGTTGGAAAAATTCACACTGCAGGGGTCACACGATCGTGTGTCCAGGTTGTGTGACTCACACGGCTGAGACACAAGCTCGTGTCTCAGGCCGTGTAACAATCGAAATAGGGACACATGGTCATGTCCCAGCCCGTGTAACTCTACGACTTGGACCACAGGGCCAAGCCATATGCCTGTGTGCTAGGCCGTGTAACACTCAAATGCAACCTTTAAAACCTACAAGTTGAGACATACGCCCGTGTCTTAGGCCGTGTGGACAAGAAATAGGCCAAAATTAAGCCATTTCTTTCACCCAATTCAAGCATGTATCTACAAGCCATTTGCACATATAACCAAGCCCTTAAATCATGCCCCAAACATGCATAAAAGACCAATTCAAAAGGCTATTTATTCATCCAACCAATATGCCATATAGGCACCTCAAACACAATCATCAAACATGTTTAAGCATATGCATATTTAATCACATTGCTACCATTTCAAAACTTACATTATTTGACCTAAACCATGTCAATATAAACTTACCATTTGGACCATTACTCATATGTATCAAAAATCACATAAGTGACACAAACCAACCATTTCCAAATGGTACCAAACAACCAACATATATATATCATATTTCAATCATGCACATCTAATTCAAAACCTTTCCAAACCATACCATAACTTTACCATGTTGAAGTCAATTCATCACATACCATTTTGGCCATTCAAACATGCATTAACACATTGTCAAAAATAACACACATTAATAAGGCACCAAAATTACCAAAGTTACATCAACCAAAATGACATATACATACCAAACTCATCAATTAACATTCAACTAAACATCAACCATAAGTCCACATATACATGCCATTATAACCTTAACCAACATATCAATACTACTGATATAATCGCTAGATAGTGTGATAGATCTCCGACGAGCTTCCAAACCGATCAAGCTTCTGATAATCTGTAAAGTAATAGAAAGATAACTACATAAGCAATGAATGCTTAGTAAGCTCGTATAAAATTTAAACATAATATTCCATTTCAAATATGAACTTTATATGACAAATATAAATCTATACCAATGCCACAAAATTTATCAAACTATATAACCATTAACTCACAATTGAGTAGGTCCAACAACATCACATATACTTTCCATTCATAACATAATAAGATCTTATAAGTTGTACTACATAATCATCAACCTTTTCTTAAGACGATGAACTATTCCATTACTTATTTACCACTCCATTTACTTACTTTCTATTCCATTTACTTAGCATAAGCTTAATTTCATTATCAATTCACAAATTAGTGTGTTTACTCATGATATAGGTAAATTCACCTATAGCATAAGTAAATTTCTCACATATAAGTAAATCCTTTAACTCATCAATCATTTTATTTCATCATAATACATCTTAATTATGAACTTACCATTTCATTACCTTTTCTCACCCATTTCATTTGCATAACACAAGACATAACCATAAACATCAACCATAAGCACAATCTTAATACAAGTCTAAACATCATCATCAATACACAAGTTAGTGCATTTATACATAACTCTTTTGGGATCAACCACATTATAAACCATTTCATAAGAAATTGCATCTTTTGATTCATACCACCTTTTCATGAACATAAGCATATTTCGATTTGGACACTTACTATTTCAATGTATACCATTAAGATTAGGCATGATAAAATCCAATCATAAGCTTGGCACAAGCCTAAGCATTATCCACAACACATGTTAGTGCATCAACTCATAAATCACTTGAAATAACATAAGGTAAGTCATATACATAAGCAACATCGTTTGAAATCATCAATTTCATGAACATAAACATACTTCCATTGAACATTACCTTTTCATTTCTTTTCATAAATTCATGACATAAGTCATTTGAATACTTACCGATCCCTTCTTTATCATACCCGTTAAATCAAATGAAATAACATCAAATATTAAGCAATTACTCATGTAACCATTTAATTCTCTAAACACACTACAACATCACGATTTAATGTATTTATAGACATAACAAGAATATATAATTACACCAAGGCATTAACATTCATTATTAGACTATACTAGTCAAACATTCAACTCGTATTCATACTTACGATACATACCTCACTTGAAACGTGTTACCTGAATAGCAAATGATCGAAGTGTGCCATGGTGTCTTTCAACCATGGTCTTATTCATTTTTCTATCGTCTTGCCATAATTTCTTTCAACTATGGTCTTATTTCTTTGATTCATGATGCCATAGTGTCTTTTAGCTATGGTCTTACTCGATATGATCGTGATGCCATAACGTCTTTTAGCCATGGTCTTGTTTGGTAGAATTGTGATGCCATAATGTCTTTCAGTCATGGTCTTACTTGATAGAATCGTGATGCCATAACGTCTTTCAATCATGGTCTTACTCGATAGAATTATGATGACGTAACGTCTTTCAGTCATGGTCTTACTCGTTTCTAGTATGGTGCCATAGTGTCTTTCAACTATGATCTTAATCATTTCCTTCAAGCCAATAAACTCAATTCATATATAAACAATTAGATATTGTATAATCAAAACCACAACTAATTGATTTAATCAAGTTACGAGCTTACCTGACTAAATTGCATAAAGGCCTAAGTCTAGTGGTTATTTGGTAATTTTCTCTTTTCCTCGATTTTCCACTCGTTCTTGATCTAAATTAATAATTTCATTCAATTTATTAATTTAAATAATAAAACAATTCATTTTATGCAATTTAGTCTATTTTGACATTTTTACAAAATTACCCTCAACTTTTCATTTTTTTCAGTTTAGTCCCTATGTCCTAATCATGCAAATAAACCATTTTTATTTAAAACCCAAGCCAATTGAATGTTCATAACTTCAATTACAGCCCACTTTTGCAACAATTTCAGACCAAGTCCTTGTATTTTTACTATTTCAGCAATTTAATCCCTAATCGTTAAATTAATCAAAAATCATTTAAAAGAATACTTATAAATAACAAATAATACCACAAATTCATCATTTAACATCTAAAATCACAAGGACTAATCAATGGAAACATTCAAAATCTTTAACAGTTTCAAAAACGAAGGTACGGGCTAGTTGGACTTAATTGCAACGATCTCAAAAACATAAAAATTAAAAGAAACTGGTGAAAAATGGCTTACCATGCATAAATTGAAGCATGGCCGAACCTTGGTTCTTCTTGCCATGGTGTTTCGGCATGATGAATTGAAAAGATGAAGAAGAAATGTCTTTTTTCTTCTTTTAATTTTGTTTTAATTTCTTATAATTTACCATTTTTCCATTAAAACATATAATATTTTATAATTTGAATACATAGTGCCATCCAATGTCAATAAGGACTATTTACTACATTGGTCCTTTCTAATTTAATAATCAAGCTATTAAATCACTAAAATGCTATGTTTACTACATTTTACACATTTTACAATTTAGTTCTTTTTCTTTAATTAACTATCTAATTATTACAATTTCTTAACGAAACTTTAATACAACCCTAATAACATTCTGTAAATATTTATAAAATATTTACGGCCCGATTTATAGAAATGAGGTCCCGATACCTCATTTTCTAAAACCACTTGACTTTAGGGTCATACCACTTGAACCTAATTATTCTTCCATTTAACCAAAAATCATTAAATCAAATTTTATCAATACACCATATAATATTCGTAAATATTAAATAATAGTATTTATGGACTCACACGTCGGATTTGTAGCCCCAAAACCACTATTTCGACACTTCCGAAAAATGAGATGTTGCAAATGAATACATCTATGTGTTCACCCGTGGAGTCAGCTGCTCTGATAGCCAAGACTATTCATCTCCCTAATTGGAATTGTAGACGACATAATAATCCTTCTCGGTATTTGAATCAAATGCTCACTTTGATTCTTTTATGGGATTACGGACTCATTTAGATTATCTACTAAAGTAAGTTGTCTTTCTCGCAATGTAAACGTTCTTACAATGCCACTTATCTTCTGTTTGAACTTAGACAATCAATGAGCTAATATTTTCTTGTCACAATTTTGCTATGCATGCAAAATATAAAAAACAAAAATACAAAAGACATAATAGTGAAATGTGAAATTAAATTTATTTATTTATTTATTTATTCATCATTCAAATAAATAGAAAATAGTTACATGTTTACTACAATATGAGCACATTTCCCAATAGAGTATGTGTAAGGAATTGTACAGTTTAGTAAATATATCCGACTAATTGTGTCTGTGGATAGTGTTGGCAGTGTTTGTAATGCCCCTAGACCTGTATATGTGCATTGTGGAAAATTTCATGCTGGTGAATGCAGAACCATGTTAGGTGCATGTTTCATATGTGAACCGATGGATCACTTCATGAGAAATTACCCGAGAAAAATCGAAAACATTGATCAGCAGAGTGTTAACAAGTTGTGTATGCCTCAGAAAGGTAGACGACCTAGTCAAAGCAGTAATATTAGAGCTAATTGTAATGGGACCAAAGACACGGTTGTTAGATCTAAAGCTACCGCATCTGATGTTATTTCTGGTACATTCTATCTCTTTGATATTACTATGCATGTAACACCCCTTACCCGTGTTCGAAGCCGGAACCGGATACGAGGTATTACCTAACTCAACTTGCTAAAACATGACGTTTCAGGCTATAAAATTTTGATTCGTCATAAAAACTTTCCTTTCAAACCCATAACATACTCACCCTAGGCCTACGAGGCCTTAAACATACTTCCGGAAGGTTTCGGGAATTAATCGGAAACTTTTACACACTTAGAAAAAATTTTCCTAAACAAGGGCCACACGCCCGTGTTGTTCAAGGGACACGCCCGTGTGCCCCTGAGACATGCCCGTGCTCCTCACTGGTGGTCGACACTGACTTAATACACACGGCCAGACACATGCCCGTGTCCTTGGCCCATGTCCCTCACACGACCTCGACACGCTCATGTCTTAGCCCGTGTGCTAAAACCTTAGCATTTTGTTTGTGATGTCATCACCTCACTAAGGTCACACGGCCAAGGCACACGCCCGTGTCCTTAGGCCGTGTGTCGAATTAAATTCTAAATTCTAGGTGCAGACTTCACATGGCCTGGGCACACGCCCATGTCAATGGACATGTCTTCCACACAGCTGAGACACACGGTCGTGTCTCTACCCGTGTGTTTACTACTGAGCATACTGACTTGTAAATCTAGCATGCATGGGGACACACGGCCAATTAACACGCCCATGGGGCTGACCGTGTGTCACACACAGCCTAGACACACGCCCGTGTGTCTACCCGTGTAGACATTAAAAAGGCTATATTCCAAGCCAAATGCCACCCTTCATAGCCACCATACTTATACCAACTCAAATCAAACATCCACACAAGCATAAACTTCATAATTCATCATCAATGAATATATATAAACTTGTCAAGTATTGGCCAACTTCAATGACCATATACAAAAATAAATTGAGCAACCATAGTAGCCAACACATTTGGCTTGCCAAATGACATAACAAAAAGACAAAGTCCTATACATGCCATACTCAAAATAAATCTAATTTGGCTATACCAAAAAGTGGTCCATAGTGTGATCTCCAAACTCTGACGTCCCCAATTTCTCTAGTTATCTTGGCAATACTACAAGGAAAAGAGAAATGAGAGGGGTAAGCATTAAGCTTAGTAAGTTTGCATGGAAATAAATAGCAACAATGAATTTATAAAGATATCCCTCCATTGCGTTAGATAACCACACACAATGTCACAGGCTCTTGCTATAACTTACGTATATTTGCCCTTATCTAGCACATATCATGCCACATATCGTAAATGTTCCTCGTGAATTACTTACGGGTACCTGTGTTCACTCAATCACATAACTTTAATACCAATCTCAATTCTATATCTCAGCTGGTTTATTTACCCCAATAAATCACTAGGGATACTCAAGATGCATATTTATTATCACTTACCATGAACCCAAAGCCAATGCCACATCCCGGATGCAGTCTTACAGGGGATTACCTTTGATTTCCAATGTCATATCCTGGATATGGTCTTATACGAAATCTCACCTCAAGTATCAATGCCATATCCCGGATAAGGTCTTATACGATTCTCATATTCAATGCCAAAGCCATACTCTCGATATGGTCTTTTACGGAATCTCAATTCGGTGTCGAGGCCATGTCCCCGACATGGTCTTACACGAGACTGTATCTATCTCATGTCTCGATAATATTATACTCACATTCATTATAGTCCAACCGGGACTTCAACAATTCAATTTCTTAGAATATCGTACATCAATATAATATCAAACATTCTCAACAATACGAGCATAAATTTTGAATTTATCACATACAAACTTACCTCAATTTCAAAATAAGCTAGATCGTCAATCTAGTCCGAGACTTTATTCTTTCCCCGATCGAGGTTGATTCTTGGTTCTTCTTGCTCTATAATAGCAAATTAGCTCATTTTAATAATCACATTAATAAATGCATTTCAAAAATCATGCTTTGGCGAAATTACCATTTTGCCCTTAGACTTTGGCAAAATGACCATTTTACCCCTAGGCTCGGAAATTAATTCTAATCAAATTCCTACCTTTAATGAGCCTAGGTGAACATTTATTTCTCTTACGGCTATCATCAAAACCCAACATTTCACACATTTACTACAAACTTTATAACCTTTACAACAAGGTCCATTTAGGTGTTTTCATGGCAACACCTTTCACAAAAGTTGTTCATCTAACAACCAAGACTCATTTTCTTCCATAAAAATGCAGCAAATAACAATGAAAGCTCTCATGGAAAATATCTAAACCCTTCACCATATTACAAACTAGTCCCCTCATTTGAAAGCTTAAGCTCTAGGGGTTCTAAAAGTACAACTATCTTCAAGAAAAATCATTAAAATCACTTACTTGAATGGTTATGAGTTTGCTGAAATTTTGAGCTTTCAAAACCCCTATTTTGCTTGCTATTTTTGGTGGAGAAAGATGGAGAGAAAATATGGATATCATCTTTTCTTTATTTTATTCTATTTATCAATTTAGTCAACAACTATTACCAACTTTGACCAATTTGTCAATTCTTGTCTCCTATGATCCCCTATGGCCGACCAACCATTTAAAAAGGGGCTAATTCCCCTTTAAAGTCCTGAAATTAATATTTTATGGCTATTAGGTACCTTTAGCTTATAAAATAGAACTTTCGCACTTTATGCGATTTAGTCTTTTTTCGCGATTAAGCAAGAAATCGCTAAAATTAAGGCACCAAAATTTTCATGTACACATATAATCATGCTCTAGCTCATAAAATATCATAAAAGAAATTTTCTATAACCTCAGATTAGTGGTTTCGAACCACTATTCTAACTAGCCCCTAAATCGGGCTATTACAATTCTCCCTCTTAAGGATTTTCGTCCCCAAAAATCATACCGGTGAAAAAGTTGGGGTATTGGTTTCTCATAGATTCTTCGGGCTCCCATGTAGCCTCTTCTATTCCATGTCTCTACCATAGCACTTTAACAAGGGCTATTGTAACATCCTGGAAAGGGCCTATGCATTTTCGGTTTAGTTCTACGAAGTGACATGTTTTATGTACTAAGAATAAATTTTGAATATTTTTGGAAACCCGGAAATGAATGAAAATGAGTTAGAAATGAACATTTTTGGAAACCTGAAAATGTATGGAAATGTTAAGTTTAAAAATGGAAGGTGAACATTTTTGGAAACTAGGAAATGTAAGGAAAATGGAAAGTGAACATTTCTGGAAACTTGGAAATGTAAGAAAATGTCAAGTTTACAGAGCCGAACGAAAATTTTTGGAAACTTAGAAATGACCTAGAAATGACGGGTTTTAAGGTTTAAAAGGGGAAATTAAGGCAAGGTGGCCTTAAAAGAAAAAGTTTGTGAAATTTGACACACAAACAGGCTTGGAAAAGTGGTCTGAAGATGCCACTTAGGGCCTATGGAAATGGCGCCATATGCAAGAGGAATGGGCCTAAGTTCGAGTCACTTGGGAAGCATGTAACACCCCAAACCCGGTCAATACACCACGACCGAATCTGGTATGTTACGGGGAAAACGTACTTGAGAGGTTTAGGTTTTTCGTTTAAAAGCAGGATGTAAACACTTCACTATCTAGGGTATTTGAAGAAAATTTGAGTAGGCTTGTTTGAAATCAGGTGGTGTATTCAGAAAACCCAAAAAAGTTTGAAAGCTTAACCAAGAGATGTAGTTAAAACGAGTTTATTCCATTTCATTATTCAAATAGTTTCTTAGTGTTACTTAAGACATTTTAACTTGGTAGAAAATCGAGTTTTGGTTTGGAAATCGTTTGAGTTTCTAATGCAAGTCATGGTGAGATACCCGATGGTATAGTTTAAAACACTTTGCGTTATAGTTTTTAAATCATTGTCTTTCCAAATTTTAGTAAAATTCCAACCCACTTATTTTGTTAAGGCATATTAAAGTCTATTTAAAGCATAAACATCATAAAACATAATTTAAAGGCCTTTTACAACCCAAAACAAAACCCAAATAATAAAAAGCAAGCTAAAGTACCCAAATTATAAAGTCCGAGTAAAACTTTATTAAGCGTGGCATAAGCACCCCGAGTCCATCCGGCTCCATGTCCGCGTCTAAGTGTCACTGAAATGTCAAAGGAGAGGGTGAGTCGAATGACTCGGTGCATAAACCCCGCTCCCGATAAACAACATGCTAACACACATCATACATAGCAACATGATTAATGCAACCCGATCCTAACCATCCATATCGCTTTTCTACCCCAGTGTGGTACCAAACCACCTTTGGTGGTGCCAAACCACTGGTGACCCAAAGTCACGATATCCATAAGTGTGGTGCCAAACCACTTTGGTGACCCAAAGTCACGAATAATCCAATGATGGGGCCAACCCATCGTGTGATACCAAATCACTAGCGAGACGATCCCATATCTCAAAGTGGGGCCAACCCACGGTGGTGTTAACCACGAGGGACGAGTCGCAATGAGGTGCCAAACCTCTGGTGTCCCAAAGACACAGTGTGATACCAAATCACTGGTGACCGCATCCACAAATCCGATGATGGGGCCAACCCATCGTGTGATACCAAATCACTAGCAGACGATCCCATATCTCAAAGTGGGGCCAACCCACGGTGGTGTTAACCACGTGGACGAGTCGCAATGAGGTGCCAAACCTCGGTGTCCCAAAGACACAAATGTGATACCAAATCTTTGGTGACCGAAGTCACAAAATCAAGCTGTGGTACCAAACCACCGGAGGTGCCAAACCTCTGGTGTCCCAAAGACACAAGATGTCCCAAAGACACGGATATCATCATTCTCCCCTCCACTCATATCACCCATCAACATACCATACTCATGTGATCATGCATATCATACAAGTCATGCATATCATGCTAATATGTTTAACATCATATCCCATATCGCATATATCCATAGTCATGGTATCATATAGATCATCAAGAAACTTATAATAATAATGCCGACTTACCCGAGTCCAAGATCATACCCAATAGGGTATCATATCAATCATTCTTTGTTTCATTAATCACAACAAGGTTATCAATCACATTACTAAATAGAAGTGTGTTAGTTTACACACCGCTAAAGCGCAACCCTAATACCACAAGAAACGATCTAAGGCTTCTTGATCACCGCTCCTATAATCGGCCAAAAGAAAAAGCATTAGACAATCACCACATTCGCCAACATCAATTAACCAAAGGGGTTAATGTTGATCCCTCACCTTGCTATTGGTTTGATTTCTTATCAAACCCGAACCACAATGGTTCTCCTTCCAACAATCGGCACCACTTATCAATCGGTTAACAGAAAAACGGCTCCTCCTGCTTGCTCCCACACTCCAATGACCCTATAACGAAGAGATTAATACCCTTCCAAAAAAAAACCATATTCGGCCCTTAACCAAACCATAACCAAAGAAAAGATAAGAGAGGGACAAATGGCCATTCGGCCACCCCACTTACCTTGTTCAAGGATTGAACAACCAACCAAGATCCACCCTTCACTGATATTCGGCCAAGAGAGGACTTCAAGGAGAGGAGAGATTCAGCTAAGATGCAACCCAAGAATAAAAGAAGATTTGGCCTAAGTGTTTAACACACACTTATGTTCAATTCTTAGTGAAAAGAAAAGAAAGAGAATGGAAGATGGAAATATAGGTTCGGCACAAAAGAAATGAGGAAAGCAAATGGAGAAAGCGGCTAAGGGTTTTGGAAAAGAAAGAAACAAAAGATGGATAGGAGGTGAGAACTTTCGGTTTGAGCAAGAAAAAGAATGTTAAAGGTGTTTGGGAAGTGAAAGTTTGGCTCAACTCAAATGAAAGAAAGAAGAAAGAGTGGGGAGGAGCATTCGGCTAACCAATAGAGTTAGAAGAAAACTAGCAAAGTTTCAAGCAACAAACACATGGACTATCGGTTTGACAAAAAAAGAAAACAAGAAAATGTGAAGAAGTTCTATTGACATTCTGGCTAACAAAAAACCAAAAAGAACTTTTGCTTACCAAAAGAAGACCGAAAATGTACCAAAAGCAAAAGTGCATTCGGCCTCCCCCTCTCCCACACAAAGCCGTCCACTCCCCCTCCAACTCCCTAAATTTCGCCAAAATCCCCCCAATCACTCCATACCACACATTCAAACAACCATGACCAAGTCTTCCTCCACTATTTGCTCTCCACCTTTCATTTGAATGTGGAGACCAGTCCAAGGAAGAATTCTACTTGTCTTCTACCTCTTCCTCCATGCCGTCCAAAATGAAGCCAAAATGGGGAACTCTCTGCAGCTTGAACTCGGGATCTCTCCCCTTGCGAGATGACGCCACACCTAGCTCCCAAGTAACGCATGCTTGCCACTTTGCCAGCTCACTTTTTGTGCTATGAAACACCAAAGAAAACTCTTATACCCCAGCTCCAACAGCTCCCCTGACTTAAGCCTAAAACACAAATTTTTTTCTACCTAACTAGGCACACCCTTAGACTACAATTAAGCCCCGAAACTACACAAACAGCAACACAGCACACTAAACACATGCAAAACATGCCACAACAAAATAGCCCCTAACCCGGGATATTACAGTTCTACCCCTTAAAAATAATTTCGACCTCGAAATTACAGTCAAAAGAGTTGCGGGTATTCTTTGTCTCATTATATCCTCGGGTTCCCACGTAGCTTCTTCTACGCCATGATTCCGCCAAAGTACCTTAACCAAAGGCACAGACTTCCTACGCAGAACCTTCACATCCCGATCAAGAATCTGCACAGGTTCCTCTTCCATAGTCAAGTCTGGATTTACCTCGATCTCTTCCACTGCTACCACATGTGACGGATCTGAACGGTAACGCCGAAGCATCGAAACGTGAAATACGTCGTGAATCGATCGAGCTCTCACGGCAACTCAAGGCGATACGCATCGGGTCCCACTCGTCTCAAAACCTTATACGGCCCAATAAACCTCGGACTTAGCTTGCCTTTCTTTCCGAACCTCAAAACCTTCTTCCATGGCGAGACCTTCAGAAAAACTTGATCCCCCCAAAGAAACTCTATGTCTCTCCGCTTAAGATCGGCATAAGACTTCTACCGGTTGAAGCTTCCTTCAACCGAGAGCTGAATCAACTTAACCTTGTTTTCGGTCTCGCAACCAACTCGGGTCCTAACAAGCTGGCGTTCACCTAACTCCGTCCAACACGTAGGTGATCGACACTTCCTACCATACAACGCCTCATATGGTGCCATCTTGATGCTCGCAGTAATCGTTGTTGTAGGCAAACTCACTAATGGTAGAAACTCTTCCCAACTACCTCTAAAATCCAGGACACAACTTCAAAGCATATCCTCTAAGATCTGAATAACTCTCACGATTTGCGCCGATCATTTGTGAAAAGCCGTCTTTGAAATCCAAGCTGCGTACCCGAGAGCACGATGCAACGCTTCCGAACCTTGATGTAAATGGGATCCCTATCCGAGATTATTTAAAGCGGCACACCGTGCAACCTTACTATCTCTGAAACATACGGCCGCCAACTTCAAGTGAATAGTCAACCCTCACCGGAATAAAGTGAGGTGATTTAGTCAGACGATCCACCACTACCCAAAGCTGAATCCTTCTTGCTTGGCGAAGCGGTAACCCAACGACAAAATCCATGGTTATCCTTTCCCACTTCCTTCGAGGAATCTTCACAGTGAAGCAACCACGATGGCAATCGATGTTCAGCCTTGACCTCGGCGACATGTCGGACACTTCCCAACACACTCTGTCACTTCTTTCTTGGACGAGGCCACCAAAAGCGCTCTCTCGAGATCCCTATACATCTTACTACCTCCGGGATGCATAGCATAAGGGCTACTATGTGCGTCTGAAGAATCCTCTGCCTCGACTCAACATCTTTAGGCATACAAGCCTTACCTTGGAAACATAGAACCTCATCACTAGACAAGTTGTAACCCTCCAAACCACCATCCTGCACTTGCAACCTTGGCGCACTCAGAACCTCATCCTCTAATCTGTTTCTCTCGATCCGCTCAACCCAAGTAGGCTTAACCTGCAACTCTGCCAGAATACTCCCGTCGTCATACAAAATCAAGTGGGCAAACATCGCTCTTAAGTCCGAAACAACCTTACGGCTCAACGCGTCTGCCACCACGTTAGCCTTGCCCGGATGATACTCAATCGAACAGTCGTAATCTTTCAGCAACTCAACCCATTTGCGCTGCCTCAAATTCAAATCCTTCTGAGTCAGTAGATACTTCAGACTCTTATGATCCGTGTAGACTATCGATCTCTCTCCGTACAAGTAGTGCCTCCAAATCTTCAATGCAAAGACTACGACCGCTAACTCCGGATCGCGCGTCGGATAGTTGACCTCATGTGGCCTCGGTACAGAAGCGTAAGCCACAACCTTACCTTCTCAGATCAAGACACAACCCAAACCCGTATGTGATGCGTCACAATACACTCGTGGAATTCCTTACCGCCTCGGGTTGAATTAAAACCGAGCTTCGTTAGAATCTTCTTAAGCTTGTCGAAACTCTCCCATTGTTTCTCACCCAAACAAAGCGGAACCTCTTTCCTTAACAACTTGGTCATTGGCATTTGCTATCAACGAGAAACCCTCAACAAACCTTCGGTAGTATCCGGCCAAACCTAGAAAACTCCGAATCTCCGCCACCGACCTAGGCGGCTTCCAATCCAAAGCGCGCCTCAATCTTACGAGGATCTACTCGAATCCCCTCGGTAGACACTACATGACCCAAGAAAGTCACTTCTCTAAGCCGTAACTCGCACTTACCGAACTTAGCATGAGTCGCTTTTCCTCAAAATCTGCAGCACCACTCGCAAATGCGCATCATGCTCTTCTTCGTCGCCCTGAGTACACTAAGATGTCGTCTATGAAAACCACGACGAACCGATCCGGATCATCTGCTTTGAAACACTCTATTCATCATATCCATAAATGCCGCCGGTGCGTTAGTCAACCCGAGCGGTATTACGTAAATTCGTAGTGCCCATACCGAGTCCAAAAATTTGTCTTGTGAATATCCGCTTCTTTCACCTTTAATCGGTGATACCGGACCTCGTGTCAATCTTAGAAAATACCGCTGCATTCCTTCGGTGATCAAACAAGTCATCTATCCGTGGCAGCAGCGGATACTTGTTTTTGATCGTCGACTTATTCAATGGCGGTAGTCTATGCACATCCGCATCGTACCATCTTTCTTCTTAACAAAGAAATCTTTGCGCTTACGGCGAAACACTTGGCACGATAAAACCTCGATCCAATAACTCTTGAATCGAGCCTTAAGCTCCACCAATTCCTTTGGCGCCATCCTATACGAGCAATAGACACCGGCGCAATTCCGGTAATAGATCTATCCCGAACTCTACCTCACGATCCGCGGCAAACCCGAAGCTCCTCAGAAACACATCAAGCCAAATTCCTTAACAAAGACGGACCTTCTCTACAAGTGAGACTCTTTAGCCTCCAAGGCATACACATGAACCACATACGCCTCACGGCCCTTCCCGACCATCTTCTCTCGCCTTCGGAGCGAGATACCACATTAGATAAGCAATCTCTCCTATTACCTATCATAGCCACTTCATCACCCTCGGTCGTCCTTAGAACCATGCGCTTAGCGCGCAATCCAACTTCGCTGGTACTTAACCAACCAGTCCATCCCAAGAATCGATCGAACTCCCCAAACGGCGGTTCCATCGGATCAAAGACAAACACTACCCCTTGGAGTTCTAGGGGTACGTCTCTAAATGACTTATCTACTACCACGAGTGACCTAAAGGGCTAATTACGGTCATCCGCCTAGAAGATATCTCGAGTCTAAGTCCATGGTCTCTACTATACTCACGGCCATGTAAGAATGCGTCGAACCCATATCAATCAAAGCAAAGAAAAGGAGAACCAAAAATCAAGAACGTCACGGTTATGACGTCCGGTGCGTCGCCCTCCTCTCGGCGCCTTCTTTGCATACACTAACCCAGTATGCGGCATCGAACTACCGCACCTCTCGCGGTGCTCCACGGCCCCGACTGAACCATTACTACCTCTCGCCATTACCACGGCCCCTCCGTGGTGGCGGTGACATTATTCTCTGAACCGAGTACGCCACGACTCTCGATCGAATCTGGCCAACTTACGCGGACGGTCCCTCACGCGATGATCCAGAGAACCACACTCAAAACAACCTTTTCCACCGGTCCGCAGGCCTCCCCAATGATATCTCCCACATTGGTTACACTGCGGCGGTCCTGCGCCTAGCGACAACAAACCTACGGCTGATTTGACCCACTCGGTCTAGCCCTTTCTACGTGGATTACCCGACGATCCGGAAGACCCAAAGCTCCTCTTATGCCCATTCTGTCCATACCCCGCCTCACGGACTCCTTAACACCCTCGGCTACCTTAGCCTTCTCAACCAGGACAGCAAACTCACGCTCCTGCTGAGGAGCAATCAGCAGCCTCAACTCGTCTCTCAGACCATCCTCGAAATGAACACACCTCTCATGTTCGGTGGCTACAATACCCCTGGCATACCTACTCAGCTTCAAGAACTCAGCCTCGTACTCAGAAACAGACTTACTCCCCTGAACAAGCCTCAGAAATGCCTTTCGCTGGGAGTCAATATAACTAGCCCCAATGTACTTCTTTTGATACGCGACCACGAAATAATCCCATGTCGGATCCTCTCACGCCACATCGTATCCGAACCGTGAGCCACCATTGATATGACTCATCCCGGAGAAGCGATACGATGCCCTTCAGCTTCTCTTCGGCAGTCAAGTCCAGATCATCCATGATCCGCTCAGTTGCCTCCAGCCAATATTCAGCAGTGCTAGGAGCAACACCAGATACACCTCGAAAGAATTCGGCCCCGTTTGCCCGGAGTCGCTCAGGAACAGATTTCCTAACTCCTGCACCACCACCTACACCAGCTACCCTTTCCAACACTCGCAAAGATCGCATGTGTGACGCTGCGTCATCCCGGCCCGATCTTGAAACTCACCACCTCCGGTGGTGGCGGAACCCAGTATCTCATTTTTTCGACCCCCTAACTGGACCTACAGATTGCACACGATCATCCTACCACGACCTCGTCCACGACCACGTCCACCTCTAGCGCTCATGACTAAATTCTCTACGTATCTGATTTAGGAGTTTTATGCATCAGTATTTATTCCACTGTTTTAAAGCAAAGTCTTATGAATAGTAAAGAAGCTTTGTTTTCGCGAGTTCACAGAATCCTATCAGTTTCAGTTTCTAAAGTAATCCACTATTGTAATCATCCGATCACATCAATAAATCACAAGTAATAGTAAGGGTACTTACACAGGCGGCCCAGTGCAGGAGACTCGGTGTCATGCCCTTCAAACCATTTATTTAAAAACAAAGACTATCAAACAAACTTTTGAAAGCATTTTGGGCCTCGGCCCACAGTAGAAACCTTTGAACTTGGCTCGATACCACAATTGTAACACCCCCAAACCGGTCAATACACCACGACCGAATACGGTATGTTACTGGAAAGCGTACTTGAGAGGTTTAGGTTTTTCGCTTAAAAGCAGGATGTAAACACTTCACTATCTAGGGTATTTGAAGAAAATTTGAGTAGGCTTGTTTGAAATCGGTGGTGTATTGAAAACCCAAAAAGTTTGAAAGCTTAACCAAGAGATGTAGTTAAAGCGAGTTTATTCCATTTCATTATTCAAATAGTTTCTTAGTGTTACTTAAGACATTTTAACTTGGTAGAAAATCGAGTTTTGGTTTGGAAATCGTTTGAGTTTCTAATGCAAGTCATGGTGAGATACCCGATGGTATAGTTTAAAACACTTTGCGTTATAGTTTTTAAATCATTGTCTTTCCAAATTTTAGTAAAATTCCAACCCACTTATTTTGTTAAGGCATATTAAAGTCTATTTAAAGCATAAACATCATAAAACATAATTTAAAGGCCTTTTACAACCCAAAACAAAACCCAAATAATAAAAAGCAAGCTAAAGTACCCAAATTATAAAGTCCGAGTAAAACTTTATTAAGCGTGGCATGAGCACCCGAGTCCATCCGGCTCCATGTCCGCGTCTAAGTGTCACTGAAATGTCAAAGGAGAGGGTGAGTCGAATGACTCAAATGCATAAACCCCGCTCCCGATAAACAACATGCTAACACACATCATACATAGCAACATGATTAATGCAACCCGATCCTAACCATCCATATCGCCTTTTCTACCCCGTGTGGTACCAAACCCTTTGGTGGTGCCAAACCACCGTGACCCAAAGTCACGATATCCATAAGTGTGGTGCCAAACCACTTTGGTGACCCAAAGTCACGAATAATCCAATGATGGGGCCAACCCATCGTGTGATACCAAATCACTAGCAGAGCGATCCCATATCTCAAAGTGGGGCCAACCCACGGTGGTGTTAACCACGAGGGACGAGTCGCAATGAGGTGCCAAACCTGCGGTGTCCCAAAGACACAGTGTGATACCAAATCACCGGTGACCGCAGATCCACAAATCCGATGATGGGGCCAACCCATCGTGTGATACCAAATCACTAGCGACGATCCCATATCTCAAAGTGGGGCCAACCCACGGTGGTGTTAACCACGAGGGACGAGTCGCAATGAGGTGCCAAACCCGGTGTCCCAAAGACACAAATGTGATACCAAATCACTTTGGTGACCAGAAGTCACAAAATCAAGCTGTGGTACCAAACCACTTTGGAGGTGCCAAACCTCACGGTGTCCCAAAGACACGATGTCCCAAAGACACGGATATCATCATTCTCCTCCACTCATATCACCCATCAACATACCATACTCATGTGATCATGCATATCATACAAGTCATGCATATCATGCTAATATGTTTAACATCATATCCCATATCGCATATATCCATAGTCATGGTATCATATAGATCATCGAAGAAACTTATAATAATAATGCTTTGACTTACCCGAGTCCAAGATCATACCCAATAGGGTATCATATCAATCATTATTGTTTCATTAATCACAACAAGGTTATCAATCACATTACTAAATAGAAGTGTGTTAGTTTACACACCTGCTAAAGCGCAACCCTAATACCACAAGAAACGATCTAAGGCTTCTTGATCACTCGCTCCTATAATCGGCCAAAAGAAAAAGCATTAGACAATCACCACATTCGGCCAACATCAATTAACCAAAGGGGTTAATGTTGATCCCTCACCTTGCTATTGGTTTGACTTCTTATCAAACCCGAACCACAATGGTTCTCCTTCCAACAATCGGCACCACTTATCAATCGGTTAACGTAAAAACGGCTCCTCTCCCGCTTGCTTCCACACTCCAATGACCCTATAACGAAGAGATTAATACCCTTCCAAAAAAACCATATTCGGCCCTTAACCAAACCATAACCAAAGAAAAGATAAGAGAGGGACAAATGGCCATTCTGGCCACCCCACTTACCTTGTTCAAGGATTGAACAACCAACCAAGATCCACCCTTCAACGATATTCGGCCAAGAGAGGACTTCAAGGAGAGGAGAGATTCAGCTAAGATGCAACCCAAGAATAAAAGAAGATTCGGCCTAAGTGTTTAACACACACTTATGTTCAATTCTTAGTGAAAAGAAAAGAAAGAGAATGGAAGATGGAAATATAGGTTCAAGCACAAAAGAAATGAGGAAAGCAAATGGAGAAAGCGGCTAAGGGTTTTGGAAAAGAAAGAAACAAAAGATGGATAGGAGGTGAGAACTTTCGGTTTTGAGCAAGAAAAAGAATGTTAAAGGTGTTTGGGAAGTGAAAGTTTTGGCTCAACTCAAATGAAAGAAATAAGAAAGAGTGGGGAGGAGCATTGGCTAGCCAATAGAGTTAGAAGAAAACTAGCAAAGTTTCGGCAACAAACACATGGACTATCGGTTTGACAAAAAAAAAGAAAACAAGAAAATGTGAAGAAGTTCTATTGACATTCGGCTAACAAAAACCAAAAAGAACTTTTGCTTACCAAAAAGAAGACCGAAAATGTACCAAAAAGCAAAAGTGCATTCGGCTCCCCCTCTCCCACACAAAGCCGCTCCACTCCCCCTCCAACTCCCTAAATTTTGGCCAAAATCCCCCAATCACTCCATACCACACATTCAAACAACCATGACCAAGTCTTCCTCCACTATTTGCTCTCCACCTTTCATTTGAATGTGGAGACCCAGTCAAGGAAGAATTCTACTTGTCTTCTACCTCTTCCTCCATGCCGTCCAAAATGAAGCCAAAATGGGGAACTCGCAGCCTTGAACTCAGGATCTCTCCCCTTGCAGATGACGCCACACCTAGCTCCCCAAGTAACGCATGCTTGCCACTTTTGCGACTCACTTTTTGTGCTATGAAACACCAAAGAAAACTCTTATACCCCAGCTCCAACAGCTCCCCTAACTTAAGCCTAAAACACAAATTTTTTTCTACCTAACCAAGCACACCCTTAGACTACAATTAAGCCCCGAAACTACACAAACAGCAACACAGCACACTAAACACATGCAAAACATGCCACAACAAAATAGCCCCTAACCCGGGATATTACAAAGCAAATAAAGGAGGTTTTATTTTTACTTCCAGAAGACTGAGGTGGACGGCACATGGCTATAAATTAGGAGCTTTTATTATTTTATAAATAGTGGATAAATAAGGGATTTATTTATCATTATTTTCAAGAGATAATTGTTGGATTAAATTCTTTTAATTTGAATAAAGAGATAAAGAGGAAAATAAGGGAGAAGTGATGGCCAAGTAAGGGACTTTGAGTTTAATAATTTCGGCTAAGTAAGGATAGTTGCTGAATTATCTTTTATTTTAAGTGATAATTAAAGGATAAAGTTATCAGATAGAGGAGTGGTGGCCAAGTAAGTGACTCCTTAGATGATAATTTCGGCTATAAAAGGAAGGAAGGAGGGCTACTCATCAATTTGTGCTTCCTCCTTTCTCTGCCGAATTCTTAGTGCTCTCTTCTCTTCTTTGCGTTCTTTTCTTTTGTCAAGCCGAAATTAAGTAATTTTTGGAACCTAGCCGAATATTTTCCTCTCCATTAGAAGCCATAGCCGAATCTCCCTGTGAATCTAAGCAAGGAAGTAGTCGACTGAAGTATTAAGGGGATCTCTCGGGTTTCTACAACTGTCGACTACAAGGAGGAATATTTCGGGATCTAAGGTAAGAAACTATAAGATCTAAAGGTCTTGTTTTAAGTTTTAATGTTAGATTAAACCTAACATGTGATTATAGGAATTTCGACATCCCTAGGAAAGCAAGGAATACTTTTCGGGATTTGAGATCGCAAAGAAGGAATACAACAAAGTTTTGGGACTTGATTCTTAAGTCAATCGGCAGCAAGGTAGGTTTTCAGTATACAAATCCTACTAGGATTTGGAGGATTTGGTTTTAAAGCCAAAAAGGTTTATTAATGTGTTTAAATGATTGGCCGAATATAGGAGTTAAGGATCTAAATCAGTAGATCGGTTCTTGGGATTTCAAGGACTTCGTTAAGCGAATCAGTGTGTGTACCACACTAACTTTTAATAAGATTGATGGTAATATGTAAAATATGCATGTTTATAAGAATGTGGCTAAGGTACCATAATATGGTACAAAGTACTCAGCACGTTTCCTACTTCCACTAGGATTATGAAATATGTTATTTATAACATGTGAAAATTTATAAGAATGAGAATTTAAGTATGATATGCATGATATGAATAATATGGGTCATTCGGGATATATGAAAAAGGGGAAGTGAATGTGATGACTACGGTCTCACTATGCGAATGTGGTGACTTTGGTCACATTATCTCGAATGTGGTAAACCGGTTACATTATCTCGAATGTGGTGTCTCATGACACAATTATCCGTGGCTATGCCACAAAATTTTATATGGGCGATGAGCACGTCGATCGCAAATGATCGCGCCGATGATGTGTGTAGCGGATGGAGGGTTGACTTAGTAGTCCCCACGGTGTGCAGCAGTGGTTGGTACGGGGATGTGTAGCGGATGGCACCTAGGTTTGGGTTTGGGTTGCATCATCATTTTTATCTCATTATATGAATAAGTATTGGATATGAAAAATGTATGCACGATCTATTGAATTTTAGTGTTGTGTACACATTGAGTTCTGTTGACTCACCCCGTTGTGGGACTATTTTTTGGTGACGATCAATAATGGACCGGGTTCGGCGGAAGCTTAGGGATGGCCATGCTCAGCTTGAAGTTTTATGTGCATATGGATATTTAAATTTATTTAAGTATTTTAATTTTATTTTGGGATTTTACTTGATGTAATAAGGCCATAAATTACATTTCTTTACTTTTATTTTTAATTACTATGTTACGAATTATTTTCAATTAAAGTTAAGTAAAATTTATTTCTTTAAAAATAAACCCTAATTGTTTTTTTCATCTTAATTAATTGGACTTTAAAGTAAGATCAATGGGTTTTTAACTCAAGCCCAACCCAAAACAATAGTTTTTAAAAATCGCACAAGTTTTCCTCTGGTAATAAAAGAATTTTGTAACCAGATTACTTAAGGAACATACCAGATCCGATTCAGGCTCGTGGGCCGGGTGTGGGGTGTTTCAGTTTGGTATCAGAGCCTAGTTTTAAACTCTCGGCCTGTGGGCTAAGGCCCAAAACGTTTTCAAATCGAGTCAAGTAAGCTTTTTGAAAGGATTTTATGAAATAAACAGGTTTTCTGGCATGGCTCCTAAGTCTCCGACCATGATCCACGTGGTAAGTACCCCTAACTATTTGTGTGATTATGTGTTATGAAATATGGAAGGGTAGAAAAGGAATGGAACGTAGAAAAGTGTGATAGGAACTTAAACCCTAGGGCTAGTCTACTCAAACACAAACACATAAGACTTAAGGAACGTTAAACAAACCCATGGCTAAGTCACTAAGTTAGGGGTGTGGTAACCCCCATGACGCATGTCTAGGATTGGATCCGGAAGAGCACAGTATTTAAGCGATCCCTAGTGACTCACCTCCTCTTCGCAGAATCCTGCAGTGCGTAGCTTCGGTTCACCCTAACCTGCAGGGCTCGTGAGGTGTGGCAACCTGCAGGCGCATGTCTAGGAATGGTTTCGGTGGGAGCTTGGTATTTAAGCATCCGCGTGACTCACCTCCTCTCCACTCGAATCCTCGCACTGGTGCGTAGCTTTTGTTCACCCCGACCAAGAGGACTCTGGTCATAGGCTAAACACAATAACTAAAACCCGAAAGGGAATTAGCCGTGTTTTTATAAAAACAACAAAACCCTAGTTTTAGAACTCTTAAAAATTTTTTCTAAATTCATGAAAACCATCTTTACAAAATTTTCGAAAGATTTCGATTTATACAAAAATGCCCCTAGTGGTAAAATTACCAAAATACCCTTGGTTTATAAAATGACCAACTACCCAATGATTTTGCCAAAATTTCATTATTTTATCAATGTTCAAAACCCTAATTTTCAAATTATCAAAATACCTTGAATTTTGGAAATTTCAAAATTGCCCCTAACTTATAAAAATTACCAAAATGACCCTGATTTTCAAAATTTTTGCAACATCACCATTTTGGAAAGTACAATTCTCAAAAAGAACCCTCAAAGTTTTGCAACCTTTAAAATGTCCCTGATTTATAAGATTTTAAAATTTACCTCGGCTTGGAGAAAAAAAATCACCAAAATACCCCCGAGGTCCAAAATAACCGAAATGCCCCTGGATTTCAAAATTTTTCAAAATACCCCGGAATTTAAAAATACCAAAATACTTTATGAAAAAATCACCAAGGAACTTTTTCCTTTTGAAAAATTACGAAAATACTCAGAGGACAAAATTACTAAAATACCCCCAGGTAGTGGAGAAACAATAACAATGAAAACTACAACCTTTCTCCGAATGAACGAGTTCATAATTGTTTGATGGATGTATGAATGAATGAATGGAAAGACTGTGTGCATGTATGAATACGAAAGAACCACTCCTAAATTCTTTTTCATAAAACTTCTTCGTGGGTAAACAAGTGAAAGAAAGACTAATTCATAAAACTTCTTAATCAGATTACGACGTTAGAAATGAGCTCTAGAGGACGTGGTTGTCGTGGACAAGGTAGAGGAAGGATGACGGTGTCAGAACTCGTTAGAACGGGTCAAGGTCTGACAACGAGATACCACCGCCACCACCACCCCCAGCTGTGGGTGTTGAGCAACAAGCTCAGACGGGAGAAGATGTTGTGTCGCAGGCTGTGCTGTGAGTTTTGGAGTTGGTGGCTGGTGTAGGAGGAAATTCGGGAATCCGTAAGTCCGCGGCTCGAGCGGCCGAGCTAATGGAGCCGAAATGTTTTCGTGGAGTATCGGGTGTGGCACCGCGACAATTGAATACTGGTTGGAAGCGACTGAGCGCATCATGGATGAGCTTGATCTGACCCCTGAGGAAAAGTTGAAAGGGATGGTGGCACTGTTACGTGATGAAGCGTATCAGTGGTGGTTAACTGTTCGGGATGGTGCCACTGCTGAGGATCTGACCTGGGAATATGTTAAGGAAGCATTTCAGAAGAAATATGTGGGAACCAGGTATACTGACGAGCAAAGGAAGGCATTTCTGGGGCTGGTTCAAGGGAACAAGTCCGTGGCGGAGTATGAGGCTGAATTCCTGAGGTTGAGCCGATATGCTCGAGGAGTAGTGGCAACTGAGCATGAGCGCTGTGTCCGTTTTGAGGACGGGCTAAGGGATGATCCGAGATCGTTGATAGCACCGCATCAGGAGCGGGAGTTTTTTGCTTTGGTAGAAAAGGCCAAAGTGGCTGAAGGAATCAAGGATTCTACAAAGCAGACTGTGGATCGAAATAGGCCCAAAAGAGGTTTTGGATCGTCTGGGAAGGCTCAAAAGAGGACTAGAGTTGATGGGCCGTAAAATCAGCAAGCTGGTGCAGGATGGCGAGATCGCCCTTGTGAACATTGTGGGAAGAAGCACTTAGGGCGTGGCTTTGGAAAAGGACGGGAGGATGTTTTCGGTGTGGGTCCAAGGACCATTTGCTCAAGGATTGTCCTAAGAAACCAGATGAAAGTCGACCAGCCGCTCAGAATGTTAGTCAGGTTCGTAGAGGAGGACAGCAACCTCAACGAGGTCGTGGTTTGAGTAATCGAGGTAACGGTGCCGGTAGAGGACATGGAGCACAGGGCAGAGGCGCTGCTAATGCTGAGGCAAGGCAACTGGGTTTGGTTTATGCGGTTCACCGTAGGGAGGATGGAGACGTACCGGATGTTATAACCGGTACGTTCCTTATTTATGGCAAGCCTTATTATGCCTTAATTGATGTGGGCTTGACCCATTCATATGTTGCATGTAGTTTAGTGGAAACACTAGGCCTAGACTCTGAACTTTCTGATAGGGAGATAACTGTAGTAAGCCCATTAGGCCTAACTGTAGTGGTGGATAAGATCTATCGGAATGTACCCCTAGAGATTCAGGGAGTGAACTTTCGGGCTGACTTAATGGAACTACCTTTCAGGGAGTTTGAACTTATACTTGGAATGGACTGGCTAGTAGAGCACCGAGCCGTGTTGGATTGTGCGGCTAAACGAATGGAACTAAAGACCCCGGAGGATGAAGTAGTAGTAATGATCGGAGAGAGAAGAAACTACCTGTCCAACGTAGTTTCAGCGTTGAAGGCTGAGAAAATGGTTAAGAAAGGGTGCAAGGCATTCTTAGCCTTCGTAAGTGTGTTGGGTGGAAAGGAAAAAGGTGTCAGTGGAGTTAGAACTGTAAGAGACTTTGAAGATGTATTTCCGGAAGAATTACAGAATACCCCAGATAGGGAGGTGGAATTTGGAATAGACTTGTTGCCAGAACAGCTCCGTGTCAATCGCTCTATACCGAATGGCGCCAAAGGAGTTAGTTGAGCTCAAGGCTCAAATCCAAGAGTTGTTGGATCGTGGGTTCATACGACCCAGTGTGTCTCCATGGGGAGCACCAGCCTCGCTTAGAAGAAGAAGGACGGAACTATGCGTATATGCATAGATTACCGTCGATTGAATAAGTGACCATCAAGAACAAGTATCCTTTGCCAAGGATCGATAACTTATTCGATCGGTTGAAGGGGTCGCAGATTCTCAAAGATAGACTTAAGGCGGGATATCACCGATTGAAGGTGAAGGAGGCGCAGATATCCATAAGACCGCCTTTAGGACAAGATACGGCCATTTTGAGTTTGTGGTGATGCCGTTTGGATTGACGAATGCTCCGGTAGCGTTCATGAATATGATGAACCGAGTTTTTCAACCCTACTTGATAGGTTCGTCGTTGTGTTCATCGACGATATTTTGGTGTATTCTAAGTCCAAGAGGAGCATGATGAACATCTCCGAATTGTCTTTGCAAGTATTAAGGAGAAGAAGCTCTATGCCAAATTCAGCAAGTGTGAATTTTGGCTTAAGGAGGTGGCATTCCTAGGACATGTGGTATCCGTGATAAGGAATAAGAGTGGACCCTAGGAAGATCTAGGCGGTGTTGGATTGGAAACCACCTAAGTCCGTGGGTGAGATTCGAAGTTTCTTAGGTTTGCAAAGCTATTACGTGAAGGTTAAGTAGAAGGATTCTCGTCAACACCGCGCTTTGACAAAGTTACTAAGGAAGGAAGTACCCTTTGAATGGTCCGATAAGCAACAGAAGAGCTTTGACAACCTTAAGAAGGTGTTGACGGAGGCTCCAGTGTTAATTCACCAAATGGAGGTCGGGAAGGATTTTGTGGTGTAATTGTGACGCTCGCATACGGGATTAGGATGTGTGCTAATGCAAGAAGGAAAAGTAGTCACTTATGCGTCTCGGCAACTAAGGCCTCATGAGGTTAACTACCCAACTCATGACTTAGAGTTGGCAGCAGTGGTTTTCGCCCTTAAGGTTTTGAGGCACTACCTCTATGGAGAAAGGTCAGTGATCTACACTGACCACAAGAGCCTTAAGTATCTGTTGACTCAGAATGAGTTGAACTTGAGGCAACGAAGGTGGGTGGAGTTGTTGAAGGACTACGACTGTTCGATAGAATATCATCCGGGCAAGGCGAATGTGGTAGCTGATGCCCTAAGTTGGAAGGTTGTGTCGGATCTAAGGGCTATGTTCGCTCACTTAAGTTTGTACGATGATGGAAGCTTTTTGGCAGAGTTGCAAGTCAAGCCCACATGGCTGAAGGAGGTGAAAGAGGGACAGTCGGTTGATAAGGATCTAAGTGCTAAGTTACAGCAAGTACAGAACGGAGAATTAAAGGACTATGGCGTCAATGATGAAGGAGTATTGTGCTACAAGGGTAAAGTCTGTATGCCGAGAGACGAGGAGTTAAGACAAAGGATTCTTCGGGAGGCGCATAGTAGCCCTTATGCTATGCATCCCGGAGGCAGTAAGCTGTACAGAGATCTAAGGGAACAATTTTAGTGGTCTAATCTTAAATGGGAAGTTACTAAATTCCTGGGAAAATGTCTGACGTGTCAGCAAGTTAAGGCTGAACACCAAGTTCCATCGGGATTGCTTCAACCAATCGAGATTCCCCAATGGAAGTGGGAGAGAATTACCATGGACTTCGTTAGTGGGCTTCCCCTTACGCCTACTAAGAAGGACTCGGTATGGGTGATAGTGGATCGTTTGACCAAGTCCGTGCACTTTATTCCGGTGAGAGTCGACTATTCTCTTCAGAAGTTAGCCAAGTTATATGTGGCAGAGATCGTAAGGTTACATGGAGTACCGGTATCGATCATCTCCGATAGAGACCCAAGGTTCACGTCTCGGTTTTGGAGGGCACTTCATCAAGCTTTAGGCACTAAGTTGGACTTCACTACGGCTTTTCATCCACAATCAGACGGGCAGTCTGAACGAGTTATACAAGTGTTGGAGGATATGTTGAGAGGCTGTGTGATGGATTTCCGAGGAAGTTGGGAAGACTATTTTCCTTTAGCTAAGTTCGCCTATAACAACAGCTATCAGGCTAGCATTCGGATGGCACCATATGAAGCATTGTATGGTCGGAAGTGTCGAACTCCTACTTGTTGGACTGAGTTAGGAGAACGTCGAGTTTTGGGTCCAGAATTAGTGGACAAAACTGAAGAGAAGGTTGAGATGATTCGAGCACGGTTAAAGGAAGCCTCTGATAGGCAGAAGTCGTACGCAGACCTTAAGCGAAATGAAATAGAGTTTGAAGTGGGAAACCAAGTGTTTCTAAAAGTATCGCCTTGGAAAAAGGTAATGAGGTTCGGTCGCAAGGGGAAGTTAAGCCCAAGGTTTATAGGGCCCTATAAAATACTGAAGCGAGTTGGAGTAGTGGCATACCAATTGGAGTTGCCACCAGAGTTGCGGCAGATGCACAACGTATTCCATGTATCCATGCTACGTCGTTACCGATCGGATCCGTCTCAAGTGGTACCTGTCGAAGAAGTAGAGCTAAGGCCAGACTTATCGTATGAGGAAGAGCCAATTCAAATATTGGAACGTAGTGTGAAAGTGCTACGTAGGAAGTCAGTTCCTCTAGTCAAAGTGTTATGGCGCAACCATGGATCGGAGGAAGCTTCGTGGGAACCAGAAGAGACGATGCGACAGCAATACCCTCAATTATTTTAGTTAGGAAATTTCGAGGACGAAATTTTTTTAAGGGGGTAGAACTGTAACATCCTGGAAAGGGCCTATGCATTTTCGGTTTAGTTCTACGAAGTGACATGTTTTATGTACTAAGAATAAATTTTGAATATTTTTGGAAACCCGGAAATGAATGAAAATGAGTTAGAAATGAACATTTTGGAAACCCGAAAATGTATGGAAATGTTAAGTTTAAAAATGGAAGGTGAACATTTTTGGAAACTAGGAAATGTAAGGAAAATGGAAAGTGAACATTTTCGAAACTTGGAAATGTAAGAAAATGTCAAGTTTACAGAGCCGAACGAAAATTTTTGGAAACTTAGAAATGACCTAGAAATGAGCGAGTTTTAAGGTTTAAAAGGGGAAATTAAGGCAAGGTGGCCTTAAAAGAAAAAGTTTGTGAAATTTGACACACAACACAGCTTGGAAAAGTGGTCTGAAGATGCCACTTAGGGCCTATGGAAATGGCGCCATATGCAAGAGGAATGGGCCTGAGTTCGAGTCACTTGGGAAGCAAATAAAGGAGGTTTTATTTTTGCTTCCGTAAGACTCGAGGTGGACGGCACATGGCTATAAATTAGGAGCTTTTATTATTTTATAAATAGTGGATAAATAAGGGATTTATTTATCATTATTTTCAAGAGATAATTGTTGGATTAAATTCTTTTAATTTGAATAAAGAGATAAAGAGGAAAATAAGGGAGAAGTGATGGCCAAGTAAGGGACTTTGAGTTTAATAATTTCGGCTAAGTAAGGATAGTTGCTGAATTATCTTTTATTTTAAGTGATAATTAAAGGATAAAGTTATCAGATAGAGGAGTGGTGGCCAAGTAAGGGACCCCTTAGATGATAATTTCGGCTATAAAAGGAAGGAAGGAGGGCTACTCATCAATTTGTGCTTCCTCCTTTCTCTGTTGAATTCTTAGTGCTCTCTTCTCTTCTTTGCTTTCTTTTCTTTTGTCAAGCCGAAATTAAGTAATTGTTGGAACCTAGCCGAATATTTTCCTCTCCATTAGAAGCCATAGACGAATCTCCCGTGAATCTAAGCAAGGAAGTAGTAGTCGATCAAGTATTAAGGGATCTCACGGGTTTCTACAACCTCATGCGACTACAAGGAGGAATATTTGAATTTAAGGTAAGAAACTATAAGATCCAAAGGTCTTGTTTTAAGTTTTAATGTTAGATTAAACCTAACATGTGATTATAGGAAATTCGAAATCCCTAGGAAAGCAAGGAATACTTTTCGGGATTTGAGATCACAAAGAAGGAATACAACAAAGTTTTGGGACTTGATTCTTTAGTCAATCGGCAACAAGGTAGGTTTTCAGTATACAAATCCTACTAGGATTTGGAGGATTTGGTTTTAAAGCCAAAAAGGTTTGTTAATGTGTTTAAATGATTGGCCGAATATAGGAGTTAAGGATCTAAATCAGTAGATCGGTTCTTCGGGATTTCAAGGACTTCGTTAAACGAATCAGGTGTGTACCCCACACTAACTTTTAATAAGATTGATGGTAATATGTAAAATATGCATGTTTATAAGAATGTGGCTAAGGTACCATAATATGGTACAAAGTACTCAGGTACGTTTCCTACTTCCACTAGGATTATGAAATATGTTATTTATAACATGTGAAAATTTATAAGAATGAGAATTTAAGTATGATATGCATGATATGAATAATATGGGTCATTCGGGATATATGAAAATGGGGAAGTGAATGTGATGACTACGGTCTCACTATCTCGAATGTGGTGACTTCGGTCACATTATCCGAATGTGGTAACCGGTTACATTATTCGAATGTGGTGTCTCATGACACATTATCAGTGGCTATGCCACAAAATTTTATATGGGCGATGAGCACGCATTGATCGCAATGATCGCTTCGATGGTGTGTAGCGGATGGAGGGTTGACTTAGTAGTCCCTACACGGTGTGCAGGTTGGTACGGGGATGTGTAGCGGATGGCACCTAGGTTTGGGTTTGGGTTGCATCATCATTTTTATCTGTTATATGAATAGTATTGGATATGAAAAATGTATGCCTGATCTATTAAATTTTAGTGTTGTGTACACATTGAGTCTGTTGACTCACCCCGTTGTGGGACTATTTTTCAGGTGACGATCAATAATGGACCGGGTTCGGCGGAAGCTTAGGGATGGCCATGCTCAGCTTGAAGTTTTATGTGCATATCGATATTTAAATTTATTTAAGTATTTTAATTTTATTTTGGGATTTTACTTGATGTAATAAGGCCATAAATTACATTTCTTTACTTTTATTTTTAATTACTATGTTACGAATTATTTTCAATTAAAGTTAAGTAAAATTTATTTCTTTAAAAATAAACCCTAATTGTTTTTTTCATCTTAATTAATTGGACTTTAAAGTAAGATCAATGGGTTTTTAACTCAAGCCCAACCCAAAACAATAGTTTTTAAAAATCGCACAAGTTTTCCTCTGGTAATAAAAGAATTTTGTAACCAGATTACTTAAGGAACATACCAGATCCGGTTCAGGCTCGTGGGCCGGGTGTGGGGTGTTTCAGCTATACTTTTGTTTCTCAGCTGTTTAACCTCCATTGCCAAAATTCTAACCGACTCTTCACCATAAGTCAAATCCGATTGGATCTCTACCTCTTTTGGTACTATGACATGTGAAGGGTCTGAACGGTATCGGCGCAACATGGACACGTGAAAAACATCATGAATCTTTTCCAGGTCAGGTGCCAAGGCCAATCGATAAGCTACCGATCCTATTCTCTCGGTAATTTCATAAGGTCCGATAAAATGCGGACTTAATTTGTCTTTCCGGCCAAATCTGAGGGCCTTCTTCCATGGTGATACTTTCAGAAACACTTTATCACCGACTTGGAATTCAATCTCTTTCCTTTTTAAATCCGAGTAGGACTTTTGTCTATCTGAGGCTGCTTTCAGACACTCGCGTATCACCTTTACTTTTCTTCGATTTCCCTAATCAAATCGAATTCGTGAATCTGCTTTCTCTCTCGAGTTTCGACCAATACAAAGGCGTTCGCACTTACGCCCATACAATGCCTCATAAGGCGCCATTTTCAAACTTGACTGAAAACTGTTGTTGTAGGCGAATTCCACCAACGGTAAGTATTTCTCCCAAATACCTTGGAATTCAAAAACACAACATCGAAGCATGTCTTCCAGTATCTGAATTACTCTTTCTGACTGCCCATCGGTTTGTGGATGGAAGGCTGTACTAAAACTCAATTTTGTGCCCAAGGCCTCTTGTAACTTTTTCCAAAATCGTGATGTGAATCTCGGATCTCTATCCGAAATGATCGACAACGGTACACCTTGTAGTCCTACTATCTCTGACACGTACAAGTCCGCCAATTTATCAAGCGAATAATCGACTCGCACTGGTATAAAATGGGCCGACTTCGTGAGCCTATCGACTATGACCCACACAGCATCTTTCTTTTTGGGCGTCAACGGTAAACCTGTCACAAAGTCCATGGTAATATGATCCCACTTCCACTCAGGAACCATAATGGGCTGAAGTAGACCCGAAGGTACTTGGTGTTCAGCCTTCACTTGTTGACAAATTAGACATCTCGATACAAACTCAAAAATGTCCTTCTTCATACTAGGCCACCAATACCACTTCCTCAAGTCATTGTACAGCTTCGTGCTACCTGGGTGTACAGTTAAACATCCTATATGCGCTTCATGCAAAATCTTATGAATAAGTTCATCATTTCCGGGTACGCAGACCCTATTTCAAAACATCAAACATCCATCAGGATTTACCCGAAAGTCTGACTCAACATTTGACTCACAAAGAACTCTTTTAGTTTGTATGCTGCTGTCTTCTTTCTGAGCTTCACAAATCTCTTGAAGAAATAATGGTCTAGCCCTTAGCTCGACTAGAATAGAACGATCATCCAACAAAGCCATCTGAGTATTCATGGCTCTAAGCGCGAACAATGATTTTCTGCTCAAAGCATCAGCGACTACGTTCGCCTTTCCCGAATGGTAGTCAATCACTAACTCATAATCCTTAATCAGCTCCAACCACCTTCTTTTCCTCAAATTCAATTCTTTTTGAGTCATCAAATATCTTAGGCTTTTATGGTCGATAAATATCCGACACCTTTCACCATACAAATGGTTTCCCCATATCTTTAATACAAACACAATGGCTGCCAACTCTAGATCATGGGTCGGGTAATTCTTCTTGTGCGGCTTTAATTGTCTAGAGGTATATGCAATCACCTTACCCTCTTGCATAAGTACACAACCCAATCCATTCAGGGATGTATCACTATAAACCACAAATTCTCTTCTCGGTTCAGGTTACACCAAAACAGGAGCCTCGGTCAACAACGCCTTTAGTTTTTCAAAACTCTGTTGACACCTCTCTGTCCATTCAAACTTTACGTCTTTTTGCAATCGTCTCGTCATCGGGGTAGCTATCATGGAGAACCCCTTGACAAAACGCCTATAATAGCCGGCTAGGCATAGGAAACTCCTTACTTCAATTACACTCCTCGGCGGTTTCCAATCAACAATTGCTGAAATTTTACTCAGGTCGACTCTAATTCCATCTCTCGAGACAATGTGCCCCAAAAATCCTACTTCCTTAAGCCAAAATTCACTCTTGCTGAACTTGGCATACAATTGTTTTTCTCTCAAAATTTGTAGAACCATACTCAAATGCTCGACATGTTCGTTCTCATCTCAAGAGTAGATCAGGATGTCATCGATGAAGACCACTACAAATTTATCCAAGTATGGCCAAAAAATGTGGTTCATCAGGTCCATGAAAATGGCAGGGGCATTCGTTAGACCAAAAGGCATGACCAAAAATTCATAGTGGCCATACCTAGTCCTAAATGAGGTTTTCAGTACATCCGAGTCCTTGACTCTCAGCGATAGTACGCTGACCTCAAATCTATCTTGGAAAATATCGTGGCTCCCTTCAATTGATCAAATAAATCATCGATTTTTGGCAACGGGTACTTGTTCTTCACAGTTACCTTGTTAAGTTGTTGATAATCTATGCATAATCTCATAGAACCGTCTTTCTTCTTCACGAATAAAACGGGAGCACCCCACAGAGAAAAACTCGGTCTTGCGAAACCTTTATCCGTTAGTTCTTGCAACTGTGCTTTCAACTCTTTTAGCTCGGTTGGAGCCATTCTAAATGGAGCAATAGAAATGGGGGCGGTACCCGAAGCTAGCTCAATCCCAAATTCAATTTCTCTAACTGGAGGTAGCCCTGGAAATTCTACTGGGAAAACATCTAGATACTTGCATACTATAGGCACTGATTCAATTCTCAACTTAGTCTCTTTAACATTCATTACAAAGGCAAGGTAAGCTTCGTACCCCTTTCTTAAATATTTCTAAGTCAACAAGGATGATATCACTATCGGTGATCTGTCTTGTTTATCTGATTCAACACGAATAAGATCTCTACTTTCACATTTTAACTCGATAGATTTTTTTTCCACAATTCACAATCAAGTCATTAGTAACTAACCAATCCATCCCAAGGATGACATCGAACTCATCAAACGGTAATAACATAAGATCAACTAGAAAGAAATGACCCCTAATCATCAATGGGCAACTTTTACATACTCTATCAACCAACACATATTTGCCTAGGGGATTAGACACTCTTATTACTTAATTCAAAGAGAGACTCTATAGGCATGCTCATGCTAGAGACTAATTTCATGCATATGTATGAGTGGCTAGATCCTGGATCAATTAAAGCTATAACACGAGTATCATAGAGAGAAAAGGTACCCGTGATTACGTCAGGGGAAGATGCCTCTTCACGAGCATGAATGGCATATGTTCTCGCTGGTGCTCTACCCTCGACTCTTGCAGTCTGCTCTCTAGATGGATTCTTGTTACTCATTTCATTTCCTGGGTTTCTCTGCGTTCTTCCTCTAGCAGCACTTCCCGGTCTTACATTCTGAGACTTCTCTTTCTCGCCCACCTCGGGGCAATCTTTGATAAAATGGTCCAAGGACCCACATCTGAAACAAGCCTTCTCATTTGCTCTAAGACTCACGTAATGACGCTGCCACATCATGCGGGCATTCCGGTCTACTCGATCGAACGTTTCCCACACTAGCAACTGATGTGGTCTGCACTTTAGACCCCGAAAACTATTTGCCCTTACTTCAGTTTGAAAACCCGACTAAAGTGGCTGGTCCAGTAGAAAAATCCCTCGATTTCTTATATGAGGATTGGTAGGACTTACTCAATTGCCTTTTTTCTCGAGTCACGGGACTCAATCTCAGATCTTCTCTTCTCTTTAGCCAACGCTTTGACTTTACAAGCCCTATCCACCAACACTACAAATTCTTTTAGTTCGAGGACTCCAACATATAAACGGATATCTTCATTTAACACGTCCTCGAATCTCTTGCACATGATAGCCTCGGTAGACACGTACTCTTGGGTATACTTGCTAAGCCTTACGAACTCCCGTTCGTATTCGGTCACCGTCATTCGGCCTTGCTTTAATTCCAAGAACTCTTTTCTCTTATGGTCGATGAATCTTTGGCTGATATACTTCTTTCGGAATTCCTCTTGGAAGAATTCCCAGCTAACTCTCTCCCTTGGTACCACCGACACAAGGGTGTTCCACCACTGATAGGCCGAATCTCTCAAGAGAGATACTGCATATCTTAAGCACTCCTCAGGCGTGCATGACAACTCATCGAATACCCTGATGGTATTCTCGAGCCAAAATTCCACTCTCTCCGAATCATCATCCTTACTAGCCTGAAATTCTTCGGCTCATTCCTTTCGGTCTTATCGACCGGAGGCCTTTCTCTTCTCACTACCTCAACCACTTGAGGAGCTACGTGAGCGGGTTGAGGAATAGGTGGGGGTAGAGGGGGTTGAGCATTAGGATTTTCTCAGGTATACTCAGTATACCAGTTGCTCATCATACGGAGAAAGGCTTCTCGGGCCTCTTCTCCTTGACCCAAGGTCTCGGGTCTACTATCCACTGGTGCGATCCCCTGAGTGGGAGCTGGCGCATTACTCACAGCATCATCGGCTGCAGTTCGGTCTGGATAAGAATCTATTTACTATATAAAAACACAATTTTAAACGTCAAGAGCCATCACACTATCATTACACAGGTACTCTTACATATGGCATGTATGGCTAGACTCATACTTACGCTACGTTAGTCCTAGAATCGACTAAACCGTAGCTCTGATATCACTAAATGTAACACATCTTACCCGTGTTTGAAGCCGGAACCGGATACGAGGCATTACCTAACTCAACTTGCTTAAACATGACGTTTCAGCCTATAAAATTTTGTTTCGTCATAAAAACTTTCCATTCAAACCCATAACATACTCACCCTAGCCCTATGAGGCCTTAAACATACTTCCAGAAGGTTTCGGGAATTAATCGGAAACTTTTACACAATTGGAAAAAAATTTCCTAAACAAGGGCCACACGCCCGTGTTGTTCAAGGGACACGCCCGTGTGCCCCTGAGACATGCCCATGCTCCTCACCCGTAATCGACACTGACTTAATACACACGGCCGGATGCACACCCGTGTCCTTGGCCCGTGTCCCTCACACGACCTCGACACGCCCGTGTCTTAGCCCGTGTGCCAAAACCTTAGCATTCTATTTGTGACATCATCACCTCACTAAGGTCACACGGCCAAGGCATACGCCCATGTCCTTAGGCCGTGTGTCGAATTAAATTCTAAATTCTAGGTGCAGACTTCACATGGCCTGGGCACACTCCCATGTCCATGGCCGTGTCTTCTACACAGCTGAGACACACGGCCGTGTCTCTGCCGTGTGTTTACTACTGAGCATACTGACTTGAAAACCTAGCATGCATGGGGACACACGGCCAATTAACACGCCCATGGGGCTGACCGTGCGTCACACACGGCCTAGACACACGCCCGTGTGTCTACCCGTGTGGACATTAAAAAGGCTATATTCCAAGCCAAATGCCACCCTTCATAGCTGCCATACTTATACCAACTCAAATCAAACATCCACACAAGCATAAACTTCATAATTCATCATCAATGAATATATATAAACTTGTCAAGTATTGGCCAACTTCAATGACCATATACAAAAAAAAATTGAACAACCATAGTAGCCAACACATTTGGCTTGCCAAATGAAACAACAAAAAGACCAAGTCCTATACATGCCATGCTCAAAATAAATCTAATTTGGCTATACCAAAAAGTGGTCGATAGTGTGATCTCCAAACTCCGACGTCCCCAATTTCTCTAGTTATCTTGGCAATACTACAAGGAAAAGAGAAATGAGAGGGGTAAGCATTAAGCTTAGTAAGTTTGCATGGAAATAAATAGCAACAATGAATTTATAAAGATATCCCTCCATTGCGTTAGATAACCACACACAATGTGACAGGCTCTTGCAATAACTTACACATATTTGCCCTTATCTAGCACATATCATGCCACATATCGTAAATGTTCCTCGTGAATTACTTACAGGTACCTGTGTTCACTCAATCACTTAACTTTAATACCAATCTCAATTCTCTATCTCAGCTAGTTTATTTACGCCAATAAATCACTAGGGATACTCAATATGCATATTCATTATCACTTACCATGAACCCGAAGCCAATGCCACATCCCGGATGCAGTCTTACAGGGGATTACCTTTGATTTCCGATGCCATATCCCGGATATGGTCTTATACGGAATCTCACCTCAAGTATCGATGTCATATCTCGGATACGGTCTTATACGATTCTCATATTCAATGCCAAAGCCATACTCCTGATATGGTCTTATACGGAATCTCAATTTGGTGCCGAGGCCATGTCCCCGACATGGTCTTACACGGGACTGTATCTATCTCATGTCTCGATAATATTATACTCACATTTATTATAGTCCAACCGGGACTTCAACAATTCAATTTCTTAGAATATCATACATTAATATAATATCAAACATTCTCAACAATACGAGCATAAATGTTGAATATATCACATACAAACTTACCTCGATTTTAAAATAGGCTAGATCGTCGATCTAGTTCGAGACTTTATTCTTTCCCCGATCGAGGTTGATTCTTGGTTCTTCTTCCTCTATAATAGCAAATTAGCTCATTTTAATCATCACATTAATAAATGCGTTTCAAAAGTCATGCTTTGGCGAAATTACCATTTTTCCCTTAGACTTTGGCAAAATGACCATTTTACCCCTAGGCTCAGAAATTAATTCTAATCAAATTCCTACCTTTAATGAGCCTAGGTGAACATTTATTTCTCTTATGGCTATCATCAAAACCCAAAATTTCACACATTTACTACAAACTTTATAACCTTTACAACAAGGTCCATTTAGGTGTTTTCATGGCAACACCTTTCACAAAAGTTGTTCATCTAACAACCAAGACTCATTTTCTTCCATAAAAATGCAGTAAATAATAATGAAAGCTCTCATGGAAAATCTCTAAACCCTTCACCATATTACAAACTAGTCCCCTCATTTGAAAGCTTAAGCTCTAGAGGTTCTAAAAGTACAACTATATTCAAGAAAAATCATTAAAATCACTTACTTAAATGGAGATGAGTTTGCTGAAATTTTGAGCTTTCAAAACCCCTATTTTGTTTGCTATTTTCGGTGGAGATAGATGGAGAGAAAATATGGATATCATCTTTTCTTTATTTTATTCTATTTATCAATTTAGTCAACAACTATTACCAACTTTGACCAATTTGTCAATTCTTGTCTCCTATGTTCTCCTATGGCCGGCCAACCATTTACAAAGGGGCTAACTGCCCTTTAAAGTCCTCAAATTAATATTCTATGGCTATTAGGTACCTTTAGCTTATAAAATAGAACTTTCGCACTTTATGCGATTTAGTCCTTTTTCGCGATTAAGCAAGAAATCGCTAAAATTAAGGCACCAAAATTTTCATGTACACATATAATCATGCTCTAGCTCATAAAATATCATACAAGAAATTTTCTATAACCTGGGATTAGTGGTTTTGAACCACTATTCCTACTAGCCCCTAAATCAGGATGTTACAATGTATGGACTGATTGACCTTGGGTCAGCTCATTCATATATTTGCACTGCATTAGTAACGTATAAGAATTTACTTATTGATTCAACTGAGTTTGATGTTTAAGTTTCAAATCTACTAATTCAGAGTGTGATAGTTAACTTAATATGTCATAAGTGTCCATTGAGAATTCAGGGTTGTGGCTTTCCTACTGATTTAATGTTGTTACCCTTTCACAAATTTGATATCATTTTAAGAATGGATTGGTTCACAATACATGATGCTGTGGTGAACTATAGACTAGAATGAATTGATCTAAGATGTCAGATGGGTGAAATGATTACAGTTGAGTCTGATAGATCAAACAGTATTAGTAGAGTTATTTCAGCTATTTCAGAATAGAAATTGATTCGTAAAGGTTTTGAGGAATTTCTAGCTTATATGCTTGATACATAGGAATCAGAATCAAAGCTTGATCAAGTACTAATTGTAAATGAGTTTACTGACGTGTTCCCTAAAGAGTTACTAGGATTACCTCTAGAACGTGAAGTTGAATTTTATGGTTGCTTTTATGCTTGGGACTACTCTGGTATCGATTGTGTCGTATCAAATGTCACTAGGTGAGTTGAAAGAATTTAAAGCATAATTGTAAGAGTTGTCAGACAGAGATTTTATACAGTCAAGTGTATCTCCCTGAGTTACACCTATGTTGTTCGTGAAAAATAAAGATGGGTCGATGATATTGTGTATTGATTATAGACAGTTAAATAAAATTACAATAAAGAATAAATATCCTTTGCCTCGTATCGACAATTTGTTTGATCAGTTGAAAGTTGTGACAGTGTTCTCAAAAATAGATCTCAGATCTAGTTATTATCAGTTGTGAGTTAAAGATGTCGACGTGCCAAAAACTACTTTCCGAACTCGTTATGGTCATTATGAATTTCTGGTGGTGTCATTCAGATTAACCAATGCCCTTGTTGCTTTTATAGATATGATGAATCGGGTTTTTCAGCCTCATTTGGATAGATTTGTGGTTGTATTTATTGATGATATACTGATCTATTCTAAAATAAAATCCAAGCATACTTAGCATTTAAGAATTATTTTACAGATTTTGCATAAGAAAGCAATTATACGTAAAATTTAGTAAATGTGAATTTTGGCTCAAACTGGCTAGATTTCTTGGTCACATGATTTCTGCGGATGACATATGAATTAATAAAAGTAACATTTTAGAGAAAAATGTTGAGTTTTTTTGGTCAAATAAGTGCCAGCAAAGTTTTGATTAGCTGAAATCTCTGTTGATGGAAGCTCCAGTATTGATTTAGCCTGAATCAGGAAAAAAACATGTTGTTTACAGTGATGTGTCACTCAGTGGATTAGGTTGTGTGTTGATACAACCCGGAAAAGTTATAGCATACGCTTCTCGACAGTTAAAGCCACACAAGTGGAATTACTTGACTCATGATCTAGAACTGGCCACGATTGTTTTCACTCTGAAGATTTGGCGACATTATTTGTACGGTGAGAAATGTCACATGTTTACTTATCACAAAAGCCTGAAATTTTAATAATTCAAAAATAATTGAACCTGAGACAGCAAAGATGGCTTGTGTAACACCCCAAACCCGGCCTAGGCGTTATGGCCGGATCTAGCATGTCACATCAAAAGGTTGTTTAAAAGCTATGCGTTCGTTAAAAACTTTGTATCCTTTTTGAAACTCCGAACTTCATTGTTTGTATAAACAGGATTTGCTTAAGGTGTATTCTTAAAAAGATATTATTTTCAAAAAGAACTTGTTTATTGCAGAAATCGGACTTAATGAATTGCGGAAACGTGATATTTTGAAAACGGTTTTTATTGTTTTAAAAAAAATTCGTGATTAACCGATTAACAATTTATAACTAGCAGAATTACCAAATGAAAGATTAAAAAGAAAAATCCAATGGCCTTATTACACAAAATATTAACCCAAAAATAATAATATAAAATAAATTAAAACCGAATTTACTAAGTTTCGTAAGAAGCAACTCCGACGTATGGCCACCTCCGAGTCCTCCGCAACTCCAAATCCTCTAACGCTGGGGATTACCTGCACGGTTAAAAGAAAGGGGGTGAGTTACGAGAACTCAATGTGTAATCCCCTATAATGGTCACTATCTGGGCTTGAGCCCATACAGAATCAATCTGGGCCTAAGCCCTATTCGGTAGCAAGGTGGGCCTAAGCCCCAAAATCATGGTAATGCAACAAAAATACAGCCCAACCCAATCCAACCATCACACCACCCGTACCAACCCTACACACCATGTGGCGACCAAGTCAACCCACCCAGCCCTATACACCAAGAGCGCGGCCAGCCGCCATATCAACGCAAAGAAAGCCGCCAAGATAAAGATACGTGGCTGAGCCACTAAAATCGAGAATCGTGGCGAGCCACTGGATCGAGATAACGTGGCATAGCCACCAAGATGCGAGACTTCCTCCAAAATACAAATCCCAACCCCATGCAATATGTTGTGTATGTCATGCGCAATCATTACACGTGTATGCAAAATGGCCATGCTTAGTAACAGTCATTTGGACATAAATTAACAGCATAACAGTCACACGACCACAGTCAAGTCAATTAAAACACAGTCATACAATCACAGTCCAAATCAATCAAATTCATAGTCTAGTCAGTCATTTACCTACAAGGGCAAAATAGTCATTCTACCCTACAAGGGTATTTCGATAATTTTACCCACCAAGGGTATTTCGGTAATTTTACCCACCGAGGGTATTTCGGTAATTTACCCACTAAGGGTATTTTAGTAATTTTACCCACTGAGGGTATTTCGGTTTTTTACCCACTAAGGGTATTTCGGTAATTTATCACCAAGGGTAATTCGGTGATCTACCCCTCGAGGGTATTTCGGTAATTTACCCACTAAGGGTATTTTGGTGATCTACCCCTCGAGGGTATTTCGGTAATTTACCCCTCGAGGGTATTCCGGTAATTTACCCACTAAGGGTATTTCGGTAATTTATCACCAAGGGTAATTTGGTGATCTACCCCTCGAGGGTATTTCGGCTTTTAGCCGGTTCACAAATCATGGCATTAACAGAACAAATAGGAGTGTGAGATTACACACCTTGATTACGAGTGTGCCGCCAACCCCTTAGCACCGATCCTTGTTTCACCGGGTTTTGCTAAGTCCTTTTCGAATACCAGTGAAGATTAAGAATCCCTGAAATTATCCTGCAATACAACGCACCCTAACAGGAAGAAACGAGATAACGATGCGATTGGGCCTAGGGCCCATTCTCGGCCCAAATGGACCCACACGCTCGTGTGGCCCATTTAGCCCAAATCTAGCCACAGATATGAGATTCACATTGACCAGTCTAATATCTACTACACAATCATACAATTTATTCATATGGGCCCACGGGCCTATTAGGCCCACTTGGCCCCTTTCGGCCCAACGTGGCCCAAATAGCCTAAACCCACAAGAACACTATGATGGCCTCGACTATCGAGTCAAAGCTCCCACACGTGTGTTCGCACGCTCGTGTGGCTACCATCGTCGTGTGACCGGCATTTCGGCATTTGCCGCTCTACAGCTAGAGTAGTGCGAAATACACACCTGATAAGAACTGGAGTTAATCCAAGACCACCACTCCTCGTGCCCAAACGCCCACCAAGGTATGCTTACTCACCTCATAGATTGCTCTATTTAAAGCCAGCTTCTCACCTTCCCTCTTGCTAGCTTCCCGATGTGGGATCCCTCCTTCAGCAGAGTTTAATTCCAACACAAACTCTGGCCGTCCCCACTTAGCAAAATAAATATATCCCTTTTTGCTTGTAATGGGATTCGAACTCAGGCTCCCATGTAACATAATCCACGCCGCTAGCCACTTTACCAACTAGCTCCTTGTTGTCTTAAAACATGCGCAACTAAATATAAGCCTATGGCCCAAAGTCTAAGTTCATTTAAAAAGAAATCAAAATGAAATGCAAGTGCCAAGACTTAAACCTTGGACCCCTTGCTTCCTTGTGTGGCGTCATTCCCTTGTCTCCTATGTGGTGCCATTTGCCACTAGACCACAACTCCTTTTGTGTCATTTTTCTCCACATTTTATTCTTAAAGCTTACTTACTAACTCCCAGGGTTTAATTCACCTAAAACCAAAATTTTCCTAAAGCCCAGGTTTGATCCCGAGACTTCATGGAAGCCCCCTAACCTTCCAAAATCCCTCACTTAATAGGTCCAACTTGCATTAGTGCCGTTCTCTTGTTCTCAAAAATTTTAAACGCTCCCACGCCCAAGGCCCAATGGGCCCAATTCTATTAGGCCCAAATTCGGGGCGTTACAAATCTACCTCCCTTAAAGAAATTTTGTCCCCGAAATTTCCAACTAATAGGGTAGTCGTGTAACAACTACCCTACTACGCTACCGCTGTGTACTCTGATTCTAATATCCCTATCATATTTTAACTAGAATTTGGAACTCCCTACACATACTCAAAACACCTAACCATTAAAATGCATAAATATCTCATACGCAACCAATTTCTATAGCCAAACATCACATCCAAACCAAACACACATAGAATAAATACCAAAAATACAGTCCAATACCTAAAGAAATCATTGTATTTCTAACTCACTGTATTTAAATTCTAAACAGACAAAAGTATTCAGTATGCTACTACTATCCCTAGTAGTTTCTCAGTACAGTCATGTCAGCATATAACAGAGTATAAGGTCAAGAAACTTACGGATTTGGTGCCGGAGACTCGGTGTGCCATACTTTCAGTAACACTATCATTTCCCAAGTTAAAAAATTTAAGCAAATTTGAAAAAGTTTTCAAAACCCATTTCACAGCCGAGTTTTGCAACTTGGCTCTGATACCATTAAATACAACACCCCAAATCCGGCCTAGACATTATGGCCGGATCTAGCATGTCACATCAAAAGGTTGTTTAAAAGCTATGCGTTCGTTAAAAACTTTGTATCCTTTTTGAAACTCCGAACTACATTGTTTGTATAAACAGGATTTGCTTAAGGTGTATTCTTGAAAAGATGTTATTATTTTCGAAAAAAACTTGTTTATTGCAGAAATCTGACTTAATAAATTGCAGAAACGTGATATTTTGAAAACGGTTGTTATTGTTTTAAAAAAATTTGTGATTAACCGATTAACAATTTATAACTAGTAGAATTACCAAATGAAAGATTAAAAAGAAAAATCCAATGGCCTTTTTACACAAAATATTAACCCAAAAATAATAATATAAAATAAATTAAAACTGAATTTACTAAGTTTCATAAGAAGCAACTCTGACGTATGGCCACCTCCGAGTCCTTCGCAGCTCCAAATCCTCTAACGCTGGGGATTACCTGCACGGTTAAAAGAAAGGGGGTGAGTTACGAGAACTCAATGTGTAATCCCCTATAACGGTCACTATCTGGGCCTGAGCCCATACAGAATCAATCTGGGCCTAAGCCCTACTCGGTAGCAAGCTGGGCCTAAGCCCCAAAATCATGGTAATGCAACAAAAATGCAGCCCAACCCAATCCAACCATCACACCACCCGTACCAACCCTACACACCATGTGGGGACCAAGTCAACCCACCCAGCCCTACACACCAAGAGCGCGGTAGAAGCCGCTAATATCAACGCAAAGCAAAGCCGCCAAGAATGTGATACATGGTCGAGCCACTAAAATCGATAAATCATGGCGAGACACATCGATCGAAGATAACGTGGCATAGCCACCAAAGGCGATTTCCTCCAAAATACAAATCCCAACCCCATGCAATATGTCGTGTATGTCATGCGCAATCATTACACGTGTTTGCAAAATGGCCATGCTCGATATGATCATTTGGACATAAATTAACAAAGATATAATGATCCACACGACCATAGTCAAGTCAATTAAAATGCAGTCATACAATCACAGTCCAAATCAATCAAATTCATAGTCTAGTCAGTCATTTACCTACAAGGGCAAAATAGTCATTTTATCCTACAAAAGTATTTCAGTAATTTTACCCACCGAGGGTATTTCGATAATTTTACCCACAAAGGGTATTTCTGTAATTTACCCACTAAGGGTATTTCGGTAATTTACCCACTGAGGGTATTTCGATAATTTATCACCAAGGGTAATTCGGTGATCTACCCCTCGAGGGTATTTCGGTAATTTACCCCTCGAGGGTATTTCGGTAATTTATCACCAAGGGTAATTCGGTGATCTACCCCTCGAGGGTATTTCGGTAATTTACCCACTAAGGGTATTTCGGTGATCTACCCCTCGAGGGTATTTCGGTAATTTACCCCTCAATGGTATTTTGGTAATTTACCCACTAAGGGTATTTCGGTAATTTATCACCAAGGGTAATTCGGTGATCTACCCCTCGAGGGTATTTCGGCTTTTAGCCGGTTCACAGATCATGGCATTAACAGAACAAACAGGAGTGTGATATTACACACCTTGATTACGAGTGTGCCGCCAACCCTTAGACTCGATCCTTGTTTCACCTGGGTTTAGCTAAGTCCTTTTCGAATACCGGTGAAGATTAAGAATCCACGAAATTATTCTGCGATACAACGCACTCCTAACAGAAGAAACGAGATAATGATGCGATTGGGCCTAGGGTTCATTCTCGGCCCAAATGGACCCACACACGCCGTGTGGCCCATTTAGCCCAAATCTAGCCACGAGATATGAGATTCACATTGACCACCCAATATCTACTACACAATCATACAATTTATTCATATGGGCCCACGGGCCCATTAGGCCCACTCAGCCCCTTTCGGCCCAACGTGGCCCAAATAGCCTAAACCCACAAGAACACTATGATGGCCTCGACTATCGAGTTGAAGCTCCCACACGTGCGCTCGCACGTTCGTGTGGCTACCATCGCCGTGTGACCGGCATTTCGGTATTTGCCGCTCTACAGCTAGAGTAGTGCGAAATACACACCTAATAGGAATCTGGAGTTAATCCGCACTCTGGCCACTCCTGTGCCCAAACGCCCACCAAGGTATGCTTACTCTCCTCATAGATTGCTCTATTTAAAGCCAGCTTCTCACCTTCCCTCTTGCTAGGTTCCCGATGTGGGATCCCTCCTTCAGTAGAGTTTAATTCCAACACAAACTCTGGCAGTCCCCACTTAGCAAAATAAATATATCCCTTTTTTGCTTGCAATGGGATTCGAACTCAGGCTCCCCTGTAACATAATCCATGCCACTAACCACTTTACCAACTAGCTCCTTGTTGTCTTAAAACATGCGCAACTAAATATAAGCCTATGGCCCAAAGTCTAAGTTCATTTAAAAAGAAATCAAAATGAAATACAAGCGCCAAGACTTGAACCTCGGACCCCTTGCTTCCTTGTGTGGCGTCTTTCCCTTGTCTCCCATGTGGTGTCATTTGCCACTAGACCACAACTCTTTTTGTGTCATTTTTCTCCACATTTTATTCTTAAAGCTTACTTACTAACTCTCAGGGTTTTATTACCATAAAACCAAAATTTTCCTAAAGCCCAGGTTTGATCCCGAGACTTCATAGAAGCCCCCCAACCTTCCAAAATCCCTCATCTAATAGGTCCAACTTGCATTAGTGTCGTTCTCTTGTTCTCAAAATTTTTAAACGCTCCCACGCCCAAGGCCCAATGGGCCCAATTCTACTAGGCCCAAATTCAAGGCGTTACAGCTTGAGTTATTGAAAGATTATGATCTGATAATTGATTATATTCACGGAAAAGTTAACGTAATTAGTACAGATTCAGAATGATCATTTCATAGAGTTCAGTGTTGGTGTCAATGGTAGGTTGTATTTTTGCAATGGGTTGTGTGTTCTGAATGATCTAGAATTGAAATGAGACATATTATCATAGGCTCATAATAGTACGTACTCCATTCATTTGGGTAGTACAAAAATGTTTTGTGGCTTGAAACAGATGTACTGGTGGTCGGGTATGAAACGTGAAATTTCAGAATTTGTGGCTAAATGTCTAGTTATCAATAGATGAAAGTCGAGCATCAAGTTCCGTCTGGGTTATTACAGCCTGTTATGATTCCTGAATGAAAATGAGAATGAGTCACAATGAATTTTGTATCTGGATCACCTGCGGCACATAGAAAGAAAGACTAGATCTAGGTTGTTGTTGACAGACTAACGAATCGACTCATTCTATTCCCATCAGAACAGAGTACTTGCTTGAAAAGTTAGCTGAGTTATATGTTTATCAGAGATTGTCAAATTAAATAGAGTATCATTGTCTATTATTTTCGATCGAGGCCTGAGTTTCACATCAAGATTTTGGGGTAAATTCCATGAGGCCCTGGATACTAAACTTAACTTCGGTACAACATTTCATCCGCGGGCAGATCAATAATCAGAATGGGTAATGCAGGTATTAGAAGACATGTTACGGTGTTGTATTCTCGAGATTCAAGGTACCTGGGAAAAATATTTTTCATTGGCAGAATTTGATTATAATAATAGTTATCAGTCCAAAATAAAAATGGCACTGTTTGAAGCTTTATACAAATGGAAATGTAACACCCCAAACCCGGCCCAAACACCACGACCGGATCTGGTATGTCACTTGGGGAGAATTTATATAACTAAGCAATCTTTAGAAAAAAACTTTTAAGTTACTTTTTGGAAAACTCCAGATCAGGAGTTCGTTTGAAAGTTCAATAATCATTTAAGAAAAATTTTCTGTTAACCCAATTTTAGGTGTCGTTCGTAAGCTCATGTTACTACGTTAGATTACGCCCGAAGTTTGTAAAAAAACTTTCAATTACATTTTTAAAAAAAAATCGTCATATCGATTATTTTGTACTTAAAATGTCTAAGTTTAAATCGAAATTAAACCAAGTTAAAAGTGGCCTTATTACATAACAAAATCCCAAAATTTAAGTAAATAAGTTTAAGAGGAGAAAAGCAAAATTTTACTAAACATAAAGTGCATGGCCACCTCAGAGTCGATCCCAGCCCATATCCGCTGAACTAAGAATTACCTGCAACATTTAAACAGAGGGGGTGAGTCAAGAAGACTCAGTGTGCAATTACTCATTATTCACCGTAATTGGGCCTCAGCCGACACATTTCACTTTGGGCAGAGCCCATACAGAATCAGATTGAGCCTTGGCCCATTTAGCAGAGTATAACAGATAATGCATTATGATGCAAATCCCATCCCAACCTAGTTATCCATCCGCTACACACCACCCTTACCGCCAATCACACCAATGGGGATTTCTACAATCGACCCTCACCGCGACACCATCGATGGCGATCCACGCTGCAGATTAGTCGCTCATCGTCGATTGACATGAGTCACCGGTGAAATGGCATAGCCACCAGAACAGAGTGTGGCAGAGCCACCAGAACAGAGTGTGGCAAAAACCACCAGATTAATGTGACATAGTCACCAAATACACTTCCCCTTCATTACATAGCATATACCCATTCCCATGCAACATAAATTCATGATGTATGAATGCAGCAGATATCGATATATATTAGATGTTCAGAGTGTACATAATTTCATGTCAACATAATCGCTTATATAGCACATTCAGAAGTCACTAACCTGGTGCCTTGGTTTTACCCTCCATGGGTAACAGCAGTATATGCCAAAGTTTCGGCATTTAGCAAAGCATATGCATTTATATGCTAAATAAAACAATAGAGGAAGGTTTGAGAACTACACACCTTTAAACACATAGAACTAAGCTATCAATCTCGCTAACACCCTCACTCGCAGGGATCACAGCGATCTGCCTATCCTACTCCGAAGCCGGTCCACAACCCGGTGGAAAATCTCGTACTGCCGATACCGCACGCTTTTTGAACTTAGGGGTAGGGACTACGAGTCCAACCCCCTCATTTACTTGTCTTGATCAATTGAAACCGAATGCTAGCAGACTTGGCTCAAGAAACCGATTGAGTCCCTAAAATATTAACCATGTTAGAATCGGTTCTCCTAAGTAGATCAAAAGAAGTGACCCTTCGGCCAAACAAGTCGATAAAGAAACCCTTACCACCCATTCGGCCAACAACTACTTACCAAAACCCCCCTTGAAAGCAGGCCACACGAAACCAAGATGATGGAACACACCCTTTGCCACAAGAGTATGCCGAATAAAGAGTCTATATTCGGCTATTACCAAGAATCAATGGAAAGGTGCCAACCCTTGACACAAAAAGGAGATTTGGTTTTCACATAACACGAAATAAAGAAGAGAAGAGAGAAGATAAACAAAGAATCAAGTTCGATTATAGCACTTACCAATTCGGTTTTAAAGAAGAGTCAAGATTTCGGCTTTAGAAGAAGAAAATAGAAGAGAAGGATGAAATACCAAAGAGTAAGGTGAAAGTTTCGGTTATGAGGTTTAAGAGACTATAAGAAAGAAAAGGATCGCAGAGGGGTGGCTTCAAGGAGTTTTGCTAGCAAGGTAAAGGAGAAAGAATGTTTCGGCTTTTGGTTGCAAAAGAAGTGAATGCAAAAGTGAGAGTGAAAAAGGATGATTCGGTTTTGGTAAAAGAGAAAGGAAGCAAATGTTCCTAAAAAACAAGAGAAAAAGAAAGTGTTTCACTATCAAACTTGGCTACGCAAGACTCCAAAAATGCCACTTGAGGAAAACGGCACACCCTTATGACAACAATGCTCAACCGAAATACCTATAAGTACCAAAACAAGTTCGCCCCCCCTTAGCCACACTAAACCGTGTACACACACTCACACAACATCCCAAATTCGGCCAACCTCTCAACCAACACCCCCTTCCACGATTTCCTCCTACTTCCCCTCTCTATCACCCCTTCAAACTTGTTGACCGATTCTTGCTCCACCAAATCCTCTCCTCCCTTCAATTCAAACCTTTTGACTCCTTCAACTCTCACCCTTGAAGAGTCCAAACCGAAGCCACTACCTTAGTCTCTCAAGCGAAAAAAAAATAAAGTTCCTGCATGCTGTTGCCGCGACTCGAACTCCTTCTCCCTGCTGCTCCCTTGTGACGCCACAACTCTGCACTCTAAGTGGCATCCCCTTGCCACTTTACCACCTCACTTCTTGTGTCATCAACCACAAGTATTCACTTTTAAGTCCTGCCTCCGCTAACTCTCCCCTAAAGAGCCTAAAAAGAAAATTTTCACTAAGGCTTCAGCTTAACCCCGAGCCTTCCCGGGGCCCCCAAACATAACAAATCAACATATAGAGCCTACCAAACACACAAAACATAATATGCAGAACCCCAATTTCCCGGATGTTACAGTTCTACCCCCTTAAAGAAATTTTGGCCTCGAAATTACCTGATCAGAAGAGATGAGGGTATTGCTGACGCATAACATCCTCTGGTTCCTACGTCGCCTCTTCCACACCGTGATTTCGCCACAAGACTTTGACCAACGGGACTGATTTCCTTCTCAACACTTTAACGTCTCGATCCACGATCTGCACTGGTTCCTCTTCAAAGGACAGGTCTAGTCTTACCTCAATTTCCTCCACCGGTACAATGTGAGACGGATCCGAACGATAGCACCTCAACATCGAGACATGGAACACATCATGTATCTGTTTCAATTCTGAAGGTAACTCAAGCTGATACGCCACAGGTCCCACACGTTTCAATACCCGATAAGGCCCGATAAACCTTGGATTTAGCTTGCCTTTCTGTCCAAACCTCAACACTTTCTTCCAAGGCAACACTTTCAGGAAGACTTGATCACCCACTGCAAATTTTATATCCTTACGCTTCAGATCAGCATAGGATTTCTGTCTGTCAGAAGCCTCCTTCAACCGAGTTCGAATCAACTTAACTTTTTCTTCTGTCTTCGAAACCAATTCTGGACCCAACATCTGACGCTCACCCAATTCTGTCCAGCAAGTAGGAGTACGAGATCTCTGTCCATACAATGCTTCATAGGGCGCCATCTGGATACTAGACTGGTAGCTGTTGTTATAAGCGAATTCTGCCAACGGTAGAAACTCCTCCCAACTACCCCTGAAATCAATGACACAACCTCTCAACATATCCTCCAAGATCTGAATTACCCTTTCTGACTGACCATCGGTCTGTGGATGAAATGCTGTGCTGAAGTCTAGCCTTGTACCCAATGCTTGATACAGCGCCTTCCAAAAATGCGACGTAAACCTGGGGTCTCTATCCGATATGAGCGACACTGGTACCCCATGCAACCTCACAATCTCCGCCACATACAGCTTAGCCAACTTTTGCAGAGAATAGTCGACACGAACAGGTATAAAATGGACGGACTTTGTCAACCGATCAATAATCACCCATACCGAATCTTTCTTGGTAGGCGTAAGAGGTAGCCCACTAACAAAATCCATCGTGATTCTCTCTCATTTCCACTGTGGAATCTTTACCGGCTGTAATAACCCTGAAGGCAACTGATGTTCTGCTTTCACTTGCTGACACGTCAAGCATTTACCCACAAACTCGATAATCTCCCACTTCAAACCAGGCCACCAAAATTGCTCACGCAGATCCCGATACATTTTATTCCCACCAGGATGCATAGCGTAAGGACTACTATGCGCCTCCTGAAGAATCATTCGCCTCAACTCCACATCTTTCGGCACGTAGACCCTCTCACGGAAACACAATACCCCATCACTGTTTAAGCTGTAATCCTCTACCCCACTATTCTGTACTTGCAAAATTTGAGCACTCAAGACATCATCCGATAACTGCTTCTCCTTAATCTAACTTATCCACGTCGGCTTCACTTGGAGTTCAGCTAACAAACTCCCATCATCATACAAACTGGGATGGGCGAACATCGCCCTCAAATCCGATATCACTTTCTGACTTAACGCATCCGCCACCACGTTAGCTTTACCCAGATGATACTCGATCGAGCAGTCATAATCCTTTAATAGTTCAATCCATCTCCCCTGCCTCAAATTCAACTCTTTTTGAGTGAGGAGATATTTTAAACTCTTGTGATCGGTGTAGATAATAGACTTCTCCCCGTACAGGTAATGTCTCCAGATCTTCAAAGCGAACACTACCGCAGCCAACTCCAGATCATGCGTAGGATAGTTCAACTCATGCGATCTTAACTGCCGAGACGCATACGCGACTACCTTCCCATCTTGCATTAACACACACCCTAATCCCATGTACGAATCATCACAATAGACAACGAACTCCTTCCCAGCCTCAGGCTGAATCAAATCCAGAGCCTCTGTTAAGATCTTTTTCAGCTTCTCAAAGCTTTCCTGTTGTTTGTCAGTCCAAACAAAGGATATCCCTTTCTGCAACAACTTGGTTAAGGGTGCTGCAATCAAGGAGAATCCCTCAACAAACCTTCTGTAATACCCAGCCAATCCCAAGAAACTTCGAATCTCCGCCAAAGACTTGGGCGGTTTCCAGTCCAACACAGCTTCACTTTTCCGGGGATCAACCCTAATTCCCTCAGCAGATACAACATGACCCAAAAAGGTAACTTCTTTTAACCAGAATTCACACTTACTGAATTTGGCGTACAACTGCTTCTCTCTAAAAATTTGCAGAACCACCCGAAGATGCGAATCATGCTCCTCTTCCGTCTTGGAGTATACCAGAATGTTTTCTATGAACACCACAACAAACCGGTCTAGATAGGGTTGGAACACTCGGTTCATCATGTCCATAAATGTCGCTGGTGCATTTGTCAGCCCAAATGGCATCACCAAAAACTCATAGTGACCATAACGAGTTCTAAAGGCTGTCTTATGAATATCCGCTTCTTTGACCTTAAGTTGATGATAACCTGACCTCAAATCTATCTTCGAGAAAACTGAAGCCCCTTTGAGTTGATCAAACAGATCGTTAATCCTCGGTAGTGGGTATTTGTTCTTGATGGTCAACTTATTCAATTGGCTGTAGTCAATACACATACGCATCGTCCCGTCCTTTTTCTTCACGAATAACACTGGCGCTCCCTACGGAGATACACTTGGCCGGATAAAACCACGATCCAACAATTCTTGAATCTGCGCTTTCAACTCCACCAATTCCTTCGGCGCCATTCTATATGGGGCAATAGACACTGGCACTGTTCCCGGAAGAAGATCAATACCAAATTCCACCTCGCGATCCGGAGGTAACCCTGGAAGCTCCTCTGGAAAAACATCAGAAAAATCCTTCACTGTTCTGACATCCCTCGCAGTCAACTCCTTGGCCTCAAGAGCACGAACGAAAGTTAAGAAAGCCTCACTTCCTTTTCTCACCATTCTTTCCGCCTTTAAAACAGACACTACATTGGACAAGTAGTTTCTCCTTTCACCTATCACTATAACTTCATTATCCTCAAGGGTCCTTAACACCATGCGCTCAGCAGCACAATCCAAGTTTGCTCGATATTTTACCAACCAATCCATACCTAAAATTAAATCAAACTCCCCGAACGGTAGTTCCATCAAATCAGCCGGGAAAACCAACCCTTGTACTTCTAGAGGCACATTCTTAAAGAGTTTATTTACCACTACAGATTGTCCTAAAGGACTAAGTATAGTCATCTCCCTAGAAGCAATCTCAGAGTTCATGTTTAAAGTTCCAGACACCATATTAGCAACATAGGAATGCATCGAACCAATATCAATCAATGCAGTAAAGGGCAATCCGAAAATGAGAAACGTACCAGTTATAACGTCCGGTGCATCACCCTCCTCTCGGTGTCTAGCTGCATAGACTAACCCAGGCTGTCTCGCATCTGTATTCCCAGCACCTCTGCCCGGTGCTCCATGCCCCCGACCAAAACCATTCCCTCTTCCAATCGGACCACAACTTCTCTGTGACTGCTGACCACCTCTCCTGAACTGATCAAAATCCTGTCTAACTGACCACACTTGATCTACTTGTGGATAATCTTTAACCATATAGTCCATAGATCCGCACCTAAAACATCCACTGGTTTTCTTCCTACACTCTCCAGAATGCATTTTCCCACACAGAGCACATGATCGAAACTAGCCCATTGCCTCAGGCCTCACAACTCGAGGTGGCCCATCAAACCTAGGCCTCTTTTGAAAACCTCCAGACGACCCCGACGACCCAAAACTCCTCTTATTCTTACCTTTATCCTTCTCTTTATTCTGAGTCTCAGTCCGCTTAACCTCTTCAGCTATTTTAGCTTTGTCAACCAGAGTGGCAAAATCTCTTTCCCGCTGTGGAGCTATCAACACCTGCAGCTCGTCTCGTAACCCATCCTCAAACCGTACACAGCGTTCATAGTCAGTCGCAACTATTCCTCGGGCATAACGGCTCAATCACAAAAATTCTGCCTCATATGCAGCCACAGATTTGCCCCCTTGTACCAAATTCAAGAATGCCTTTCTCTGAGCATCTACATAACTTGCCCCAACGTATTTCCCTTGAAATGCCGTCTTAAAGAAATCCCAGTCAATTCGATCCGCTGAAGTACCCTCTCTTACGATAAGCCACCACTGATACGCGTCGTCCCGGAGAAGAGACACCGCTCCTTTCAATTTCTCCTCATTGTGCGATCTAGATCATCCATAATTCGCTCGACTGCCTCAAGCCAGTACTCAGCTACATTTGGGGCCACACCAAGAATTACCCTGAATACCTCTGCCCCATTTGCTCGAAGTCGCTCAAGAATAGACTTTCGAGCATCGCGCGCTGAGCTCGCCCTGACTACTCGCTCCAACACACGCAGCATTGCTTGAGACAGGGCATCATCCCCACCAGTTCTATTTTGCGATCCCACATCAGCCACAGGTGATGCTGGCGCTTCACCCTCAGGCTCCTGCCTTGCTTCCGAGAACTCAGCCTCAACACCTCGGCCTCTACCACGGCCGCGTGCAACATGTCCACATCCTCTCCACTCATATCTACGAATTCATTTTAATCTGGTTTACAAATTTTATGCATTAGCTTATCTTTTCATTGTTGATTAATGAGTAATCTTATGAGAATGGAGTTTTAAGTAGTTTTCGCAAAACACGCATATACCTAAAGGTTTCCATCTCTAAAGTAGAGTTTCTTAATTCTGCACTTCATAGCACATCATATCTAATTTATGCAATCCACCTAACTTAGTCAGAAGAACTTACCGTACGGACTTGGTGTCGGAGACTCGGGTGCCATGCTTCTAGAAAACTTGCATATTTATATATGGATATATATTTTTTTCAAATCATTTTCAGACCAACTTCGTAAAAAACGTTTTGAACCCAAAACCCATGGCCTAGTTTTTGAAACCAGGCTCTGATACCAAATTGTAACACCCCAAATTCGGCCCAAACACCACGACCGGATCTGGTATGTCACTTGGGGAGAATTTATATAACTAAGCGATCTTTAGAAAAAAACTTTTAAGTTACTTTTTGGAAAACTCCAGATCAGTAGTTCGTTTGAAAGTTCAATAATCATTTAAGAAAAATTTTCCGTTAACCCAATTTTAGGTGTCGTTCGTAAGCTCATGTTGCTACATTAGATTACGCCCGAAGTTTGTAAAAAAACTTTCAATTACATTTTTTTAAAAAAAAATTGTCATATCGATTATTTTGTACTTAAAACGTCTAAGTTTAAATCGAAATTAAACCAAGTTAAAAGTGGCCTTATTACATAACAAAATCCCAAAATTTAAGTAAATAAGTTTAAGAGGAGAAAAGCAAAATTTTACTAAACATAAAGTGCATGGCCACCTCAGAGTCGATCCCAGCCCATATCCGCTGAACTAAGAATTACCTGCAATATTTAAACAGATGGGGTGAGTCAAGAAGACTCAGTGTGCAATTACTCATTATTCACCGTAATTGGGCCTCAGCCAACACATATCACTTTGGGCAGAGCCCATACAGAATCAGATTGAGCCTTGGCCCATTTAGCAGAGTATAACAGATAATGCATTATGATGCAAATCCCATCCCAACCTAGTTATCCATCCGCTACACACCACCCCTTACCGCCAATCACACGGTGGGGATTTCTACAATCGACCCTCACCGCTACACACCATCGATGGCGATCCACGTTGCAGATTAGTCGCTCATCGTCAGATTGTGACAGAGTCACCAGGCTGAAATGGCATAGCCACCAGAATAGAGTATGGCAGAGCCACCAGAACAGAGTGTGGCAAAAACCACCAGATTAATGTGACATAGTCACCAAATACACTTCCCCTTTATTACATAGCATATACCCATTCCCATGCAACATAAAATCATGATGTATGAATGCAGCAGATATCGATATATATTAGATGTTCAGAGTGTACATAATTTCATGTCAACATAATCGCTTATATAGCACATTCAGAAGTCACTAACCTGGTGCCTTGGTTTTACCCTCCATGGGTAACAGCAGTATATGCCAAAGTTTCGGCATTTAGCAAAGCATATGCATTTATATGCTAAATAAAACAACAGAGGAAGGTGTGAGAACTACACACCTTTAAACACAGAGAACTAAGCTATCAATCTCACTAACACCCTCACTCGCAGGGATCACAGCGATCTGCCTATCCTGCTCCGAAGCCGGTCCACAACCCGGTGGAAAATCTCATACTACCGATACCGCACGCTTTTTGAACTTAGGGGTAGGGACTACGAGTCCAACCCCCTCCTTTACTTGTCTTGATCAACTGAAACCGAATGCTAGTAGACTTGGCTCAAGAAACCGATTGAGTCTTTAAAATATTAACCATGTTAGAATCGGTTCTCCTAAGTAGATCAAAAGAAGTGACCCTTCGGCCAAACAAGTCGATAAAGAAACCCTTACCACCCATTTGGCCAACAACTACATACCAAAACCCCCTTGAAAGCAGGCCACACGAAACCAAGATGATGGAACACACCCTTTGCCACAAGAGTATGCCGAATAAAGAGTCTATATTAGGCTATTACCAAGAATCAATGGAAAGGTGCCAACCCTTGACACAAAAAGGAGATTTGGTTTTCACATAACACGAAATAAAGAAGAGAAGAGAGAAGATAAACAAAGAATCAAGTTCGATTATAGCACTTACCAATTTGGTTTTGAAGAAGAGTCAAGGGAAGACGAAAACAAAGCACAAAGATGAGGGAATGAAAAATAGATTTCGGCTTTAGAAGAAGAAAATAGAAGAGAAGGATGAAATACCAAAGAGTAAGGTGAAAGTTTCGGTTATGAGGTTTAAGAGACTATAAGAAAGAAAAGGTTCGGCAGAGGGGGTGGCTTCAAGGAGTTTCGGCTAGCAAGGTAAAGGAGAAAGAATGTTTCGGCTTTTGGTTGCAAAAGAAGTGAATGCAAAAGTGAGAGTGAAAAAGGATGATTCGGTTTTGGTAAAAGAGAAAAGAAGCAAATGTTCCTAAAAAACAAGAGAAAAAGAAAGTGTTTCACTATCAAACTTGGCTACGCAAGACTCCAAAAATGCCACTTGAGGAAAACGGCACACCCTTATGACAACAATGCTCAACCGAAATACCTATGAGTACCAAAAGAAGTTCGCCCCCCCTTAGCCACACTAAACCGTGTACACACACTCACACAACATCCCAAATTCGGCCAACCTCTCAACCAACACCCCCTTCCACGATTTCCTCCTACTTCCCCTCTCCATCACCCCTTCAAACTTGTTGACCGATTCTTGCTCCACCAAATCCTCTCCTCCCTTAAATTCAAACCTTTTGACTCCTTCAACTCTCACCCTTGAAGAGTCCAAACCGAAACCACCACCTTAGTCTCTCAAGCAAAAAAAAATAAAGTTCCTGCATGCTGCTGCCGCGAATCGAACTCCTTCCCTCTGCTGCTCCCTTGTGACGCCACAACTCTGCACTCTAAGTGGCGTCCCCTTGCCACTTTACCACCTCACTTCTTGTGTCATCAACCACAAGTATTCACTTTTAAGTCCTATCTCCGCTAACTCTCCCCTAAAAAGCCTAAAAAGAAAATTTTCACTAAGGCTTCAACTTAACCCCGAGCCTTCCCGGGGCCCCCAAACGTAACAAATCAACATATAGAGCCTACAAACACACAAAATATAATATGCAGAACCCCAATTTCCCGGATGTTACAGGAAATGTAGAACCCCATTATACTAGTTGAACTGAATGAAAACAAGATAGTTGGGATAGACTTGAGTAGATAAATTGAATATAAAATTCGTGTTATTCAAGATTGTCATCAGAACGTTATCTGTCATATTTAGAGGAGTCGGTAACGATTTTAGTTCGTGAGGAAAAAGAACATCAGAATAAATAGGTACTGTCAGTAAAAGTTCTATGGCATCGATACCGTATTGAAGAAACTACATGGAAAAACTGGGGTATTGATGAAGCCATAATACACGAATATATTATCAAGTAAAAATTTTGACGAAAAAATTTCCTAAGGGGGAGAGTTGTAACAACCCGTTTTTCATTGTGTCAGAAATAGTGATTTCATGATCACAAATTCGACAAATGAGTCTGTAAATATTATTATTTAATATTTACAAGTCAAATACAGTATTATATAGAAGTATTATCTTATAATTTTTGCTATTGGAATATATAGTGTACAATGGTTTCTCCCTAAAGTGAAGTGGTATTAGAAAATGAGGTATTGAGACCTCGTTTCTATAAACTGAGCCCGTAAATATTTTTATTCAATATTTACGGAGTAATTATATAGGTATATTAAAGTTTGGTCCCAAAATTTTAGTGATTTTATAGCTAATTAAAGAAAAATGATTAAATCGTAAAAGTTAATTGATATTGATTATTATTAGCTAAAATGTTTAAATAGTTAAAGTGAGAGGATCTTTATGGTAATTAGACCATAATTAGTAATAGTGGAAAACATTAGGTAAATTTTATAATGAAATTTCAATTAAAATAAAATTAAAATAAAATAAACAAAACTTAAAACATAAAAAAAAAAACATCATTTTCTTCTTTTATCTCCTGTGACCCAAACCATGGAAATGAAAGTTGAAGCATTCGGTTTGTTTGGCCATTGCATGTAAGTGTTATTTTTATCGATTTATCGTAAATATTATATTTTTGAAATCGTTGTAGCTTAAATTATCTAGCTTAGGGGCTAATTTGTCAAGTTGTCAAAGTTTAAAAAATTTACCATTGTTGTTTTTGAAGCTTTTTAATTGCTAATGTTTTAGTTGGAAGCTTGATAGTAAATTTGAGCTAGTTTGTAAAGTAATTTGTATAGTTTTTAAGTTAAAGGATTTAATTAAAAGCATGTGAAATTTGGAAGGGTTTTATTTAAAAAATTTAGAATTTAAGGGTTGTTTTTATATGGTTAAAGGTTCGGTAAAAATCGGGTTTATGAATTAATTGTGAAAATAGACTTGTTTTAATATTAAGGACTAAATTGAATAAAGTGTAAAAGTTGGGGACAAATGTGAAAAATTGTAAATAGGAAATCATATGTGTAAGACCCATAATTTGCCCGGCCCAATTACAAAACCCATTAAGACTAATTACCCAAACCTATCAGCCTAAGCCCACTAACATAACCCAACAGACCCAAAAACAGTAAACCCAAAACCAACCATCCCAAAACCAAAAAAATACACAAGACAAAATAGCAAACCCTAGGTGCGCCGCACCTAGGGTGTCTGACCCTCTGCTCCACCGCCCATGCCAGGCCTGCCACTGCCACTGTCAGAGCACCACCGACCCCTCCACTTGCACCGAGCACCTGCAAGCATTAAAACAAGAAGTGACTGAAAGCTTGTAAAAAATGGCTTTATAAGCTGATTAAAACCATTGTAAAAGGGGTTCCCTTTTCTAATCAATACCAAAAAACAGAGATTAGCAATACAATAGCAGCAGATTCTCAGACACGAAAAGAACAAATATTAGGCAAAGAAAGGGAGACGAACCGAAAAAGAATAAAAAATCAGTAACTTTAGGAGGTGATTTTTACCCTTTTTATTTTTATTTATTTAATTTCAGATCCTTTTTTTACATAAACCTAAACATATATACTAAGTAAAAAAGAAGAAGAATAAAAATAAATAAAATTTTTACCTTTCTGGCCGCTGTAGGTGGCGACGCTGGCGGCAAAGCCCGCGACGGCGTCTGCCGAAAAGCCTGGCCGGAGACCCTAGACCTGCAGAGAAAAAAAAAACAAAGGGTTAGTTTTTTTTTAAAGCAAGCAGCAGAAATGAAAAAAAGAAAGGAAAATTTGCTTTTATAAGGGACCCAAAACGACGCCGTTTAGGGCCTGTTTCAGTGGCCCCAAAACGACGTCGTTTCCCTTAGCCGACCCGAATTCGACCCGACCCAAGGCCAGGATCCGCGTGTTTTCCTGCGGAAGGGCTATTTGCGCTTTTAGCCCTTCCGCTTTTTCGGCCTATTTCAGTTAGGTCCTTTTTTGTTTTAAATTTGGCCCGACAGTTACATTTTATTTCATTTTGGTCCCTGTCAAGATGCTGCGTTTTAGGAGAAGGGAATAATTTCCATTTAGGTCCCCCTCCTTTCACGCGCGTTTCAAATAGGCCCTTCCCTCTTTATTTTATTTCAGATTTACCCCAATAATCTGCATTTAATTCGATTTTAGTCCCTTTTAATTATTTTAATTATTTTACTATTAAATTCATTACTTTTAAAAATTATTATTATTATATGTATTATTATTTGTATTATTACTATTATATTTATTATTATTTGTTAATACTAATTTGTATTATTATTTTAATGATTATTATTTAATAATTGTTTTAAATGCTATTCTTCATATTATTTCTTGCTAAACTATTAATTATCGTATTTATATTGTTATTATTATTATTTTATTCATTATTATTTATTTTAATATTATTACTACATTGTATTTGTTTTTCTTATCATATTTATTATTTATTATTTTCATTACTATTATATTTGTTACCATTATTAATATTATTTGTTATTACTATTATTTTCATCATTGTTTTACCATCATTCTTGTCGCGCGCGTAAGATTGTATTTTCGCATTATTACTTGTCACACTAATCTTTCTCGATGCATCAGGTTTTAAAATGACCGATATTTCATATAAAAGATTCGAGGAAATCGAGCCCTAACTTACTGGGTTCCGGTTTTCTCGTCCAATCTAAATAACGGAATCTCCTTTTTAAAATCACAATGCAAGTTTTGACAAAATACTTATTCTCGGGAATTCGAAGTGTTGTGCCCTAACTTACTGGCCATGACATCTAGATACCCCGAGATCAGTTTGTTTTAAAATAAAGGCAATATCTCGTGTTTGGAATTTCGAGAAACCGAGCCCTAACTTACTGAGTTCTGGTTTCTCATTTGACAAATAACGGGGTACCCTCCTCAAATTTAAATCCGAGTTTTAAAGTTTAAAAGACAAGCTCAGTTCCGGGAGCCCAAAAGTGTCGTGCCCTAACTTACTGGATATGACATTTTATCTATTCGAAATAAGAGGGTTTTATCAGCCATTTTGATTTGCTCAATTTTTAAAAATAAAAGAGGATCGTATTTTCAAATCTTTTCGAATTTTTGACATTAGGACATTAATAATCAATTAGGTACCAAGTTTGAGCGTGACGAGGGTGCTAACCCTTCCTCGCACGTAACCGACTCCCGAACCCAATTTCTCAAAACTTCGTAGACCAAAAATCGTCATTTTAGTAAATTTAAATTTTATTAAAATGATTGAATAAAGGGGTGACCCGATCACACCTCATCAAAAAAGACTGGTGGCGACTCCCTGTTTTATTTTCGCTTTTTTTTTCAAACCCTAGTCGATCCACGTTTTTAAAAAAAGGGTTACGACAATATGCATTAAATTGAATATTATATGAAATTGAGGCTATTAAGTGGAAATAAACAATTTTATAGATCAAGAACAAGTAGATAATCGGGGAAAAAGGAAAGTTGTTAACTAGTCTCTAAACCTTTACTATCTCTGCAATCTAGCCCTGCTAAATTCGTACAATTTAAATTAGAATAATTTGTAATATTATATTAAGTTGTGAATTATGATTTGTTGAATATTTTTATATATATTTATATAATGTTATAATCATAAAGTTAATTCAAGGTGGGAAATGTAATTGATTTGTAAAATATTATGCGATTACTTGTATCGAGCCAGGATGAACATAGGATAGGATACAATTGGCATGCCAATAGGTTATATTGCGCGCTTTATGAGATTGACTTGTGATGAGATGATGTGTAACACCCCTTACCCAGGTTCTACGCCGGAACTGGGCCCGAGGCGTTACCGAACTCAAACCACTTGATCGCCACTTAGGCTCATCGTAACTACCCTCTGAAGTCATCTCAACAACCTCATTCTCGACTTACGAGGCCTCACTCATACACACAGGGCTCTCGAGACTAAACCGGAACATTTTTCAATCTTAAAAATTTTCTCTTTTGAACAGGGCTCACACGCCCGTGCAAGGTACAACACGCCCGTGTGAAGTCACACACGCCCATGTTCCCAAACCGTGCTTAAAAACCCAGCATTCTGCCAATGCCCCACGGCCAAGGCACACGCCTGTGCTTACCACCCGTGGTACACACTGCCTACCTTAACACGGCCTAGAGTCTAGACACACGCCCGTGTAGCTAGCCCATGGCCAACACTGATTAATCCCACACGCCCTAGGCACACGCCCGTGTGACTAGTCCGTGGTCTATTCTGACTTCAAATACTAACATGCAGGGGACACACGGCTGAGTCACACGCCCGTGGGCTGGCCGTGTGTCACACATGGCATAGACACACGCGCGTGTGTCTATCCACATGGACAAGAACAAAGCTATGTGCCAAGTTCTTTTCACCCCTCTAGCATACACAACATATACTCATCTAACACAATCATAATCAACTCAAATTGAATTGCAATCTCACATAGACAACTATAACTTTTCATAAAACATAAAATAGCCAACAACTATGGCATTATACAAAATAAGCTATCCATCAAAAGGCCAACACATCTTAGCCATTTACAACAAAATTCACTAACTTGTCTAGCCCCTATACATGCCATATACAAAACATTAAGTCTCATGTACCAAAGTGTGCTGATAGTGTGGGCGATCTTCCAAATGATCCTCGTATCTTGATTCAACACTTTTACTCTATAAGACAAGGGAAAAGAAAGAGAGTAAGCTTTGAGCTTAGTAAGTTTACACATAAACAATTAAGCATCATAGTATAAGCTAAACAACAATTAGCATTATACTACCAAAAGTAATGAACAACTATGCTTACTCTTTCTAACCCTTACCACATTTCCAACACATCATGAGTCACATACTCATAACCATCAAAATGCACCCCTGCATTCAATGTCACATTTACACAATATACAACACATCATTATTTCTCAATAATTCATCCACACAGCTAATTAACTTAATAATGCATCCACACAGTTAACCCACACAGCAAATGTCTCGGTGGTTTCGCACTTAGCACACCACAGTCGATTAATAAGGTGGTATCGCACTTAGCCTACCACAAAGGTAATCATAGGGGTTTCTCACTTAGCCCACTAAACGATATACCTAACGATAGCATCGCACATAGCCAGCTCATCGTCAATATGCATTAGGATGGTATCGCACTTAGCCTGCCATCTAGCATTATCACTACACATTCACATGTCTACTTACTCAATTAAACATCCATTCACAAATCTACTACATTCATTCTACTTGAACCACATAGGTTCTCAATCATTCTCAAACAAGCTACACACTAGCTATCATCAATAAATTGTAAGTATGAATGCATTGTTTATGCATAGACTTACCTCGGTACTCAAAAGTATTGAGACTTGCAATTTAGTCCACCACATTGCTTTTGCCTCGGTTTCGATCCGAGCTTTGCCTTTCTTGATCTATAATGAATAAATCAGCTTATTCAATACACACATTGACTATATTGACCCTTATCTCATACTTTAGCAAAATTATTATTTTACCCCTAAACTTTCTCATATTTACACTTTAGCCCCAAAGGCTCGTAAAGTGATTTTTATTCAACTTTCTAGTCTTTCATGCTTATTCGAACCACTTATTCAACTAAAGCTATCATCAATTCTCACTAAAACACACATGTATGACCAAACTTAAGATTTTCACAATCAAGTCCCTACATGCATTTTCATGGAAAATCACTTAACAAAAGATGTTTCTACTACATCAAGCTTTCATAATCTTCCATAAAATATCAACATACATGCATGTCATACATGACCACATTTTTGAACATCCATTTTAGCTCATCAAATAGCTAAAAATAGCTTACTCATGCTACTAGGACTTCAAAAATACAAAGAATATCAAAAACGAGGCTAGATGCACTTACTAGCAAGCTTGAAAAATTTGAAGAACCCTAACAATGGCTCTTGGAATTTTTGGCAGCCTTGGGGAAGAAGATGAATGAATTTTGTCATCTTTTCTCCTATTTTAATCACTTATTTGTTAAATGACCAAAATGCCCTTTTTTGATAAACTTTCTATTTTAACCCATTCATGCCCAATTTTTTCCAAAAATTAGAATTTGGATAAATTGCTATTTAAGAACCTCTAATTAATAATCTAAAGCTATTTCACACATATAGCTTCTAGAAACACATATTTTGCAACTTTTGCAATTTAGTCCTTTTGGACAATTCAACCACAATTTCACAAAATTGCTTCATGAAACTTTCACACTAGCATGCATACATAGCATAAACCTCAAAAACTCATTCATAAACCTCAAATTTATGGTCCCGCACCACTATTCTGACTAGGCCCTAAACCGGGATGTTACATGATGATTCCTAACTTGTTATTGTCCACTGAATATATCTGAGACCAACATTTGTTGCATACTACCGTGTTATATTTACAGTGATTCTGGAATGTTACCGGGGGGATGTAAAGCCTCCGAGCTTGGCACTTGGTGCCTAGGTGTGTTCCGGAGGGATGTTAGCCTACGGGCTAGGCACTTGGTGCCTAAGTGTGTTCTCGATTGGTTTGGCTCGTTTGAGCTTTTTGGTGTGTTCTAAATGGTTAAATGCGTATTTGAATTTGTTTATATCGTTCATCAAGCAGGTTTTCAATGGTTATATGATTCTTATTTAATCTTATAAATGTATACATGATCTTCTGAATGTATAAATGAATTGGTATTGAATGATCTAGTTTAGTTGATTAGATTATACAATATGTGTATAAACATAAAGACTTGTTTGTGGAATGGTTGTGGTTGACAGGATTATTGTTTATTATTGTTATTGTATAATTGATATGTTTATAAGGTAAGTCTGATTGTTTCGACCGTTGAACTTACTAAGATCTATTGAAGCTTACTCGTGTCATTTTTCCTACTTTTTTGTAGATAACATTTTGTGGAATTGGGTGACCGGATCAACTTGAAGATCACACTATCCAGATATCTATCAATAGATTTTGACATGTTTACCTTTAGGTTATATGACATGTAATGGGTGTCTTGTATATGTTTTGGATATTTATTACTTGTGGTGCATTTTATACTTGGATGATGTTGTGTAAACTTGATTTTGGCTCACTTCTATATGTTTTTGGAATATGGCTTGTAAATGTCTATATGTAGATGATTTGGTCATTTTGGGTTAAGCCACTTATGAGTGGATAGGTTGTGGTTGAATTGAACATGAATGGAAGGTATGAATTGTTAAGTTTAGCATGTGTTTAAAGTATGTATTTGTGAGATTTGAATGTGAATTGGTTGGTGTATAAAATGTGGTGTCATTGAGGGCATATTAGTTAGGCACTTAGGTTGTATGTTTTGGTATGTTTTTAGTTTGTTTTAATGTGTTTTGAAGGTATATGAATGCTTGTTTTTTGTTTGGCTTGGCACCTAAGAAATTGGTTTAATTTGCTTTATTTTGGAAGCTATTTTAGGTACACACGGCCTGGGACATGGGCTATCACACGGATGTGTGCCACTCACAATCACACCACATGGTTGTGTAGACTATTTAATTTTGATACAAATTTATCACACACGGTCACAGGTTGTTACACGGTCTAAAGACACGACCGTGTGACCTTATTTCGATTTGTACACGGGCGGGCACACGAGCTGCAACACGGTCGTGTGACTCAAATTTCGAAGTGTACACGATTTGGCCACACGACTGTGTGACCCCTGTTTCCAAAATTTTCACATTTTTCCATATTTTTCTGTTTTATTTCAAATTAGTCCCTAATTGTTTTCAAACTATTTTTCAAGTCCCATAAGTTTGATTTAAGGCCTATAAGTGTATCTAAGTTATGCTTAATATGTGGATTGAATATTGATATTTAAATTAATGTTTGAACGGTTTAATGATGTTATTTGATTTGATATGTGTCGTAATACTCTGTAACTCTAATCCGACGATGGAGACGAGTTAGGGGTGTTACAACTACTAGGTTGTATTATATCATGTTTTGAATTGAGTTTATGAAGTGATTTAGGTAGGATAAAATGCACCTAAACTTGTGTTTTGGTAATGTGAAAAGGTTTGGATTGCATCATTTGTAAAATGGCCATTTTGATGTTACACAGTCTACCACACGGTTGTGTGTCACACACGGTTGGTTGACACGGTCGTAAGCCACTAGTAAATTAGATACAAGATTATTTGGTACAGTCTCTATCTCTCACACAGCCCAGCCATACAACCATGTGATTATTTGCAATGTTTTACAATTAGGTCCACACGGCCACAGTTAGTTACACAGCCTGCTGACGTGATCATGTGACCCTGCAATACACAACCTCAGCCTGGCCACACAGCCGTGTGACCCTTGTTTTGCATTTTTATCACTTTTTTCTGAAATGTTTCAAATTAGTCTTGGCTTACTTTTGAATTGTTTTTAGACCTTTCATAAGCTCAATTTAATCTCGATTGAGTATGAATAACATGTTTTGAATGAATGCTTGATGATTAATGATTGTTTAAATAAATTTTGAAATGAAATAGCATGATTCTGTTCTGTTATTTACTATAGCCACTAGTAAATTAGATACAAGATTATTTGGCACAGTCTCTATCTCTCACACAGCCCAGCCATACAACCATGTGATTATTTGCAATGTTTTACAATTAGGTCCACACGGCCACAGTTAGTTACACAGCCTGCTGACGTGATCATGTGACCCTGCAATACACAACCTCAGCCTGGCCACACAGCCGTGTGACCCTTGTTTTGCATTTTTATCACTTTTTTCTGAAATGTTTCAAATTAGTCTTGGCTTACTTTTGAATTGTTTTTAGACCTTTCATAAGCTCAATTTAATCTCGATTGAGTATGAATAACATGTTTTGAATGAATGCTTGATGATTAATGATTGTTTAAATAAATTTTGAAATGAAATAGCATGATTCTGTTCTGTTATTGAGGGGTGTTACAATATGATTTTATTCAAGTGTAAACAAAGTATAAATGACTTGAGAGTTCTTTTTAATATTTTAACCTAGAAAACTATAAAAATATTAAAATAGGGAGTTACATTTTGTTGGCCAATGCATGATTAAAAAAAAAAAAAACTTATGTGAAAGAATATATAGAAACAATCAATCTTCTCCTATATTGTTCATACAAAGTGGAAAAGGCATTTTTTTCATTCAAAATTAAAGTATTCAGAATCGAACTTGTTGTCAAACTGATTAGACCACCGATTTTTTAGTCCAACCGGTTCGATCGGTTTGATCGATCCGTCCGATTCTAATAAATAAATCATTAAAAAATATTAAAATAAAAAGATTTTGGTTCAACCACCTAATCAACCGGTCTATACTATTTCTCGAGTCAATCAATCTAATGTCTTTACTAATACCTTGACTAATTCCCAATCTGACGAACCGATCCAATTCAATTCAAATAACAATGTTGAAAAATCTTCCTAAATAATTATTTTAAAAAAAATGTTTTTAAGATTTAGAATTAATTGAAATCCAAATCTAAATTAAAATTATCCAAACACTAAATTTAGATTAATTCAAAATATTGAATTTCAAATATTTTAATTCTCAAAAAATTTAAAAATAATAAAATCATAAATTTCAAAATTCAAAATTTTGAAATCTAAATTCAAATTTCAATATTCAAACACTACCCACAATATTTTTAAGTTTAATAAATCCATATATATATATATTATTCTCAATAATTTATCTATAATATATACATTTCATTCTTACTATCTATTTAATAATTAAAATCTAAATTCAAAATTTTGAATGAAGAAAATTTTTTTAAATTTCAAATTAAAATTCTAAAATTTAAATTCAACTAAAAATACGAAAAAAATAATTTACTATTCTTAAATTTAAATTCAACTAAATATATAATTTATCATTATTTTATTAAAAAAGATAAAAATAACGTAAAATCACAAATTTATTTCAACAGAGTAATTAAATACGCCGCATCAGGTCTCTTATTAAAAATTGCATCCATTTACTGGCTGCCATCTGTCAATTCTCTGCCACTTACTTTTTTGGTTCGAGAATGCCTTTCTTAGGAGACCGCACAGAGGAACTCGAAGCACATACAGATAGATTTACTGAAACGGCAGCAATCACGTAGGGTAGGGTCGGGACAAGGAAACCCTTCAAAATCGATGTCGTCTTTTGATGACGATGGCTACTTAGGCTACGACCCTCGCCTCGCTTCCCACCAGTTCCAGTCCTTCGATGCCCACTCGGTTAAGGACTCAGTAGCTGATTCCCTTCCGATGTTCTCCGACGGTACCGGAGATGATGTCTTCTCATCTCAATCGATACCTGAAACACCTCCGATCTACAGTAGCGCTGGTGGAAACTCTGCTTTCTCATCGGAGCAGAACGGAAAAGGATTGAACGGAGAGTTCGGAGGATCGGATGGGCCAATCTTGCCACCGCCTGCTGAGATGGGGCCAGAAGAAGGCTCTGCTTTGAGAGAGTGGCGCAGGTAAGTTTACCACTAGTTGAACTTCATTTCCATTCATTTGATTGTTCAAACTTTTAAAACTATCCAGGTAAATTGTGTATGATTAATAAATATGGAAGGCTCTTTTTTTATTAATTATATAATTGATTATTTTTATGAAGATGATAAAGTTAGCTTTAACGTTGAGTTGTTGATGAGATCGGATTTATGGATTGGCAGGCAGAACGTGATTCGACTGGAGGAGAAGGAAAAGAAGGAGAAGGAGACGTTGGGGCAAATAATAAAGGAAGCAGAGGAGTACAAAGTTGAATTCTATAGGAAGATAAGTATAGCTGTTGAAAATAAAAAAGCCTCCAACAGAGACAAGGAGAAGGTGATACATCAATCAAAATTCTTAACTCCATTGAATTTACTGTATGTTCTGCCCATCAATTTCACATTATGAAATTTTGGTGTTGTAATTATGGTATGTCAAACTGCAAATTTTGTGATTGAAGGGTTAGGAACTTGGATTTACTAATAGTGTCATGTAAGTGTAATCAGTCCTTGCTTCTTTTTCGAGGTTTAGCGTTTTCTTAGTTGAGTGAAAAAATAGAAAGCAAAGATGAAGTGGAAATGTAGGAGAAGTCCACTAGAGTGAGCCTATTCCTCATTAAGTGTGTAAGTGAGAAAAAGGAAAACAGAGAAACATAATTATTTGTCATGCTAATGTATAAAAAAATTAATTTGAATGTTAAGAGAGAGTAAATCAGGGAATTTTAAATTAGTTCAAATTATGAATTTTTTAAAAAGTCTTTTTTCCTCATTTTTCAAATTTTATGGAGTAATGAATTGAATGGAAATAAAATTATTAATTTTTTGGTTATTTTTTATCTTTTTATCAAGCACACTATATTTTAAAAATTTTTCTACTCCAATTTTTTATTTTTGGGATTTTATTTCTCCTCTATCAAGGCTTAGCGTTTTCATAGGTATGTTTAATTATGTGGAGAAAGACTAATGGGGATTATTTAATTATTTTGTTTGTTTTTTAGTTCATGAACTTCAATTCTTAAGAAAATAAAGGTAATAACTAAAATATATGGTGTTGGTCTGGGTTGAATGTAACTGGTAACTGAGCTGGTTCTGAAGTTAATGGGAGCGTGTATATGTATGTCAGTGTTGTCCAAAAGTTGACCTGTTGGAACTGATTTGAAGCTTTATGTGTAATTGAATCCTCTTGATGGTTGACTCGTCATAGTATGTTGCTCTTTCTGATGTAAGTATCCAATGAGATGACTCGAATTTATGTTTCATATTTTGGATCACATTTGGTAGCAATGCTTGGAAAACCGAGAGAAGTTCCACGCTGGAGCTGAGAAAAATTACTGGAAGGCAATTGCAGAGCTTATCCCGCATGAGGTGCCAACTATAGAGAAGCGGGGAAAGAAGGATAAAGAAAAGAAACCTTCCATCATTGTGATACAGGGACCTAAACCTGGAAAGCCAACTGATCTCTCAAGGATGCGACAGATACTTGTGAAGCTGAAGCACAGTCCCCCTCCCCACTTGAAGCCCCAAATGCCGCCACCCCCAAAGGTGGCAGCTGTAACTAATACAGAGACGGTTTCCGCTGCTTGAGAGCTGTGCTTGGTTGAGTTTCAGGATGAAGCTGTCGAGGGCTGACAAGTAATCGGTGTGATTATGATATTAATTAGTTTGTATAGTCCTTCCTTTGCATTCTGTTTGAAGGTTGTACTTACGAGCATCATCTCAAATTAGGCATCTAGCAGTTGTGTTTGTGAACCAAACCTTTTGTTCTTTGGCCCATCTGTGTGAATATATTCTTTATAGTAGCTATTGCTTTGACTTGGACCATTCTCTCAAAGCCAATGTTTGGTCTATCCATATCTTCCTCTTGAGGTTCGACTTTCAGCTATTCTTCCTTCAAGGAAGAAATAGCCTGGACTTAAAGATATCGCTCACCTTCGCCCAAGCCCGACTAATTTTTTTATTTAAGGCTTCATACCTATTCTCTCTCAAATTATTTTTTCTTCTAGTTAGTACTTAAAAGAAATTTTCGCAATGGTTTGATATTAAAGCTTCTTTTCGTTGCTCGGTTTTCACCAATGATTTCAACCTATCAGAATCCCCTGTTTGTCTTTAAAAAATTACTTCAATTATTATATTTAAAGATTAAATTTTAAAAAAACACTCACACTTCTTCTTCAATCCAAAATTCGGCCGACACCTGTCATCTCCGGCCACTATCTGCCACCGTCGGTTGCTAGGTGCCAGCTGAAAACACCTTCAAGATTTCATTAACTGATTCCTCTAAAGCGTCTCTTTCTTTATTTACTAATGAATTTTTCTTGAAAACCAATGGTTAAGTCTAATTTAAAAAAAAAAAAGGTTTGAAGAAAAACCCTTCAAAAATCCGTAATCCACCGCTCATTGCTTCTTGACTTTTAAGTATGTTTTTCTATTAAAACAATTTCTTCAAAGCACCATGTCGAACAAATCTTTAAAAATAAATTACAATTGAATTAAACACAATCAAGTCAAATTTTATGAATCTTGTTTGAAATAAACTTATCTAACTAGAATGAGTTTAACGTACAAAAACTTCTCTACTTTGATTTGATGTTGTTTCGATGGAGAATGGACTAGAACTGAAAGAGTTCGGGTTTCCTCTAACTTTGGTGAAGAACGACGACAAAACAGTGAGAAGAGGACGTGAAATTGGTTGTTCATATGGCTTAGGGCAATTAGTTAACAAGCCGTATTAGCTTCATAAAAACTCTAACAGCACGTTTGGTTGGTATGAATGGCTTCCCATTCATGTCTTATTCAGCGCAGTAGTTTTATTCCATTGTTTGCTTTGACTGAATAAGTGAAACAATGGGGTAGTATTATAGCCTATTTTCGGCCTCTCACGGAATAGCCATTCAAGGCTATCATCAAAGAATAGCCATTCCGGCCTCTCACAGAATAGCCACCAAATTTTTTTCCCAAAAAAACCCAAAACCAAAACACCATATTAACCACAATTTCAATCGATGAGTTATAGCCATGGTAGAAAAATCAAGAAGAAACATAAATTGAAACCTAATCGTTAAACCCTAAAACGGTTCGGCCAACTTTAGGGGAGAGATTAAGGGTCTGGGAGATTAACAGAGGGGTCGGTTTGATGTGAGAAAAGTGAAGTTGGAATCTAGGGGTTATAGGGAGAGGGTCTAAAGAAGGGTACTTAAGGAGTCCAGCCAAAAGAGATAAAGCAATCGAATTTGGGGAACTGGGTGGGCATAAATTGAGGTTTCAGAGAAAGCAAAGCATGGGGTTGAAAGGGATAAGGCAAAGAGACACAATAGTGAAGCAGCCGAAGAAGTTGCAGAGACGTTAATGGCGACATTTTTTTCGAAGAAAAGGAAAATGGGTTGTAGAGAAGAGAGTGGAAGGAAGGGTTTTTAGTTTTGATGGGCTTTTAGAACAAACTAATAAAAAAAATGAAAAGAAGATGTGGGGATAAAGCTTTGGATAAAGATTGTTAGTTTTTGGGTATTTCATCGGAGGTGGTAAGAATGGTGGTTGACGACCATAAATTGAAAAAAGGAACAGTAACTTTTGGGTTTGAGAGAGAGGGGGTTTCAAAGAGGAAGCGACGTGAGGGAGAGGAGAGTAAAAATAAATTGGGTGTTTATGGATATACCCATAAAATAATTTTTTATTTGATAAATTAAAACAATAATAAATTTAATTTGTAAATAAATTAATATTTGTAACAAGGGTAAAATAGTCTTTTTCAAATCTATTCCATATCATGATTCTAACCAACCAAACAATGGAAAACTATTACAAGTATATTCCATTCAATCAACCAAACAACATAATACCTATTACGTCTGTTGGAACATTTTTAAATATTTATAGTATTCTAATAATTACACATGAAAGGGTGTAATTAATCAAAAGTTAAATATTTTGGTTATCAGTCAATAGTTATATCACTTTTTTTTGACAAATAATTATAACTATTCAAACAATATTACTTGAATAGTTATAATATTAGACCAACAATTATGTGTCTTTTTAAAGATGTTATTATTCATAAAAGACACATATTGAAAGATGTCTCTGTGAAGAGACATAAAAATTCTTATAAATAGGAATGTGATTTCATTTGGAAATCATACCAACAAGTTCTAAAAGTTCTTTCTATCTTTCCTCTATCTTCTAATATTATTAGATTGTTCTTTACAGAGTTACTGGAGAAATTCTTTATAGAAATTGATTTTCTTATTATACATTGCTCAGTGCTCAATAGACTATTTTCGTCAGTGCAAAATACAAATAGTAATCAGGCTTCATTGTATCCTCAAGGTTCATTTGCTTGAAATTTATTTGCACACTGAATATAGGTGGGTGCGAATAGAACCTTAAAGATAGTAGCTCGATACACACTTTAGAGCCTTGTCCTATTTCTTCATTTTCTGTTCGAGTTGTTGTTCGTGTTTCATTCGTGTGTTCGAGATTTTCCTCACCGAAGATTTGTACTAAAAAATTTAAGGTTCTAATATCATGATGACTACTACAACACATGAAAGTGGAACACTAAAAGAGTTGGCTTCCAACTTTGTCAAACTTGATTGGTTTGATGGTGGTAATTTCCGACAATGGTAGAAAAAGATGCACTTCTTATTATCAACTTTGAAGATTGTCTATGTTTTGGATACTCCAAGATTGGAAGACAATGAAAACGAAACTGTTGTTGCACCTGAGAAATGTAAAAATAGGACAATGTTGATTACTTGTGCATAGGCCACATATTGAACAGTTTATCCGATGGTTTGTTCGACACCTACCAAAATAAGGTCATCGTAAAGGAATTATAAGGCAAATTGGAGACAAGATACATGACCGAAAATGCTACAAGTAAGAAATTTCTTGTTAGCCATTTCAATAATTATCAAATGATTGGTGGTCATTCTGTTATGAAATAATTTCGTGATATTGAAAAATATTGGATCAATTTAAGCAATATGATATGAAAATGGAAAATGATTGTTGTATCCTCCATTATAAACAAACTTCCTCCATATTGGAAAGACATTAAAAGAAGTCGAAAACATAAGAAAAAGGAAATATCTTTTGAGGTTTTTGCAAATCAACTTCGTATTGAAGAAGAATATCGAAAGCAAGATCAGAACCTAGATTCTAAAAATGTCAAAGTGTATATTTATTGCATTCAAAAGATGAAGCGCTTGATAAATTTAAAGTTTATAAATCTAAAGTTAAACTTTAGTGTGAATTATTTATCAAGTGCTTAAGATCGAATAGATGTGGAGAATACTATAATCCAAGTTATTTTGAATCCATTGGAATTATCCATCAAGTTTCAGCCCCTTATACACCACAACAAAATGGTGTAGTTGAAAGGAAAAATAGAGTCTTGATTAAAATGGTAAATTCAATATTATCATATTCAGGTCTAGACAAGGTTTTTAGGGAGAAGCTATTCTAATGGCTTGTCATATATTGAATAGAGCTCCTAATAAGGAAACTAAAATAACCCTCTATGAACAATGGAAAAAAAAAAAGAAATCAAACCTTAATTATTTGAAGGTTAGGGGCTGTAGAGCTATTGTCAAAGTTTCAACACCTAAATGTAAAAAGTCAGGTGAAAGAGGAATTAAATGCATATTTATAGGATATGCACATGATAGCAAGGCATATAGGTTCATGGTAATTGAACCAAATGATTCAATTTCAATTAATACTATTATTAAATCAAGAGATGTTATTTTTTATGAAAATAGATTTAATTCTATTTCAAGACAATTACAACCACAACAATTAATTCATTCTTCAAATAAGAATAAGATTCCATTGGAACAATTTGATAATAATGATGAATCTTGTCAAGAATTAAGAAGTAAAAAGATTAAAAAGGTCAAAGATTTTGGACCATATTTCATTATGTTCCTTGTAGAAGGAAAAAGTGAAAGTATAGGCAATAAGATACCTTATTGTTATAATACAGAATCTGATCCTATTACATTTGAAGAGGCAATGATATCTTAAGACTCTGCTTTTTTGGAAAGAAGAAATAAATGATGAGATTGATTCAATAATGGGAAATCAAACTTGGATCTTAGTTGATCTTTCACCGGGTTCCAAACCAATAGGTTGTAAATGGATCTTTAAAAAGAAAATGAAGGTTGATGGAACCATTGATAAATTAAAAGCAATGTTGGTAGCCAAATGTTTTACACAAAAACAAGGTATTGATTACTTTGATACCTATGATCTAGTAGCAAGAATTGCTACGATTATGCTCTTAATATCACTTACCTCAATGTATAATTTGGTTGTTCACCAAATGGATGTTAAAATTACATTTTTTAAATGGTGAATTGGAAGATTAAGTGTACATGGAACAACCGGAAGGATTTGTTGTTTCATGATAAGAGCATAAGGTATGTAATCGTGTTACATCTCTGTACGGACTTAAACAAACACCAAAGCAATGGCACCAAAAGTTTGACAAGGTTTTTCTAGCTAATAGCTATAAAATAAATGAATCTGATAAGTGCATATATAGCAAATTTGAAAATGGAAAAGGTGTCATAATTTGCTTATATGTAGATGTTATGTTCATATTTGGCATGGATTTGGAACAAATATAAAACACAAAGAAATTATTGTCAACCAACTTTGCTATGAAGGATATGGGTGTGGCAGATGTTATTCTTGGGATTAAAATAACTCTAGAGGAAAGCACTATAGCTTTATCACAATCACATTACATTGAAAATGTGCTTAAAAAGTTTGATCTTTTCAATTCTATACCAACCTATACCCATGGGTTCTCAAATAAAATTAGTATCTAATGCTGGTAGAAAAATTGATCAATTGAAATATGCAAGTCTAATTGGTTGCTTTATGTACATAATGACTTGTACAAGACAAGATATTGCATATGCTATTGGGAAATTGAGTAGGTACACAAGTAATCCAAGCAGTTTGTATTGGTAAGCTTTGAATAGAGTACTTAGGTACTTAAAGAAAACTATTAACTATGAGTTGTGCTATAATGGATATCCTTAAGCTTTAGAAGGGTATTCGGATACTAGTTGGATTACAAATTTGGAAGATCATGCTTCTACTAGTAAATGGATCTTCATTCTTGGGGTTCCAAGCAACAAACATATATTATTGATTCCACCATGGAAGTCAAATTTATTGCATTAGTCGATGCATTTAAAGAAGCAGAATAGTTAAGAAATTTGCTTTATGATGTATCTCTATGGCGTAAACCAATTTCACCTATTCCTATCTATTGTGATAGTGAGGCTACTCCAGAAAAGGCATACAACCAAGTATATAATAGAAAGTCTAGACACATTGGATTAAGACATAGCTATGTCCGACAATTAATCTTTGATGGATTGATCACTATTAATTATGTGAGGTCAAGTGAAATTTGGAGGATCCTTTGACAAAAAGTCTTGCTAGAGATGTACTCAAAATACCTCAAAAGGGATGAGACTCAAGCCATTAATTAGAGTCACCCATGATGGAAACTCGACTCAACGCTTGGTATAACGTCATGTCTTAAGTTTAATGAGACAAAATACATCATTAGTATGTGACTGCTAGCACTATAAATAAATCCATACTAAGATTAAAGTGTTAGGTACCCGTAATGATAAGGGAAGGATGAGTAATGAACTCTTAATGGACACATAACATAAATATGTTTACGGGAATACTCTTGATGGGATTTACTTATGTGGGTGGAAGTGTGGTCGCTTTTAAGAGCTTAAGGGTTTGGCTCTGACAACACTCATGAAAAGATGACACAGACACATGGCCATAATAGTGTCCCTAGATACTATGCATTGACTAATGTTGAAATCATTGTGTGAGATGTATTCGGTTAATCAAATTGTTCAAAGCTTAGTCTACCATGCAATTTTGATTAACGTTAACATGTTTTCACTAAGTGAATGGTCAATCGTAAGACACCTTCATTTATGTAAATTGATTTCCAAAAATATCAAAATCTAAAATATTTTGAAAATGGGGGAGATTGTTAGAACATTTTCAAATATTGATTGTGTTCCAATAACTATAATGAAAGGGTGTAATTAATCAAAAGTTAAATCTTTTGGTTATATTGCTCAAAAGTTATATCACTCGATTTTTGACAAAGAATTATAACTATTCAACCAATATTGGTTGAATAGTTATAATATTAGATGAATAATTATGTGTCTTTTTAAAGATGTTATGATTCATAAAAGATACTTATTAAAAGATGTCTTTATGAAGAGATATAAAAATTTTTATAAATAAGAATCATACCAACAAATTCTAAAAATTTATTTTATATTTCTTCTATCTTCTAATATTATTAAATAGGAATGAGATTCGCAGAAAATTGGAGAACCGATAAACATGCCAATGCTTCAATATGGAAGAAATTTAAAAGAAGACTAGTAAATTGAAAGTTTAAAAGTTAATATGAATAAAAAAACACATGTCAAAATATTATAGGCAGGGCAAAAGGGGGTAGAAGAGTTTTTGTCCAATCACTTAAACTTTAGGCTATTTATAAAAAGTTGAAGTTCGTGTAATTATTAATAACTAAGAATCAATATCTATTTCCCTTACACAGAGAAGCAAAAATACACGAATAAGCCTGACTTTTCACTTCAACTCGAGCCAAAAAGAAATTTAACGAGCGGTTGAAACTAAAAAGTGAGCTACTTGAATGCAATGTAGGGGTCGCTATCGACCTCCAAACTATTGGGAACCTTCTTCACAAATGCCCAAATTTAAAGAAAAGAGAAACTGACTTGTCTTTATAAACGATAATCACTTGCAAGCTATTGCTTTCAACAATATCATTGCCATCTTACCCATTCCTCTCAAATATTCTCTCTCTCTCTCTTTCCCTTCTACCTTCATAAGTTTTAGTTACATTAATTAACATCTCTTCCATTCCATGGTGATGGGGGCTCACCGTTCTTTCGAACCAATTTGGAAATGTAGCGGCGAGGGAAGATCAAATCAGACTGTGGTTGCAGATTTAAACGGGACCCTTCTTGTATCACGTAATCCTTTCCCGTATTTCATGCTTATTGCTCTTGAAGCCGGAAGCCTTATACGAGCATTTGTACTCTTAGCATCCCTTCCATTTGTGTATTTGACCTACTTGTTCATCTCTGAATCTGCAGCCAATAATGCCTTCATTTTCATCTCCTTTGTTGGGTTAAAAATAAGGAATATTGAGCTTGTTTCCAGGTCTGTCTTGCCAAAGCTTTATGCCAAGGACATTCATCCAGAGACCTGGAGAGTTTTCAGCTCCTTTGGCAAAAGATATATTGTTACCGCAACTCCTAGAATTATGGTGGAACCATTTGTCAAGTCAATCTTAGGCGCTGACAAGGTGATTGGAACAGAGCTGCAAGTGACAAAATCAGGCAGGGCAACTGGATTTACCTTGAACCCTGGAATTCTGGTAGGGGAACACAAAAGGGCTGCCATCTTGAAGGAATTTGGCACACATTTTCCAGATTTAGGACTGGGAGACAGAGAAACTGACCATGATTTCATGTCATTATGCAAGGTTAACCAAACACTCGTTCCTTTCTCTTTTCGTTTTCTGATGTTTGTTTCCTTACTCTTACGGTCCAACTTTACAAGTTGTTTCTTCGCTATGTAGGTATAGGTTCCGAACGCAAATCTCTTGCCCCTATGAAACCCAGTCTGTTTTTAATATACATACATACATATATATATATATATATGAATTCAATATTTTCTCGCCATTAAAATGTAATTTAATTTTTTATTAACGACAAAAAAAATATTAAATTCAATAAATGTATTTTTTTTTTTTTTAAAATGAGTTGAGATTTGTTTTAAGTTTTGAAACATTCATGATTCGAATCAAGTCGGATTTAGGTTAGGCCTATGCATGATGTCAATACCATACATAAGTTTAGCTCGGCTCAGAATATAAATATCAATTTTTATTCAAACTCATTCATATTTTTAGATTATTAATGCAAGTTCATTTAGGTTGGTCTATATATTTTTTTTTATTTTTAAAATAAATAATTTTACTAAGATTATTTAATTATATATTGTATTATTTAATTATATATTGTACTACCATTAAATATATTTTTCTTTGAGTAATTTTATTTTTATATAATGCCTAGAATTGCTTGTAATCCCTCCTCGATCCTTAAATAAGAAGATAAATGTGCTTTAGCACGCTCAAACTCATGTTCTCTTGCATTGACAACAATACCAATGCCAACCAAGTTAAGACTTAATCGATACTTTTAGTAAATTTCTAAATATAAATAACATAATATATGTTTTATATGATATAAGTAATATAATATATAACCTAAATGAAAAATAATATATTATAAATTTGAAGTCAGGCCAAGTCGTATCAGGCTTGGTTCATATTTTAAACAAGTCTAAGAGCTCCTTTGGATGGGTGTTTACTTTTAGTATGGTGCATTTAACTTTCTTTTTGTCTCACTCTATAATATTGTTACAGTATCTAATCTTATCACCACCATTGTTTTTACACTAACCGCAGGTAAACGCACCGCCCATCAAAAGGGACCCTAACTCTTATTGTTTAAACTCTTTTTTTGGTCATTATATTTTTGTTCAAACTCTCTCAAATTTTAGACGGGCTTTTGAGTTTGGACGACCGGCCCAATCCTTAAACAAGTCTATTTAAATCTAATTTTTTTAGTTATACAATACTTATTATATTTATTATGTAATTTATACATAAAAATAAATAAAAAATTCAATTGATAAAAAATAATTATTTGGTTTAATATTTTAGATTTGATTGAAAAATTAATTTGTCAAAACTCGACATACTAAAGTGATATGAGGCCATCTTCATCTGTTTTTTATTTTTTTATAAATTAAAAATATTATGATGTATTAATTTAAATTTTCCTAATTTGTTATTACAATTTTTATGTTTTTTTAAATTTAAATTCCTTTAGAATTAATGTATAATCTGAAAAAATGAGGTAGGAAAAAAACATTTTTTTTATAAAAGAAAAATGCTCTTAAAAAACGTGGGGCATAGAGAGGCATTCGTTGGGGGCAGGGGATTTCTGCTACGAATGCCTCAACCATAAAACTAATTTTGGTTCGGCGATAGGGTAGGTGAAAGCATTTGGGGATCCATAATGTTTTTTGTTTGATTTTGTTACACTCAACCACAATATTTTCATGCCCTATATACGTATTACACTTACTCTAAACATTTCTGACATTTGTTCTAGCAGCACCGTCCTCGTGATATTAGGTACCGTACGTTGCCCAATGGGCCCTCCGCTTCCAATTTAAATGCCTTGATTAGTAAAAGAATAAAAAAAAGTTGTCCATGAAAATAACAAAAAAGTTTTACCAGCTTGAATTTTGCCTGCATGGAAATTCGTACATGCATCCACCAATATCCGACACTGTAGATAAAAGCCAGATGAAGAGTTGCTTGCAATTTTTACATTGATTTCATTGTTTGTATGTTCAGGAAGGATACATGGTGCCAATAACCAAATGCAATACATTACCAAGAAACAAGCTTCTAAGCCCCATCATATTTCTCGAAGAACGCCTAGTCCAAATACGTACTCTCTTGGCTGCCCTCTCCACTTTGCTTTGGCTTCCTATTGGCTTCATCTTTTCTCTACTAAGGCTCTACCTCAATATTCCACTCATTGAGCGGATTGCTCTATACATTTGCAAGCTCCTACGAATCAAACTGGTTGTCAAGGGTAACCTTCCTCTCGCACCTAAGAAAGGCCAAATTACCGGACTCCTATTTTTTGTTTGCTACTGTTGTGATCCATTTTTGTTTGGATTAAGCTTGATTTTTGAGTCAATTTCACATTGCATTCTTTAAATTAATTCGAATTCTCATTTTAGATTTTATTCTGGATATAAATTTGACAAATTCAAATTTAAATATATTTTGAGCTTTATGATTTAATTTTACTTTTAATTTGAAATTATCGAAAACTTGAATTAATGTTACACATTAAAGAGCCCATTATAAATTAGATATTTTGTATGTATATTCTTTTAAGGATAATTATAAAGTTACCATGTGTCATTAAATTATATTTAAAAAAAATTAAAATATGTAACAAAATCTCAATTCGCTTGTTTCATTATTTATGTATCAAATAATTACTTATATTTACTAACATGATTTTTTAAGAAACTATTATGATTATGAAAATAAAGAAAAATGAAGAGAGAGAGCGAGAGAATTGTTGATTGGTGGGAGGTATTTAAAGGGCATGGTGTCTTGTCATTTTGGCTAAGGGCCCCTTTGGTTTACTAGTTGAACCCAATGAGACAGTTTGCAGCTTCATTTTATTATCAAACACACGGAAGCAATTGTTTGGATTGCAAATCTCAGTGCAATGAAAAATTTCAAAATTCATGGGTGGTACTTTTTTTGACCGGAGGCTTCCACGGTGAGAAATAAATTGTTTTTATTTGACAAAAATATCCATACTTTGGTTTATCCTTCATAATAGATATTTTGTTATAAATAAATGTGAATATTCATATTTTAATCCCCTCATTTATAAGGTAAAACCCCTCATTCATTATGCAAATTGTTTAATGTGTTAATGAAACTTTAAATTTCAATTACTTATAAATAGAATCCTTACCTAAGTGAAATAAGATACGAGAAAATTATCTGTTTACTTTAAGTATTTTTTTATTTGATTATTTTATAATACGTTATCAGCACGAGCTTCTACGAGTTCATAGTGAAATTCACGTCATTTCGACTTTATATAATTTGCCCGTATAACTCTCGTTAAACTTTATACGGTATACGTATTTTCATAAATTTTTTTATTTTATTTTCTAGATAAAATATTTGTTTTGGGTAACATTTTCACATTTATTTTTACAACTAAAATCTAATAATGATAATTATATATACTTGTTTTTTTTTATTAAAAGAAATTTCAATTAATGTAATTTGTGTTAAGTTATTATTATGACGATTCCTCTCTATGCCAATATTTGACATACATATTATTATTTAGCAAATTTGGTATATATAATTGAATTATTTTACAACTGAGAATGCTTATTATTTTACTAATATTTTTTTTTATTTCGATTCAAGTGATTATAATGTCAAATCTTGCCAAACTTGAATTTGCGGCATTAGACATCTCAGGCAAGAATTATTTGTCATGGGTGTTAGATGCTGAAATTCACCTAGATGCTAAAGGTCTAGGAAATACTATATTAGCAGATAAAGAAGCATCTAATCAAGACAAGGCAAAAGCAATGATTTTCATCCGTCATCATCTACATGAAGGATAAAAAGTGAAATATCTCACTGTGAAAGACCCTCTTGAGTTGTGGAAAAATTTGAAAGAACGATTTGACCATCAGAAAATGGTGATACTCCCTAAAGCTCGTTATGATTGGATGCACTTACGGTTGCAAGATTTTAAGACTATTAGTGAATACAATTTAGAACTTTTCAAAATTAGTTCTCAACTAAAATTATGTGGAGAAAACATAACTGATGAGAACTTGTTAGAGAAAACATTTTCAACTTTTCATGCTACTAATGTGCTCCTGCAGCAGCAATACCATGAAAAAGGTTTCAAAAGGTATTCTGAATTGATTTCATGCCTTTTGGTGGCTGAACAAAATAATGAGCTATTGATGAAAAATCATGGAATTCGTCCCACTCGTTCTGCACCATTCCCTGAAGTGAATGTAGCAGTACACAATAATTATGAAAATAAAAAATATAGTGGTCGCGGCCATGGTCGTGGACGTAGTGGGGGACGTGGTCGAGGACTTATTAATAATCGTTATCATGGTGGTCATAACACTGATACTTCAAACCACCAGAAAAGAATAACAATGAAAGACAAGAAAGAAGTGGTCAAAATAATCCTTCAAAGATTGTTGAGAATATATGCTACCGATGTGGTATGAAGGGGCATTGGTCACATACTTGTCGTACGTCTGAGCATTTAGTGAAACTTTATCAAGCATCCATTAAAAAGAAGGGAAAGCATATAGAGACAAATTTTATATCCCAAAATGATGAAATGGAGGCAAAATATGAAGATATTCACTATAATACTAAAACTGACCATGCCTACGAGGGTGATAAATTTAATGACCTTAATAATATAACTCACCTAGATGTGGCAGATTTCTTTGAGAATTATTAGAAAAATTGATGTTATTTTGACTTTTTTATGTTGTTTTAAGTATGTTTTATTTTCTTGCATAAAGAATAATTTATATATTTAATAAATATTTGCAATGTTTCTCATATTATATTTTGTTTGTTTTTATGAAGAATATGAATATTCAACAAAATTTCGATGGACCCAAAATCAATGGAGATATGTGTTTTGCAGATAGTGCTACAACACATACGATACTTAAAGATAAAAAATATTTTTCTCATTTGACAATGAGTAATGCCCATGTTAATACAATATCGGGTAGTTCAAAACTTATTGAAGGCTCTGGAAGAGCTATTATATTATTACCTAAAGGTACAAAACTTGTCATTGATGATGCTTTATATTCCACTAAGTCTTAAAGAAATTTATTGAGTTTTAAAGATATTCGTCTTAATGGATATCATATTGAGAGTATGAATGAGAAAAATATTGAATATCTATATATTACAAATGTTGAATATGGAAAGAAATATGTTTTGGAAAGGCTACCTGCTTTTTCATCAGGTTTATATTATACACATATTAGTGCAATATAGTCACATGTTACTACAAACCAGAAGTTTGTAGAACCACATTCTTTTACTATTTGGCATGACTGATTAGGCCATCCCGGATCTATTATGATGCGAAGAATCATCGAAAATTCAATTGGACTCCCATTAAAGAACCAAAAGATTCTTGAATTCAAGGATTTATCTTGTGTCGCTTGTTTTCAAGGAAAATTGATTATTAGACCATCACCAGCTAAAGTTGGGATTGAATCTCTCGCATTTCTGGAACGTATTCAAGGTGATATATGTGGGCCCATTCATCCACCATGTGGACAATTAAGATATTTTATGGTATTAATAGATGCATCTAGTAGGTGGTTACATGTGTCTTTATTATCGACTCGCAACCTGGCATTTGTGAGACTACTCGCTCAAATAATTCAATTAAGAGCACAATTTCCAGATTATGCAATCAAAACTATTTGTCTTGATAATGCTGATGAGTTTACATCCCAAGCTTTTAATGATTATTGTATGTCAATTGGGATAAAATTTGAACATCCTGTAGCTTATGTTCACACACAAAATGGTTTAGCTGAATCGTTTATCAAACGCCTCCAACTAATAGCTCGACCATTGCTTATGAGAACAAAACTCCCTGTTACAGCTTGGGGATATGCTATTTTGCATGCAGTAGCACTTGTGCACTTAAGGCCAACAAGTTATAATAAGTTTTCCCCATTACAATTGGCTTTTCGTCAAGAGCCAAATATTTCCCATCTTAGAATTTTTGGATGTGCAGTATATGTTCCAATTGCTCCACCACAACGCACAAAGATGGGTCCTCAAAGGAGGTTGGGAATATATGTTGGTTATGAATCTCCTTCTATAATTAAATATGTTGAACCATTAACTAGAGATTTATTTACTGCACGATTTATTGATTGTCATTTTGATGAAACAACATTCCCAACATTAGGGGGAGAGAAAATACAACTGGTAAAAGAAATTACATGGAATGGATCATCATTATCTCAATTAGATCCTCGCACAAGTCAATATGAACAAGAAGTTCAAAAGATCATACATTTGCAAAACATCGCCAATCAACTGCCAGATTCATATACTGACCTAAAAAGAATTACAAAATCTCACATACCAGCTGAAAATGCTCTAATACGAATTGATATCCCAATAGGGCAAATTGTTAGTGCAAAAGAAAGTAATCCACGCCTGAAGCGTGGAAGGCCAATCAGTTCTAAAGATAAAAATCCTCGTAAAAGGAAAGGAGCAATTATTCAAGATGATAATATTGTGGAGGCAAGTGCCCAAGAAAAGGCCAAAGATATAACTAATCAAAAACCCCCCAGAAGAGGTTCAGGTGCCTGAAAATGGTGATAACGAAGAAATCTCAATAAGTTATGTTACTTTAGGAAAAAGATGGAACCGAAAAAATATAGTTTTGGACAACAATTTTGCTTATAATGTTGCTATTGAAATAAAAAAAGAAAATGAGGATATTGAGCCTAAATCTATTGAGGAATGCAGAAATAGAAAAGATTGGCCAAAATGGAAAGATGTAATTCAAGCAGAATTAAATTCACTTTCTAAACGTGAGGTTTTTGGACCTATAGTCCAAACATCTAAATATGTAAAGCCGGTAAGATATAAGTGGATATTTGTGCGAAAACGAAATAAGAAAAATGAAGTCGTAACATATAAAGCACGGCTTGTAGCACAAGGATTTTCACAAAGGCCCGACATTGATTATGAAGAGACATATTCTCCTGTGGTGGATGCAATCACGTTTAGATACCTTATTAGTCTAGCAGTACGTGAAAAACTTGACATGCGTCTAATGGATGTTGTTACAGCCTATTTGTATGGTACACTTGATAATGAAATTTATATGAAAATCCCAAAAGGATTTAAAATCCCTGAAGGATATAGAGTTTCCTGGGAAAATTGCTCAATCAGATTAAAGAAAAGTTTATATGGATTAAAACAATCTGGACGTATGTGGTACAATCGTCTTAGTGAATATTTGTTAAAGGAAGGTTATAAAAACGATCCAATCTGCCCATGTGTTTTTATAAAAAGGTCTGAATAAAAAATTGTGACAATTGCTATTTATGTTGATGATCTAAATATTATTGGAACTCCTGAAGAGCTTCAAAATGCAGTAAATTACTTAAAGAAAGAATTTGAGATGAAAGATCTTGGAAAAACAAAGTTTTGTCTTGGCCTGCAGATCGAGCATTTAAAAGATGAAATTCATGTCCATCAGTCAACTTATACGAAAAAGATCTTAAAGAAATTTTATATGGATAAAGCACATCCATTGAGTACCCCGATGGTTGTACGGTCGTTAGATGTGAATAAAGATCAATTTCGTCCTTGCGAGAATGATGAAGAGTTTCTTGATCCTGAAGTACCATATCTTGCAAACAACACAAGACCTGATATAGATTTTGCTGTAAACTTGTTAGCAAGATTTAGTTCTTCTCCAACACGTAGACATTGGAATGGAATTAAACATGTATTTAGATATCTCAGAGGGACCATTGATATGGGGTTATTTATTCAAATGATTCAAAATCCCTATTAGTTGGTTAGCTGATGCTGGATATTTATCGGATCCACATAAAGGTCGATCTCAAACAGGATATTTATTTACATGTGGAGGTACCGCCATATCATGCATGCTCACAAAAGACATTACATTAGTCACGCCTCTTCAAATCATGCTGAAATAATTGCAATGCATGAGGCAAGCCGAGAGTGTGTTTAGCTAAGGTTATTAACCCAACATATCCAGAAGATATGTAATTTGCCTTTACAGGAAAATATGTCACTATCTTATACGAAGATAATGCAGCATGTATAGCTCAATTAAAGGGTGGTTATATCAAAGGTGACAGAACGAAACATATTTCACCAAAATTATTCTTCCCTCATAATCTTGAGAAGAAATGTGACATAGAAGTTCTTCGTTCTAGTGATAATTTAGCAGATCTTTTTACCAAGGCATTGCCAACTTCAACATTTGAAAGACTACGAAACAAGATTGGAATGCGTCGACTCAAAGATATAATGTGATGTTGCCATTAGGGGGAGTCTAAAACACATTGTACTCTTTTCCTTTAACCAAGGTTTTGTCCCACTGGGTTTTCCTGGTAAATATTTTTAACGAGGCAACTTGTAATAGGAGATTGTGTACTCTTTTTCCTTTATTAAGTTTTTATCCTACAGGGTTTTTCCTAATAAAGGTTTTAATGAGGCACAGTTTTCTCTAGTGGACATCCAAGGGAGAGTGTTATAAATAAATGTGAATGTCCATATTCTAACCCCCTCATTTATAAGGTAAAACCTCTCATTCATTATGCAAGTTGCTTAATGTGTTAATGAATCAATTAAATAAGCTTCATTTATTGTATTGCATTAAATTTCAATTACTTATAAATAGAATCCTTACCTAAGTGAAATAAGATACGAGAAAATTATCTGTTTACTTTAAATATTTTTTTATTTAATTATTTTATAATATATTTTAAATTTTATCCAAATATGGTGTGATTATTTGTAAAACTAATACTTCAAATGGTTCTAATGAAACCAATTAACTTAAAAAATAATTATCATTTAATATAACAAAAACTTTAAAATGATTATGTAATTAATTAAAAAATATATAAAAGTTATATAATACCTATTAATATTTTATTAAAAAAATTACATATTTTCAATAATTTCATTAAAAATAAAATAATTTAAATTTTTTTATTAAACATAATTGTTAATCTATTGTCTTTAATTGTCATTTTTATTCTCAACTCACCGTTATAATTGCGTTTGAATCTAAACACGCATTTCACTGTTGATTTTAATTTTATTATTATAATATTTAATCTCACCGCCATCGTAATTTTTAATGTCACTAGAGGCAAACACACCACTAACCTAAAAGAGAAAGCTTAATAAGAAAAAAAAAAAACAAAAAAGTCTATATTTTGGAGAAGTTCACACTGCAAAGAAGCAATGAAGTAAACGGAAAAACAGTACAAAATTAAATTCCTATGCAAAGACCACACGGCAAAGTAAATAAAAAAAAAAAAAAAGAAAGGGAAAAAATGGAAATTGGCTTAAAAAAGAGCCAAGAGGGGGGCTCTCACTGTTTCAAAGAGGAAGGGAAAGGAGGGAACCGAAAAAAAAATGGAGAAAGCTTGAGAGGAAAGGAGAGCCCCAAGAAAAAACCAAAAACATGACCAAAGAGGAGCAAGCAACAAGAAAGCTTCGATCGGTATATCTTTAAAATCCTTTATTTTCATATTGATGAGTATTTGTTGATCTCAAATGCTTGTAGTTTTAAGCTTTCATGTATTTTCCTTTATTCGTGTGGTTTAAGTTTGTATAGATTATTTATCTCGAAAAGAAATTATATTGTTTTAATACGAAAACTTGACGGTGTGTGTGGGGTTATTTTACTCAAATCGCCCCAAAAAACTAATTATTTACGTAAATGATCCTAATTCAAAAATAATCATCCAAATTACTTGTAATAAACAGTAAAATTGGGTAGGGGACTAAATGGTTGGCATCACCTTTTTTTTCAGACACAATCATTGCCTGATGATTGTGTCAGGTGTTAAAAAAATAAATTTTTGAGTGCTGCGGACTAGATGATTGGCACAATTGTAATTTTTTTCACCCTGTATCATATTGGTATACATTTATACTAGTATTTGAAAAAAAAAATTTACGTACTTAGACATTGATGACTGGCACCTAGAATAATAAAAAATTTAAAGGAATTTAAAAAAACTTTAAAGGAATTATTTTAAAAAAAATCAAAAGCCTGGCCCGCATCTCAAAGCCTAATGCCGACCATTTGAAGGATGGGCTGCTTCTCAGGGCCTGTAAATTCTCATCCCCTTTTCTTTTTCTAAATTTTTATAATTAAATTCTATTCATTTAAATTAATTTATCCTTTGGTTATTTCTTTTTTATTTAAATTCTATTTTTTTAAATTTAAGTTTATTCCTTTAAATTAATTTACCCTTTAATTATTTCTTTCTTTAATTAAATTCTATTTTTTAAAATTTGAAGTTATTCCTTTAAATTGATTTATCCTTTAATTATTTATTTTTAATTAAATTCTATTTTTTAAAATTTAAATTTATTCCTTTAAATAGATTTATCCTTTAATTATTTTTTTATTAAATTCTATTTTTAATTTAAATTTATTCCTTTAAATTAATTTATCCTTCAATATTTATTTTTAATTAAATTCTATTTTTTTAAATTTAAATTTATTTTTTAATTAAATTCTGGTACTGAGGTGACGGCCATCAATGTCCCAGCACCCAATTTTTTTTTAAAAAATCTGGTACAATGGTGTCAGCCATCAATGTGCCAGCACCCTTAAAAAAATATTTTTTTAGTCTGATAAAGTGGAGTCAGCCATCAGTGTGCCAACGCCCTAATTTTTTTTTTCAAATACTGGTATAAACATATACCAGTATGATACGAGGTGAAAAAAAATACAAGGTTGCCAGCCATTTAGTCCTCAACACCAAAAAAATTATTTTTTAAACACCTTACACAATTTTATTGTTCATTTCAAGTCATTTGGGTGATTGTTTTTGAATCAGGGTCATTTATATAAATAATTATTTTTTTGGGTCATTTAGGTAAAATAGCCGTATGTGGGTCTCCCTTAAGGGTCCATTTCTATATTTATAAGGTACAGTCCTTCGATGTGATGTACTAGGTTCAAATAGGTCTCATGCATGCAAACACGTACCCTTCCTAAGTATCAACATGTGTCCTCTTAGCATGGGTTGGCCAACATATAGGCGAACTGCGTGATAGCGAAGCCTATAGGCAAACTGTGTGGTATGCGAGCTGCTAAGCAGCAAGCTACATAATCATAAGCAATAATCGATCGAGTTGGTTTTAATCAAATAGTAGGTTGGATTAGGATAAATGATGGCTAACACTATAACAATTAGTCCCCCACCCAATCGAACAAGAGTTACAAAGTGGCTCTTCTAAGAACTTATCTGAGCAAAGTGTGAGGACTTTAAACTGAAACTTTTTGTATACGCCTTTTGTTTAAAATTGTTGCATACACTTTGCCACGTGATAAAAGGGGTACAGTTGTAAAAAATCAATTCGGTCTTCGTTTCTAGAGAAGTGAACCGTCAGGTTTTAGATTTCTTTAAAATGACCTGGATTCAACCCTAAGTGCTCAACCGTTTGGATTTCAAATTTTTTGAGGAGGAGGTGTCATTGAGAAGCAGAATCACCGTTCAAAGGTAAACTTCTAAAATTATCAAATAGTCATTCTAGTTGTTCTAGGTTTAGTCTATCGTGATGGTTAAAACGAGAAGAGGTGGCCGCAATGGTCACAATAATCACGGTGGGTTTGGAAGTGTGCATTTACAACATTGCAATGCTAAGGTTCCGGTGGAAGCGAAATCCTACCATTGTACCACCAAATACGAGGAAATGAGTTATCACCTGGCCATCTGAGAGATTAAGTTTCTCAATTTCGCTTACGAATTCTTGATTGTCAAAGGTACGAGAAGATTGAGCGATATCAAGGGAGGTTTTCTGCTCCTTCTACACATGCCAAAAGCCAGTTTTCATCTTCCTCTCCATTCCTTTTTCTACCACCTTCTTGAAGAGTAAGGGATAGCTCCGGGGCAATTATTCGGGTTCTCGTGGTGGGTCGCGATTGCCTATTTTATAGACTTCTATCATCGAGAAGAGGCACCACTAATATATGTTTTTCAACATCTCTACCAACTAAAGGCCTGCAACCGGGGAGGCTCCTTAGGTCTGTTCTATTTTACTCATTGCGAAGGCTTTGAATCAATCATTTCTAATTGGTCATCCAACCTTCGCTTGAATCACTGCAAATATATACGACTAGGGAATAAATTTAAGGTTTGCTTCGATTTTCCTATCGGGTGTTCTATACCTAGCAAGACTATGTGTATGCAACAATGACCTATCACATGCGAAGTGGGTTGGGCTCAATTTGCTAGGCTTCATGTCACATCCCAAAAAGCAGGTTAGTAGAAATTGGGTTAATGAATTGATAATGGTTACGTTCGAATTTTTTTTAGATGACCTTAGCACATTTGGTAATAAATAAATATAAATTATAATGATTGAGTAGTAGTGGAGCCGTCCTTGATGATCTGAGTTTGAATCCCTTCCCTCTCGTTAATTTCTATTTGATGTAAATTTGTTTTAAACCCTTAGCAAAGGTCATCCCATATTTTTATTTACTATGTGCTAAGTTAAAAACAAGGAAGTGAATGACTTAGTGGTTAAGTGCTTAAAAGTTATCTTAGAGGTCCTAGGTTCAAATCTCCACTTTAACATCTTTTTAATTAAAGTTTTAGTGGATTTCCCATGTGCTAAAAACACATTTGTCGTCCACCCATACATGCCATGTTTAGGGAGATTCTTTTCCACCTTTTGTGAGTCAACATTCCATGTTTAACCAAACATGATCCCCTTTTTCACTCCATTGTCTCCCTCTATCGCCTTTTCTCTTCACAAATGCCTTGTGTGAGATTCAGTGAACCTAGTCATTGTTGACCACTATCCTTCTCACCCAATTTGGCATACACTCCCTCTCATTGTCATCCCACCATTAAATCCTTCCCAACCTTTTCCTTTTACATTTTTTCTCTCTTTTTGGTTAACCTTTATTCTCCTTTTTTTTCTCTTCTCTTCCACTGTAACTAGCCTTGCACCACCACCCCTCATCATCGAGTCACTGCCTTCTTCCCTCTCCTTTTCTCTTCAATCACTGCCCCAAGCGCCACCTCCTCCACCGTGACAACCACCACGAATTTCTCCTTTTTTATTCTTATTCTTCTATTCTTTTCTCTTTTCCCATCATTTAAATGAAGTGATCAAACCCACCTCTTCTGTCTCCCCTCCACCAGAACTGCGCCTCTGTCGCAGGACCATAGTTGTCGCAACCGTAGCACTACCGCTGATGGTGGAGATCTTTTCTTGTTTTCTTATTCATTTCAAATGCTCATTTTTTTTATTTTATTAAATTTAAATCCTAATTCGGCTCTACCTTTCCTTGGATTTATTTTTGAATAAATCCATTTCTTAGATCGTTTCTTCTCCTTTGATTCGTGATCAAATCAGTTCGTTGATCCTCCGTTCCATTTGTGTTAGAGTAAGTATTAAGAGAGTGTAGAAATAGTTTCTCCTTTCTATTATTCTCCCTTGGCCGTTTGCTTTAGGGGGGACCTTAGTGATTTATTTTCTCAATGATTAATATTTCATATATCTTATATGTAGATGGGTGGACCGACATCAATCTGAGAGACAGTTAACCATTAGGATTAAATTGCTAATTTGAGAGATCTTTTAAGGGTAAGTGTTAATAATAATCAATAATCAATTTATTGTATTAACTCTTAAGACGAGTCCTGACTCAAGATCATCATTTGTTGCTCTATTAATTAATCAATTGTAGATCCATGTGTAGGAGTTTTGAGAGATTTATTGCACATCGGATCGACGATCAGGTGTGGGTTTTAACACTAAATAAGTTAAGACTATTATTATATTGATAAAAATGTTGCTATTAAAATAATATTTTTATGGGGATACTATATGTATGCATAAAGTGTGATAAGTCATCTTTATGGATTTTTATGAAGTAAGTGTTTTTCTTAAATCGTATACTTATGAAAAGCGTGTTGTGTGATATTGATGTTTTCTAATAATATGAAAAATATGTACTTCTCATTCTCATGTTATGTGATTATATGGCATATGCGATATTCGTATGAAAATAAGATGTGAAAGTTTGGTACTTTGAATACGTATGCGATTTGTATGCTAAACATGCCTAAATGATTTCAAGTGTTTTGACCATGCCACATGCATAGGGTGGGATATGTGAAAGGTGGAAGTACATGACAGTTTATCTGCATTAATGTGATACTGTTCACGATTCTGATTATATGGCAGTTTATTTGCATTAATGTGACGCTGTTCACGATTCTAATTATATGGTAGTTTATCTGTGACCTTGGTGACTTGTCTATGATTTTGTTTATATGGCAGTTTATCTGCGTTATTGTGACACTGTTCATAATTTGGTGGGTTGGTTGGATGAGTTCTGGGTAAACTCGATTATGGTGTGTAGCGGAGATGGGTTAGACTGTTTTCCTAAAATTTGCATTATTTTACGAATTATTCGTTGACATGATCATGCATGATATGCTTATGAAATATTGAGATATGTGATTTTATGACTGTGTATGTATATGTTTTATGTTGTGAACGAGTTTGTGTTAATCTCACATTGGGCTTAAAAAGCTCACCTCATTAGTGTTTCAACATTTTAGGTAACACTCAAACATAGGACTTGGATCAGCACTTGGTGGAGCCTCTCAGAAAATTTTAAATCTTGGATATTTATTGGATTTTTAACTATTTGGATTTTGGGTTGTGTTTTTGAGGACTTTTGGAATTTGGACTTTACCTTTATTTTGGTTGTAATTTATATTTTTATGACTTTAAAACTATCATGCATGCATGCAAAATTATGGGATTTTAAGTATTTTAAATAATGTCATTTTTCTAAATTAATTATGTTTTTCTTAAGTTTAAAATAAAATAATAATTCGTGAATTTCCTAAATAGATATATGAAAATCCGCTATGGGCTTCTTTATAAAAAAATCATTTTTATAATTATAATATAAGAGCATTCATATTTAGATATTTTCAAACAACATTACAATTAAATGACACTTTTCTTTTAAAAATAAATATATGTTACTAAATATTTTTCGAAGAGATAAAATTAGTCTGTAACAGCCCGACTTAGGGGCTAGTCGAAATAGTGGTGCGAGACCACAAATCCAAAGTAAAAATATGTGTTTAAATGATTTTACAAGGCTTATGAGGTATTTTCATGATTGTGTGAAAATCTCATGAAGAAATTTTATTAATTAGTGAATAAATTGTCCATTAGGACTAAATTGCAAAGAATAGAAAATGTGAGATTCTAGAAGGTTCAAGTATGAAATAGAATTATAAAAATTCCTAGAGGTCCTTAATTAGAAATTAGACCATTTTATTTGATGATGGACAAAAATGGACATGGGAAGGAAAAATCTCAAGAAAGGGTCATTAAGGGCATTTTAGTCATTTAGTAAATAAAAGAATTAAAAGGGAAAACAAGGCCAAAAACATGTCCATCTTCCTCCCTTGGCCGAAATTTGCAAGGAACACCATAGCTAGGGTTTGTTCAACTTTCAAGCTTGATAGTAAGTGCATCCTAGCCCCGTTTTTAATGTTTTTCGTATTTTTGAAACCCTCGTAGCTCGGTTTAGCTATTTCTAGCTATATTTTGAGCTAGGGTTTATGTTCAAAAATTTACCCATGTATGACCTGCATGTATTTTTATGTTTTATGTAATATTATGAAAGTTTGATGTAGGATAAACATCTTTTTCTAAGTGATTTTCATGAAAAATGCATGTAAGGACCAAATTGTAAAAGTTATGAAAATGGTCATACATGAGTGAAATAATAGGAATTGAAAGATGCTATAGTTGAGAATATGATTTGGCTAGGCTTGAAGTATAAGAAAGTTGAATGAAAATCATTTTACGAGCCTAGGGGCAAAAGTGTAATTATGTAAAAGTTTAAGGGTAAATCATAATTTTTCCAAAATATGAATTATGAGTCGATTTAGTCAATGCATGTGTTTAACAAGAGAAATTTATTATTTTAGATCAAGGAACATGAAGCCTGGATCGAAACCGAGGTAAGAACAAAATCGAGGACTAAATCGAGCTTTGAGGCACATTTTGAGAATCGAGGTAAGTTTGTATGAAATTAGAGTTTCGTAACTTACAATGTTGAAATTACCTAATAATATGACAAATGCATGTTATGCTTATAAAAATTGAGCGATGAAGTCTCGGTAAGAGAATGGTGAGAATAAGTTAAGTTTAAGTCCCGGAATAATTTCGAAGGTAAGGATGATATTATGTATTCATATGAGATAAGAAAGGTCCCGTATAAGACCATGTCAGGGACATGGCTTCGGCACCAAAGAATGATCTCGTGTAAGACCATATCTGGGATATGGCATCGACATCTATGTACAATATTGTATAAGACCATGTCTGGGACATGGCATCGACATTGAGTTATGAGATCCCGTATAAGACCATATCTGGGATATGGCATCGGCAATCAAGGAATGATCCCATGTAAGACCATATTAGGGATATGGCGTTGGCATCAAAACTTACGCATGATAAGTTTTAATAATTCATGATGATCCGATTTATTTATAAGCAAAAGAGTTAAGTATGTGAGTTGGCTTAGATCCAAATCTGTTTATGGATGGCCTTGAGTAATGTTCATGATATGAATGATAAAGATGTGAGTTTATGGTTATGTTAGCATATGTGCTAAACCATGTGATACAGTGATACAGGTAACACGAGTAAGTAAAAGTTACTAGATTATATTGACATGAGATGGGTAAGAATAAGTAAGAATAAGTGTGATTAAGTACGAGTAAGTACTTTTATTCATTTGAGACTATGTTGCCATTGTTTCATGATATGAATGATTATAGTTTGAGTAAATATGTTATCCTAGAGTTTCATGCAAACTTACTAAGCTATATGCTTACCCCTCTCTTTTCCCTTTTCTTTGTAGTTTCGCCAAGTTAGCTCGGGGATCACGGAACGTCGGAGCTCGGAAACACAATATCAACCGCTCTTTTGGTATAGTAAAGTTAATTCAATTTGAGTATGGCATGTATAGGGATTTGACCATTTTGTGTCATGTCATGTTTAAAGGCCAAAATGGGTTGGTTATCAATGTTTTGCACTCATTTTGTAAAAGGGTCATGATGAATTGGCCAAAATTGTCAAGTTCATGTTTTAAATTTAATGAGCATAATGAAATGAATGTTCATGCAAGTTGTCGAGTATGATTGTGGTTGGAATGTTGGATAATTTAAGGATGAATCATATATTAATGTTGCTATGATATGCACTATTTGTGAATACATGAGTGAGTTTACGTTTCAGGGTGGAAAAAGGCTTGGAAAATAGCCTATAGATGTCCACACGGGTAGACACACGGGCGTGTATCAAGGCCGTGTGTGACACACGGCCAGCCCTATGGGCATGTTGGTAGGTCGTGTGTCCCCTGCACTAATTTACGAGAATTTAATTCGTCACACGGGCCATCACACGGGCGTATGCCTTGGCCGTGTGTTAGTAAGGGTTTGGTGACGTAATAGTCAGAGAGCTCCACGGGCAGGAGACACGGCCGTGTCTAGGCCGTGTGAAGGACACGAGTTATAGACACGGGCGTGTGCTCAACCGTGTGAAATAAGTCAGTGTCGACCACGGGTTTCGAGCACGAGCATGTCTCAAGGGCACACAGGCGTGTCCCTTGGACCACACGGGAGTGAGGCCCCTGTTTAGACAAAAAATTTCAAAGAAAGCAAAAGTTCCCAGTTGAACTACGAAATCTTCCAGGAAAATGTTTAAGGCCTCGTAAGCCCATAATACGAATGTTATGATCAAGAAAGAAAGGTTTTAAGTCGAAACAAAATTTTATTACCTGTAATTACATGTTCAAGCAAGGTCAAGCATGGTAATGCCTCGTATCCGGTTTCGGTGTCGGACACGGGTAATGGGTGTTACATAGTCAATCTTAGAAATTTTTATTATTTCAAACTCAAACCTCTATTTTTCAAAATAAAGTCAAATAATTTCGCACGTCGTTAATGTAATTTTTGATATTCGGTCATAACGTCTAGACTGAGTCTAGGGTGTTACATTTAGTGGTATCAGAGCTTGATTCAAAAGTCGAACTATGTATTTTTAGTTCTGCTTGCATATTTTAAAGGAATTTTTGAAAATTTTTTCTATTGAATTTAAATATTTAAAACTCTAAAAATCTGAGACTCCCGAAGCTGATCCAAGATAGGTACTCTTTACTTTAGATTATGATATTTTAGATAGTATACTCTTAATTATTAAAAACTATGCTTGATAATAACCAAGTGATAACATAGAATATACTTCTATAAATTATTAGATAATCCATAAGACTTAAGCATTATGAATAGTTAAGGAGTTAGAACTTGTGGTGCACGTCGTCGTGCGACTCAAGAAGAGTCATCCACTGTTTGAGTGCCTACACTAGACCTCGATGTCGATGAGAACAAGCCCGTTATGGACAATGTGAGTGATGCACCTGAGGAATTTTTTAATGAGGAGGCAAATCCTGAGCCTATTGATGGTGCGATATCTCAAGCACTGTTGAGGGTTTTACAGCGAGTTCCTGGAGGCCATAAGTCTATTATAGAGAGGCTTTGATCGAGTGGAGTCGAAGTGTTTAGGGGAGTTTTTGGGATGACCCCTATGATAGTTGAGTACTGGATGGCATCTACCGAGAGGATCTTGGATGATCTGGATTGTACCCCAGAACATAAACTTAAGAGTACAATGTCTCTTTTGAGGGATGAGGCGTATTGTTGGTGGCAATCTATTATGGAGGTTACACAACCAGAAATGATAACTTGGGAATACTTCCAAACTACCTTCCGTAAGAAATATGTGGGCTCGAGATATGTTGAAGCCCGAAGACTTGAGTTTATTGAATTGAAGCAAAGGGACTGAACTGTATCCGAGTATGAGGCTGAGATTTTTAGGATGAGTCGGTATGCATAAGGGATGGTAGCTTCATAACAGGACAAGTGTGTTAGATTTGAAAATGGGTTGTGATATGATCTCAAGGTTCAAGTTTCCATGCTGCAAGAGAGAATCTTCGAGACCTTAGTAGATAAGGTGAAGATCTTTTGTAAAAGCCGTTTTCAGTAAAATCGAAATAGTAATTTTGGGACCACAAATTTGACGAGTAAATATTTATCTTACTATGATTTTAATTTTTACGGGACTATATTAGGGTCGTGTTAAAATTTCGTTAAGAAATTTTGACGTTTGCAAGATTAATTATGTGAAAAAGACTAAATCGTAAAAGGTGCAAATGTAGAGTTCTATTAGTTAAAGGTATTAAATATCTATGAAAATTTAATGTGAAAGGACTTAGATGGTAATTAGACCATTAATGAAGTTAGTGGATGTATATGGCTATGTATTAATGAAATTGGTGTTAAATGAAGGTTAAGTTTGTAAATTAATAAATTAGTTTAAGTTAAAATAAAACAAACAAAAGTATCATCTTCCTAAGTTGTTCATCCACCAAAAATTTGAAGGTATAAAGGCCATAGCTAGGGCTTCATGGTTCGGTCACTTTGCTAGCTTGCATGTAAGTGAAATTTGTTCCGTTTTTAATGATTTTTATGTTTTTGGGATCATTGTAGCTTAATCTATCTAGCCCAGGGACTAATTTGCAAAAATGTTAAAGATTTAGGGTTTTTCCATGAACATGTTTGCATGATTCTTGAAGTTTAATGAAAGATTATGAGTCCTTGTTGATAAATAAACAAGTTTTGTAAAGGGATTTTTGATGAAATTGTCAATTAGGGACTTATTTGTAGAAGTAATAAAATACCATGATAAATTTGTTAAATGTTGATTTGTATGAGGTTGTATAGGTACCTAGTAAATTCGGCTAGGTTGAAATATGGATGAAATTGCATAAATTTCAATTTACGAGCTTAAAGACTAATTTGTAAAGAAGTAAAATATTAGGGGCAAAAATGTAATTTTGCAAAAGTATAAATTTTGGACTAAATTGATTAGTATGCTTATTAAATGGACTGAATTTGCTTACTTAGATCAAGATAAATCCCGTACGGATCTAGATCGAGGAAAAGCTAAAGCCTCAGATTATTTGATTTTGTTTCGACGTCTTTGTTATCGAGGTAAGTGCGTATGATTATATATCGTTTTAATGCTATATATTGATTTATATGTTAATATTTTGATTGCTATAACTGAATGATGTAAATCCAACGATGTCACAATGATTATCGATCCTCGTTTGAACCTTAAGAATTCGTAGGATACAAATGACATGTCATTAGGGTTTTCATGTTTCGAGTGCTGGTCTTGAATGTCCTATCGATGGATGAGGTCTTGCATTTGTTGCAGATACTCCATAGCTTGTGTGAGCAGCACCGTGTAGCTTACATTCCGACCCACAGCTCGTGTGAGCAGACCCACTTCACAGCTCGTGAGCAATGATGTAAAGGAAAGGAAAGGTTACGATTATATGTTTAGCACACTTCGTGTGAGCTATCCCGCGTATCCAATGATATTCTAAACGATTCACCGGGCATGAAAAGCAAAGGAATGGTATGTGTTCAAAAGAAACTATGTCATGTATTTATGAAAAGGGTTGAATTGGTAAGTGATGCGACCACGGCCCAAGACCAACTCAAAGCTGCCGTGGAACCTATGGAGCTACCAAAGTAACAGCCCGTTTTTGAGTTAAATCAGAATAGTGATTTCGGGATCACAAATTCGAGGTCAAACTATTTATTTTATTATTTTATTAAAGTTTACAGCATGATAGAATTATTGTGTGAAAGTTTCGTAAAGAAATTTTACTGTTTGAATGGTTAATTCGAGAAAAAGGACTAAATCGCGTAAAATGTAAAATGCATGTTCTATTAGTTAAAGGAGTCAAATAAATTTTGCTTTTAATTATGGTGGCCTTAAATGGTAATTAAGCCATTTGAAAGGTAAGTGGACATTAATGGACATGTATAAATGAATTTTAATGTTATATACTTAAGGTTAATATAGTAAATTATGTATTAAGTTAATAATAATAAAACAAACAAAGAAATTTTAATGCTTTCATCTTCATCTCTTGCCGAAATTGAAGAGAAGAGAAAGCCATTCTAGGGTTTTAACATTCGGCACTTACATGGTTAAATTGGTAAGTGATTTTGACTCAGATTTTAATGATTTCTATGTTTTTGTAATCGTTGCTTCGTATTTTAGCTAGCCCGTACACTAGATTTCGAAATTGTTAAAGATTTATCATGTTGCCATTGTTGAATTCTTGAGTAATTTGATGAATTATGATAGATTTGGAAGGTTTAATGTTAGATTAATAGTTTTTGTAAAGTGATTTTTGACAAAAAATGTCAAAAAGGGATTAAATTGAGAAAATGTAAAATTATGTGGGTAAAAGTGTGAATAAATTGAAAATATGGGCTGCTAGTAACATATAGAAAATTCGGCTAAACATGGGTTGGTGATTAATTGCATGAATTTGCAATTTTGTGTAATAGGGACTAAATTGTAAAAGTGTGAAACATTAGTGGTAAATATGTAAATTTGCCAAAATATGAATTAAAGGCTAAATTGAATAGACCGAATACTGAATGTATTAATTTTAACAATATATAGATCAAGATAAGCCGAGATTGGGGTTAGATTGGGGAAAAGGAAAGGTTGACGATTAACCGATATTTCTATACGAGCAACTCGAGGTAAGTTCGTATAATTAGAATCAAACTTTTAAATACTTGTAATCATTTGAAATGAATGTATATAATTGAGTAATTGATCTACTTGAAATACGAATGTAACACCCCTAACCCGTATCCGTCGTCGGACTAAGGTTAAGAGGCATTACCAGACATATTGGATCATATCACAAAGATTTCACTAACATCAAATATTCACAAACATTCCATAGCGAAACATACACATAGAGTCCCTTTAGAAGATCTACGAGACCTTAAACATGCAATGGGAAGGGGTCAGGACTAAACCGAGCACATACAAATTTTTTCGAAACTTAAAATTTTTTTCAAAGTTACAGAGGTCACACGCCCGTGTGGGCAGGCCGTGTGCCTCACACGGCTTAGACACGCTCGTGTGTCCAGACCGTGGTAAAATAGGGCATACAAACTGACTTGTCCACACGGCCACAAGACACGCCCGTGTGTCAGGCCGTGTGAAAATTAGGGAGGCTACTGACTTGCTCACACGGTTAGTCACACGCCCGTGTGTCCAGCCCGTGTGGCTTCCTGACTTGCTTCGAATTGCAACCGTGAGGGACACGGTTGAGACACACGCCCGTGTGCTCAACCGTGTGGGCAGATATAGGCCATTTGCAAGGCCAATTTGCCACCCAAAAGTTGGTCATACCTACAAGCATCAAACAAGCATCAATTCATGTCCTAAAGGCAGCCAAAAAACATACCAAATCATTCACAATTTGACCCGTAATAACATCATTCATTTCCATATACAAATCCAACTCAAACATACCAATTCAAAGTACCAACTTCACATCAAAAGCATGTGATTCATACATCATATTAATCCATTTCAATTCATAGCATTTCTCATCATAACAATTTCCCAAATCAACCATGAAACTTACCAAAATTTTGCATCAAATAGCATGCACTAAATTCACTCCATAATCACATTCATTATTAAGCCATATCACATGGCTATATTTACACATTTCAAAACATAATCAAAGTTATCTAGCCTATACATGCCATACTTTAATATGTACATTTTCAAAAGATACCAAAATATAGTTCGATAGTGTGGTGATGATCATCGACGATCCCCGAGCTCCTAGTAGCTTCGATAATCTATAAAACAATACAAACACACACAAAGTAAGCTTTCAAAAGCTTAGTAAGCCATATACAAATAAACTTATCACATAAACAATTACAAACTATTTCATTCATATGAACTATGGCATAACACAATAGCAAATTCATATTTCTCATCTAGCTCAATTGTTCATAACCACTTGCTTATAATCATATCACATTTTCATGTAGCTCACATATCAAATGATCATATTCATACTTATCTTCCATTGCCAAATTTCATATACATTTTGTACATACCTGAAATGGATACATATTCACATATTCACTCATATCTCGGAATGCCCGTTGAACCGTTCGAAATCAATATGGATACTCGGATAGCTCGTAAAGCTTGTACAATGCCAACGTCCCACATGTGGTCTTACATGTAATTAAATATCGGTGCCTCTGTCCCAGACAGGGTCTTACACAAAATCATATACGATGCCGATGTCCCAGACATGGTCTTACACGTAAATCTCAAATCGATGCCAACGTCCTAGACGTGGTCTTACAGGATAACTCATATCGGAATCCTATGTCATGACATATGTATCCTAACTATTCCTATGGTTCGTACGAGACTTTTCGGACGTCATCACATTATCGAAATTTTCTCGGATATTACATATTCAGCTCCAATAACCATTCATCACATTTCATTAACATATAAACCATAATAATTCAATTCAAACACATTTATTTGTATATAGACTTACCTCGTACGGAAAAGAACAGAAACGAATAGCTATTCAACTACTTTCGATTTCCCCCGATCTAATTCCGTTTTCTTTGGTTCTTGATCTATACACATTCAAATTTTACTCTTTTATTCACCAAATCATCCAATTCAATCCATTTACACATATTTAGGGCCTTTTACAAATTAGCCCCCATATTTTCACATTTTAACACTTTAGTCCTCATTTCACAAAATCACAAAATACACATAATTTCCTTATACAAAGGCTTAGCCGAATATTCCCTTAGCTCATATAAGCCCACATATTTCATTTATTTCACATTTTAGCCCCTTAATTTCTTATTTTCACATTTTAGCCCATAATAATCAAATTCATAAAAAATCCAATACAAAATACATTTATCTATCATCCAACACTTATTTTCTTTCATCAAACCTCATAAAGCTCACATTATCAACAATGGCATAACTCAAAATCATAATCAATTTCATGAATTAGGGCACGGGCTTAAGAGAACACGAAGCAACGACCACAAATACATAAAAATTATCAAAAACGGATCAAAAACACGTACCCGATTGATGCTTAGACAATGGCCGAATGTTTGAGAGCTCAAACCCTTATTTCTTTCTTCAATTTCGGCAAAGATGATGAACATAAACATTTAATGCATGTTTTGTTTTATTAAAACAACATTAATTCACATTTTACTATTTTAACCTTATTGTTTTCATTAAAAATTCCACTAACTATTGTCCATACTTGTCCATTCATTAAACCAATGGTCCATTCACAACAATAGGACCTCACATTAATAAGCCATGTCAATTCGGCATATAACTAATTAGAAGGCCACTTTTGCATTTTCTACAATTTAGTCCTTTTTGCAAATTAAGCACACAAACGATAATATTAACTCACGAAAATTTCACACATACTTAATCACATACTATAAACACAAAAAATAATATTAAAACATTTTTCTGACTCGGATTTGTAGGTCCGAAACCACTGTTCCAACTGGAGTCTAAACTGGGCTGCTACAACTCTCCCCCTTAGGGATTTTCGTCCCCGAAAATCTTACCATTGAACAGATTCAAATATTGCTCTCTCATAGCATCTTCGGGTTCCCACGTAGCTTCTTCAACCCCGTGTCATGCCATAATATTTTTACTAACGGAATTTTCTTATTTCTCAATTCTTTAACCTCACGAATTAAGATACGGATCGGTTCTTCTTCATAAATCATATTAGACTGAATCTCTATCTCAGACGGAGAAATCACATACGAGGGATCAGATCTGTATCGTCGAAGCATAGATACATGAAACACATTATGGATCTTTTCTAACTCAGATGGTAGCAATAGTTTATAAGCAACTGACCCAATACGCTCGATAATCTCATACGTCCCGATGAATCTCGGATTCAATTTGCCTTTTCTGCCGAATCAGAGTATTTTCTTCCACGGAGACACTTTCAAAAATACTTTATCACCGATCTCAAATTCAATATCTTTTCATTTCAAATCTGCATATTATTTCTATCGATCAGATGCTGCTTTCAGACTATTTCGAATCATTTTCACTTTTTGCTCAGTATCTTTAATCAAATCAACCCTGTGAATTTTATTTTCAGTAAGTTCAGAATAGTACAGAGGTGTTCGGCATTTCCTACCATACAAGGCTTCGTACGGTGCCATTTTAGTGCTCGATTGAAAACTATTATTATATGCGAATTCAATCAATAGAAAATACTGTTCCCACGTACCTTCAAACTCAAGAATGCAACATCTTAACATATCCTCGAGTATCTGAATAATCCGCTCGGATTGACCATCCGTCTACGGATGAAAAGCAGTACTGAATGTAATTTTGTACCTAAAGCCTCTTGCAGTTTCTTCCAAAACCGTGAAGTAAACCTCGGATATCTGTCAGACACAATAGATAGTGGCACCGTGTGCAATCTCACAATATTAGAAATGCATAACTCAGCTAACTTATCAAGCGAATAATCCGTTCTCACTGCAATAAAATGAGCTGATTTTGTCAATCTATCAACTATAACCTAGATTGCATCTTTCTTCCTCGGAGTTAAAGGCAAACCTAAAACAAAATCCATTGTCACTCTATCCCATTTCCACTCGGGAATCATAATCAGTTGTAAAAAATTGGATGGCACCTGATGTTCAGCTTTAACTTGCTGACAGATCAAACATTTCAAAACAAAATCAGAGATATCTCTTTTCATTCCAGGCCACCAGAAAAGTTGTTTCAAATCATTATACATCTTTGTACTTCCCAGATGAACCGATAAGCGACTGCTATGAACTTCTTTCAAAATCAACTGAATTAACTCTGGATTTCTCGGAACATAAATCCGATCTCGAGTTGAAATTCTAAATCAGAGTTCAAATATCACTGAGCTCATTTCGCTAGCATTTCATTGTCAACTTATTGAGCATCACAAATTTGCTGTAAGAACAATGGTCTTGCTTTCAATTCGGCTAAAACCGAACCATCATCAGACAGAACTAAATGAGCATTCATCGCAAGTAAGGAAAACAACGATTTCTGACTTAAAGCATCAGCAACAACATTTGCTTTTCTCGGATGATAATCAATCACAAGCTCGTAGTCTTTTAACAGTTTTAACCATCTTCTCTGCCGCAGATTCAAGTCTTTCTGAGTCATCAAATATTTCAGACTTTTATGATCTAAAAACACATGACATTTCTCACCGAAAAGATAGTGGTGCCAAATTTTTAGAGCAAACACGATCACAACTAACTCAAGGTCATGCGTCGGATAATTCTTTTCATGCGGTTTCAATTATCTCGAGGCATAAGCGATAACTTTGCCTTCCTACATCAAAACACATCCTAGACCATTCAACGAAGCATCACTATATATCACAAATTCTTTACCGGATTCTGGCTGTACTAGCACTGGAGCTTCAGTCAATAGGGCTTTCAACTGATCAAACCTTTTCTGACACTTTTTAGACCATTCGAATTTCACATCTTTTTGAAGCAATCTCGTCAATGAGTTGCAATCATCAAAAAGTCTTTTACGAACCGTCAGTAATAACCAGCCAGTCCTAGAAAACTACAGACTTCAGACACTTTTTTCAGAGGCTTCCACTCTAAAATAGCTGAAATCTTGCTCGGATCAACTCGTATACCGGATGCTGACACAATATGCCCCAAAAAGCCAACTTTGCGCAACCAAAACTCACATTTACTAAACTTTTCATACAATTGCTTGTCACGCAGAGTTTGTAGCACAATTCTCAAATGTTCGGCATGCTCAATTTCATCACGCGAATAAATCAAAATGTCGTCAATGAATACAACAACAAATCAATCTAAATATGGTCTAAAAATTATGTTCATCAAGTCCATAAAGACAGCAGGAGCATTTGTTAGTCCGAAAGGCATAACTAAAAATTCATAATGCCCGTACCTCATTCTGAAAGCAATTTTTAGAATGTCTGAATCTTTTACTCGCAACTGATAGTATCCCAATCTCAGATCTATCTTTGAAAACATAGTAGCTCCTTTCAGCTGATCGAACAAATCATCGATTCTGGGCAGAGGATATTATTTCTTAATAGTCACTTTGTTTAACTGACGGTAATCAATGCATATTCTCATCATGCCATCTTTCTTTTTCACAAACAGAACGGGAGCACCCCAAGGAGATAAGCTCGGTCGTGCGAAACCTCTGTCTGTCAATTTTTGCAACTGAGACTTCAATTCTTTAAATTCTGTCAGAGCCATTTTATACGGAGCTATTGAGATAGGGGTCGTCCCCAGCACTAACTCAATGCCAAACTCAACTTCTTGTATCGGAGGTAATCCTAGTAATGCTTCAGGAAACATGTCAGGAAACTCACAAATAATTGTACAGATTCAACTTTCTTTTCTGTCACTTTCGTATCAATCACATATGCAAGATAAGCTTCACATCCCTTTTCACATAATTCAGAGCTTTCGTCGAAGATATTACGGCTGGTAACCCATTTAAATCACTGGACTCAATCCATATTATTTCATCATTCTGACATCTCAAATCAATAGTCTTCCGTTTGCAATTCACAACAGCATCATGCAATGTTAGCCAATCCATACCCAGAATTATATCAAACTCATCAAAGGGTAATAACATTAGATCAGCCGAGAAATAGATATCTCAAAACATCAATGGACAATTCTTGCACACTTTGTCAACCAGAACACACTTGCCTAAGGGGTTCGATACTCTAATTACAAATTCAGTAGACTCTATAGGTAAAGTCTTATTGGATACTAAGTTTATGCATATATATGAATGAGTAGACCCTAGATCTATCAATGTGATCATAGAAGTATCATAAAGAATAAAAGTACCGGTAATGACGACTGGAGACGAAGCTTCTTTGCGAGCGCGAATAACATAAGCTTTGGCAGGTGCTCTCGCCTCAGATCTCGCAGCTGTATCTTTCGTAGCTCTCTGGTTACCACTCACATTTCCCATTTTTTTGGGAGGTCTACCCCTAGCTGAAGCGTTATTCGACTTCGGATTCTGTATAATCTCTTGCTCAACAAACTTGGGATAGTCTCGGATAAAATGATCTAAAGATCCACATTTGAAACAAGCTCGATCATTTAATCGAAAATAGCCCAGATGTCTTTTATCATAATGTCTACACTCGGGTCGATCAGATCTGACATTTCCAACACTTGCAATCGAAGTAGCTGGAGCTTGAAAGCTCGAATGTGATCTTGCACGATCTCTACTCGAATGTCCCATATTAGCCTTTGAACGGCTATAATCATCTCAGAATTTCTTTGATGCCGACTGATATGACTTACTCGTTGTTCGTGTAACAGTCCAGTTTAGACCCTAGTCAGAATAGTGGTTTTGGGACCACAGATCCGAGTTAAAAAAATATTTTAATATTATTTTCTGTGTCTGCAGTATATGATTTAGCATGTGTGAAAGTTTTATAAATAAATTTGTCTGTTTGTGTGCTTAATTTGATAAAAAGGATTAAATCACATAAAAAGTAAAAGTGGCTAATTAATATGTAAGTGCTAATTTGCTAATGGCTTTTTAATATTAGGTCCTTAAAGGGCAAATATCCCATTTTAGCTATAGTGGACGACATATGGTCTAAAATGACCTTAATTTATATGTTATAATTATTAAATATAAAAGGTTAATAAGTAAATTAATAATAAGTTAATATATGTTAAAACATAACAAATTAAATGGCCATTTTTATCATCTTCTTTGGCCGAAAGTTGAAGAAAAAGAAAGCAAGAAAGCTTGTTAGGGTTCGACTAGCTTTTAGCTTGATTGAGGTATGTTTTGATTCGGTTTTTGATAATTTCTATGTTTTCGCAATCGTTGCTTCGTATACTTCAAAACCCATGCTTCAATTTTGTGAATGGATGATGTTTTTGAAATGAGTCATTGATGAACACATGAGTTTTATGATGTTTGATAGTGAATTATGAAAGATATGTGTTTGATTAACAAGTTTTGTCTTTGGAATTTTGATGAATTTGAGTAATTTGTACTTAATTGAGAAAATAATATTTTGAGGGACTAAATTGTGAAATAAATGAAATGCATGGACTTGTATGGACTACATGAGAATTTGGCTAAGCATGGGTATCATGGGATTTTGTATATTTTTGTGATTTTGTGAAATAAGGACTAAATTGTCAAAATGTGAAAAAGTGAGGGCTAATTTGTAAATTGCCCTAAATATGTGTCTTTGGATTGAATTGAATGAATTGATGAATAAATGGATTAAATTTGAATATGTATAGATCAAGAACCGAAGAAAACAGACTTAGATCGAGGGAAGTCAAAAGTAATTGAATAGCCGAGTTCGTTTCCGTATATCCGAATCTGAGGTAAGTCGATATACAAATAAATGTATTTGAATTGAACTATTTGTGTTCATATGAAATTTAAATTGCTATGAATATCCATTGAGATGGAATGTATGTGAAAACCGAGTTTACGAATAAGTCGACAAGTTGTTAAAGTTCGAGAAGTCCCGTATGAACCTAGGAATAGATAAGATTGCATATGTCATGACATAGGTGTCCGATACGTGATATCATGTAAGACCACGTCTGGGACGTTGGCATTGATTCGAGATTTTGTGTAAGACCACGTCTATGACGTTGGCATCGATATGAGATTTACGTGTAAGACCATGTCTGGGACATTGGCATTGTATTGATTCATGTAAGATCCTATCTGGGACAGTGGCAACGATATCTGGTTACATGTAAGATCACGTCTGGGACGTTGGCATTGTACGACTATTTTAAGCACTCTGAGTATCCTATTTGATTTCAAACGGTTCAACGGGCAAGTTCGAGAAATGAACGACTATGTGAGTTGTATATCCGTTTCAGGTACGTTTGAAAAGTACACTATATGTGTATGAAAGGTAAGTGTCTATATGAACTTACTAAGGTGAATATGTGTATAGAAATGATGAGATAATATGTGAATATATGCTTAAATGAGCTATGTGTATATGTGATATTTGAGTTGAAGATTGTGGCAAGTTATGGCTAAGTAAATGAGCCAAAGAATATGTGATGAATTTACATTGAGAAACATTAATGTCAATGTATCAATATGGTTATGTGCATTTTATGCTAAGTTTATTTGTATATGGCTTACTAAGCTTTTGAAAGCTTACTTTGTGTGTGTTTGTTCTGTTTTATAGACTGTTAAAGCTACGAGGGGCTCGGAGACTGTCGAGGATCATCACCACACTATTAAACTAAACTTTGGTACTTTTGAATGTGTAAATAGCTAAATATGGCATGTATAGGCTAGTTGTTTTGGAGTATGTTTGAGACATGTATATATGTAGCCATGTGATGTGGCTAGATAAGTGATTGTGTTTTGTATGTGATGCTATGCTATAAGAGTTTGGTTTTAGTATAACCTTATGCCTATGAAATGGTCAAGGATATGGTAAGCACATGGATGCAATATGAGTATGTATGTTTAATCAATGAAATGGTTATATGAAAGGTAAAATATGGATGTATCATGCTTGGCTATACATGTGTTTTAGATGTGTAATTTGGTATACAAGTTAGTATGATTGTAGATGAGATTTAATGAGATGATAATTATTGATCTTATGACATGATTTTGGTTGCCAATTACGTATGGGATATAACTTGTTTGAGCTTGTAGGGAAAACCCAAGTGTGGGTGGCATTTTGGCCTTGAAAATGGCCTATAATTGCCCACACGGTTGAGCACACGGGCGTGTGGCTCGACCGTGTCCCTCGTAGTTGTAATTCAAAATAAGTTAGTAGTGACCACGGGCTAGACACACGGGCGTGTGACTGGCCGTGTGGTGCAAGTCAGTATGTATGCCCTATTTTGACACGACTTAGACACGGGCGTGTCTGAGGCCGTGAGAGGCACATGGCCTGCCCACACGGGCGTGTGACCTCTATAACTTAGAAAAAATTTTAAATTTATGAGAATTTCTGTATGTGTTCGATTTAGTCCCGGCCCTATTCTAAAGCATGCTCAAGGTCTCGTTGACCTATTTAAGGGACACTTTGATTGCATTGGATGAATTGTAATATGAAAATTCTATAAAAGTTTCTGATTGTCCGGTAATGCCTCTCAACCCTAATCCGGTGACAGATACGGGTTAGGGGTGTTACAGTTCATTTTTTGCACCTCTCTAGCTTCTGAATCAGCTTTCCTTTTCTCTTTCCCGAGTTCTTCAGCTTTACACCCTCGATCAACAAGCACAACGAATTCTTTTATTTCCAGAATTCCGACTAACAAACGGATATCTTCATTCAAGCCGTCTTCGAACCTTTTACACATTATTGCCTCAGTCGAGACACATTCTCGTGCATATTCGCTCAGTCTCACAAATTCTCGCTCGTATTCTGTAACAGACATATGGCCCAATTTTAATTCAAGAAACTCTTTGTGTTTCTGATCAATAAATCTCTCATTGATGTATTTCTTTCGGAATTCAGTCTGGAAGAAATCCCAGGTAATTCGTTCTCTCGGAACAACAGAAGTCAGAATTTTCCACCATTGGTAAGCTCTATCTCTCAACAAAGAAACGACACATTTAACGCATTTATCAGGGGTACATGACAACTCATCAAATACCCGAATCGTATTCTCAAGCCAGAACTCGGCTCTCTCAGCATCATCATCAGTAGTAGCACAGAATTCTTCTGGCCCATATTTTCTAATCTTATCAATCGAAGGTTTATTCAGACGAATCGGATCTATAACATGGGGAGCTACGGGAACTTGTGGGGGTGGAGATTGAGGAATAGCCGGATTTTCTCTAACATACTGAGTGAACCACTCATTCATCATTTGGAAGAAGGCTTGTTTAGCCTCTCTTTCCTAACCGCTAGTAACCGGTCTAGAATCAGACGACGCTGTCCCTTGAGTGGGAGCAGGCGCATTACTTTCAACATCATCAGCTACGACTCGTTCGGGATCCATTTACTATACGAAAAACACATTTTATCTGTCAGGATTCATCACACTATCACAGTTTGTATATATGACATGTATAGCTAGACTCACATACGCTACGTTAGTCCTAGAATTGACTAAACCGTAGCTCTGATACCAAAAAATTGTAACACCCCTAACCTGTATCCGTCGTCGGACTAAGGTTAAGTGGCATTACCGGACATATCGGATCATATCACAAAGATTTCACTAACATCAAATATTTACAAACATTCCATAGCGCAACATACACATAGAGTCCCTTTAGAAGATCTACGATACCTTAAACATGCATTGGGAAGGGGTCGGGACTAAACCGAGCACATACAAATTTTTTCGAAACTTAAATAAATTTTCAAAGTTACAGAGGTCACATGCCCGTGTGGGCAAGCATTGTGCCTCACACGGCTTAGACACACCCGTGTGTCCAGACCGTGGCAAAACAGGGCATACATACTGACTTGTCCACACGCCTACAAGACACGCTCGTGTGTCAGGCCGTGTAAAAATTAGGGAGGCTACTGACTTGCTCACATGGTCAGTCACACGCCCGTGTGTCTAGCCCGTGTGGCTTCCTGACTTGCTTCGAATTGCAACCTTGAGAGACACGGTCGAGACACACACCCGTGTGCTCAACCGTATGGGCAAATATATGCCATTTGCAAGGCCAATTTGTCACCCAAAATTTGGTCATACCTACAAGCATCAAACAAGCATCAATTCATGTCCCAAAGACAGCCAAAAACATACCAGATCATGCACAATTTGACCCGTAATAACATCATTCATTTCCATATACAAATCCAACTCAAACATACAAATTTAAAGTACCAACTTCACATCAAAAGCATGTGATTCATACATCATATTAATGCCTTTCAATTTATAGCATTTCTCATCATAACAATTTCCCAAATCAACCATGAAACTTACCAAAATTTTGCATCACATAGGATGCACTAAATTCACTCCATAATCACATTCATTATCAAGCCATATCACATGGCTATATTTACACATTTCAAAACATAATCAAAGTTTTCTAGCCTATACATGCCATACTTTAATATGTACATTTTCAAAAGATACCAAAATATAGTTCGATAGAGTGGTGATGATCCTCGACGATCCCTGAGCTCCTAGTAGCTTCGATAATCTATAAAACAATGCAAACACATACAAAGTGTGTAACGCCCCAAAAATGTGGGGTTTGTAATTTTGCTGAATTTGCTTAAATTTCATGATGTGCTTGAACGACTAGTTATTTGAGTGTGTTTGGGGGGTTTTTAGGAAGCCTAGGTTTGAGTCTGAACCTTGGAAAAATTTTACTTTTTGCTCATAAGTGGAACTGGCAGTTAGCAGTAGGACTTTGTATAATTATGTGTGTTTTTGTGTCACAAAAAGGGCATGTGGCTTGATGGTGGTGGCGTCACTAAGATGGCAAGGGGAGTGGGGTTCGAATCCTATGAGTAGCAAATGGGGGATTTTATTTTATGTCTTGGGGGTGGAAGAGGTAGAGTTTGGATCAAACTCTGCAAAGGAGGTTGAAGAATTGGTCAACAATTTCGAATGGGAGGCTGGGAGCAGTTCAAGGAGGATTTGGTGGAATGTTGAAGGAGTTTGAATGTGAGGGGGAGTTTGGCCGAATTTGGAGAGCTTGAGTAGGGGGAATTTCGGCCAAGGTTTGTTAATTGGGTGCATTTTCGGCTTGTGAGAGTGTTGAAGTGCCGAATTTTCTCTGGCATTTTTCAAGGGTTGTTTTGCATTTTGGTACATTTTTTGACGTTTCGGGTCTTTTTCTTTTCATTTCACCTCTGCCGAATTCACATCTTCTCCCTTCCTTCTCGCTCTGTTGTTTCTCGTCTTCCTTCTTTCTTCTTCACATTTTGCTATTTGCCAAATTGGTAGGCCTCTCCTCTTTTACTTCCCTTTTCTTGTTTTCATCATTATTCCTCTGTTGTTGCCTACTTTCTGCCAAATCCCTTTCCTCCTTCGGTTCTTCTCTGGCCGAACACAACCTTTTCATTTTTCCTCTTATTATTCTTCTCCTCTCTTTACAAAGCTAGCTGAACATTAAACCTTGGTTCTTCTTGTGTAGGCCGAATCTATTAGGGCCTAGGTATCTTTCCTCTTCGTTCTAACCGTTTCTGAATCTCTTCGTTTGGTTGGTAAGTGGTGGCCATAGCTAGATTGGTTTTCCCCTTATTCGATTTTGTTTCTCTTAGGCCGAAGGGTTTTTTTCCCTTATTGCCGTGGAGATGGGTTTTGCTAACATTTTTTTTCTCGTCGAAGGTTGCTAGGGATTTGTTTTCCTTAGCCAAGGAGGGTAGGTCGAATACTCTGCCACTGCAAGAGATCTTTCGTTCGTGGTAAGTGGAGTTAGTTTGTTAGCGTTTCAATATTATGGATTACAAGTGTTGTGACTAATTATTGGGACGATTGTTATCATAGGTGTCTTGGAAGCGCTTCAAACTATAACCCATAACAGGTGTGTAATCGCACACTCAACACCGTACTGTTTAAACACTGGATAAGGGTGTTCTCATGCTCCTGCGCTACTGTGAATCGGCAAAAGCCGAAAAGCCAAACTTTTGGCACCTGTGGGCCCTCGAGCGTGCGAATGCTTGTAGGGATATATCGAGCCACAATTGTTGGCATTAGACCGTAGAGGCCGTCACGGACGTTTCGTGGGCTTAGGTCGTAAAATTTACCGAAATAGCCTTGATGGGTAAAATTACCGGAATACCCTCGATGGGTAAAATTATTGAAATACCCTCGATGAGTAAAATTACCGAAGTACCCTCGATGGGTAAAATTATCGAAGTACCCTCGATGGGTAAAATTATCGAAATACCCTCGATGGGTAAAATTATAGAAGTACCCTCGATGGGAAAAATTACCGAAATACCTTCGAAGGGTAAACTTACCGAAATACCCCCGAGGGGTAGGATTACAGAAATGACTCTAAGGGGTAAAATTACCATTTTACCCCTAACTGATAAAAAAGACCGTTATACCCCTAGTGGTAGTGTAAGTGATGTATGGGTGATATTTGTATAACTGATCATGATTGTGACATACTGCATACACGAATTATTGGTGACACAACATCCTGCATTTGGGTTGGGATTTGAAATTAGAGGAAGTACTGTACTAGTGGCTTTGCCACGTTTTACCGATCTAGTGGCTTCGCCACGTATTCTGATTTTAGTGGCTTGGCCCACGCTATCGCCATTAGCGCGACTTTGCTGCTGCGTTACTACTAGCAGCTATGCTGTGATATTGGTGTGTTGGCTGGGTGGGTCGACTTGGTCCCCACATGGTGTGTTGGTTGGTACGGGTGGTGTGTTGGTTGGATTGGGTTGGGTTGCATTACTGTTCTGTTCTGTGATCATTTGGGCTTAGGCCCACACTGCAATGTATAGGGCTAAAGCCCGCATCGAATCGACATTGGATAGTGCTCGTGCCTGCACTATTATTGCATGGTTGGGGGTTACACACTGAGCTCTCGTAACTCACCCTTTTCTTTAACTGTGCAGGTAATCCCCAGCCTTAGATGATTTAGAGCTTAAGGGACTCGGAGGTGGCCACACACTCGATATGTTTTAATCTTAGACTTAGTTATTTTATTTTTAATATTTTGGGTTAATAATTATGTAATAAGGCCAATTGGGGGTTTTGATTTTATTGGTGGTTCTCTTTATTTCAACCTGCTAGTCTAGGAAACACGGGTTTTAAAACAATAACCGTTTTCTCAAAATCACGTTTTCAAATCTTAAGGTTTGCAACTAGAAAAGGCTTCCGCGGGTTTATTTCAGATTAATGAGTTTATAATAATTGATACGACCTATAATTGGACAACAAGGTTTACAACACTAACATTTTCAAAATAATTGTTGAACGAGATATAAAATTTAGTAACGAACTTTTACCGACAAACTCGATTTTCAAACGACACTTCGATGTGACACGTCAGATCCGGTCGTAATGTATAGGACGGGTTTGGGGTGTTACAAAGTAAGCTTTCAAAAGCTTAGTAAGCCATATACAAATAAACTTATCACATAAACAATTACAAACTATTTCATTCATATGAACTATGGCATAACACAATAGCAAATTCATATTTCTCATCTAGCTCAATTTTTCATAACCAATTGCTTATAATCATATCACATTTTCATGTAGCTCACATATCAAATGATCATAATCATACTTATCTTCCATTGCCAAATTTCATATACATTTTGTACGTACCTGAAATGGATACATATTCACATATTCACTCATATCTCGGGATGCCCATTGAACCGTTCGGAATCAATATGGATACTCGGATAGCTCGTAAAGCTTGTACAATGCCAACGTTCTAGACGTGGTCTTACATGTAATTAAATATAGATGCCTGTGTCCCAGACAGGGTCTTACACGAAATCATATACGATGCCGATGTCCCAGACATGGTCTTACACGTAAATCTCAAATCGATGGCAACGTCCCAGACGTGGTCTTACACGATAACTCATATCGGAATCCTATGTCATGACATATGTATCCTAACTATTCCTATGGTTCGTACGGGACTTTTCGGACGTCATCACATTATCGAAATTTTCTCGGATTTCACATATTCAGCTCCAATAACCATTCATCGCATTTTATTAACATATAAACGATAATAATTCAATTCAAACACATTTATTTGTATATAGACTTACCTCGTACGGAAAAGAACGAAAACGAATAACTATTCAACTACTTTCGATTTCCCCCGATCTAATTCCGTTTTCTTTGGTTCTTGATCTATACACATTCAAATTTTACTCTTTTATTCACCAAATCATTCAATTCAATCCATTTACACATATTTAGGGCATTTTACAAATTAGCCCTCATATTTTCACATTTTAACACTTTAGTCCTCATTTCACAAAATCACAAAATACACATAATTTCCTTATACAAAGGCTTAGCCGAATATCCCCTTAGCTCATATAAGCCAACATATTTCATTTATTTCACATTTTAGCCCCTCAATTTCTCATTTTCACAATTTAGCCCATAATAATCAAATTCATCAAAAATCCCAATACAAAATACATTTATCTATCATCCAACACTTATTTTCTATCATCAAACCTCACAAAGATCACATTATCAACAATGGCATAACTCAAAATCATAATCAATTTCATGAATTAGGGCATGGGCTTAAGAGAACATGAAGCAACGATCACAAAAACATAAAAATTATCAAAAACGGATCAAAAACACATACCCGATTGATGCTTAGATAATGGCCGAATGTTTGAGAGCTCAAACCCTTATTTCTTTCTTTAATTTTGGCAAAGATGATGAACATAAACATTTAATGCATGTTTTGTTTTATTAAAACAACATTAATTCACATTTTACTATTTTAACCTTATTGTTTTCATTAAAAATTCCACTAACTACTGTCCATACTTGTCCATTCATTAAACCAATGGTCTATTCACAATAATAGGACCTCACATTACTAAGCCATGTCAATTCGACATATAACTAATTAGAAGGCTACTTTTGTATTTTCTACAATTTAGTCCTTTTTGCAAATTAAGCACACAAACAATAATATTAAATCACAGAAATTTCACACATACTTAATCACATACTATAAACACGAAAAATAATATTAAAACATTTTTCTGACTAGGATTTGTGGTCTCAAAACCACTATTCCAACTAGGGTCTAAACTGGGCTGTTACAACGAATGCCTTATTGATATAGTCTGATAGTTACCGAGCCCCATTTGAACCATAGGAATTCGTAGGATACGAGTGACATGTCACTAGGGTTACCATTTAGGTCGAGATCCTGCATGTGTTACAGACTCACCGCAGCTCGTATGAGCTTACTGATATATCAGCTTGTAAGAGCTTACTGTTCTCAGCTCGTCACAGCTTACCGTTTCAGCTCAATAGAGCTTATTGTCCATGAGCTAAGAAGGAATTTACTGATCATAGCTTGAAAGAGTGAAAATGATAATGAATTGACGGATTACTGATTTATATGTTATGTATATCACCCGAGTATCCCTCGATATTCTAATAGGTTCAATGGGCATAAATCTTGTTATTGGTTATGTGAAAAAGATATGTGTTATATGGATGAAGTACTGTTTATACGAATGAGTTACTGTTACTGTTATCGAATGAATTACTGTTTATATGATTGAGAATGAAATGTTATAAATGATGTACCTGATATATGTGAATTTGATATGATACAATGTATTAAGTATTGAATTGAGATAATGGATGATTACATGTACTTATATGATTAACTTGTTGATGAATGCTTGTGTATAGGCATTTGGCAAGTGAATTTGATATACTTTGTTTAATTGTTTGATAATGCATAATGGTAAGTTAAATTTTGAATTATACTAGCTTACTAAGCTTTAAAGCTTACTCTGTTTCTTTTCCATGTTTTATAGAGGTTCGATAGATCTCTCGATCCAGATAAAGTCAGAGTTACGCATCACACTATCCAGTTGCTGTTTGGTACTTTTGAACTCTTGGATATTTGTAAATATGGCATGTATAGGCTAGTTATAAAGATGACATGTAACATCCCGATTTAGGGCCTAGTCAGAATAGTGGTACGAGACCACAAATTTGAGGGTTATGAATGAGTTTTTGAGGTTTATATTATGTATGCATGCTAGTGTGAAAGTTTCATGAAGCAATTTTGTGAAATTGTGGTTGAATTGTCCAAAAGGACTAAATTGCAAAAGTTGCAAAATGTGTGTTTCTAGAAGCTATATGTGTGAAATAGCTTTAGATTATTAATTAGAGGTCCTTAAATAGTAATTTATCCAAATTCTAATTTTTGGACAAAAATGGGCATGGATGAGATAAAATTTGAAGTTTATCAAAAAGGGCATTTTGGTCATTTAGTTATTAAGTGATTAAATAGGTGAAAAGATGACAAAAATCCACTCATCTTCTCCCCCAAGCTACCAAAAATTTCAATAGCCATTGTTAGGGCTCTTTCAATTTTTCAAGCTTGCTAGTAAGTGCTCCTAAGCCCGATTTTTGATATTCTTCGTATTTTTGAAGTCTTAGTAGCATGAGGAAGCTATTTTTAGCTTTTTGGTGAGCTATTATGGATGTTCAAAAATGTACATATGTATGACATGCATGTATTTTGTTGTTTTATGGAAGAATATGAAAGCTTGATGTAGTAGAAACATCTTTTGCTAAGTGATTTTCCATGAAAATGCATGTAGGGACTAGTTTGTGAAAAACTTTAGTTTGGTCATACATATGTGGTTTAGAGAGATTGATGATATCTTCAGTTGAATAAGTGGTTCGGCTAAGCATGAAAGACTAGAAAGTTGAATAAAAATCACTTTACGAGCCTTTGGGACTAAAGTGTAAATATGAGAAAGTTTAGGGGCAAAATAGTAATTTTGCTAAAGTATGAGATGTGGGTCAATTTAGTCAATGTATGTATTGAATAAGCTGATTTATTCATTATAGATCAAGAAAGATGAAGCCCGGATGGAAACCGAGGCAAAAGCAAGATGGTGGACTAAATTGCATATTTCTATACTTTTGAGTATCGAGGTAAGTCTATGCATAAAAAATGCATTCATACTTACAATTTGTTGATGATAGCTAGTGTGTAGCTTGTTCGAGATTGATTGAGAACCTATGTGGTCCAAGTAGAATGAATGTAGTATAATTGTGAATGGATGTTTAATTGAGTAAGTAGACATGTGAATGTGTAGTGATAATGCTAGATGGTAGGCTAAGTGCAATACCATCCTATTGCATATTGACGATGAGCTGGCTATGTGCGATGCTATGTGAGGTATATCGTTTAGTGGGCTAAGTGAGAAACCCCTATGATTATCTTTGTGGTAGGCTAAGTGCGATACCACCTTATTAATTGATTGTGGTGTGCTATGTGCAAAACCACCGAGACATTTGCTGTGTGGGTTAACTGTGTGGATTAGCCATGTGATTGCATTATTGAGTAAAATAGCTGTGTGGATGTATTATTAAGTTAATTAGCTGTGTGGATGAATTATTGAGAAATAATGATGTGTTGTATATTGTGTAAATGTGACATTGAATGCAGGGGTGCATTTCGATGGTTATGAGTATGTGACTCATGATGTGTTAGAAATGTGGTAAGGGATAGAAAGAGTAAGCATAGTTGTGAATTACTTGTTGGTATAATGCTAATGGTTGCTTAGCTTATACTATGTTGCTTAATTGTTTATGTGTAAACTTACTAAGCTCAAAGCTTACTCTCTTTCTTTTCCCTTGTCTTATAGATTAAAAGCGTTGAATCGAGACACGAGGATCATCAGAAGACGACCACGCATATCAAAGACACTTTGGTACATGAAACTTAATGTTTTGTATATGGCATGTATAGGGGGTAGACAAGTTAGTGGATTTTGTTATAAATGGCTAAGATGTGTTGGCCTTTAGATGGATAGCTTATTTTGTATAATGCCATGGTTGTTGGCTATTACATTATATGAAAGAAAGATGTAGTTTTCTATGTGAGAATGCACTTCAATTTGAGTTGATTATGATGGTTTTAGATGAGTATATGTTGTGTATGCTAGAGGGGTGAAAAGAGCTTGGCACATAGCCTTGTTCTTGTCCATGTGGATAGACACACGGGCGTGTGTCTAGGCCATGTGTGACACACGATCAGCCCACGGGCGTGCGCTTTGGCCGTGCGTCCCCTGCATGTTAGTATATTAAATCAGAATAGACCACGGACTAGCTACACGGGCGTGTGTCTAGGGCGTGTGGGATTATCCAGTGTTGGCCACGGGCTAGCCACACGGGCATATGTCTAGACTCTAGGCCGTGTTAAAGTAGTCAGTGTGCACCACGGGTGGTAAGCACGGGCGTGTGCCTTGGCCGTGGGGCATTGGCAGAATGCTGGGTTTTTAGGCACAGTTTGGGGACATGGGCGTGTGTGTCCATGCACGGGCGTGTCTAATCTTGCACGGGCGTGTGAGACCTGTATAAAGAGAAAATTTTTAAGATTGGAAAAAGTTCCGGTTTAGTCTCGAGAGTCGTCGTGTGTAGGAGTGAGGCCTCGTAAGTCAAGAATGAGGTTGTTGAGATGACTTCAGAGAGTAGTTACGACGACCCTAAGTGACGATCAGGTGGTTTGAGTTCGGTAATGCCTCGGGCCCGATTCCGGCGTAGAACCCAGGTAAGGGGTGTTATATTTAGTGGTATCAGAGCTGTGGTTTAGCCGTTTCTAGGACTACCGTAGCGGGTGTAAGAGTCTAGCTATACATGCCATAAGTGTACAATGATAGTTAGGTGGTTTCTGATGATTTAAATCTTATTTTATATAGTTTATGGATTCCGATCCATTGACTGCTGATGAAGCAGCTAGTAATATGCCGGCTCCTGCGCAAGGAACCGCACCCGTTGAGAGTGGACCTGAGGTTAGGGGTCAACGGGAAGAGGCACGGGAAGCCTTTCTCTAGATAATGAGTAATTGGTACTCGGATTCTGTTCGAGCGAACCCTAATGCTCATCCTCCTCCACCTCCTCCTCCTATACCTCAGCCAAATCCAATGGCTCCTCAAGGTATAGATGTAGTGAGGATATCGAAGCCCCCGGTGGATAAAATTAGGAAGCACGGGGCTGAGGAGTTTAGAGCTAAGGTAGATGATGACCCTGAGAGGGTGGAGTTCTGGTTGGAGAACTCGATGAGGGTGTTCGATGAACTCTCATGTACGCCTGAAGAGAGTTTGAAGTGTGCCGTATCCTTGCTGAGAGATTCAGCATACCATTGGTGGAAAACGTTGATGCTAGTGGTCCCGAGAGAGCGGGTGACGTGGGACTTCTTTCTGGAAGAGTTTCGGAGGAAGTATATAAGCCAGAGGTTTACTGATCGAAAAAGGAAGGAATTCCTTGAGTTGAAACAAGGAAGAATGACAGTGGCAGGATATGAACGTGAGTTTGTTAGGCTTAGCAAATACGCTCAAGAATGTGTATCGACTGAGACCATCTTGTGTAAGAGGTTCGAAGATGGGCTGACTGAAGACATTAAACTCCTAGTGGGCATTTTGGAGTTGAAAGAATTTGTGGTATTAGTTGAGAGGGCAAGTAAGGCCGAAGAGCCGAGTTCTGAAAAGAGGAGGGCTGTGAGTGAAGCCCGAGATGCTAGAAAGAGGCCGATGGGAAAGTCATATCAAGCCCAGTCGAAAAGATCCAAGGAAGTGAATCCTCGGACGACAGCCCCAGTGGGTTATTTGCATCGAGACTTGGGCAATACTCATTCAGGTTCAAGAGCCCAAGCTCCCTCGATGGAAAGTGTGGGCAATACAAAGAGTAAACCGGAGTGTCCCAGTTGTGGTAGGTATCACACCGGAGAGTGTTAGGGAAATACTCAAAAATGTTATAAGTGTGGTTCCCCTGACCACTTTATCCGTAACTGTCTCGAGAGGGATGAAAAGGAAGAGAGGCAAGAGCTGAGACCTAGTGATGTGTCTACGAGGGGTAGACCACCAAGGAACCCGAGAGGCGGGAATAGTGGTAGAGGTGCGCCCAGAGATTCTGCTATGAGACCAGAGGGTCGGGCACCTGTGAGGACGTATGCTATTCGCGCTCGCGAAGAAGTATCCTCCCCTGATGTGATAAGGGGTACTTTTTCTCTCTATGACACCTTCGTTATTGCTTTAATAGATCCAGGGTCTACTCATTCTTATATTTGCATGAGATTAGCATCTAGTTTGAGTATGACCGTTGAGTCTACGAACATAGTGGTTAAGGTGTCAAACCCGTTAGGAAAGCATGTGTTAGTGGACAGAGTGTGTAAGAATTGTCCTTTATTGATTGAGAATTATTGTTTTCCGGTGAACCTTATGTTGTTGCCGTTTGATGAGTTTGATTTAATCCTAGGCATGGATTGGTTGACTACCCATAGTGTCTTAGTGAACTGTGGTAGTAAGTTTATTGAATTGAAATGTGAGAGTGGAGATGTGGTTCGGGTTGAATCAGGTGGATCGGATAGTCTACCAGTGATGATTTCTTCCCTAGTGGCTGAGAAATGTTTGAGAAAAGGATGTGAGTCCTATCTTGGTTTTATGTTGAATACTCGAGAGGTTGGAGTAGAGTTTGAAATAGTGCCAGTGGTATGTGAGTACCTAGATGTATTTTCGGAAGAGTTACCCGGATTACCTCCAGAGCGAGAGGTTGAATTTGGAATTGAGTTGTTTCTGGGAACGGCACTTATTTCGATTACTTCGTACAGAATGGCACCAGTAGAGTTGAAAGAACTGAAGGTTAAGTTGCAAGAGTTGACAGATAAGGGTTTTGCAAGACCGAACTACTCACCGTGGGGTGCTCCGGTATTATTCGTGAAGAAGAAAGATGGGTCTATTAGGTTGTGTATAGACTATAGACAACTGAACAAGGTGACAGTGAAGAATAAGTATCCTTTACCAAGGATTGATGATCTCTTTGATCAACTGAAGGGAGCTACAGTGTTTTCTAAGATAGACTTAAGGTCTGGTTATTATCAGCTCAGAGTGAAAGAGCAAGATGTGTTGAAAACTACATTTCGGACAAGGCATGGCCATTATGAGTTTTTGGTTATGCCGTTTGGTTTGACGAATGCACCTGCGATTTTTATGGATCTGATGAACTATGTTTTCAGACCGTATGTAGACAAGTTTGTAGTTGTCTTCATTGACGACATATTGATCTATTCTCGGATGAGAACGATCACGAAGAGCATTTGAGAATTGTCTTGCAAACTTTGAGAGATAAGCAGTTGTATGCTAAGTTTAGCAAGAGTGAGTTTTGGCTCCGAAAGGTTGGATTCCTAGGACACATGGTGTCAGGTGATGGTGTCAGAGTTGACCCGAGTAAGATATCGACTGTTGTGGATTGGAAACCACCGAGGAACGTGTTAGAAATTAGAAGTTTCTTGGGATTAGTGGGATATTACAGACGTTTCGTAAAGGGGTTCTCTGTGATTGCCACCCCGATGACGAAACTATTGCATAAAGATGTCAAGTTTGAATGGACTGAGACATGTCAACAGAGCTTCGAGAGACTGAAAACAATGTTGACTGAGGCATTGGTTTTGGTTCAACCAGAATCGGGGAAAGAGTTCGTGGTTTACAGTGATACGTCGTTTAATGGTCTCGGTTGCGTGTTGATGCAAGAGGGTAAGGTAGTCGCTTATGCCTCGAGGCAGCTAAAGTCGTACGAGAAGAATTATCCGACTCATGATTTAGAGTTGGCCGCGATTGTTTTTGCGTTAAAGATTTGGTGACATTACTTGTATGGTGAGAAGTGTCGAATCTTTACAAATCACAAGAGTTTAAAGTATTTGATGGATCAGAAGGATCTGAATCTAAGACAGAGACGGTGGCTTGAGTTGTTGAAAGACTATGAGTTAGTCATTGATTACCACCCGGGAAAAGCGAATGTGGTTGCAGATGCCTTGAGTAGGAAATCCTTGTATGCTCTAAGAGTTATGAGAGCAAGTTTAGCATTGTCTGATGATGGTGCTATTTTGGCAGAGTTGAGAGCTAAGCCACTATTTGTTCAACAAATGTGTGAGGCTCAGAGAAATGACAGCGAGATGCAAGCTAAGATAGCTAGGTGCGGGTCAGAATGTGATTCTGATTTTTGAATGGGTTCGAATGGTTGTTTGCTTTTTCGCGACAGAATTTGTGTTCCTAAAAATGAGGAGTTGATTCGAAAGGTTTTGCATTTGGCCCACAGTGGATGTTTGTTAGTACATCCGGGCAGTACAAAAATGTACAACGATTTGAGGAAGTTTTATTGGTGGCCAGGAATGAAAAGAGATATTTCAGAGTTTGTGGCAAAGTGTCTAATTTGTCAACAAGTGAAAGCTGAGCATCAAGTGCCTTCGGGATTGCTTCAGCCAGTGATGGTTCCCGAATGGAAATGGGATCGGGTTACCATGGATTTTGTGATGGGGTTACCGATGACTCCGAGAAAGAGAGATGCTGTGTAGGTTGTTGTGGATAGATTGACAAAGTCGGCTCACTTTATTCGATGACGTGTTGATTATTCCTTTGGATAAGTTAATTTGAGTTGTATGTGGCAGAGATAGTGAGATTGTATGGTGTACCTGTGTCTATTATATCGGATAGAGATCCGAGGTTTACTTCGAGATTTTGGAAGAAGTTGCAATAGGCCATGGGTACGAGATTGAATTTCAGCACTGTGTTTCATCCGCAAACCGATGGTCAGTCTGAAAGAGTGATTCAAGTTCTTGAAGATATGCTTCGATGCTGTGTGCTAGAATTCGAAGGTAGCTGGGAGAGATATCTACCTTTGGTCGAATTCGCCTATAACAACAGTTATCAGTCGAGTATACAGATGGCACCGTATGAGGCTTTGTATGGCCGTAAGTGTCGGACTCCTTTGTATTGGACCGAGCTTAGTGAGAAGCGGATCCATGGGGTCGATCTAGTGAAAGAAACTGAAGAGAAGGTGAAAGTATTCCGTAATAGTATGAGAGCTGCTTCGGACCGATAGAAGTCGTACGCGAATTTGAAAAGAAAAGAAATTGAATTTGAAGTGGGCGACAAAGTGTTTTTGAAAGTGTCCCCATGGAAGAAGATTATGAGGTTTGGACGAAAAGGGAAATAGAGTCCAAGGTTCATAGGGCCGTATGAGATTACAGATAGAGTTGGGCCTGTAGCATACCGGTTGGCTTTGCCGGTAGAGTTGGAAAAGATTTATAACGTGTTCCATGTGTCGATGTTGCGACGGTATCGCTCCGATCCTTCACATGTGATTCCTTCGACAAAAATTGAGATAAGACCGAATATGTCTTATGAAGAGGAGCCGATTAAGATCTTGGCTCGAGAAGTGAAACAGTTGAGAAATATGAGCATAGCACTAGTGAAAGTGTTATGGCAGAAACATGGTGTGGAAGAGGCTACGTGGGAAACGGAAGAAGCTATGAGAGAGCAACATCCAAACCTCTTTACTGGTAAGATTTTTGGGGACGAAAATCTCTAAAAGGGGGAGAGTTGTAACATCCCGATTTAGGGCCTAGTCGGAATAGTGGTGCGAGACCACAAATCCGAGGGTTATGAATGAGTTTTTGAGGTTTATATTATGTATGCATGCTAGTGTGAAAGTTTCATGAAGCAGTTTTGTGAAATTATGGTTGAATTGTCCAAAAGGACTAAATTGCAAAAGTTGCAAAATATGTGTTTCTAGAAGCTATATGTGTGAAATAGCTTCAGATTATTAATTAGAGGTCCTTAAATAGTAATTTATCCAAATTATAATTTTTGGACAAACGTGGGCATGGATGAGATAAAATTTGAAGTTTATCAAAAAGGGCATTTTGGTTATTTAGTTATTAAGTGATTAAATAGGTGAAAAGATGACAAAAATTCACTCATCTTCTCCCCCAAGCTGCCGAAAATTTCAATAGCCATTATTAGGGCTCTTTCAATTTTTCAAGCTTGCTAGTAAGTGCTTCTAAGCCCGGTTTTTGATATTCTTCGTATTTTTGAAGTCTTAGTAGCATGAGTAAGCTATTTTTAGCTTTTTGGTGAGTTATTATGGATGTTAAAAAATGTACATATGTATGACATGCATGTATTTTGTTGTTTTATGGAAGAATATGAAAGCTTGATGTGGTAGAAACATCTTTTGCTAAGTGATTTTCCATGAAAATGCATGTAGGGACTAGTTTGTGAAAAACTTTAGTTTGGTCATACATATGTGGTTTAGTGAGATTGATGATAGCTTTAGTTGAATAAGTGGTTCGGCTAAGCATGAAAGACTAGAAAGTTGAATAAAAATCACTTTACGAGCCTTTGGGACTAAAGTGTAAATATGAGAAAGTTTAGGGGAAAAATAGTAATTTTGCTAAAGTATGAGATGTGGGTCAATTTAGTCAATATATGTATGGAATAAGCTGATTTATTCATTATAGATCAAGAAAGACGAAGCCCGGATCGAAACCGAGGCAAAAGCAAGGTGGTGGACTAAATTGCATATTTTTATACTTTTGAGTATCGAGGTAAGTCTATGCATAAACAATGCATTCATACTTACAATTTGTTGATGATAGCTAGTGTGTAGCTTGTTTGAGATTGATTGAGAACCTATGTGGTCCAAGTAGAATGAAAGTAGTAGAATTGTGAATGGATGTTTAATCGAGTAAGTAGACATGTGAATGTGTAGTGATAATGCTAGATGGTAGGCTAAGTGCGATGCCATCCTAATGCATATTGACGATGAGCTGGCTGTGTGTGATGCTATCGTGAGGTATATCGTTTAGTGGGCTAAGTGAGAAACCCCTATGATTATCTTTGTGGTAGGCTAAATGCGATACCACCTTATTAATCGATTGTGGTGTGCTAAGTGCGAAACCACCGAGACATTTGCTGTGTGGGTTAACTGTGTGGATTAGCCATGTAATTGCATTATTGAGTAAAATAGGCGTGTGGATGTATTATTAAGTTAATTAGTCAATGCGGATGAATTATTGAGAAATAATGATGTGTTGTATATTGTGTAAATGTGACATTGAATGCGGGGGTGCATTTCGATGGTTATGAGTATGTGACTCATGATGTGTTGGAAATGTGGTAGGGATAGAAAGAGTAAGCATAGTTGTGAATTACTTGTTGGTATAATGCTAATGGTTGCTTAGATTATACTATGTTGCTTAATTGTTTATGTGTAAACTTACTAAGCTCAAAGCTTACTCTCTTTCTTTTCCCTTGTCTTATAGATTAAAAGCGTTGAATCGAGACACGAGGATCATCGAAAGACAAACCCGCATATCAGCACACTTTGGTACATGAAACTTAATGTTTTGTATATGGCATGTATAGGGGGTAGACAAGTTAGTGGATTTTGTTGTAAATGGCTAAGATGTGTTGGCCTTTAGATGGATAGCTTATTTTGTATAATGCCATGGTTGTTGGCTATTACATTAAATAAAAGAAAGATGTAGTTTTCTATGTGAGAATGCACTTCAATTTGAGTTGATTATAATGGTGTTAGATGAGTATATGTTGTGTATGCTAGAGGGGTGAAAAGAGCTTGGCACATAGCCTTGTTCTTGTCCATGTGGATAAACACACGGGCGTGTGTCTAGGCCATGTGTGACACACGGTCAGCCCACGGGCGTGCGCTTTGGCCGTGCGCCCCCTGCATGTGAGTATATTAAATTAGAACAGACCACGGACTAGCTGCACGGGCGTGTGTCTAGGGCGTGTGGGATTATCCAGTGTTGGCCACGGGCTAGCCACACGGGCGTGTGTCTAGACTCTAGGCCGTGTTAAAGTAGTCAGTGTGCACCACGAGTGGTAAGCACGGGCGTGTGCTTTGGCCGTGGGGCATTGGCAGAATGCTGGGTTTTTAGGCACGGTTTGGGGACATGGGCGTGTGTGTCCATGCACGGGCGTGTCTAATCTTGCACGGGCGTGTGAAACCTGTATAAAGAGAAAATTTTTAAGATTGGAAAAAGTTTCAGTTTAGTCTCGAGAGTCCTCGTGTGTAGGAGTGAGGCCTCGTAAGTCGAGAATGAGGTTGTTGAGATGACTTCATAGAGTAGTTACAACGAGCCTAAGTGGCGATCAGGTGGTTTGAGTTCGGTAACGCCCCAGGCCCGGTTCCGGCGTAGAACCCGGGTAAGGGGTGTTACATGACAGTTATGGTTACTTGAGATAGTGATTTTGGTACATGTTTTTGTATAAGTTAAAGCCATGTGATTTGGCTTAACTTGGTGTAATGTTTTGGTTGTGTATAAGTGTTCAAATATGGTATGTTTTGGCAAGTAGTAGATGGAATGGGAATATGAAAATGTTGTCTTGATTTGTAATAGGCATATGAATGGAAAATGCATAATATTAATTAGGCATTTGAATATTATGTCAAATTGGTATAAAATGTGTGTGAAATGTGGTGGATTGGTTGCCTATTGAGTTATAAAATGTTGCATATTATACTTGTGCAGGTATATGAAAATAGGGTGGCAAAATGGCTTTGCAAATAGCCTATTTTTGTCCACACGGGTAGAGACACGGGCGTGTGTCTCGGCCGTGTGCGACATACGGTCATGTTACACGATAATATGTCCCTTGGTGTTGAAATTAAAACCAAGTCAGTATGCTCCACACTGTCTCACACACGGGCGTGTGACTGGTCGTGTGGTACAAGTCAGTATACCCCCTAATTGGCACACAGCCTAGCACACTGGCGTGCAGCTTGGCCGTGTTGCATAAGTCAGTATACCTTACAGTTTTGGCACGACCTGACACACGGGCGTGTGTGGCCAATTCGAATGGCATACGGACTAGACACACGAGCGTGTGGTTGGCCGTTTCACCCAAGTTAGTATGTACCCCCTATTTTCAGACGGTTGGAGACACGAGCATGTTTGGTGGCCGTGTGAGACACACGGCCTGGTCACACGAGCGTGTGTCCTCTGTATCGAGAAAAATTTTCAAAGTTTTGTAGAAGTTTTATAAGTTCCGGATTAGTCCCGAATTGCTCCTAAGCATGTTTAAGGCCTCGTAGGCTATTGTAAGGGACAAATTGAATGATGATTGTATGAAATGGTTGAATGTATGAAAAAAGTACTATTATATATGTTAAAAGTCTGGTAATGCTCCGTAATCCTATTCTGGCGTTGAATATGGGTAAGGGGTGTTACATTTATTTGTATCAGAGCTACGGTTTAGTCGATTCTAGGACTAACGTAGCATATGTGAGTCTAGCTATACATGCCATATATATAAACTGTGATAGTGTGATGACTCCTGACATTTTCAAATGTATTTTTATATAGTACATAGATCCTGATAGAGTTTTAGTAGATGAGGTTGAGAGTAATGTGCCTGCTTTCGCCCAAGGGACAGCGCCTTCTGATTCTAGACCCGTAACGGGTAGCCAGGGAGGAGAGGCTAAAGAAGCCTTCTTCCAAATGATGAACGAGTGGTTCACACTGTAACACCCCAAACCTGGCCGAATCTGGCATGTCACATTGAATTGTTTTTCGAAAACCATGTTTTCATTAAAACCCTTCTTGAAATTTAAAACTTCTTGCCATTCAAAAACTTGTACAAAACCTCAGTTTGTTTATTTTCAATCGTGGTTTATTAAAAAGTTATTCCCTTTAAAACCTTATTGTTGCAGAAGCCTAATTTACAACAAAATGATTTACAAAAACGTGATATTTAAAAATTGAGTTGCGGAAACGTAGCGTTTGAAAATAGTTATTGCTTTGGAAAACCGCTCTACTTCTAACAGATAGAAAACGTAATAGCTGAAACTCCCAAATTAAAAAAAAAAACCAGAAATTAAAAGAGGCCTTATTACAACCCAAAAAGAAAGCGGTTTAAGTAGGGTAAAATAGAATACTAAAATTTAAAGCTGTTCGTAGTGTGGCCACCTCCGAGTCCTCCAGTACGTCGAACTGCTTATTGAGGATTACTTGAAAAATTAAAAAGAGGGGGTGAGTTTACAAAAACTCAGTGTGTACAACCCTCATCGATCATAAAGCATGCAACACATCAATCCGAGCCTAAGCCCATTACAGTAACGGTGGCATTTGGGCCTTAGTCCATAATAGCCTCAGCTGGGCCTAAGCCCATATCTCAATCAAATCAAATCATGCAATGCACAAATACCCAACCAACCTTGCACTCCGAATCCCGTCCAACCTTACACTCCTGTTGGGATTAAATCGACCCACCCATCCCTACACTCCTTATGTAGCACCGGTTGCGGCACCAACCAATATTGCAACAGAGCTGCCAGTCACATAATTAGCTTAAAGCCATCGGTGGATCCACAATCGTCAAGCGACCATGTGACCCTAACAAATCATATAATTCCTCCTAATAAATGATCCCATCCCCCATGCAGCATAATATCACATGAATGCAAACATACCATAAATGGCATACAATAACAATCATATAACATGTAGGGCATTTTAGTCATTTTGCCCTTCAGGGGCATAATGGTCATTTCTCCCTTAGGGCCTGAGTACACATATCGACCCGTCAATAGGCTCACAGTCGTCCCGCATGACTTGTACAACCTTTTGCAATCAAAACTTATTAATGGTCCCAAACCCATTATATGGCCCACCTGGGCCCACACGCTTGTGTGGCCCACAAAGCCCAAAACTGCCTTTGGCCATGTGATCGTCAGGGCCGGTTCATTATTTCCTATCCATCCAAAAAATTACTCGTGTAGGGCTCACGGGCCCATTGGGCCTACTCGGCCCATTCCGATCCATTTGGCCCCAAAGACGGGCTAAGACCACGAGATGTTCATGGTGACCTCTTTCGTTGTATCGACTTATCCACACGCGCGTTCATGCACTCGTGTGATAGCCGTAGCCGTACTTTTGGCATTTCGGCTTCTCAGCATTTCGGGATTCTAGCAATTGCCGATCTACAATTGGAGTGGTGTGTGTACACACCTTGATGGAGAAAAACGCAGTAGCCCATGAGCGTAGAACCTATATTCGATTAAGGTATTCGGTTAGCCATTCCATTTATAAGATTTAACAAGCCTTTCTAACATAGAAGCCGAACCCAAGGTTAATACCTACCTTAACTGAATCAGCTTATACTTCCTAAGCCGTGATTATAAATCGATCTCACCTCCTTGTGGTTTATCTGTACCACAACCATTATTAAATATCAATATCCAATAACCAAGGTTAATCAAATACTAACCTAAGGAAAACACACGGCCAACAAGAGAACTAGCATTCGGACAATGATTAAAAGCACTAACCACCTACCCCAACAACCGGCCAATAGATAAATTGAACTCAGAATACCCTCAAGAGAGAACAGAATCGACACTTCAGAGGCTGGAGCAACAGATGAAGGAAAGATTAATATTCGGTTACAAGGACAGGGTATATTCGGCTACACCATTTGGCCACAGAAACAACAAACCTTTTACGATGTGGATTAAAGTAGATGGGGAGGAAGAGAATCAGTCAAGAACAACAATCAAATGTTGACCAAATCAGAAGAGAAGAAGAAGAAAAGATAACTAATATTCGACCTAATTCTAGATTAAGAAAGAATACTCAAGGTTGATAGAGATGAAAAGTTGCAGAAAAAGAAATAGAGAGAAGGAGAATTCGGTTTTGGATAAGTGAGAAGAATAACTTTGAATGAGTAAGAAAGGAGGGAGAGAAGGGATTGGTTCGGTCAAATTGAGAAACAAGAAGAGCAGAAAAGTGCCAAGAGGAGGAGAATAAAGGGAGAATCGGCACAAGCAGCAATTGTTGCAAAGAAAATAGCAGAGAAAAGGGGTATTGCTCGATTTTGGCAAAAGGCAAAAAGAACTAAAATGAAAGGAATGACTAGAATAAAATCAGTCACTACCTACATCACTATTTGAAAACCGAGCAAAATGAGCCAAAAGCCAAAATGGCTAAAAGAAAAACGGCATCCCTACCATACTCTAGCCGAATTTCCAAGAGCAAAGACCCTATTTCGGCACCAACTTTCACCTACCCAACTTCCCTTGATTTCCTCCCCTTATCTCTCCATGATTCCCTCCTTAATTTCCTCCAAGATCCACTCCTTAAATCACTTATTTGACCCATTCAAACTCTCCAACACAGAGTTCAAATCCAACACCAATTTTTGCCCACACATGAGCAAAATAAATAATCCCATTTGCATGCAGTGAGACTTGAACCTCTGACCTCCTTGCCACACCTGTGACGCCACCTCCTTGCCACACCTGTGTCGCCACCCTGCCACAACACCATAGGCTCTTTTGTATCTATTTTTAATAATAATTATTTAAAAGGCTTAAAACCGGGAGTCATGGTTCCCCTAATGCTAAAAAATAATTTTTTTTCCATATGACATGGCTTGAACCTAGGACTTCATAGAAGCACCTTAACCTTCCAAAATCACTAACCCAACAGATCTAACATGCAATTGTTGTAACAACCCGATTTAGGGCCAAGTCGGAATAGTGGTTCGAGACCACAAATTCAAAGTAGAAATATGAGATTTAAGGTTTATGAGTTGTTTGCATGATAGTAAAATAGTTTCATGATGAAATTTTATTAGATTGTGATCGAACGGTCCATTAGGACTAAATTGCAAAAGTTGCAAAAGATGAGATTCTAGAAGCTCTTAGTAAATTAGAGGTCTTTAAATAGCAATTTACCCAATTTCTAATTTTTGGACAAAAATGGGCATGAGTTAGTAAAATTTGAAAGCTTAGCAAAAAGGGCATATTGGTCATTTATCAAATAAATGTTTAAAAAGGATGAAATAAGTCAAAATTCATGTTCGTCTTCTTCCCCTTAGTGCCAAAATTTTGAAGAACTCCATAGCTAGGGTTTGTTCAAATTTTCAAGCTTATAGTAAGTGCATCCTAGCCCCGTTTTTAATATTCTTCGTATTTTTGAAGTCCTCGTAACTTGAATTAGCTATTTTTAGCTATATGTTGAGCTAGGATTCATGTTTAAAAATATACCCATGTATGACATGCATGTATTTTGATGTTTTATGGAAGATTATGAGAGTTTGATGTAGAATAAACATCTTTTTCTAAGTGAATTTCATGAAAAATGCTAGTAAGGACTAATTTGTAAAAGTTATGAAATTGGTCATTCATGAGAGAAATAGTGAGAATTGAATATTGCTATAGCTGAGAAAATGAATCAGCTAAGTGTGAAATACAAGAAAGTTGAATGAAAATCACTTTACGAGCCTAGGGGCAAAAGTGTAAATATGAGAAAGTTTAGGGGCAAAATGGTAATTTTTCCAAAGTATGAGTTATGAGTCAATTTAGTCAATGTGAGTATTAAATGAGTTAAATTATTATTATAGATGAAGATAAATGAAGCCCGGATCGTAACTGAGGTAAGAACAAAGTCGTGGACTAAGTTGACTATCTTCATACATTTTGTATACCGAGGTAAGTTTGTATGATTTAAAAGCTTTATAAGTATTTTTATTGAATTACTTATATATGTTGTTATTGTAAATTATTTCCATGAAGTTGTTTAAATATGTTTAAACAAGTAAATTAATGAAAATTAAGTACATGAAAGTCCCGATTGAAGTAGGATTACTAAGGATGCTTAATCTACATCATGAGACAAGTAAGTCCGTATAAGGCCATGTCAAGACATGGCATCGGCAATAAAGCAAAGAGATCATGTAAGTCCAAGCCAAGGCATGGCATTGGTAATTTCTAAAGTAAAGAGATCATGTAAGTCCAAGACAAGTCTTGGCATTGAAAAGTTATCATGAGATAAAGATTCCATGTAAGTCCAAGCCAAGGCATGGCATTGGTGAGTTCCCAAGCAAAGAGATCATGTAAGTCCAAGAAAAGTCTTGGCATTGAAAGGTTATTATGAGGCAAAGACCCATATAAGTCCAAGCCAAGGCATGGCATTGGTGAATCTCTAAAGAGAAGATATCATGTAAGTCCATGTCAAGACATGGCATTGACAAGTTCATGAGATAAGAATACTACGTAAGACAATGTCAAGACATGGGAATGGTAAGTTTCTGAGGAAACACCCAAGGAAGATTTCGTGTAAGCCCATGTCAAGACATGGCATCGACACCAAGTTAAGAGATCCCATGTAAGACCATATCTAGGATATGGAATTGACATCGAGACACATGTGTGATAGATTTAGTATCCTCTGTTATTCCGATTAATTCATCGGGCAAAAGAGCAAAAAACGAATGAGATAACAAGAAAGTTAAGTATGTAAAGCTGTTATCAAGTCAAAGTTTAATAAGAGTATTATTCAAGTTAAGAAAGATGAAGTTTGAGTTTATGCTTACATTAGCAAAGTATACTGATCTATATATGATCACTGTGAATCAGAGCTTTAAAACTTATAAAAAGAATGATCGGACCTAGAAACTAACTCTAACAACGATTGAGGCAAGTGCACCTATCGAACAGTAGTATAGCTTAGGCAAGACCGGATTGTCGAACCCAAAGGAACTAAAAGTACTAATACTAACTTTCTTTTTATTATCTAGCCTAAAAATAAAGAGAGTTTGTTTATCTAATCTAAATTAATTAGCTACTAAACTAAAGACTCTAAGACAAAGAAGAATGAATTTGGAAAATAACTTGGGAAAAACTCAGTTGATTTAGATGATACCCTAGGAAGAATCCACCTAGACTTCACTTGTTATCTAACACTGAACCATACGATTTATTCACTTAGTTTGATCCGTAAGACTCCCTAACGTATACTAAACCCTCTCTCGAGGCGAATAACGTCTAACCCTAGGTTAATTAGTGGAACTCTTGTTCTCTTATAATAACCGCCTAGAATAACAGTAAATCGATCTATGGATTCCCATATTAGGTTTCACCCTAATCCGGAAAAATCTCGTCACCCTATCTCTAAACGTGCGATCAACTCCGCTTAATTATGTTGGATCTACTCTTAGGCAGGGTCTATTCCTCCTCCACCTAAGCACATTAAATTTGGATTAAGCTCACATAATTAAGAACAAACTAAGTATTTATCATATAATTCAAAAAACAATAACAAGATTCATCATAGGTTATTTAGTTCATAACAATAAAGGAAAACATCTCAAGAGAAAAGATAAAACAAAACAAAAGAAATCCCTAAAACCCCCTGAAGGAATTGAAGGAGAGATCCTCCGTCTTAAGTATAATTCTGGCTTCTTCAGATGGATCAACTGGCTATCCCTGAGTGAATCCCCACAAATCTGCCTTCTCTGGCCTAGCACGACGCCCCTTGACGATGGGTTTGGGCTCCCCCTCTTAGGTCATACTTAGGGTGTATTTATAGTCTTTTGAAATACGTTTCTTTCTCCCTAAGTATCCTTTCCCGAATGAAATTGCTCTTCTCCACGACAGAGGCACGGCCATGGCGCACGCCCGTGTGAATCGTGGCCAGGCCGTGTTCAGATTTCTTTAATGAGATACGGCCATGTGAGTCGGGGTTGGACCGTGTTCTAGATGATTGACTTGGCACGACCGTGTGGGTCCAAGTCCAGGCCGTGTCGATTTCCTCTTTGGTCCGTTTGTCCCGTTTTGAGCCCGTTTCTCGTTTTTTTTGTCCTTAGGTGCTTTCCTGAGTATTAGACATGAAAAGAAAGGATTAAGAGCACCTTTTTACATAAATCAAGAGATAATTCATCCAAAAGCATACTAAATGTGGGCCTAAAATATGTTACTATTTCGGTTTATCAAATACCCCCACACTTAAGCTTTTGCTTGTCCTCAAGCAAAATTCTCAACTTACAATTAAAACGAACTTCCTATAATTCATAATAGTCATTCATAGTGTCTCATCATAATTCAGGGATAATTTATACATGGATAATTCAACTCAAAGAGTCCTAAAAATTCAAACAATATAAGCCTTATATTTTGTAGCGCAAAACATAGGTGTTTCCCTTCATCTAAATAATTACCTCTGATTCGAAATCGTCAAGGATTGACATCCTCACTAAAGATTCACTCAAATCACTCAAAGTGTTTAAGGTTCAAAATTTAGGCACTCAAAAGTCAAACATGAAGAGTTAATCCCATAGGCTTGCATAAAAATCAAATCTCCACCACTGAAATAAGAGATGAAACACAAATCAAAAGGTCTTTGTTAGGGTTGTAACGGGGCTAGGGTTAAGGTGTGGAATAAGGTTGAATTAGAGGGTTAGAATCGAGATTGAATTGACAAATTACCTAACTAAGAACTAATGAACCAATAATAATAATTACATCAATTGAAAACTAATAATACTAATAATACGAGCTTCTTCTTCGATATTTAGAATTTAAATAAATGTATAAGCTCGTTTAATCACATAACTAATAATGAATATACTTCGTCGTTTTTTTTAAGAACATAATAAATACATAATAAAGGATAAATTACTAAAATTCATAATTAAGCAACTAATCAGATCAAATCTCGATATAGGGGTAGTTAGAAAGAATGGTGATAACAATTACAAAGGGTTTTGGGTGAATATTAGTGGGTGAGTCAATAAATAGGGTTGTTAGGATTAAAAGGGGTTCACTAGGGGTTAATTATGAAGGTAGTCTTTTTATTGAGTTAGTGGGTTAAAATTTTAGGTGCCTTTATCATCTCTGTGTATCAAATCAAAAGTGTGGTCTCGACATGTATAATCGATGTAAGTTCTAGAATAACAAATCAGTGTTGACATACTCATAATCAATAAAGTGAGCAAGAAAAAGAATTTATGCTCTATAAGGCTCAAAAACTCACAAAAATTATGGGTATTTTGATGTCAACCTCGTAAATTTCAAACTTTAAAATAATATTTAAATTCAGGTAGACGACCTAGAAAATTTAATTATCAATGCACAATTATCAATGACTTAATCTAAAACATATCAATAAAAATCATAAATCATCAGAAATTTCATCCTAATTAGTAATATGAGGAAATTACTTTCAAACAAGACTAAATTCAGGGATTTGAGAACAATGCAAAAAGTTTGGTACCTAATTTTAGAAATTTGAGAATAATGAAAAAGTTAGGCACCTTTTTAGGTTGTTCACCCCCCACACTTAAGATGTACATTGCCCTCAATGTACAAAGATAGATAATATAAATGTAATGTTCAGATCGGAAGATATGGGGATAAGTAAAACTCCCTGAATTATGGATGGAATCCTTGGAGGGGCCAGTCTGGGTGACGATCCTGCGCTAGATGAAGAAATTGGGAAGCTCATGTAGGATTAGCCAGGATATACAAATAATAATTAAAACTGTACTAATTAAATACTTAAGGAAAAGCAAGCTAAAGTGGAGAAAAATAAAGATGAAACTAAAATTAAAAGAAAAGATGGGTGGACCGTAGAGTCCTTATTGTTGGATGTGATTTCTAAGGCTGAGGATATGGTGGTGGTCGTGGCGTGATTCCCTAGCAGCCTTTAGATCCTAAAATTAAGAAATTAATATAAAATAAACTAAATTAAGCATAAGATTGTTAAAGAGAAGGAAATTGAAGCAAAAGAGAAAAATGAAATAAAAACTAGATAGCCTCAAATATCATTGGCTTGTCGTTTAGATGAAGTTGCCGGCATGAACTCATGTGAATCGGTCTCCCTTGAGGAGACTGTGATTGGCATTTTACGCTTCTTTGCCATGGATATGATGTTGTTGTAGCTCAAGAGTTTAAGGATTTATTAGGAAAAGGGAAAAGGAAAAAAAAAGAGGAAGAAAAGAAAAAAAGAAAGAGAGTGGGTTAAGAAGAGAAAGGAGAGGGGCATGGTGTTTAAATAGAATTTCAAGTCTGGCAGTTTCCCACGCCCGTGGGTTGAGGGTGTGTCGATTCACACGGCCGCATCGCACGGCCGTGTTCCTTGGCATGTTGGTGACCCCACGCTCGTGTCTAACCTGTGTTCGACAAGTCAGTATGTTGGCACAGTTTTAAGGCACGGGCGTGTTCCCGCCCGTGGTTGGAAAGTCGTGAGCTTCATACGGTCATGGGGTACGGCCGTGCCCCCTTCATCGCGCCCGTGGTGTAGTGGTTGGATCCGTGGACGTCAAAAATGGTTGGAACCGATTCACGACGCCTCGCTATGTCGACTGAGGATTCTTATGGTTCACACGCCCACGACCACGGCGTGTGCAAGGCCGTGTGACTTAGAAATCAGACTTCCGTTAGTTTATAACTAGGTGTAAAGAAAAGAAGAAAAAGAAAAATAAATTTAAAGCAAAATGTAAAAATAAATTGTGTTCGTGCTCGGGTTGCCTCCCGAGAAGCGCTAGTTTATAGTCTTAAGCTAGACCCTCCTCTCATTTGCTTTGTCAGAGTGGTTTAAGGAGTTGGAAGTCCTTCCTCATGCCATCATTTGTATCCTCGTGAAAAGATTTAATTCAAGATGTGTTTATCGTAAAAGTACCAAAAATAGGATTACTCACCTCGACTGTTCCATGTGGGAAAACACTAGTTACCCTAAAAGATATTTCTTTGTCTGTGCTAGGGGTAGGAGGAGGAGATATTCGAGGATCTCGCTCGATCTAACAAAGCACTGGTCCCCTATTTTGAAGTGGTTTGTTGTTCCTATGAGCTCTTTTGGGGGCTCCTTCGGTTTTATCTTGTGTGGTTCCGGTTCTTCTTCGTGTATCCCTAATTTCTCCTTGAAGTGTGTTTTCCACTCGTCTAGATCATCGAATTGAATCCTTCGATCTTCATGAACTACTTCCTTGTTGGCTTAGAGTTTAGGATCGGGTTCAGTTGTATTCTTTGGTGGTGCTTCTTGAAAATAGGGGTTAACTGAATGGTTATCAGTAGATTTTACTTTCTCACCTTGATTATTCGATATTCTAGTCGAGTCGAGAGCCTTGATGGTGACTGTCTCATTACCTACACAAAGTATGAGTTCTCCTGCATCAACATCAATTTTAGTCCTGGCAGTTGCTAAAAATGGTCTTCCTAAAATTAGGGGGATCGAATTATCCTCATCCATGTCTAAGACAACAAAGTCTACTGGGAAAACGAATCTGTCAATTTTTTCAAGATCATCTTCGAAAATACCCCTAGGAATTCTAACAGTTTTATCAGCTAATTGAATGCTAATCCTAGTTTGTTTGGGTTTCCCTAGACCTAATTGTTTAAACAATTTATAAGGCATGACATTTATGCTTGCCCCTAAATCAGCTAACACATTATCAATAGTTAGTCTACCAATTAAACATGGAATTGTAAAACTTCCTGGATCTTTTAGCTTTTGTGGTAGTCTATTCTGTAACATTGCTGAGCACACTGCGTTTAATTCCACATGTGGATCTTCGTCTAATTTGCGCTTATTCGTCAAGAGATGTTTTAAAAATTTCCTCGAATCTAGCATCTGTGAAAGAGCTTCAAGTAGCGGTAAGTTAATATGTAATTTCTTTAAAAGTTTAAGAAACTTACCGAACTGTTCCTCTGTATCGTCTCTCGTTAACGTTTCGGGATATGGTATGCGAGGTTGGTATTCCTTGATTACCGGTTTTGGCTAGTCTTGTGTTACCTCAACTTTACCTTTTTCTACCTCGTTTCCTTATGTTGGACTGGGTTTGTCTACTTCTTCGCTTTCTTGAGCTGTTATGGCTTGGATTTGCTCCTTTAGATTAATTTCAGTATTACTCGGTAGACGCCCTTGCGGTCGTTTGAATAATAGCTTCGCAATTTGTCCGACTGACTGGGTAATTTCCTCGATTTCCTTTGTAAGTCCTCCAACTTGGTTCTCGATCATTTTGATCGATGTTTGTTGGGTGTTGAGTGTTACCTCAGTTTTTTGGAGACGGGCTTCTGTGGATGCTATGAATTTGTTCAACGTCTCTTCAAGATTCGACTTCTTTTCCTGTGGATAGGGCTGATTTTGGAAATTTTGAGGAGGTTGTTGTATTTGATTTCCTTGATTTCCTTGTCCTCCCCATGAAAAATTTGGGTGGTTCCCCCAACCTGGATTATAATTATTACTATATGGGTTATTATTAGATTTGAAATTGTTACCTATATAGTTCATCGCATTCGCTCTGCGTACTGGTTGGTAGGGTGGGTACTCGGGATTCGCCACAGTTCCACTTGTGTCGCATCGCATGATTGGATGTACCTGCGAAGAACACAAACTATCAAGCTTTTTATTCATCAACTCTACCTGATTTGATAGCATGGTTACTGTGTTGAGGTTGTAAACTCTGGCTGTTTTTGTTGGCCTTGTTCTTGTAACTTGCCACTGATAGTTATTCAGCGACATCTCTTCTATAAATTCGTAGGCTGCTTCAAGAGTTTTATTATTCAGGGTTCCACCGGCGGCTGAATCTATTAGTTGCATCGTTGAGGGGTTTACACCGTTATAGAAAGTCTGTAGTTGGAGCCACAAGGGTAAACTATGGTGTGGACACCATCTCAAGAGATCCTTATATCTCTCCCATGCATCGTATAATGTCTCTAAATCCATCTACACAAAAGAAGAGATATCATTACGTAATTTGGCCATTTTGGCCGGTGGGAAATATTTTAATAAAAATTTTTCGGTCATTTGATCCCATGTAGTGATTGACCCTCGTGGTAGCGAGTTTAACCACTGTTTAGCTTTATTCCTTAGTGAAAAGGGAAATAACCGAAGTCGTATGGCATCATAAAACATGCCATTTATTTTGAAGGTATCACAGAATTCTAAAAAGTTAGCTATATGAGTATTCGGATCTTCGTCCTGTAAACCATCAAATTGAACAAACTGTTGAATCATTTGTATAGTGTTAGGCTTTAATTCAAAATTATTAGCGATTCTAAAGCAGGCCTAACAATACTTGATTCGGCTCTGTTAAATGAGGTTTAGCATAATCAAACATAGTACGAGGAGCATTATTTTCTCCCACATCTTGTGGTGGTGGGTTATTTTCGTCCATCCCTTCAATAGGATTGGATCTGTCTTCTCGCTCTTCTTCCGTGTAATTTAGGGCTCGCCTAATTTCTCTGCGATTCCTGCGAACGGTAGCGTCAATATCACTGTTGTATTCTAAAGGTCCTCTCGGGTTCCTTCTAGTCATAAACTAGAGGTACCTGCTAGGAAAAGAAAGAAAGAAAATTTAGCAAATTTAAAATTAAAATTTAAAATAAAAATAAATTGCGAAAAATAAAAATATAATGGCTAAAGTAATAAAAATAGAGCTTTCTTAATATTTTAGCTCCCCGGCAACGGCGCCAAAAACTTGATCACTGTGAATCAGAGCTTTAAAATTTATACAAAGAATGATCGAACCTAGAAACTAACTCTGACAACGATTGAGGCAAGTGCACCTATCGAACAGTAGTATAGCTTAGGCAAGACCGGATTGTCGAACCCAAAGGAGCTAAAAGTACTAATACTAACTTTCTTTTTATTATCTAGCCTAAAAATAAAGAGAGATTGTTTATCTAATCTAAATTAATTAGCTACTAAACTAAAGACTCTAAGACAAAGAAGAATGAATTTGGAAAATAACTTGGGAAAAACTCAGTTGATTTAGATGATACCCTAGGAAGAATCCACCTAGGCTTCACTTGTTATCTAACACTGAACCATACGATTTATTCACTTAGTTTGATTCGTAAGACTCCCTAACGTACATTAAACCCTCTCTCGAGGCAAACAACGTCTAACCCTAGGTTAATTAGTGAAACTCTCGTTCTCTTACAATAACCCCCTAGAATAGCAGTAAATCGATCTATGGATTCCCATATTAGGTTCACCCTAATCTGGCAAAATGTCGTCACCTTATCTCTAGGCGTGCGATCAACTCCGCTTAAGCATGTTGGATCTACTCTTAGGCAGGGTCTATTCCTCCTCCACCTAAGCACATTAAATTTGGATTAAGCTCACATAATTAAGAACAAACTAAGTATTTATCATATAATTCAGAAAACAATAACAAGATTCATCATAGGTTTCATCCCCTTCGGGTATCTGAAGGGTTTAGTTCATAACAATAAAGGAAAACATCTCAAGAGAAAAGATAAAAAAAAACATAAGAAATCCCTAAAACTCCCTGAAGGAATTGAAGGAGAGATCCTCCGTCTTGAGTATAATTCTGGCTTCTTGAGATGGATCAACTGGCTATCCCCGAGTGAATCCTCACAAATCTGCCTTCTCTGGCCTAGCACGACGCCCCTTGACGATGGGTTTGGGCTCCCCCTCTTAGGTCATACTTAGTGTGTATTTATAGGCTTTTGAAATATGTTTCTTTCTCCCTAAGTTTCCTTTCCCGAATGAAATTGCTCTTCTCCACGGAAGAGGCACGGCCATGGCGCACGCCCGTGTGAATCGTGGCCAGGCCATGTTCGAATTGCTTTAATGAGACACGGCCGTGTGAGTCGGGGTTAGACCGTGTTCTAGATGATTGACTTGGCAAGGCCGTGTGGGTCCAAGTCCAGGTCGTGTCGATTTCCTCTTTGGTCCATTTGTCCCGTTTTGAGCCCATTTCTCGTTCTTTTTGTCCTTAGGTGCTTTCCTGAGTATAAGACATGAAAAGAAAGGATTAAGAGCACCTTTTTACATAAATCAAGAGATAATTCATCCAAAAGCATACTAAATGTGAGCCTAAAATATGTTACTGTTTCGGTTTATCAATATGATTAAGTGATACACGTAACTTGTTTACATTACAAGCATGAGAAGAGTAAGTAAGCTTAAGCACTTGAGATTTGTGATGCTATTGTTTTATGATGGATGAGTCATGTAAATTAATTAGATTGCTTTATGCAATAGATGCAAACTTACTAAGCTATATGCTTACCTCTTTATTACTTTCTTTCCTTGTAGTCTCGCCAAGATAACACATGGATCATTGACGTCAGAGCTCGGAACACACTATCAATCACTATTTTGGTATAGCCAAGTTGTTTTTATTAAGTATGGCATGTATAGGAAACATTTTATTTTTGAGTTATGTCTTAAGAGGAGCCAAAGTGTTGGCTATTAAGTCTACTATTCTTTTTGTATATGGCTAAAGAGATTGGCCAATATTTACTAAGTTTATTTATATCAATGTCGATGAAATATGCATCATTGTTCATGTTTTGATGAAGTATTGAGTTGTTGAATTGGGTATATGAATGATCTTGATTTCAGGGTGGCAATTGGCTTGGAAAATAGCCTTTAAGTGTCCATATGGATAGTTACACGGGCGTGTGACTAGGCCGTGTGTGATACACGGACAGCCCACATGGCTGTGTTAATAGACCGTGTGTCTCCTGCATGTTAGTGTTTTAAGTCAGAATAGGCCACGGGCTAGTCACACAGGCGTGTGCCTGGGCCATGTGAGATGGTCAGTGTTCACCACGGGTAAGGAACACGGGCGTGTTCCTAGGCCGTGTGACACAAACAGAATATCCAAGTTATTATACACGGGGTAGGGACATGGGCGTGTGTGATCACACGACCTGACCCCACGGGCGTGTCCCATTTCACATGGGCGTGTGACCCCTGTTTTGATGAAAAGTTTTCTAAGTTCGTAAAAGATTCCAGATGCGAGTTTAAGGCCTTGTAGGCCCATGAAATGCACGTTATGACTAAGAAAGAAAAGTTTTTAAATAAAAAAAAATTTATAGCACGTAAGTACGCGTTTAAGTATGTTTCAAGTATGGTAATGTCTCGTATGCAGTCCCAGCTTCAGACTCGGGTATGGGGTGTTACATTTAGTGGTATCAGAGCTATGATTTAGTCGATTCTAGGACTAACGTAGCATAAGCATGAGTCTAGCTATACATGCCATACGTAAAGATGTTTTTATAATGATAGTGTGATGACTCCTGACGATCTCAAATTATGTTTCTATATAGTAATGGATCCCGAAAGAGTTGTGACAGATGATGTAGAAAGTAATGTGCCAGCTCCCGCTGAAGGGACGGTGCCGAATAAGAATGAGAATAGACCCACTACGGTGAGTCAGAGAGGAGGAGAAGAGGCTAGAGAAGCCTTCCTCCATATGATGAATACATGGTACACAGAGTTCGTTCGTACGAACCCGAATGCACAACCCCTCCACCCCCACCTATTCCTCAGCCTGCTTCAGTAGCCCCACAGGTAGTAGAGGTGGTAAGAGGAGATAAGCCTCCGGTTGATAGGATCCGAAAACATGGGGTAGAAGAATTCCGGGCTAGAAAAGATGATGACCCGGAAAAGGCAGAGTTTTGGCTGGAAAATACCATGAGGGTATTTAATGAGCTGTCATGCACACCTGAAGAGTGCATGAAATGTGTAGTCTCTCTCCTAAGAGATTCTGCATATCAATGGTGGAACACCCTTGTGTCAGTAGTACCTAGGAAAAAGATCACCTGGGAATTTTTCCAAGAAGAGTTCAGAAAGAAGTACATCAACCAAAGGTTTATCGACCAGAAAAGAAAGAAATTTCTATAATTGAAGCAAGGCAAGATGTCAGTGACTGATTATGTGCGTGAGTTTGTAAGACTCAGTAAATACGCTCGAGAGTGTGTATCCACCGAAGCCATCATGAGCAAGAGATTTGAAGATGGACTAAATGAGGACATTAAATTGTTTGTTGCTGTCCTAGAACTGAAAGAATTCGTTGTGCTACTAGAGAGGGCTTGTAAAGCCGAAGAATTAGTAAGGGAGAAAAGGAAAGCCGAAATGGAGTCTCATGACTTGGGGAAGAGGCAATGGAATAAGTCATTCCAGTCCTCACCCAAGAAGCCAAGAGATTTCTCCACTCGACCGGCTACTTCCACCGGGTTTTCGAGTAAAAATAAGTGTAAACAGTATTCCGGGAATAAGGCTCAGACTACCTCAGTCGCTAGTGTTGGGAACATTTGATCTAATAGACTGGAATGCCCACAGTGTGGCAGACGTCATCTCGGGGAATCCCGGGCACATGAGAATGCTTGCTTCAAGTATGGTTCCCAAGATCATTTTATAAAAGATTGTCTTGAGATGATGAAAGAAGAGAAGACTCAGAATGTGAGATCCGGGAGTATGGTCAGAGGTAGACCACAGAGGAACCTGGGAAGTGGGGCGAGTAGTAGGGGTAACCCCAGAAAGCTGGCTGCGAGACCCGAGGGTAAGGCGCTTGTAAGGACTTATGCCATTCGCGCTCACGAAGAGGCATCTTCTCCTAATGTTATTATGGGTACCTTTTCTCTTCACGATACTAAAGTTAATGCTTTAATAGATCTCGGATCTACCCACTCTTATATTTGCATGAAATTAGTAACTATTATGAGTATGCCCATAGAGTCCACAGAGTTTGTGATTAAGGTGTCTAATCCATTTGGAAAAAGTGTACTAGTTGATAAGGTATACAAAGATTGTCCATTGATGATTAGAGGTCATTGCTTTAAGGTCAATCTTATGTTATTACAATTCTAGGAATTCAATATCATTCTTGGTATGGACTGGTTAAACACTCATGATGTGATAGTAAATTGTGGAAAGAAATATATAGAGCTGAGATGTGAAAATGGGGACACCCTTCATGTTGAATAAGATGAACAAGATAGATCGCCGGTAGTGATATCTCAATTTTCAGCTCAGAAGTATGTAAGAAAAGGATACGAGGCGTATCTTGCGTTTGTGATGAATGCCAAGGAAACATAGTTAAGAATTGAGTCAGTACCGATAGTATGTGAGTACTTGGATGTTTTTCCCGAGGAATTTCCAGGATTACCTCCGGTTAGAGAGGTTGAGTTTGGCATCGAGCTAGTTCCCGATACTGTACTGATATCTATTACTCCTTACAGAATGGCTCCAACGGAGTTGAAGGAACTAAAGGCACAGTTGCAAGAATTAACAGACAAATGTTTTGCAAGATCAAGTTGTTCTCCATGGGGTGCTCCGGTTTTATTTGTGAAAAAGAAAGATGGCACCATGAGATTATGCATAGAGTACCGGCAGCTTAACAAAGTGACAGTGAGGAACAAGTATCCATTGCCAAGGATCGATGATTTGTTCGATCAATTAAAGAGAGCCACTGTGTTCTCCAAGATAGATTGAGGTCGGGATACTATCGGTTGAGAGTAAAAGACTTAGATGTGTCGAAGACTACTTTTCGAACGAGGTATGGGCATTATGAATTTTTAGTCATGCCGTTTGGTTTAACCAATGCATCTGCAGTGTTCATGGATCTTATGAATCGCATCTTTAGACCATACCTCGATAAGTTTGTGGTCATTTTTATTGATGACATATTGATTTATTCACGAGATGAGACGAGCATGCTGAGTATCTACGGTTAGTATTACATACTCTACGAGAAAATCAGTTGTATGCCAAGTTCAGCAAAAGTGAGTTTTGGCTCAAGGAAGTTGGATTTCTGCGACACATTGTCTCGGGAGACGGAGTCCGAGTTGACCCAAGTAAGATTTCAGCTATTGTTGACTGGAAACCGCCGAAGAATATATCTGAGGTTAGAAGTTTTCTAGGCCTAGCTGGATATTATAGATGATTTGTCAAGGGGTTTTCCATGATTGCAACACCGATGACGAAATTGTTACAGAAAAATGTGAAGTTTGAGTGGAAAGAAATATGCCAACAAAGTTTTGAGTAACTGAAAGCATTGTTGACAGAGGCTCCAGTTTTAGTACAACCCGAGTCAGGGAAAGAATTTGTGATCTACAGCGATGCATCCTTAAATGGATTAGGCTGTGTACTTATGCAAGAAGGCAAAGTAATAGCATATGCCTCTAGACAGCTAAAACCACACGAGAAGAACTATCCGACGCATGATATGGAGTTGGCTGCTATTGTTTTTGCACTGAAGATTTGGAGACACCACTTATATGGTGAAAAATGTCGGATATTCACCGATCACAAAAGTTTGAAGTATTTGATGACACAAAAGGAGTTAAATTTGAGACAACGAATATGGTTAGAGATTATAAAATAATATGAGTTGGTCATTGACTACCATCCGGGAAAGGCGAACGTGGTCGCCGATGCTTTGAGTAGAAAGTCCCTATTTGCATTAAATGTATTGAATACGCGGATGACCTTGTCTGGCGATGGTTCTATTCTAGCTGAGTTGAGGGCTAGACTAATGATCCTCCAAGAGATTTTTGAGGCTCAGAAAGACGACAGTGAACTACAAGCCAAAAGAGCTCAGTGTGAGTCGGATGTTGAGTCTGACTTTCGGATTAATTTTGATGGATGTTTAATGTTCAGAGATAGAGTTTGTGTACCGAGGAATGAAGAGCTTATTCAGAGAATTTTGTATGAGGCACATAACGGATGTTTATCTGTACATCCGGGTAGTACCAAGATGTATAATGACATTAAGAAACGGTATTGGTGGCCGAACATGAAGATATTCTGAGTTTGTTTCAAGATGCTTAATTTGTCAGCAAGTAAAGGCCGAACACCAAGTACCTTCGGGTTTGCTCCAACCTATTATGATTCCCGAGTGGAAATGGGACCGTATCACTATGGACTTTGTAACGGGTTTGCCGTTGACACCAAGTAAGAAAGATGCTGTATGGGTTGTGGTCGATAGACTCACGAAGTCAGCCCATTTCATACCTGTACGAGTTGATTACTCACTCGACAAGCTGGCAAACTTGTATGTTTCAGAAATAGTAAGGCTTCATGGAGTTCCCTTGTCAATCATATCGGATAGAGATTCGAGATTCACATCCATATTTTGGAAGAAGTAGCAAGAGGCCTTTGGTATAAAGTTAAGTTTTAGTACAACTTTTCATCCCCAAACCGATGGTCAGTCGGAAAGGTTAACAAAGTACTCGAGGATATGCTCCAGTGCTGTGTTCTTGAATTTCAAGGTAGTTGGGAAAAGTTCCTACCATTGGTAGAATTTGCCTACAATAATAGCTTTCAGTCAAGCTTAAAGATGACACCTTATGAGGCTTTATATGGGCGTAAGTGCCGAACGCCTTTATATTGGGCTGAACTCAAGGAAAACCAGATTCACGGGGTTGATTTAGTTAAAGAAATGAAAGAGAAGGTAAAAGTGAATCGGGAGTGTTTAATGGCTGCTTCTGACAGACAAAAATCTTACTCAGATTTGAAGAGAAAAGAGATAGAGTATCAAGTTGGTGATAGAGTTTTCTTGAAAGTATCGCCATGGAGAAAGGTTCTTAGATTTGACCGAAAAGGCAAGTTGAGTCCACGATTTATAGAACCATATGAGATCACTGAGAGGATTGGGCTGGTAGCCTATCAATTAGCTTTGCCGTCTGATTTAGAGAAGATACATGATGTGTTTCACGTGTCTATGTTGCGACGCTACCGATCAGACCCTTCACATGTAATTACACCAACAGAAGTGGAGATTCAACCCGACATGACTTATAGTGAATAACTGATTAAGGTTTTAGCTCGGGAGGTTAAACAGCTAAGAAATAAGAGTATCGCCCTTATTAAAGTATTGTGGCAAAGGCATGGAATAGAAGAAGCTACATGGGAACCAGAAGAAACCATGAGAAACCAGTACCCAAACCTTTTTGCTGGTAAGATTTTCGAGGACAAAAATTCCTAAGGGGGGAGAATTGTAACAACCCAATTTAGGGCCTAGTCAGAATAGTGGTGCGATACCACAAATCCAAAGTAGAAATATGAGATTTAAGGTTTATGAGATGTTTGCATGATAGTAAAATAGTTTCATGAAGAAATTTTATTAAATTGTGATCGAATGGTCCATTAGGACTAAATTGCAAAAGTTGCAAAAGATGAGATTCTAGAAGCTCTTAGTACTTTGGATTATTAATTAGAGGTCTTTAAATAGCAATTTACCCAATTTCTAATTTTTGGACAAAAATGGGCATGAGTTAGTAAAATTTGAAAGATTAGCAAAAAGGGCATTTTGGTCATTTATCAAATAAATGATTAAAAAGGATGAAATAAGTCAAAATTCATGTTCATCTTCTTCCCCTTAGTGCCAAAATTTTGAAGAACTCCATAGCTAGGGTTTGTTCAAATTTTCAAGCTCATAGTAAGTGCATCCTAGCCCCGTTTTTTAATATTCTTCGTATTTTTAAAGTCCTCGTAACTTGAATTAGCTATTTTTAGCTATATGTTGAGCTAGGATTCATGTTCAAAAATAAACCCATGTATGAAATGTATGTATTTTGATGTTTTATGGAAGATTATGAGAGTTTGATGTAGAATAAACATCTTTTTCTAAGTGAATTTCATGAAAAATGCTAGTAAGGACTAACTTGTAAAAGTTATGAAATTGGTCATTCATGAGAGAAATAGTGAGAATTGAATATTGCTATAGCTGAGAAAACGAATCAGCTAAGCGTGAAATAAAATAAAGTTGAATGAAAATCACTTTACGAGCCTAGGGGCAAAAGTGTAAATATGAGAAAGTTTAGGGGCAAAATGGTAATTTTGCCAAAGTATGAGTTATGAGTCAATTTAGTCAATGTGAGTATTAAACGAGTTAAATTATTATTATAGATGAAGAAAAATGAAGCCCGAATCGTAACCGAGGTAAGAACAAAGTCGTGGACTAAGTTGACAATCTTCATACATTTTGTATACCGAGGTAAGTTTGTAAGATTTAAAAGCTTTATAAGTATTTTTATTGAATTACTTATATATGTTGTTATTGTACATTATTTCCATGAAGTTGTTTAAATATGTTTAAACATGGAAATTAATGAAAATTAAGTACATGAAAGTCCCGATTGAAGTATGATTATTGAGGATGCTTAATCTACATCATGAGACAAGTAAGTCCGTATAAGGCGAAGTCAAGAAATGGCATCGACAATAAAGCAAAGAGATCATGTAAGTCCAAGCCTAGGCATGGCATTGATAAGTTCTAAAGTAAAGAGATCATGTAGGTCCAAGACAAGTCTTGGAATTGAAAAGTTATCATGAGATAAATATTTCATGTAAGTCCAAGCCAAGGCATGGCATTGGTGAGTTCCCAAGCAAAGAGATCATGTAAGTCCAAGCCAAGGCATGGCATTGGTGAGTCTCTAAAGAGAAGATATCGTGTAAGTCCATGTCAATACATGGCATTGACAAGTTCATGAGATAAGAATACCACGTAAGACCATGTCAAGACATGGCAATGGTAAGTTTCCGAGGAAACACCCAAGGATGATTTCGTGTAAGCCCATGTCAAGACATGGCATTGACACCAAGTTAAGAGATCCCATGTAAGACCATATCTAGGATATGGCATTGACATCGAGACACATGTGTGATAGATTTAGTATCCTCCGTTATTCTGGTTAATTCATCGGGTAAAAGAGCAAAAAAACGAATGAGATAACAAGAAAGTTAAGTATGTAAAGCTGTTATCAAGTCAAAGTTTAATAAGAGTATTATTCAAGTCAAGAAAGATGAAGTTTGAGTTTATTCTTACATTAGAACAGTATACTGATCTATATGATTAAGTGATATAGGTAACTTGTTTACATTACCGGCATGAGAAGAGTAAGTAAGCTTAAGCACTTGAGATTTGTGATGCTATTGTCTTATGATGGATGAGTCATGTAAATTAATTATATTGCTTTATGCAATACATGCAAACTTACTAAGCTAAATGCCTACCTCTTTATTTCTTTCTTTCCTTGTAGTCTCGCCAAGCTAACTCGTGGATCATTGACGTCAGAGCTCGGAACACACCATCAATCACTATTTTGGTATAGCCAAGTTGTTTTTATTAAGTATGGCATGTATAGGAAACATTTCATTTTTGAGTTATGTCTTAAGAGGAGCCAAAGTGTTGGCCATTAAGTCTACTATTCTTTTTGTATATGGCTAAAGAGATTGGCCAATATTTACTAAGTTTATTTATATCAATGTCGATGAATTATGCATCATTGTTCATGTTTTGATGAAGTATTGAGTTGTTGAATTGGGTATATGAATGATCTTGATTTCAGGGTGGCAATTGGCTTGGAAAAAATCCTTTAAGTGTCCATATGGATAGTCACACGGGCGTGTGACTAGGCCGTGTGTGATACACGGACAGCCCACATGGGTGTGTTAATAGACCGTGTGTCCCCTGCATGTTAGTGTTTTAAGTCAGAATAGGCCACGGGCTAGTCACACAGGCGTGTGCCTGGGCCGTGTGAGATGGTCAGTGTTCACCATGGGTAAGGAACACGGGCGTGTTCCTAGGCCGTGTGACAGAAACAAAATATCCAAGTTATTATACACGGGGTAGGGACATGGGCGTGTGTGATCACACAACCTGACCCCACGGGCGTGTCCCATTTCACATGGGTGTGTGACCCCTATTTTGATGAAAAGTTTTCTAAGTTTGTAAAAGTTTCCGGATGCGAGTTTAAGGCCTCGTAGGCCCATGAAATGCATGTTATGACTAAGAAAGAAAAGTTTTTAAATCAAAACAAAATTTTATAACACGTAAGTATGCATTTAAGTATGTTTCAAGTATGGTAATGTCTCGTATCCAGTCCCAACTTCGAACTCGGGTATGGGGTGTTACAATTGTGTTGTTCTCTTGTTCTCAAAAATTTAAACGCTCCCATGCCCAAGGCTCAATTCTTCTAGGCCCAAAATTCGGGGCGTTACAGCTCTACCCCCTTAAAGAAATTTTGTCCTCGAAATTTCCCACTATCTAATAACCGCACAACATAGGTTACACCACTATGCTTTTGCTGCGCACTCTAATCCTAATTGCAAATTAGGTAAATAGTACACTATGGGTAAAGTACGTACCAGTATTCACATCTGGAGCGTCTTCGTCTTCTCAGCGACGTGCTGCATAAACCAAAGTTGGTTGCCTCACCTCCACATGACCAGCACCTCTACCTGGAGCTCCATGACCCAAACCGTTTCCACCCCTGGCCTGTCCACGGCCTCTAGGCGGCTGCTGTCCACCCCTAGGTGGCTGTATATCACCCCTACCAAAAACTTGTTTCTGATACGGTCTTCTAGGACACTCTCTGAGACAGTGTTCCATGGAAACACAACTCAGACAAGCTCCCGTCCTCCTCCAACACTCGCCCACATGATCTTTCCCATAAATAGTACAAGGTGGTAACCCAGTAGTAGCAACAGGGGGCTCAGCTCTGACTGGCCCATCCACTCTGGCCCTTCTCTTAGGTCTCTGATCAGAATTGGAGTGCTCAGAATCCCTCTTGTTTCTGCCCCTTTCTCTTTCTAGGTTTAGGCGCTCAGAGCGCTTCACATCTTCAGCGATCTTTGCTTTCTCCACCAATGCTGAAAAATCCCGCTCCCTTTGGGGAGCAATCAGTACTCGAAGACTGTCTCTGAGGCCATCTTCAAACCGAACAAAACGTTCATAATCTGTTGCCACTATTCCTTTAGCATACCGACTGAGTTATAGGAACTTTGCCTCGTATTCTACCACAGATCTGTCTCTCTGAGTCAAGTTCAAGAAGTCCCTCCTCCGGGCATCCACATAGCTTGCGCCCACGTACTTCCCTTGAAATGTGGACTTGAAGAACTCCCAAGTGACCCGGTCAGGCTGAGTGCCCTCTTTCACGGTAAGCCACCACTGGTAGGCTTCCTCTCGCAGCAACGATACCGCACCTTTCAGTTTTTTTCTGAAATGTAATCCAAGTCATCCATTATCCTTTCGGTGGCCTCCAACCAATATTCGGCCACATTAGGGGCCACTCCTGCAATACCTTTGAAAATCTCTGCTACATTTGATCGAAGTCGCTCCGAAATTGACCCACGGCTTCCAGTGCCATTGTTGGGCCCAACGACCCTTTCCAGAATTCTTAGCATTGCTTGGGACAATGCGTCATCCCATTGCCCGATCATACGACCTGTCTCAAGTGCAGAAGTGAAGCCGGAGCCTCTCTCGCTTTAATGTTGGGCATATGGCCTGATGCCGAAGATCCAGCCCTAGCACTTCCACGGCCTCTGTCGCGGCCTCTTGAACCTTTTATAGTGCTCATTAACGCTTCGCATATTATCTGAATTAGAAATTTTATGAATTTAGCTCATAGTTTCAATAATTAAGCAGATGTTTTATGGAAGTAGTAGTTAAGAGTTGTTTTTATAATCGCAAGCTCACTCTGATTTTAGTTTTCTATAGTTTCTCAGTTTACCCTAGCTAAAGAGTCTCAATATAGTCTATCATCTAAAGTAAGCCCAGTAACTATTTACAGTATAATAGTTTAAAACAGATTTCAGTATCAGGAGAACTTACTTGGTCCGACGCTGAAAACTCGGTGTGCCACACTTTTTAGAGGAAATATTTCAAACCCTTCACATATTGAAAAACAACTTATGGAAATCCAAGATTTGAAAACCCATTCCACAGTCGAGTTTTGCAACCTAGCTCTGATACCACTAAATGTAACACCCTTAACCCGGCCTAGACGTTATGTCCGAATCTGGCGTGTCACATTGAAGTGTTTTTCGAAAACCATATTTTCATTGAAACCCTTCTTGAAATTTAAAACTTCTTGCCATTCAAAACCTTGTACAAAACCTCAGTTTGTTTATTTTCAATCGTGGTTTATTAAAAAGTTATTCCCTTTATAACCTTATTGTTGTGGAAGCCTAATTTAAAACAAAATGATTTACGAAACCGTGATATATAAAAATTGAGTTGCGGAAACGTAGAGTTTGAAAATAGTTATTGCTTTGGAAAACCGCGAACTACTTCTAACAGATAGAAAATGTAATAACTGAAACGCCCAAATTAAAAAAAAAACCAGAAATTAAAAGAGGCCTTATTACAACCCAAAAAGAAAGTGGTTTAAGTAGGGTAAAATAGAATACTAAAATTTAAAGCTGTTCGTAGTGTGGCCACCTCCGAGTCCTCCAGTACGTCGAACTGTTTACTGAGGATTACCTAAAAAATTAAAAAGAGGAGGTGAGTTTACGAAAACTCAGTGTGTACAACCCTTATCGATCATAAAGCATGCAACACATCAATTCGGGCCTAAGCCCATTACAGTAACGGTGGCATTTGGGCCTTAGCCCATAATAGCCTCAGTTGGTCCTGAGCCCATATCTCAATCAAATCAGATCATGCAATGCACAAATACCCAACCAACCCTGCACTCTGAATCCCGTCCAACCCTACACTCCTGTGGGGATTAAATCGACCCATCCAACCCTACAATCCTTATGTAGCACCGGTTGCGGTACCAACCAATATGGTAGCAGAGCTGCCAGTCACATAATCGGCTTAAAGCCATCGGTGGATCTACAGTCGTCAAGCGACCATGCGACCCTAACAAATCATATACTTCCTCCAAATAAATGATCCCATCCCCCATGTAGCATAATATCACATGAATGCAAACATACCATAAATGGCATACAATAACAATCATATAACATGTAGGGCATTTTAGTCATTTTACCCTTCAGGGGCATAACGGTCATTTCTCCCTTAGGGCCTGAGTACACAGATCGACCCGTCAATAGGCTCGCAGTCGGGACGCATGGCTTGTATAACCTTTTGCAATCAAAACGCATTAATGGTCTCAAGCCTATTATATGGCCCACCTGGGCCCACACGCTCGTGTGGCCCACTAAGCCCAAAACTGCCTTTGGCCATGTGATCGTCATGACTGGTTCATTATTTCCTATCCATCCAAAAAATTACTCGCGTAGGGCCCACGGGCCCATTGGGCCCACTCGTCCCATTCCGGTCTATTTGGCCCCAAAGACGGCCTTAGACCACGAGATGCCCATGGTGACCTCTGTCGTTGTATCGACTTATCCACACGCGTATTCGTGCGCTCGTGTGATAGCCGTACCCGTACTTTCAGCCTTTCGGCTTCTTAGCATTTCGAGATTCCGGCAATTGCCGATCTATAATTGGAGTGGTGTGTGTACACACCTTGATGGAGAAAAGCGCAGTAGCCCACGAGCGTTGAACCTATATTCGATTAAGGTATTCGGTTAGCCATTCCATTAATAAGATTTAACAAGCCTTTCTAACACAGAAGCCGAACCCAAGGTTAATACCTACCTTAACTGAATCGGCTTATACTTCCTAAGCCGTGATAATAAATCGATCTCACCTCCTTGTGGTTTATCTGTACCACAACCCTTATTAAGCATCAATATCCAATAACCAAGGTTAATGAAATACTAACCTAAGGAAAACACAAGACCAACAAGAGAACTAGCATTCGGTCAATGATTGAAAGCACAAACCACCTACCCCTACAACCGGCCAATAGATAAATTGAACTCAGACAACACTTAAGAGAAGAACAGATTCGACACTTCAGAGGCTGGAGCAAAAAATGGAGGAAAGATTAATATTCGGTTATAAGGACAGGGTATATTCGGCTACACTATTCGGCCACAGAACCAACAAACCTTTGACAATGCGGATTAAAGCAGATGGGGAGGAAGAGAATCGGTCAAGAACAACAATCAAATGTTGACCAAATCAGAAGAGAAGAAGAAGAAAAGATAACTAATATTCGGCCTAATTCCAAATTAAGAAAGAATACTCAAGGTTAACAGAGATGAAAGTTGCAAAAAAAGAAATAGAGAGAAGGAGAATTCGGTTTTGGATAAGTGAGAAGAAGAACTTCGAATGAGTAAGAAAGGAGGGAGAGAAGGGATTGGTTCTGTCAAATTGAGAAACAAGAAGAGCAGAAAAGTTCCAAGAGGAGTAGAATAAAGGGAGAATCGGCACAAGCAGCAATTGTTGCAAAGAAAATAGCAGAGAAAAGGGGTATTGCTCGATTTTGGTAAAAGGCAAAAAGAAGTAAAATGAAAGGAATAACTAGAATAAAATCAGCCACTACCTGCATCACTATTTCAAAACCGAACAAAATGAGCCAAAAGCTGAAATGGCTAAAAGAAAAACGGCATCCCTACCACACTCTAGCCGAATTTTCAAGTGCAAAGACCCTATTTCGGCACCAACTTTCACCTACCCAACTTCCCTTGATTTCCCCCCTTATCTCTCCATGATCCCCTCCTTAATTTATTCGAAGATCCACTCCTTAAATCACTCATTTGACCCATTCAAACTCTCCAACACAGATTTCAAATCCAACACCAACTCTTGCCAACACATGAGTAAAATAAATAATCCCATTAGCATGCAGTGAGACTTGAACCTCTGACCTCCTTGCAACACCTGTGTCGCCCCCCTGCCACAATACCACAGGCTCTTTTGTATCTCTTTTTAATCACAATTATTTAAAAGGCTTAAAACCAGGAGTCATGGTTCCCCTAATGCTAAAAAATAAAAAATTTTCCATATGACATGGCTTGAACCCAGGACTTCATAGAAGCCCTTTAACCTTCCAAAATCACTTACCTAACAGATCTAGCATGCAATTGTTGTAACAGCCCGATTTAGGGCCTAGTCGGAATAGTGGTGCGAGTCCACAAATCCGAAGTAGAAATATGAGATTTAAGGTTTATGAGATGTTTGCATGATAGTAAAATAGTTTCGTGGAGAAATTTTATTAAATTGTGATCGAATGGTCCATTAGGACTAAATTGCAAAAGTTGTAAAAAATGAGATTCTAGAAGCTCTTAGTATGAAATAGCTTTGGATTATTAATTAGAGGTCTTTAAATAGAAATTTACCTAATTTCTAATTTTTGGACAAAAATGGGCATGAGTTAGTAAAATTTGAAAGCTTAGCAAAAAGGGCATATTGGTCATTTATTAAATAAATGATTAAAAATGATGAAGTAAGTCAAAATTCATGATCATCTTCTTCCCCTTAGAGCCAAAATTTTGAAGAACTCCATAGCTAGGGTTTGCTCAAATTTTCATGCTCATAGTAAGTGCATCCTAGCCTCGTTTTTTAATATTCTTCGTATTTTTGAAGTCATTGTAACTTGAATTAGCTATTTTTAGCTATATGTTGAGCTAGGATTCATGTTCAAAAATATACCCATGTATGACATGCATGTATTTTGATGTTTTATGGAAGATTATGAGAGTTTGATGTAGAATAAACATCTTTTTCTAAGTGAATTTCATGAAAAATGCTAGTAAGGACTAATTTGTAAAAGTTATGAAATTGGTCATTCATGAGAGAAATAGTGAGAATTGAATATTTCTATAGCTAAGAAAATGAATCAGCTAAGCGTGAAATACAAGAAAGTTGAATGAAAATCACTTTATGAGCCTAGGGGCAAAAGTGTAAATATGAGAAAGTTTAGGGGTAAAATGGTAATTTTGCCAAAGTATGAGTTATGAGTCAATTTAGTCAATGTGAGTATTAAATGAGTTAAATTATTATTATAGATAAAAAAACGAAGCCCAGATCGTAATCGAGGCAAGAACAAAGTCGTGGACTAAGTTGACTATCTTCATACATTTTGTATACCGAGGTAAGTTTGTATGATTTAAAAGCTTTAGAAGTATTTTTATTGAATTACTTATATATGTTGTTATTGTACATTAATTCCATGAAGTTGTTTAAATATGTTTAAACAAGGAAATTAATGAAAATTAAGTACATCAAAGTCTCGATTGAAGTAGGATTACTAAGGATGCTTAATCTACATCATGAGACAAGTAAGTCCGTATAAGGCCATGTCAAGACATGGCATCGGCAATAAAGAAAAGAGATCATGTAAGTCCAAGCCAAGGCATGTCATTGATAAGTTCTAAAGTAAAGAAATCATGTAAGTCCAAGACAAGTATTGGCATTGAAAAGTTATCATGAGATAAAGATTCCATGTAAGTCCAAGCCAAGGCATGGCATTGGTGAGTTCCAAAGCAAAGAGATCATGTAAGTCCAAGACACGTCTTGGCATTGAAAGGTTATTATGAGGCAAAGACCCATATAAGTCCAAGCCAAGGCATGGCATTGGTGAGTCTCTAAAGAGAAGATATCATGTAAGTCCATGTCAAGATAAGGCATTGACAAGTTCATGAGATAAGAATACTACGTAAGACCATGTCAAGACATGGCAATGGTAAGTTTCCGAGGAAACACCCAAGGAAGATTTCATGTAAGCCCATGTCTAGATATGGCATCGACACCAAGTTAAGAGATCCCATGTAAGACCATATCTAGGATATGGCATTGACATCGAGACACATGTGTGATAGCTTTAGTATCCTCCGTTATTCAGGTTAATTCATCGGGCAAAAGAGCAAAAAATGAATGAGATAATAAGAAAGTTAAATATGTAAAGCTGTTATCAAGTCAAAGTTGAATAAGAGTATTATTCAATTTAAGAAAGATGAAGTTTGAGTTTATGCTTAAATTAGCAAAGTATACTGATCTATATGATTAAGTGATACAGGTAACTTATTTACATTACAAGCATGAGAAGAGTAAGTAAGCTTAAGCACTTGAGATTTGTGATGCTATTGTTTTATGATGGATGAGTCATGTAAATTAATTATATTGCTTTATGCAATACATGCAAACTTACTAAGCTAAATGCTTACCTCTTTATTTCTTTCTTTCCTTGTAGTCTCGCCAAGCTAACTCGTGGATCATTGACGTTAGAGCTCGGAACACAGTATCAATCACTATTTTGGTATAGCCAAGTTGTTTTTATTAAGTATGGCATGTATAGGAAACATTTCATTTTTGAGTTATGTCTTAAGAGGAGCCAAAGTGTTGGCTATTAAGTCTACTATTCTTTTTGTATATGGCTAAAGAGATTTGCCAATATTTACTAAGTTTATTTATATCAATGTCGATGAATTGTGCATCATTGTTCATGTTTTGATGAAGTATTGAGTTGTTGAATTTGGTATATGAATGATCTTGATTTCAGGGTGGCAATTGGCTTGGAAAATAGCCTTTAAGTGTCCATATGGATAGTCACACGGGCGTGTGACTAGGCCGTGTGTGATATACAGATAGCCCACATGGGTGTGTTAATAGACCGTGTGTCCCCTGCATGTTAGTGTTTTAAGTCAGAATAGGCCACCGGCTAGTCACACAACCGTGTGCCTGGGCCGTGTGAGATGGTCAGTGTTCACCACGGGTAAGGAACACGGGCGTGTTCCTAGGCTGTGTGACACAAACAGAATATCCAAGTTATTATACTCGGGGTAGGGACATGGGCGTGTATGATCACACGACCTGACCCCACGAGCGTGTCCCATTTCACATGGGCGTGTGACCCTTGTTTTGATGAAAAGTTTTCTAAGTTCGTAAAAGTTTTCAGATGCGAGTTTAAGGCCTCGTAGGCCCATGAAATGCACGTTATGACTAAGAAAGAAAATTTTTTAAATCAAAACGAAATTTTATAGCACAAAAGTATGTGTTTAAGTATGTTTCAAGTATGGTAATGTCTCGTATCCAGTCCCAGCTTCGAACTCGGGTATAGGGTGTTACATTTAGTGGTATCAGTGTTACAGTTTAGTCGATTTTAGGACTAACGTAGCATAGGCATGAGTCTAGCTATACATGCCATACGTAAAGATGTTTTTATAATGACAGTGTGACGACTCCTGATGATCTCAAATTATGATTCTATATAGTAATGGATCCCGAAAGAGTTGTGACAGATGATGTAGAAAGTAATGCGCCAGCTCTCGCTGAAGGGACGGTGCCGAATGAGAATGAGAATAGACCCACTACGGTGAGTCAGAGAGGAGGAGAAGAGGCTAGAGAAGCCTTCCTCCATATGATGAATACATGGTACACAGAGTTCATTCGTACGAACTCGAATGCACAACCCCTTCCACCCCACCTATTCAGTAGCCCCACAGGTATTAGAGGTGGTAAGAGGAGATAAGCCTCCGGTCGATAGGATCTGGAAACATGGGGCAGAGGAATTCTGGGCTAGAAAGGATGATGACCCAGAAAAGGCAGAGTTTTGGTTGGAAAATACCATGAGGGTATTTAATGAGCTATCGTGCACACCTGAAGAGTGCATGAAATATGTAGTCTCTCTCCTAAGATATTCTGCATATCAATGGTGGAACACCCTTGTGTCAGTAGTACAAAGGGAAAAGATCACCTGGGAATTTTTCCAAGAAGAGTTCAGAAAGAAGTACATCAACCAAAGGTTTATCGACCAGAAAAGAAAGGAATTTCTAGAATTGAAGCAAGGTAAGATGTTAGTGACTGATTATGAGCGTGAGTTTGTAAGACTCAGTAAATACGCTCGAGAGTGTGTATCCACCGAAGCCATCATGAGCAAGAGATTTGAAGATGGACTAAATGAGGACATTAAATTGTTTGTTGCTGTCCTAAAACTGAAAGAATTCGTTGTGTTAGTAGAGAGGGCTTGTAAAGCCGAAGAATTAGTAAGGGAGAAAAGGAAAGCCGAAATGGAGTCTCGTGACTCGGGGAAGAGGCAATGGAATAGTTCATTCCAGTCCTCACCCAAGAAGCCAAGAGATTTCTCCACCCGATCGGCTACTTCCACCGGGTTTTCGAGTAAAACCAAGGGTAAACAGTATTCGGGTAATAAGGCTCAGACTACCTCAGTTGCTAGTGTTGGGAACATTCGATCTAATAGACCAGACTACCCACAGTACGACAGATGTCATCTCGGCGAATGCCGGGCACATGAGAATGCTTGCTTCAAGTATGGTTCCCAAGATCACTTTATAAAATATTTTCTTGAGATGATGAAAGAAGAGAAGACTCAGAATGTGAGATCTGGGAGTATGGTCAGAGGTAGGCCACAGAGGAACCCGAGAAGTGGGGCGAGTAGTAGGTAACCCCAGAGAGCAGGCTGCGAGACCCGAGGGTAAGGCGCCTGCAAGGACTTATGCCACTCGCGCTCGCGAAGAGGCATCTTCTCCTGATGTTATTACGGGTACCTTTTCTCTTCACGATACTAAAGTTAATGCTTTAATAGATCCCGGATCCACCCACTCTTATATTTACATGAAATTAGTATCTATTATGAGTATGCCCATAGAGTCCACAGAGTTTGTGATTAAGGTGTCTAATCCATTAGGAAAAAGTGTACTAGTTGATAAGGTATACAAAGATTGTCCATTGATGATTAGAGGTCATTACTTTAAGGTCAATCTTATGTTATTACCATTTGAGGAATTCGATTCATTCTTGGTATGGACTGGTTAAACACTCATGATATGATAGTAAATTGTGGAAAGAAATATATAGAGCTGAGATGTGAAAATGGGGACACCCTTCATGTTGAATCAGATGGACAAGATAGATCACCGGTAGTGATATCTCAATTGTCGGCTCAGAAGTATGTAAGAAAAGGATACGAGGCGTATCTTGCGGTTGTGATGAATGCCAAGGAAACAAATTTAAGAATTGAGTCAGTACCGATAGTATGTGAGTACTTGGATGTTTTTCCCGAGGAATTGCCAGGATTACCTCCGGTTAGAGAGGTTGAGTTTGGCATCGAGCTAGTTCCTGGTACTGTACCGATATTTATTACTCCTTATAGAATGGCTCCAACGGAGTTGAAGGAACTAAAGGCACAGTTGCAAGAATTAACAGACAAAGGTTTTGAAAAACAAGTTGTTCTCCATGGGGTGCTCCGGTTTTATTTGTGAAAAAGAAAGATGGTACCATGAGATTGTGCATAGATTACCGGCAGCTCAATAAAGTGACAGTGAAGAACAAGTATCCATTACCAAGGATCGATGATTTGTTCGATCAATTAAAGGGAGCCACTGTGTTCTTCAAGATAGACTTGAGGTCGGGATACTATCGGTTTAGAGTAAAAGACTTAGATGTGTCGAAGACTGCTTTTCGAACGAGGTATGGGCATTATGAATTTGTAGTCATGCCCTTTGGTTTGACCAATGCACCTGCAGTGTTCATGGATCTTATGAATCGCACCTTTAGACCATACCTCGATTAGTTTTTGGTCGTTTTTATTGACGACATATTGATTTATTCACGAGATGAGATGAGCATGCCGAGCATCTACAGACAATATTATAGACTCTACGAGAAAATCAGTTGTATGCCAAGTTCAGCAAAAGTGAGTTTTGGCTCAAGGAAGTTGGATTTCTGGGACACATTGTCTCGGGAGACGGAGTCCGAGTTGACCCAAGTAAGATTTCAGCTATTGTTGACTGGAAACTACCGAAGAATATATCTGAGGTTAGAAGTTTTCTAGGCCTAGTTGGCTATTATAGACGATTCGTCAAGGGGTTTTCCATGATTGCAACACTGATGACGAAATTGTTACAGAAAAATGTGAAGTTTAAGTGGACAGAAAGATCCTAACAAAGTTTTGAGAAACTGAAAGCATTGTTGACAGAGGCTCCAGTTTTAGTACAACCCGAGTCGGGGAAAGAATTTGTGATCTACAACGATGCATCCTTAAATGGATTAGGCTGTGTACTTATGCAAGAAGGCAAAGTAGTAGCATATGCCTCTAGACAGCTAAAGCCACATGAGAAGAACTATCCGACGCATGATATGGAGTTGGCTGCTATTGTTTTTCCACTGAAGATTTGGAGACACCACTTATATGGTGAAAAATGTTGGATATTCACCGATCACAAAAGTTTGAAGTATTTGATGACACAAAAGGAGTTAAATTTGAGACAACAAATATGGTTAGAGTTGATAAAAGATTATGAGTTGGTCATTGACTACCATCCGGGAAAGACGAACATGGTCGCCGATGCTTTGAGTAGAAAGTCCCTATTTGCATTAAAGGCATTGAATACGCGGATGACCTTGTCCGACGATGGTTCTAGTCTAGCTGAGTTGAGGGCTAGACCAATGATCCTCCAAGAGATTTATGAGGCTTGGAAAGACGACAGTGAACTACAAGCCAAAAGAGCTCAGTGTGAGTCGGATGTTGAGTCTGACTTTTGGATTAATTTCGATGGATGTTTAATGTTTAGAGATAGAGTTTGTGTACCGAGGAATGAAGACCTTATTTGGAGAATTTTGTATGAGGCACATAACGGATGTTTATCTGTACATCCGGGTAGTACCAAGATGTATAATGACATGAAGAAACGGTATTGGTGGCCGAACATGAAGAAGGATGTTTCTGAGTTTGTTTCAAGATGCTTAATTTGTCAGCAAGTAAAGGTCGAACACCAAGTACCTTCAGGTTTGCTCCAACCTATTATGATTCCCGAGTGGAAATGGGACCGTATCACTATGGACTTTGTAACGGGTTTGCCGTTGACACCAAGTAAGAAAGATGTTGTATGGGTTGTGGTCGATAGACTCACGAAGTTAGCCCATTTCATACCTGTACGAGTTGATTACTCACTCGACAAGCTGGCAAACTTGTATGTTTCAGAAATAGTAAGGCTTCACAGAGTTCCCTTATCAATCATATCGAATAGAGATTCGAGATTCACATCTAGATTTTGGAAGAAGTTGCAAGAGGCCTTGGGTATAAAGTTGAGTTTTAGTACAGCTTTTCATCCCCAAACTGACGGTCAGTCAGAAAGGTTAATACAAGTACTCGAGGATATGCTCTGGTGCTGTGTTCTTGAATTTCAAGGTAGTTGGGAAAAGTTCCTACCATTGGTAGAATTTGCCTACAACAACAGCTTTCAGTCAAGCTTAAAGATGGCACCTTATGAGGCTTTATATGGGCGTAGGTGCCGAACGCCTTTATATTGGGCTGAACTCAAGGAAAACTAGATTCACAGGGTTGATTTAGTTAAAGAAACGAAAGAGAAGGTAAAAGTGATTTGGGAATGTTTAAAGGCTGCTTCTGACAGACAAAAATCTTACTCAGATTTGAAGAGAAAAGAGATAGAGTATCAAGTTGGTGATAGAGTTTTCTTGAAAGTGTCGCCATGGAGAAAGGTTCTTAGATTTGACCGAAAAGGCAAGTTGAGTCCACGATTTATTGGACCATATGAGATCACTGAGAGGGTTGGGCCGGTAGCCTATCGATTGGCTTTGCCTCTGAGTTAGAGAAGATACATGATGTGTTTCACGTGTCTATGTTGCGACGCTACCGATTAGACCCTTCGCATGTAATTACACCAACAGAAGTGGAGATTCAACCCGACATGACTTATAGTGAAGAACCGATTAAGATTTTAGCTCGGGAGGTTAATCAGCTAAGAAATAAGAGTATCGCCCTTATTAAAGTATTGTGGCAAAGGCATGGAATAGAAGAAGCTACATGGGAACCAGAAGAAACCATGAGAAACCAGTACCCAAACCTTTTTGCTGGTAAGATTTTCGAGGACGAAAATTCCTAAGGGGGGAGAATTATAACAGCCCAATTTAGGGCCTAGTCAGAACAGTGGTGTGAGACCACAAATCCGAAGTAGAAATATGAGATTTAAGGTTTATGAGATGTTTGCATGATAGTAAAATAGTTTCATGAAGAAATTTTATTAAATTGTGATCGAATGGTCCATTAGGACTAAATTACAAAAGTTGCAAAATATGAGATTCTAGAAGCTCTTAGTATGAAATTGATTTGGATTATTAATTAGAGGTCTTTAAATAGCAATTTACCCAATTTCTAATTTTTGGACAAAAATGGGCATGAGTTAGTAAAATTTGAAAGCTTAGCAAAAAGGGTATTTTGGTCATTTATCAAATAAATGATTAAAAAGGATGAAATAAGTCAAAATTCATGTTCATCTTCTTCCCCTTAGTGCCAAAATTTTGAAGAACTCCATAGCTATGGTTTGTTCAAATTTTCAAGCTCATAGTAGGTGCATCCTGGCCCCGTTTTTAATATTCTTCGTATTTTTGAAGTCCTCGTAACTTGAATTAGCTATTTTTAGCTATATGTTGAGCTAGGATTCATGTTCAAAAATATACCCATGTATGACATGCATGTATTTTGATGTTTTATGGAAGATTATGAGAGTTTTATGTAGAATAAACATCTTTTTCAAAGTGAATTTCATGAAAAATGCTAGTAAGGACTAATTTGTAAAAGTTATGAAATTGGTCTTTCATGAGAGAAATAGTGAGAATTGAATATTGCTATAGCTGAGAAAATGAATCAGCTAAGCGTGAAATACAAGAAAGTTGAATGAAAATCACTTTACGAGCCTAGGGGCAAAAGTGTAAATATGAGAAAGTTTAGGGGCAAAATGGTAATTTTGCCAAAGTATGAGTTATGAGTCAATTTAGTCAATGTGAGTATTAAATGAGTTAAATTATTATTATAGATCAAGAAAAACAAAGCCCGGATCGTAACCGAGGCAAGAACAAAGTCGTGGACTAAGTTGACTATCTTCATACATTTTGTATACCGAGGTAAGTTTGTATGATTTAAAAGCTTTATAAGTATTTTTATTGAATTACTTATATATGTTGTTATTGTACATTATTTCCATGAAGTTGTTTAAATATGTTTAAACAAGGAAATTAATGAAAATTAAGTACATGAAAGTCCCGATTGAAGTAGGATTACTGAGGATGCTTAATCTACATCATGAGACAAGTAAGTCCGTATAAGGCCATGTCAAGACATGGCATCGGCAATAAAGCAAAGAGATCATGTAAGTCCAATCCAAGGCATGGAATTGATAAGTTCTAAAGTAAAGAGATCATGTAAGTCCAGGACAAGTCATGGCATTGAAAAGTTATCATGAGATAAAGATTCCATGTAAGTCCAAGCCAAGGCATGGCATTGGTGAGTTCCCAAGCAAAGAGATCATGTAAGTCCAAGCTAAGGTATGGCATTGGTGAGTCTCTAAAGAGAAGATATCATGTAAGTCCATGTCAAGACATGGCATTGACAAGTTCATGAGATAAGAATACCACGTAAGACCATGTCAAGACATGGCAATGGTAAGTTTTCGAGGAAACACCCAAGGAAGATTTCGTGTAAGCCCATGTCAAGACATGGCATCGACTCCAAGTTAAGAGATCCCATGTAAGACCATATCTAGGATATGGCATTGACATCGAGACACATGTGTGATAGCTTTAGTATCCTCTGTTATTTCGGTTAATTCATCGAGCAAAAGAGCAAAAAACGAACGAGATAACAAGAAAGTTAAGTATGTAAAGCTGTTATCAAGTCAATGTTTAATAAGAGTATTATTCATGTTAAGAAAGATGAAGTTTGAGTTTATGCTTACATTAGCAAAGTATACTGATCTATATGATTAAGTGATACAGGTAACTTGTTTACATTACAAGCATGAGAAGAGTAAGTAAGCTTAAGCACTTGAGATTTGTAATGTTATTGTTTTATGATGGATGAGTCATGTAAATTAATTATATTGCTTTATGCAATACATGCAAACTTACTAAGCTAAATGCGCTTACCTCTTTAATTCTTTCTTTCCTTGTAGTCTCGTAAAGCTAACTTGTGGATCATTGACGTCGGAGCTCAGAACACACTATCAATCACTATTTTGGTATAGCCAAGTTGTTTTTATTAAGTATGGCATGTATAGGAAACATTTCATTTTGAGTTATGTCTTAAGAGGAGCCAAAGTGTTGGAAGTCTACTATTCTTTTTGTATATGGCTAAAGAGATTGGCCAATATTTACTAAGTTTATTTATATCAATGTCGATGAATTATGCATCATTGTTCATGTTTTGATGAAGTATTAAGTTGTTGAATTGGGTATATGAATGATCTTGATTTCAGGATGGCAATTGGCTTGGAAAATAGCCTTTAAGTGTCCATATGGATAGTCACACGGGCATGTGACTAGGCCGTGTGTGATACACGGACAGCCCACATGGGTGTGTTAATAGACCATGTGTCCCTTGCATGTTAGTGTTTTAAGTCAGAATAGGCCACAGGCTAGTCACACAGGCGTGTGCCTCAGCCGTGTGACATGGTCAGTGTTCACCACGGGTAAGGAACACGGGCGTGTTCCTAGGCCATATGACACAACTAGATTATCCAAGTTATTATACACGGGGTAGGGACATGGGCGTGTGTGATCACACGACCTGACCCCACGGGCGTGTCCCATTTCACATGGGCGTGTGACCCCTGTTTTGATGAAAAGTTTTCTAAGTTCGTAAAAGTTTCCGGATGTGAGTTTAAGGCCTCGTAGGCCCATGAAATGCACGTTATGACTAAGAAAGAAAAGTTTTTAAATCAAAACAAAATTTTATAGCACGTAAGTACGCATTTAAGTATGTTTCAAATATGGTATTGTTTCGTATCCAGTCCCAGCTTCGGACTCGGGTATGGGGTGTTACAAGTGTGTCGTTCTCTTGTTCTAAAAAATTTTAAACACTCCCATGCCCAAGGCTCAATTCTTTTAGGCCCAAAATTCAGGGCGTTACAGCTCTACCCCCTTAAAGAAATTTCATCCTTGAAATTTCCAACTATCTAATAGCCACACAACACAGGTTACACCACTATGCTTTTGCTGCGCACTCTAATCCTAATTGCAAATTAGGTAAATATTACACTATGGGTAAAGTACGTACCAGTATTCACATCTGGAGCGTCTCCGTCTTCTCAGCGACGTGCTGCATAAACCAAAGCTGGTTGCCTCGCCTCCGTATAACCAGTACCTCTACCTGGAGCTCCACGACCCAAACCGTTTCCACCCCTGGCCTGTCCACGGCCTCTAGGCGGCTGCTGTCCACCCCTAGGTGGCTGTACATCACCCCTACCAAAAACTTGTATCTGATCCGGTCTTCTGGGACACTCTCTGAGACAGTGTTCCATGGAACCACAACTCAGACAAGCTCCCGTCCTCCTTCAGCACTCGCCCACATGACCTTTCCCACAAATAGAACAAGGTGGTAACCCAGTAGTAGCAACAGGGGGCCCAGCTCTGACTGGCCCATCCACTCTGGCCCTTCTCTTAGGTCTCTGATCAGAATTGGAGTGCTCAGAATCCCTCTTGTTTCTGCCCCTTTCTTTTTCTCAGTTTAGCCACTCAGAGCGCTTCACATCTTCAGCGATCTTTGCTTTCTCCACCAATGCTGCAAAATCCCGCTCTCTTTGGGGAGCAATCAGTACTCGAAGACTGTCTCTGAGGTCATCTTCAAACCGAACAAAATGTTCATAATCTGTTGCCACTATTCCTTTAGCATACCGACTGAGTCGCAGGAACTCCGCCTCGTATTCTGCCACAGATCTGTCTCTCTGAGTCAAGTTCAAGAATTACCTCCTCCGGGCATCCACATAGCTTGCGACCACGTACTTACCTTGAAATGTGGACTTGAAGAACTCCTAAGTGACCCGGTCAGGTTGAGTGCCCTCTTTCACGGTAAGCCACCACTGGTAGGCTTCCTCTCTCAGCAACGATACCGCACCTTTTAGTTTTTGTTTCGAAGTGTAATCCAAGTCATCCATTATCCTTTCGGTTGCCTCCAACCAATATTCGGCCACATTAGGGGCCACTCCCACGATACCTTTGAAAATCTCTGCTCCATTTGATCGAAGTCACTCCGAAATTGACCCACGGCTTTCAGTGCCATTGTTGGGCCCATCGACCCTTTCCAGAATTCTTAGCATTGCTTGGGATAGTGCGTCATCCCCAGCTGCTCGATCATACGTCCCTGTCTCGGGTACCGGTGAAGCCAGAGCCTCTCTCGCTTCAACGTTGGGCATATGGCCTGATGCCGAAGATCCATCCCTAACACTTCAACAGCCTCTACCGCGGCCTCTTGCACCTCTTCTAGTGCTCATTAACGCTTTGCGTATTATCTGAATTAGAAATTTTATGAATTTAGCTCATAGTTTGAATAATTAAACAGATGTTTTATGGAAGTAGTAGTTAAGAGTTGTTTTCGCAATCGCAAGCTCACTACAGTTTTAGTTTCCTATAGTTTCTCAGTTTACCCTAGCTAAAGAGTCTCAATATAGTCTATCATCTAAAGTAAGCCCAGTAACTATTTACGATTATAATGATTTTAAAACAAATTTGATGTCGATCGAAGAACTTACTTGGTCCGACACCGAAGACTCGGTGTGCCACACTTTTCAGAGGATATATTTCAAACCCTTCACATATTGAAAAATAACTTATCGAAATCCAAGATTTGAAAACCCATTCCACATCCGAGTTTTGCAACCTGACTCTGATACCACTAAATGTAACACCCCAAACCCGACCTAGACGTTATGGCCGAATCTGGCGTGTCACATTGAAGTGTTTTTCGAAAACCATGTTTTCACTGAAACCTTTCTTGAAATTTAAAACTTCTTGCCATTCAAAAACTTGTACAAAACCTCAGTTTGTTTATTTTCAATTGTGGTTTATTAAAAAGTTATTCCCTTTATAACCTTATTGTTGTGGAAGCCTAATTCAAAACAAAATGATTTACAAAAACGTGATATTTAAAAATTGAGTTGCGGAAACGTAGAGTTTGAAAATAGTTATTGCTTTGGAAAACCGCGAACTACTTCTAACAGATAGAAAACATAATAACTAAAACTCCCAAATTAAAAAAAAACCAGAAATTAAAAGAGGCCTTATTACAACCCGAAAAGAAAGCGGTTTAAGTAGGGTAAAATAGAATACTAAAATTTAAAGCTGTTCGTAGTGTGGCCACCTCCGAGTCCTCCAGTACGTCGAACCGCTTACTGAGGATTACCTAAAAAATTTAAAAAGGGGGTGAGTTTACGAAAACTCAGTGTGTACAACCCTCATCGATCATAAAGCATGCAACACATCAATTTGGGCCTAAGCCCATTACAGTAACGGTGGCATTTGGGCCTTAGCCCATAATAGCTTTAGCTGGGCCTGAGCCCATATCTCAATCAAATCAGATCATGCAATGCACAAATACCCAACAAACCCTGCACTCCTAATCCCGTCCAACCCTACACTCCTGTGGGGATTATATCGACCCATCCATCCCTACACTCCTTATGTAGCACCGATTGCGGCACCAACCATTATTGCAGCAGAGCTGCCAGTCACATAATCGGCTTAAAGCCATCGGTGGATCCACAATCGTCAAGCAACCATGCGACCCTAACAAATAATATACTTCCTCCAAATAAATGATCCCATCCCCCATGCAGCATAATATCACATGAATGCAAACATACCATAAATGGCATACAATAATAATCATATAACATGTAGGGCATTTTAGTCATTTTACCCTTCAGGGGCATAACGGTCATTTCTCCCTTAGGGTCTGAGTACACATATCGACCCGTCAATAGGCTCACAGTCGTCCCGCATGACTTGTATAACCTTTTGCAATCAAAACGCATTAATGGTCCTAAGCCCATTATATGGCCCACCTGGGCCCACACGCTTGTGTGGCCCACTAAGCCCAAAACTACCTTTAGCCATGTGATCATCATGGCTGGTTCATTATTTCCTATCCATCCAAAAAATTACTCTCGTAGGGCCCACGGGCCCATTGGGCCCACTTGGCCCATTTCGGTCTATTTGGTCCCAAAGACGGCCTAAGACCACGAGATGCTCATGGTGACCTCTATCATTGTATCGACTTATCCACACGCGTGTTTGTGTGCTCGTGTGATAGCCGTAGCCGTACTTTCGGCCTTTCAGCTTCTCAGCATTTTGGGATTCCGGCAATTGCCGATCTACAATTGGAGTGGTCTGTGTACACACCTTGATGGAGAAAAACGCAGTAGCCCATGAGCGTAGAACCTATATTTGATTAAGGTATTCGGTTAGCCATTCCATTAATAAGATTTAACAAGCCTTTCTAACACAGAAGCCGAGCCCAAGGTTAATACCTACCTTAACTGAATCGGCTTATACTTCCTAAGGCGTGATTATAAATCGATCTCACCTCCTTGTGGTTTATCTGTACCACAACCATTATTAAGCATCAATATCCAATAACCAAGGTTAATCAAATACTAACCTAAGGAAAACACACGGCCAACAAGAGAACTAGCATTCAGTCAATGATTGAAAGCAAAAACCACCTACCCTTACAACCGGCCAATAGATAAATTAAACTCAGACAACCCTCAAGAGAAGAACAGATTCGGCACTTCAGAGGCTAGAGCAACAAATGGAGGAAAGATTAATATTCGGTTATAAGGACAGGGTATATTCGGCTACACCATTCGGCCACAGAACCAACAAACCTTTGACGATGCGGATTAAAGCAGATGGGGTGGAAGAGAATCAGTCAAGAACAACAATCAAATGTTGACCAAATCAGAAGAGAAGAGAAGAAAAGATAACTAATATTTAGCCTAATTCTAGATTAAGAAAGAATACTCAAGGTTGACAGAGATGAAAAGTTGCAGAAAAAGAAATAGAGAGAAGGAGAATTCGATTTTGGATAAGTGAGAAGAAGAACTTTGAATGAGTAAGAAAGGAGGGAGAGAAGGGATTGGTTTGATCAAATTGACAAACAGGAAGGGTAGAAAAGTGCCAAAAGGAGGAGAATAAAAGGAGAATCGACACAAGCAGTAATTGTTGCAAAGAAAATAGCAGAGAAAAGGGCTATTGCTCGATTTTGGCAAAAGGCAAAAAGAACTAAAATGAAAGGAATGACTAGAATAAAATCAGCCACTACCTACATAATTATCTCAAAACCGAACAAAATGAGCCAAAAGTCGAAATGGCTAAAAGAAAAACGACATCCCTACCACACTCTAGCCGAATTTCCAAGAGCAAAGACCCTATTTTGGCACCAACTTTCACCTACCCAACTTCCCTTGATTTCCTCCCCTTATCTCTCCATGATCCCCTCCTTAATTTCCTCAAAGATCCATTCCTTAAATCACTCATTTGAACCATTAAAACTCTCCAACACAGAGTTCAAATCCAACACCAACTCTTGCCCACACATGAGTAAAATAAATAATCCCATTTGAATGCAGTGAGACTTGAACCTCTGACCTCCTTGCCACACCTATGACGCCACCTCCTTGCCACACCTGTGTCGCCACCCTGCCATAACACCACAAGCTCTTTTGTGTCTCTTTTTAATCACAATTATTTAAAAGGCTTAAAACCAGGAGTCATGGTTCCCCTAATGCTAAAAAATAAATTTTTTTCCATATGACATGGCTTGAACCCAGGACTTCATAGAAGCCCCTTAACATTCTAAAATCACTCACCCAACAGATCTAACATGCAATTGTGCCGTTCTCTTGTTCTCAAAAATTTTAAACGCTCCCATGCCCAAGTCCCAATTCTTTTAGGCCCAAAATTTGGGGTGTTACACACATAATACATTCATACGAACCCGACTGCTCAACAACCTCTGCCCCCACCTATTCCCCAACTGATCCCTGTAGTTCCTCAATGTATGGATCCTTTGCGATTGAATAAACCACATGTTGATAAGATACGGAAACACGGGCTGAGAAATTCAGAGCCACTATTAACGATGACCCTGAGAGAGCCGAGTTTTGGCTTGAAAACACGATTTGGGTATTTGATGAACTGTCATGCACACCTAAAGAATGTTTAAAGTGTGCTATATCACTGTTGAGAGATAGTGCGTATCAGTGGTGGAATACCTTGATATCCGTAGTTTCGCGAGAAAGAGTTACTTGGGAGTTCTTTCAATTTGAATTCAGAAAGAAATACATTAGCCAAAGGTTCATTGATCAGAAATGAAATGAATTTCTTGAACTAAAACAGTGCCGTATGTCAGTAACAGAATATGAAAGAGAGTTTGTACGACTCAGCAAATGTGCTCGTGAATGTGTATCTTCCGAGGCTATAATGTGTAAAAGGTTTTAGGATGGATTAAATGAAGAAATCAGACTATTAGTTGGGATTCTTGAGCTGAAAGAGTTTGTTGTTCTATTTGACAGAGCTTGAAAAGTCGAAGAGCTTTGCAAAGAGAAAAGAAAAGCCAATTCTGAGGCTAGAGACTTTAGCAAGAGATTTGCGGGCAAATCACATCAGTCAGCATCAAAGAAATCTAGAGAATATCATCCTCATTCTACTGCTTCTACAAGGATTTCGATCAGAGATAGAGATACGAGACATTTCAGCTCTGAACCTCAGATGACATCTGTTGCCAGTGTGGGTAGTGTTAGAAATGTTGGACCTGAATGCAAGCACTGCAATAAGCGACATTACGGTGAATGTAGAATATTGAGCGGAGCTTGTTTTAAATGTGGATCTCTTGATCATTATCTCCGAGATTGTCCAGAAAAGTCTATAGCTGAAAGAGATCAACCGACAAAAGTAAGTAATACGGCTACTAGAGGGAGACCACCCCGAATCACTGGGAATGCGAGTGGTAATCGAGGTTCTACGAGAGATTCTTCTGTGATATCTGAGGCACGAGCACCTACTCGAGCTTATGCTATCCGTGCACGGGAGGAGGCATCATCGCCAGATGTTATTATCGGTACTTTTTCTCTTTTTGATATTGATATAATTGCGTTGATAGATCCTAGTCAACCCATTCATATATCTATATGAATTTAGTATTTAAAAAGAGTTTATATGTCGAGTCTACAGAATTTGTAATTAAAGTATCGAACCCCTTAGGCAAGTCTATTTTAGTTGATAAAATTTGTAAGAATTGTCCTTTGATGACTCTGGGTTACTGTTTTTCGGCTGACTTGATGCTTCTACCATTCGATGAGTTTGATGTGACAGGTATGGGTGGTGACTATGCATGATGCAATTGTGAATTGTAGACGAAAGATTATCGAATTGAAATGTCAGAATGGTGAAATTCTTCGGATTGAGTCTGATGATTCGAGTGAATTACCTACTGTGATATCATCTATGTTAGCTCAGAAATGTATGAAAAAGGGTTGTGATGCATATCTTGCATACGTCATGAGGATACAAAGGTGTGCGAATCAAAGATTGAATGCATCGATTGTTTGTGAGTTTTCGGATGTATTTCCAGAAGAATTACCGGGTTTGCCACCGATCAAAGAGATTAAATTTGGTATTGAATTAGTACCGGGAACAACACCGATATCGATAGCTCCGTACAGAATGACTCCAACAGAATTAAAAGAGTTGAAAGCTCAGTTGTAAGAATTGACAGACAGAGGTTTTGCACGACCGAGTTATATGCCCTGGGGTGCACCAGTATTGTTTGTAAAGAAGAAAGACGGCACGATGAGAATGTGTATTGATTACAGATAGCTGAATAAAGTGACCATAAAGATCAAATACCCTTTACCGCGGATTGATGATTTATTTGATCAGTTGAAAGGGGCTACAGTATTTTCAAAGATTAATTTGAGATCGAGTTATTATCAGTTACGAGTTAAAGAGCCACATGTGCCAAAAACCGCGTTCAGAATGAGGTATGGACATTATGAATTCTTGGTTATGCCTTTCGGATTAACTAACGCTCCTGCAATTTTCATAGACTTAATGAACCGAATATTCAGACCGTGTTTAGACAGATTTGTGGTTGTATTCATTGACAACATTCTGATCTATTCACGAGATGAATCTAAACATACCGACAACTTGAAAATTGTGTTACAAACTCTACGTGATAAGCAATTGTTTGCAAAGTTCAGTAAATGTGAGTTTTGGCTCTGAGAGGTTGGATTTCTGGGGCATATTGTCTCAACCGAAGGTATTAGAGTTGACCCGAGTAAGATTCTGCTATTGTTGACTGGAAAACTCTGAGAAATGTGTCTAAAGTCTGTAGTCTTCTGGGCTTAGCAGGCTATTACCGAAGATTCGTGAAAGGATTTTTGATGATTGCGACATCGATGACTCGACTACTTCAAAAAGATGTGAAATTTGAATGGTCAGAAAAATGTCAGTAGAGTTTCGAGCAATTGAAAGTACTATTAAGTGAAGCACCAGTTCTGGTACAACCTGAATCGGGGAAAGAGTTTATGCTTTATACTGACGCGTTATTAAACGGTCTGGGATGTGTTTTGATGCAAGAAGGAAAAGTTATATCTTATGCTTCCCGACAATTGAAACCCCATGAAAAGAACTATCGGACGCACGACTTAGAGTTGGCTGCAATTGTGTTCGCATTGAAAATTTGGAGACACTACTTATACGATGAAAAATGCCACATTTATACGGATCATAAAAGCTTAAAATATTTGATGTCACAGAAAGATTTGAACCTACGATAATGAAGATGGCTTGAGTTATTGAAAGATTATGAGTTTGTGATTGATTACCACCCGGGAAAAGCTAATGTTGTTGCTGATGCCCTGAGCCGAAAATCTTTGTTTACATTACGAGCAATGAATACCCAGTTGATGATTTGTGATGATGGGTCTATTTTAGCTAAATTAAAAGCTAAACTGATATTTCTTCAACAAATCTGTGAAGCTCAAAAAGATGACCGTGAATTGCAAGTTGAACGGATTCAATGTGAGACTATCCCTAATTCAGAGTTTCAGATTGGAGCCGACAATTGTTTAAGGTTCTGGAATAGAATTTGCAAACTGAGAAATTCAGAACTCATTCAGAAGATTTTACACGAAGCTCACAATAGCTGTTTATCTGTTCATCCGGGGAGTACCAAAATGTACAACAATTTGAAACAATTTTATTGGTGGCAAGGCATGAAACAAGCTATCTCAGAGTTTTTTCTAAATGTTTGGTTTGTCAGCAAGTCAAAGCTAAGCATCAAGTACCATCGGGTTTACTGCAGCCTGTGATGATTCCTGAGTGGAAATGGGATAGAGTTGTCGAGATTGCCCCTAACTCCGAAAAAAGATGCTAACTAGGTTGTTGTTGATCGACTAACAAAATCTGCTCATTTCATACTGGTACGTACAAATTTCTCACTTGATAGACTAGCTGAATTGTACATTTCTGAGATTGTACGATTGCACGGGGTGCCACTATCTATTATTTCTGATAGAGATCCAAGATTTACGTCGCGATTTTGGAAGAAATTGTAAGAAGCTTTGGGTACGAAGTTGAATTTCAATACAACTTTTCATCCTCAGACTGACGGTTAGACTGAGAGAGTTATATAGATTCTCGAAGACATGTTGAGATGTTGTATTTTAGAGTTTGAGGGCAGTTGGGAAAAATACTTACCGTTGATTGAGTTCGCGTATAACAACAGTTTTCAGACGAGTATAAAGATGTCACCGTACAAAGCTTTATACGGTCACAAATGTCGAACACCGCTATACTGGATTGAAATAAGTGAGAAAAAGATTCACGGGGTTGAATTGATTAGAGAAATTGAAAAAAGTGAAAACGATTCGCGACAGTTTAAAAGCAGCTTTAGATCGACAGAAATCATACGCGGATTTAAAACGTAAAGAAATTAAGTTTAAAGTCGGGGACCAAGTGTTTCTAAAGGTGTCACTGTGGAAAAAGGTTCTTCGATTCGGCCGTAAAGGAAAGCTGAGTCCGCGATTTATCGGACCGTATGAGATCGTCGAAATAATAGGGCCTGTAGCGTATCGGCTAGCTTTACCATCAGAACTTGAAAATACTCATAATATCTTTCACATTTCTATGCTACGTCAATACAGATCCAATCTGTCACATGTGATTTCTCTGGTAGATGTTGAGATACAGACTGATTTGACGTATAGAGAACAATCGATCAAGATTTTAGCGCGTGAAATCAAAGAATTGAGAAATAAATGCATAGCCCTAGTGAAGCTTCTTTGGCATAAACACGGGATCGAGGAAGCTACGTGGGAACCTAAGGAAGCAATGAGAAAATAGTACCCTAACCTATTTACCGGTAAGATTTTCGGGGACGAAAATCCTTAAGGGGAAAGAGTTGTAATAGCCCATTTTTGAGTTAAATCAGAATAGTGGTTTCGGGACCACAAATTCGAGGTCAAAATATTTATTTTATTTGTAACACCCCAAACCTGGCCCATTCGTTACGACCGAATTTGAAATGCCACTGTGGAAAAACGTTTGAAGACTGATTTCACTTTTGGGAAAAACATTAAAAATTTTGTCATTTGAAAACCATGTCCAATTAAAAATTCTAAATAATATAAGCTTGATAAAAATATCCAAATTAAAACTTTATTATAAGCTTTTAAAATATAAGTTGCCAAAATTAAAAGCACTTCCAAATAATAATTTAATGGTCGTCTAGCTTAAACATAATAAAAATGTTCAATCACTTTAATGGTCCTTATTACAATAAATAATTAAACAAAAGTTCTTAGTAATAAACTGAATAAAATAAAGAAGATGTCTTCTGCATGGGCCACCTCGTATCCACTCCAACCCGGTCCAATCACCACGAATCATCTGCGATGTTCAATAAAAATTGGGTGAGTCATACTGGACTCGGTGTGTAATTAGTCCTTTGAATTCCACCCACATGTTAACCACATATTAACTCATATATCGGATATCAATTATCAAATTCACATGTTATCACATTTCGAGGCTTGGCCCATATTCATATCACATTCATCTAATAGGGTAGTTAACCACATAATTTCCACATACTGGGCTTAGCCCATTTCCACACTGTGATCCACATTCATATCTTTGGGCTTTGCCCATTTCCACATTAATCCACATATCATATTGGGCTTGGCCCATTTCCACATATGTTCACATACGAAATCATGCAATTATGAAGCCCAACCCAAACCTAGGGTCCATCCACTACACACCCCCTTATCCAGCCTACCACACACCAGGGGATTATCAAATCACCCTCTCCTTTTCACTCCAAAGGCAATCACTGCCGTCCACGTGCAATTAAGCACAATAGTCCGCAACGCGACCTCAGTCAGCGCCAATCCACGATGTAGCCGTAGCTAACACCAAAACCACGATGGGACACATAGTCACTCATCAACCACGATATGGCACATAGCCGATATCAACCACGATGAGGCACATAGCCACTCATCAAGGCACGCGAACTTAATCGCAATTAATCCACAACGTGACCTTAGTCAACGTCAATCCACGATGTAGCCGTAGCTAACACTAAAACCACGATGGGACACATAGTCACTCATCAACCACGATATGGCACATAGCCGATATCAACCACGATGAGGCACATAGCCACTCATCAAGCCACGTGAACTAAATCGCAATTAAACCACAACGTGACCTCAGTCAATGTCAATCCACGATGTAGCTCAAGGCTAACATCAAACCACGTACTCGAAGTACACCCGTACCTTCTTTCATATCCCAACCCATGCACATGCCACATAAAATAATGATACAATGTAATGATGCATGAGCATGTTCATCAAGCATATTATCACATATTCATATTAATAATCACATATCATCAGGTTTGGTACTTATCGGATTATCGACATACCCCTTGAGGGTATCCTTATCACAATTTCCACTTTGCACTAGTTAGCACATTCATAATACATACACATTTCACATACATATCATATACCCGAAAGCGGTGGGTTAATCACACACACGATCACTTGGAGAACTATGCTTTCGAGCATTGATGCTATCACTAGGCGATACTACGGCTATTTGCCTACTTTCTTGTTACGTATTTGGTCCACACCCGGTGGCCAATCCCTAAGCGCCGAGAGACAGATCTCTTCTTAAACTTCGGGATAGGGACCTTCCCTTTCCCTTCTTGAATGGTATTCGCCTCCATCAACACACTTAATCGAACAATCGATTTAATCATCAATATACGAATTCTTAACCAAATATCCACAACTTATCATACTTACCGAAAGGGTCTTGAAATCCGAAAAGCTTGATCTAATGCTTAGATCCTTAATCCCTACATTTGATTAATCACCTACTACTTTAATAAAAAAGCCATTCGACCATAAATCCAAATCCTAGTAGGATTAGTATACTTAAACTTACCTTGTTGCCGTTTGACTTAAGAATCAAGTCTTGAAATCTCGCTATACTCTTCTTGCATTCGGCCAAGCATTGAATCAATTAACTTGGTTAGTTTTCGCTTTTGAATAATTAATGAACACATATATTTACCAAACATGGCCTTGGCGAATGCTATAGACACTTACCTTGTGGATTTTAAATCCGAAACTTACCGAATAACTAGGGAACACGTGGCCTATGGTGTACCTTCGGAAAAGAACTTCTCCTTCCTTGTAGTCGACACTTAGTAAATCCCAAAAGATCTCTTCAAAGTTTCAGCAACAAGATATTAATGGGGTTAGTCCTAGATTTTGGCAAATCTTAAGAAAAAGGATGAAACCGAATGAGATCTTACCCTTACTTGAAGAAATCGATTGCACCTTCACTTCAACCTTCGAGAGATTCAGCTATGGCTAGATGATGATCTCACAACTTTCGGCTTTTGGAGGATTAGAAAGAAAAGAAAAGGAAGAATAAAGATGGAGGATTCGGCTAGAACACAAGGTATTTCGGCTTGGAAAAAATAAAAGAAGAAGAAGATTTGGTGAAGAGAATTCGGCAGAGGCTTTCAAAGAACAGATAATAATGCAGAATGGCCTCTCTTTTCCTTTTATAGCCGAAATTATCATCTAAGGAGTCCCTTACTTGGCCATCACTCTTCTATTTTAATAGCTTTATCTCTTTAATTATCACTTAAAATAAAAGATAATCCAGCAACTATCCTTACTTAGCCAAAATTATTAAACTCAAAGTCCCTTACTTGGCCATCACTTCTCCCTTATTTTCCTCTTTATCTCTTTATTCAAATTAAAAGAATTTAATCCAACAATTATCTCTTGAAAATAATGATAAATAAATCCCTTATTTATCCACTATTAATAAAATAATAAAAGCTCCTAATTTATAGCCATGTGCCGTCCACCTCTCTGCTCCTTGTAGCAAAATAAAATTTCTTTTATTTGCTTCCCATGTGACTCGAACCCAGCCCAACACCTTGCATGTGGCGCCATTTCAGAGAGCCCTAAGTGGCATCTTGAGCCACTTTTCCAAGCTGTTTGTGTGTCAAATTTCACAAACTTTTTCTTTTAAGGCCACCTTGCCTTAATTTCCTTTTTAAACCTTAAAACTCGTCATTTCTAGGTCATTTCTAAGTTTCCAAAAATTTTCGATCGGCTCTGTAAACTTGACATTTCCTTACATTTCCATGACATTTCCTTACAAGACATTTCCTTACATTTCCAAGACATTTCCTTACATTTCCATGACATTTCCTTACAAGACATTTCCTTACATTTCCAAGGTTCTAAAAATGTTCACTTTCCATTTTCCTTACATTTCCTAGTTTCCAAAAATGTTCACCTTCCATTTTTAAACTTAACATTTCCATACATTTTCAGGTTTCCAAAAATGTTCATTTCTAACTTATTTTCACTCATTTCCGGGTTTCCAAAAATATTCAAAATTTATTCATAATACTTAATGTAACACCCCAAACCCGGACAAGACACCACGTCCGAATCTGGTATGCTACGGGGAAAACGTCTTGGGAAAACTAGATTTTTCGTTTAAAAGTGGAGTGAAAACAAAGTGTGTTTGAAACAAATTTGAGTAGTCTTGTTTGGAAAGCTTGGTTGATGTATTTGAAACACGGAGATTTTGAAAACTTAGCTAGAGTTTGTAGTTAAAACAAGTTAAAACCATTTAAACCTCCTTAGTTTCTTAGTGATACATAAAACACTTTTGAACTTAGGTGAATTACAAGTTAGAATTGGAAACCAGTTGAATTTGTTTGTCACAAAGACTTAATGTGATACCCGATGGTATAGTTAAAAACACGTCGCGTTATAATTTTGAAAACATTATCTTTCCAGGTTTTAGTAAAACTTATACCGGCTTATTTTGTTAAGGCATATTAAATCTAATTAAAACATCAACCAACTTAAGACATAAATTTAGAGGCCTTTACAACCCAAATAAAAACCCAAATAAAAGTAAAGAACTAAAGTACCCAAAATATAGAGTCCGAGTAAAGACTTTATTGACATGGCATAAGCACCTCGAGTCCATCCCGGCTCCAAGTCGCGTCACGAGTCACTGAAATGTCAAAGGAGAGGGTGAGTCGGTGACTCGATGTGTAAATCCAGCTCCCAAAGAATCAACATGCTAACACACATCATACATAGCAACATGATTAATGCAACCGAACCTAACCATCCATATCGCCTTTTCTACCCCGTGTGGTACCAAACCCTTTGGTGGTGCCAAACCACTGGTGACATATAGTCACAATGTGCTACCAAAGCTTTGGTGTCCCAAAGACACAATATCCGTCAATGTGCTACCAAAGCCTTTGGTGTCCCAAAGACACGGTTGTGCTACCAAAGCACTTTGGTGACCGAAGTCACGAATCCAATGATGATGGGGCCAACCCATCGTGTGTTACCAAAACACTAGCAGACGATCCCATATCTCAAGTGGGGCCAACCCACGGTGGTCAAACCACGGGGACAAGTCGCAATGAGGTGCCAAACCTGCGGTGTCCCAAAGACACGATGTGCTACCAAAGCACGCGGTGACCGTAGTCACAAATCGGTGATGGGGCCAACCCATCGTGTGTTACCAAAACAACGGCGTCAATCCGTATAATCATCGTGGGGCCAACCCTTTGTGGTGTCTTGAGCCACTTTGGGACGAGACATTTGAGGTACCAAACCTCTGGAGGTGCCAAACCTCCGTGACCCAAAGTCACAAAGTGTGCTACCAAAGCACGGTGCTCGTCAAGACAATACATCATCGCTCCCTCCTCTCGTATCACCCATCAACATGCCAAACTCATGTAATCATGAATATCATGCTATCATGCATATCATACTATCATGCATATCATGCCAATATGTCTAATCTCATACCCCATGTCACATATCCATAACCATGGTATCATACGAGATCATCAATAACTCATAATAATAGCATCGACTTACCCGAGTCCAAACTCGTACCCATGAGGGTATCATAATAGTCTGCTTGTTCCATTAGTCATTGCACGGGTTATTAACGATATTACTAAATATAAGTGTGTTAGTATACACACGATAGCTACGAGTCTAAAGATCCCTACGAATCACTGCGAGTCCCTTGACTATATCGGCTCCTAGAATCGGTGAAAAGTAAACCATTAGGCAACCACAATATTCGGCCAACATAGGGGTTAGGCACTAAGACCATTCGGCCATAACCAAATGAACCACAAGGGTTAGCGTTGGACCCTTACCTTGCAAAAGTTTGGTTTCCTACCAAACCCGAACCAACTAATAGCCCCTTCTTTGATCACCAATCGGCTACACCTTAAGAGAGAATGGTTAATCCTTTGTCACCTTGACTTAATCAGATTTAAGCGAATAGCTGCGAATGATATCTTACCATCACTTACCTAATCGGTTCACAAAGAGAGAAGGCTCCACCGATCGCTTTCGATATCCAAGACCCTAACACAAGATGATAACCAAAGGTTAACATCCTTCCAAAGCCTGACCATAATCGGCCCTTAACCCAAAACATAACCAAATAAAGAACCAAAAGAGGGAGATATGGCCATTCGGCCTTGCACTTACCAACACCCAACACCAAAATTCGGCCAAGAAACCACTAGGGGAGGGAGAGAAGGTTCGGCCTTGGTGTTTTACACACACCTATATTCGGCTTCCAAAGGTGAAAAATGGAGTGCAAACAAGAGAAGAATTAGAGACTACGACAACAGGTTTTGAGAAGAACAAAAGAAAGTTTTGCAAGTTGATATGGGTTTAAGCACACCCAAAAAGATAGACAAGAAGAAATGGAGAAATCGGTTGGGGAAATGGTGAGTTTCGGCACTAGTGTTTTTCAAGAAGAGAGAAGAAAATGAATAAGAAGACAATTGGTACTAGTTTAGACTTATGCGGTGAAGGAGAAGAGAAAATGCAAGAGTGCATTCGGCTACAAGAAGGTTGGAAGAAAAGCAAAACAAATTCGGCAAGCCTTAGAGGTTTGGTATTTCGGTTTTTCAAGAAGAAAAGAATAAGAGACTCTCTTGAATTTTCAGATTTAAGCTGTTGACAAAAGAAGAAATTTTGTTCCCTACCTTTTTGGCCGAAACAACAAAATGCCAAATAGAATTTCGGCCTAGCCTTCCCACTTACTACCACAATGGCCACTCCCCAAAACTCCCCAAATATTCGGCCATATCCCCAAAAGCTCCCATACACTCATTTGAATTGAGTGGACCAAGTCACACTCCTATCTTCACTCCACACCTTCCATTTGAAAGTGGAGACCAAGTCATAAGCGAGTTTGAGCGCCTACAAACTCCTCCCCTCCATGCCAGTCAAAATGAGTGCAAAAAGTGGCCACTCCATGACTCGAACACAAGGCCTCCACCTTGCTTTAGGCGTTACCCACTCCAAGCCTTAGTGGCGCCTACATTGCCACTCCACCAATTAATTTCTTGTGCTAACAGACTCCCAAAATCAATTTAAAGCCCCGACTTCCTCGGCTCCTAATGCCTTAGCTCAAAAACCAAAATTTTCTAATTTACTCACCATACACCTAAGCTATAGCTAAGCCCCTAAGACATAAAAACAGCAACACAGCACACTACAAACATGCAATATCATGCAACACCAAAACAGCCCCCTAACCCGGGATATTACAGTTCTACCCCCCTTAAAAATAATTTCGGCCTCGAAATTACCTGGTCAAAAGTTGCGGGTATTCTTTGTCTCATCGTATCCTCGGGTTCCCACGTCGCTTCCTCTACGCCATGATTCCGCCAAAGTACCTTAACCAAAGGCACAGAGACTTCCTACGTAGAACCTTTACATCTCGATCAAGAATGCATGCGGGTTCTTCTTCCATAGTCAAGTCCGGATTTACCTCGATCTCTTCCATCTGCTACCACATGTGACGGATCCGAACGCTACCTCCAAGCATCGAAACATGAAAACGTCGTGAATCGACTAAGCTCTGCGGCAACTCAAGGCGATCACGCTCATCTGGTCCAACTCGTCTCAAAATCTTATACGGCCCAATGAACCTCGGACTAAGCTTGCCTTTCTTTCCGAACCTCGTACTTTCTTCCAAGGCGAGACCTTCGAAACACTCGATCCCCAACGGCAAACTCTATATCTCTTCGCTTAAGATCGGCATAAGACTTACGCCGTCGAAGCTTCCTTCAATCGAGCACTGAATCAACTTAACCTTGTCCTCGCCCTCGGCTACCAACTCGGGTCCCAACAAGCGGCGTTCACCTAACTCCGTCCAACACGTAGGTGAGCGACACTTCCTACCATACAACGCCTCATACGGAGCCATCTTGATGCTCGCTGATAAATTGTTGTTGTAGGCAAACTCGACCAACGGTAGAAACTCCTCCCAACTACCCTCGAAATCCAGGACACGACCTCTCGGCATATCCTCTAAGATCCGAATGACCCTTTACGATTGTCCGTCGATTGCGGGTGAAAAGCCGTCTTTGAAATCCAAGCGAGTACCCGAGCCGATGCAATGCCTTCCGGAACCTTGAAGTAAACACAGGATCCCTATCCGAGATTATCGAACCGGCACACCGTGCAACCTCACTATCTCAGACACATACGACTTTGCTAGCTTCAAGTGAGTAGTCAACCCACAGGAATAAAAGTGGTGATTTAGTCGAGACGATCCACCACTACCCAAACTGAATCCTTCTTGCTTGGCGTAGCGGTAACCCTTGACAAAATCCATGGTTATCCTTTCCCACTTCCATCGAGGAATCTTTACAGGTGAAGCAAACCCGACGGCAAGCGATGTTCGGCCTTGACTGCGACAAGTCGGACATTTTCCAACAAACTCCGTCACCTCTTTCTTGAGACCAGGCCACCAAAGCGCTCTCTAAGATCCTTATACATCTTGCTACCTCCGGGATGCATAGCATGAGGACTGCTATGTGTGCGTCTGAAGAATCTTTTGCCTCACTCAACATCTTTAGGCATACAAGCCTTACCTTGAAAAACACGAGAACCTCGTCACTAGACAAGTTTGTAACCATCCACACCACCATTACGCACTTGCAACCTTCGCGCACACAGAACCTCATCCTCTGCTTTGTTTCTCTACGATCGCTCAACCCAAGTAGGCTTAAACTTGCAGCTACGCCAAAATACTCCGTCGTCATACAAGCTCAAATGGGCAAACAAAGCTCTTAAATCCGAAACAACCTTACGGCTCAACGCGTACGCCACCACGTTAGCCTTGCCGGATGATACTCAATAGAAACGATCGTAATCCTTGACAACTCAACCCATCTACGCTGCCTCAAATTCAAATCCTTCTGAGTCAGTAGATACTTCAAGCTCTTATGATCCGTGTAGACTATCGATCTCTCTCCATATAAGTAGTGCCTCCAAATCTTTAAGGCGAAAACTACGGCCGCTAGCTCCAGATCGTGCGTCGGATAGTTGACCTCATGTGGCCTCAGCTGCCTAGAAGCGTAAGCCACAACCTTACCTTCCTGCATCAGCACACAACCCAGACCCGTATGTGATGCATCGCGATGGCGTGTATTCCTTACGGCCTCGGGTTGAATCAAAGCGGAGCCTCGGTTAAAACCTTCTTTAACTTATCGAAGCTTTCTGTTGTTTCTCGGTCCAAACAAACGGAACCTCTTTCCTTAACAACTTAGTCATCGGTATTTGCTATCAACGAGAAACCCTCAACAAATCTTACGTAGTATCCACCAAACCAGAAAACTACGAATCTCGACCAGCGACCTAGGTGGCTTCCAATCGAAGCGCCTCAATCTTGCGAGGATCTACTCGAATACCCTCTGTGACACTACATGACCCAAGAACGTCACTTCTCTAAGCGAACTCACACTTACTAAACTTAGCATAGAGTTGCTTTTCCTCAAAATCTGCGGCACCACCCTCAAATGCTTATCATGCTCTTCCTCTCGACCTTGAGTATACTAAGATGTCGTCTATAAAAACCACCACGAACCGATCCAGGATCTGCTTTGAAACACCCTATTCATCATATCCATAACGCGCTGCGGTGCGTTAGTCACCCGAATGGCATTACAGAATTCGTAGTGCCCATACCGAGTCGAAAATTTGTTTTATGGATATCGGCCTCCTTAACCTTTAGGTGATGGTACCCGGATCTCAAGTCGATCTTCGAGAATACCGCAGCACCCTTGGTGATCAAACAAGTCATCTATCCGTGGCAGCGGATACTTGTTTTTAATCGTCGACTTGTTCAAGCTGGCGGTAGTCTATACACATCCGCATCGTACCATCTTTCTTCTTAACAAAGAGTGCGGCGCACCCACGGCGAAACACTCGGCCCGATAAAACCTCGATCCAATAACTCACGGATCTCGAGCCTTAAGCTCCACCAATTCCTTTGGTGCCATCCTATACGGAGCAATAGACCTTTGGCGCCGTCCCGGCAACAGATCAATCCCAAACTCTACCTCTCGACCGGCGGCAAACCGGAAGCTCTTGAAACACATCGAGCCAAATTCCTTAACAAGCCACGAACCTCCTCAACAGCGGACTCTTTAGCCTCCAAGGCATACACATGAACCACATATGCTTCGCGACCCTTCACGACCATCTTCTCCGCTTTGAGAGCGGATACCACATTTGATAAGTAATCCCTCCTATTACCTATCATAGCCACCTCAACGCCATCAACCGTCTTAAGAACCATACGCTTAGCCGCGCAATCCAACCTCTTTGGTACTTAACTAGCCAATCCATCCCGAGAATCGGATCGAACTCCCCAAGCGGCGGTTCCATCGGATCGCTGACAAACACTACCCTTGGAGTTCTAGGGTACCTCTCTAAACAGTTTATCTACCACTACTGAGTGACCTAGAGGGCTAATCACGGTCATCCGCCTAGAAGATATCTCGAGTCTAAATCCATTGTCTCTACTATACTACGGCAGGCAACATAAGAGTGCGTAGAACCCACATCGATTAAAGCGTTATAAGGAGTACCAAAAATCAAAAACGTCACGGTTATGACGTCCGGTGCGTCGCCTCCTCTCGGCCTCGCGCGTACACCAACCCAGCCGCCTAGCCTCGAACTACCGCACCTCGCCCGGTGCTCCACGGCCCGACCGGATCCATAACCACCCTGCCATTACCACGGCCCCTCTGCGGTGGCGGTCCATTACCTCGAACCGACACGTACGACTCTCGGGGCCGAATCACGGCCATCCTACGCGGACAATCCCTAATGCGATGCTCCGAGAGAACCACACTCGAAGCAACCTTTACCTCGGTCAAAGAACCACCCCAATGAGATTTCCCACTGACCGATTACCGCTGCGGCGGTCCACGCTTAGCGACAACAAACCTAGCGGATCGATTACGCCCCTCGGTCTAGCCCTCTCTCGCGGATTGCGGACGAACGAGAAGACCCAAAGCTCCTCTTAAGCCTACTCCTGTCCATGCTCTGTCTTACCGATTCTTTGACACCTCGGCCACCTTAGCCTTCTCAACTAAGACGGCAAACTCGCGCTCCTGGCGAGGAGCAATCGGCGACCTCAACTCGCCTCGCAGACCATCCTCGAAACGAACACACCTCTCATGCTCGGTGGCCACAATGCCCACGGCATACCTACTCACCAGAACTCGACCTCGTACCGCAAATGATTTACTCCCCTGAACAAGCCTCGAAATGCCTTTCTCGGGAGTCGATATAACTAGCTCCGATGTACTTCTTTTGATATGCGGCCGGAAATAATCCCATGTCAAATCCTCCACGCCACATTGTCCCGCATCGTGAGCCACCAGCGATATGACTCATCCCGGAGAAGCGTCGATACCCTTCGGCTTCTCTTACGCCGTCAAGTCCGGATCATCCATGATCCGCTCGGTTGCCTCCGGCCAATATTCAGCGGTGCTAGGAGCAACACCGAAACACCTCGGAAGAATTCAGCTCCGTTAGCCCGGAGTCGCTCAGAACCGATTTCCTAACTCTGCACCACCACTAGCCCAGCTACCCTTTCCAACACTCGCAAAGCATCGCTGTGACGCTGCGTCGTCTCCGTCGATCTTGGAACTCACCACCTCCGGTGGTGGCGGAGCCCAGTATCTCATTTTCGAACCCCGCCCGGATCCTACGGGCTCGAAACCGTCATTCTACCCCTACCTCTACCACGAGTGTTACGACCACGTCCGCCTCGAGTGCTCATGCTAAATCTTTCTACGGGATCGATTAAAGAGTTTTATGCATCGAGTGTTTATTCCACTTGTTTAAAAAGCAAGTCTTATGAATATTAAAGAGGATTGTTCTCATAAGTTTCACAAAATCCTATCGGTTTCAATCTCTAAGGTAGCATACTATAGCTATTCATCGACTCATATCCAATCAAATCACAAGTAATAGTACAGGTACTTACAGGCGAACTGGTGCAGGAGACTCGGTGCCATGCCTTTCAAAACCATATATTTCAAAACAAACACTTAAACAAAGCTTTTGAAACCATTTTGGGCCTCAGCCCACAAACAGCCTTTGAACTTGGCTCGATACCACAAATGTAACACCCCAAACCCGGACAAGACACCACGTCCGAAACGGTATGCTACGGAAAGCGTCTTGGGAAAACTAGATTTTTCGTTTAAAAGTGGAGTGAAAAACACGGTGTGTTTGAAACAAATTTGAGTAGTCTTGTTTGGAAAACGGTTGATGTATTTGAAACCTGGAGATTTTGAAAACTTAGCTAGAGTTTGTAGTTAAAACAAGTTAAAACCATTTAAAACCTCCTTAGTTTCTTAGTGATACATAAAACACTTTTGAACTTAGGTGAATTACAAGTTAGAATTGGAAACCGGTTGAATTTGTTTGTCACAAAGACTTAATGTGATACCCGATGGTATAGTTAAAAACACGTCGCGTTATAATTTTGAAAACATTATCTTTCCGGTTTTAGTAAAACTTATACCGGCTTATTTTGTTAAGGCATATTAAATCTAATTAAAACATCAACCAACTTAAGACATAAATTTAGAGGCCTTTTACAACCCAAATAAAAACCCAAATAAAAGTAAAGAACTAAAGTACCCAAAATATAGAGTGCGAGTAAAGACTTTATTCAGCATGGCATAAGCACCTCGAGTCCATCCGGCTCCAAGTCGCGTCTCACGAGTCACTGAAATGTCAAAGGAGAGGGTGAGTCGAGTGACTCGAGTGTGTAAATCCCGCTCCCAAAGAATCAACATGCTAACACACATCATACATAGCAACATGATTAATGCAACCCGAACCTAACCATCCATATCGCCTTTTCTACCCCGTGTGGTACCAAACCACTTGGTGGTGCCAAACCACTTTGGTGACATATAGTCACAATGTGCTACAAAGCACCGTGTCCCAAAGACACAATATCCGTCAATGTGCTACCAAAGCTTTGGTGTCCCAAAGACACGGTTGTGCTACCAAAGCACTTGGTGACCGAAGTCACGAATCCAATGATGATGGGGCCAACCCATCGTGTGTTACCAAAACACTAGCGAGGCGATCCCATCCCATATCAAGTGGGGCCAACCCACGGTGGTCAAACCACGGGGACAAGTCGCAATGAGGTGCCAAACCTCACGGTGTCCCAAAGACACGATGTGCTACCAAAGCTTGGTGACCGTAGTCACAAACCGGTGATGGGGCCAACCCATCGTGTGTTACCAAAACACCGGCGTCAATCCCGTATAATCATCGTGGGGCCAACCCCTTCGTGGTACTTGAGCCATCGGGACGAGACGCCGAGGTACCAAACCTCTGGAGGTGCCAAACCCTCTGGTGACCCAAAGTCACAAAGTGTGCTACCAAAGCACCGGTGCTCGTCAACACAATACATCACTGCTCCCTCCTCTCGTATCACCCATCAACATGCCAAACTCATGTAATCATGAATATCATGCTATCATGCATATCATACTATCATGCATATCATGCCAATATGTCTAATCTCATACCCCATGTCACATATCCATAACCATGGTATCATACTGGATCATCAATAACTCATAATAATAGCGACTTACCCGAGTCCAAACTCGTACCCATGAGGGTATCATAATAGTCACCACTGTTCCATTAGTCATTGCAGGTTATTAACGATATTACTAAATATAAGTGTGTTAGTATACACACGATAGCTACTGAGTCTAAAGATCCCTACGAATCACTCGAGTCCCTTGACTATCGGCTCCTAGAATCGGCCAAAAGTAAACCATTAGGCAACCACAATATTCGGCCAACATAGGGGTTAGGCACTAAGACCATTCGGCCATAACCAAATGAACCACAAGGGTTAGCGTTGGACCTTACCTTGCAAAAGTTTGGTTTCCTACCAAACCCGAACCAACTAATAGCCCCTTCTTTGATCACCAATCGGCTACACCTTAAGAGAGAATGGTTAATCCTTTGTCACCTTGACTTAATCAGATTTAAGCGAATAGCTGCGAATGATATCTTACCATCACTTACCTAGTCGGTTCACAAAGAGAGAAGGCTCCACTGATCGCTTTCGATATCCAAGACCCTAACACAAGATGATAACCAAAGGTTAACATCCTTCCAAACCGACCATAATCGGCCCTTAACCCAAAACATAACCAAATAAAGAACCAAAAGAGGGAGATATGGCCATTCGGCCTTGCACTTACCAACACCCAACACCAAAATTCGGCCAAGAAACCACTAGGGGGGAGGGAGAGAAGGTTCGGCCTTGGTGTTTTACACACACCTATATTCGGCTTCCAAAGGTGAAAAATGGAGTGCAAACAAGAGAAGAATTAGAGACTACGGCAACTGGTTTTGAGAAGAACAAAAGAAAGTTTTGCAAGTTGATATGGGTTCGGCACACCCAAAAAGATAGACAAGAAGAAATGGAGAAATCGGTTGGGGAAATGGTGAGTTTCGGCACTAGTGTTTTTCAAGAAGAGAGAAGAAAATGAATAAGAAGACAATTGGTACTAGTTTCGACTTATGCAGGTGAAGGAGAAGAGAAAATGCAAGAGTGCATTCGGCTACAAGAAGGTTGGAAGAAAAGCAAAACAAATTCGGCAAGCCTTAGAGGTTTGGTATTTCGGTTTTTCCAAGAAGAAAAGAATAAGAGACTCTCTTGAATTTTCAGTTTAAGCTGTTGACAAAAGAAGAAATTTTGTTCCCTACCTTTTTGACCGAAACAACAAAATGCCAAATAGAATTTCGGCCTAGCCTTCCCACTTACTACCACAACCGGCCACTCCCCAAAACTCCCCCAAATATTCGGCCATATCCCCCCAAAAGCTCCCATACACTCATTTGAATTGAGTGGACCAAGTCACACTCCTATCTTCACTCCACACCTTCCATTTGAAAGTGGAGACCAAGTCATAGGCGAGTTTGAAGCGCCTACAAACTCCTCCTCCATGCCGTCAAAATGAGTGCCAAAAAGTGGCCACTCATGCACTCGAACACAAGGCCTCCACCTTGCTTTAGGCGTTACCCACTCCAAGCCTTAGTGGCGCCTACATTGCCACTCCACCAATTAATTTCTTGTGCTAACAAACTCCCAAAATCAATTTAAAAGCCCCCAGCTTCCTCAGCTCCTAATGCCTTAGCTCAAAAACCAAAATTTTCTAATTTACTCAGCCATACACCTAAGCTATAGCTAAGCCCCTAAGACATAAAAACAGCAACACAGCACACTACAAACATGCAATATCATGCAACACCAAAACAGCCCCCTAACCCGGTATATTACACTTAAAACATGTCACTTAATACAATTAAACCGAAAATGCATAGGCCCTATTTTAGGATGTTACATTATTATTTTATTAAAGTTTACAGCATGATAGAATTATTGTGTGAATGTTTCGTAAAGAAATTTTACTGTTTGAATGGTTAATTCGATAAAAAAGACTAAATCGCGTAAAATGTAAAATGCATGTTCTATTAGTTAAAGGTGTCAAATAGCTTTGGCTTTTAATTATGGTGGCCTTGAATGGTAGTTAAGCCATTTGAAAGGTAAGTGGACATTAATGGACATGTATAAATGAATTTTAATGTTATATAATTAAGGTTAATATAGTAAATTATGTATTAAGTTAATAATAATAAAACAAACAAAGAAATTTTAATGCTTTCATCTTCATCTCTTGCCGAAACTGAAGAGAAGAGAAAGCCATTCTAGGGTTTTAACATTCGTCACTTACATGGTTAAATTGGTAAGTGATTTTGACTCGATTTTTAATGATTTCTATGTTTTTGTAATCGTTGCTTCGTATTCTAGCTAGCCCATACCCTAGATTTTGAAATTGTTAAAGATTTATCATGTTGCCATTGTTGAATGCTTGAGTAATTTGATGAATTATGATAGATTTGGAAGGTTTAATGTTAGATTAATAGTTTTTGTAAAGTGATTTTTGACAAAAATGTCAAAAAGGGATTAAATTGAGAAAATGTAAAATTATGTGGGTAAAAGTGTGAATAAATTGAAAATATGGGCTGCTAGTAACATATAGAAAATTTGGCTAAACATGGGTTGGTGATTAATTGCATGAATTTGCAATTTTGTGTAATAGGGACTAAATTGTAAAAGTGTGAAACATTAAGGGCAAATATGTAAATTTGCCAAAATATGAATTAAAGGCTAAATTGAATAGAACGAATATTGAATGTGTTAATTTTAATAATATATAGATCAAGATAAGTCGAGATCAGGGTTAGATCGGGGAAAAGGAAAGGTTGACAATTAACCGATATTTCTATCCGAGCAACTCGAGGTAAGTTCGTATAATTAGAGTCAAAATTTTAAATACTTGTAATTATTTGAAATGAATGTATATAATTGAGTAATTGATCTACTTGAAATATGATTGCCTTATTGATATAATCTGATAGTTACCGAGCCCCGTTTGAACCATAGGAATTCATAGGATATGAGTGACATGTCACTAGGGTTACTGTTTAGGTCGAGATCCTGCAAGTGTTGCGGACTCACCGTAGCTCGTATGAGCTTAATGATATATCAGCTCGTAAGAGCTTACTGTTCTCAGCTCATCACAGCTTACCGTTTTAGCTCAATAGAGCTTACTATCCATCAGCACATGAGGAGCTTACTGATCATAGCTCGAAAGAGCGAAAATGATAATGAATTGACGGATTACTGATTTATATGTTATGTATATCACCCGAGTATGCCTCAATATTCTAATAGGTTCAACGGGCATAAATCATGTTATTGGTTATGTAAAAAAGATATGTGTTATATGGATGAAGTACTATTTATATGAATGAGTTACTGTTACTATTTCGAATGAATTACTGTTTATATGATTGAGAATGAAATGTTATAAATGATGTACCTGATATATGAAAATTTGATATGATACAATGTATTGAGTATTGAATTGAGATAATGGATGATTACATATACTTATATGACTAACTTGTTGATGAATGCTTGTGTATAGTCATTTGGCAAGTAAATTTGATATACTTTGTTTAATTGTTTGATTATGCATAATGGTAAGTTAAATTTTGAATTATACGTGCTTACTAAGCTTTAAAGCTTACTCTGTTTCTTTTCCATGTTTTATAGAGGTTCGATAGCTCACTCGATCCGGATAAAGTCAGAGTTACGCATCACACTATCCAGTTGCTGTTTGGTACTTTTGAACTCTTGGATATTTGTAAATATGACATGTATAGGCTAGTTATAAAGATGATAGTTATGGTTACTTGAGATAGTGATTTTGGTACATGTTGTGGTATAAGTTAAAGCCATGTGACTTGGCTTAACTTGGTGTAATGCTTTGGTTGTGTATAAGTGTTCAAATATTGTATGTTTTGGCAAGTAGTAGATGGAATGGAAATATACAAATGTTGTCTTGATTTGTAATAGGCATATGAATGGAAAATGCAATATATTAATTAGGCATTTGAATATTATGTCAAATTGGTATAAAATGTGTGTGAAATGTGGTGGATTGGCTACCTATTGAGTTGTAAAATGTTGCATATTATACTTGTGCAAGTATATGAAAATAGGGTGGCAAAATGGCTTTACAAATAGCCTAGTTTTGTCCACACAGGTAAAGACACGGGTGTGTGTCTCGGCCGTGTGTGACACACGGTCATGTTACACTGCCATGTGTCCCCTGGTGTTGAAATTAAAACCAAGTCAGTATGCTCCACACGGTCTCACACACGGGCGTGTGACTGGCCGTATGGTACAAGTCAGTATACCCCATAATTGGCACACGGCTTAGCACACGGGCGTGTGACTTGGCCGTGTTGCATAAGTCAGTATACCCTATAGTTTTGGCACGGCCTAGCACACGGCCTGGCACACGGGCATGTGTGGCCAATTCAAAGGGCACACGGGCTAGACACACGGGTGTGTGGTTGGCCGTGTGACTCAAGTCAGTATGTACCTTCTGTTTTCACAAGGTTGGAGACACTGGCGTGTTTGGTGGCCGTGTGAGACACACGGCCTGGTCACACGGGCGTGTGTCCTCTGTATCGAGAAAAATTTTCAAATTTTCGTGGAAGTTTTATAAGTTATCGGATTAGTCACGAATCGCTCCTAAAGCATGTTTAAGGCCTCGTAGGCTATTGTAAGGGACAAATTGAATGATGATTGTATGAAATGGTTGAATGTATGAGAAAGTACTGTTATATATGTTAAAATTCCAGTAATGCTTTGTAACCCTATTCCGGCGTTGAATACGGGTGAGAGGTGATAAAACCAACGGGGCCGATTACCCGAGCTCGAGAAAGAAGGTTCAAAGAAGCTATTGCGGGTTTAATTGATCGAGTTTTGGGTGAAACCGTTGCGAGATTTATCAAACGATCATGGACAAGCAATCCATGCATGCTTTGCAACCTGCTTCAAGCTCATTTAGCTCAACATTAGCTCTTTTTAATCTTGTGCATTTTATTTGATGGAATAAACAAATAAATTTGGTTATAGTTATTTTAGTTTAATTAGTTTATGTTTTATTTATGTCATAATCTGGACATATTTAATAAGGGTTTTTAATTATGTCATAGTTTAGGACATCTTAAGTATATGTTTAAATATGTCCTAGTTTAGACGCCTTTAATACAAGTTTTTGTTCAGACCAATTAAATTGTGACTAAGCTATTTTAATGTGTCTTGTAGGGTATTAATGGAAGGCATTAAGAGGAGAACATGCATATGGACGGCATTAAAATAGGGGAGCTGCTGGTTGCTTTCTTCCAAGCAACCTTTCGTGTATTGCAAAGGCCACAAGTGTTTTCACACTTGGTCATTCAGCTGAATAATCATGTTCACACCAAGTGACCATCCAACTTTAAGTGTCACACAAAGGGGCTGCTCAATTTTGGCTGTTCACATTGGAGACCTCTTATGCGCCCCATGCAACCATTAAGAGCTGCTTGCCTATTGGTTTTTCAAGGCAGCATCTTAGGTTGTTCACACCTACTTGACCGATCATTTCCCATGCTTATTCAGCTCCTTCCTAAGGCCAATTGGATTAGCTGATTGGGAACATCAATAAGCATGGCTGTTGGCGTCACCAAGGCTTGGAAAACTTCAAAGGACATGTGGGATATCTCAATAGTTTTCTTCAGCTCAATGAAGCAGAATTAATTAAGTCCATTCGGCTTGACCATTTTAGAGCTATAAATATTAAGCTCAAAACATGTATGTCATACTTTTTTAACTCTTTTATGAATATTATATCTTCTGTGAGTTATTCAACTCTCTTTGTTTCTTTTGTGACTCAAATTGACTTATCTAGCTAAGTCTAGTGGCGTCAATCTGAATCTCGTTGAGAACTTATCACTCCAACGAGTGTGGCGTTCCAATTATACTGTTTTGTTCCTATCTTCAATAGATAGTGGGTCACGGTTCACCTTATCAACCATTTCCACCTTAAGAGCTATCATAAGGATTGGGTCGATATTCCTTTTAATATCGGTTCGTTTTTTAGCTTTTAAGCCTATCCTCAATTTGTCCATCATCCATATCCACCAAACAGCCCTTTGTTAAACTCAACCTTGCCGAATTTCAGCCTTTTGAGAAATAGAACATAAGCGGCTCATTTCGACTTATGAGTACGAGATAGCATCATTTGGTATCAGAGCTAGCTAAAAATTAGAAATATCGATTTTTTAGCATTCCCCGGGTGAGTTTTTGAAGAAAAAATATTCAAAAAAATTCGTGTTCAAAAAGAGAGAGAGGAATATAAAGTATATTTGAAGTACAAAGTTTGCAATATATATAAAAAAAGAAGAAGAAAATTCGAAATTAAAAAAAAAGAAAAGAGAATAACTAGTTTTGAAAGTTATTGTTTCCTGAGCTCCAAATTTCATTCTACAAACATTTTCGCCACACTTCAAGTTACCTACCTCTTTCTTTCAGCCTACCCAACACCGATATCAATTCCTACCTTTGCAACACCTTTTGAAGTCGACCCACGAAGATTTTCTATTACGTCTAAAAGTAGTCACTTACGAACTTAGAGAGGCAAATACGAGTGGAAAAAGGCAAGAGAGAGGTGAGATCATTAGAGAGATATAAAAGCCAAAGTTTGAGTGAAAACACGAGAGGAGAGCACAACTAGTTTTCTTTTTGAGTGGAAGTGTGAGGTTTTTGGTGAGGATTAAAGCACTATGTCTCGTAGTCCTGAATGAAATGCTGTGGAAGGTGGTGGTGTACGCCCCTTAAGAAACATTTTTGTCAGAGGAGGAGTACCCGACTTGACATTTCAAGCCCTAGTCGCGAGATGGAATGAATGCTCCAACGGCATCTAGAGCCCGTACAAGAGCAATTGGATCAATTGGAAGAACGGGTCCAGCGAGAAAGAACTCCCCAAAATCTGAGGAGGGAGCGAGGCCGACCGAGACTAAACCAAGACGATCCCTACGATCCTAGCGATGTGGAGAGCGATCAAGCATCTAACCGAAGTGAAAGACGACGATGCCATAGAAACTGAGGGCCTAGGGAGTGAGAACGAGTAGATAACGATTTAAAGAATATTAAGATGGCTATTCTACCATTCCAATGGAAGACCGATCCGGAGGCGTATCTAGAATGGGAGAGGAAAATTGAGCTTGTCTTCGAGTGCCATAACTAGTCAGAGAGCAAGAAAGTCAAACTCGTGGCTATCGAGTTTTCCAAATATATAATCATATGATGGGACTAATTAACCATGAGCCGGAGAAGAAACAGAGAATGACCCGTGTCCACATGGGCCGAGATGAAATCCACTATGCGAAAAAGGTTCATCCCCGCATACTATCATCGGGAGCTGTATCGAAAGCTACAAAATCTTACTCAAGGCAACCGGAGTGTGGATGACTATTACAAGGAAATAGAAATTGCCATGATCCAAGCCGACGTCAAAGAGGATCGAGAGGCAACCATGGCGAGGTTCTTAGCCGGATTAAACCGTGATATTGCTAATGTGGTGGAACTACAGTACTACGTTAAGGTTTTAGATATGGTGCATATGGCTATTAAAGTGGAGAAGCAACTCAAAAGAAAAGGTGCCGTTCGAGCCTATTCCAACCCCACTTCCACTTCAAAATGGGGTCAAGGTACCAACAAGAAAGACGCTTCTTTTTGCGCAAAAGAACCCTTTGTGTCCACAAAGCCCAACAAGCCGAGTGGAGAATCTAGCAAAGGTAAAAATGAAGATGTGTCTAATCACTCGAGGGATATAAAGTGCTTCAAGTGCCATGGGAGGGGTCACATCGCGAGCCAATGCCCAAATAGAAGCACCATGGTTATAAGGCCAACAGGCAAGATTGAGTCAGAGGAAGAGAAAAAAGGTGAATCCAACGCACCCACTGAAGAGGTGAAAGATCTCGAATATGCTGTTGATGGTGAGATCCTTGTCATCAAGCGTAGCTTAAGTCTTCAAAGTACGGAAAATGAACAGCAACGCGAGAATATCTTTCATAAATGTTGCCATGTTCAAGGCAAAGTGTGTAGTGTGATCATCGACGGTGGAAGCTGCACAAACGTTGCAACCAACATGTTGGTGGAGAAGTTAGGCTTGCTGACGACTAAACATCCGTACCTTTATGAGCTTCAATGGCTTAATGACGGAGGTGAGTTAAAAGTCAACAAGCAAGCTATTGTTTCCTTTTCAATAGGAAAATATAGCGATGAAGTTTTGTGCGACATGGTGCCAATGCATACCGGCCACTTACTTTTGGGAAGGCTATGGCAGTTCGACCGAAGGGTTATTCACGATGGCTACACAAATCGTTACACGTTCAAGCATCTTGGAAAGAAAGTGGCGTTGGCTCCTTTAACACCAAAACAAGTGTATGAGGATCAATTGAGATTGAAAAACTCTGTGGAGCAATTGAAAGAAAAAGAACAAAAAGAAAAGAGTGAAAGAGAAAAGGAAAAGAAATCTGAAAAAAAGGAAGGAAAACAAGAGTCAAAGATGAGAGACAAGAGTAAGGAAAGTGAAAACAAATGAGAGAAGAAAAAGAAAGCAAAGATGAAAAAGAGGTTGAAAAACTAAGTGTTTATGCAAGAGAGAGAGATTCGAAAATCATATTTGCGGAAACAACCGATTCTTGTACTCATGTACAAGGAGAATTTTCTCAATACTAACGAATTGGATGTCAACCTTCCTTCTTCGATTGTTTCTTTGCTGCAGGATTTTGACGACGTATTTTCGGAGGAAGTCCTTAGTGGGTTACAGCCTATTCGGGGGATTGAGCATCAAATCAACTTCATACCCAGAGCTACGATTCTGAACATACCGGCTTACCGAAGTAATCCTGAAGAGACCAAAAAGCTTTAAAGGCAAGTATTCGAGTTAATAGAGAAGGCATATATTTGAGAGAGCCTTAGCCCTTGCGTCGTGCTTGTGCTTTTGGTGCCAAAGAAAGATGGAACTTGGCGCATGTGCGTGGATTTTCGAGCAGTTAATAAGATTACAATCAAGTATCGACATCCCATACCGCGCCTTGATGACATGTTGGATGAATTGAGTGGTGCAAAACTTTTCTCAAAAATCGATCTTAAGAGAGGATATCATCAGATTCGGATGCGCGAAGGAGATGAATGGAAAACTGCTTTTAAGACAAAACATGGTTTGTATGAGTGGTTGGTTATGCATTTTGGCTTAACTAATGCACCCAGCACCTTTATGCATCTAATGAACTATGTGTTTCGTGCTTTTAGCGGTAAATTCTATGTAGTTTATTTCGATGATATCTTAATTTATAGTAAGTCCTTAGAAGACCATTTGTTTCATTTGAAATCTGTTTTGGAAGTTTTACGAAAAGAGACCTTGTATGCCAATCTTAAGAAATGTATGTTTTGTACTAAGAAGGTTGTCTTTTTAGGATTTGTTTTCAGCTCGGAGGGACTCGAAGTTGATCAAGACAAGGTTAAAGCGATTCGAGAATGGCCACGACCCACGAGCATAAGCCAAGTGAGAAGCTTCCATGGCTTGGCGAGTTTCTATAGACAGTTTGTTCCTAATTTCAGCACTTTAGCTGCTCCATTGACGGGTATAATTAAGAAAACCTCTGCTTTTCATTGGAGTGAGGAACAATAGAATGCTTTTAATTCAATTAAGGATTGTTTAACTAATGCCCCATTACTTATCTTACCTGAATTTAGCAAGAAATTCGAGATTGAGTGTGATGCTTCAGGTATAGGAATTGGAGCTGTATTGACTCAAGATGGGCGTCTTGTAGCTTACTTTAGCGAGAAGCTGAATGATACCACTTTAAACTATCCAACCTACGACAAGGAGAGGTATGCGCTGATTCGGGTGTTGGAAACGTGGCAGCATTATTTTTGGCCCAAAGAGTTCATAATCCATTCTGATCATGAGGCGTTGAAACACCTCAAGGGCCAAAACAAGTTAAACAAAAGAGTTAAACAAAAGACACGCCAAGTGGGTTGAGTTTTTGGAGTCCTTTCCTTATGTTATCAAATATAAGAAAGATAAAGAAAACATTGTTGTCGATGCACTATCAAGAAGGGTAGTTGTTCGTTTGCATGGAATCCCGAGAACGATAGTGTTTGATCGAGATGCAAAATTTCTCAGCCAATTTTGGAGGTCATTGGGGGAAACTTGGCACAAAAGTGTTTTTTTCTACGACATGCCACCCAAAAATGGATGGAGAAACGAAAGTGGTGAATCGTATCTTGTCTACGTTATTGCGAGCTATCATTAGGAAAAATCTCAAGACGTGGGAGGAGTGTTTACCGCACATAGAGTTTTCTTATAACCGTTGTAACACCCCTTACCCGTATTCAACGCTGGAATAGGGCTCGAGGCATTACCGGACTTATAACACAAGCATCCACACAATTCTGAGTCATAAATTTGCGTCCAAATTAAAACCATTCATATTCAATCATAAAGTCCTTTATACGAGCCTACGAGGCCCAAAACATGCTTTGGAAGTGGTTCGGGACTAAACCGAAAACTTTAAATTTTTTTACAAAACTTAGAAAATGTTTTCCAGATGCAGGGCTCACACGCCCGTGTGGTCCAAGGGACACACCCGTGTGACCCTGGGACACGCCCGTGCTTCAGACTGTGTTTGATTTAGGGTGCTCTCTGACTTGTGCCACATGGCCGTGCCACACGCCCGTGTGCTAGGCCGTGTGGTCAATTCAATTTTCATAATTTTTCATAAAATAGGTGCAGACTTCACACGGCCGGGGCACATGCCCGTGTAGCACACACGGCCAAGACACACGCCCGTGTCTCTGGCCGTGTACTCAATTTTGGACATTCTGTTTCTCAAAATTAAGGTGCAGGGGACACACGGTCGAAACACAACCCGTGGGGTGGACCATGTGTCACACACGGCCTAGACACACGCCCGTGTGTCTACCCGTGTGGACAAAAATAAGGCTATTTACCAAGCCATTTTCCACCCTCATTTACACCTACACTTACACCAATTCAATGGCATAATTCATGGCATACTTAGGCAACCAAAACATCCACAACCAAGGTATTAACATCACATCCACATGCTAACCTCTAACATGGATAAACATCATGATCTATCAATACAAGTCATGCAAGTTTCCACATTCATGAATGATATCAACATAAGCCATCATTCATGGCCATATACAAAATGAAATCATTAACCATTACAAGTCAATACATTTGGCCACATTGTAAATGACACAGATAACAAAATGACCAAGTCCCTATACATTCCATACATTCAAAATACTAAGACCATTAATACCCAACATGAGAGTTTGATAGTGCGATCCGAATCTCCGACGATCTCCGATTCCGAGTTAGCTTGGCGACCTATAAAAACATGGAAAATAAACGGAGTAAGCTATATAGCATAGTAAGCTCGTAAGCAAGAAATAATCAACCCTACCATGCATATAACATTCAAATAACATAACATATTTAAATGTGAACCTACCATAGTTTCATAATCACCATCTATCCCATCATAAAACTTACCTCATATTCATCATTTCACACATTTAATAAGCATAAGCTTTACATACATACCTGAGCCATCTCAAAATGAATGTACACATACTTTCATCTTTAACATACCCGTGAACCACTCGGAATAACAATGTCAGATACTCGAGAAACTTTGCACACTAAGTGCCACATATGTAGCTAAAGCTACCCAAGTGTCATATCACATAATCGCTCGCTCTCGAGCTATCGACGGGCCTGCGCACACAAGCTGTCAGTCAAGACGTAGCTACATGGTGCTGCTCACACAAGCTATCAAGTATCCGCAACATATGCCGGTATACTTAGCCACTGGTAGGACGTACGAGACTAGCACCTGGATCACATAATCACATAACACATAATGACCCTAGTGACATGTCACTTGTATACTAACCTATTCCTAAGGTTCAAACGAGTTTTCTTGCTTGTCGATTCGTCTTCGGAATCGTTCATAGGATTAAGCTCATCCACATTTATCAAACGTACAATTCATGCAATATTATATCAATAAAATATAATCATATTAAAGCTTATTTTTAACATACGAACTTACCTCGGTACAAAATGGATAATTGTTCGATTTAGTCCACAATCTTGTTCTTTCCCCGGTCTAGGTCAAAACCTCGTCTTTCTTGATCTATAATATCAAATTTAACTTATTCAATTATCACATTATTCAATTTAATCCCAAAGACACCTTATGGCAAAAATTACATTTTTGCCCCTAACTTTTCAACTTTTTACATTTTAGCCCCTAGGCTCGTAAAATGAAATATAGTCAATTTCTTCAAAACCCAAGCCTAGCCGAATATTTTACATGCTCATAGAAGCCCACATTTTTCATTTATTCACATTTTTACACTCATTTTACAACTTTTACAAATAGGTTCTGTTTAGATATTTTCATCAAAAAATCACTTGGTAAATGTTGTTTATCTAACACCAAACATACATTTTCTACCATTAAACATCAAAATACACAAATTTCTAACATGGGTAAAATTTTAGACTTTGATATCTCTTCAAATTAGTCCTTGAAATAGCTAGATTAGGTTACAAGGATCTCAAAAAGATAAAAATCATTAAAAATGGGGCTAGAACGGACTTACAATCGAGCTTGGAAGATGAACAAACCCTAGCTATGGACTCCTCTTGTGAATTTTGGCCATGGTGGACTAAATTGATGAAGATGAAGACTTTTATTTAGTTAATTTGGCTTTATTTACTAGATTACCAAAATGCCCTTCACCTAAACTTTGAAAATTTTCACTAACCATTCCCATTTTTGTCCATACTAAAGCTTAATGGTCTAATTACCATCTAAGGACCTCTAAATTAAAATTTCATAGCAATTAGACACCTCTAGCTTCTAGAACACACATTTTGCACCTTTTACAATTTAGTCATTTTAACTAAATTGAGTGCCCAAACGTCAAAATTTTTGAACGAAATTTTCACAAAATCATTCCATAAAAATGTTGACCATAAAAATATAATAAAAATAAATTTTACTGCATCGGATTTGTGGCCTCAAACCACTATTCTGACTAGACCCAAAATCAGGCTGTTACAACCGTTCTGTGCATTCAGCAACTAAACATTCTCCCTCTAAAATTGTTCATGGTTTTAATCCCCTAACTCCCTTTGATTTGATTCCTTTGCCTAACGATAAACTTGTGCATCTAGATGCTAAACGGAAGGCTGAGCATGTGAAGCAACTACACTAAAAGGTGAGGACGAATATCGAAGCAAGAACCGAACAATATATGCACAAAGCTAACAAAGGATGGAAGCGAGTAGTCTTTGAACCCGGAGATTGGGTTTGGGTTCATATGAGGAAGGAAAGATTTCCAGCTTAAAGGAGGTCCAAATTGTTACCAAGAGGAGATGGTCCTTTTCAAATATTGGAACGGATAAATGAAAATTCCTACAAACTTGACCTTCCAGGTGAGTATAATATTAGTGCAAGTTTTAATGTCTCTGACCTTTCTCCCTATGATGTAGGCGACGATTTGGGGACAAATCACTTCAAAGAGGGATTGGATGATTGATACGATTCACCTCGAGGTGAGTCGAGTCGTATGAGATTTTGCCCGATCGTCAACGAAGAAGTATCGTTCGCTCTTTTAAATAGGATGTCTTTAGGTAAAATGATGCGTAAGTTGTTAAAAGGGGCTTCAAAGATAAGTTTAAGGATATGAGATTTGTATGGGTTCGGTTAACATAAATAAAGATGGCGATTGGTTTGGAAGTAGGTTAAAAAATGATAGATGAGAAAGTGAAAGAAGTGGCTAGGTTGAAATGGAAGGAAAAGGTGAAAGAAAATTAATAGATGGTGGAGATGGATAATAGTACTTAAGTTTCAAGTAAGATTCGATAGTATAGAGAGTATCGTCCCAGCACTTATATCACTTAAGGTGGTAGATGGAAAATAGATTAAACCTCGACCCATTACTTAGCAAAGTAAGAACCTCGGTATATTGGATGAACGCCACACTCGCTGGAGTGATAAGTTCAGAAAGAAGAACAAGGTTGACGCCACTAAAACTAGATAAGCTAACAAAGTCTTCAACGAAATTAGAGAAAAAAGAATCTCACCAAAATAAGATAGTTTCATTAACAATTTAGCCAAAAGTCCCCATTAATAGGCTGATTACATATTTTTATAGTGTCAAAAGAGGCTAGCTGAATGGTCACTTTTAATGAAACTAATAATGAGCTCAAATGAAAAGTCACAACTTTTAAAATTCTAACCCAAGTAACTCCAACCTTCAATGTGATTTACTTCTTCAATTAAGTTGCTTTCAAAGTCTTTTGAAGTCTCCATGACCAACCGAAAAGACACCAGCTTCTTTGATGGAAAATTGAATGCATGTAGTGATTACTCATGAAACAAACGGTTATGGAAGATGAAACAAAGATGCTGCCGAATTTAAAGAAGAATAATGATCTTCTTTAATTGATTAAACAACTTCTTAATGATGTATAAAGCCTCTTTGTAACAACCCCTCTTTTGTAACTGAAATCTCTTGAAAAGTCACCTTATTGAACGCATAACAGCCTTTAAATGTAATGGATGTGAGCTGAAAAGTCACCTGAAATTAACACATGTAACCGACACATTTATTCAATTATTAAGCTTAAAACAAATTAACAACTAACTTAAATAAATGAACTAACACTTATGCATCATTTATTCCAGCAACTAGTTTAATTAAGAGAAGCATTATTAAATGAACTTTATCTCATGCATCAATAAATTATCCTAGTAACTAGATTAATTAAAGAAGCAACTATTAAATAAAGTTCAACAAAAAAAAACTCAATTAATTAAACTAAGATGAGTTGAATTAATGTCCAGCAACTCATTTATTAAACTAAGATGCTTAAATGCATGGTTTAAAATGTAAACTAAATGAACAAATGAGTTACTTAATGCATGACTTAATTAAATGCAGAACGCATATCATAATTAAAATATATAGATCAATAATGCATGATATTAACTAAAGATGCATTTAATTAAACAATACATAATTAAAGACTAAAGTAACTAAAAATAAATAAATCAAGTCCTTATTCCAGTAATTTAAATGCAAGAATTAAAATTTAAAGATGAGCTCAAACAAGCTTATTTAAGTTGAATCAAGCTCGTTGAATGAGCACACGAACTCATTGAGCTGGATCAAGCTCAAATGAGCTGAATTTGAACTGGACGAAGCTCGTGGAGCTGGAAACGAGCTGGGATTAGCTTGCCAGCAATGCAATGCTCGACTCGGGATACTTGTTCGATAAAGTTCGCGTGGCGTGCTCACATCAATGATGCGACCACGGCCCAAGACCAACTCAAAGCTGTCGTGGAACCTATAGAGCTACCAATGGGGCCGATTACCCGAGCTCGAGGTAGAAGGTTCAAAAAAGCTGTTGCGGGTTTAATTAACCGAGTTTGGGGTGAAACTGTTGCGGGATTTATCGAACGATCATGGACAAGCAATCCATGCGAGCCTTGCAACCTGCTTCAAGCTCATTTAGCTAAACTTTAGCTCTTTTTAATCTTGTGCATTTTATTTGCTGGAATAAACAAATAAATTTGGTTATAGTTATTTTAGTTTAAGTTTTAATTATGTCATAATCTTGACATATTTAAAAAGGGTTTTTAATTATGTCTTAGTTTAGGACATCTTAAATATATGTTTAAATTTGTCCTAGTTTAGATGCCTTTAATACATGTTTTTGTTCAGACCAATTAAATTGTGACTAAGTTGTTTTAATGTGTCTTGTAGGGTATTAATGGATGGCATTTAAGAGGAGAACATGCATATGGGCAGCATTAAAAGGGGGGAGCTGCTGGTTGCTTTCTTCCATACAACCTTTCGTGTATTGCAAAGGCCACAAGTGTTTTCACACTTGTTCATTCAGCTGAATAATCATGTTTACACCAAGCGACCATCCAACTTTAAGTGTTCACACCAAGGGGCTGCTCAATTTTGGCTATTCACATTGGAGACCTTTTATGCGCCCCATGCAACCATTAAGAGCTGCTTGTCCATTCGGTATTTCAAGGCAGCATCTTAGCTTGTTCACACCTACGTGACCGATCATTTCCCATGCTTATTTAGCTCCTTCTTAAGGACAATTGAATTAGCTGATTGGGAACATCAATAGGCATGGCTGTTGGCGTCACCAAGGCTTGGAAAACTTCAAAGGACATGTGGGATATCTCAATAGTTTTCTTCAGCTCAATTAAGCTGAATTAATTAAGTCCATTCAGCTGGACCATTTTAAAGCTATAAAAATTAAGCTCAAAACATGTATTTCAGACTTTTTTTTGACTCTTATGAATATTATATCTTTTGTGAGTTATTCAACTTTCTTTATTTCTTTTGTGACTCAAATTAACTTATCTAGCTAAGTCTAGTGGCGTCAATTTGAATCTCTTTGTCAACTTATCACTCCAACGAGTGTGATGTTCCAATTATACCTTTTGGTTCCTATCTTCAATAGATAGTGGGTCACGGTTCACCTTATCAACCATTTCCACCTTAAGAGCTATCATAAGAATTGGGTCGGTATTACTTTTAATATCGGTTCATTTTTCAGCTTTTAAGCCCATCCTCAATTTGTCCATCATCCATATCCACCAAACAGCCCTTTGTTAAACTCAACCTTGCCGAATTTCAGCCTTTTGAGAACTAGTCTAGATACTACTTAATTTTACGATCGAGAACACAAGCGGCTCGACCCGACTTACCAATATGAGATTGCATCATTTGATATCAAAACTAGCTAAAAATTGAGAAGTATCGACGTTCTAGCATTCTCGGGGTGGGTTTTTGAAAATAAATTAAAAAATTCGTGTTAAAAAGAGAGAGAGGAATATATAGTATATTTGAAGTACACAGTTTACAATATATTTAAAAAAAGAAGAAAATTTGAAATCAAAAAAAAAAAAAAGAAGAGCTAGTTTTGAAAGCTATTGTTTCCCAAGCTCCAAATTCATTCTACAAACATTCTTGCCACACTTCAAGTTACCTACTTATTTGTTTCAACCTACCCAACACCGATATCAATTCCTACCTTTGCAACACATTTTGAAGTCGACCAACGAACATTTACTGTTAAGTCTAAAAGTAGCCACTTACGAACTTAGAGAGGCAAATACGAGTGGAAAAAGGCATGAGAGTGGTGAGATCATTAGAGAGATATAAAAGCCAAAGTTTGAGTGAAAACACGAGTGGAGAGCACAACTATTTTTCTCTTTTAGTGGATTGGTGAGGTTTGTGGTGAGGATTAATGCACTATGTCTCGTGGTCCTGAATGAAATGCTGCAGAAGGTGGTGGTGTACGTCCCATAAGAAACATTGCTGCTAGAGGAGGAGTACCCGACTTGACATTTCAAGCCCTAGTCCGCGAGATGGACCGAATGCTCCAACAACATCTAGAGCCCGTACAAGAGCAATTGGAGCAATTGAAAGAACGGGTCCAGCGAGAAAGAACTCTACAAAATCCGAGGAGGGAGCGAGGCCGACCGAGACCAAACCAAGATGATCCCTATGATCCTAGCGATGTAGAGAGCGATCTAGCATCTAATCGAAGTGAAAAACGACGAGGCCATAAAAATCGAGGGCCTAGGGAGTGAGAACGAGTAGATGACGATCTAAAGAATATTAAGATGGCTATTCCACCATTCCAAGGGAAGGACGATCCGGAGGCGTATCTAGAATGGTAGAAGAAAATTGAACTTGTCTTCGAGTGTCATAACTACTCAGAGAGAAAGAAAGTCAAACTCGCGGTTATCGAGTTTTTCGAATATGCAATCATATAGTGGGACAAATTAACTATGAGCCGGAGAAGAAACAGAGAACGACCCGTGTCCACATGGGCCGAGATGAAAGCCATTATGCGAAAAAGGTTCATCCTCGCATACTATCATCAGGAGTTGTATCAAAAGCTACAAAATCTTACTCAAGGCAACCAGAGTGTGGAGGACTATTACAAGGAAATGGAGATTTCAATGATCCGAGCCGATGTCGAGGAGGATCGGGAGGCTACCATGGTGAGTTTTTAGCCAGATTAAACTACGAAATCGCCAATGTGGTGGAACTACAACACTATGTTGAAGTTGTAGATATGGTGCATATGGCCATTAAAGTGGAAAAACAACTCAAAAGAAAAGAAGCTGTTTGAGCCTATTCCAGCCCCACTTCCACATCAAAATGGGGTCAAGGTACCAGCAAGAAAGACACTTCTTTTCGAGCAAAAGAACCCTTGGTGTCAACAAAGCCTAAAAAGCCGAGTGGAGAAACTAGCTAAGGTAAAAATGAAGCCGTGCCTAACCGCACCCGTGACATCAAGTGCTTCAAGTGCCTTGGGAGGGGTCACATTACAAGCCAATGTCCAAATAGAAGCGTAATGGTTATAAGACCCAACAGTGAGATCGAGTCAGAAGAAGAGAAAGAAGATGAATCCGACGCACCCACCGAAGAGGAGGAAGATCTCAAATATGCTGTTGACGGTGAGATCCTTGTCATCAAGCGTAGCTTAAGTCTTCAAAGTACGGAAAACGAATAACAACGCGAGAATATCTTTCACACACGTTTCCATGTTCAAGGCAAAATGTGTAGTGTGATCATCGACAGTGGAAGCTGCACAAACGTTGTAAGCAACATGTTTGATACGGGCACGCCCGGGTAATACGAGCACGCCCCATCATGAGCCGAGTTCGAGTCGAGACCCAATGGTGTTACCTCGAGGGCCTATTACAAGAGCTCGTGCAAAACAATTTAAAGAGGCAATAGGAGCACTAATTTAGCAAGCATGAGACGATGCTAAGACTAGTTCGAACAATATTTCGACTCCGTGTTGCGTGATACTGCAGGCTCATGTACCGGAAGAACCCCATAGGGCTATTCGGTCATAACTAATTGGCCACTCGGCCTTAGTTAATTAATTAGTGAAATTAATTAAATAAATTAGGACAACTTAAATAAGTATTTTAATTATTTATTGCATTTAAATAAGTTTAATCATTGCATAGTTAATATCTAGTTTTAATATGTCTATCTTAGGACATACTTAAGAGTTGCTGCACATTAAATATGTCCAGCCAAACCATCATTTAAGGTGTTCTAAACTTTCATCCTAATTTTAGACAACTTAGGGACTCATTTATGGCTTGTCTTTAGATTTAAACATGACTTTAATGAGTTGTCTTGTTGCTGGAAAATCTCATTGCCGAATTTAATTACTTGTAGGTGCTTTTGGGACATGTTTAATGCATGTGCGGCAGCAGCATTTATGGTCATGTTGGACCATGCGTGGGAATTAATTGGCTGCTGGAGAGGCTTCCCAACGTGACTCTTGGAGGCCCCCACGCGTCCATAAATATGGACAACCAAGGAGCATGCATGGGGAAGACTTAAATGCCAAGTTGGAGCATGTTCGGCCGTATTAAATGATGTGTTGCATGCATGGGATTTTGGCACATCGTGAAGACTAAAAGACGTCTTAAAGGTTGCTGGTTATGCCCTCCAATGGCGTGCTGAGTGATACATTTCTCAAGAAGGCTTCATGGGCGGCAAAGAATTAAAGGGGTGTTTGCTTCGTGAATTACAACCGACCAAGCTTTCAAGAGGGAGCGTCGGCCTTAATTTCATGTTGGGTGATGTTCCATGCGTGGAGGAATGAACTTAAAGGCTGGTATGGAATTTTGAGCATGACTTTTCACGTTCCAAGGCCGCCTAGAACATGGCAAAGCCCTTCGGCTTCCCAAGGCAAGCTTTGCACATCTCTAGGCCGAGTATTAAAGGCCATTCAACCTCTTTGTTCCCAACAATGGATTCGGCTGCACCAAGCTTCTTCTAGAAGCTGATTTTTGGTTTTTCAAAGATGAAATTGGACAGCACAAGGGGCCGAAAATTCTAGTAAAATCTAGGACATTAAAGGGCCGAATTTCCTTAAAAATTAAGCTAATTTGTGTGACTTTTCGGATGGATTCTTAAGGACTATAAATATTCAAACTATGCCATTTTGTAAAAAAAGTTTTTTGATCATTTTTATGAAATTACATGAACTTTGTTCATCGAGTGAGTTATCTCCTCTTCGACTTCGTACAAGTTTCATAGACTTATCAAGCTGTGCTTGCGGCGTCTATCACTTGTTCTTCCATTTAATTATACCAACGGTTCTTATCTTTTTAGATAACGAGTCTTGGTTAATCTCGATTTCCATGTTACCACCTTAAACATCATAGAACCCGGGGTGACACTCTCATAATGTTGAATCGATTCTTTGTTTAAGTTCCTTATTCCATTTCCACCAAACATCGCCTATCCCTTTATCCCTCTTCCTTCATCATAAAACCGAACCTATCATTCCATATTTCCAAATCTCATTCTTCCATATTTTAATTTAAATTCCTTCTTATAAGTAAACTTATTCATCGCTTCCGTAATTTTAACCGTATTTACTTTCATTTGTCCGAAGGCTCAGAATTCATCCTCGTAGACGATTGGGCAACTCGCATACATTTCGACTCTTCCCGAGGTGGACTGTATCATCTGGTATCAGAGTTACCAAGCAAGGATTTTTGAAGACGTACGTGAAGCCAGACTAAGTTCGTAGGTTGAAAAAAATTGTTATTAAAAAAAAAGTTGTAATTTTCGTTCTTGTTTTACATTATAGTGTATTTGAAGTGTTAAAAAAAATGAAAATTCAAAAAAAAAGTTAAAAAAAAAAGTGTGAATTTTTTTTTTTGAAGTTTGCAAGATTTTGTTTCATCACTTCTTTCCCGATCTTCAAGCCACCCTTCTTCACCCCATCGCCCCACATACTTTGTTTTTCTGTGTTTTAGCCTCCCCTAAACCCGAAATCAATCCTTTGTTACCCACTTTGAAGCCGACCCTCAAGCCGCGACTAGTCTTTCGAAACGAAATACGAAATTGTGAGAGCGAGAGAGAGCGGTAAAAGGCACGAGTACAATCATCAAAGAAAAACCCTTATACGAGTGAAAACACGAGTGTGAGCGAATTTTTCTTTGTGAGTGACTTGTGAGGATTTTGTGGTAAGGCATTTTAAATTTTGGATTTATTTTCTTTCTTTATAACGTTCTTTCTTTTCAGCAATAAATATGTTTCAAGAAGAACTATCCGCCGAAGACTTCCAATTTTTGGTGAATGAAATGGATCGAATGCTCGAGAAGAAGCTAAGTCTCATACAAAGGCGTTTGGACCAAGCAGAGGAAAAGGCTCGACGAAAGCACACCACAACGAGTCGAGAAACAGAGCGGTGACCATCTCGGAGACCCACTTTTGATGAATACTCGAGAAAAGAATTCCGTCATGACTCCCATTCATCATCGAGCTCAAGGTCAAGGGACTTCTATCAAGATTTCTCTTCATCAAGAAGTTCATTTGATTATGTGAGAAAGGATTATCATCGAGATTCGTATTCGTCAAGACCCCCGAGACATCGAGAAGAAAGCTACGAGTACTCATCCACGAAAGATTATTCTCGAAGTGGTACATATTATGATTCGTATTCAAGGCGAAGCAAAGCGAGTTACGAGTTTGAAACCTTTGACGAAGACGAACGTGAAAGCACTAGCTACTCTTCGAACGATTCAAAGATGTCACGCTCAAAGGATCTTTCACGAGGAATCGATCGAGACATCTATGAGAATATTGCTTTGATCTTAGAATCAAACCCGTCCATTTTTGATTGTTTTGAATCTTCCTCTTGTTGTACTCAAAATGAAAAAGAATATGAAAAAGAAAACGAGAGAAAAGAAAGTCAAAATGAGAGAAAAGAAAGTAAAAATGAGAGAAAAGAAAATAAACAAGAGAGTGTTGAAAAAGAAAAAGATGTTGAAAAAGAAAGAAAAGAAGGTGAGAAAGAAAAAGAAGAGTTGGAAAAAGAAACGCAAGAACAAGATGAGCAAGAAAAAGAGAGTGGTTTTTCAGCTAACTCTTTGGACTTTAGTTCTTCTTCTGTTTCTTCATTTCAGGTTCCCGATGTATTGCACGATGATTTCCAACTTCAGTACCTTCCCGAAGAGAGGCATTTTCATTTGATTGAAAAGGATAAGGAAGGTAAGTGCTTTGATGAGATTTAGTCTTCACCAAATTTCCATAATGATTGTGATTATGTGGATAATACGATTGATTGCCATCCTTCGACCATTTTTGATGTTTTAAATGATGGTAAGATGAGTTTGTCTACTCATAATCAATGTGATGCAAAGTATGAAGGTGAAGAGACCTATATCCAACAAATACAAGACTCGAGTAAGTATGACGACGACTTTTCTCTTAACCTCAATTTGTTTGATTGTGGATATTACGAGTTTTGTTCATTGTCCAATATGGAAACTTTGAGTTGTGGCAAATCAGTTCTAAAACATGTTAAGAGTTTTGATTGCTTGATCTTGAGTTTGCACCATTCCTATTGGTTTAACAAGTTTGATTTTTCAAAACTAATGCCACATTTTGTTTTAAATAATCAAACGCATGTTTTTAAACCGGGAATTCATTCTTATTTGCTTTGTGGGAAATTCAAGTATCATCAGGTATGTTTGAAAGATTCCTATCATTTCGATACTTGTCTTTTGATTAAGGTAACGAATTTTGTCAACTTTATGTTCAATTTTTATTCGTTCCTTAAACAATTCTTGTGGTTGCACTTGAAATTCACGTTCCATTTAAAAAGTGCTGATTCAAACGTGAAGCTTCGATTGTACTACTTGCCTAAAGAGAGAAGGTTTGTATTGCGCGACCAAGGTAAGAATGACCTGTGCCTTTCCGAGCATCAAGATAAGCCTTCTAAATCTTTTGATGCATTGTGGCCCTCTTCGAATGGTGAAAAACTTAGCGATGTTGATTTTGTTGTTGTAAAACATTCAGATCATGATATGCTTAAACGTTCTATTTTGCCTATTTATGATCTGTCTGTTATAATGATTGATAAAAAGATCATTGAGTTGGAGAATTCCTGTGATTCAAGTGTGAAAGAATCTAAATTTCGTCAAATGTGTAATCCACTTGAAGACTTTGAGATGTTTTCGATTTCTTTGGATGTTGATGAAAATTATGTCACTGTTTTCCTTTTTGTAAATCAATTAGATCATGAAGTGATTGAATGCCCTATTATGTTTATTGATGGTCTACCTGTTGACAAAAGGAAACTTGTGTTTGATAATTTTTATTCATGTGCGAGTACAAAGCAAGGTTTGAATGTTCAAATTCGAGTGCCATGTGCGTTATCTTCATTACTTGCTTGTGACGATTATATCTATCACTTGATGTGTTATTTGCATGTTGATTTTGACTTTTGGAATCTGTTTAAATCATATGCATGCCAAGAAGCCTATTCACTTTTGTTGCAAACATTTGATAAGGCGTTGTTCATTTTATATGATAAAATGTTTATGCCTCTTTGCGTGCCATCTATTTGTCTTATTTTGCTTATATTTGGTTTGCCAGAATGTTTGCTAACTTATGGTTATCTTTTTCAGGTAACGCGACTATCATCCATCCCGTTTGATCGAGGAAAGTCGAGCAAGGAGAATTTTGTTCGAGTAAACAATAGGTCGATTCAAGGACGAATCGTCTTGAAGAGGGGAGGGATGATACGGGCACACCCGGGTAATACGGGCACGCCCCATCATGAGCCGAGTTTGAGCCGAGACCCGATGGTGTTACCTCAAGGGCCTATTGCGAGAGCTCGTGAAAAACAATTTAAAGAGGCAATCGGAGCGCTAATTCAGCAAGCTTGGGACGATGCTAAGACTAGTTCGAATGATATTTCGACTCCGTGTTGCATGATTCTGCGGGCTCATGTGCCGGAAGAACCCCATAGGGCTATTCGGCCATAACTAATTGGCCATTCGGCCTTAGTTAATTAATTAGTGAAATTAATTAAATAAATTAGGATAACTTAAATAAGTATTTTAATTATTTGTTGCATTTAAATAAGTTTAATCATTGCATAGTTAATATCTAGTTTTAATATGTTTATCTTAAGACATACTTAAGAGTTGCTGCACATTAAATATGTCAAGCCGAACCATCATTTAAGGTGTTCTAAACTTTCAGCCGAATTTTAGACAACTTAGGGACTCATTTATGGCTTGTCTTTAGATTTAAACATGACTTTAATGAGTTGTCTTGTTGCTGGAAAATCTCATTGCCGAATTTAATTACTTGTAGGTGCTTTTGGGACATGTTTAATACATGTGCGGCAGCAACATTTATGGTCATGTTGGACCACGCGTGGGAATTAATTGGCTACTGGAGAGGCTTCCCAACGTGACTCTTAGAGGCCCCCACACGTCCATAAATATGGACAACCAAGGAGCATGCATGGGGAAGACTTAAATGCCAAGTTGGAGCATGTTCGGCCGTATTAAATGATGTGTTGCATGCATGGGATTTTGGCGCATCGTGAAGACTAAAAGACATCTTAAAGGTTGTTGGTTATGCCCTCCAATGGCATGCTGAGTGATACATTTCTCAAGAAGGCTTCATGGGCGGCAAAGAATTAAAGGGGTGTTTGCTTCGTGAATTACAACTGACCAAGCTTTCAAGAGGGAGCGTCGGCCTTAATTTCATGTTGGGTGATGTTCCATGCGTGGGGAATGAACTTAAAGGCTGGTATGGAATTTTGAGTATGACTTTTCACGTTCCAAGACCGTCTAGAACATGGCAGAGCCCTTCGGCTTCCCAAGGCAAGCTTTTCACGTCTCTAGGCCGAGTATTAAAGGCCATTCAACCTCTTTGTTCCCAACAATGGATTCGGCTACACCAAGCTTCTTCTAGAAGCTGACTTTTGGTTCAAAGATGAAGTTGGACAACACAGGGGGCCGAAAATTCTAGTAAAATCTAGGACATTAAAGGGCCGAATTTCCTTAGAAATTAAGCTAATTTGTGTGACTTTTCGGATGGATTATTAAGGACTATAAATATTCAAACTATGCCATTTTGTAAAAAGAGTTTTTTGATCATTTTTATGAAATTACATGAACTTTGTTCATCGAGTGAGTTATCTCCTCTTCGACTTCGTACAAGTTTCATAGACTTATCGAGCTGTGCTTGTGGCGTCTATCACTTGTTCTTCCATTTAATTATACCAACGGTTCTTATCTTTATAGATAACGGGTCTTGGTTAATCTCGATTTCCATATTACCACCTTAAACATCATAGAACCCGGGGTGACACTCTCATAGTGTTGAATCGATTCTTTGTTTAAGTTCCTTATTCCATTTCCACCAAACATCACCTATCCCTTTATCCCTCTTCCTTCATCATAAAACCAAACCTATCATTCCATATTTCCAAATCTCATTCTTCCATATTTTAATTTAAATTCCTTTCTATAAGTAAACTTATTCATCGCTTCCGCAATTTTAACCATATTTACTTTCATTTGCCCGAAGGCTCAGAATTCATCCTCGTAGACGATTGGGAAACTCGCATACATTTCGACTCTTTTCGAGGCAGACTGTATCAATGTTGGTGGAGAAGTTAGGCTTGCCGATGACTAAACATCCGCACCCTTATAAGCTTCAATGACTTAACGATGGATGCGAGTTAAAAGTCACCAAACAAGCTATTGTTGCCTTTTCAATAGGAAAATATAGCGATGAAATTTTATGCGACGTGGTGTCAATGCATGCCTACCACTTACTTTTCGAAAGGTCATGGCAGTTCGACCGAAGGGTTATTCACGATGGCTACACCAATCATTACACGTTCAAGCATCTTGGAAAGAACGTGACGTTGGATCCTTTAACACCAAAACATGTGTATGAGGATCAATTGAGATTGAAAAACTCTATGGATCAATTGAAAGAAAAAGAAAAAAAAGAAAAGAGTGAAAAAGAAAAAGAAAAGAAATCTGAGAAAAAGAAAGGAAAACAAGAGTTAAAGACGAGAGACAAGAGTAATGAAAGTGAAAAAAAATGAGAGAAGAAAAAGAAAGCAAAGATGAAAAAGATGTTGAAAAACTAAGTGTTTATGCAAAAGAGAGAGAGATTCGAAAATCATATTTGCTGAAACAGCCGATTCTTGTACTCATGTACAAGGAGAATTTTCTCAATACTAACGAATTAGATTTCAACCTTCCTTCTTTGATTGTTTCTTTGCTGCAGGATTTTGAGGACGTATTTCCCGAGGAAGTCCCTAGTGGGTTACCACCTATTTGGGGGATTGAGCATCAAATTAACTTCATACCCGGAGCTACGATTCTGAACTGACTGACTTACCAAAGTAATCCCGAAGAGATCAAAGAGCTTCAAAGGTAAGTATCCGAGCTAATGGAGAAGGGATATATTCGAGAGAGCCTTAGCCCTTGCACCGTGCCTATGCTTTTGGTGCCAAAGGAAGATGGAACATGGAGCATGTGCGTGGATTGCAGAGTGGTCAATAAGACTACAATTAAGTATCGATATCCCATACCGCGCCTTGACGACATGTTGGACGAATTGAGTGGCGCACAACTTTTCTAAAAAATTGATCTTTAGAGTGGATATCATCAGATTCAGATGCGCAAAGGAGATGAATGGAAAACTGCTTTTAAGACAAAACATGGTTTGTATGAGTGGTTGGTTATGCCTTTTGGCTTAACTAACGCACCCAACACCTTCATGCGTCTAATGAACTATGTGTTGCGTGCTTTTATAAGTATATTCTGTGTATTTTATTTCGATGATATCTTAATCTATAGTAAGTCTTTAGAAGATCATTTGCTTCATTTGAAATCTATTTTAGAAGTATTGCGAAAGGAAACCTTGTATGCTAATCTTAAGAAATGTTCATTTTTTACTAACAAGGTTGTCTTTCTAGGACTTGTGGTCAGTTCAGAAGGACTTGAAGTTGATCAAGACAATGAGAAGGCAACTCGAGAATGGCCACGACCCACAAGCATAAGCCAAGTAAGAAGCTTCCATGGCTTGGCTAGCTTCTATAGGCAGTTTGTTTCTAATTTTAGCACTTTAGCTGCTCCATTGACGGGTATAATCAAGAAAACCTCTACTTTTCATTGGAGTGGGGAACAAGAGAATGCTTTTAATTCAATTAAAGATTGTTTAACTAATGCCCCATTGCTTGTCTTACCTGACTTTAGCAAGACATTTGAGATTGAGTGTGATGCTTCAAGTATAGGAATTGGAGCTGTATTGACTCAAGATGGGCGTACCATAGCTTACTTTAGCGAGAAGCTGAATGGTGCAACTTTAAACCATCCAACCTATGACAAGGAGATGTATGTGTTGATTCGGGCGTTGGAAATGTGGCAGCATTATTTGTGGCCCAAAGAGTTCGTAATCCAAGTGGGTTGAGTTTTTGGAATCCTTTCCCTATGTAATCAAATATAAAAAAGGTAAAGAAAATATCATAGCTGATGCATTGTCGAGGAGGTATGCACTTCTAAACCAATTAGATTCGAAATTACTTGGTTTTATGTATTTGAAAGAACTTAATGAAAATGATGCTGATTTTGGTGAATTATATAAGGCTTGTGAATATGGAGCCTTCGAAAAGTTCTATAGACATGACGACTACCTTTTTTGAGAAGGTAAGCTTTGCATTTATCAAGGATCCGTTCGGGATGTATTAGTGAACGAGGCACATAGCGGAGGTCTCATGGGCAATTTCGGAGTTGCAAAGATATTGGCCATACTCCACGAGCATTTCTTTTGGCCAAAGATGAAACGTGACGTGGAAAGAGTGTGTGATTGATGCATAGCTTGTAAAAAGGCTAAGTCGCGAATCAAACCACATGGGTTGTACACGCCTTTGCCTATTCCCAAGGAGCCTTAGGTCGATATCTCGATGGACTTCGTCCTAGGTTTACCTAGAAATAAAAGTAGAAAAGATTCAATATTTGTTGTGGTTGATCGATTTTCCAAAATGGCACATTTTATTGCTTGTAATAAAACTGACGATGCCTTACATCTTGCTAATTTGTTTTTCAGAGAAATCATGCGTTTGCATGGAGTTCCAAGGACTATAGTGTCCGATCGCGATGTGAAGTTCCTCAGCCACTTTTGGAGAACATTGTGGGGAAAGCTTGGCACAAAACTGTTGTTTTTTATAACGTGCCACCCGCAAACGGATGGACAAACAGAAGTGGTGAATCGAGTCTTGTCAACATTGCTGAAGGCCATTATTATGAAGAATCTCAAGACATGGGAGGAGTGCTTGCCGCACATTGAGTTTGCATATAACCGTTCTATTCATTCGACAACTAAACATTCTCCCTTTGAAAATTTTTATGGATTTAATCCCTTAACTCCCCTCGATTTGATTCCTTTAACTAATGATCAACTTATGCATGTAGATGCTAAACGGAAGGCTATGTACGTGAAACAACTACACCAAAAGGTGAGGAAGAATATCGAAGCGAGAATCGAACAATATACGCACAAAGCCAACAAGGGAAGGAAACGTGTTATCTTTGAACCCGGAGATTGGGTTTGGGTGCATATGAAAAAGGAAAGGTTTCCAGCCCAATGGAGGTCTAAATTGCTACCAAGCGGCGATGGTCCTTTTCAAATATTGGAACGGATCAACAATAATTCCTACAAACTCGACCTTCCAGGTGAGTACATAATAAGTGCAAGTTTTAATGTGCCTGACCTTTCTCTCTATGATGTAGGCGATGATTTGGGGACAAATCGCTTTGAAGAGGAAGGGGATGATGCAATCATGGTCCAAGACCAACCCAAAGCTGCTGCAGAACCCATGGAGCTACCAATGGGGCCGATCACCCGAGCTCGAGCTAAGAGGTTCAATGAAGCTGTTGCGAGCCTTATTGACTGAATTTGAGGTGAAGCTGTTGCGGGGTTTATTGATCAATCATGGACAAGCAAACCATGCGTGACATGCAACCTGCTTCAAGCTCAATTTTAGCTCTTTTAGTTTGTGAATTTATTTGCTGAAATAAAGAAATTAATTCGGTTTTAGTTATTTAGTTAAATTAGTTTGAGTCTTAATTATGTCATAATTTTAACATCAATAATATGAGTTTTAATTATGTCATAATCTGAACATCTTTAATAAGGGATTTTAATTATGTCATAGTTTAGGACATCTTAAATATTTGTTTTAAATATGTCCTAGTTTAGACGTCTTTAATACATGTCTTTAGTTCAGACAAATTAAATTGTGTTATTAGCATATTTAAGCCAAGTTTAATTTGTTTTGTAAGTGTTCACATTGGTTGCTGTTAGGAAGCTTCCTTTGGGCTCTTTGTATGGCACAATTATGAGCTGAACACAACCTCCCAAGAGCCATTTCGTGTTCAGCAAAGCATCAAGTGCTTTCACACTTGATTAAGCTTTTGGCTGCCATGTTCACACCAAAAGACTATCCAATTTTGGTTGTTCACATTGTAGACTCTTCATGCGCCCAAGTAACCATAAAGAGCTGCTTGTCCATTCAGGTTTCCAAAGTAGCATCTCAACATTTTCACACCCATCAAAAACTGATCATCTACTTGAACCCTCAGCTCACATTAAAGGCTACACGTTTTTGGCTGTTTGGAGAGTGCAAATGTCATGGCTGTTCGCGTCACCGATGCATGGTAGTCTTCAAGAGTTTTGTGGAATAGATCAAAGGTTAATCAACTCAATTAAGCTGAACTCAATTTGTCCATTTGGCTAGACCTTTGTAGAGCTATAAATATTAAGCTCAAAACATGTATTTCAGACTTTTGACTCTTTTAAGAATGTTATATCAATTTGTGAGTTATTCAACTCTCTTTGTTCTTTTGGAGACTCAAATCGACTTATCTAGCTAAACTTAGTGGCATCAATATGATTTCCTTGTGAATTTATCACTCCATTGAGTGTGGCGTTCAACCTATGCCGTTTGGTTCCTATCTTCAATAGATAGTGGGTCACGATTCCATCTATCAGCTCATATTCACCTTAATAGCTTTCGTAAGGATCGAGTTAATATTCCTTTTAATATTGGTTCATTCTTTAGCTTTTAAGCCTATCTTCCATCCATCCAACTCTCAAACAACCAAATAACCCTTATTAAACCTATCTTTGCACATATTCAGCCTTTGACCAACTTAGACCGGATACTACTTAATTTTACAATCGGGAACATCTACGACTCGAATCAACTCACGAGTACAAGATCGCATCATTTTGCATCAAAAAGGTTAAATTGGTAAGTTTCATTGAAAGTATAATGTGTTAAGGAAAATGATGAATTCAAATGAATTATGTTCATGTGTGATAGCTTACTTATGTTAAATTCAAGTGGATTATGTTTGAATATGCTAACATGTGTTATTGATGATGCTTAGGCTTGTGCCAAGCTTATATTAGATTGAATTATGTTTAAATTATAAGGTTATGCATTGAAATGGTAAGTTATGTTCATGATTTACGAACTTACTAAGGATTATATGCTTACGTAGTTTTCTTTCCTGTGTTTTATAGTTTATCGGAAGCTCGATCGATTTGGAAGCTTGTTAGAGATCTATCACACTATCCAGTGAATGTATTGATAGTTTTTGATGTTTTGATCAAGGTTATAATGGCATGTATAGGTGAACTTGTGTTTAATAATCTAGTTAATGTGTTTGGCATGTATAAGATATTTTGGTTGATGAACTTTTGGTACTTTTGGCACCTTGTTGTTGTTTGTTAATACGGTTAAGTTGATGCATGTTTCAATAGCCAATTTAGTGTGTGATGGAGTGGATCCAATGTGGTCAAGTATGCTATGTTTTGATATGGAATCGAGCTAGATGTGTATGGACGAAATATGGCCAATTATAAATAATTTTTGGTATATTTACTTGATTGTGATTGAGGTGCCTATAAGGCATATTGGTACGATGGATTATTGGTATATTGAATTGGTCATATTATGCATGTTTTGGGTATGTTTTGGTACCTTGATCATATGAGTAAATTGATTGTAGGTACATGTTTGAAGTGGGTGATGGAAATGGCTTAATTTTGGCCAATTTCTTGTCCACACGGCCTAAGACACGAGCATGTGTCCCCTGTAGGTTTTAAAGATTGCAAGTCAGGCAGTTACAAGGCCTAGCACATGGCCTGGCACACGGGCGTGTGGCTTGGCCGTGTAACCCAACTCAGAGAGTTACACTTGCACTGACACAGCCGTGTGTCCCTATTTCGATTATTACACGGCCTAAGACACGAGCGTGTGTCTCAATCGTGTGAGTCACACGGCTTAGCGACACGACCGTATGACTCCTGCAGTTCAATTTTCCTAACCTTTTCCTTAATGTTTCAAATGATCCTAATTTAGTCCCGAATCATTTTAAAAGTGTTTCTAAGGCCTTGATGGCTCGATTAAAGGACAAAATGCATGTATATGAATGGATTATGCTATGTTTATTTTAGTGTTTGCAAATGTATGTTTTATGTCATGTTTATTCGGTAATGCTCAGTAACCCTATTCTGGCGACAGATACGGGTTATGGGTGTTATACCCTTGAAGAGGTGAAAGGGGCTAAGTGAGACAGAAGGGATAAGACCAAGACTCCAATGAAGAGGGATTTTGGTTCTGGAAATTCTAATCAACATCTAGCTAAGAGAGTCCGTGATGATAGACCTCGGTAGTATCCTTCTTCTTCGAGTGATAGAAATCAGATTCATGAAAGTGCTCACTATGGGAAGTCCCATAGTGGAGAGTGTTGGAAGAATAAGGGAGCGTGTTTTAGGTGTGGATCCATGGAGCATCAGATTAAGGAATGTCCACTGATGAAGGGTCAGAGACAAGCACCACAACCCCAACCGAATCAGAATCAAAGGGGGTGTGGTAATAACAAATATGGTAATGCTGGGTAGAGTACAGTTGGTCAGGTTGCGAATCGCACTAATGATAGACAACCCGCCTTGGTTTATGTAGCGAGGCATAGAGTGGACTGTGATGCAGCCGATGTTATCGAAGGTAATTTGAAGATCCATTCTAATTGTGCCTTGCACTGAGTGATAATTTGGGAATAATGAAATCATTAGTGATATTTCTATAGATAGTCCTTTGAGACAATCCGTGTAAGTAAATAGGAAATCTATTGGAGATTTAGGGTGAATTATTGGAGCTACATTGGAATCAGAGTTGTGCAGCGAAAGCGTGGTGGTTGTTTTAGAAAGAAAAGTTATGAATTTTGTGGATAAGTGAATTGGCTTGACAATAGAAATTTCAAGGACGAAAATCTTTTTAAGGAGGGAAGGGTAGTCACATCCCTAAAATCGGGTTAGTAGAAATTGGGTTAATGAATCGAGAATGGTCACGTCCGAATATTTTTTTGGATGACCTTAGCACATTTGATAATAAATAAATATCAATTATAGTGATTGAGTAGTGGTGGAGTTGCCTTAATGATATGAGTTTGAATCCTTTCCCTTTTGTTAATTTCTATTTGGTGCAATTTTTTTTTTTAAATCCTTAGCAAAGGTCATCCCATATTTTTATTTACTATGTGCTAAGCTAAAAACAAGGAAGTAAATAGTCTAGTGGTTAAGTGCTCCAAAGTTAACCTAGAGGTCCTAGGTTTAAGTCTCCACTTTAACATCTTTTTAATTAAATTTTTGGTGAATTTCCCATGTGCTAAAAACGCCCTTTCCGTCCACCAAAACATGCCTTGTTTAGGGAGATTCTTTTCCATCTTTTGTGAGTCAACATTCCATGTTTAACCAAACATGATCCCCTTTTCCACTCCCTTGTCTCTCCCTCTTAACTTTTCTCTTTACAAATGCCTTGTGTGAAGTTCAATGAACCTAGTCATGGTTGACCACCATTCTTCTCACCTAATCTGACATACCCTCCCTTTCATTGCCGTCCCACCATTAGCTCCTCCCCAACCTCTCATTTTTTCATTTTTTTCTCTCTTTTTGGTTAGCCTTCATTCTTCTATTTATTTTCTTTTCTCTTCTCCTTCACCGTAACTAGCCTTGCACCACCACCACCTCACCGTCGAGTCACTTCCTTACCGCATCTTCCTTCCCCTTTTCTCTCCAATCACTGCCTCAAGTGTCCCCTCCTCCACCGTGACAACCACCACGCATTTCTCCTTTTTCTTATTTTTCTATTCTCTTCTCTTTTCCCCTCATTTAAAAGAAGTGATCGAACTCACCTCCTCTCTCTCCCCTTCACCAGAACCACGCCTCTGTCGTAGGACTGCCACTTTCACCACTGTAGCACCACTACCGATGGTGGAGATCTCTTCTCGTTTTCTTATTGATTTCAAATGCTCATTATTTTTATTTTATTAAATTTAAATCCTAAATCGACTTTACCTTTCCTTGGATTTATTTTCAAATAAATCCACTTCTGAGATCGTTTTTTCTCCTTTGATTCGTGATCAAATCAATTCGTTGATCCTCCATTCCATTCATGTTAGAGTAAGTATTAAGGGAGTGTAGGAATAGTTTCTCCTTTCTATTATTATCTCTTTGCCGTTTATTTTAGGTGGGACCTTAGTGATTTATTTTCTCAATGATTAATATTTCATATATCTTATGTGCATAGGGGCATGTAACACCCCAAACCCGGCTAGACGTTACGACTCGATTTGACGTGTCATATCAAAGTGTCGTTTGAAAACCGGGCTTGTCGACAATAGCTCCTTACTGAATTTTAAATCTTTTTGAAAACGTTGGAGTTGTAAAATAAAAAACTTGTTACTCACTCATTGGTCATATCATTTGTTAATCAGGATTAAATATCACAGAAGCCAGTTCTAGTTGTTAACTTTAGGGTTTGAAAATTGTAATTTTCTTTAGAAACCGCTATTATTTTAGAAAACCCGTGTTTCCTAGACTAGCAGATTGAAATAAAGAGAAACACCAAATAAAAGTTAAAACCCCAAATGGCCTTATTACATAATTATTAACCCAAAACATTAAAAATAAAATAATTAAGTCTAAGATGAAAACATATCGGGCGTGTGGCCACCTCTGAGTCCCTCGCAGCTCTAAATCATCTAAGGCTGTGGATTACCTGCGCAGTTAAAGAAAAGGGTGAGTTACGAGAACTCAGTGTAACACCCCAAACCCGGCCTAGAAGTTAGGCCCAAATCCGGCATGTCACATTGAAGTGTTTTTACGAAAACCTTGTTTTCATTGAAAACCCTTCTAGAGAAAGGTTAAGTAAAATCTAGTTTGCTTTCAAAACGAGGTGTAGCAAAAAAAAAACCATTTCCTTGTTACTATGTAAAAATTTTCTTTGACAGCGGAAGCTCGATCTTAAAACACAATTATTTAAAAAAAACTTGAAATTTGCTTAAAAGAAATAAATCTGGGTTCCGTTTCAAAATTTCAATGCATAGTGGAAGTAATGGAATAATAACTAGTGGGAAAGCCTTATACAATCCGAGATAAATTAACTTAAAATATATCACTTAAAATCTAGAATTTAGATATTAAAGAAAACAAGTCTAATCGTCTTGCTAGTTGGCCACCTCTGAGTCCCTCCATCCGTCGAACCGCCTACTGAGGATCACCTGAGAAAAATAAAAGAGGGAGTGATTTTTTGAAAAATCAGTGTGTACGACCCTCGTCAAAAAAATAGCATACATATCATAATAATAACATAATAATATCATACATGCAATGCAATGCAAACCCTCCCCAAATAATCCATTCGCTACACAACATTTCCCTTCCAACCCTACACTCCTATGGGGATTTCTAAATCGACCCACCCATCCAATACACATCAAGGGTAGCCCAATTGCGGTACTACCAAACGTTGCAGCAAGGCTGCTAAGCATATAATGGGCTTAAAAAGCCATCGGTGGATCCACAGTTGTCAAGCAACCATGCAATCCTCATATACTTCCTCCGTTCCATAATTCCCACCTCATATGCAACCTAAACAGAATATCATATGAATGCAGCAAATGTACATGTAACATCCATAAATCTTACAATCAACACATAGGGGTATTTTAGTCATTTCACAAATCAAGGGTATTTCGGTAATTCTACCCTATAGGGGTATTTTAGTAATTCTTAACAGTATGGGTCTTAATTACGAACCTTGGCCCGTCAAGAAGTCCTCGCGGCTAAAGTGAACAGACACTACGCACCAGGTAGGATTCCAGAGAAGAGGAGGTGAGTCACTAGGACCACTTAAGTACCAAGCTCTCCCTAGATCAAATCCTAGACATGCATATGTCCATTGCCCAATCTACCCTAGCAACTTGTCCACAAACATGTTTGATTATTAAGTTGATGTAATATCCCGGGTTAGGGGCTATTTTGTTGTTGCATGATATTGCATGTGTCTAGTGTGCTGCGTGGCTATTTCTATGTTTTGGGGGCTTAATTGAAGTCTAGGTGTTTGCCTGAGTGAATGGGAAAATTTTGATTTTGGGGTGTTAAGTCAGGGGAGCTATTGGAGCTAGGGTATAAGGATTTTCTTTGATGTTTTATTGCACAAAAAGGGAGCTGGTGTAGTGGCAAGCTAGACGCCACTAAGGCTTTGTGTGGGTAACGTCTAATGCAAGGGTGTAGGTCTTGTGTTCAAGCTGCGGAGTGGCCACTTTTTGCACTCTTTTTGACGGCATGGAAGGAAGAGGTTGTATGTAGTTCAAATTCTTCTTTGGACTTGGTCAAACCGCTCAAATGGAGAGTGGAGAGTGAGTTTAGGAGGAAGACTTGGTCAAGGTGGTTTAAGTGTGAGGTTGTGAGTGAATGGGGGATATGGCCGAAATTTTGGGATGTTTGGAGGTGTTGTGCGAAATTCATTTTTGGAATTTTGGTTGTTTTTGGTCAAGGCTTAGCAAGCTAGTGTCTTCTCATTTTGACATTGGTAGCCGAATTCTCTAGTGTATTCTTTTTCGTTTTTCTTTCCTTGTAAACCGAAAATCAAAACCTCTCTAAGGCTTGCCGAATTTTTGTGTTGTTTTCTCAATATTCTTTGTTAAAGCCGAATGTCCCTTACATGTCTCTCTTCTTGTTCATTTGAGTAAATCAAACTAGCCATCATTTTCTTCTCATATTTTCTTTATTTCTACAACCCTTGTGCCGAATTTGCATTTTCTCTTAGCCAAAACTTTTGTTTCCTTTTTTTTCTTTGAGCATAGGCCGAATATCACCCTCTTCCTTCCATCTCTTTTTGGTGTTTTCCTTCCTTGGGGTTAGACCGAATCTTTCCTTTCTCCCTTCTAAACTTTTATTACCGATTTCTTTCTCTTCTTGAATCGCATCTCCTCTGTTTCTACTTCCAAAACTTTAGCCGTTTTTCCTCTTTCTCTTGGGTGGTTGAAGCCGAATTTCCCTTCTCTCCTAGGGGGTTTCTTGTGGTCGAATTCTTGGTGGTTGGTGTTGGGGTAAGTGGTTGGCCGAATGGCCATCTCTCTCTTCTCAAAGTATTATATTGATTGCGGTTTGTTCAAAGCCTATGATGGTTGTAGATGGAAGTGAGTTAATCACTTGTTTAACCTTTTCATATAGGGTCTTTGGATAGTGAAAGTAACCAAGAGGAGTTCTACTCTAGTAACCGATTGGTAAGCAGTGGTGGTGGTAAGTGATTGGTATTGGCATTAATCGTTCAATCTTTTGGTTTCGATTGAGTCAAGATTATTAAGGTTTAACTGTTCATCTTTTATGGTGTAGCCGATTGCTAAAGGAGAATCATTGTTTGATTCGGATTTGGTAGGAAACCAAATCATCTTAAAAGGTAAGGGATGGATATTGACCACCTTTGGTTAATTGATGATGGCCGAATGTTATAGATGCCTAACCCCTATGTGTTGGCCGAGTGTAGGAGCTAGTAATCGAGGGACTTAGATCGTTTCGTTGGGATTTTAGACTCGTGATTACCAGGTGTGTAACTAACACACCCATACTTAGTGATATTGTTATTAAACCTGTTTGCCTATTAAAATCATGACAGTATGATGGATTATTGGATACCCAAACGGGGTATGTGTACGTATCCGGGTAAGTCAGTATTGTTACTAGATTACTGATGATCTATATGGTATCATGACTATGTATGTATGTGATATGGGGCATGAGTCAAACATATTAGCATGATATGCATAATTTGTATGATATACATGATTACATGAGTTGGTTTGTTGATGGGTGATATGAGTGGAGGGAGCATGATATTTTGTGCTGACGAGCACCAGTGTTTTGGTAACACACTTTGTGACTTTGGGTCACCAAAGTGCTTTGGTAGCACATTTGTGTCTTTGGGACACCAGAGGTTGGGCACCTCATTGCGACTTGTCCCTGTGGTTAACACCACCGTGGGTTGACCCCACTTTGAGATATGGGATCGTCTGCTAGTGATTGGGTATCACACGATGGGTTGGCCCCATCATTCGATTATTGTGACTATGGTCACCGGTGCTTTGGTAGCACATTTGTGTCTTTGGGACACCGGAGGTTGGGCACCTCATTGCGACTTGTCCCCGTGGTTAACACCACCGTGGGTTGGCCCCACTTTGAGATATGGGATCGTCGCTAGTGATTGGGTATCACACGATGGGTTGGCCCCATCATTCGATTATCGTGACTACGGCCACGGTGCTTGGGTAGCACATTGTGTCTTTGGGACACCAAGTGTTTTGGCAACACATTGTGACTATATGTCACCAAAGTGGTTTGGCACCACCGGTGGTTTGGTACCACACGGGGTAGAAAAAGGAGATACGGATGGTTAGGATCGGGTTGCATTAATTATGTTGCTATGTATGATGTGTGTTAGCATGTTGTTTCATCGGGAGCGGGATTTATGCATCGAGTCACTCGACTCACCCTCTCCTTTGACATTTCAGTGACTCGTGAGACGCGGACATGGAGCGGGATGGACTCGGGGTGCTCATGCCATGCTTAATAAAGTTTTACTCCAACTCTATCATTTGGGTACTTTAGTTTAATTATCGCTATTTGGGTTTTTAATTTGGATTTGTAAAAGGCCTTTAAATTATGTTTTATGATGGGTATGTTTTAATTAGATTCTCAACCTGCTTAACAAATAACTTGGCATGAAATTTTACTAAAACTTGGAAAGACAACGTTTTCAAAATTATATCGCAATGTGTTTTAAACTATACCATCGGGTATCTCGCTATGTTTTGTTATTCAATAAACTCAAATGATTTTCAAATCAAACTCGATTTGCTACTAAGTCTAAAATGTTTCAAAATGGCACTAAGAAACTATTGGAAGTCCTAAATGAAATCAACTCGTTTTAACTATATACTTGGATAAGTTTTCAAAATCTAATCAAACAAGCCTACTCAAACTTTCCTCAAATTCACTATGTTTTCCCCCCACTTCTAAACGAAAAAAATCTGATCACTCAAAGACGTTTTTCCCCGTAACATACCAGATTCGGGCGTGGTGTCTTGTCCGAGTTTGGGGTGTTACAGTTGAATTTTATGCTGTTTAAGAATTCATCAGAAATCAACCTAGAGTCTATTAAAACCCTAGCATGCATTTCTAAAATCCCATAAGGCCCACTAAGCCCAATCATGTCCATATAGCCCATTAAGCCCCATCATGTATATGTAGCCCATTAGGCCCGATCATAATCAAATCATACAACCATCCATATCAATCCATCATTCAATTTCACATATCAACTCTTGCCGAATTGGGCCCACGAGCTCGACAGGCCCATTTAGCCCCGTCTGGCCCGGTCGGCCAAACAGTGGCCTGAGACCATGAGCTCGCTCTCTTGGCCCCGGTAATCATATCGGTGCTCCCAAAAAAATGTTTGTATGCTCGTGTGGTTGCCGGCGCCAACCTTTCGGCTTTTTGGCATTCCAATTTTTCGGGATTTTGACTTTTTCTGATTATCGTGTGTGAAGTGTATGTACACACCTTTGGCTTTATATTAAACTATCGAATCATAGGGTAGAAGTACACACCTGGTAAATGAGACGTGTTACACTATCCTCATCCTTGAACCTACAACCAATACCAACCTCCAATCAATCACACACTTAACCACAATATTTACCAAAAACCGAAGCCTTACCATAACCTTACCGTGTGCCACCAGTCCTAATAGCCCTTTCTTAGCTACTACTCACGAATATCCCCTAGATCTGCATCAATCTTAATCGTTAAAGACAAAATAATAGGTGACTTGTATCCACTTAAGTCACCCTTTCCCTTACTATAGACTATTCGGCCAACTTATCCCAAAATCAAGAACACTTACTCAAAAGCCGAAACGTATGGATAGCTTTTCGGCAGAGACTTGTAGATCCAAGCTTAATTCCAATTTTTCCAAGATCCGATCCACCAAAAATCAAAGGAATGATGACAGCACGACAGAGATTTGGTCACTAGAGTATTCGACAAAAGGTTTGGGACGATGAAGAAATCGGCTTTAAGAGCAAAGGTTTTCGACTTTTGAAGTCACGAATATGTGGTCCCCAACAATTGAGATGAAGGTGGGACGACACAAGCAATGGAGAAATAAGATAATGATGTTCGATTTAAGGCTTTAGGAGAGAAGAAAATAAAAACACATAAGGGAGAGGCGAGGTTTAGAACAGAAAAAGTGAAGGAGAATTCGACAGAGCACTATAGTTGTCGAAATAGCACAAAGGGAATTCCAATTGCCGAAATAGCACAGAGGGAATTCGGCACTCCCTATTTATACACAAAACCAAAACTCTGCCTACCCCCCCAAAGTCCCAATCGGCTCCAACTCTTCCCCATCTCATCTCCTCATTTTTCTCCCTGATAACTCCCCAATCCTTTTCCTAAATTTTCTCTTCTGATCACTCTCCTTAGAGTCCATTACCACACCACTTCAAACCTTCTAAAAGGCCAAAATTAAAGTCCTAAAAAAATACTAAGCTAGGATTTGAACCTAGGATCTCCTTGCTGGCCCATAACACCACCTTCATATACCCTAAGTGGCATCACTTAGCCACTCCACCACAAGGCTATTTGATGCCATTTTTCCCTATTTTTATCTAAAAGCCCAACTACTCACCGCCCTGGTTCCTTTAATAATTAATTAAAAATTCCTTCTCCTCAAAGTTCGAACCCAGAACTTCTCCAACACCCCTAGACCCTCCAAGTTTATTAAACCTTTAAAGACAACATGTCAATTGCCATTTTCTTGCTCACTTAAAAATTTTTTGAGACCCAAAGCCCAAAGCCCAATAGGCCCAATTCTACTAGGTCCAAATTCGGGGCGTTACACTCAGTGTGTAATCCCCAATCATGCAATAATAATCTGGGCCTGAGCCCTATTCAATATCAGTTCAGTCTGGGCTTTATCCCTATACAGTAACAGTGTAGGCCTAAGCCCAAATGATCATAGAACAGAGCAGTAATGCAACCCAACCCAATCCAGCCAACACACCACCCGTACCAACCAACACACCATGTAGGGACCAAGTCGACCCACCCAGCCGACACACCAATATCGCAAAGATATCGCTAGTAGTAACACAAAGAAAGCCGCTAATGCCGTGAAGAACGGGCCAAGCCATTAAAATCAGAATACGTGGCGAAGCCACTAGATCGGTAAAATGTGGCAGAGCCACTAGTGCAGTACTTCCTCCAATTACAAATCCCAACCCCAATGCAGAATGTCGTGTCATAAATAATTCAAGTTTGCAGTATGTCACAATCATAATCAGTCATACGAATATCACACATACATCACTTACACTACCACTAGGGGTATAACGGTCATTTTGTCGGTTAGGGGTAAAATGGAAATTTTACCCCTCAGAGACATTTCTGTAATCTTACCCTTCGGGGGTATTTCGGTAATTTTACCTTTCGAGGGTATTTTTGTAATTCTACCCATCGAGGGTATTTCAGTAATTTTACCCATCGAGGGTATTTCGGTAATTTTACCCATCGAGGGCATTTCGGTAATTTTACCCATCGAGGGTATTTCGGTAATTCTACCCATCGAGGGTATTTCGATAATTTTATGACCTAAGCCCATGAAACGTCCGTGACGGCCTCTACGGTCTAACGCCAACAATTGTGGCTCATTTTATCCCTACGAGCGTTCGCACGCTCGAGGGCCCACAGATGCCAAAAGTTTGGCTTTTCGGCTTTTGTCGATTCACAGTAGCATAGGAGCATGAGAACACCTTTATCCAGCGTTTAAATAGTACGGTGTTGAGTGTGCGATTACACACCTGTTACGAGTTGTGGATTGAAGCGCTTCCAAGACACCTATAAAAACAACCGCCGCATTAATCAGTCACCAACCCTTGTTAATCCATAACACTGAAACGCTTTAATCAAACTAACTTTACTTACTACAAACGAACGATCCCTCGCAGTGGAATGGTAATCAGCCTACCCCTTTGTTAAGGAACACGAGTCCTTAGCAACAACGGCGAGAAGAAAGTGTTAGCAAAACACATCTCCACGACAACAAGGGAAAACCCTTCGGCCTAAGAGGACCAAAATCGAATAAGGAGAAAAACCAATCTAGCTATAGCCGCCACTTACCAACTAAACGAAGATATTCAGAAACGGTTAGAATGAAGAGGAAAGATACCTGGGTCCTAATAGATTCGGCCTACACAAGAAGAACCAAGGTTTAATGTTCGGCTAGTTTTGCAAAGAGAAGAGAAGCATAATAAGAGGAAAATGAACAGGTTGTGTTCGGCCAGAAAAGAACCGAAGGTGGAAAGGGATTCGGCAGAAAGTAGGCAACAACAGAGAAATAACGGTGAAAAGAAGAAAAGAAAGTAAAAGAGGAGAGGCCTACCAATTCGGCAAATAGCAAAGTGTAAAGAAGAAAGAAGGAAGACGAGAGGCAACAGAGTGAAAAAGAAGGGAGAAGATGTGAATTCGGCAGGGGTGAAATGAAAAGAAAACGACCCGAAACGTCAAAAAAATGTACCAAAATGCCAAACAACCCTTGAAAAAAAGCCAGAGAAAATTCGGCACTGCAACACTCTCACAAGCCAAAAATGCACCCAATTGACAACCCTTGGCCGAAATTCCCCCTACTCAAGCTCTCCAAATTCGGTCAAACTCCCCCTCACATTCAAACCCCTTCAACTTTCCACCAAATCCTCCTTGAACTACTCCCAGCCTCCCATTCGAAATTGTTGACCAATTCTTCAACCACCTTTGCAGAGTTTGATCCAAACTCTACCTCTTCCACCCCCAAGACATAAAATAAAAGCCCCCATTTTCTATTCATGGGATTCAAACCCCACTCCCCTTGCCATCTCAGTGATGCCACAGCCACTAAGTCACAAGCTTTTTTTTGTGACACATAAACACACATATTTATACATAAGTCCTACTGCTAACTGCCAGTTTCACTTATGAGCAAAAATTAGAATTTTTCCAAGGTTCAGACTCAAACCCATGCTTCCAAAAAACCTCCAACCACACTCAAATAACTAGCCGTTCAAGCACATCAAGGATTTTAAGCAAATTCAGCAAAATTACAAACCCCACATTTTTGGGGCATTACAGGGCAGATCGACATCAACCTGAGAAATCGTTAGCCTTTGAGATTAAATTTCTAATCTAAGAGATCTTTTAAGGATATGTGTTAATAATAATCAATAATCAATTTATTGTATTAACTCTTAAGATGATAGTCCTAACTCAAGATCATCATTTGTTGCTCAATTAAGTAGTCTAATTATAGATGCACATGTGGGGATTTTGAGGGATTTATTGCACATCGGATCTATGATCTGGTGTGGGTTTTAACACTAAATAAATTAAGACTATTTTATATTGATAAAAAATGTTGCTATTAAAATTATGTTGTTTGATAGGGATACTATATGTATCCATAAAGTGAGAGAAGTTATCCTTATGGATTTTTATCAAGTAAGTGTTTTTCTTAAACCATATACTTATGGAAAGCATGTTGTGTGATATTGATGTTTTTTAATAATATGAAAAATATGTACATCTCATTCTCATGTTATGTGATTATATGGCATATGTGATATTCGTATGAAAATAAGATGTGAAAATTTGGTACCTTGAGTACGTCTGTGATTTGCATGCTAAACATGCCTACATGATTTCGAGTGTTTTGACCATATCACATGCATGGGGTGGGATATGTGAAAGGTGGAAGTATATGGCAATTTATTTGCATTAATGTGACACTGTTCCTGATTTTGATTATATGGCAGTTTATCTACAACTCTGGTTGCTTGTCTATGATTTTTATTATATGGTAGTTTATCCGCATTACTATGGCATTGTTCACAATTTGGTGTGTTTGTTGGATGAGTTCTAGGTAAACTCAATTATTATGTGTAGCGGAGATGGGTATGACCGTTTTCCTAAAATCTGCACTGTTTTACGAATTATGCATTGACATGATCATGCATGATATGCTTATGAAATATTGAGATATGTAATTTTATGACTTTGTATCGTATATGTTTTATGTTTTGAACGAGTTTGTGTTAATCTCACACTGGGCTTAAAAAGCTCACCCCGTTAGTGTTTCAACCTTTCAGGTAACACTCAAACGTAGAACTTGGATCAGCACTTGGTGGAGCCTCTTGGAAAATTTTACATCATGGATATTTATTGGATTTTTTACTATTTGGATGTTGGGTTGTGTTTTTGTGGACTTTTAGACATTGGACTTTACTTTTATTTTGGTTGTGATTTATATTTTTATGACTTTGAAACTATCACACATGCATCCAAATTTTGGGATTTTAAGTATTTTAAATAATGTCATTTTTCCAAATTAATTATGTTTTTCTTAAATTTTAAAAATAATTTGTGAATTTCTTAAATAGATTTATAAAAATCCGCTGTGGGCTTCTTTATAAAAAAATCTTTTTTTATAATTATAATATAAAATCCTTCTTATTTTGATGTTTCAAAACAACATTACAATTAAATGATGCTTTTCTTTTAAAAATAAATATATTTTACTAAATATTTTTCGAAGGGATAAAATTAATCAATCTTAGAATTTTTTACAATTTCAAACTCAAACCTCTATTTTTGCAAAACAAACTCAAATACTTTTGTAACACCCCTAAGCTGTAACCGTCATCGAAATAGGGTTACAGAGTATTACCGTATAAACGTAACTTAAAAACATTCAATTCCAAACATTATAATAACCATAGCGTAATCCATTAATACACATGCACATTGTCCCTTAATCGAGCCCTCGAGGCCTAGGAAACACTTTAGAAATAATTTGGGACTAAATCGGAAACAGTTGAAACATTGAGGAAAAAGTTAGAAAAATTAAAGCTGCAGGGGTCACACAGATGAGACACACAGCCGTGTCTCAGGCCATGTGACTTTCGAAATAGGGACACACGGCCGTGTCCTAGCCCGTGTTCGTACTCGTGTAGGTCTCAAACTTAGGTGACATGGCCAAGCCACACGCTGCTTGCAAAGCGCAAGGCTAGGTCAGTGTAACATTCAAAATGTAACCTTTAAAACCTACAGGGGACACACGACTGAAACACACGCCTTGTGTGGACAATAAATAGGCCTAAATCAAGCCATTTCTTTCACCCAATTTGAGCATGTACCTACAAGCCATTTGCACTACCTTAAATCATGCCTAAAACATGCATAATAAGACCAATTCAAAAGGCTATTTATTCATCCAACCAATATGCCATATAGGTACTTCAAACACAACAATAAAAAATATCTAAGAATATGCATATTTGTCCATAAATAAACCATGCACAACTACTTATTTCCATACCAAAACATAACACAATTGACCATATACCAAATTACATCCTAACATACCAAATTGGTCATTCAAAACATACATCCACTTAGCCATATCAACACCAACCATCAGGGCATCAAAGTGCCAAAAGCACACCAACCATAATACCATATATACAGGCTAAACATAATGTAACAGTCCAAAGTTGACCCTAATTGGAACAGTGGTTTCAAGACCACAAATCCGAGTCCGAATAATATTTTTAATATTATTTTCTGTGTCGTTGATAAGTGAATTAGCATGTGTTAAATTTTTGTGAATTAAATTGCCTATCTGTGTGTTTAAATTGACTAAAGGACTAAATTGCATAATTGGTAGAAGTGGCTTCTTAATTGATTATTGGCTTTATTAAAGTGAAGTCCTTAAAGGACAATTAGTCCATTATTGTTTAAGTAGACGGCAACATGTAGAAAAAAATTAGATATATTTTATGTTATTATAATATGTTAATATAAGTAATAAGTAAATGATTATTTCTTTTATTTTAAGTCATAAAATAATGAAACAAAGTGGAAAGAAAGAGAACATGCTTTTGTTCATCTTCTTGGCCGAATGTGAGAAGGAAAGAAACTCCATTTTTGAAGCTTGAGTTTCGGCATTAGGAGAGCTCAATTTGGGATCAAGAACAAAGAAAAATGGACTTGGATCGGGGAAAAACGTAAGTTATCGAATAGCCGGTTCTAATTGTCCGACGATATTCGAGGTAAGTCTATAAGCAATGTAATATCGTTAATGCCATTTATAACCTTGAATACATATTGAATTATGAAGTTATAATTGTAGATTTAGTCAAAGCCGAATGTGGATAGTGATTTAATAATGAAATGTTGTTGAATTTTAACTGAGTTGATATGTTTCGGTGATATGAATTATGTGTGATTTATGTAAATTTTGGGCAGCATGTAATGTGTATGAGATGGTAATAATATCGTTATTGGGCTTCGAGCCTAGCGTGCCTTGTGCCGGTGAACCATATCGGGCTTATTGCCAGCAGGTGCTAAATGCCGTTGTTTAAATTTTAGACCTCGGGTCCCAGCGGTGCCTAGTGCCGGTGTGTATTTCAGAGCTTTGATGCCTAGCGTGCTTAATCTTAGGTGATGTATTATAAATAGAGAATTCATGAATCATTTACAAGGTGGAACGTAATTATCTGTAATAAGCTAAATGCTCGGGTAAGTATAAGTTTTCATAGTTGCAAGGAATAAGGTAAGTTACTATATTACCATTCGAATTAAGTGAGATGTGATATAGTTGAAGCTTTCAAGAAGATTTTAATATGTGCATTTGATCTTACCAATAATGAGTATGATATATATATTGGAATTTAAGCTTGGTTATGCCTTTGAGATTCAGCCATATGTGTAAATGCTAAATGTGAGAATGATTGGATATGTTTACATATGTGTATGACTGATTACATGTGGTTAATATGTATGTTATACTTATTTGGTTTGGAATATGCGAATACATATTGTATTTAGGTGTTTCGGTGAGATTGCATGCTTATAATAAGAAAATGATAATTGTTAGGTTAAGCAAGGTAATGGCATTCGGCCATAATGAACTTATAAGTTTAATTATTTATATTCAATGTCATAAAACAATTGCTTTAAAATACTTGAATGTTTGAATGCTATATTATAATTGCTTAAGACTTACTAAGCTAGTAAGCTTACTCTGTGTGTGTTCAATGTTCTATTTTATAAATTTTGATCAAGCTACAAGCTCAGGGGATCGTCAGCGAAGTCAACCACACTATCATCTCTTTTGGTACTTATAAGCTTAGTTTTTGAACAAAAGGCATGTATAGGTTAGACTAAGTTTTTTTTTAAACCAAAGAATTTTTGTCTTGTATATAAGTATAGCCATGCGAAAATGGCTAAGTTATGAAACTATGATCTTAAATGAATGTGACTTTGATGCATGTGCTTCATGGTAGTATAATCGACAATAGGAGTTGCATGGATGGATGTTTAGCTAATCACCATGACATTCATGTCATTCATTTAATTAGTCATTAACTCATTGTATCATTAAAGTGAGAAATACATTTTTGTTTAGTATAGATATTCATATAGTTGACCTAAAAGTCAAGTTAGCCATCGAACAAGATTGACTTTGCAAAGTCCGTTAGTTAATTACATTTAAGTAGTTAATTTCTGTATAAATATATGTGAATGTGTTTGATTCTTGAACTTAGGAAGAAATGTTGTTAAAGTGATTTACTCAAGTTTATATTGAATAGAGGAAGGAATGTTATATGTATATGGTCCGATCGGTTAAAATGTGCAAGCGTAGGTTTTGATGTATGAAATGGCCTATTCGGTTATGGTATAAATAAGTGAACATATATATATATATATCATGTTGTATATGTCATGATGTTTGATAGTTAAATGATGGATTCTATCTATGTGAATAAAGTGATAGATAAATTAATAACTGTATGACTTCATTATTTCGGATATTTGTTCATAAAAATTTTTCTATGCCTAGGTATGCATTCAATTACAAATTGGTATGATTTGGTTGACCATATAAGTATGGTATGAGTATATATTTACTTGTATATAGACAATTACTAGTATTTGAGTAAAGCATGAATATGAAAAGAAATTTGTATGGCATTTATCTTGATAACCGAATTGGATATGAAACATATGGCAAAGTGTATACATGTCTTGTATGATTAGTTAATTCGAAATAGTCAAATACACATAGGATTTTTGTGACTGTTATAATATGCTTAATCATAATATGGATTGAAAATGCATTATTTGTTTGTGAACATTAATCCATGTATCGACATGATCAAAATTATAAAGCAAAGTGTTTAAATTGTGTTAAGTAATACCTTGTGACCCCAATCCGACGACGGATACAGGTTAGGGGTGTTACATTTGATTGGTATCAGAGCTTACGGTTTAGTCGATTCTAGGACTACCGTAGCGCGAGTGAGTCTAGCTATACATGCCTTAATTTTATAATACGATAGTGTAGTGACTTCTGATATTTAAATTGTGTTTTATATAGTAAATGGATCCTGACAGAGCTGTAGTTGATGATGTAGAGAGCGTAGCGCCTGATCTCGCACATGGGTCAGCGCCGGTAGACTCTCGACCTATCTCGGGTAGCCATGAGGGGGAGGCTAAGCAAGCCTTCTACCAGATGATGAATGAATGGTTTACCAAATTTATTCGGACTAATTCGGCTGTACAACAACCTCCACCCCCGATTAATCCAACTCTGATACCTTCAGCACCTTCGATGATAGATTCGATGAGATCTAGCAGGCCTCCCGTTGATAAAATCAGAAAACACGGGGCCGAAGAATTTAAAGCTAATGATGATGACGATGCGGAACGAGCCGAGTTGTGGCTTGATAATACTATCCGTGTGCTTGATGAGTTATCATGCACTCCGGATGAATGCTTGAAGTGTGCTATATCCCTATTACGGGACACTGCAAATCACTGGTGGAATACACTAGTATCGGTGGTTCCAAAAGAGAAAGTGACTTGGGATTTCTTTCGCATCGAAGTTCGTAAGAAATATATCATCGAGATTCATTGATCGAAATGAAAAGAATTTCTCGAATTGAAACAGGTCGAATGACCATGACCGAGTATGAATGTAAATTTGTCGATCGAGCCGATATGCCCGTGAATGTGTGTCAATCAAGCCATTATGTGTAAAAGATTTGAAGACGGTCTCGATCAAGATATTAAGTTGCTAGTCGGCATACTCGAGATTAAAGAGTTCGTGGTACTTGTCGAACGAGCTTGCAAAGCCGAAGAGCTTGGGAAAGAGAAAAGAAAGGCTGAAATGGAAGCTAGAGACATTCGTAAAAGATCATCGAGTAAGACATTTCATTCGGTATCCAAGAAGTTCAAAGATGAATCTGGTCGACATAGAGTTACTTCAGACTTATCTAGACGAGATCGACCACCTGTGGGTTCTCGAGCTACTTCGATGGCCAGTGTTGGTAATGTCCAGCAGAATCGGGTTGAATGCAAGAATTGTGGTAAATGGCATTCTGGGAGTTGTAGATTTCATGATCGGTCCTGCTTTAAATGTGGATCGTCGGATCATTTTATTCGAGAGTGCCCGATGCTAGCCGAGCAAAATATGGCTCAGAATACAAGACCGAGTAATGTATCGCCATGCGAGGCGCACCACCCAGGCATTCGAGAAATGTAAGTGGCAGTCAGAAAGGAATCAAAGACACTGCAGTTCGATCAGAGGCTCGTGCACCTGCTAGAGCATATGCTATACGTGCCAGAGAGGATGCTTCTTCCCCAGATGTTATCACCGGTACTTTCACTCTTTATGATACTACTGTGATTGCATTGATTGATCCTGGTTCGACTCATTCTTATGTGTGTGAAACTTTAGTATCCAGTAAGACTCTGCCTGTTGAGTTTACCGAGTTTGTGATTCGTGTATCAAACCCCTTGGGTCGATGTGTTTTGGTTGATAAAGTGTGTAAAAGTTTCCCGTTGATGATTCGGGATTCATGCTTCCCAGTTGATTTAATGTTGTTGCCTTTCGACGAGTTCGATATAATTTTGGGAATGGACTGGTTAACTTTGCACGATGCTGTTGTTAATTGCAAAAGAAAGACCATTGATTTGAGATGTCAGAACGGTGAAATTATTCGAATTGAATCTAATGACTTGAATGGGTTACCAGCAGTAATATCCTTGATGTTAGCTCATAAGTATGTGAGAAAGGGGTGTGAAGCTTACTTGGCTTATGTGTTGATAGTAAAGTGTGGTCGAGAGAAGCAGATTGAATCCGTGCATCGGTTGAAAAGTAGTATCTAGATTTGTTTCTGAAGAACTACTGGGTTTACCAATTGCTCGAGAAATAGAGTTTGGTATTGAATTAGTACCGGGACGACTCCAATTTTGATAGCTCCGTATCGGATGGCACCTCTGAGTAATTAAAAGAGTTGAAAGCACGATTGCAAGAGTTAACAGATAGGGCTTTGCACGACCGAAGTTTCTCTCCTTGGGGTGCACCAATTTTATTTGTGAAAAAAAAAGAAGACGGGACTATGCGAATGTGCATTGATTACATGCGACACTTAATAAAGTAACTATAAAGAATAAATACCGTTGCCACGGATTGGCGATTTGTTTGATCAGTTGAAAGGAGCTTCAGTGTTTTCAAAGATAGATTTGAGATCGGGTTATTATCAGTTGCGAGTTAGAGATTCTGATGTGCCAAAGACTACTTTTCGAATGAGGTACGGACATTATGAGTTTCTGGTTATGCCTTTTGGACTTACTAATGCACCTGTTGTTTTTATGGATCTGATGAATCGAATTTTCAGACAGTATTTGGATCGATTTGTGGTAGTGTTTATAAATGATATTATGATCTACTCCAGAGATGAAACCGAGCATGCCGAGCATCTAAGACTGGTGCTACAAACTTTGCGAGATAAACAGTTGTACGCAAAGTTTAGTAAGTGTGAGTTTTGGCTGAATGAGGTTAGTTTTCTGGGTCACGTTGTTTCGGCGTCAGGTATTCGGGTTGATCCGAATAAAATATCGGCTATACTTGATTGGAAACCACCAAGAAATGTTTCTGAGATTCGAAGCTTTCTGGGACTTGCTAGTTATTACAGACGATTCGTGAAAGGTTTTTCTATGATAGCCACACCTTTGACAAAGCTATTACAAAAAGATGTCAAGTTCGAATGGACAGAATCATGTCAGAAAAGTTTCGATCAGTTGAAAGCTCTTTTAACTGAGGCTTCAGTGTTAGTTCAACCTGAATCGGGTAAAGAATTTGTTGTTTATAGTGATGCATCTTTGAATGGTTTGGGTTGCGTTTTAATGCAGGAAGGCAAAGTAGTAGTCTATGCTTCGAGACAGTTGAAGCCACATGAAAGAAATTATCTGGCACATGATTTGGAGTTAGCAGCCATTGTATTCGCGTTAAAGATTTGGCGTCATTATCTATTCGGTGAGAAATGTCATGTCTTTTCGGATCACAAAAGTTTAAAGTTCTTGATGACTCAGAAATATTTGAACTTGAGACAACGCATATGGTTAGAGCTGTTGAAAGATTACGAATTAGTGATTGACTACCATCTGGGGAAAGCCAATGTTGTTGCGGATGCCTTAAGTCAGAAATCATTATTTTCTCTTCGTGCGTTGAACGCACATATGGTTATGTCTGATGATGGTTCGATAATAGCCGAATTGAAAGCAAAACCGTTTTATATTCAACAAATTTGTGATGCTCAAAGAGTTGACAAAGATACGATGGCAAGGTGAGTTTAGTGTGAAAGTAATGCGGAGTCAGAGTTTTGAATTGATGAAAATGACTGTTTGAACTTCAAAGGCCGAATATGTGTTCCGAGGAATGTGGATTTGATTTAGATGTTGTTGAATGAGGCTTATAATAGTCGATTGTCGGTACATCCGGGTAGCACGAAAATGTATAATGATTTGAAACAGTTCTATTGGTGGCCTGGTATGAAACGTGACATATCCAAATTTGTCTCGAAGTGCTTAGTTTGTCAGCAAGTAAAAGCTGAACATCAGGTGCCTTCTGGGTTACTTCAGCCGATCATGATACCTGAATGGAAATGGGAAAGAATTGCTATGGATTTTGTATCCGGTTTACCTACAACACTGTAACACCCCAAACCCGGTCAACACACCACGATCGAATCTGGCATGTCACAGAGTGAAAATGATTCGAAGGAAACGGGTTACCGGTTTATTTTCGATGAAAACTCTTCGATTACTTGTGTTTGGGGAAAACCGATGTATGTATAGTTAAAAATGTTAAGTTGCTTTGAATCATGTGAATTTTATTACCCGATGGTAGAGTTTAGAAAACTCGTTGCGTAGCTTAGTTTGAAAACTTTGATTATCAGGTTATTAAAGAAAATCAAGCAATTACGTAGTTATATTTAAAACCAAATCCAAAGCAGATAAAATAATCCAAAACATAATTTAAAGGCCTTGTTACAAACCCAAACCAAAAAAAAAAACAGAATTTAAAGTGAAATACCTAAATCAAATGTCCATGTAAAATCGAAGCAATTATCGCATGGTCACCTCGAGTCCACCCGGCTCCTCATCCGCGATCTACGAATCACCTGAAAAGATAAGGGAGAAGGTGAGTCACCAAGACTCAGTGCATAATCCCCCTCCCAATTATTCCAACATGCTTACACAAATCATAATCAAGCAAACCCATCATGCACCCAAACCTAGCCATCCACAACTCCGTTTTCTACCCCGTGTGGTACCAAACCACTGGTGGTGCCAAACCACTGGTGACCCAAAGTCACTGATATAAATAATAATGTGGTGCCAAACCACTAGTGACCCAAAGTCACGAATAATCCATATGTGGGGCAAACCCACGTTGTGATACCAAATCAGTGACGACAATCCCGTTTTATCAAATGTGGGGCCAACCCACTGTGGTGCTAAACCACTGGGACGAGTCGCTATGATGTGCCAAACCTCTGGTGACCCAAAGTCACAAAATCAACTGTGGTACCAAACCGCTGGTGACCCAAAGTCACAGATATCAATCTTCCCCCTCCTCTCATATCACCCACAATAATGCAATGCACATACAAATCATGCCATTATGCTTAATCATTAAACTTACCGTGAAACATAGCATATGCAATTTCATCAGAATCAAATATCTTAAACTTATCAAACGGACTTACCCAAATCCTTGCTCTTACCCATAAGGGTACCAAATCAAAATCTACACAGTTTCGGCTTTTAACGTAGTTTAGGTTTTTAGCAAGTTTACATAGATTATGAAGTGTGTAAGATACACACCTGATTACTAACGCGATTACTGAATCCCGAAGATCCCGATCTAACACACTAGATCCCCTTTTCCTACATTCGGCCAAACTAAGATCATTAACAAAGGCCATTCGGCTTCACTTGTAAATCCCGAAAAGTTAACGCATCTAGCAACCATCCTTACCTTAACGCTTTTTGATCACCAGTCACAACTCGAGATATGCGAGATAGAGCTTTCCCCTACAATCGGCCAACACTAAACACTTAATCTTAATAGCCTTCAGTTTTTCAAATAACTAAGAGAAAGATTGAATCGGCATGAAACCTTACCACTTACTTATTGAGATCGATTAACAGAGAATAGATGACCCCGATCCACTACCTCAAAATCTCAGAGATCCTAGAAGAAACCAATTTCACAGATGAATGAGAACCAAAACAAATGTCGAAATTAGGCTTTTCGTTCTATGTAAGTCGACAGAGAAAAGAAGAAGAAAATAGAAGAGATTCAACCAAGAACACTTACCCACTCCAAAACCGATTAGAGAAGAAGACCAAAGAGATCTACCCTTGATTGATATTCGGCTAAAGTGTTGGAATAAGAAGAGAAGAGTAAAGGGAGATTTCGGCAATAGTGGTGGAACAATCAAAGGAGTTTCGGCTATGGCTTTTGAAAGAAGAGCAAAAAAGATTCGGCTTTGCAAAGAATCAAGAGAAGATTGATGGACTTTTGGCACAAGAGAGAATGAAGAGAAAAGAAGGTTGTCGATTTGAGAAGAAGAGATGTTGATGGGGTTTTGAACAAATATGAAAGAAAAGAGAGAAAGAAGTGAAACGGATTCGGCCTTGAAGAGATTCGGCCAAAGGGGTTTCAGTTCAAAGAAGAAAGAGAGAGAGCTCAATTGGTTCCAAGTAAATTCGGCTAAGCACCTTAAGAAGAAGAAGAAAAAGAAATGGCACTAAGGAAGTTTAGATGGGCATTCGGCTAGGTGCTTCAAAAGAGAATTCGACAGGTGCAAAAGGGATTTCGGCTTTGGCTCACAACCGAATGCACTGATGCCAGACTTAGCCTAAAATGTCACCTAGCCTGACTATGGAGAAACGACACTTCCCTTTCTAGACTCCCAACCGATTACTCCTCCACAAACAAGTTCAAATTTCGGCAAAACTCTCAAATATCTCCTGACCACTCGTTCAAACGAGTTTGAATTATTCAAACTCCTAAATTCTCTCTTCTCCACCCGTTTAAATCTGTTGACTTGATTAACCGTTAACCTGTCAGAGTTTGAGCTGAGCACAACTCTTCCTCTCTCAAGCGTCAAAAGAATTAGCAAAGAAGGGATTTCTGCACTCGAACCCAAGCTCTCCTTCCCCGCTTGTGGCGCCATCGCTCAAGGCCCTAAGTGGCGCCTTCTTGCCACTTTACCAAGGTAATTCTTGTGCTAAAGTTTACCACAAAATATTCTTAACCCCTAGCTCCTTCAGCTCCCCTTAACCAAAGCTTAAAAATAAAAATTTTCCTATAGTTCGAGCCTACCCTTGGCTTCTCCCCAGACCTTAAAACACCTCACCTAATATCACAACCAAGCCATACACATGCAAACAGTTCAACATCATAGCCCCTATTTAAGGATGTTATAGTTCTACCCCCTTAAAAATAATTTCGGCCTCAAAATTACCTTGTCAAAAGAGTTGAGGGTATTGTTGCCTCATCACATCCTCTAGTTCCCACGTAGCTTCTTCCACGCCATGGTTTCACCATAATACCTTTACTAATGGAACTGACTTCTTACGCAAAACTTTCACATCCCGCTCTAGAATCTGCACTGGTTCCTCTTCCATGGTCAAATCTGGGCTCACCTTAATTTCCTCCACCGATACAACATGCTATGGATCTGAACGGTAACGCCTAAGCATGGAAACGTGGAACACATTGTGTATCTGACTCAGCTCTGCTGGTAACTCGAGCTGATAAGCTACTGGTCCCACTCATCTCAACACCTTATATGGGCCAATAAACCTTGGACTTAGCTTGCCTTTCCTTCCAAATCTCAGCACTTTCTTCCACGGCGAGACCTTCAAGAAAACCCTGTCACCCACTGCGAACTCCATATCTCTCCACTTAAGATCGGCATATGACTTCTGCCTGTCCGAAGCTTCCTTCAAACGAGCCCGAATCAACTTGACCTTATCCTCGCCAGAATAAACTCTGGACCCAACATCCGACGGTCACCTAACTCATCGAGCATGTAGGTGTACGACACTTCCTACCATACAACGCCTCATATGGTGCCATCTTAATGCTTGCCTGGTAACTATTGTTGTATGCAAACTCACTAACGGTAGAAATTCTTCCCTGTTGCCTCTCAAGTCCAAAAAACACGATTTCTCAAAGATATCTTTCAAGATTTGTATAACCCTTCTCGTCGTCCGTCTGCTCATGCGGATGAAATGCCGTACTAAAATCCAATCGCGTACTCCAACGCCGATGCAACGCTTTCGTAACCTTGACGTGAATCGGGATCCCTATCCGAGATAATCGACATCGCACACCGCAACCTCACTATCTCTCGCCACATACAAATTTTAGCTAACTTCAAACGAGTAATCAACCCTTACCAAAGTATGAAATGAGCTGATTTCGCCGGGACGATCCACAATTACCCGTGATCGAGTCCTTCTTACTAGGCGTAAGGGTAGCCCACCGACAAAGTCCATGGTAATCCTTTCCCACTTCCTTTGTGCAATCTTCACCTATGAAGTAAACCCGATGGCAACCGATGTTCAAGATTGACTGGCGACGACACGCCGACATTTACCCACAAAACTCGTTACTTCCCGTTTGTGACTTGGCCACCAAAATCGCTTCTTGCAAATCCCCGGTACATCTTGCTACCTCTAGGATGCATAGCGTGATGGGCTACTATGTACGCCCCAAGAATCCTCTTCCTTAACTCGACGTCCTTCGGAATACATGCTTTCCTTGAAAACACGAAGACTCAATCCTTGGACAAGTCAGAACCTTCCAAACCACCACTGCACTTGCAACCTCCGAGCATTCAAACCTCATCCACTAACTCGTTTCTCCTTAATCGCTCTACCCAAGTCGGCTTAACTCGCACTCGCCAATAGACTCCCGTCTTCATACAAGCTAAGATGAGCAAACATCGCTCTCAAGTCTCGATACTACCTTACGGCTCAACGCTGGCCCGCCACCACGTTAGCCTTGCCCGGATGATACTCAATTGAATAATCGTAGTCCTTCAACAGCTCAATCCATCCGCTACTGCCTCAAGTTCAAATCCTTTACGAGTCAAAAGGTACTTCAGACTCTTGTGATCCGTGTAGACTATCGACTTCTCTCCGTACAAATAGTGCCTCAATATTTTCGTGGCAAAACCACTGCAGCTAATTCCAAGTCATGCGTCGGATAGTTAACCTCATGCGGTCTCATTTATCGAGATGCATATGCCACTACCTTCCCTTCCCCGCATCAGAACACATCCCAAGCCAAGATGTGATGCATCACAAGAGACCGTGAATTCCTTTCTGCCTCAGCCGAATCAAAACCGAGCTTTGGTCGAATCTTCTTCAACTTGTCAAAACTTTCTGTTGCTTCTCGGACTGGACAAATGGAACTCCTTTCCTCAAAGAACTTGGTCAACGGTGTTTGCGATCAAAGAAAATCCTCTACAAATCTTCTGGTAATATCCCGCTGCACCTAGAAAACTCGAATTTCGTGAACCGACTTAGGTGGTTTCAGTCCAACACTGCCTCAATCTTGCGAGGATCCACTCTAATCCCCTCAGCTGACACTACGTGACCCAAGAAAGTCACCTACCTAAGCCAGAATTCGCACTTACTGAACTTGGCAAATAACTGCTTCTCCCTCAGAATCTGCAAAACTATCCGCAAATGCGCATCATGATCCTCCTCAGACCTTGAGTACACCAAAATGTCGTCTATAAACACCACAACAAACTGGTCTAGATACGGCTGGAACACCCAATTCATCATGTCCATGAATGCTGCCGGCGCGTTAGTCAACCCAAATGGCATTACCAGAAACTCGTAGTGCCCATACCGAGTACGAAATGCCGTCTTGTGGATATCAGCCTCTTTCACCTTAAGCTGATGATACCCTGACCTTAAATCAATCTTTGAGAAAACCGATGCACCCTTAAGCTGATCAAACAAGTCATCTATCCTCGACAACGGATACTTGTTCTTGATCGTCAGCTTATTCAATTGGCGGTAGTCTATACACATCCGCATTGTACCATCCTTCTTCTTAACAAAGAGCACTGGCGCTCCCCAAGGTGAAACACTTGGCCGGATAAAACCCCGGTCCAACAACTCCTAAATCTGAGCCTTCAGCTCTACCAATTCTTTCGGTGCCATCCTATTCGGGGCAATAGACACTGGTGCAGTTCTGGGTAACAGATCTATACCAAATTCAACTTCCCGATCCGGAGGTAGACCCGGAAGTTCTTCTGGAAATACGTCGACAAATTCCTTTACCGTTCGGACATTCTCTACAGCTGACTCCTTGGCCTCCAAGGCACACACATGAACCATAAACGCCTCACAACCCTTTCTGACCATTTTCTCAGCTTTCAAAGCAGACACCACGTTGGACAGATAATCTCTTCTATTACCTATCATCACCACTTCTTCACCCTCAACCGTTTTCAAAACCATGCGCTTAGCCGCACAATCCAGACTTGCTTGGTACTTCACCAACAAGTCCATCCCAAGAATCAGATCGAACTCCCCAAACGACAGTTCCATCAGATTCGCCACAAACACTACCCCTTGGAGTTCTAGGGGTACATCCCTATACAGCTTATTTACTTCTACAGAGTGACCTAGAGGGCTAATTACTGTCATCTCCCTAGAAGTAGTCTCAAAGTCTAGGTTCATGGTCTCTACTATGCTACTAGCAACATACGAATGCGTCGAACCCACATCTATCAAAGAAGTATATGGTAATCCAAAGATTAAGAACTTACCGGTTATGACGTCCTGTGCGTCGCCTTCCTCTCGACGCCTCGCTGCATATACCAATCCAGGCTATCTCGCCTCGGTGTTGCCTGCACCTCTACCCGGTGCTCTGCGGCCCCGACCAGAACCATTACCTCCTCTACCAGAACCACGACCCCTCTGCAATTGCGGTCCCTCATTTCTAAACTGAGCACGACCACGCCCTCGATCAATCTGGCTAACTTCCATGGACAATCCCTCACACGATGATCCAACGAGCCACATTCAAAGCATCCTTTTCCACCAGTCCAACATTCTCCCCAATGAGATTTCCCACATCGATTACACTGCGCTGGACCCTGATTAGTAGTAACAGGCCTCCCGGATTGATTTGGCCCACCATTCCTAGCCCTTTTCTGAGAATTACCGACCGACCCAGATGATCCAAAACCTCTCTTATGTCTATTCCTGTCCTGATTCTGCCTCACAGATTCCTTTACCCCTTCGGCTATCTTAGCCTTTTCTACTAACACGGTAAACTCTCGCTCCTGCTGTGGAGCAATTAGTAATCTCAGCTCATCCCTCAATCTGTCCTCGAACCTGACACATCGCTCGTGCTCCGTAGCCACGATACCCCGAGCATACTGGCTCAACCTTAAGAATTTTGCCTCGTACTCTGCTACGGACTTACTCCCTTGAACCAGTCTCAGAAACGCCTTTCGCTGTGCATCAATGTAGCTAGATCCAATATATTTCTTTTGATAAGATGCCTTAAAGTAGTCCCAAGTGAGATCATCCGCTGCAGCACCATCCCGAACCGTGAGCCACCACTGGTATGACTCATCCCGAAGAAGTGACACTATCCCTTTTAGTTTCTCCTCAGTAGTCAGATCCAAGTCGTCCATGATACGCTCCGTCGCCTCCAACCAATACTCAGCTGTATTGGGTGCCACACCAGAAACACCTCAGAATACCTCGGCTCCATTGGCTCGGAGTCGCTCAGATACATATTTTCGAGCTCCCACACCTCCATCTGCTCCAGCCACTCTCTCAAGAACTCGCAGCATCACCTGCGACACTGCATCATCCCCTGTCTGATCCTGAAACTCAACACCTGTAGCTGGTGGTGGTGGTGGCATCTCATTTTCTGACCCCTGACCAGACCCCACTGGTTCAGACACAGTCATCCTACCTCGACCGCGTCCACGCGTATTACGACCCCGACCTCGAGTGCTCATGTCTAACGTCTCGACTTATCTGATTTAAAAGTTTTATGCGTCAGTCTTTATCCCACTATTGTTAAGGCACATCTTATGAACAGTTCTTATTAAAGAGTTTTGTTTTCCGCGAGTTCACAGAGTCATATAGGTTCCAGTCTCTAGGGTAGTCCACTATCACTTATTCATTCATATCATATATCATTACAATCATTTGCAAGCAACAGTTAGGGGTACTTACCTGGGCGGATTGGTACCGGAGACTCGGTGCCATGCCTTTCAAACCATGTATTTTCCAACAAAAACTTTTTAAAACCACACTTTAAAACATTTTGGGCCTCAGGCCCACAATTGAGCTTTTGAACTTGGCTCTGATACCATAATTGTAACACCCCAAACCCGGTCAATACACCACGACCGAATCTGGCATGTCACAGAGTGAAAATGATTTGAAGGAAACGGGTTACTAGTTTATTTTCGATGAAAACTCTTCGATTGCTTGTGTTTGGGGAAAACCGATGTCTGTATAGTGAAAAATGTTAAGTTGCTTTGAATCATGTGAATTGTATTACACGATGGTAGAGTTTAGAAAACTCGTTGCGTAGCTTAGTTTGAAAACTTTGATTATCAGGTTATTAAAGAAAATCAAGCAAGTACTTAGTTATATTTAAAACCAAATCCAAAGTAGATAAAATAATCCAAAACATAATTTAAAGGCCTTGTTACAAACCCAAACAAAAAAGAAACCAGAATTTAAAGTGAAATACCCAAATCAAATGTCCATGTAAAACCAAAGCAATTATCGCATGGTCACCTCGAGTCCACCCAGCTCCTCATCCGCGATCTACGAATCACCTGAAAAGATAAGGGAGAAGGTGAGTCACTAAGACTCAATGCATAATCCCCCTTCCAATTATTGCAACATGCTTACACAAATCATAATCAAGCAAACCCATCATGCACCCAAACCTAGCCATCCACAACTCCGTTTTCTACCCTGTGTGGTACCAAACCACTGGTGGTGCCAAACCACTGGTGACTCAAAGTCACTGATATCAATAATAATGTGGTGCCAAACCACTGGTGACCCAAAGTCATGAATAATCCATATGTGGGGCCAACCCACGTTGTGATACCAAATCACTGGCGACAATCCCATTTTATCAAATGTGGGGCCAACCCACTGTGGTGCTAAACCACTGGGACGAGTCGCTATGAGGTGCCAAACCTCTGGTGACCCAAAGTCACGAAATCAACTGTGGTACCAAACCACTGGTGGTGCCAAACAACTGGTGACCCAAAGTCACAGATATCAATCTTCCCCCTCCTCTCATATCACCCACAATAATGCAATGCACATACAAATCATGCCATCATGCTTAATCATTAAACTTACCGTGAAACATAGCATATGCAATTTCATCAGAATCAAATATCTTAAACTTATCAAACGGACTTACCCGAATCCTTGCTCTTACCCATAAGGGTACCAAATCAAAATCTACATAGTTTCGACTTTTAACGTAGTTTAGGTTTTTAGCAAGTTTACACAGATTATGAAGTGTGTAAGATACATACCTAATTACTAATGCGATTACTGAATCCCAAAGATCCTGATCTAACGCACTAGATCCCCTTTTCCTACATTCGGCCAAACCAAGATCATTAACAAAGGCCATTAGGCTTCACTTGTAAATCCTGAAAAGTTAACGCATCTAGCAACCATCCTTACCTTAACACTTTTTGATCACCAGTCACAACTCGAGATATGCGAGATAGAGTTTTCCCCTACAATCGGCCAACACTAAACACTTAATCTTAATAGCCTTCTGTTTTTCAAATAACTAAGAGAAAGATTGAATCGGCATGAAACCTTACCACTGACTTATTGAGACTGATTAACAAAGAATAGATGACCCCGATCCACTGCATCAAAATCCCAAAGATCCTAGAAGAAACCGATTTCACAGATGAATGAGAACCAAAACAAATGCTGAAATTTGGCTTTTGGTTCTATGTAAGTCGACAGAGAAAAGAAGAAGAAAATAAAAGAGATTCGGCCAAGAACACTTACCCACTCCAAAACTGATTAGAGAAGAAGACTAAAGAGGTCTACCCTTGATTGATATTCGGCCAAAGTGTTGGAATAAGAAGAGAAGAGTAAAGGGAGATTTCGGCAATGGTGGTGGAACAATCAAAGGAGTTTCGGCTATGGCTTTTGAAAGAAGAGCAAAAGAGATTCGGCTTTGCAAAGAATCAAGAGAAGATTGATGGGCTTTCGGCACAAGAGAGAATGATGAGAAAAGAAGGTTGTCGATTTGAGAAGAAGAGATGTTGATGGGGTTTTGAACAAATATGAAAGAAAAGAGAGAAAGAAGTGAAAGGGATTCGGCCTTGAAGAGATTCGGCCAAAGGGGTTTTGGTTCAAAGAAGAAAGAGAGAGAGCTCAATTGGTTCCAAGTAAATTCGACTAAGCACCTTGAGAAGAAGAAGAAAAAGAAATGGCACTAAGGAAGTTTAGATGGGTATTCGGCTAAGTGCTTCAAATAGAATTCGACAGGTGCAAAAGGGATTTCGGCTTTGGCTCAACAACCGAATGCACTGATGCTAGACTTAGCCAAAAATGTCACCTAGCCTGACTATGGAGAAACGGCACTTCCCCTTCTAGACTCCCAACCAATTACTCCTCCATAAATAAGTTCAAATTTTGGCAAAACTCTCAAATCTCTCCTGACCACTCGTTCAAACGAGTTTGAATTATTCAAACTCCTAAATTCTCTCTTCTCCACCCGTTTAAATCTGTTGACTTGATCAACCATTAACCTGTCAGTGTTTGAGCTGAGCACAACTCTTCCCTCTCTGGCGTCAAAAAGAATTAGCAGCAAGGGATTTCTGCAGCTCGAACCTAAGCTCTCCTTCCCCTGCTTGTGGCGTCACTGCTCAAGGCCCTAAGTGGCGCCTTCTTGCCACTTTACCAAGGTAATTCTTTTGCTAAAGTTTACCACAAAATATTCTTAACCCCTAGCTCCTTCAGCTCCCCTTAACCAAAGATTAAAAATAAAAATTTTCCTATAGTTCGGGCCTACCCTTGGCTTCTCCCAAGACCCTAAAACACCTCACCTTATATCACAACTAAGCCATACACATGCAAACAGTTCAACATCATAGCCCCTATTTAAGGATGTTACAAACACCGAGCAAGAAAGATGTAATTTGGGTTATAGTGGATAGACTAACCAAATCGGCTCACTTTGTTCCAGTTCGTACGGACTATTCGCTCGATAAGGTTGCTGAGTTGTATGTATCTCAAATTGTGAGATTACATGGTGTGCCGATTTCCATTATTTCGGACAGAGACCCGAGATTCACGTCGCGGTTTTGGAAGAAATTGCAAGATGCTTTAGGTACCAAACTACACTTTAGCACAACTTTTCATCCACAGACAGATGGTCAGTCTGAACGAACCATTCAGATACTTGATGATATGTTGAGATGTTGCGTCCTCGAGTTTGAAGGTACGTGCGAACGATACTTACCTCTGATTGAATTCACTTACAATAATAGCTTTCAATCCAGTATCAAAATGGCACCTTACGAAGCTTTATACTGCCGCAAGTGTCGTACACCATTGTACTGGACCGAGCTCAGTGAAAATAAGATACACGGGGTTGATTTGATTAAAGAGACTGAACAAAAAGTGGCAGTAATCCGAGATAGTTTGAAAGTTGCATCAGATCGCCAAAAGTCATGCACGGATTTGGAACGTAAAGACATTGAGTTTTAGGTCGGGGACCGGGTATTTTTGAAAGTGTCTCCATGGAAGAAAGTACTTCGATTTGGTCGAAAAGGCAAATTAAATACGAGGTTCATTGGATCGTATGAGATCATCGAACGTGTTGGGCCTGTTGCTTATAGATTAAAGTTGCCCTCTGAACTAGAAAAGATACACAACGTATTTCATGTTTCGATGCTTCGTAGATATAGATCAGATCCGTCAAATGTGATCGCCCCGTCTAAGATTGAAATTCGATCTGATATGACGTACGAGGAAGAACCGATCTGTATCTTAGCTCGTGAAGTGAAAGAGCTGAGAAATAAGAAAATTTCGTTAGTAAAAGTATTATGGAATCGACATGGAATAGAAGAGGATACGTGGGATCCAGAGGATTCTATGAGACAACAATATCCAATTTTGTTTGACGGTAAGCTTTTCGGGGACGAAAATCCCTAAGGGGGAGAGTTGTAACAGTCCAAAGTTGACCCTAATCAGAACAGTGGTTTTGAGACCACAAATTCGAGTCTAATAATATTTTTAATATTATTTTCTGTGTCGTTGATAAGTGAATTAGCATGTGTTAAATTTCTGTGAATTAAATTGCCTATCTGTGTGTTTAATTTGACTAAAGGACTAAATTGCATAATTGGTAGAAGTGGCTTCTTAATTGATTATTGGCTTTATTAAAGTGAAGTCCCTAAAGGACAATTAGTCCATTATTGTTTAAGTAGACGGCAACATGTAGAAAAAAATTAGATAAATTTTAGGTTATTATAATATGTTAATATAAGTAATAAGTAAATGATTATTTCTTTAATTTTAAGTCATAAAATAATGAAACAAAGTGGAAAGAAAGAGAACATGCTTTTGTTCATCTTCTTGGCCGAATGTGAGAAGGAAAGAAACTCCATTTTTGAAGCTTGAGTTTCGACATTAGGAGAGCTCAATTTGGGATCAAGAACAAAGAAAAACTGACTTGGATCGGGGAAAAATGAAAGTTATCGAATAGCCGATTCTAATTGTCCGACGATATTCGAGGTAAGTCTATAAGCAATGTAATATCGTTAATGTCATTTATAACCTTGAATACATGTTGAATTATGAAGTTATAATTGTAGATTTAGTCAAAGCCGAATGTGGATAGTGATTTAATAATGAAATGTTGTTGAATTTTAACTGAGTTGATATGTTTCGGTGATATGAATTATGTGTGATTTATGTAAATTTTGGGCAGCATGTAATGTGTATGAGATGGTAATAATATCGTTATTCGGGCTTCGAGCCTAGCGTGGCCTTGTGCGGTGAACCATATCGGGCTTATTGCTCAGCAAAGCTAAATGTCGGTGTTTAAATTTCGCACTCGGGTCTAGCGGGCCTAGTGCCGGTGTGTATTTCAGCTTTGATGCCTCAGCGTGCTTAATGCTTGGTGATGTATTATAAATAGAGAATTCATGAATCATTTACAAGGTGGAACGTAATTACTCGCAATAAGCTAAATGCTCGGGTAAGTATAAGTTTTCATAGTTACAAGGAATAAGGTAAGTTATTTTATTAGCATTCGAATTAAGTGAGATGTGATATAGTTGAAGCTTTCAGTAAGATTTTAATATGTGCATTTGATCTTACCAATAATGAGTATGATATATATATTGGAATTTAAGCTTGGTTATGCCTTTGAGATTCGGCCATATGTGTAAATGCTAAATGTGAGAATGATTGGATATGTTTACATATGTGTATGACTGATTACATGTGGTTAATATGTATGTTATACTTATTTGTTTTGGAATATGCGAATACATATTGTATTTAGATGTTTCGGTGAGATTGCATGCTTATAGTAAGAAAATGATAATTGTTAGGTTAAGTAAGGTAATAGCATTCGGCCATAATGAACTTATAAGTTAAATTATTTATATTCAATGTCATAAACCAATTGTTTTAAAATACTTGAATGTTTGAATGCTATATTATAATTGCTTAAGACTTACTAAGCTAGTAAGCTTACTATGTGTGTGTTCAATGTTCTATTTTATAGATTTTGATCAAGCTACGAGCTCAAGGGATCGTCAGCGAAGTCAACCACACTATCATCTCTTTTGGTACGTATAAGCTTAGTTTTTGAACAAAAGGCATGTATAGGTTAGACTAAGTTTTTTTTTTAAACCAAAGAATTTTTGTCTTGTATATAAGTATAGCCATGTGAAAATGGCTATGTTATGAAACTATGATCTTAAATGAATGTGACTTTGATGCATGTGCTTTATGGTAGTATAATCGATAATAGGAGTTGCATGGATGGATGTTTAGCTAATCACCATGACATTCATGTCATTCATTTAATTAGTCATTAACTTATTGTATCATTAAAGTGAGAAATACATTTTTGTTTAGTATAGATATTCATATAGTTGACCTAAAAGTCAAGTTAGCCATCGAATAAGATTGACTTTGCAAAGTCCGTTAGTTGATTACATTTAAGTAGTTAATTTCTGTATAAATATATGTGAATGTGTTTGATTCTTGAACTTAGGAAGAAATGTTGTTAAAGTGATTTACTCAAGTTTATATCGAATAGAGGAAGGAATGTTATATGTATATGGTCTGATCGGTTAAAATGTGCAAGCATAGGTTTTGATGTATGAAATGGCCTATTCGGTTATGGTATAAATAAGTGCACATATATATATATATCATGTTGTATATGTCATGATGTTTGATAGTTAAATGATGGATTCTATCTATGTGAATAAAGTGATAGATAAATTAATAGTTGTATGACTTCATTATTTCGGATATTTGTTCATAAAAATTTTTCTATGCCTAGGTATACATTCAATTACAAATTGGTATGATTTGGTTGACCATATAAGTATGGTATGAGTATATATTTACTTGTATATAGACAATTACTAGTGTTTGAGTAAAGCATGGATATGAAAAGAAATTTGTATGGCATTTATCTTGATAACCGAATTAGATATGGAACATATGGCAAAGTGTATACATGTCTTGTATGATTGGTTAATTCGAAATAGTCAAATACACATAGGATTTTTGTGACTGTTATAATATGCTTAATCATAATATGGATTGAAAATGCATTATTTGTTTGTGAACATTAATCCATGTATCGGCATGTTCAAAATTATAAAGCAAAGTGTTTAAATTGTGTTAAGTAATACCTTGTGACCCCAATCCGGCGACGGATACGAGTTAGGGGTGTTACACATAACAACTAGGTCATTAAGCACAAGTCCACCTATACATGCAATAATAACCATGACTAAAACATCAAAATCTACCGATAATAATCTCTAGATAGTGTGATAGGTCTCCGACGAGCTTCCAAACCAATCGAGCATCCAATAATCTATAAAACATAGGAAAGAAAAGAACGTAAGCATATATTGCGTAATAAGTTCGTAAATCATGAACATAGCTTATCATTTCAATGAAAAATCTTATAAAATAGACATAAATCAATCCAAAATAGCTTGGCACAAGCCTAAGCATCATCAACAACACAAGTTAGTGCTTAAACACACAACTTAACGAAAATTATCACATACTAAGATAGATTTCATGAATATACTACATTTGAATTCATACTTTCTATAAACATGGTTATACATACTTTGATGAACATTAATTCTTACCTTTCCATAAGTTCATAATATAGTCTATCAGAACACTTACCGTTCCTTCCCTTTACATGCCCGTTGAACCACTTAGAATAATATCGGATACGCGGGAAGCTCACACAAAGTGTGCTAACATATGGTCGAAACCATTCGTTTCTCTTTTCCTTTACATCAATGCTCATTCGAGCCATAAATGGGTTTGCTCACACAAGCTGGCAGTCGGAATGTAGCCTCAAACATGCTGACGAGTATCACAACAAATTCCATAACTCAACCATTGGTAGGACATTCTGGACCAGCACCCGAAACATGGTAACCCTAATGACATGCCATTTGTATCCTATGTATTCCTAAGGTTCATACGAGGCTCGATAATCGTTGAAACGTCATTAGATTTTTTTCGTAACATGAAATGATAAATAGCATAATAGCATATAAATAAAATAATATTAAAACATTATTTAAACATACGAACTTACCTTAATTAATGTAACAGCCTAATTTAGGGCCTAGTCGAAATGGTGGTTGCGAGACCACAAATCTGAGGTAAAAATATGTGTTTTATGGTTTTTATGAGGTCTATGACATGTTTGCATGATTGTGTGAAAATTTCATGAAGAAATTTTATAATTTAGTGATCAAATTATTCATTAGGACTAAATTGCAAAGATTGAAAAATATGAGATTCTAGAAGATTCAAGTATGAAATAGCATTAGAAAAATTATTAGAGGTCCTTATTTAGCAATTAGACCATTATATGTCAAGATTGACAAAAATGGACATGGGAAGGAAAAATCTCAAGGAAGGGCCTTAAGGGTATTTTTGTCATTTGGATAATAAAAGAATTAAAAGGCAAAATAAGTCAAAAATCTTTTCCATCTTCTCCATGCTTGGCCAAAATTCTCAAGGACACCATAGCTAGGGTTTCTTCAACTTTCAAGCTTGATTGTAAGTACCTTCTAGCACTATTTTTTATGTTCTTCGTATTTTTGGGATCCTCGTAGCTCGATTTAGCTATTTCTAGCTATATTTTAAGCTAGGGTTCATGTTCAAAAATTTACCCATATATGACCTACATGTATTTTGATGTTTAATGGAGGAATATGAAAGTTTGATGTATGATAAACATCTTTTTCTAAGTGATTTTCATGGAAAACTCATAAAAAGGACCTAGTTGTAAAAGTGATAAAATGTGTAGTAAAAATCAGTTTTGAAGGAAAATATGAGCTACTATAAGTTTAAGATAGGTTCGGATAGGCTTGGGTAACCAAGTAAATGAGTACATTTCATTATACGAGCCTAGGGACCATTTTGTAAATATGTGAAAGTTTAGGGGCAAAATTGTAATTTTGCCAAAGTATGATTCATGGGTTATTTTAGTCAATGTGATCATTAAATAAGTGAAATTGTCATCATAGATCAAGAAACATGAAGTCCGGAATGAAACCGAGGAAAGAACAAAGTGGTGGACTAAATTGAACAACTGTACATATTTTGTTACCGAGGTAAGTTTGTGTGTAATAAATCAGCATAATGTTATTATGCTTTTAAATGCTTGATATTTCGTGAAACGTATATTATCTTTATGATATTGGTTAATGAAGTCTCAATGAAAATATGATGAAATTATATTATGTTGAAGTCCCGATTGAACCTTAGTAATAGAAAGGATACCATTGTCACGACATGAGATTAAGAAGGTCCCGTATAAGACCATGTCTGGGACATGGCCTCGGCACCAAATGGAGATCCCGTATAAGACCATATCTGGGATATGGCATCGGCATCGAGTAGTAATCCCGTGTAAGACCACGTCTGGGACCTGGCTTCGGTATGAAATCATGTAAGACCATGTCTGGGACATGGCGTCGATATACGATCTCTTATAATACCATATCTGGGATATGGCATTGACATCGATATGTGATCCCGTGTAAGACCATATCTGGGATATGGCATCGGCATCGAGATGTGATCCCATGTAAGACCATATCTGGGATATGGCGTTGGCATCGTATTATGTGTATGACGAGTTCGAGTATCCTTCGATATTCCAAGTGGTTCAACGGGGTAAAGAGCTAAGTTTATGTTCAAGATGGTAAAAGTGCTAAAGTTATGTGATGAAGTGATACAGGTGCATATGAGAAACTCACGAGAAATGAGTCCGATATGTGTTATGTGATTGGTAAGAGTAAGCATGAGTAAGATATGTCAATGTGCTTGAGAACTTGTGTTATTACTTAAAGTGAAGTATGAATTTATTACAAGATTTTATGTTTCTATCTATTACATGCAAACTTACTAAGCTTTATGCTTACACCCTCTCTTTTCCCATTCCTTGTAGCATCGCCAAGCTAGTTCGGGGATCGTAGGACGTCGGAGCTCGGTTCACACTATCAAGCTGTTCTTTTTTGTATAGTAAAGTTTGATTATTTTGGGTATGGCATGTATAGAAACTTGGTCATTTTGGTTATATGTCATATTGGTTAGCCAATGTATTGGCTATTAATGTTACTTAATCCATTTTGTAAATGGCCATTTAAAATCGATCAAAACTAGCTAAGTCATATCTATCAAATGATGATGAATTTTATTAAGAGCAAGTTTGTGCAATTTAATGAGTAATGTATGAAGTATGTGAATGATGTTGTAGTGTGTAGTTAAGGTGTGGAGGTCTTAATAGTGTATGTTAGAAGGACATTATTGTTAAGTTAAGTGTTGCATGAAATGGTATGAATGTGGTTGCTTTTCAGGGTGGCAAATGGCTTGGTAAATAGCCTTGTATTTGTCCACACGGATAGACACACGGACGTGTGTCTAGGCCGTGTGTGACACACGGTCAGCCCCATGTGTAATATCCGGGATTTAGGGCTTGTGCATTTTTGCATGTGCTAGTATGCCTATGTGTGTTTTGAATGTGTTTTTATGAATTTTGAGAACTTTAGAGTGTAGGTGAATGTCTTATAAATTATTAGGTTTTAAGTCTTAAAGGGGGAAACTAGGCAAATGAGGCCTTAATAAAATTTATAGGGGAAATTGGACATAAAAATGGGCTTGTTAAAGTGGCAAGGAGGTGCCACTTAGAGCCTTAGTAAGTGACGCCACAAGCAGTGTAAAAGGGCTTAGGTTCGAGCAGCAAGGGACGCAAATGGGAGTTTTATTTTGCAGCAAGGATGAGCAGTGGTGGACGGCAATGGGACACTTGATGGATGAGTATTTGATCAAGTCAAATGCATTCAAAATTTGGCTAAGGTAGGAAGATAATTGTTGATTTATTTAAATTATTTTGAATGGGTAAAGAAGAGAGGAAATAGGAGAAAAAGGAGGAAGCTGATAAGGGAAGGAAAGTTGGCCGGCCAAGGGATACTTTGGATGTCAATATTCGGTCATGGGAAAGGGGGAAAAACTGAATGTGCATAGTAAAGTTTAGGCATTTTTCTTGTGCACTTTTCCTCCCTAATTATCTTCTTCTTTTCTCTTTTATTTTTGCTATAGCCGAAACTTCTTCACCCTTATCAGTGCCGCAACTCTCTAAGTTCAAACTCCTCTTCACTTCTCTTCTTTTCTTTTTGTTTATGTTGGTCGAACCCTCCCCTTGACACGAAAGTTGGATCGCATCCAATCTTAACCTTCATTCTTCTTCTCACAATTCTCCAAAAGCCGAAAGTAAGTTTTCCTAGCCATAGCCGATTGTTCATTAAACTCCATAAGGCGAAACCTATTGATCAACATCTAGCCTATATAGCCGAATCTCTTTGTGATTGAAAGCAAGGGTGCAGTCGATTTCATCATTAGGGGTAAGATCAAATGTTATTCAATTTTCATTCCTTTTTCTTTTAGCCGAAATCTAGGAACTAATCCCATTAATGCACTTTGGCCGAAACCTTGAAGGAGGAATTCGAGATTTGGTTGTTGTCGACTACGAGGAGGAGATCATTCGGGATTTCAAAATCTAAGGTAAGGAAAAGTGTGGTTTAGGCCGAAGGCCATTTATTCAAATGTTGGAATCGGATCTAACATACACCATGTAGGTATTTCGACATCTTCAAAGACAAGGGATAAATTCGGGGTTTAGATCCGCAAGGTAAGAGAGTGTTAACATTCGGCCAAGGCCATATTAAGTGTTAGTGATTGGCCGATTCTAACTATGATCTTTAGGGAGGAGTATAAGCTGTTTCGGCAAACTTTCGGGATTTAGTGAATACGATAGTAACCAGGTGTGTACCCCACACTAACTCTTAATAGATTTATGGCATCAATTTAATATATGTGTTTATAATAATGTGAAAAGTGGGCAAAGGTACCATATGATGGTACAAAGTACTCAGGTAAGTAACCTTAACATTATGTTAATAAATGATATGAATAATATTATGATATGACTATTTGGAATATGGTACATATGTGAATATCGATAAGAATGTGGAATAAGGCATAAGGCATGATATTGCATATTCTGTGTGACATGGGGCATATGGGTTATATGGAAAGGGGAAGTGATCCGTGGTTTATACCACAATATCTCGAATGTGGTGACTCATGTCACGAAATCGAATGTGGTGACTTATGTCACAAAATAATGTCTAGTGGCTATGCCACAAAATTTATAAGGGCGATGAGCAAGTCGTCTGCAGTGACTGCCTTCGATGATGTGTAGCGGATGGAGGGTCGACTTAGTAGTCCCCACGGTGTGATGGTTGGTACGGGTGATGTGTAGCGGATGGTTATCTAGGTATGGGTTTGGTTTGCATCATTATTTCTATCTGTTATATATACGTATGATATGATATGATATGCCTGAATCATTGGGACTTAGTGTTGGTTATACACACTGAGTCTGTTTTGACTAACCCCGTTGTGGGATATTTTTTCGTGTGACACTCAAGAAACGGACCGGGTCGGCGGGAGCTTAGTGGTGGCCATGCTCACTTTTCTGATTATTTTATTTTGAGACTTTATTTTTTAAGTTTGGATTTATTTCGGGTTTGCTATTGATGTAATAAGGCCATTATTATTAAACTGTTTTATGTTTCAAATATTTATTATGATACGATTATTATTAAATCGAGGGTTAAATAACTTATCTTGGAAACAATTTTAAATGTTTTGACACCTAACGATTCCTCTTCAAAATGACCACATTTTCCAAATTGACAAACAAGATTTGAAATGTTTTACTCGAGGAACATGCCAGATCCGGTCGGGGCTTGTGGGTCAGGTTTGGGGTGTTTCAATTTGGTATCAGAGCCCAGTTTTAAACTCTCGGCCTTGGGTTTAAATCCCATAACGTTTTCAAAATCGAGCCCAAATAAGTTTTGTGAAAATTTTCGTGAAATGAGCAGGTTTTCTGGCATGGCACCTAAGTCTCCGACCCGAAGTCCACCAGGTAAGTACCCCTAACCGTTGTGTGAATTAATGTATGATTTGTATATGGGTATAACGGGAACGTAGATTAGTATATTAAGTTATGGAACCCTAGGATTAGTTACCCCAACACAAGAACTACATAAAATTTAAGGCCTAACTAAAAACAAACTCGTGACTAAGTCACCGAAAGTTAGGTGTGGCAACCATTGTGTGCATGTCTAGGATTGGATTCAGGAAGAGCACGGTATTTAAGCAGTCCTAGTGACTCAACTCCTCTTCACTCGAATCCTACCTGGTGCGTAGTAACGACTCACCCTAACCAAGAGGACTCATTCACAGGCTAAACTCAATAATTAAAACCCGAAAGGGACCTGCTACATTGTTTTATAAATCTTAGTTTTAAAATCACCAAATTACCCCTTTGATTTGTAAAAACTATTCCAGATTTTAAAAAAGAAAATTTTTCGAAATATTCCTGATTTACAAAAAATTACCCAAATACCCCTGGTTTGTAAGATTACTAAAATACCCTTGGTTTATAAAGTTACCATATTATCCTCGACTTTTATTAAGACATTCTTCTACTTTACAAAAACACCAAAACCCCTATTTTGCAAAATATCAAGATACCCTGATTTGAAAATTTACCAAAATACCCCTATAGGACAAATTACGAAAATACCCCTGGGATTAAAACGGACAAAAATGTACAAGTGATGAATGTGTGTAGTAGATACTACTGAATGAAGGTGCATCTTTCTCTGAACTAGGATAGTAGACTTGAAACAAAACTCTGAAATGATCGAAAGAACTACTACTAAACTTCTTTACATAAAACTTGTTCGTGGATAATTAGTGGAACAAAGACTAATGCATAAAACTTTCTAAAACAGATTAAAGTGTGATCGTAGAAATGAGTTCTAGGGGACGTGGTCGTAATGTGCGAGGGCGTGGTAGAGGCAGAATGGCCGTATCGGAACCGGTTAGGTCTGGTCAAGGGTCCGAGAATGAGGTACCACCACCACCACCAGCTACTGGCGTTGAGCAGCAAGATCAGACGGGGGATGATGTAGTATCGCAGGCAGTGCTACGAGTTCTTGAGATGGTGGCTGGAGCAGGTGGAGGTATGGGAGCTCGGAAATCTATACCCGAGCGACTCCGAGCCAATAGAGCTGAAGTATTCTGTGGCGTATCTAGTGTGGCACCCAGTACGGCTGAGCATTGGTTGGAAGCGACAGAGCGAATTATGGATGAGCTGGATCTGACTGCTGAAGAGAAGCTGAAGGGAATGGTGTCGCTACTTCGTGATGAGGCATATCAGTGGTGGCTCACAGTTCGGGATGGTGCTACAGCTGAGGATCTCACTTGGGAGTATGTTAAGGCGGCATATCAGAAGAAGTATGTTGGAACTAGTTATACTGATGCTCAGAGGAAGGCATTTCTGGGGCTGGTTCAAGGGAACAAGTTCGTAGTGCAGTACAAGGCTAAATTCTTAAGGTTGAGCTAGTATGCTCGAGGTATCGTGGCTACGGAGCATGAATGATGTGTTCGGTTTGAGGACGAACTGAGGGATGACCTAAGGTTGTTGATAGCTCCACAGTAGGAGTGGGAGTTTGTCGTGTTAGTGGAAAAGGATAAGGTAGCCGAAGGGGTTAAAGAATCTGTAAGGCAGGATACGGATCGAAACAGGCATAAGAGAGGGTTTGGATTATCAGGATCATCTGGGAATGCTTAAAAGAGACAGAGAGTTGATGGGCCGCGAGGTCAGCAGGTTGCTACAGGAGGGCAGTATCGTACTTGTGATCAGTGTGGGAAGAGGCACCTAGGAGAGTGTTGGAAGAAGACAGGGGGATGTTTCAAGTGTGGGTCCAAGGAACACATGATTAAGGACTGTCCTATAAAGATAGACAGGGGCCGACCAACAGGTCAGAGTTTCAATCAGGCTGGAAGAGGACGGGGAACACCAGGCAGAGGTGTTGGTAACGCAGAGGCAAGACAGCCGGGTCTGGTGTATGCAGTTCGCCGGAGGGAGGATGGAGACGCACCGGACGTCATAACCGGTATGTTCCTTATAGATGATAAGCCTTACTTTGCTTTAATTGATATTGGCTCGACCCACTCGTATGTTGCATGAAGAGTAGTTGAAACTCTGGGCATAGCTTCTGAACTGTCTAATAGGGAGATGACTGTAGTATGCCCGTTAGGTCAAATTGTAGTGGTGAATAAGATATTTCGGAGTGTACCTCTAGAGATTCAGGGAGTGATATTCCCTGCCGACTTGATGGAACTACCTTTCGGAGAATTTGATCTCATACTTGGCATGGATTGGCTAGTGGAACATCGGGCTATATTGGATTGTCTGACTAAGCGAATGGAGTTAAGGACCCTGGAGGATGAGGAGATAATTATGATAGGAGAAAGAAGAAACTACTTGTCTAACATAGTTTCTGCATTAAAGGCTGATAAGATGGTTCGAAAAGGGTGCAAGGTATTCTTGGCTTTCGTTAGTGCGTTGGATGCAAAAGAAGAAGGAGTTAGTGGAGTTAGAACCGTAAGGGAATTTGTAGATGTTTTCCCGGAGGAGTTACCTGGAATACCCTTTAATAGGGAGGTGGAGTTTGGAATTGACTTGTTGCCTGGAACGGCGCCAGTATCTATAGCTCCGTATAGAATGGCACCAAAGGAATTGGTGGAGATCAAAGCTCAAATCCAGGAGTTGCTTGATCGTGGGTTTATTCGGTCCAGTGTGTCTCCGTGGGGAGCACCGGTTCTATTTGTGAAGAAGAAGGACGAGACTATGCGTATGTGCATAGATTATCGTCAGTTGAATAAGCTGACCATCAAGAACAAGTACCCGTTGCCAAGGATAGACGACTTGTTCGATCAGCTTAAGGGAGCCACGGTATTTTCAAAGATAGATCTACGGTCTGGATATCATCAGCTTAAGGTGAAGGAAGCGGATATCCATAAGACAGCTTTTCGGACAAGATACGGGCATTATGAGTTCGTAGTAATGCCGTTCGGATTGACGAATGCCCCAGCCGCGTTCATGGATATGATGAACCAGGTTTTTCAACCCTACTTGGATAGGTTCGTCGTTGTGTTCATAGATGACATCCTAGTGTATTCCAAGTCGGAGGAGGAACATGACGAGCATCTCCGGTTAGTGTTACAAGTATTAAGGGAGAAGAAGCTCTATGCCAAATTCAGCAAGTGTGAATTTTGGCTGAAGAAGGTCGTATTCTTAGGGCATGTAGTGTCTGCAGAAGGGATAAGGGTGGATCCTAGGAAGATTGAGGCAGTGCTTGATTGGAAACCACCTAAGTCGGTGGCAGAGGTTCACAGTTTCTTGGGATTGGTACGCTACTACAGAAGGTTCGTGGAAGGGTTCTCATCAATAGCCGCACCTTTGACGAAGCTATTGAGAAAGGAGGTACCCTTCGTATGGACAGATAGGCAACAGGAGAGCTTTGAGAAGCTTAAGAGGGTCTTGATCAAGCTCCATCTTGATTCACTCGAGGCGGGGAAGGATTTTGTGGTGTACTGTGATGCTTCCCACACAGGATTAGGATGTGTCCTGATGCAAGATGGGAAGGTAGTCGCTTATGCATCTCGGTAGTTAAGGCCACACGAGGTTAACTACCTGACACATGATTTGGAATTGGTGGCAAAGTGGTCTTTGCTCTTAAGGTATGGAGGCACTATTTATATGGAGAAAAGTCGGTAATCTACACGCACCACAAGAGCCTTAAGTATCCACGACTCGAAGGAGCTGAACGAGAGACATGCAAGGTGGGTGGAATTATTGAAAGACTACGATTGTTCCATAGAGTATCACCCGGCAAGGCGAATGTAGTGGCAGATGCCCTAAGTCGAAAAGTAGTGTTGGATCCGAGGCGATGGCGTTCGCACATCTAAGCTTGTATGACGATGGAAGTTTGTCGCGCGAATTGTAAGTTGCCGACGTGGTTGAATGAGGTGAAAGAAGGACGGTTGGCGACGATGATCTAAGTGCTAAGTTGCGACAAGTACAGAGTGGGAGTTAGAGGATTATGGTGTTAACAAATGATGGAGTATTGTGTTTCAAGGGTAAGGTGCGTATGCCTAAGAATAACGAAGTTAAGGCGGAGAATTCTTCAGAATCGCATAGTAGCCCTTATGCTATGCATCCCGAGGTAGTAAGATGTACCGAGATCTAAGGGAACAGTTCTGGTGACCTGGTCTTAAGCGGGAAGTTACAAAATTTGTAGGAAAGTGCTTAACGTGTCAGCAAGTTAAGGCTGAACACCAAGTTCCGTCAGGATTGCTTCAGCCGATAAAGATTCCGCAGTGGAAGTGGGAGAGAATCACCATGGACTTCGTTAGTGGGCTCCCCCTTACACCTACTAAGAAGGACTCGGTATGGGTGATAGTGGATCGATTGACAAAGTCCGCGCATTTCATTCCGGTACGGGTTGACTATTCTTTACAGAAGTTGGCAAAGTTATATGTGGCAGAAATTGTGAGGTTGCATGGAGTGCCAATGTCGATTATCTCAGATAGGGATCCAAGGTTTACGTCTCAGTTTTGGAAAGCACTACATCAAGCTTTGGGCACCATATTAGACTTCAGTACGGCATTTCATCCACAATCGACGACGGCGATCGAGCGAGTGATCCAAGTGTTAGAGGATATGCTGAGGGGCTGTGTGATAGACTTCAGTGGAATTTGGGAAGAATATTTGCCTCTAGCAGAATTTGCTTATAAAAACAACTATCAAACCAGTATTCGGATGGCACCGTATGAAGCACTGTATTGATGGAGGTGTCGCACTCCTACGTGTTGGACAGAATTAGAAGAACGTCAAGTTTTGGGTCCGAGATTGTGGCGTAATCCAAGAAAAGGTTAAGTTAATTCGCACGATTAAAGGAGGCATCCGATGTGCGTAAGTCGTATGCGGATCTTAAGCGAAAGGAAATAGAATTTGCTGTAGGAGATCGAGTGTTTCTTAAGGTTTCGCCTTGGAAGAAGGTGATGAGATTTGGTCGCAAAGGGAAATTAAGTCCAAGGTTTATAGGACCTTATCCGGTATTGAAGCGAGTTGGTCCAGTGGCATACCAGTTAGAGTTGCCTCCGGAGTTGAAGCAGATGTACGATGTGTTCCATGTTTCTATGCTACGTCGTTACCGATCGGATCCATCTCATGTAGTGCCGATTGAGGAGGTGGAGCTAAGGCCAGATTTGTCCTACGAGGAGGAGCCGATCCAGATCTTGGAACGAGATGTGAAGGTATTACGAAGGAAATCAGTTCCTTTAGTCAAAGTGTTATGGCGTAATCATGGATCGAAAGAAGCATCGTGGGAGCCGGAAGAAGCAATACGACAACAATACCCTCACTTATTTTAGCCAGGTAATTTCGAGGTCGAAATTATTTTAAGGGGGTAGAACTATAATATCCGGGATTTAGGGCTTGTGCATTTTTGCATGTGCTAGTATGCTTATGTGTGTTTTGAATGTGTTTTTATGAATTTTGAGAACTTTAGAGTGTAGGTGAATGTCTTAGAAATTATTAGGTTTTAAGTCTTAAAGGGGGAAACTAGGCAAATGAGGCCTTAAGAAAATTTATAGGGGAAATTGGACATAAAAATGGGCTTGTTAAAGTGGAAAGGAGGTGCCACTTAGAGCCTTAGTAAGTGACGCCACAAGCAGTGTGAAAGGGCTTAGGTTCGAGCAGCAAGGGACGCAAATGGGAGTTTTATTTTGCAGCAAGGATGAGCAGTGGTGGACGGCAATGGGACACTTGATGGATGAGCATTTGATCAAGTCAAATGCATTCAAAATTCGGCTAAGGTAGGAAGATAATTGTTGATTTATTTAAATTATTTTGAATGGGTAAAGAAGAGAGGAAATAGGAGAAAAAGGAGGAAGTCGATAAGGGAAGGAGAGTTGGCGGCCAAGGGATACTTTGGATGTCAATATTCGGTCATGGAAAGGGGGAAAACCAATGTGCATAGTAAAGTTTAGGCATTTTTCTTGTGCACTTTTCCTCCTAATTATCTTCTTCTTTTCTTTTATTTTGCTATAGCCGAAACTTCTTCACCCTCATCAGCCGCAACTCTCTAAGTTCAAACTCCTCTTCACTCTCTCTTCTTTCTTTTTGTTTATGTTGGCCGAACCCTCCCTTGACACGTAAAGTTGGATCGCATCCAATCTTAACCTTCATTCTTTTCTCACAATTCTCCAAAAGCCGAAAGTAAGTTTTCCTAGCCATAGCCGATTATTCATTAAACTCCATAAGCCGAAACCTATTGATCAACATCTAGCCTATATAGCCGAATCTCTTTGTGATTGCAAGCAAGGGTGCAGTCGATTTCATCATTAGGGGTAAGATCAAATGTTATTCGATTTTCATTCCTTTTTCTTTTAGCCGAAATCTAGGAACTAATCCCATTAATGCACTTTGGCCGAAACCTTGAAGGAGGAATTCAGGATTTGGTTGTTGTCGACTACGAGGAGGAGATCATTTGGGATTTAAAAATCTAAGGTAATGAAAAGTGTGGTTTAGGCCGAAGGCCATTTATTCAAATGTTGGAATCGGATCTAACATACACCATGTAGGTATTTCGACATCTTCAAAGACAAGGGATAAATTTGGGGTTTAGATCCGCAAGGTAAGAGAGTGTTAACATTCGACCAAGGCCATATTAAGTGTTAGTGATTGGCCGATTCTAACTATGATCTTTAGGGAGGAGTATAAGCTGTTTCGGCAAACTTTCGGGATTCAGTGAATACGATAGTAACCAGGTGTGTACCCCACACTAACTCTTAATAGATTTATGGCATCAATTTAATATATGTGTTTATAATAATGTGAAAAGTGGGCAAAGGTACCATGTGATGGTACAAAGTACTCAGGTAAGTAACCTTAACATTATGTTAATAAATGATATGAATAATATTATGATATGAATATTTGGAATATGGTACATATGTGAATACCGATAAGAATGTGGAATAAGGCATAAGGCATGATATTGCATATTCTCGTGTGACATGGGGCATATGGGTTATATGGAAAGGGAAGTGATCCGTGGTTTATACCACAATATCTCGAATGTGGTGACTCATGTCACGAAATCGAATGTGGTGACTTATGTCACAAAATAATGTCCTGGTGGCTATGCCACAAAATTTATAAGAGCGATGAGCAAGTCGTCTACTGACGATCGCCGGCGATGTGTAGCGGATGGAGGGTCGACTTAGTAGTCCCCACGGTGTGATGGTTGGTACGGGTGATGTGTAGCAGATGGTTATCTAGGTATGGGTTCGGGTTTGCATCATTATTTCTATCTGTTATATATACGTATGATATGATATGATATGCCTGAATCGTTGGGACTTAGTGTTGGTTATACACACTGAGTCTGTTTGACTCACCCCGTTGTGGGATATTTTTTTTCAGGTGACACTCAGTAACGGACCGGGTCGGCGGGAGCTTAGTGGTGGCCATGCTCAGCTTACAGTTATTTTATTTTGAGACTTTATTTTTAAATTTGGATTTATTTCGGGTTTGCTATTGATGTAATAAGGCCATTATTATTAAACTGTTTTATGTTTCAAATTTTTATTATGATACGATTATTATTAAATCGAGGGTTAAATAACTTATCTTGGAAACAATTTTAAATGTTTTGACACCTAACGATTCCTCTTCAAAATGACCACATTTTCCAAATTGACAAACAAGATTCGAAATGTTTTACTCGAGGAACATGCCAGATCCGGTCGGGGCTTGTGGGCTGGGTTTGGGGTGTTTCACCATGGGCGTGTTGATAGGCCGTGTGTTCCCCTGCATCCAAAACTAGTAAAACAAAATGGTCAGTAGAAGCACACGGGCAGAGACATGACCGTGTGAAGGCCACGGTCTCAGGACATGGGAGTGTGCCAGACCGTGTGAAGTCTGCATCTAATTTACAAAAAATTCAGTTCGTCACACGGGATAGCACATGGGCGTGTGATATGCCATACAGGCGTGTCACTTCTCTCACACGGGCCTGTGGCCCTATCTTAAGCAAAAATTTTCTGAGCGTTTGTAAGTTTTCCGGTTCAGTCCCGAACCAGTCTAGACGCATGTTTAAGGTCTAGTAGACCTATAATAGTGATATTATGAGCACGAATGAAGGGTTTTTAAGTACGAATGAAAATTTATGGCCCGATATTGTATGAAGAGGTTTGTTAAGTTCGGTAATGCCTCGTACCTTGTTCCAGCACCGGATACGGGTAAGGGGTGTTACAATTACAAAGATGTCGAAATAGGATCACTAATATGAGACTTTTTCTTTCCCTCGATCCAGATCCTTACGAGGCTTAACTTGATCTAAATAAGAAAATTCAATCCATTTAATATTCATTCTATTCAATTCGGTCTAAAATTCATACTTTTACAAAATTACACTTTTCCCTATTATTTTAACTTTTTTACAATTTAGTCCTTAAGCTTGTAAATGAAAATTTGTGCAATTTCATCCACATATCATGCTTGCCGATTTACCTAGGGACTCATATCAACCTATACAAATCATCAATTCATAATTTTATCATGATTTTTTATTTCTTGTAAAAATAAGTCCCTAAATGATAATTTCATCAAAAATCACTTTACAAAAGTTGTTTATTTAATAACAAGGACTCATAATCTTTCATCAAACTTCATAAATCATACAAGAGCATTCATGGAAAAACCCTATACCATGAACAATTTTGCAAATTAGTCCCTGGGCTAGCTATATTAAGCTACAACGATCCCGAAAATATAAAAATCATTAAAAACGGGATCAAAACACATACGACGCAAGCTAGCAAAGTAACCGAAGCTTCAAACCCTATCCGTGGCTTTTTCCTTCATTTATTTTTGCTGGAAGAAACTAATTTAGGAAGATGACATTTTGTTTGTTTTATTTTTACTTTAACTTAGTTTATTAATTTACAAATTTAACCTTTACTTAACACCAAAATTTCATTAATACCAAGACACATATATCCACTAACCTCATTAATGGTCTAATTACCATTTAAGTCCTATACCTATAAAGTTTTATAACCATTTGATACCTTTAACTAATAGAACTCTACTTTTGCACTTTTTATGATTTAGTCCTTTTTACTTAATTAAGCATGCAAACGTCAAAATTTCTTAACGAAATTTTGACACTACACTACTAACATACCATAGACATTATAATAAGAATAACATAAATATTTTCATGTCAGATTAGTGGTCCCAAAACCACTGTTTTGATTTAACTGAAAACGAGCTGTTACAACTTTCCCCGGAAAGAAATTTTCGTCCCTGAAAATCTTACCAGAAAAGAGGTTCGGGTATTGCACTTTCATAGCTTCTTCTAGTTCCCAAGTAGCTTCTGTAACACCCCTAACCCGTATCCATCACCGGATTAGAGTTACGAGGCATTACCAAATAGAACACAACTCAGAACAGGCATTCATTGCATTTCATGCTTCGTAAATCAATCACATCAATACACATATCCTATTTAAAATTCGAAGCTTAATACTACTATATTCATATCGTTCACATATTAAAATTTTCTTTCAAGCTTATAACTTTACAAAACATTTTTCGAGTATATCACAAGACATACATTTCATAAATTGTATATCAAACATATCACTTCAATACACTCGTATATTAAACTTAATAATCAATATCACACGGCTCATAAACCAAAGCACATTCGGCATAACCAACTTCACTTAATGGTCAAATATAAAATTTTAAACATCAAAGTCATATGCACATTTTACCTAATCAATATGAACCATTTAAAGAAAATGCATAACTCAAATCATAGTAACTCAACTTGAAAATTCATTAACCAATCTGACCCACATATACATAGCCATTCATCTCATGAATTATTCGGCTAGCACATTAATCAAATTAAATTATTCACACAACATACTATACATATAAATATATATTACGCATAGACAAGCATCATTTCAAAACCAAATATATCTCTTCTCTTATTAAAAATTTATGCACATATGACCATATCAAATTGAATAAATTTGAGCAGAAATAATAACTAAAAGGTAACCCAATTCTCATGTTATTTACCATACCTAAAATATGTACACATAACCAATCAATTAATTACATATAAATATTCGGTCAACTAAAATAACTTCCATACATAACACTTAACTATAATATAATCATTATTTGCCTTCATAATCCGAACTTAAATAACTAACAATTCAAGCATAATTTATGCACATATTTATCATCACAAACCTAATCAAAATATCCAAACCAAAATTGATCTTATTATGGACATATACATCTATTAGCTAACATGACATATGCATATATGTATATATATATTCAATTAACCTATCTTTAGCCGAACATGAATGTGCATCATTTACTAATTCAACCCTATTCATAAGTCAATTATACATCAATTTATAAATCTATAATTAGCCGAACCAAATAATAATTTCACAAATCATAGCAAAATCATCACATAGTATTTGAAGCCACACCAAAACATTTTATCAAAACAATCAAGTAGCATATTCATTTCTTACTTCACCATCCGTTTCTAATGGACAATTACCAACAATGACATAAACTTTACTTAACCAATATAACACATATCATTAACCAAACGTACATTCATCCCTTATCTCATTACTAAACCAAATTATAAAACCATCCATCACAAGCATATGTCAACATTAGTTAATTTATAAGTCATTCACGACATATTCGTTCAAACCATATAATTAAAATACCATTCATGATTTCATAAATCATACTTGCCAAACAAACTTATACCATGACCGAAAATGCACAAACATAAACATTATTTCAAGCCATTTTCGCATGGCCTATATATATATATACAATTTCAAAATTCATCCAAAACAAATACTAGCCTATACATGCCATAGGTTCATAGTTTAAGCTTTTAAAATACTGAAACAACGATCGATAGTGTGACGGATTTCCTTGACGATCCTCGAGCTCGTAACTAGCTTTCAAAATCTATAAAACAATGAAAGAATATACACACAGTAAGCTTAGATAGCTTAGTAAGTCATAAGCAAAATAAATCTACAAAAGAACATTTTTAATATATAATTAACTTGGCCGAATATATACATACTCATAGTCATATATAATACACTCTTTTATCAAACATAATTCATATATTCATCTCAAGTACTATATTTACCTTACTTTCATAATCATTTAACTTCACACGTACCTGAACCATTTAGCTCATTTTCACATACGATCTTAACTCGATATTGCCCGTTGAACCATTCGGAATTAAAAAGGATACTCAGATGGTCGAAAATCTCGTACAATGCCAACGTCCCAGATGTGGTCTTACATGTAGTCACATATCGATGCCACTGTCCCAGACAGGGTCTTACACGAATCAAATACGAGGCCAATGTCCCAGACATGGTCTTACACGTAAATCAAAAATCGATGCCAACGTCCCAGACGTGGTCTTACATGAAAACACATATCGAAATCCTATGTCATGACATATGTATCCTAACTATTCCTAAGGTTCGTACGGGGCTTTCAAACATCGTAACTCGATCGATTCATGCTCGTAATACATCATTCTATACTAAATTCAAATCGGCTAAGTAGCTATACATACATAAAATTCAATTCAGCTATTTACAAAATCAATAAATTCAATTTAACAACATTTATTTACTTATGAACTTACCTCGGACGAAGACGAACGAACCGGGACGACTATTCGAGAACTTTATATTTTCCCCGATCCAATTCCGATTTCCTCTTTTCTTGATCTAAATTAATATAAATTAGACTTATTTAATCACACATGTTTTCAAATTCACCCAAAAACACATAAAAGGGCAATTTTCACTTTAGCCCCTAACATTTTACATTTTTCACAATTTAGTCCCTATTTCACAAAACACGAAATACACATAATTTCATTAAACTCTAGTATAGTTGAATTTTACTAAGGCTCATAGCAGCCCATTTCTTTCATTTATTTCACATTTTGACCACTCAATTTACAAAATTTACAATTTAATCCCAAATAGGCATTTTTCCTAAAAAAATCATTTAATTAAACATGAAAATCTATTAACACATATTTATTTTTCATCATCAAACACAAAAATCATCAAGCTTTCAACAATGGTAAAACACAAAACCATCATCAAATCTGAAAATCAAGGTATGGGCTAGCTAAAACACGAAGCAACGATCTCAAAAACGTAAAAATTATCAAAAATCGAGCTTAAAACTTACCTAAATCAAGCCTCAAATATGCCGAATGCTCAAACCTCAACTTAAGTTTCTTTCTTTTAACTTTCGGCCACTAAGATGAATAAAATGCATGGCTTTTAATTAAGTGTTTTATTATTTTATCATTTAATTAACATATTTTCCATATTAACCTTTATAAACTAATTATTAAACCATATATTACATGTCTAAACCGTCCACTTATTATTTCTATGGTAAAATTACAACATAAAGTCATCATATAATAAAAGACATAGCAATTAGGTACTTCACATAAAGCATGCTAGTTTTGCATTTTACGCAATTAAGTCCTTTTAATTAAATCGAGCACACAAACGCTAAAATTTTCACAAGAAATTTTCACACATAATTTAACATGCTGTAGACATCAAAAATAATATTAAAATATTTTTTTGACTCAGATTTGTGGTCCCGGAACCACTGTTCTGATTAGGGTCTAAATCAGTCTGTCACAATTCTCCCCCCTTAGGGATTTTTGTCCCTGAAAATCTTACCGGCGAATAGGTTTGGGTAACATTCTCTTATAGCATCTTCGGGCTCCCACGTAGCTTCTTCAACCCCGTGCCGATGCCATAAGAATTTTACTAAAGAAATTTTTTTATTTCTCAATTCTTTCACTTCGTGATCTAAAATCTGAATTGGTTCTTCTTCATATGTCATGTCGGATTGAATCTCAATCTCAGACGGGGAAATCACATGCGATGGGTCGGATCGATATCGTCGAAGCATAGAAACATGAAATACATTATGGATCTTTTCTAACTCAGGTGGCAAGAACAGTCTGTAAGCAACCAACCCGATACGCTCTATAATCTCATACGGCCCAATGAATCTCGGACTCAATTTGCCTTTACGACCGAATCGGAGTATTTTCTTCCACGGTGAGACTTTCAAAAACACTTTATCCCCGATTTGAAACTCAATATCTTTACGTTTCAAGTCTGCGTACGACTTGTGACGATCTGACGCGACATCTAGACTGTCGCGAATCATTTTCACTTTCTGTTCAGTCTCTTTGATCAAATCGACCCCGTGTATCTTATTCTCACTGAGCTCAGTCCAATACAAAGGTGTTCGACATTTACGACCATACAAAGCCTCATAAGGTGCCATTTTGATACTCGATTGAAAGCTATTATTATACGCAAATTCAATCAGTGGAAAGTATCGTTCCCATGTACCTTCAAACTCAAGAATGCAACATCTCAACATATCCTCGAGTATCTGAATAATTCGTTCAGACTGACCATCTGTCTGCGAATGGAAAACAGTGCTAAAGTGTAGTTTCGTTCCTAGTGCATCTTGCAGTTTCTTCCAAAACCGCAATGTAAACCTCGAATCTCTATCTGAAACAATAGAAATAGGTACTCCGTGTAATCTTGCAATCTGAGAAATATACAACTCAGCAAGTTTATCAAGCGAGTAATCTGTGCGAATCGGAACAAAATGAGCCGATTTAGTCAATTTATCCACAATAACCCAAATTGCATCTTTCTTACTCAGTGACAAAGGCAAACCTGATACAAAATCCATCGTGACTCTGTCCTATTTCCACTTGGGTATCATAATCGGTTGAAGTAACCCAGACGGAACCTGATGCTCAGCTTTGACTTGCTGACAGATCAAACATCTCGAAACAAAGTCAGAGATGTCTCCTTTCATACCATGCCACCAGTAAAGCTGTTTCAGATCGTTATACATTTTTGTACTTCCCAGATGTACAGATAACCGACTGCTATAAGCTTTATTTAAAATCATCTGAATCAACTCTAAATTTCTCGGAACACACATTCAGTCTTTGAACCTCAAACAACCTTCAGTATCAACTCAAAACTCTGAATCAGTATTCGCATCACATTGAGCCCGTTTTTCTATTAATTTGTTATCAACTTTCTGAGCCTCACAAATCTGCTGAATAAATAACGATTTCACTTTCAACTCAGCTACTAGCGAACCGTCATCGGATTGGGCCAACTGAGTATTCATCACACGTAGGACAAACAACAATTTCTGACTCAAAGCATCAGTAACAACATTGGCTTTCCGGACGAATGGTAGTCAATTACAAGCTCGTAATCTTTTAACAACTCTAACCATCTTTGCTATCGTAGATTCAGATGTTTCTGAGTCATCAAATATTTTAAGCTTTTGTGATCGAAATAAACGTGACATTTCTCACCGAACAGATAGTGGCACCAAATTTTCAACGCAAACACAATAGCTGCCAATTCCAAATCGTGTGTCGGATAGTTCTTTTCGTGTGGCTTTAACTGTCTTGAGGCATAAGCTATAACTTTACCTTCCTGCATCAAAACACATCCTAAACCGTTCAAAGATGTATCACTATAGATAACGAATTCTTTACCCGATTCTGGCTGAACTAGCACTGGAGCTTCGGTCAAAAAAGCTTTCAACTGATCGAAACTTTTCTAGCACTTTTCTGACCACTCGAACTTAACATCTTTCTGAAGTAGTCACGTCACCGGGGTTGCAATCATAGAGAAACCCTTAGCGAACCCTCTATAGTAACCAGCTAGTCCCAGAAAACTTCAGACTTCGGATACATTTCTAAGAGGCTTCTAATCTAGTATAGCCAAAACCTTTTTTAGATTAACCCGAATACCTGATGCTGATATAACATGTCCCAAAAAACTGACTTCTCGTAACCAGAACTCACATTTACTGAACTTCGCATACAACTGCTTATCACGCAAAGTCTGTAGCACTAATCTCAGATGTTCAGCATGCTCAAATTCATCACGGGAATATATCAATATGTCATCTATGAGCACAACCACAAATCGATCAAAATACTGTCTGAAGATTCGATTCATTAAATCCATAAAAACAGTAGGTGCATTAGTAAGTCCGAAAGGCATAACCAGAAACTCATAGTGTCTGTACCTCGTTCAGAAAGTAGTTTTTGATACATCGGAGTCTTTAACTATCAACTGATAGTAACCCGATCTCAGATCTATCTTAGAAAACACAGTAGCCCCTTTCAACTGATCGAACAAGTCATCAATCCGTGGCAAAGGATATTGTAACACCCCAAACCCGGCCTAGAAGTTAGGCCTGAATCTGGCGTGTCACATTGAAGTGTTTTTCGAAAACCATGTTTTCATTGAAAACTCTTCTTGATATTTAAAAACTAAAGTCTCAGTTTGTGTTTGTTTATTTTTAATCAACATTTATTAAAAGTTATTAATTTCAAAACCTCATTGTTGCGAAAGATTAATTTAAAATAATGATTTACGAAGACGAGTCATCCAAAAATTGAGTTGCGAAAACGTAGTGTTTTAAAAATAGCTATCGTTTTTAGAAAATTGCGTTCTACCTCTAGCAGATATAAATCGTAATAAACTAAAAATACCAAATTAAAATCTAGAAATTAAGAGAGGTCTTATTACAACCCAATAGAAATCGGTTTAAATAGAGTAAAATTGAATACTCAAATTTCAAAGCTGCTCGTAGAGTGGTCACCTCGAGTCCACCCGTACGTTGAACCGCCTACTGAGGACTACATGAGAAAAATTAAAAAGAGAGGGGTGAGTTTATGAAAACTCAGTGTGTACAACCCTCATTAGCAAGAACATGAATCACAACAATCCGGGCCGAAGCCGATTACAGAAACAGTGGTAATTGGGCCTCAGCCCAAAATAGCCTCGGTTAGGCCTTAGCCCATATCAAATGTCACATATCATATTTATCTGGGCCTAAGCCCATCTCAATATTAAAATCCATGTATGCAATGCATTAATGCCCATACCAACCCTGCACTCCGTCTCTTGTCCAACCCTGCACTCCTGTGGGGATTTAATTGACCCACCCATCCCTACACTCCTTATGTAGCACCGGTTGCGGCACTAACTCATCGTTGCAGCAGAGCTGCTCATGGCTTAAAAGCCTTCGGTGGATCCACAGTCGTCAAGCGACCATGCGATCCTATTAGCACTTCCTCCGTATTAATAATCCCATCAACATGCAACATAATAACACATGAATGCAACATACCATAATAAACATACGATAGAAATCATATAACATGTAGAGTATTTTAGTCATTCTGCCCTTCAAGGGCATAACGATCATCTTACCCTTCAGGGGTATTTCGGTCATTTTACCCTTCGAGGGTATTTTAGTAATTTTACGACCTTTTCGGAGGTCTACAGTCACCTCGAGCGACACAAATATCGCATTTAATCAAAATGGTGTATTTGGGCCCAAAGCCTAAAACTCGGCCCAGGTGGGCCCACACTCTCGTGTGGCTCATTCAGCCCAAAACTGCCTTTGGCCATGTGATCACCATAGCCAGCTCCTTATTTCCTATACGTCCACAACATTTACTCACGCAGGGCCCACGGGCCTGTTGGGCCCACTCTACCCATTACAACCAAACGAGGCCCAAAACTGCCCAAGCCCATGAGAACGCTCATGGTGGCCTCACGCATCGTGCGCCCATTTCCATGGGTTCGGTTCACCACACGTGCGTTCGCACGCTCATGTGGCATCGTTTGCCGGTGTTTCGACTTTTTGGCATTTGCTAATCCATAGTCAGAATGGTGTGAGTACACACCTACTTCGAGCGTAGGTTGAAACCCCGAATCCACGTACCTAAGAAACCAACAACTCTAAATCGTTAACATCAATTCTTGATACGATATCTCCAAGAATTGAGATCGATAAATCAGTCTATGCTACTTACCAACAACCAAGCGATTCACTGCCACGAAAAATGCTCAGTCGGCTCTTTGATTAAGTACGTCGAGTCCCTTGCAACATTAAAACAAAGGGGAGATGTTAGCCATATCACTCATAGCTCTAATTGAAATCATAACAGCCTTTCGGCTTGAGTGAAAAATAACCCGATAAGAGAATAACTCCACCACCCCTATTCGGAATAAACGATGAGGAGGGTATGCTTAAACTCCAACAGGTTTGGCCTACACCAAGAGAAAAGTGCTTCGGCTATGCTGAGCAAAGATGAAAGAAAGAAAGAAAGTGGATGAAAAGCTTACCAAATAAAGAACCCAAAACGAGGTGTTGGTGGAGAATAGATTCGGCTAAAAGAATTAAAATGCAAAGAACAGTCGAATGGTGTTGAAAGGAGAAAGAAGAACAATTACGGATTAGAGAAGAGATAGGAGGTTTGGCTTATGGAGAGGGAGGAGCAGAAGAGAAAATGAAGAAGAAGAAGAAGAGAGAAAGTCAGATTAAGATTTCGGCAAGAAACAAAATACAAAGAAAATGACCCAAAATGTTCAAGGAAAAAGTGCCCAAAACGCAAAAACACCAAAGAGAGCTAGAGAAATTTGGCACTTCACCTTGACAGAAACCGAAAATGCACTATACAAGATGCCAAGTCTTTTGGCCGAATATTGCCTATCTAATTCCCCATATTCGGCCAACTCTTCCCCCACTTGAAACCCATGATTCTCTCCTACACTTACTCCCCTTCACTCATTCAAACCGTTTGACCAATTCAAACCTTCACCAAATAGAATCCCACTCCAACTCCACCTCTTCACCTCCTTGAGCACAAAATAAAACTCCCCAAAAGCTGTATGTGGGATTCGAACCTCACTCCCCTTGCTCACACATTGACGCCACCACCACTCTACCACATAGCCATCTTGTGTTAGCAAAATGCAAACAAAAATCTTTAAGTCCTGCTTCCACAAGCTCTCCCTACTAAACGCCCAAAAACAAAAATTTCTCATATGGCCTAACTTGAACCCGGGACTTTATAGAAACCCCGTAACCTTCCAAAATCACCTTCCTGATAGGTCCAACCAGGAATAATGCCGTTATCATTTTCTCTAAAAATTCCAAACGCTCCTATGCCCAAGGCCCAATGGGCCCAATTCTACTAGGCCCAAATTCAGGGTGTTACAAATCTACCCCTTAAAGAAATTTCATCCTCAAAATTTCCAGCTACCTAACAACCGCACACTATCGGTTACACCACTACACTTCTGCTGCGTACTCCAGTCCTAATTGCAATTTAGGTAAATAGCACACTATGGGTAAAATACGTAAGTATTCGCATCTGGGGCGTCTCCGTCCTCTCGGCGACGTGCTGCATAAACCAATATTGGCTGCCTCGCCTCCGCAAAACCAGCACCTCTACACGAAGCTCCACGGCCCAAATCGTTTCCATCCCCGGCATGTCCACGGCCTCTGGGCGGCTGCTGTCCACCCCTCAGTGGCTGTAAATTACCCCTACCAAAAGCTTGCCTCTGATCCGATCTTCTGGGACACTCTCTGAAATGATGTCCCATGGAACCACAACCCAAACAAGCCCCTGGCCTTCTCCAGCATTCGCCCACATGACCTTTCCCACAAGTAGCACAAGGTGGTAACCCAGTAGCAACAACAGGGGGTCCAGCTCTGACTGGCCCATCTACTCTAGCCCTTCTCTTAAATCTCTGATCAGAATCGAAATGCTCAGACTCCCTCTTGTTTCTGTCCCTTTCTCTTTCCCTATTTAGACGCTCAGAGCACTTCACATCCTCAGCGATCTTAGGTTTCTCTACTAATGCGGCAAAGTTCCGCTCCCTCTGTGGAGCTATCAACACTCGAAGATTGTCCCTGAGGCCATCTTTGAACCTAACACAATGTTCGTACTCCGCTGCCATAATTCCTTGAGCATACCGACTAAGTCATAAAAAATCTGCCTCGTACTCAGCCACAGACTTGTCACCTTGAACCAGATTTAGAAATTCTTTCCCACGAGTGTCGACATAGCTAGCGCCCACGTACTTTCCCTGAAATGTGGACTTGAAGAATTCCCAGGTCAATCGATCAGACGGGGTACCCTCTTTTATCGTAAGCCACCACTGGTAGGATTCATCCCTCAGCAAAGACACAGCACCCTTCAACTTTTGTTCCAGCGTGCAGTCGAGGTTGTCCAAAATTCTTTCGGTGGCCTCTAGCTAGTACTCTGCCACACTTGGGACCACCCCAGAAACTCCTCTGAAGATCTCTGCCCCATTGGACCGGAGTCATTCCGTAACTGACCCACGGCCCCCAACAACGGTATTAGGCCCAAAAGACCTAGCAACTCTTTCCAAAATACACAGCATTGCCTGAGATAATGCTTCATCCCCAGTAGCTTAGTCGAACGACCCTGTCTCGGTTACCGGTGAAGCCGGTGCTTCTCTCGCCTCGACATTGGGCATATGGCCTGACGCCGAAGACCCAGCCCTAGCACTTCCACGACCTCTACCGCGGCCTCTTGCACCCCTTCTAGCGCTCATTATCACTTCGCGTATTATCTGAATTAGAAATTTTATGAATTTAGCTCATAGTTCCAGTAGTTAAACAAATGTTTTATGGAAGTAGTAGTTAATAGTTGTTTTCGCAATCGCAAACTCACTACAATTTTAGTCTCCTACGGGCTTCAGTTTTACTCAAACTAAGAGTCTCAGTATAGTCTATCATCTAAAGTAAGCCCAGTAACTATCTACAGTATAACAGTTTAAAACAGAATTCAGTATCAAGAGACCTTACTTGGTTCGATGCCGGAGACTCGGTGTGCCACTCAAAAAATCTTCCAAAACCACTTCAAAACCACTTGTAAACATCTTAAAAACTAAAGCCCATTTCACAGCCCGAGTTTTGTAATTGGGCTCTGATACCACGAAATGTAACACCCTAAACCCGGCCTAAAAGTTAGGCCCGAATCTGGCGTGTCACATTGAAGTGTTTTTCGAAAACCATGTTTTCATTGAAAACTCTTCTTGATATTTAAAAACTAAAGTCTCAGTTTGTTTTTGTTTATTTTTAATCAACGTTTATTAAAAGTTATTAATTTCAAAACCTCATTGTTGCGGAAGCTTAATTTAAAATAATGATTTACGAAGACGAGTCATCCAAAAATTGAGTTGCGGAAACGTAGTGTTTTAAAATTAGTTATCATTTTTAGAAAATCGCGTTCTACCTCTAGCAGATATAAATCGTAATAAACTAAAAATACCAAATTAAAATCCAAAAATTAAGAGAGGCCTTATTACAACCCAATAGAAATCGGTTTAAATAGAGTAAAATTGAATACTCAAATTTCAAAGTGCTCAGAGAGTGGCCATGTAACACCCCAAACCCGGTCAATACACCACGAAGAAACGGTATGTTACTGGGAAAACGTGACTTGAGAGGTTTAGGTCTTTCGTTTAAAAGCGGGATGTAAACACTTCACTATCTAGGGTATTTGAAGAAAATTTGAGTAGGCTTGTTTGAAATCGGGTGGTGTATTCGAGAAAACCCCAAAAAATTTTGAAAGCTTAACCAAGAGATGTAGTTAAAACGAGTTTATTCCATTTCATTATTCAAATAGTTTCTTAGTGTTACTTAAGACATTTTAACTTGGTAGAAAATCGAGTTTTGATTTGGAAATCGTTTGAGTTTCTAATGCAAGTCATGGTGAGATACCCGATGGTATAGTTTAAAACACTTTATGTTATAGTTTTTAAATCATTGTCTTTCCAAATTTTAGTAAAATTCCAACCCACTTATTTTGTTAAGGCATACTAAAGTCTATTTAAAGCATAAACATCATAAAACATAATTTAAAGGCCTTTTACAACCCAAAACAAAACCCAAATAATAAAAAGCAAGCTAAAGTACCCAAATTATAAAGTCCGAGTAAAACTTTATTAAGCGTGGCATGAGCACCCGAGTCCATCCCGGCTCCTTGTCCGCGTCTAAGTGTCACTGAAATGTCAAAGGAGAGGGTGAGTCGAATGACTCGGTGCATAAATCCCGCTCCCGATAAACAACATGCTAACACACATCATACATAGCAACATGATTAATGCAACCCGATCCTAACCATCCATATCGCTTTTCTACCCCTGTGGTACCAAACCTTTGGTGGTGCCAAACCACCGGTGACCCAAAGTCATGATATCCATAAGTGTGGTGCCAAAACACTTTGGTGACCCAAAGTCACGAATAATCCAATGATGGGGCCAACCCATCGTGTGATACCAAATCACTAGCAGACGATCCCATATCTCAAAGTGGGGCCAACCCACGATGGTGTTAACCACAGGGGACGAGTCGCAATGAGGTGCCAAACCTCTCGGTGTCCCAAAGACACAGTGTGATACCAAATCACCGTGACCGCGCATGATCACAAATCCGATGATGGGGCCAACCCATCGTGGTGATACCAAATCACTAGCGACGATCCCATATCTCAAAGTGGGGCCAACCCACGGTGGTGTTAACCACTGTGGACGAGTCGCAATGAGGTGCCAAACCTCGGTGTCCCAAAGACACAAATGTGATACCAAATCATTTGGTGACCAAGTCACAAAATCAACTGTGGTACCAAACCACCTGGAGGTGCCAAACCTCACGTGTCCCAAAGACACAAAGTGTCCCAAAGACACGGATATCATCATTCTCCTCCACTCATATCACCCATCAACATACCATACTCATGTGATCATGCATATCATACAAGTCATGCATATCATGCTAATATGTTTAACATCATATCCCATATCGCATATATCCATAGTCATGGTATCATATAGGTCATCAAGAAACTTATAATAATAATCTTTGACTTACCCGAGTCCAAGATCATACCCAATAGGGTATCATATCAATCATTATTGTTTCATTAATCACAACAAGGTTATCAATCACATTACTAAATAGAAGTGTGTTAGTTTACACACCGCTAAAGCGCAACCCTAATACCACAAGAAACGATCTAAGGCTTCTTGATCACCGCTCCTATAATCGGCCAAAAGAAAAAGCATTAGACAATCACCACATTCTACCAACATCAATTAACCAAAGGGGTTAATGTTGATCCTCACCTTGCTATTGGTTTGATTTCTTATCAAACCCGAACCACAATGGTTCTCCTTCCAACAATCGACACCACTTATCAATCGGTTAACGTAAAAACGGCTCCTCCCGCTTGCTTCCACACTCCAATGACCCTATAACGAAGAGATTAATACCCTTCCAAAAAAAACCATATTCGGCCCTTAACCAAACCATAACCAAAGAAAAGATAAGAGAGGGACAAATGGCCATTCGGCCACCCCACTTACCTTGTTCAAGGATTGAACAACCAACCAAGATCCACCCTTCACTGATATTCGGCCAAGAGAGGACTTCAAGGAGAGGAGAGATTCAGCTAAGATGCAACCCAAGAATAAAAGAAGATTCGGCCTAAGTGTTTAACACACACTTATGTTCAATTCTTAGTGAAAAAGAAAAGAAAGAGAATAGAAGATGGAAATATAGGTTCGGCACAAAAGAAATGAGGAAAGCAAATGGAGAAAACGGCTAAGGGTTTTGGAAAAAGAAAGAAACAAAAGATGGATAGGAGGTGGGAACTTTCGGTTTTGAGCAAGAAAAAGAATGTTAAAGGTGTTTGGGAAGTGAAAGTTTTGGCTCAACTCAAATGAAAGAAAGAAGAAAGAGTGGGGAGGAGCATTCGGCTAGCCAATAGAGTTAGCAGAAAACTAGCAAAGTTTCGGCAACAAACACATGGACTATCGGTTTGACAAAAAAAAAGAAAACAAGAAAATGTGAAGAAGTTCTATTGACATTGGGCTAACAAAAAAAACCAAAAAAAGAACTTTTGCTTACCAAAAAGAAGACCGAAAATGTACCAAAAAGCAAAAGTTCATTCGGCCTCCCCCCTCTCCCACACAAAGCCGTCCACTCCCCCCCTCCAACTCCCCTAAATTTCGGCCAAAATCCCCCCCCAATCACTCCATACCACACATTCAAACAACCATGACCAAGTCTTCCTCCACTATTTGCTCTCCACCTTTCATTTGAATGTGGAGACCAAGTCCAAGGAAGAATTCTACTTGTCTTCTACCTCTTCCTCCATGCTGTCCAAAATGAAGCCAAAATGGGGAACTCGCAGCCTTGAACTCGTGGATCTCTCCCCTTGTAGATGACGCCACACCTAGCTCCCCAAGTAACGCATGCTTGCCACTTTGCCAGACTCACTTTTTGTGCTATGAAACACCAAAGAAAACTCTTATACCCCAGCTCCAACGGCTCCCGACTTAAGCCTAAAACACAAATTTTTTCTACCTAACCAGCACACCCTTAGACTACAATTAAGCCCCGAAACTACACAAACAAAGAACACAAAGACACTAAACACATGCAAAACATGCCACAACAAAATAGCCCCTAACCGGGATATTACGGTTCTACCCCTTAAAAATAATTTCGACTCGAAATTACCGGTCAAAAGAGTTGCGGGTATTCTTTGTCTCATTATATCCTCGGGTTCCCACGTAGCTTCTTCTACGCCATGATTCCGCCAAAGTACCTTAACCAAAGGCACGGACTTCCTCCACGCAGAACCTTCACATCCCGATCAAGAATCGCGCGTGTTCCTCTTCCATAGTCAAGTCCGGATTTACCTCGATCTCTTCCATCGCTACCACATGTGACGGACCGAACGGTAACGCCAAGCATCGAAAGCGTGAAATACGTCGTGAATCGACCGAGCTCTCATCGCAACTCAAGCCGATACGCCACTGGTCCCACTCGTCTCAAAACCTTATACGCCCAATAAACCTCGGACTTAGCTTGCCTTTCTTTCCGAACCTCAAAACCTTCTTCCATGGCGAGACCTTCGGAAAAACTTGATCCCCACAAAGAAACTCTATGTCTCTCCGCTTAAGATCGGCATAAGACTTCGGCGGTCCAAGCTTCCTTCAACCGAGCCTCGAATCAACTTAACCTTGTTTTCGGTCTCAAAGCAACCAACTCGGGTCCTAACAATCTGGCGTTCATCTAACTCCGCCCAACACGTAGGTGATCGACACTTCCCACCATACAACGCCTCATATGGTGCCATCTTGATGCTCGCCAGTAATCGTTGTTGTAGGCAAACTCACTAATGGTAGAAACTCTTCCCAACTACCTCTAAAATCCAGGACACAACCTCTCAAAGATATCCTCTAAGATTCGAATAACTCTTTACGCCTTGCCGCCGATCATGCGGTGAAAAGCCGTCTTTGAAATCCAACCGCGTACTCCAGAGCCCGATGCAACGCTTTCCGTAACCTTGACGTAAATCGGGATCCCTATCCGAGATTATCAAACCGCACACCGTGCAACCTTACTATCTCTCGAAACATACAGCTTTGCCAACTTCAAGTGAATAGTCAACCCTCACCGGAATAAAGTGAGCTGATTTAGTCGACGATCCACCACTACCCAAATCGAATCCTTCTTGCTTGGCGAAGCGGTAACCCACCGACAAAATCCATGGTTATCCTTTTCCACTTCCATCGAGGAATCTTCACAGTGAAGCAACCTCGACGACAATCGATGTTCAGCCTTGACTACTGACATGTCGACACTTCCCAACACACTCTGTCACTTCTTTCTTCGCACTGTGCCACCAAAATCGCTCTCGAGATCCCTATACATCTTACTACCTCCAGGATGCATAGCATAAGGGCTACTATGTGCGGCCCTGAAGAATCCTCCGCCTCACTCAACATCTTTAGGCATACAAGCCTTACCTTGGAAACACGTAACCTCATCACTAGACAAGTCTGAACCCTCCAAACCACCATCCTGCACTTGCAACCTTCGCGCACTCGTAACCTCATCCTCTAAGCTGTTTCTCTCGACCGCTTCAACCCAAGTAGGCTTAAACGCAACTCTGCGAGAATACTCCCGTCGTCATACAAACTCAAGTGGGCAAACATCGCCTTAAGTCCAAAACAACCTTACGGCTCAACGCGCGTCGCCACCACGTTAGCCTTGCCCGGATGATACTCAATCGAGCGAGTCGTAATCTTTCAAAGCAACTCAACCCATCTGCATACGCCTCAAATTCAAATCCTTCCGAGTCGGTAGATACTTCGGACTCTTATGATCCGTAGACTATCGATCTCTCTCCGCACAAGTAGTGCCTCCAAATCTTCAATGCAAAGACTACACCGCTAACTCCGGATCGTAAGCGCCGGATAGTTGACCTCATGTGGCCTCGGTGCCGAGAAGCGTAAGCCACAACCTTACCTTCCTGCATCAAGACACAACCCAAACCCGTATGTGATGCGTCACAATACACTCGTGAATTCCTTTACCAAACCTCAAAGTTGAATTAAACCGAGCTTTCGTTAGAATCTTCTTAAGCTTGTCGAAACTCTCCGCATTGTTTCTCACCCAAACAAACGGAACCTCTTTCCTTAACAACTTGGTCATTGGCGCCGCTATCAACGAAACCCTCAACAAACCTTCGGTGAGTATCCGCCAAACCTGAAAACTCCGAATCTCCGCCATCGACCTAGGCGGCTTCCAATCCAAAATCGCCTCAATCTTACGAGGATCTACTCGAATCCCCTCACCGACACTACATGACCCAAGAAAGTCACTTCTCTAAGCGTAACTCGCACTTACCGAACTTAGCATGAGAGCGCTTCCTCAAAATCTGCAGCACCACTCGCAAATGCGCATCATGCTCTTCTTACGTCCTGAGTACACTAAGATGTCGTCTATGAAAACCACGAGGCCCGAATCGATCCAGAGCATTTGAAACACTCTATTCATCATATCCATAAATGCCGCCGGGCGTTAGTCAACCCGAACGGCATTACGTAAATTCGTGAGTGCCCATACCGAGTCCAAACGCTGTCTTGTGAATATCCGCTTCTTTCACCTTTAATCGGTGATACCTGGACCTCGTGTCAATCTTAGAAAATACATTTTGCACCCTTGGTGATCAAACAAGTCATCTATCCGTGGCAACGGATACTTGTTTTTGATCGTCACTTATTCAATCTGGCGGTAGTCTATGCACATCCGCATCGTACCATCTTTCTTCTTAACAAAGAGTACCGCGCACTTACGGCGAAACACTTGGCCCGATAAAACCTCGATCCAATAACTCCCGAACCGAGCCTTAAGCTCCACCAATTCCTTTGGCGCCATCCTATACGGAGCAATAGACACCGGCGCAGCTCGGTAATAGATCTATCCCGAACTCTACCTCACGATCCGGCAAGCAAACCCTAAGCTCCTCAGAAACAGATCAAGCAAATTCCTTAACGATGCGGACCTTCTACAATGCAGACTCTTTAGCCTCCAAGGCATACACATGAACCACATACGCCTCACAGCCCTTCCTGACCATCTTCTTTACCTTCAGAGCAGATACCACATTAGATAACCAATCTCTCCTATTACCTATCATAGCCACTTCATCACCCTCGCCGTCCTTAGAACCATGCGCTTAGCGCGCAATCCAACCTCGCTCGGTACTTGACCAACCAATCCATCCCAAGAATCATATCGAACTCCCCAAACGGCGGTCCATCAGATCAAGCAAAGAAACACTACCCCTTGGAGTTCTAGGGGTACATTTCTAAACAGTTTATCTACTACTACAGAGTGACCTAGAGGGCTAATCACGGTCATCCGCCTAGAAGATATCTCGAGTCTAGATCCATGGTCTCTACTATACTCACGGCAACATAAGAGTGCGTTGAACCCACATCAATCAAAGCAGTATAAGGAGAACCAAAGATCAGAAATGTAATATCCCGGGTTAGGGGCTATTTTGTTGCTGCATGTTACTGTATGTGTTTAGTGTCTTTGTGTTGTTGTTTGTGTAGTTTTAGGGGTTTAAATGTAGGCTAGAAGTGTGCCTGAGTAGGTAGGAAAAATTTGATTTTTGGGCTTAGGTGAGAGGGGTTGGAAGAGCTGGGTTTAAGAATTTTAATGGGTGTTTTAAAGCGCAAGTGAAGAGATGGCAGAGTGGCAAGGAGGAGCTTGGTGTGGCGTCATCTGCATGTGAGGGAGGTCCAGAGTTCAAGCAGCAGAGTCCCCTTTTTGTCACTTATTTTGGACTGGGCGTGGGAGGAGGAGTTTGTGGCAGTTCAAACTCTGCTTAAGACTTGGTCAAGTGATGAGGTGGTGGGAAGAGAGGAAAAAGGGGAGTGTGACTTGGTCCACTCATTTTAAATGAGTGGTGGTGAGTGTGTTTGGGGATATGGCCGAATTTGTGGGGTGTTGGAGTGGGGAGTGGACGGCATGGTGTGGGTGTGAGGTAGTGCTTAGAAAATTCACTTTGAGTTTTGGGGTGTTTTGGTCAAAATCTTTAGAAGCAATTCTCTCTTTGTGCCTTACCAAAACCGAAAGTCTAAGCATCTTTTTTGGCATATTTTTCTTAGCATTTTCGGTCACTAGCTTGGTAAACCAAATTCTCTCTTTTGTCTTCTAGCCAGCCGAAACTTCAATTTCTTTCTTACCCTCTTTACTTCTTGAAAACCGTAAGACCAAAGCAAACATACATTGTCGTTTTCTTCTCATTTCTTTTGCACTTAGCCGATTGTGCATTTGTTCTCTCAACATCTTTTGGTAGCCGAAATTGCTTTGGTTTCCTCTACTTTGTAAGCCGAATACTCTCTTCTCTCCCTTACATAGTTCTTCATTTTCTTAAGAGCCGAACTTACCATTTTCTTCCCAACCGATTCTTCCATTCATCCTTCTCAATTCTTGCCGAAACTTTGCTCCCATTTCATATCGATTTTTTTCCCTTAAAACCGAAAAGCATCTACCTCATAATCACTTTCTTTCTTCTTCTCAAAAACCTTGGCCGAATCTTGTTGGTGTTGTGGTTTTGCTTCAATCGTTTGGAGATTGGTAAGTCCTTGGCCGAATGGCCATCTCCTTTTTCTCCTTATACTTTGTCGATGTTGGTTGTTTAAGAGCCGAATATGGCAACCATTGATGGGTGTTATTCCTCTTTGTTAAACCGATTTCTTGTTGGGATATTCAGGAGTTTGAAGCAATCAAGTGGAGCCTTCGTTCTCTGATTAGCCAAGTGGGGTAAGTATTGGTGTGGGCCAGTACTATTAGTTAATTCTTTTATCTCGTTTAGCCAAGCTATTAAGGATTAATGGTTCTTCTATTTAGGTGTAGCCGATTGTTAAAGGAGAACCACTGCTTGGTTCAGGTTTGGTAAGAACCAGATCATCTTCAAGGAAAGGGTTCGATATTAACCCCTTTGGTTAATTAGTGATGGCCGAATGTCATAGATGCCTAACCCCTATGTTGGCCGATTGTAGGAGCTTGTCATCAAGGGGATTTAGATCATTTTCGTTGGGATTCTAGACTCGTATTTACCAGGTGTGTAACTAACACACCCATACTTAGTGATAATGTTATTAAACCTGTTTGCCTATCAAAATCATGGCAGTTTGATGGATTGGTATGATACCCTTTTGGGTATGATCTTGGACTCGGGTAAGTCAGTATCATTAATATTATGAGTTTAATGATGATCTATATGTTACCATGGCTGTGGATATATGTGACATGGGATATGAAATTAGACATATTAGCATGATATGCATGATTGGATGATATGCATGATTACATGAGTATGGTATGTTGATGGGTGATACGAGTGGAGGGAGCAGTGATATTTTGTGCTGACGAGCACCAGTGTTTTGGTAACACACTTTGTGACTTTGGGTCACCAGAGGTTTGGCACCTCCAGAGGTTTGGTACCTCAGCGTCTCGTCCCTGTGGTTAACACCACCGTGGGTTGGCCCCACTTGTGAGATACGGGATTGACGCCAGTGATTTGGCATCACACGATGGGTTGGCCCCATCACCAGATTTGTGACTACGGTCACCAGTGCTTTGGTAGCACATTGTGTCTTTGGGACACCAGAGGTTTGGCACCTCATTGCGACTTGTCCCTGTGGTTTGACCACCGTGGGTTGGCCCCACTTGAGATATGGGATAAATCTGCTAGTGATTTGGTATCACACGATGGGTTGGCCCCATCATCATTGGATTTGTGACTTCGGTCACGGTGCTTTGGTAGCACAATTGTGTCTTTGGGACACCAAAGTGGTTTGGTACCACATTGACGGACATTGTGTCTTTGGGACACCAGTGTTTTAGTAACACATTGTGACTATATGTCACAGTGGTTTAGCACCACCGGTGGTTTGGTACCACGGGGGTAGAAAAGGCGATATGGATGGTTAGGAGCAGGTTGCATTAATTATGTTGCTATGTATGATGTGTGTTAGCATGTTGTTTTATCGGGAGCGGGATTTATACACTGAGTCATTCGACTCACCCTCTCCTTTAACATTTCGGGTGACTCGTAGACGCGGACATGGAGCCGGGATGGACTCGGGGTGCACATGCCATGCTTTAATAAAAGTTTTGCTCGGACTATAGAATTTGGGTACTTTAGCTTATTTATTTTCATTTGGGTTTTAAATTGGATTTGTAAAAGGCCTTTAATTTATGTTTTATGATGTTTGATGTTTTAATTAGATTTTAATATGCCTTAACAAAATAAGTTGGTATAAATTTTACTAAAACTTGGAAAGATAATAATTTCAAAATCATAACGCAATGTGTTTTTAAACCATACCATCGGGTATCACACTAAGTCAGTATGTTAAACAAATACAAATGGTTTTCAATCCAAACTTGTATTTCTCCTAAGTCTAAAAATGTTTTAAGTAACATTAAGAAACTGTTGAGGTTTTAAATGGCTTAAACTCGTTTTAACTACACATTTTGGTTAAGTTTTCAAAATCTCAGAGTTTCAAATACACCAACCGCTTTTTCAAACAAGTCTACTCAAATTTGTTTCAAATACACTCGTGTTTTCACCTGACTTTAAACGGAAAATCTAACTTTTCAAAAACGATTTCCCGTAGCATACCGATTTGGACGTGGTGTCCGTCAGGGGTTGGGGTGTTACAATTGTGGTATCAGAGCCAAGTTCAAAGGCTCTTGTGGGCTGAGGCCCAAAATGTTTTCAAAAGTCTGTTTAAGTGTTTGTTTTGAAAGTATGGTTTGAAAGGCATGGCACCGAGTCTCCGGCACCAGTTCGCCCAGGTAAGTACCTCGTACTGTTACTTGTGATTTGATTTAATATGATATGATTTGATGACTAGCAATAGTATACTACTTTAGAGATTGAAACTGATAGGATTCTGTGAACTCGCGAGAACAAATCCTCTTTAAATATTCATAAGACTTGCTTTTAAAAACAAGTGGAATAAATCATCGATGCATAAAATTCTTTAATCGAATACGTAGAAAGATTAGACATGAGCACTCGAGGCAGACGTGGTCGTAATACTCGTGGTAGAGGTAGGGGTAGAATGACGGTTTCTGAGCCCGTAGGATCTGGGCAGGGTTTAGAAAATGAGATACCGGTTCCGCCACCCGGTGGAGGTGGTGAGTTCCAAGATCGGACCGAGGCGACGCGGTGTCACGAGCGATGCTGCGAGTGTTGGAAAGGGTAGCTGGGGCAGGTGGTGGTGCAGGAGTTAGGAAATCTGTGCCTGAGCGACTTCGGGCAAATGGGGCCGAATTCTTCCGAGGTGTATCGGGTGTTGCTCCTAGCACTGCTGAATATTGGCTGGAGGCAACTGAGCGGATCATGGATGATCCGACTTGACGGGCCAAGAGAAGCCGAAGGGCATCGTATCGCTTCTCCGGGATGAGTCATATCAGTGGTGGCTCACGGTTCGAGACAGTGTGGCCGCAGAGGATTTGACATGGGATTATTTCAGGGCTGCTTATCAAAAGAAGTACATCGGGGCTAGTTATATCGACTCCCAGAGAAAGGCATTCCTGAGGCTTGTTCAGGGGAGTAAATCTATTTCTGAGTACGAGGCTGAGTTCCTGAAGCTGAGTAGGTATGCCAGGGGCATTGTGGCCACTGAGCATGAGAGGTGTGTTCGTTTCGAGGATGGTCTGCGAGACGAGTTGAGGCTGCTGATTGCTCCACAGCAGGAGCGCGAGTTTGCTGTCTTAGTTGAGAAGGCTAAGGTAGCCGAGGGTGTTAAGGAGTCAGTGAGGCAGGGCATGGACAGGAGTAGGCTTAAGAGGAGTTTTGGGTCTTCTGGATCGTCGAGTAATCCGCAGAAGAGGGCTAGACCGAGTGGGCGAATCATCTGCTAGGTTTGTTCTTTGCTAGACAGGACCGCCGCAGTTGTATGTCGGTGTGGGAAATCTCATTGGGGTGGTTCTTTGGGTGGTGGAAAAGGTTGCTTCGAGTGTGGTTCTCTGGAGCATCGCGTTAGGGACTGTCCGCGTAGGATGGCCAGGATTCAGTCTGAGAGTCAGGGCCGTAATCAGTTTAGAGGTAATGGACCGCCACCGCAGAGGGGCCGTGGTAATGGCAGAGGTGGCAATGGTTCTGGTCGGGGCCGTGGAGCACCGGGCAGAGGTGCGGGTAGTTCTGATGCCAGACAGCCTGGATTGGTATATGCTGCGAGGCGTCGAGAGGAGGGCGAGGCACCGGACGTCATAACCGGTACGTTCTTGATTTTTGGTACTCCTTATACTGCTTTAATTGATGTGGGTTCGACGCACTCTTATGTTGCCAGTAGTATAGTAGAGACCATGGATTTAGACTCTGAAATATCTTCTAGGCAGATGACTGTGATTAGCCCTCTAGGTCACTCTGTAGTAGTAGATAAACTGTTTAGAGAGGTACCCTTAGAACTCCAAGGGGTAGTGTTTGCTGCTGATCTGATAGAACTGCCGTTTGGGGAGTTCGATCTGATTCTTGGGATGGATTGGTTGGTCAAGTACCAGGAGAGGTTGGATTGCGCGGCCAAGCGCATGGTTCTTAAGACGGTTGATGGTGATGAGGTGGCTATGATAGGTAATAGGAGAGATTACTTATCAAATGTGGTATCTGCTTTGAAAGTGGAGAAGATGGTCAGGAAGGGCTGCGAAGCGTATGTGGTTCATGTGTATGCCTTCGAGGCTAAAGAGTCTGCGGTTGAGAAGGTTCTTTGCTAAGGAATTTTGCTGATGTGTTTCTGAGGAACTTCGGGTTTGCCGCCGCGATCGAGAGGTAGAGTTCGGGATTGATCTCATTGCAGGGATCTGCGCCCGGTGTCTATTGCTCCGTATAGGATGGCACCAAAGGAATTGGTGGAGCTTAAGGCTCGAGATCCGGGAGTTATTGGATCGAGGTTTTATCGGGCCAAGTGTTTCACCGTGGTAAGTGCGCCGGTTCTTTTTGTCAAGAAGAAAGATGGTACAATGCGGATGTGCATAGACTACCGCTTGATTGAACAAGTCGACGATTAAAAACAAGTATCCGTTGCCACGGATAGATGACTTGTTTGATTTGAAAGGTGTTTGCGGTATTTTCAAGATCGACTTGAGGTCCAGGTATCACCGATTGAAGGTTAAGGAGGCGGATATCCATAAAACGGCGTTTCGGACTCGGTATGGGCACTACAAATTCCCCGTAATGCCATTCGGGTTGACTAACGACCGGCGGCGTTTATGGATATGATGAATAGGTGTTTCAGCAAAGATCCGGATCGGTTCGTGGTGGTTTTCATAGACGACATCTTGGTGTACTCAAGGACGGAGGGAGAGCATGATGCGCATTTGAGGGTGGTGCTGCAGATTCTGAGGGAAAAGCAACTCTATGCTAAGTTTAGTAAGTGCGAGTTCTGGCTTAGAGAAGTGACGTTCTTGGGTCATGTAGTGTCGGCTGAGGGGATTCGTGTAGATCCTCGTAAGATTGAGGCGATTTTGGATTGGAAGCCGCCTAAGTCGGTGGCTGAGATTCGGAGTTTTCTGGGTTTGGCCGGATACTACCAGAAGGTTTGTTGAGGATTCTCGCTAATAGCGTACCGATGACCAAGTTGCTAAGGAAAGAGGTTCCGTTTATTTGACCGAGGAGGAGCAGCAGAAAGCTTCGATAAGTTAAAGAAGATCTTGACCGAGGCTCCGGTTTTAATTCAACCCGAGGTGGTAAGGAATACACGGTCTCATCGCGATGCATCACATACGGTGCAGGTTGTGTCTTTGATGCAAGAAGGTAAGGTTGTGGCTTACGCTTCTCGATACCGAGGCCACATGAGGTCAACTATCCGACGCGACGATTTGGAGCTAGCGGTGTAGTTTTCGCCTTAAAGATTTGGAGGCACTACTTATATGGAGAGAGATCGTTAGTCTACACGGATCATAAGAGTCTCAAGTATCTACCGACTCAGAAGGATTTGAATTTGAGGCAACGTAGATGGGTTGAGTTGCTGAAGGATTATGACTGTTCTATTGAGTATCATCCGGGCAAGGCTAACGTGGTGGCAGACGCGTTGAGCCGTAAGGTTGTTGCGGACTTAAGAGCTATGTTTGCCCATTTGAGCTTGTACGACGACGGAAGTATTTTGGCAGAGCTGCGGAGTTGCCTACTTGGGTTGAGCGATCGAGAGAAGCAGATTGTTGGATGAGGTTACGAGTGCGCGAAGGTTGCAGTACAGAATGGTGGTTTAGAGGGTTACAGCTTGTCTAGTGATGAGGTGTTGTGTTTTCAGGGTAAGGCTTGTATGCCTAAGGATGTTGAGCTAAGGCAGAAGATTCTTCAGACGCACATAGATCCTCATGCTATGCATCCTGGAGGTAGCAAGATGTATAAGGATCTCGTGGAGCGATTTTGGTGGCTGGTTTGAAGAAAGAGGTGACAGAGTTTGTTGGGAGGTGTCCGACTTGTCACAGTCAAGGTCGAACATCGGCTTGCCGTCGGGTTTGCTTTGACTGTAAAGATTCCTCGATGGAAGTGGGAAAGAATAACCATGGATTTTGTCAGTGGGTTACCGCTTACGCCAAGCAAGAAGGATTCAGTTTGGGTAGTGGTGGATCGTCTGACTAAATCAGCTCACTTTATCCCGGTGAGGGTTGACTTCTCACTGCAGAAGCTAGCGAAGCTGTATGTTTCAGAGATAGTGAGGTTGCACGGTGTGCCAGTTTCGATAATCTCGGATAGGGATCCCAGGTTTACGTCAAGATTCTGGAAAGCATTGCATCAAGCATTGGGTACTCGTTTGGATTTCAAAGATTTGCCACCCGCAAATCGACGGGCAATCAGAAAGGGTTATCCAGATCTTCGAAGATATGCTGAGAGGTTGTGTCCTGGATTTCAGAGGTAGTTGGGAGGAGTTTCTACCATTAGCCGAGTTTGCCTACAACAACAGTTACCAAGCGAGCATCAAGATGGCACCGTACGAGGCGTTGTATGGTAGGAAGTGTCGCTCACCTACGTGTTGGACGGAGTTGGGGAACGTCAGTTGTTGGGACCCGAGTTGGTTGCTGAGACAGAAGACAAGGTTAAGTTGATTCAGTCTCGCTTGAAGGAAGCTTCGGACCGGCAAAAGTCTTATGCCGATCTTAAGCGAAGAGATATAGAGTTTGCTGTTGGGGATCGAGTTTTTCTGAAGGTCTCGCCTTGGAAGAAGGTCCTGAGGTTCGGGAAGAAAGGCAAGCTAAGTCCGAGGTTCATTGGGCCATATAAGGTACTGAGGCGAGTTGGACCAGTAGCGTATCAGCTTGAGTTGCCAGCAGAGCTAAGTCAGATTCACGACGTTTTTCACGTTTCGATGCTTCGGAGGTATCGTTCAGATCCGTCACATGTGGTAGCAGTGGAGGAGATCGAGGTAAATCCAGACTTGACTATGGAAGAGGAACCTGTGCAGATTCTTGATCGGGATGTGAAGGTTCTGCGTAGGAAGTCTGTGCCTTTGGTTAAGGTACTTTGGCGGAATCATGGCGTAGAAGAAGCCACGTGGGAACCCGAGGATATGATGAGACAAAGAATACCCGCAACTCTTTTGACCGAGGTAATTTCGAGGCCGAAATTATTTTTAAGGGGTAGAAACTGTAATATCCGGGTTAGGGGCTATTTTGTTCTTTGCATGTTACTTGTATGTGTTTAGTGTCTTTGTGTTGTTGTTTGTGTAGTTTCTGGGGTTTAAATGTAGGCTAGAAGTGTGCCCGAGTAGGTAGGAAAAATTTGATTTTTGGGCTTAGGTGAGAGGAGTTGGAAGAGTGGGGTTTAAGAATTTTAATGGGTGTTTTAAAGCGCAAGTGAAGAGATGGCAGAGTGGCAAGGAGGAACTTGGTGTGGCGTCATCTGCATGTGAGGGAGGTCCAGAGTTCAAGCAAGCAGAGTCCCCTTTTTGTCACTTATTTTGGACGGCATGGAGGAGGAGTTTGTGGCGGTTCAAACTCGCTTAAGACTTGGTCAAGTGATGAGGTGGTGGGAAGAGAGGAAAAAGGGAGTGTGACTTGGTCCACTCATTTTAAATGAGTGGTGGTGAGTGTGTTTGGGGATATGGCCGAATTTGTGGGGTGTTGGAGTGGGGGAGTGGACGGCATGGTGTGGGTGTGAGGTAGTGCCGAAAATTCACTTTGAGTTTTGGGGTGTTTTCGGTCAAAATCTTTAGAAGCAATTCTCTCTTTGTGCCTTACCAAAACCGAAAGTCTAAGCATTTTTTTGGCATATTTTTCTTAGCATTTTCGGTCACTAGCTTGGTAAACCAAATTCTCTCTTTTGTCTTCTAGCCAGCCGAAACTTCAATTTCTTTCTTACCCTCTTTACTTCTTGAAAACCGTAAGACCAAAGCAAACATACATTGCCGTTTTCTTCTCATTTCTTTTGCACTTAGCCGATTGTGCATTTGTTCTCTCAACATCTTTTGGTAGCCGAAATTGCTTTGGTTTCCTCTACTTTGTAAGCCGAATACTCTCTTCTCTCCCTTACATAGTTCTTCATTTTCTTAAGAGCCGAACTTACCATTTTCTTCCCAACCGATTCTTCCATTCATCCTTCTCAATTCTTGCCGAAACTTTGCTCCCATTTCATATCGATTTTTTCCCTTAAAACCGAAAAGCATCTACCTCATAATCACTTTCTTTCTTCTTCTCAAAAACCTTGGCCGAATCTTGTTGGTGTTGTGGTTTTGCTTCAATCGTTTGGAGATTGGTAAGTCCTTGGCCGAATGGCCATCTCCTTTTTCTCCTTATACTTTGTCGATGTTGGTTGTTTAAGAGCGAATATGGCAACCATTGATGGGTGTTATTCCTCTTTGTTAAACCGATTTCTTGTTGGGATATTCGGAGTTTGAAGCAATCAAGTGGAGCCTTCGTTCTCTGATTAGCCAAGTGGGGTAAGTATTGGTGTGGGCCAAGACTATTAGTTAATTCTTTTATCTCGTTTAGCCAAGCTATTAAGGATTAATGGTTCTTCTATTTAGGTGTAGCCGATTGTTAAAGGAGAACCACCGCTTGGTTCAGTTTGGTAAGAACCAGATCATCTTCAAGGAAAGGGTTCGATATTAACCCCTTTGGTTAATTAGTGATGGCCGAATGTCATAGATGCCTAACCCCTATGTTGGCCGATTGTAGGAGCTTGTCATCAAGGGGATTTAGATCGTTTTCGTTGGGATTCTAGACTCGTATTTACCAGGTGTGTAACTAACACACCCATACTTAGTGATAATGTTATTAAACCTGTTTGCCTATCAAAATCATGGCGTTTGATGGATTGGTATGATACCCTTTTGGGTATGATCTTGGACTCAGGTAAGTCGGTATCATTAATATTATGAGTTTAATGATGATCTATATGTTACCATGGCTGTGGATATATGTGACATGGGATATGAAATTAGGCATATTAGCATGATATGCATGATTGGATGATATGCATGATTACATGAGTATGGTATGTTGATGGGTGATACGAGTGGAGGGAGCAGTGATATTTTGTGCTGACGAGCACCAGTGTTTTGGTAACACACTTTGTGACTTTGGGTCACCAGAGGTTTGGCACCAGAGGTTTGGTACCTCGGCCTCGCGTCCCCGTGGTTAACACCACCGTGGGTTGGCCCCACTTGTGAGATACGGGATTGACGCCAAAGTGATTTGGCATCACACGATGGGTTGGCCCCATCACGCATTTGTGACTACGGTCACAAAGTGCTTTGGTAGCACATTGTGTCTTTGGGACACCAGAGGTTTGGCACCTCATTGCGACTTGTCCCTGTGGTTTGACCACCGTGGGTTGGCCCCACTTGAGATATGGGATCGTCTGCTAGTGATTTGGTATCACACGATGGGTTGGCCCCATCATCATTGGATTTGTGACTTCGGTCACCAGTGCTTTGGTAGCACAATTGTGTCTTTGGGACACCAGTGGTTTGGTACCACATTGACGGACATTGTGTCTTTGGGACACCAGTGTTTTGGTAACACATTGTGACTATATGTCACCAGTGGTTTGGCACCACCAGTGGTTTGGTACCACACGGGGTAGAAAAGGCGATATGGATGGTTAGGAACGGGTTGCATTAATTATGTTGCTATGTATGATGTGTGTTAGCATGTTGTTTTATCGGGAGCGGGATTTATACACTGAGTCATTCGACTCACCCTCTCCTTTAACATTTCAGGTGACTCGTAGACGCGGACATGGAGCTGGGATGGACTCGGGGTGCACATGCCATGCTTTAATAAAAGTTTTGCTCGGACTATAGAATTTGGGTACTTTAGCTTATTTACTTTCATTTGGGTTTTAAATTGGATTTGTAAAAGGCCTTTAATTTATGTTTTATGATGTTTGATGTTTTAATTAGATTTTAATATGCCTTAACAAAATAAGTTGGTATAAATTTTACTAAAACTTGGAAAGATAATAATTTCAAAATCATAACGCAATGTGTTTTTAAACCATACCATCGGGTATCACACTAAGTCTGTATGTTAAACAAATACAAATGGTTTTCAATCCAAACTTGTATTTCTCCTAAGTCTAAAAATGTTTTAAGTAACATTAAGAAACTGTTGAGGTTTTAAATGGCTTAAACTCGTTTTAACTACACATTTTGGTTAAGTTTTCAAAATCTCCGAGTTTCAAATACACCAACCGCTTTTTCAAACAAGTCTACTCAAATTTGTTTCAAATACAATTGTGTTTTCACCTGACTTTAAACGGAAAATCTAACTTTTCAAAAACGATTTCCCGTAGCATACCGGGTTGGACGTGGTGTCTGTCAGGGGTTGGGGTGTTACAAGAAACGTCACGGTTATGACGTCCGGTGCGTGCGCTCTCCTCTCGCGCCTCGCGCATACACTAATCCGGCCATGCGGCATCAGAACTACCCGCACCTCTGCCCGGTGCTCCACGGCCCCGACCAGATCCATTACTACCTCTGCCATTACCACGGCCCCTCTGCGGTGGCGGTCCACTACTCCTGAACTGAGTACGGCCCTGACTCTCAGACTGAATCCTGGCCAACTTACGCGGACAGTCCCTCACGCGATGATCCAGAGAACCACACTCAAAACAACCTTTTCCACCGGTCCAGCAGCCTCCCCAATGATATCTCCCACAATGGTTACACTGCGGCGGTCCCTGCCTAGCAGCAACAAACCTACCTGGCTGATTTGACCCACTCGGTCTAGCCCTTTTCTGTGGATTACCCGACGATCCAGAAGACCCAAAGCTCCTCTTATGCCTGTTCCTGTCCATACCCTGCCTCACGGACTCCTTAACACCCTCGGCTACCTTAGCCTTCTCAACCAGGACAACAAACTCACGCCCCGCCGAGGAGCAATCGCAGACCTCAACTTGTCTCTCGGACCATCCTCGAAACGAACACACCTCTCATGTTCTGGTGGCTACAATACCTCAGCATACCTACTCGGCTTCAAGAACTCACTGCGACTCGAAAATGGACATACTCCCCGAACAAGCCTCGAAATGCCTTTCATTGGGAGTCAATATAACTAGCCCCAATGTACTTCTTTTGATACGCGACCTGAAATAATCCCATGTCGGATCCTCTCATCGCCACACTCGTCTCCGAACCGTGAGCCACCATTGATATGACTCATCCCGAGAAGCGATCACGATGCCCTTCACCTTCTCTTGGCGATCAAGTCCAGATCATCCATGATCCGCTCGGTTGCCTCCAGCCAATATTCAGCGAGTGCTAGGAGCAACACCAGATACACCTCGAAAGAATTCGGCCCGTTTGCCGGTGAGTCGCGAGAGAATGATTTCCTAACTCCCCGCACCACCACCTACACACGGCTACCCTTTCCAACACTCGCAAAGATCGCGCGCTGTGACACTGCGTCATCGACCGATCTTGAAACTCACCACCTCCACTGGTGGCGGAATCCCGTATCTCATTTTTTCGACTTCGACTGGACCCTACGGGTTCGAAACGATCATCCTACCTACGACGACGCCCACGACCACGTCCACCTCTAGCGCTCATGACTAAATTCTCTACGTATCTGATTTAGGAGTTTTATGCATCAGTATTTATTCCACTGTTTTAAAGCAAAGTCTTATGAATAGTAAAGAAGCTTTGTTTTCGCGAGTTCACAGAATCCTATCAGTTTCAGTTTCTAAAGTAATCCACTATTGCAATCATCCGATCACATCAATAAATCACAAGCAATAGTAAGGGGTACTTACTTGGGCGAACTGGTGCCGGAGACTCGGTGTCATCCCTTCAAACCATTTATTTAAAAACAAAGACTATCAAACAAACTTTTGAAAGCATTTTGGGCCTCAGGCCCACAGCCGAGCCTTTGAACTTGGCTCTGATACCACAATTGTAACACCCCAAACCCGGTCAATACACCACGATCGAATCTGGTATGTTACGGGGAAAACGTACTTGAGAGGTTTAGGTCTTTCGTTTAAAAGCAGGATGTAAACACTTCACTATCTAGGGTATTTGAAGAAAATTTGAGTAGGCTTGTTTGAAATCGTGTGGTGTATTCGTAAAACCCCAAAAAAATTTTGAAAGCTTAACCAAGAGATGTAGTTAAAACGAGTTTATTCCATTTCATTATTCAAATAGTTTCTTAGTGTTACTTAAGACATTTTAACTTGGTAGAAAATCGAGTTTTGATTTGGAAATCGTTTGAGTTTCTAATGCAAGTCATGGTGAGATACCCGATGGTATAGTTTAAAACACTTTGCGTTATAGTTTTTAAATCATTGTCTTTCCAAATTTTAGTAAAATTCCAACCCACTTATTTTGTTAAGGCATACTAAAGTCTATTTAAAGCATAAACATCATAAAACATAATTTAAAGGCCTTTTACAACCCAAAACAAAACCCAAATAATAAAAAGCAAGCTAAAGTACCCAAATTATAAAGTCTGAGTAAAACTTTATTAAGCGTGGCATGAGCACCCCGAGTCCATCCCGGCTCCTTGTCCGCGTCTAAGTGTCACCTGAAATGTCAAAGGAGAGGGTGAGTCGAATGACTCAGTGCATAAATCCCGCTCCCGATAAACAACATGCTAACACACATCATACATAGCAACATGATTAATGCAACCCGATCCTAACCATCCATATCGCCTTTTCTACCCGTGTGGTACCAAACCTTTGGTGGTGCCAAAACCACCGGTGACCCAAAGTCACGATATCCATAAGTGTGGTGCCAAACCACTTTGGTGACCCAAAGTCACGAATAATCCAATGATGGGGCCAACCCATCGTGTGATACCAAATCACTAGCGCAGACGATCCCATATCTCAAAGTGGGGCCAACCCACGGTGGTGTGGTGTTAACCACGGGGACGAGTCGCAATGAGGTGCCAAACCTCCGGTGTCCCAAAGACACAGTGTGATACCAAATCACTTTGGTGACCGCGATCACAAATCCGATGATGGGGCCAACCCATCGTGTGATACCAAATCACTAGCGAGCGATCCCATATCTCAAAGTGGGGCCAACCCACGGTGGTGTTAACCACGGGACGCAGTCGCAATGAGGTGCCAAACCTCTGCGGTGTCCCAAAGACACAAATGTGATACCAAATCTTTGGTGACCGAAGTCACAAAATCAAGCGTGGTACCAAACCACCGGAGGTGCCAAACCTCTGGTGTCCCAAAGACACAAAGTGTCCCAAAGACACGGATATCATCATTCTCCCTCCACTCATATCACCCATCAACATACCATACTCATGTGATCATGCATATCATACAAGTCATGCATATCATGCTAATATGTTTAACATCATATCCATATATCGCATATATCCATAGTCATGGTATCATATAGATCATCGATGAAACTTATAATAATAATTTGACTTACCCGAGTCCAAGATCATACCCAATAGGGTATCATATCAATCATTCTTTGTTTCATTAATCACAACAAGGTTATCAATCACATTACTAAATAGAAGTGTGTTAGTTTACACACCGCTAAAAGCGCAACCCTAATACCACAAGAAACGATCTAAGGCTTCTTGATCACTGGCTCCTATAATCGGCCAAAAGAAAAAGCATTAGACAATCACCACATTCGGCCAACATCAATTAACCAAAGGGGTTAATGTTGATCCCTCACCTTGCTATTGGTTTGATTTCTTATCAAACCCGAACCACAATGGTTCTCCTTCCAACAATCGACACCACTTATCAATCGGTTAACAGAAAAATGGCTCCTCCTGCTTGCTTCCACACTCCAATGACCCTATAACGAAGAGATTAATACCCTTCCAAAAAAAAAACCATATTCGGCCCTTAACCAAACCATAACCAAAGAAAAGATAAGAGAGGGACAAATGGCCATTCGGCCACCCCACTTACCTTGTTCAAGGATTGAACAACCAACCAAGATCCACCCTTCACTGATATTCGGCCAAGAGAGGACTTCAAGGAGAGGAGAGATTCAAACTAAGATGCAACCCAAGAATAAAAGAAGATTCGGCCTAAGTGTTTAACACACACTTATGTTCAATTCTTAGTGAAAAGAAAAGAAAGAGAATGGAAGATGGAAATATAGGTTCGGCACAAAAGAAATGAGGAAAGCAAATGGAGAAAACGGCTAAGGGTTTTGGAAAAAAGAAAGAAACAAAAGATGGATAGGAGGTGGGAACTTTCGGTTTTGAGCAAGAAAAAGAATGTTAAAGGTGTTTGGGAAGTGAAAGTTTCGGCTCAACTCAAATGAAAGAAAGAAGAAAGAGTGGGGAGGAGCATTCGGCTAGCCAATAGAGTTAGAAGAAAACTAGCAAAGTTTCGGCAACAAACACATGGACTATCGGTTTGACAAAAAAAAAAGAAAACAAGAAAATGTGAAGAAGTTCTATTGACATTCGGCTAACAAAAAAACCAAAAAAAGAACTTTTGCTTACCAAAAAGAAGACCGAAAATGTACCAAAAAGCAAAAGTTCATTCGGCCTCCCCCCTCTCCCACACAAAGCCGTCCCTCCCCCTCCAACTCCCCTAAATTTCGGCCAAAATCCCCCAATCACTCCATACCACACATTCAAACAACCATGACCAAGTCTTCCTCCACTATTTGCTCTCCACCTTTCATTTGAATGTGGAGACCAAGTCCAAGGAAGAATTCTACTTGTCTTCTACCTCTTCCTCCATGCCGTCCAAAATGAAGCCAAAATGGGGAACTCTGCAGCTTGAACTCAGGATCTCTCCCCCTTGTAGATGACGCCACACCTAGCTCCACAAGTAACGCATGCTTGCCACTTTGCCAGCTCACTTTTTGTGCTATGAAACACCAAAGAAAACTCTTATACCCCAGCTCCAACAGCTCCCCTGACTTAAGCCTAAAACACAAATTTTTTTCTACCTAACCAGGCACACCCTTAGACTACAATTAAGCCCCGAAACTACACAAACAGCAACACAGCACACTAAACACATGCAAAACATGCCACAACAAAATAGCCCCTAACCCGGGATATTACAGGCCACCTCGAGTCCTCCCGTACGTTGAACCGCCTACTGAGGACTACCTGAGAAAAAATAAAAAGAGAGGGGTGAGTCTCAGTGTGTACAACCCTCATTAGTAAGAACATGAATCACAACAATCTGGGCCGAAGCTGTAACAGTCTAATTTAGGGTCGAGTCGAAACAGTGATATCAGAATCACTAATTCGAGGTTAGAGAAAATTATTTTCATGTTATGTTATGTGTTATAACAAGTTTATAAGGGTGCATGAAAATTTTGGTGCTTTAATTTTAGCGATTTCATGCTTAATCGCTAAAAAGGACTAAATCGCATAAAGTGCGAAAGTTCCATTTTAATTCCTAGAAGTGCTAAATAGCTATAGAGTATTAATTGGAGGCCCCAAATGTGCAATTTGGCCTTGTTAAGTGGCTTGGCCGGTCAAAGGATGACAAAGGGGGACAAGAGCATTAAATGTTGTCATGTTAGGTATTAAAAAGAAATAAAATAATATGAAATAAGAAAAGCTATCATCTTTTTTATTTCCTCTCCTCTTCCACCGAAAATGGGCAGCAAGAATGGGGTTTTGAAGCTCAAAAATTTTAGCAAACATTCCTCCTCATACGTAAGTGATTTTGATGATCTTTCTTGATAATTTTTGCACTTTTGGAGTCCCCAAAGCTTAAGCTAGCTAATGAGGGGACTAATTTGTAATATGGTTGAGAGTATAGGGACTTGCCATGAGAGAGTTTATGCTATATGCTGAATTTTTATGGAAGAAAATGAATGATAGGATGAGGAGAAACAACTTTTGTGAAAGGTGTTGTCATGAAAACACCTAATTTGGGCTAAAATGCAAAAGTTATAAGTTGTTCATTAAGGCATGAAATGTTTGGAATTGTGGATAGTTGTAAGAGAATTAAATGTTCATCTAGGCTGATTTATCAAGAAAATTTGATAAAAATTTATTTATGAGCCTAGGGGCAAAATCGTAATTTTGCCAAAGTATAGGGGCAAATTGGTCATTTTTGCCCAAGTGGATATTATGTTGTAAAATGATCATTAAGTGATTAAATGAGTAAATTTTATTGTTCTAGATTGAAGAAAATGAGATTCGGACCTAGAACGGGAGAAAAGAGAAATGTGGGCAAAAAGTCCTTTTTGGCCTTTTTTCATCGAGGTAAGTTCGTATGCAAACCTTGCAAGTACGTACGGGTTATTTAATATTCCAATGTTGTACAGAATGTATAATTATGCAATGAATGTATTAAATAAGTGATTGATGAGTTGTTAAGAGAATTGGAATCTAAGAATCGTAAGAAATGCAAATATTATGAAATGATGATAGTTAAGGTTCCGTGTAAGACCATATTGAAATATGGCCTTGGTGAGAGAATTTGTATAGGACCATGTCGGGAACATGGCATCGATAGGTTATTTCGTGTATGATGTTAATGTGATATTATGAGTACGAGACTTAAGGGAGTTACTTAACGATTTTAGTGACTCGATAAGTAGTTGAGAGTTGAGAATGAATGTGTTGTACATGAGAGGTACAAGGATATGTTAGAACTGAATCGAGGTGGATTCGGTATTGGATGAACCCATAGTGGGTGATGTATAAATGAGGCACTTTAGTTGCTTAAGTTATAATTATTATTGCATTGTGTGAATGCGAACAATTATAGTAGAAAGCTAAGTAAGAATAGTAGTGTATGAAGAAGTTTAGGGTAAACATTTGAAATAGATAAATGCATGAGGATAACTATTCAAGAATGTATACTATCGATTGGGTGTAATGCGTTACCACTGATATATTATTAATTGATGGGTAAACGTATGCGATACCATCAACTATATTGCTATCGGTGGGGTGTAATGCGATACCACGATATATTATTAATTAATGGGTCGTAATGCGATACCATCAATTATATTACTTTCGGTGGGCTTTAATGCGTTACCGGTGATTAATTAGAAATCGATGGGTGTGTGCGATACCATCATTTATAAGTGATTGGTGAGCTAAGTGTGAAATCACCATAAGTATAATTGATTGGTGGTTTGTAATGCGATACCACCCTATAAGAGATTAAATGGTGGGCTAAGTATGTAACCATCGAGAGATTAGTAATATGAGTGGCTTATTGAAAATACTTGATGTGTTGTTTTATATGATCTTGTGATGATCAGTGCAGGAATGTATGTATGCTAATTAAACGAGCATTTGGCTTGTGGCATGGTAAGAATATGGTAAGAGATAGAATGAGTAAGCTTTAGGGATGATTGAGTAAGTAACCATGAGTTCATGAGAGAAGCTCATCCTAACAACTTGCAATCATGTATAATCAATGAATATTAGTGTTTATAAGTTGTATGCAGACGAACTTACTAAGCATTTTTGCTTACTCCTTTTATTTTTCTCATCTCTTATAGGTAAATTTATCTAGCTCGGATTGGGGATCGCCGGAGATATTTTCACACTATCGAGTAGACACTCGGTATGAGGTATCAAGTCTCTATAAGAAATGGCATGTATAGGGCTAGTACTTAAGGTTGATTAAGTCATTGTTGATGTAGCCAAATTGTGTTGGCCTAAGAGAGCTTATGTTTGTTTGTGTATAGCCATAGATGATGCCTTGAGTTATTTGTAAATATATGGGAATTAGTTTTCCCTAGTGTGTGGATAAAGACCTTATTTCTTTATTAATCAAACGTCTTTAATTCAAGAGTGATATTGATGCTATGTGTAGTTATGTGATGAGGTATGAAATGTATTGAATTGAGCATGAGTTTGATCTTGATTTCAGAGTGGCAATTGGCTTGGTAGATAGCCTTTAAGTGCCCACACAGTTAGACACACGGGCGTGTGTCTAGGCCGTGCGTGCCCTGGACCTTATTATTATTAGATAGAATAAACCACGGGTGAATCCCACGACCGTGTGCATGAGCCATGTAAGACACACGGATTGAGCATGGGCGTGTGCCCAGGCCGTGTGGATCAAGTCAGTAGCTCCCCACGGTTGAAAGACACGGGTGTGTCAAGGCTTTGTGGATCAAGTCAGCAGCTTCTCACGATTGGAAGACATGGGCTTGTTAAGGGGTACACGGGCGTGTCCCAAACCACATGGGCGTGTGACCCCTGTTTCTAAGAAAGGTTTTCGATCAAGTTTCGAAAGTTTACGAACATGAGTTTAAGGCCTTGTAGGCCCATGAGATGTGCGAGTTGTATGTGGACGTGAAGTTTTTAGTTCGGGACGAAATTTTATAGCCCAAAATTTCATGGTTAAGCAAATTTAAGCGTAGTAATGTCTCGTATCCGGTCTAGGCCTCGGAATCGGGTATAGGGTGTTACAGAAGCCCATTACAAAAACAGTGGCAATTGGGCCTCAGCCCAAAATAGCCTCGGTTGGGCCTTAGCCCATATCAAATGTCACATATCATATTTATCTGGGCCTAAGCCCATCTCAATATTAAAATCCATGTATGCAATGCATTAATGCCCATACCAACCGCACTCGCCTCTCTGTCCAACCCGCACTCTGTGGGGATTTAATCGACCCACCCATCCCTACACTCCTTATGTAGCACCGGTTGCAGCACTAACTCATCGTTGCAGCAGAGCTGCTCATGGCTTAAAAGCCTTCGGTGGATCCACAGTCGTCAAGCGACCATGCGATCCTATTAGCACTTCCTCCGTATTAATAATCCCATCCCTTGCAACATAATAACACATGAATGCAACATACCATAATAAACATATGATATCAATCATATAACATGTAGAGTACTTTAGTCATTCTGCCCTTCAGGGGCATAACAGTCATCTTACCCTCCATGGGTATTTCGGTCATTTTACCCTTCGAGGGTATTTTAGTAATTTTACGACCTTTCCAGAGGTCTACAGTCACCTCGAGCGACACAAATATCGTATTTAATCAAAACGGTGTATTTGGGCCCAAAGCCTAAAACTCGGCCTAGCTGGGCCCACACTCTCGTGTGGCCCATTCGGCCCAAAACTGCCTTTGGCCATGTGATCGCCATAGCCGGCTCCTTATTTCCTATACGTCCACAACATTTACTCACGCAGGGCCCACGGGCCCGTTGGGTCCACTCCGCCCATTACAACCAAACAAGGCCCCAAACTGCCCAAGCCCATGAGAACGCTCATGGTGGCCTCACGCATCGTGCGCCCATTTCCGTGGGTTCGGTTCACCACACGTGCGTTCGCACGCTCATGTGGCATCGTTTGCCGGTGTTTCGACTTTTCAGCATTTGCTGATCCATAGTCGAATGGTGTGAGTACACACCTGCTTCGAGCGTAGGTTGAAACCCCGAATCCACGTACCTAAGAAACCAACAACTCTAAACCGTTAGCCTTAATTCTTGATACAATATCTCTAAGAATTGAGATCGATAAATTAATCTATGCTACTTACCAACAACCAAGCGATTCACTGCCACGAAAAGTGCTCAGTCGACTCTTTGATTAAGTACGTCGAGTCCCTTGAAACGTTAAAACAAAGGGGAGATGTTAGCCATATAACTCATAGCTCTAATTTAAATCATAACAGCCTTTCGGCTTGAGCGAAAAATAACCCGATAAGAGAAGAACTCCATCACCCCTATTCGGCCCTAGCCACACTTACAAACTGATTTTCGGAATTCAAAGGCTGAATAAACGATGATGAGGGTATGCTTAAACTCTAACAGGTTCGGCCTACACCAAGAGAAAAGTGCTTCGACTATGCTGAGCAAAGATGAAAGAAAGAAAGAAAGTGGATGAAAAGCTTACCAAATAAAGAACCCAAAACGAGGTGTTGGTGGAGAATAGATTCGGCTAAGAGAATTAAATTGCAAAGAACAGTCGAATGGTGTTGAAAGGAGAAAGAAGAACAATTATTGATTAGAGAAGAGATAGGAGGTTAGAAACTTATGAGAGGGAGGAGTAGAAGAGAAAACGAAGAAGAAGAAGAAGAGAGAAAGTCAGATTAAGATTTCGGCAAGAAAGAAAATACAAAGAAAATGACCCGAAATGTTCAAGGAAAAAGTGCCCAAAACGTAAAAACACAAAAGAGAGCTAGAGAAATTCGGCACTTCACCTTGACAAAAACTGAAAATGCACTCTACAAGATGCCAAGTCTTTTGGCCGAATATTGCCTATCTACTTCCCCATATTCGGCCAACTCTTTCCCCACTTAAAACCCATGATTCTCTCCTACACTTACTCCCCTTCACTCATTCAAACCGTTTGACCAATTCAAACCTTCACCAAATAGAATCCCACTCCAACTCCACCTCTTCACCTCCTTGAGCAAAAAATAAAACTCCCCAAAAGCTGCATGTGGGATTCGAACCTCATTCCCCTTGCTCACACATTGACGCCACCACCACTCTACCACATAGCCATCTTGTGTTAGCAAAATGCAAACAAAAATCTTTAAGTCCTGCTTCCACAAGCTCTCCCTACTAAAGGCCCCAAAACCAAAATTTCTCCTATGGCCTAACTTGAACTCGGGACTTCATAGAAACCCCGTAACCTTCCAAAATCACCTTCCTGACAGGTCCAACCAGGAATAATGCCGTTCTCATTTTCTTTAAAAATTCCAAACGCTCCTATTCCCAAGGCCCAATGGGCCCAATTCTACTAGGCCCAAATTTAGGGTGTTACAGATATTTATTCTTTATAGTCACCTTTTTGAGCTGTCGGTAATCGATGCACATTCTCATAGTTCCATCTTTCTTTTTCACAAACAAAATCGGTGCACCCCTGGGAGAAAAACTCGGTCGTGCGAAGCCTCTATCAGTCAATTCTTGCAACTGAGTCTTCAACTCTTTTAATTCAGTCGGAGCCATTTTGTACAGAGCTATCGATATCGGAGTCGTCCCCGGCACTAACTCAATACCAAACTCTACCTCTTGGATCGGTGGCAAACCCGATAATTCTTTGGGAAACACATCCGAATACTCGCACACAATTGGTACTGATTCAATCTTCTTTTCGGACACTTTAGAGTCGAGCACATAAGCAAAGTAAGCTTCACAACCCTTTCTCACATATTTCTGAGCTAACATCGAAGATATCACTGCCGGTAAACCATTCAGATCATTAGACTCAATCCGAATTATTTCATCATTCTGGCATCGCAAACCAATAGTCTTCCGTTTGCAATTCACAATAGCATCGTGCAAGGTTAACCAATCCATACCAAAAATTATATAAACTCGTCGAATGGTAACAACATCAAATGTAACACCCCTAACCTATATCCGTCGCCGGATTAGGGTTACGAGGCATTACCGAACAAGTCACAACTTTCGAACAATTACATATGCACACATGTCTTATTCGTATAAGTAAAACAAATGGCTGATTAAAAATTAAACATACATTATTAATCATAAAATAGAAGACAATTCTCTTGCATATAATCATATTTATATTTTAATAAACATGCCTCAAGCCATACAAAATTTTCTTCAAAATATATGCATGAATTATGTACTCATCACATCATTACAATGATATTCAAATACGTTATAATTATTAAACACTTTATTACTTAATAATATACTTGCATTTAATAGACCAAACAAATCACATCACAAAGCTTAATGTCCAAAAATCATATATGACATAAACAATTTAAACCAATTGATATGTGCATTTTTTTCACATCAAATTTGAACCATTCAAGCTTAAAATATATAAACTCATTTCCAATCATCTTGTCCTCAATTCGGCTAATCAAATTTATCTATTAAAAGCTAAACCCAAAACATGCACCACTCATATAACCAACATTAACGGAATTTATGTGTACATTATTTACTAACTTTAAGCCTATTTAAAAGACAACTATATATCAATTTGAAAGACCAAAAACATACATATTTTTCTATTACAAGCTAGCGCATATGTGTACACCAATTGAGCCATTTTCGAAAATCCATACAAATCATATCACTTTACAATTACTAAGCCAAATCAATATACTCACATATGCAAATCAATCATTTATCAAGTACACCACATGCATACATAACATGCCTATTACCTAACAAACACATAACAAACCTTAACTAACATTCATTACTTAGCTTATTGCCGAAATACATAACCATATATCACAAATTACATATATACACGATATTACTTCCCAATTGACTTAAATCATGATCAAATTCAAAGATTAACATAATATACCAAACTCACTTCACCTATATGCTTTAACTAAACTCACCTTATACCGAAACACATAACATATCCTTAACAAAACATATCAAACTTGATTCACATATATATATACCATGATCAAATCACCAAAACCAAACATTTATATCATTTGAAATAAAGCATAAAAACCAAACTTAACAAAATAAATAAGCCATTTTCGCATGGTTCATATTTACATACCCCAAAATCAAACATATTAACTAGACTATACATGCCATAAGTTCGAATTCAAACTTAATAAAGTACCGAAGACAATCAATACTGTGATAGACTTCTCCAACGATCCCCGAGCTCGTAACCAACTTCCAAAATCTATAAAACAAAGAGCAAACACACATAGTAAGCTTTCACAGCTTAGTAAGTTATAAGCTAATGAGACATTTAATCATGTACATAATTCAATCTAGCTAAATCGAAATAAACCATCATAAATTCATATACATTTCCAACTTATAATCTCATATATCAAAACTGTAACACCCCTTGGCCGTATTCATCGCCGGAACCGGGTACGAGGCATTACCGGACGTAACTCACTTGAACATACAACTTTGGGCTATAAAATTTCATTTCAACTTAAAACTTCCCATTCACATTCAAAGCCTCCTCATTATGGGCCTATGAGGCCCTAAACATGCAAACAGAGGGTCTCAGAATCAAACCAGAAACTTTTGTATACTTATAATTTTTTTTCTTAAATAGGACCACACGCCCGTGTGAAATGGGACACACCCATGTGGGCAGGCCGTGTGGTTACACACGCCCATGTCCCTAGCTCGTGTGGAATTTATTTTTCTTTTCGAACCTACAGGTGTTTTCACACATCCGGACACACGCCCGTGTCTTTGGCCCGTGTCCTTCATGTGGCCTAGACACGCCCGTGTCCTCACCTGTGTGTGAAAACCTGGGTATTCTATTTATGACGTCAGCAACCTTATAAGGGGCACACGGCCCAGGCATACGCCCGTGTGTCTAGCCCGTGGTTGACACTGACTTGTAATACTAACATGCATGGGACACACAGCCCAGCCACATGCCCATGGGATTGACTGTGTGTCTCACACGGCCTAGACACACGCCCGTGTGCCTACCCATGTGGATAAGAACAAGGCTATTTGCCAAGCTCTTTTTATCACCCTAACTTATACGACATAAACCTCATTCAACCATTAATCAAACAACCCAATCATGCATCATACACCTTCATGAATAACCTCATCTTTATATATATATATATATATATAGATAATAATGAGCCATCAACTATGGCTATTTACAAAAAGGTTCATCTTTAAAAGAGCCAACACACTTGGCCAAAACAACAAAACATTTCGCTAAGTCTAGCCCTATACATGCCATACTCAAAATGCTAAGTCTAAATATACCGAGATGAGTGATAGTGTGGATGATCTTACGATTATCTTCGTATCCCGAAATGGCTCTTTGACACTATAGAACAAGGGAAAAGAAAGGAGTAAGCTTTAAGCTTAGTAAGTTTACATGTAAACAATAAGCATCATAACATATGCTAATTAATCAATAACATTCCGTACTAAGCAAGAACAATTCACATTTCCATAACGCTTACTCATCTCATCTCTTACCACATTCAAACCATATAACAAATATATTGCTCACATCTACTTGTACACATTTCTGCACTCATCACCACAAAGCCACATGAAACATTTACTTAAACAATTTCTCGATGAACCCCGGAATAATACTAAGTACCCAGTGGTTTCGCACTTTCGACCCACCATTTATCAATAATAGGGTGGTATCTTTATAGCCCACCAACAAGAATATTTACAGTGGTTTCGCACATAGCCCACCAACATGAAAATATAAACGATGGTATCGTACACAGCCCATCGTGAATAAATAATAAAGTGGTATCGCACACAGCCCACCAAATAATTATCATGGATATTTTTCCGCACTTACATATCTATTCCGAGGTTCATACGAGAATTACTCACTATCTATCAATTTCAATCAATCTCACTCATAATTGATCTCATTCATACAATGCATCAATAAGTAACAACATATATATTAAAGATGTAAAGTTTACACATAAACTTACCTCGGTGCAAAATGTGTTAATCAACGACTTAGTCTGTAACCTTGCCTTTTCCTCGGTCAAGGTTGTTCCCACGCTCTTATTGATCTATAATAATAAAATTTATTCATCCAATCACTATATAACTCATGATACATCAAAATTTTTACTTGGGCAAAAATGACCATTTTACCCTTATACTTTGGCAAAATTATGATTTTTCCCCTAGGCTCGTAAATCATTTTTCATCACATTTTCTCATTAATCAAGCCTAGATGAACATTTATTTCTCTTACAACAACTCACAAAACCAATTATTTCATGCATTTATTACTAAATTACAACCTTTACAGCTAAGTCCCATTTAGGTGTTTTCATGATAACACCTTTCACAAAAGTTATTCCTTAACACTCTAACATTCATTTTCTTCCATAAAAACTCAGCAAACAACATGAACACTCTCATGGCAAGTCCCTAAACTTTCAACCATTTGCAAAATAGTCCCCTCTTTAGCTAGCTTAAGCTTTAGGGGTTCCAAAAGTACAAAAATTATCAAGAAAAGCCATTAAAATCACTTACTAGCAAGGAAAATAGGTTGCTAAAATTTCAAGCTCTCAAAGCCCTTCTTGAGTTTGAAAATTCGTTGGAAGAAGAAGAGAAAATAAAAAGATGATAGCCTTTTTCTTTATTTTATTATTTCCTTCAATTTAATCCACCTAACCCACCTACTTGACCAATTTTGACCTCATTTTGTCCCCTATGGCTAGCCACCCATTCTCTAAGGGTCTAATTTCTCTTTAAGGACTTCCAATTTTATATTCCATAGCTATTAGACACCTCTAGCTTGTAAAATTAAACTTTTACACTTTATGCAATTTAGTCCTTTTTCGCAATTAAGCATACAATCGCTAAAATTAAAACACCAAAATTTCCATGCATCCTTATAATCATGCTATAATATATAAAATAATATCAAAAATAATTTCCTTCAACCTCTGATTAGTGGTTCTGAAACCACTGTTCCGACTAGCCCCAAAATCGGGCTGTTACAACTCTCCCCTCTTTAGAGATTTTAGTCCCCGAAAATCTTACAGGTAAAGAGGTTTGGGTACTGTTCCCTCATGGCTTCTTCCGGTTCCCACGTAGCCTCTTCCACACCGTGTTTTTGCCATAACACTTTCACTAAAGCTATGCTCTTATTCCTCAACTGTTAAACCTCTCGAGCCAATATCTTAATTGATTCCTCTTCATAAGTCATGTCTGGTCGTATTTCAATTTCTGTTGGAGGGATCACATGTGAAGGATCGGAACGATATCGCCACAACATCGACACATGAAATACATTATGCATTCTCTCCAACTCTGTTGGCAAAGCCAACCGGTATGCTACTGGCCCAATCCTTTTAATAACCTCATACGGCCCTATGAATCGTGGACTCAATTTGCCCTTTCGACCAAATCTCAATATTTTCTTCCACGGGGATACTTTCAGAAATACTTTGTCGCCCTCTTGAAACTCGATTTCTTTCCTTTTTAAATCCGCGTATGACTTTTGTCGATCCGAAGTAGCTTTCAGACTATCACGGACCACTTTCACTTTCTCCTCAGTTTCTTTAACTAGATCAACCCTGCGAATTTGCTTCTCACTAAGCTCAGTCCAATATAAGGGGATCCGAGACTTACGACCATATAAAGCTTTGTACGGTGCCAACCGTATACTCGACTGATAACTGTTGTTATAGACAAACTCAACCAAAGATAGATATTTTTTCCAACTACCTTCGAACTCTAACATACAGCATCGGAGCATGTCCTCAAGAACTTGAATCACTCTTTCAGATTGGCCATCGGTTTGAGGATGGAACGCAGTACTAAAATTCAATCTTGTACCCAAGGCTTCCTGCAACTTCTTCTAAAACCTCGAAGTAAATCGCGAATCTCTATTCGAGATAATAGATATAGGTACTCCATGTAATCTCACCACATCAGCAATATATAGTTCGACCAACTTACCAAGTGAGTAATCCACACGCACCGGTATAAAGTGAGCCGACTTCGTTAATCTATCCACAATAACCCACATAGCATCTTTCTTTTTCGGAGTCATTGGTAACCCCGTTACGAAATCCATAGTGATTTGATCCCACTTCCACGCTGGAACCATCACCGGCTGAAGTAATCCCGAGGGTACATGATTCTCGACTTTCACTTGTTGACAAATTAAACATCTTATAACAAACTCAGAAATGTCTCTTTTCATACCCTGCCACCAATAAAACTTTTTCAAATCATTGTACATTTTTGTGCTGCCCGGGTGTACTGACATACAACCACTGTGTGCTTCATGTAAAATTTTTCAGATTAACTCATCATCCTTTGGTACACAAATTCTATCATGAAACATCAAGCAATCCTCTGAACTAACCCAAAAATCAGAGTCATTTCCCGATTCGCACTGAGCTCTCTTAGCTTGCATCTCACTATCATTGTTTTGAGCTTCACAAATTTGCTGAATAAATAATAGTCTAGCCCTCAACTCGGCCAATATAGAACCATCATCAGACAACGCTAAGCTCGTACTCATAGCTCTCAAAGCATACAGGGATTTTCTACTCAAGGCATCCGCAACCACATTCGCTTTCCCCAGATGGTAATCAATTACTAACTCATAATCCTTCAATAATTCGAGCCACCGCCATTGTCACAAATTCAAATCTTTTTGGTCCATCAAGTACTTCAAACTCTTGTGATCGGTGAAGATTCGGCACTTCTCACCATATAAATAATGATGCAAAATCTTCAAAGCAAAAACGACCGCAGCCAACTCCAAATCGTGAGTCGGATAATTCTTCTCATGTGGTTTTAGCTGTCTCGAGGCGTAAGCTACTACTTTACCCTCTTGCATCAACACACAGCCATGACCATTTAATGACGCATCACTGTAGACCACAAACTTTTTCCTCGACTCAGGTTGTACTAAAACCGGTGCCTCAGTCAACAATGCTTTCAATCTCTCGAAACTTTGTTGGCATTTCTCAGTCCATTCAAACTTAACATCTTTATACAATAGTTTCGTCATCAGAGTAGCAATCATGGAGAACCCTTTTATGAATTGTCTGTAGTACCCTGCTAAACCCAAAAAGCTTCTAATTTCCGACACATTCCTTGGCGATTTCCACTCCACAATAGCCGAGATCTTACTCAGATCAACTCTAATGCCATCACTCGACACAATGTGTCCTAAGAATCTGACCTCTCGAGCCAAAACTCACTCTTGCTGAATTTAGCATACAACTGCTTGTCTCTTAAAGTCTGCAAAATAATCCTCAGGTGCTCTGCATGCTTTCTCTCATCCCGGGAATAAATTAATATGTCGTCGATAAAAACAACCACAAACTTATCCAAATACGATCGGAAGATGCGGTTCATTAGATCCATAAAAATTGCAGGAGCATTCATTAAGCCAAATGGCATGACAAGAAACTCATAATGACCATATCTCGTCTGAAATGCAGTTTTCGGCACATCTTGCAACTTAACCCTTAACTGGTAATAGCCAGACCTTAGGTCTATTTTAGAGAACACCGTAGCTCCCTTCAATTGGTCAAAAAAATCATCTATCCTTGGCAAAGGATACTTATTCTTCACTGTCACCTTGTTGAGTTGTCTGTAGTCTATGCACAACCTCATCGACCCATCTTCCTTCTTAACAAAAAGTATTAGAGAACCCCACGGTGAATAGCTCGGTCTTGCAAAACCCTTATCTGTTAACTCTTGCAACTGACTCTTCAACTCTTTTAACTCCAATGGTGCCATCCTGTACGGAGCAACCGAAATAGGTGCCGTACCCGGAACTAACTCTATCCCAAACTCGATCTCTCTAACTGGAGGCAATTCGGGTAACTCTTCCGAAAACACATCTAGATACTCGACCACCGGCACTGATTCAATCTTTACCTCAGACTCTTGAGTATTCAGCACAAAGGCGAGATAGGACTCATACCCCTTTCTCAAGTATTTCTCAGCTACCATAGATGAAATCATTACAGGCAAACTATTCGGTTTACCTGATTCAACCCGAATGAAATCTCCATTTAAACATCTCAATTCAATAAATTTACTACCACAGTTTACTAAAACATTATGAGTAGTCAACCAATCCATACCAAGAATCAAGTCAAATTCATCAAACAGCAACAACATGAGATTTGCCGAAAAACTATGACCTCTAATTGTCAAAGGACAATTCCTACACACCTTGTCAACTAGCACATGTTTACCTAACGGGTTTGACACTTTTACTAAAAATTCCGTAGACTCAATAATCATACTCATGCTAGATGCCAATTTCATGCAAATGTAAGAATGGGTAGACCCCGGATCAATCAAAGCAACAACAGATATATCATGAAGAGAAAAAGTACTCGTTATCACATCTGTAGATGATGCCTCTTCGCGAGCGCGAATGGCATAAGTCCTTGCAGGTGCTCGACCCTCCGATCTCACAACAGAGTCTCTAGGCGTACCTCTACTACTAGTCCCACCTCTCGGGTTCTTTTGTGATCTACCCCTCGAAGATACATTGCTTGATCTTACTTCTTGCTTTCTCTCCTTCTCATCCCTCTCTGGACAATTCTGGATGAAATGGTCAGGTGAACCTCACTTGTAACAATTACGGGTATTCCCCCAACACTCCCCAATGTGTGGCCTACCACAATTTGGACACTCTGGTTTATTAGACTTTGGGTTGCCTACGCTTGCCGTCGAGGTGGCTTGAACTCTCGAGCCCGAGTATGTATTACTTTGATCTCGGTGTGAATATCCAACTGACGTAATCGTCTGAGGGTTTATTTCCTTGGATCTCTTCGATTGAATTTGGAACGATTTACTCATTGGCCTGTTTCTTGCATCTCGGGCCTCATTCATGGCTTTTCTCTTTTCCTTATTCAACTCCTCAACCTTACAAGCTCTACCGACCAACACCACGAAATCTTTCAATTCCAAGATCCCAAATAGCAGTCTGATATCCTTATTCAGCCCATCTTTGAACCTCTTGCACAAAATAGCTTCCGTAGACACACACTCTTGTGCATACTTACTGAGCCTAACAAACTCGCGCTCATACTCTGCTACAGTCATTTTGCCTTGCTTTAATTCAAGGAATTCTTTCCGTTTTTTATCCAAAAATCTCTGACTTATGTACTTCTTTTGGAATTCTTCCAAAAAGAAGTCCCACGTCACTCTCTCCCTTGGAACTACTGACGTTAATGTTTTCCACCAACGATATGCTGAGTCCTTCAGCAATGATACAACGCATTTCAAGCTCTCTTCAGGTATGCAGGAGAGTTCCTCAAATACTCGTATTGAGTTCTCAAGCCAGAACTTCGCCCTCTCTGGGTCATCGTCTACATTCGCTCTGAATTCCTAGGCCCCTTGTTTCCGAATCTTATCAACCGGGGGTTTAGTCATTCTCACCAAATCTATACCTTGAGGAACCGCAGGAACTGGCTGAGGTATAGGAGGGGTTGGAGGAGGTTGAGCATTAGGATTCTCTCGTACATACTCCGTGTACCAATTACTCATCATTTGGAGAAAGGCTTCCCGAGCCTTTTCTCCTTGACCCATAGTCTCGGGTCTACTCTCTACAGGTACAGTCCCTTGCGCGGGAGCCGGCGCGTTACTAGCAGCGTCATCAGCAGTCTCTCGGTTGGGATCTATTTACTATATAAAAACAAGGTTTAGAATTGTCAGAAGTCACCACACTATCAATACACATTTATGGCATGTATAGCTAGACTCTTACACACACTACAGTAGTCCGAGAACTGGCTAAACCATAGCTCTGATACATCTAAATGTAACACCCCTTGCCCGTATTCATCATCGGAACCGAGTACGAGGCATTACCGGACGTAACTCACTTGAACATAAAACTTTGGGCTATAAAATTTCATTTCAGCTTAAAACTTCCTATTCACATTCAAAGCCTCCTCATTATGGGCCTATAAGGCCTTAAACATGCAAACAGAGGGTCTCAGAATCAAACAAGAAACTTTTGTATACTTAGAAATTTTTTTGCTTAAACAGGACCACACACCCGTGTGAAATGGGACACACCCGTGTGGGCAGGTCGTGTGGTTCAACACGCCCATGTCCCTAGCCTGTGTGGAATTTATTTTTCTTTTCGAACCTACAGAGGTTTTCACACGACCGAACACACGCCCGTGTCTTTGGCCCGTGTCTTTCACACGATCTAGACACGCCCGTGTCCTCACCCGTGTGAGAAAACTAGGGTATTCTGTTTATGACATTAGCAACCTTATAAGGGGTACACGGCCTAGGCACACGCCCGTGTGTCTAGCCCGTGGTCGACACTGACTTGTAATACTAACATGCAGGGGACACACGGCCCAGCCACATGCCCATGGGATTGACCGTGTGTCTCACACGGCCTAGACACACGCCCGTGTGCCTACCCGTGTGGATAAGAACAATGCTATTTGCCAGGCTCTTTTTATCACCCTAACTCATACGACATAAACCGCATTCAACCATTAATCAAACAACCCAATCATGCATCATACACCTTCATGAATAACCTCATCTTCTTATATATATATTGATAATAATGAGCCATCAACTATGGCTATTTACAAAAAGGTTCATCTTTTAAAGAGCCAATACACTTGGCCAAAACAACAAAACATTTCGCTAAGTCTAGCCCCTATACATGCCATACTCAAAATGCTAAGTCTAAATATACCGAGATGAGCTGATAGTGTGGATGATCTTCTGATTATCTTCATATCCCGAGCTGGCTCTTTGACACTATAGAACAACAGAAAAGAAATGGAGTAAGCTTTAAGCTTAGTAGGTTTACATGTAAACAATAAGCATCATAACATATGCTAATTAATTAATAACATTCCGTACTAAGCAAGAACAATTCACATTTCCATAACCATGCTTACTCATCTCATCTCTTACCATATTCCAACCATATAACAAATATATTGCTCACATCTACTTGTACACAATTCCTGCACTCATCACCACAAAGCCACATGAAACATTTACTTAAACAATTTCTCGATGAACCCTTCGGAATAATACTAAGTACCCGGTGGTTTCGCACTCAGCCCACCATTTATCAATAATAGGGTGGTATCGCACATAGCCCACCAACAAGAATATTTACGATGGTTTCGCACATAGCCCACCAACATGAAAATATAAACGATGGTATCGCACACAGCTCATCGTGAATAAATAATAAGGTGGTATCGCACACAGCCCACCAAATAATTATCATGGATATTTTTCCGCACTTACATATCTATTCCGAGGTTCATACGAGAATTACTCACAATCTATCAATTTCAATCAATCTCACTCATAACTGATCTCATTCATACAATGCATCAATAAGTAACTACATATATATTAAAGATGCAACATTTACACATAAACTTACCTCGGTGCAAAATGTGTTAATCGACGACTTAGTCCGTAACCTTGCCTTTTCCTCGGTCAAGGTTGTTCCCATGCTCTTCTTGATCTATAATAATAAAATTTACCCATCCAATCACTATATAACTCATGATACATCAAAATTTCTACTTAGGCAAAAATGACTATTTTGCCCTTATACTTTGGAAAAATTATGATTTTTCCCCTAAGCTCGTAAATCGTTTTTCATCACATTTTCTAATTAATCAAGCCTAGCTGAACATTTATTTCTCTTACAACAACTCACAAAACCAATTATTTCATGCTTTTATTACTAAATTACAACCTTTACAACTAAGTCCCGTTTAGGTGTTTTCATGATAACTCCTTTCACAAAAGTTATTCCTTAACCCTCTAACATTCATTTTCTTCCATAAAAACTCAGCAAACAACACGAACACTCTCATGGCAAGTCCCTAAACTTTCAACCATTTGCAAAATAGTCCCCTCTTTAGCTAGCTTAAGCTTTAGGAGTTCCAAAAGTACAAAAATTATCAAGAAATGCCATTAAAATCACTTACTAGAAAGGAAAATAGGTTGCTGAAATTTCAAGCTCTCAAAGCCCTTCTTGAGTGTGAAATTTGGTGGAAGAAGAAGAGAAAATAGAAAGATGATAGCCTTTTCTTTATTTTATTATTTCCTTCAATTTAATCCACCTAACCCACTTACTTGACCAATTTTGACCTCATTTTGTCCCCTATGGCCGGCCACCCATTCTCTAAGGGTCTAATTGCTCTTTAAGAACTTCCAATTTTATATTCCATAGCTATTAGACACCTCTAGCTTGTAAAATGAAACTTTCGCACTTTATGCGATTTAGTCATTTTTCGCAATTAAGCATATAATCGCTAAAATCAAAACACCAAAATTTCCATGCATCCTTATAATCATGCTATAATATATAAAATAATATCAAAAATAATTTTTTTCAACCTCGGATTAGTGGTTCCGAAACCACTGTTCCGACTAGCCCCAAAATCGGGCTGTTACAAAAACATATAAATTTTGCATAAATTTTCCTTTGACCGAATACTTATTTGAACATTAGTACATTTAACCTTTACTTTCCACAACAAAAATACATCATTTGGCTGAATATATACATTCACATATACATACACATAATTCACATTAACATATAACATTTATATCATCAATTCAGACATTCAACTTACCATATTTTCATAACTTTTTATGAATACATACCTGAGCCTTTTAACTCGATATTACACTCGATCTTAATTTATCATTGCCCGTTGAACCATTCAGAATTAAAAAAAGATACTCGGATAATCGAACATTCAGTACAATGCCAACGTCCCAGACGTGGTCTTACATGTAATCACATATCGATGCCACTATCCCAGACAGGGTCTTACACGTAAGTCACAAGTCGATGCCAACGTCCCATACGTGGTCTTACACGATAACACATAACGGAATCCTATGTCATGACATATGTATCCTAGCTATTCCTAAGGTTCGTATGGGACTTTCAGACATCGTAACTCGATCGAATCGATCTCGTAAACATTACTCCCAAGCATATAGACATTCGGCCAACACTTATAAACATTCATAAAATTTAATTTAGCATATAAAGTTCACTTATATTCAAAATTAACAACATTTATTTGCTTAAAAACTTACCTCGGATATCGACGTACGAAATAAAACGGTTATTCAATTATTTTCGTTTTCCCCCGATCCAAGTCCAATTTCTTTGGTTCTTGATCTAAACATATTAAAATTAAACTTATTCAAACACAATTTTATTCAATTTAGTCTAAAAACACATAAATGGGCAAATTACCATTTTTCCCCTAACATTTTACACTTTTCACAATTTAGTCCCTATTGCATAAAACACAAAATATGCAAAATTTCATTGTTTCATACTTAGGCCGAATTTACCCCATGTTCATACAAGTCCATACTGTAAAAGCCCATTTTTGCCTGGGCCCATTTTTAACCAAAAACAAAATAATAAAAGTCCAAAACAGTCTCTTTTTACAGTTTTTTTACAAACCCACAAACTAAACAGCAGGCCCAAATACCAAACACCTAGCCCACTTACAATTAAATAAACCCCAACCAAATTACAGACCCAATTTCACGGCCCGAGTGGCCCAAACATTTTCGGCAGGCAAAAACCCTAGGGGTTTCTGGAAGTTTCAAGCGCTGCATGCCTCAACCGCAAACCCTCATGCGCGTCACGCCTTTCTACGTATGGTTTCCGTACAGCCACGTACACATTGTACCTTCAAATTAGACCACGCCACAGCAGAGAGACAGAAGAAAATAAAAAAATAGTTGTAGTTTTCATTTTTTTATTTTATTTTCGATTTCAGCTTTAAAAAGCCCGAAATCAATCACTGTACTTCTTCTTCACAATTTTACGCATACAAAGAATACAGAGCAATAGAAACCAAAAATAGAGATTCTAAAGGTTTCTTTTCGATTTCATTTTCTTTATTTTTTCTTCGAATTAAGTTCTACAGATTTTCTTTTTCTTTTTTTTCTTTTTCTATATACGAAAATAAAAAGGGGAAAGAAGAGGGAGATACCTGATTTCGGGCAGCGTTGTTGGGGCTCTGGCTCCTTCGTCGAAAGCGCGCCCAAATGAAATCAGATGCCTCTTCAGCCATTTTGATAAGTGCTGATCGAAGCTTTCACCCCCGACCAACGATTGAAATGGTGGATCGTTGATAGGAAACTATTTTGGGTTCGGCCGAAAGGAGAGCAAAATGGGGGCTAGGGTATTCTGATTTCAAGGAAGGAGAGGCGTTGAATTTTTGATCGGTTTTTAGGGTTTATTAACCTATTTAAACCATGCGAAACGACACCGTATAGGCCTTATTAATCGACCCGATCTGACCCGAAAACCAGGAGGATCCGCGTGTTTTATTAAAAGTGGTTTTATTGCGCATTCGGTCCCCTCTTTGTGTTGATATCTGATTGAATCTTTTTTATTTATTTCGTTCTTTTAATTCTGCCCAAAGATTTGCGCGCCTCTTCAATTTAGTCCCGACAATGCGCTGCGTTTTGAATAACGGAATATTTGTGTAACATCCCGAAATTGGGCCTAGTAGGATTGGGCCTTGAGCTTTAGGAAAATTTTGAGTATTATTTTTGTGTTGGCTCGGGTAGGAATTTTTTGTGTTAGCATAGTCTTGTGAAGGCTTGATTTTATTTAGGAAGTTAGAATAATTTTTAGTATGGTTTATTTAATGAAGTGGATTAAGTGAGCTTAGCACTTAAGTTAATTTAAGTGTTAATTAAAGCATAAGAGGAGTAAGTGGCAAGTTGGTTAAGGAGCTTGAAAGGTGGCTTGAGGTTAGAGGTTCGAGTATCATGGAAAGCATTTTTTTGAAGACTTTATTTTTATCCTAGCATTGATGGATGGTCAAACCTTATTTATGATAGGTTGGACTCTCAAATTTTGGTAAGTTGAATATTGGTTTAAGGAAAGCATGAAATTGGGGATAAGAATCTTAAGGTTATGGTATGATGAGGGGACAAAAGGCATGGATTATGGAGTGTTGTTTTGGAAACTCTTCTATGGCATTTTGTCCATGAACATGGATGGTTTCATGGACTAGGGGGAGTTGGCCGAATTTTTGGAAGGAATAGGATTAGGAGGAAATAAAGAGGAAATTGTGGGATTTGTGATGAATATGTGAGTTGGATGGCCAAGGGGATTTCTTTGATGACCATTTCGGTTTTGTGAGTAGAGGGAGTAGCCGAATTTCTCTTAAGGAGTTTAGGTGTTTTCTTTTGGGTTTATTCTTCTTTCTCTAGTGTGGTGCCAAAAATCCTAATGCCATCAAAGTGCCATTTTTGTGCATAAGCCATTTAGTTTCGGTTTCCCTTCTCTTTGTTTTGTGTTCGAAACTTCAAAGATCATTAAGGTCACTAGCGATTTCTTCTTCTCTCTATTTGCTAGTTTGGCCGAATCTATCTCCTTTCTCAAACTCCTTCTTTTCCTTGATAGCCGAGTTTGTCATCACCTTTAGTAAGGCTTGGCTGAATCCTATAGCCTCTTTCTCTCTTGTCCTTGCTTGAAATTTTAAGAAACACCATAGCCGAATCCTCTTAGCATTCAACTCCCTCCACTTTAGCGTGATCTCTCTCTCTTCACTATTCAAGTGCCGAAATCTTTCTCTTTGGGACTTGAAGTCGATTCTCTGAGGGTGATACCATCGATCTCTTGCTCTTAGTTTCATTTTAAAGTGTGAAGTGCTCGCATAGAGGAGTCTTTTGGATTCGATTCTTCAAGGTAAGTAAGTGTAGCATTCGGCCAAGGGCCATTCTTATGGATTATTACTTAAAGCTGGTTCTAACTTAGGTTGTGTAGAAAGGAGTTCAACAATCATAGGAGTGCAAATCGTTAGACGTGGGTTTCGGGATTTGATTGATTGTGCCAAAGCAAAGCGTAGTTATCATGCTTGTCTCTTGATTGTGTGTATGTGTTATATTTATATATATGTGATATGATGTTAATGGTAGCCGAATTAAGGGCTAAGTTTGTGAATACCCGTGGTGGGTGATCGAATACTCAGGTCAGTGAATTACGATATTAAATGATCATTGATGAATATATGAAATGTGATGGCATGTGATGCATTATTGTCCAAGTGATATGTTGCCATGATACACATATATATATATATATGCATGGGACTTGGGATGTGACTATCGAAGGAAAGGGTGTACTTTATGTACGTGGTCTGATGTTAGCCTTGTGCTACATTGGCGCTTGATGTTAGCTATGTGCTCCATCAAGGGAGGTGTTGGCTAGGTGCCCATCTCGGCGGTTGATAGCTGTGTGCATCACCGTGGATGAATTGATATGTGGGATCACTTATGTGATCGGTGGCTTAGCCACGGCCTTGGGCAGCAAGTCTACCGAGGTAAGTTATGTGGGATCACTTAGGTGATCGGTGGATTAGCCACGGCCTTGGCCGGCAGGTGTGCCGAGGTTGGTGTAATGGATGGAACTAGGATGGGTTGGGCTTCATTTTGCATAATTTTGCATGTGGACTGTGTGGATATGGGCCAAGCCCATATGTGGGGACATGTGTAATAACTATGCAATCGAGTGCATGTGACTTACCCAATTTTTCTCAAACCTTACAGGTGATGCATAAAGCTTGGACCGAGTTGGAGTGGATACGAGGTGGCCCATGCAGAAGTTATTTTCCTTATTTTATGTGCATTTTATATTATCAGAATTTGCGAATATTTGGTTATTGTAATAAGGGCCACTTAAAAGGTTTTGAAGTTTATTATTATGTTTTAAAGTGGATTGACAATTTTTATTATTTGGATATGTTATATTATTAGCAACTCATATCTTAAAGATATATGTTAAAATTACAGATCGAAGAATTTGTAACAACTTGATTTTATTTGGATTTATAAATATACAATGTTTTATTAAAGACAATAAATTTTTATGTTTTCACACTAAGTCAAAATATTTTTCAAACGTTTTCCATGAGTGGCATTCTAAATTCGGCCGTGGCGTATGGGCGGGTTTGGGGTGTTCTGATTTAGTATCGAGCCGGTTCAAAACCCGGCTTTGTGGATTTTGGGTCCAAAAACAGTTTTCAAAATGGGCTTTTCCAAAATATGGACTTTTATTTCGGGTATTCTGGCATGGCACCTGTATCTCCAACCCGAAGTCCACCAGGTAAGTACCTCTGACTATTGAAGTGATTTATATATGTGAATGTTATGGGCTTATTTGGGCTCGTAGATTAGAATATTAGGACTATTGGACCGTAGGGCTAGTGCACTCAAACACATGCATAAGACTTAAAGAACAATTGAACAAACCTGTGACTAAGTCGCCAACCAAGGTTTGGCAACCATTGTGCGCATGTCTAGGAGTGGATTCAGTAAGAGCTTGGTATTTAAGCAGTCCGAGTGACTCACCTCCTCTTTACTCGAATCCTACCTGGTGCGTAGCTACGGTTCACCCTAACCAAGAGGACCTATTCACGGGCTAAACTCGATAACTAAAACCCAAAAAGAGACTAGCCATACTGTTTTATAAAGATCTTAGTTTTAAATTTACCGAATTACCCCTGGGTCGGGAATGGTCAGAAATACCTATAATGATGTGTTGAATGTTGTGGATGAATGTGGATGTGATTCTTTGAATTAGAATAGTGAACTTGAGATGAAAACTTTGATTGATCGAAAGAACCACTGTTAAACATCTTTTCATAAAACTGTTCGCGGATAAACAGTGGAATAATGACTAATGCATAAAACTTTTAAATCTGATAAGTCGAGATGTTAGACATGAGCACTCGAGATCGTGGACATTGTGGATGTGGTAAAAGCCGAAGTGTTAGGGCTAGATTTTCGTGATCGAGGCATAATTCCAAAGAAGGAGGCGTTAGCATCGCTAGTGGCTGAGACAGAGTATCATGATCGAGTTCGGATTGATGAGCTGACTCAGATAGTTAAAGAATCGGTGAAGCACTTGGAGTTGGGTCTGTGGACTGTAAGAAGAACAGAGATCACGGTTCTCTAGGGTCACAATCTCGTTCTGTAAAACATGTCAAGGCATGGTCGAACTTTTTGGCTTGCGATTATTGTGGAAGGTGTCATCCGGGAGAATGTTGGAGGAAGATAGGAGTATGCTTGAGATGCAGGTCTAAGGAGCTTAAGGCTCAGGATTGTTTCCTCACTCTCAAGTCAGGTATGTTTTGGTTGGAAGTGATGGTTGATTGTAGGAAAATTTTTGGTATAAGTGTAAGTGTTAGATAATGGTTTGCTATGGGGGTTATGATTTTGTTAAAAGTACATTGTGGTTTTATTAAGATCAGAGTCTGCAAAGAAGAACGTAGTGTGGCGAGATAGGATGTACTGATTGTTAGTTAGTTGGAAATTTGAGGACAAAATTTCTTTAAGGAGGGTAGGTTTGTAACATCCCGAAATTGGGCCTAGTAGGATTGGGCCTTGAGCTTTAGGAAAATTTTGAGTATTATTTTTGTGTTGGCTCGGGTAGGAATTTTTTGTGTTAGCATAGTCTTGTGAAGGCTTGATTTTATTTAGGAAGTTAGAATAATTTTTAGTATGGTTTATTTAATGAAGTGGATTAAGTGAGCTTAGCACTTAAGTTAATTTAAGTGTTAATTAAAGCATGAGAGGAGTAAGTGGCAAGTTGGTTAAGGAGCTTGAAAGGTGGCTTGAGGTTAGAGGTTCGAGTATCATGGAAAGCATTTTTTGAAGACTTTATTTTTATCCTAGCATTGATGGATGGTCAAACCTTATTTATGATAGGTTGGACTCTCAAATTTTGGTAAGTTGAATATTGGTTTAAGGAAAGCATGAAATTGGGGATAAGAATCTTAAGGTTATGGTATGATGAGGGGACAAAAGGCATGGATTATGGAGTGTTGTTTTGGAAACTCTTCTATGGCATTTTGTCCATGAACATGGATGGTTTCATGGACTAGGGGAGTTGGCGAATTTTTGGAAGGAATAGGATTAGGAGGAAATAAAGAGGAAATTGTGGGATTTGTGATGAATATGTGAGTTGGATGGCCAAGGGGATTTCTTTGATGACCATTTCGGTTTTGTGAGTAGAGGGAGTAAATGAATTTCTCTTAAGGAGTTTAGGTGTTTTCTTTCGGGTTTATTCTTCTTTCTCTAGTGCGGTGCCAAAAATCCTAATGCCATCAAAGTGCCATTTTTGTGCATAAGCCATTTAGTTTCGGTTTCCCTTCTCTTTGTTTTGTGTTCGAAACTTCAAAGATCATTAAGGTCACTAGCGATTTCTTCTTCTCTCTATTTGCTAGTTTTGCCGAATCTATCTCCTTTCTCAAACTCCTTCTTTTCCTTGATAGCCGAGTTTGTCATCACCTTTAGTAAGGCTTGGCTGAACCCTATAGCCTCTTTCTCTCTTGTCTTTGCTTGAAATTTTAAGAAACACCATAGCCGAATCCTCTTAGCATTCAACTCCCTCCACTTTGGCATGATCTCTCTCTCTTCACCATTCAAGTGCCGAAATCTTTCTCTTTGGGACTTGAAGTCGATTCTCTGAGGGTGATACCATCGATCTCTTGCTCTTAGTTTCGTTTTAAAGTGTGAAGTGCTCGCATAGAGGAGTCTTTTGGATTCGATTCTTCAAGGTAAGTAAGTGTAGCATTCGGCCAAGGGCCATTCTTATGGATTATTACTTAAAGCTGGTTCTAACTTAGGTTGTGTAGAAAGGAGTTCAACAATCATAGGAGTGCAAATCGTTAGACGTGGGTTTCGGGATTTGATTGATTGTGCCAAAGCAGGTGCGTAGTTATCGCACTGTCTCTTGATTGTGTGTATGTGTTATATTTATATATATGTGATATGATGTTAATGGTAGCCGAATTAAGGGCTAAGTTTGTGAATACCCGTGGTGGGTGATCGAATACTCAGGTCAGTGAATTACGATATTAAATGATCATTGATGAATATATGAAATGTGATGGCATGTGATGCATTATTGTCCAAGTGATATGTTGCCATGATACACATATATATATATGCATGGGACACCAGGATGTGACTATCGAAGGAAAGGGTGTACTTTATGTGCGTGGTCCGATGTTAGCCTTGTGCTACATTGGCGCTTGATGTTAGCTATGTGCTCCATCAAGGGAGGTGTTGGCTAGGTGCCCATCTCGGCGGTTGATAGTGTGTGCATCACCGTGGATTAATTGATATGTGGGATCACTTATGTGATCGGTGGCTTAGCCACGACTTGGGCGACAAGTCCGTCGAGGTAAGTTATGTGGGATCACTTAGGTGATCGGTGGATTAGCCACGGCCTTGGGCGGCAGGTGTGCCGAGGTTGGTGTAATGGATGGAACTAGGATGGGTTGGGCTTCATTTTGCATAATTTTGCATGTGGACTGTGTGGATATGGGCCAAGCCCATATGTGGGGACATGTGTAATAATTATGCACTGAGTCTGTGTGACTCACCCAATTTTTCTCAAACCTTACAGGTGATGCATAAAGCTTGGACCGAGTTGGAGTGGATACGAGGTGGCCCATGCAGAAGTTATTTTCCTTATTTTATGTGCATTTTATATTATCAGAATTTGCGAATATTTGGTTATTGTAATAAGGGCCACTTAAAAGTTTTTGAAGTTTATTATTATGTTTTAAAGTGGATTGACAATTTTTATTATTTGGATATGTTATATTATTAGCAACTCATATCTTAAAGATATATGTTAAAATTACAAATCGAAGAATTTGTAACAACTTGATTTTATTTGGATTTATAAATATACAATGTTTTATTAAAGACAATAAATTTTTTATGTTTTCACTCTAAGTCAAAATATTTTTCAAACGTTTTCCGCAGTGCCATTCTAAATTCGGCCGTGGCGTATGGGCCGGGTTTGGGGTGTTACAGTTTGCTAGTTTGATCCCTCAATGTTTATATGATTCTTAATCTGATCTTCGATTGTTTATTCATGAGATGGCCTTCCAATTTTATTTCGATTAAGTTTTTATTCACCATTTTTGTAACCCTTTTTTAAATTTATTTATTATTCAAGCTCTTAATAAAATTGTTTTATAATTGATTCTATAATATTTTACTTTGTTTTTATTTTCCATTTATATGTATTATTTATTTTAACTTATTTTAATATAATGTTTATTAAAGTTTGTTTTACCATTTATTCAAAATAGTTATATATATTATCTTTTCTAAACTCTTACATATATTAATTATTTTAGATTTGTTTTGATATTATATAGTTTATTCCTTTTTTATATATATTATTCCTTTCAATTTATTGTCTATTATTGATTTTTTTAAAATCTATTTTTTACATCATTTGTTTTAAACTTATTTATTATTTTAATTTGATTTAGGTTCATTTCCTATGATTGGTTATATATTATTTTGCTCCATTTTCTTTAATTGCTAATGTCAAAATTGTCATATATGATTATTGTTATTTTATGGATTATAAATTGTTAATTTGTAACTATTAATTATTTGTGATTCATCATTGTAGTATTTGATGTATGGATTAATATCTTGCTTTGTATATTATTATTCCATTGTATTTCGTTGAAAGTTGGGTTTAATGTCATTTAAGGTTAAAAATCAGTCCATTCAAAGATTTTTTTTTAAAAATAAAACAATGCTCGTGTTCAAAAGTTTCGAGAAGATCGTGCCCTAACTTACTGAGTTCCAATTTTTCTCGTTAAATCCTAGCAACCGAGTTCCCTTTTCGTGTTTTTAAATAAAAACATTTTAAATAAAAAATTTATTCTCGGGGATGTGAGACGTGGCATCCTAACTTACTGGATGTGACGTTTTATCATCTCGAGGTAAGAATTTTTAAAACAAAGGCAATATTCAGTATTCGAGAATTTTGAGAAATTGTGCCCTACCTTACTGGGTTCCAATTTTTCATAAAGCCCAAATAACCGAATACCCTTTTCAAATTTTATCATACAGGTTTTAAAAATCAAAGATAAATTTAATTTCGAGAATATAAAATGTTGTGCCCTAACTTACTGAGCACGACATTTTATTTCTTCGAAATAAGAAGTTTTGACATCCAATTTGATTCTGTCCAAATGTATCTTAAATAAACGGATCGTAATCTAGAATCTTTTAAAATTTTCTGCATTAAGACATTAAATAATCAATTAGGTACCAATTTTGGGCGCTACGAGGGTGCTAACCCTTCCTCGTACGTAACCGACTCCCGAACCCGTTTTCTTAATTTTCGTAGACCAAAATTTGTTTTAATAAATCAAATCTTTATTAAAGTGATCAATTTCAAGGTGATCCGATCACACCTCAAAATAGGATCGGTGGCGACTCCATTCCATATCTTTAAAGTCGATCCCCATTTTTCCAAAATTTGTAAAAATGGTTTCGACAGCTTGGCGACTCCACTGGGGATCGAAAGAGAGTCAAGCCGTAAAATTGATTAATTTCTGTCCTTTTGTCGAAGATTGAAAATTTGATTTGAAAAATTACGATCCTTTTATGTGCATTCGCTTGCGTCATCTCATTTGATTGTTATGGTTTGAGTCTTTTAAAATACTTTTGCATCATATTGCATGACCGTCGGGTCATACCCTTTTAAGTGGGAGTGAAGAGCTACTCCTTCGTGAGGTTTTCACCTCCGTGCAGGATAGTGAATCGCTTTCGGGATACATCCGTACCTATGTCTTCGTGAGATTTTCATCTCCGTGTAGCCATAGGGAAATGTATTCCCCTGAACCGAAGTCGATCTGTATGAGCCTATAATGGGTGAGGATCGAGGAATCTGCTGGTTCAGGTACCTCAACTCTAGAACTGAACTGCATATAGAAAGCCCTAAAAGCCCACCCTAGGTAGAGCTGTGATAAACCCTAGTGGCCACTCAGATAGGAGTTTGAATGATTTTTTTTTACATGCTTTGAATTTCGTTTCTATTGTACTGATTTTTTTATCTTTGTTACTTAGCATGCATTTTCATATTAGAGAGAGATGTCGATTCGGGTTCGATTGCTAAATTAGGGAGCTCGGCATGGAGAATGAATTTCTTGATAAAACGGAAGACAATACAGATGTTCGTGTATTTGTAGTCTTTTTCATGTAAAGAATTTTGTCCTCTAGTAAAGTTTTCCAAAGGAAATTGAGTTAGAATCGACACCTCTTTACATTCATTTCATGCATTCACATAGCATCACATCGCATGTGCTAGATTTCATGAGAAGACCCTGATTAATTAAAAATTATTTCAGTAACCTAGAAACCTACAAAACCATACCAGAGACGCATCCCTACGGCACAAGAAAGAAAACAAAAGATATGGATCAGAGACTAGAGAAACTTGAACAACTCCAAAAGGAGATGCAGGAAAAACTTCAGTTGCAAATGCAGGAGCAGCTTGCTAAGATCCTGTAACACCCTAAAATTCAAGTATCGATTTATTGCATGTTTTGGTGTTTAGATTATGAAGGAAAATTTTTCTTATTTCTTTTCGTGCCTATTATAGTCCTGAAGAAGAGTATAGAATTATTCGGGTATGGAATAATTTTTAGTTTGAGAATTTATTGAAGTGGAGCAAGTGGCATTGACACTTAAGTTAAATTAAGTGTTAAAAAGTAGCATAAGATGAGTAAATGGCAAGGTGGTGTTGGTGCATGAGATATTGCATGAGGGGAGTGGTTCGAATCCCTTGTATAGCATTTAGACAACTTTTATTTTTGCACTTGTATAGCAAGTGTCGGCCAAGCAATAGATATGGTAAGGTTGGACTTTTCATTTTTGGTAAGTAGACTAAAGGAATAAGGAAATAGCTAACTTATAGTATGGAATCAAGAAAATTTGGAAAGATAAGGGGACATAAGGCATGTATCAAGGAAAAGGTTTTGGAAACTAATTCATGGCCATTTGACCATGAATTTGGACGGCAATGTGGTCTAGGGGGGGTTGGCCGAATATGCTAGTAGTTGGCTAGGATTAGGAGTTTGTTTTGGTCATTCTTAGCATTTTGTGCAAAGGTTTGTAATTCTCTTTTCAACCTCTTTTCCTTTGGCCGAATTTGATCTTTTGGTAAGCCTAATTCTTTTGACCATTTGGTCATTTTTACTCATCACTTTACTATTCTTTTGTGCCTCTTCATAGTGCCAAAATTGCTAGTACCAAAAATGCCATTCCTTTCTTTTTGTTCTCTTTCTCCATTGCCGAATGTACTTTGCTCCTAAGCACATCTTTTTCTTTCTCTTTTCTCCTCTTTGAAAACCGAAACATCATCATCATCCCTTCTCTTATATTTTATTTCTTTTCACTCATACCTTCTCCATTAATTTTCTCATGGTCGAATGTTAGTGAGCCATAGCCGAACCATTTTCTCTTTTCTTTGGTTAATCATAGCCGAATCTTTTTCTATTCATAAACATCTTTCTCAATCGTCTCTTTTCAACCGTGGACAATAGGTAAGAATTCTTTTTAGTTCATGTTAGTTAATAGTTGTCATGGCCGAATCTTGATAGTGGTATAAAGGCTTTCTTAGATCGAAATAAACGTTCATTCTATTAACGTTTTTATTTGTTATACTTTAGTGCGATAACGGAAGATCTGAAATCAAGTGTTCGTAAGTAACATAGAACGTTGGAATCGATTTAAGGTGTTAAGGGAACGTTTTGGTTGACTCTCATTTTTGGAACAAGGATCTTTGTGGTAAGCAAATTTCACCCTTAAACCCTTAGTCATATTTCGATGTAATATTAGATTGGATTAACGATCTTTTGCCTTTGAAGACAATCAAAATAGGGAAGAAAAGGGCGGTGAATAGTGTTCGGAAGAGGGGTGGTTCCGTTATTCCCCCTAAGTTTAAGCGAAAGACTGTTTCAGCAATCCGGGATTTTCCACCGGGTTGTGGACGTTCATCCGAGGAGAATCAACTGTTCGAAGTCGTTCGTACTCCCAAACCATTATTTATTCGTGGATTTGATTCGGTTAACGAACCATTAATCGGGGAGAAACCGCAAGTAAAATTAGTTCGAAAACCCGAGCGTAAAATTTTAGATCGTTATTTTTAGATCGGTTTCATTAATAAATTATAGTGTTCTACTTATCGTGATACGTATAGGTGTTGTGAGCAGAAAGTCTAGTTCTCACTATAACCCGGTGTGTAACTTCACACTTATCTTTCGGGTTAGATACTATGATGAAGTATTTTGATAAATCGTAAAAATGGCAAAATCGAAAATTATGTGATAATTAACACTTTTGTGTAAATGCATGAAAACAGTTAAAACCGAGAAATTTACGAAAAATCGCTAGATTGTTAAATTGGGCGAAAAAGCGCTAGATCGATAAATTGGGTCAAAAGGCGCTAGATCGCTAAATGGGCCAAAACCTTCTAGTTCGACATTTGGGCCTAAGTTCGCTAGATTGCTAAATGGGCTAAATACTATTTTGTTTAATGGACCCAAATGAAAAGTTTAATTAAAAACTCATTTGTATTATGGATTACTTGATAAATTATTTATGATTAAAGTTTGTTATTCATACATAATTGCATGGGATGGGATACATGATGAAGAGAAGTAAGGCTGTGGCCATGAATCTAGTTCGGTGGCTCTGCCACAAATTTGGCTTAATGCCTCTAGTTCGGTGACTATGTCACAATCTAGTTGATGTGAGTGCACTACAATATTATTTAAAAGGCTAAATGCCTACGATTGGTGTGTTTGGCGGGGTGGGTTGACTTGATCCCCACAGGTGTCTTTGGTTGGTACGGGGTGTGTAGCGGATGGAAATTAGGCTTGGTTGGGAAATTCATTTTACATGCATTTTATATATTTTATTTCATTTTATATTGTTAAAATTTGTAATCAGGCTCAAGCCCAAATTAATGCCTTGATGGTCCGGCCCAATAATGGTGGTAAGTGAGTTACACACTTGAGTTCTTTGTAACTCACCCCGTTTTATTATCCATCTCGGGTAATGGAAATTGATGTGGACTTGGGTAGGGGATGACTTGGTGGAGGCCATACTACGAGCTTAGGTTTTATAAACTATGAACTTTATTTAAGTTACTTATTTTAATTACTATTTTGGGTATGATGTAATAAGGCCTCTAATTATGTTTTTATGGATTTTTATGTGTGGATGGATTTAATATTATTTTAAGACTCTTAATATGGGCTTATGTTAAATCTATAAAGTTTTCTTAAAAATATTGTGTTTTATAACAATTTTGGACACCTAAATTATTTTTCAATTTCTTTCAAATTCTTCTAAAACTACGTTAAGGTTTTGACTAATATATATAAGATTTCAAACAAGTATTTTTCTTAATTCATAATCATTGTACTTAGTTTTTATTAAACCTTATTTCTAAAGGTTTTGCATTCTTGCATTTTACTTAAATCATTAGAGAATTTTGGATGTTCGTTCGGTGTGACAAACCAAATCTCGTCTTAACGCATAGACCTGGTTTGGGGTGTTACAGATCCAGCAGGATATGATGGATCGGATGATGGAATCACAAAAAACCATGATGTCTCAATTAAATCAATTATTGGCGGGAGGAGTGGACAAAGGGAAAACCCTCATGGTTAACACTGTTGAAGATATTGAGGTGAAACACCCCAAACCTGGCCCACGAGATTTGCCCAGATTTGGTATGTTCCTCAAGTAAACCGGTTTCAAAATTCTTTCGTTACCTGGAGAAAACTTGTGCGATTTTGAAAAAAAAAACATTGTTTGGGTTGGGCTTGTGTTGAAAACGAATTCAATTCTTTATATTAAAAATTTTACTTAAACTTTAATAGGTAAAACTCATAATCATAATAAATAGAAATAAATGGAAAACAATTCAACTATGGCCTTATGGCCTTATTACATCAAATAATTTCCAAGTAATTCAAGTACTTAAATAGAAATAGTAGTTCATAAAATAAAAACTTCATGTTGAGCATGGCCACCACAAGTTCTGCCGTCCCGGTCCATCACTGTTCATCACCTGAAACATGGTCCCACAATGGGGTGAGTCAACAGACTCAATGTGTACACAAACACTAAATCAAAATAGAATCAGGCATACAAGTGTTACACATTCATATCATAGCATACAAATTATGATGCATTCCTAAACCCAAACCTAATTGTCCATCCGCTACACACCCCCGTACCAACCATGCACACTGTGGGGACTACTAAGTCGACCCTCCTTCCGCTACACTCCAAATTGCGGTCTTAGGTCACCGCATTCGTGGTCTTAGGTCACCACGTTCAGATTACTGTGGTCTTAGGTCACCACTTTCAGATTACTGTGGTCTTAGGTCACCACTTTCAAATATCACGGTCTTAGGTCACCGTGTTCGTGGTCTTAAGTCACCACATTCACTTCCTTTCAAACAAACCCATATGCCCCATATAATGATGATATGCATAAATATGCCGAGTTCACATTCTTATCATATTCTCATGTTACTAATGACCTTTTTCATATTCTTTGTAGAAGTAGGAAACGTGCACTGAGTACTTAGTACCATAACATGGTACCTAGCCTTTTCATATTCTTAATATCACATATTTTAATAAAAGCAGGCCATGAAACATATTAAGAAGTAGTGTGGGGTACACACACGATTTGCTTAACCACTTCTTTGAAATCCAGAAATCGATCTCGCCTTAGATCTCAAGTTCCTACAATTGATTATTCACTTACTATTTAGCACAAAGCCTATTCGGTTAGAAAACCAAATCCTAGTAGGATTTGTATTCTTAAAGCTTACCTTGGTGTCGATTTGATGATTTAATCAAATCCCAGAAACTAAATATTTTTCCCCTTTGAAATCGGCTAGTCACTAAATCCCTTGAATTGGTTAGTTTTCGGCTTAAAACACATAATAATAGATCTACTACTAAAATAGGCCTTGGCCAAATTTACCTTTGTTCTTACCTTCCAAATCTTAAATCCGAATTGGATCCTTGCTTCTTTATTCTTTGTCGAAATCCCTATGTACCCATGTTAGATCCAATCTAACATTAAATCATAATAATATAGCTTACGGTAGAATGGTATTCATAACTTACCTTAGATCTTAGAAGTCCCGAAAGATACCTTCTTGTAGTTGACAATTTCTTAAATCCCGAAAACACCCTTCCATAACTCGGCCAAAATCCATAATAGAGATTAGTCCCTAAATTTTAGATAGGTTTAAAATATAAAAGAATTGAAACCAAACTTTGGATCTTACCCTTTTTAAGAAATCGGTAGCACCCTTGTTAAAAGCCCTTAAAGAATCGGCCTTGATGACTAGATGATAAAGTTTCGGCTTTTGGGATTTAATGGAGAAGTCGACTAGAGGTTCTCTTGGGGTATTTGGTTTCCACGAAAATAAGGAAAAGAAACTTGAGAATTTTGACAATGGTGGACTATAGATTCGGCTTGACAAAAGAAAAAGAGAAGAGAAGAGAGGAGAGCACTCAGAAATTCGGCAGAGAGAGGAGGAGGAAGAAAAATTGATGAGTAGCCCTATTTCCTTCCTTTTATAGCCGAAACTACTCCTCAAAATCCCTTACTTGGCCACCACTCTTCTTTATTTTATAGCTTTATCTCTTAATTTAAAATAATTAGAGAATAATCCTTTATTATCTCTTCAAAAATAATCCAAATTAAATCCCTTATTTATCACCTTATTAATTGAATATTAAAGAGAATAAAACTCCTCCTTTCTAGAAGGCTTGTGCCATCCACCTCGAGAGCTTACGGAAGCAAAAATAAAACTTCTTTTATTTGCTTCCCAAGTGACTCGAACCAGGCCCAACACCTTGCATGTGGCGCCATTTTCAGAGGCCCTAAGTGGCATCTTCAGGCCACTTTTCCAAGCCTGTTTGTGTGTCAAATTTCACAAACTTTTTCTTTTAAGGCCACCTTGCCTTAATTTCCTCTTTTAAACTTTAAAACTTGACATTTCTAAGTCATTTCTAAGTTTCCAAAAATTTTCGTTCGGCTCTGTAAACTTGACATTTTCTTACATTTCCAAGTTTCCAGAAATGTGCACTTTCCTATTTTGAATCATTTCCAAATCATTTCCATCCATTTCCAAGTTTCCAAAAATGTTCACTTTCCATTTTTTTTAAATTAACATTTCCATACATTTTCAGGTTTCCAAAATTGTTCAAAATTTATTCTTAGCATATAAAACATGTTACTTCGTACAATTAAACCGAAAATGCATAGGCCCTTTCCAGGATGTTACATGAGGAATGACTATATCTCCCGGGTTTTACCCCGACACATCCTGAAGTGCATCCACGAAAGACATCCGTCATAATTAAACCTCAAGAAGGTGTTTCGATACCGCCAAATTTCCAAGTTTGGATCGAGGTTCTAACTTAGTAGACCATCCGATTAATCTTCGTTATTCCGACTTTGATGAGGCGCGAGAAGAGGAAAAGGCAAAGTCTGAATTGCCAAGACAGTTAGAGGAGCGTTGCAAATGGTTAGAAGATAGATTCAGGGCTATGGAAAACACTGATAGGCAAGAGGGAATTGATGCTAAAGATCTAAGTTTGGTGCCAGATCTAATACTTCCCCACAAATTCAAGATGCTTGAATTCGAGAAATAAAATGGGACAAGCTACCCAAGGCCCATATTACTATTTTTTGTAGAAGGATGACGGGATACATTAACAATGACCAGCTTTTGATTCATTGCTTCCAAGATAGCCTGGTGGAAGCCGCAGCCAAATGGTATAACCAATTGAGTCGTGCTAGAATTGGTTCATGGAGAGATTTGGCTCAAGCATTCATGAAACAGTACAGTCATGTGACAGACATGACTCTCGAAAGAATTACCTTGTAAAACATGGTGAAGAAACCAAGCGAGAGTTTTCAGCAGTATGCACAGAGGTGGAGGGAGGTTGCTATCCACGTCCAGCCACCACTTCTGGAAAAAGAGACCACAATGCTCTTTATCAATACACTGAAGGCTCCATTTGTCACACATATGCTAGGGAGCACTACAAAGAGCTTCTCAGACATCGTAATGACTGGAGAAATGATTGAGAATGCCATAAAGAGTGGTAAAATAGATGCGGGGGAAAGTGCCAAGAGATCAGCCCCGGGAAAGAAAGAAAATGAGGTAAACAATGTGGGAGCATACAGTAAAGGTTATTCAAAGCAAGTTACTATGGGATCACCAAGGACGACAACTACTAGTCTTCAGACTCCTTCAAGGAATGAATCTAGTCAAAGGACGAACACAGAAAAGCTTCAGTTCACTCCTATTCCAATAACATACTAAGAGCTATATCAGAGATTGCTTGACACACACGTGGTGTCCCCTTTCTACCTGACACCATTGCAGCCCCCGTACCCCAAGTGGTACGATGCAGATGCCCAATGTGACTATCATTCGGGAATTTCAGGGTATTCAATAGAAAATTGCACTGCCTTTAAGAAAGTCGTGGAAAGGCTTATTAAGATAGGGGTTGTGAAGCTCGATGAGCTGAACGAAGCAGTAAATTGAAGGAGGGGGCAAGAGAGTTGCGATTCCTTAAAAAAGTCATCAGAAGCCTAGAAATCGGGAAGTCAGAATACCAATGGCATATCCAAAGAGTGAACCAAGGAATAAAAGTTTTCCAAGCATCGGCCTTTATATACTTGAGAGTGTTTTGAACAATAAGACTCTGGAAGAGACATGTATTTTTAAGGCTAATCTAGAGTAATATTCGAAACATGCTTGTTGCTTTAAGCCTAGAGGCAATGAGAATCCTTTTGTGAAATAGGCTTATGTCCAGAATTTTTATTTCAATAAAATGCATCATTTTAAGTAAACATTTTTTTTCTTTACATCTTATACTGTACATTCTTTGGTGATTTAGAATATTATTTCATTCTTTATTCATGACCATACCATAAACAATTATCCTTAGAATCATTTATTCTTTGGAATTTGCCTTCGTACCTACAATGGTCCCCAGATATCAATGACATGGGCGACACTATTACATACTCCCTTTTTGAATGAAATATGGGTCTAAGGGATCGCAGGACTTTGAAGATGATAGAAATTATAACCTGTCTTCTGATTTGTTAATACCAGATGAAAAATAGATCTGACATCGTGAGCCAAGGAAGGAGATGAAGATCAAAGCCTAGCTCAATGCAGAAATAAGATTTCCTATATGTGGGGCATGGATGTTATCAAGCCAGTCTCATCAAAAGCTTCTAGCCAACATCGATTCATTTTCGTAGATGTCGGTTACTTCACTAAGATGGTAAAAGTCGCTTCATATGCCAATATTACAAAGTCGATATTCATCAGAACAAAAAAAAATGAGAAAAAGAAAGAAAGAACACCGACACAAAAAAATGTCAAAAAGATCACATTTAACCGCAAAATGTCAAAAGTTTGCGGTCTGTTCAAAGATTAGGCACCACATCAAGCAGCAAAAGCGACCAAAAAAATAAGAGATCGTAAAAAGACCGAGACATGTAAAGATTGGCATACAGAAGTTACTATTTACCCTCTATGCTTATCAAACATTGGCCAGGACCATCACCGGGGCGACACATTTCTCATTAGCTTTGCCCATCGGAGTCGAAATTCTTTCAGAACCGAAGTTGGAGGAGGCAGAATTGATTTAATCTTGATATGACCAGTTGAATTTGAAGAGAAAATATTGAAAGCTCCCTGTCACGGTCAGATGATGCGAGATTACAACAAAAAGGTTCGCCCTAGAAAATTTCATGATAGGGCTTTGAAGAAGACTTTTCCCATGCAAAAGGGACTTCAAAAGAAAGTGGATGCCAAACTAGGAAGGACTGTATGCAGCAAAGAAAGCATGTTCTGGGGAAGCATGGATATTGACTGAGATGGATAGTAAGGACCTGCCCAATTCGGTGAATTCAGTCAAGAAGTATCCGAATAAAAAATAAAAAATAAAAAATAAAAAAATAAAAATAAAAGATAGAAATTTTCAGCAAAAAAAAAAGAAGAAGAAGGAGAGGCCAAGGCGAAAACCCGCAAAGGGCGCTTTGAGACCAAAGGGGATTTGAGTTGAAAACCTGAAAAGGGCGGCTCAAATTTTGATCAAAACTGGGGTATACAATAGTCTAGCTATGCCTGGATTAACAATGAAAAAGTATGCTACGTCTTAGGGCGTTGACAAAGTACTCTGGATCCCCTAAACACATGTTGAGCTTAAAATGGTCCTCAAGAAGTTTAAACAGAGAAGCTCAGGCTGCGATATCTGGGGCACCTAGTATTTCATCTTATCCATTTTGAATTTGCTATCTTTGATTACCTTATTCTTTTGAAGATACGCCTTTAGTAAATTCCCTGCTTAATTGCATTTGCTATCTTTGCTTAGCTTATTTATTTCGAGCTATGCTCCTAATTAATTTCCTTCTTGTCCATTGTTATGATCTTTTTCAAGCATTTTGCATTGAAATAACGGTTAGTGGACTGATAATATTTTCATAAAAGGAGTTTCGCATATTACTCTGGAAGCTTCCGAATAATATAAGAAACTGAAATAGGACTATTGTTTAAAACTCACCAAGTGTGAGGGATGGAAATATTGGTGGAGGAAGAGTCTAAACTGAGACTATCTCTCCAAATTTTTTGCCAAAATGGTGGTCGAACAAATGACAATATATTGTGTCAGTATTACAATCCTGACGAAAAATTGGGCAGCGTTAACCCAAGTGTAAAAGGGGAATCATCCGCAAAAAAAAATTGATATTCTGCTTTTACGCGAGCATCACGCATGCACATCTGGTTGGGTCACCTGAGGAGTGATCAATTGATGGAACAAGCTACAGGCCCTATAGTGCGACAGATGGAAGATAATACGGATCTTATGCCTTTGAATAGTAATGTGATGGATTGAAGAAGAAACAAATCCTACGTTTTGGAGTCGCAGTGGGATGGATGGGAAAAGATTCAGATCCTATACCCCTAAGTCACAATGAGATGAACCCTGAAGTTACAGTGGGGCAAATTTGTTGAACAGTTATAATTGCTTCCTCAAGTTTTCTGTCGAGAATACCAGCCAAACAAGATGTAAGCATAATACGTCTACGATAGAGCCCTGATAAACGATGAGCGATGACCACTTTAAACTTTTAAAAATGGATCATTCTCATGAAATTCTGCATTCATGCAAAGCACATTTAGTTAGGAGCATTTGATTCATTCCGATCATTGCATCCTAATCATTGAAGAAATCGTTCTCATGATATTCTGCATTCATACAAATGTCATCCATAAGACACATTTATTTAGGGACATCATTACGATCATTGTATCCTAATCTTTGTAAAAAGACAATGCTCATGACATTCTGCATTCATGCAAATGTCATCCATAATACATTTAGTTAGGAGCATTAGATTCATTCTGATCATTGTATCCTAACCATTTTGCATAAGCATAAACACATAAATCCGATTTTACAGGATAGGTCGCCCAGAGGATGGTGCCACAACATTGGTGAATTAGCAGATCTTGTCTCCCTGAGTTTGCAGTGGAGCATATTGAAGATAACAGATTTGGCATTCCTAAAGTTGCAGGAAGCAGATCGAAGACAGCAAATCTTGTCTCCCTGAAGTTTGCAGTAGAGCAGATTGAATATAGCAAATTTGGCAATCCTGAAGTTGTAGGAGTAGATTGAAGATAGCAAATCTGGTAATCCTGAAGTTGCAGGAGCAGATTGAAGCTAGCAGATCTGGCAATCCTGAAGTTGCATGAGCAAATCAAAGACATCAAATCTTGTCTCCCTGAAGTTTACAGTGGAGCAGATTGAAGATAGCAAATCTGGCAATCCTGAAGTTGCAGGAGCAAATTGAAGATAGCAAATCTTGCAATCTTGAAGTTGTAGGAGCAGATTGAAGATAGCAAATCTGGGAATCCTGAAGTTGCAGGAGCAGATCGAAGACATCAAATCTTGTCTCCTTGGGTTTGCAGTGGAGCAGATTGAATATAGCAAATCTGGCAATCCTGAAGTTGCAGGAGCAGTTTGAAGATAGCAAATTTGGCAATCCTGAAGTTGCAGGAGCAGATTGAAGATAGCAAATTTGGCAATCCTGAAGTTTGCAGTGGAGCGGATTGAAGATAGCAGATTTGGCATTCCTGAAGTTGCAGGATGCAGATCGAAGACATCAAATCTCTTCTCCCTGAGTTTGCAGTGGAGCAGACTGAATACAGTTAATCCTATCTCCCTGAAATTGCAGTGGAGCGGATGAAAACGATGAATCTTATACCCCTGAAGATGCAGTGGGATGGAATGAAGCTACGCGAAGACGAAAAGCACCTAAAGAAGTCCAAGACTCAAAGACAGGGCAAAAGTGGTCCTTTTTGAAGTCTTTTCTCTATTCTCGTTACACGACAATGAGCAAAGAGGGGCAGCTGTAAAAGCCCATTTTCGCCCGGGCCCATTTTTAACCAAAAACAAAATAATAAAAGTCCAAAACAGTCTCTTTTTACAGTTTTTTTACAAACCCACAAACTAAACAGCAGGCCCAAATTCCAAACACCTAACCCACTTACAATTAAATAAACCCCAACCCAATTACAAACCCAATTTCACGGCCCGAGTGGCCAAAACATTTTCGGCAGGCAGAAACCCTAGGGGTTTCTGGAAGTTTCAAGCGCCGCATGCCTTAACCGCAAACCCTCATGCGCGTCACGCCTCTCCACGTACGGCTTCCGTACAACCACGTACACATTGTACCTGCAAATTAGACCATGCCACAGCAGAGAGAAAGAAGAAAACAAAAAAATAGTTGTAGTTTTCATTTTTTTATTTTATTTTCCATTTCGGCTTTAAAAAGTCCGAAATCAATCACTGTACTTCTTCTTCACGATTTTATGCATACAAAGAATACAAAGCAATAGAAACCAAAAATAGATATTCAAAAGGTTTCTTTTCGATTTCATTTTCTTTATTTTTTTCTTCGAATTAAGTTCTACAGATTTTCTTTTTCTTTTTTTTTCTTTTTCTATATACGAAAATAAAAAGGGGAAAGAAGAGGGAGATACGATTTGAGCGTCGTCGTCGGGGCTCTGGCTCCTTCGTCGAAAGCGCGCCCAAATGAAATCGGATGCCTCTTCAGCCATTTTCATAAGTGCTGATCGAAGCTTTCACCCCCGACCACCGATTGAAATAGTGGATTGTTGATAGGAAACTATTTTGGGTTCGGCCGAAAGGAGAGCAAAATGGGGGCTAGGGTATTCTGATTTCAAGGAAGGAGAGGCGCCGAATTTTTGATCGGTTTTTAGGGTTTATTAACCTATTTAAACCATGCGAAACGACACCGTATAGGCCTTATTAATCGACCCGATCCGACCCGAAAACCCGGAGGATTCGCGTGTTTTATTAAAAGTGGTTTTATTGCACATTCGGTCCCCTCTTTTTGTGTTGATATCTGATTGAATCTTTTTTATTTATTTCGTTCTTTTAATTCTGCCCAAAGATTTGCGCGCCTCTTCAATTTAGTCCCGACAATGCGCTGCGTTTTGAATAACGAAATATTTGCTAGTTTGATCCCTCAATGTTTATATGATTCTTAATCTGATCTTCGATTGTTTATTCATGAGATGGCCTTCCAATTTTATTTCGATTAAGTTTTTATTCACCATTTTTGTAACCCTTTTTCAAATTTATTTATTATTCAAGCTCTTAATAAAATTGTTTTATAATTGATTCCATAATATTTTACTTTGTTTTTTATTTTCCATTTATATATATATTATTTATTTTAACTTATTTTAATATAACGTTTATTAAAGTTTGTTTTACCATTTATTCAAAATAGTTATATATATATATATTATCTTTTCTAAACTCTTACATATATTATTTATTTTAGATTTGTTTTCATATTATATAGTTTATTCCTTTTTTATATATATTATTCCTTTCAATTTATTGTCTATTATTGATTTTTTTAAATCTATTTTTTACATCATTTGTTTTAAACTTATTTATTATTTTAATTTGATTAAGGTTCATTTCCTATGATTGGTTATATATTATTTTGCTCCATTTTCTTCAATTGCTAATGTCGAAATTGTCATATATGATTATTGCTATTGTATGGATTATAAATTGTTAATTTGTAACTATTAATTATTTGTGATTCATTATTGTAGTATTTGATGTATGGATTAATATCTTGCTTTGTATATTATTATTCCATTGTATTTCGTTGAAAGTCGGGTTTAATGTCGTTTAAGGTTAAAAATCAGTCCATTCAAAGATTTTTTTTAAAAATAAAACAATGCTCGTGTTTGGAAGTTTCGAGAAGATCGTGCCCTAACTTACTGAGTTCCGATTTTTCTCGCTAAATCCTAGCAACCGAGTTCCCTTTTCGTGTTTTTAAATAAAAACATTTTAAATAAAAAACTTATTCTCGGGGATGTGAGACGTGGCATCCTAACTTACTGGATGTGACGTTTTATCATCTCGAGGTAAGATTTTTTAAAACAAAGGCAATATTCAGTATTCGAGACTTTTGGGAAATTGTGCCCTAACTTACTGGGTTCCAATTTTTCATAAAGCCCAAATAACCGAATACCCTTTTCAAATTTTATCATACAGGTTTTATGTAACATCCTAGATTAGGGGTTATGCGTTTAAAGCATAACTCAAGTATTAGTAGGCTTTAAGTGTGTTGGGATATATTTTAGGAGTTTTTTAGAACTTTGGGTGAAGGGGAAAAACTTTGGAAAATATTGGATTTTTAGGTAAAAAGGGGGCGCTAAGGTGCAAGGGGGCTTCAGGAGGGAAGAGGTTTGAGTCTGGGTGATAGCATGGGAGTGTTTTATTTTGCGTCAGGAAGGGAAGTTGGGCCAGGGAAATCTTAAGAGAGGTTGTTGGGGATTTATGGCACAAGAAACGCCTTGGTAAAGTGGCTTCCATGCGCCACTTAAGGGCCTGGAGGTGACGCTTGGAGCAGGTCTCGGGTTCGAATCATGGTGGTTGCATGGGACGTGTTTTATTTTTGGGTTTTTTTGGCGTTAAAGAGGAAGGGGTTAAGCTAGGAAGGCCTTAAAAATAAATGGCCAGGATTGTGGACATGAAGGTCGGTTTGGTGGAATGGCTTGGGGCGCCACTTAAGGGCCTTGGTGAATGGACTCGAGTTCGAGTCACGATGGAGACAAGGCATGTTTATTTTTGCCTTTAGAGTTAAGACAAGGGGGAGCTAAGGAAGGAGCTCTTAAAAGGAGTTGTAGAGAGTTTATGTCACACAAAGACGCCATAGCAGAGTGGCTGGAGGCGTAGGGTGTTTCCAGCAGGTCTTGGGTTTGAAACCTAGGGGCAGCAGTTGGGTGTTTTTATTTTTGCTACTGGCGTGAAGGAGAAGAGCGGGTGGCCTGCACACGGGCTCTCAAAGGGATGAGGATAAGCTTAATGCTTGTCTTTGAATTCGGCTGGAAGAGGGGATAATTATTATTTTATTATTTTATTATATTATTTATTTGAAGAGGTGATAAGGGATAAGGATTTAATTATTTTAAATTCTTTTTGAATGGATGTTGAAGAGGTAAATTAGGAGGTTAATTTGGGGTTGGACAAGTAAAGACGTGGTGGCCAAGGATAGGACTTCCTAGGGTGGTATTTTCGGCTTTGGGGTGTGCTTATTTGGTATGCAGAGAAATTATTTTGTTTCTTCTTTAGTGCTCTTGCCGAAAAATTTTAGTAAGGGAAGCTCTCTCTTTTCCTTTTTTTTTGAAGCCATAGCCGACGTGGTATTTTTCTTTCCCTTATTTCCCTTTGTTGAAACCATAAAGAAACACCATAGCCGAAACTTTAATTTAATTTTTATCCATGGCCGATTTCTATAAACATTAAGCTCTCTCCATTGTTGTGATCTCCTTCACCATTCAAGTGCCGAAATCTTTCTCCTTGGGGTCTTGAAGCGATTCTTTAAGGGTGCTTTAGGAGTGGAAAGCAAGGTGGTGGTAAGTAATTTCTATCCTAGCAATCGGTTTGAGTTCTCTTTCTTTTAAGTGTGCTGAATCAAGGATTAAGCCTTGGTTTAGGGGATGGCTGAATATGCATGTGCCATGATGTGTGTTTCTTGTGAAGGTAGCCAACATTAAGGAACATTAAAGGGGAAGCTTTCGGGATTTGTAGGGATCAAGGATTTTGACGACTCAGGGAACAAACAACAGTTTTCCGGATTTGGTTGGAAACCAAATCGGCTAAAGGTGAGGACTATTATTAAGCGACAGATCCTTCGGGATTTAGGTTGGTAAAACCGAATATGGCCTATGACTAACCCTAGTGTTGGCCGAATATAGGGTTAAGGGATATAGCACAGTAGATCGGATCTTCGGGATCTAGGATTCGCGATAGAAGCAGGTGTGTACTTACACACTTCATAGCTAATAAATTGTTAATAAATTGTATGTGTTAAACCGGATATGTGTAGATCTAGATGGATACCGTAAGGGTATGGGCAAGGATTCGGGTAAGCCCGTTTCGATATGAGCTTGTTATATGATGCATGTTGATGCATGACATATTTGGTATATGTGATATATGAGAATATGGCCTTTGATAAATTCGGTGTATGTTATTATTTAAGCATGATTGGCATGATTTCTTTTATATGTACATTGTATTATTGTGGGTGATATGAGTGGAGGGGGAAGTGATATTCGTGTCTTTGGACACGGTGGTTTGGTACCACGTTTCGTGACTTTAAGTCACGGAGGTTTGGCACCTCATAGCGTCTCGTCCCGGTGGCTTAGCACCCACAGTGGGTTGGCCCCCTGATTGACATAACGGGATTGACGCCGGTGATTTGGTATCACACGTGGGTTGGCCCCACAAGCTATTATTCGTGACTTTGAGTCACCGGTGGTTTGGCACCACAATATTGATGGATATCGTGACTTTGGGTCACCAGTGGTTTGGCACCACCAGTGGTTTGGTACCACACGGGGTAGAAAAGGAGTGATGGATGGCTAGGTTGGGTGCATGCCATACTTAGTTATGATTTGTGTAAGCTGTTGCATTAACCGGGGGAAGGGTTACACATTGAGTCTTGGTGACTCACCTTCTCCCTTAACTTTTTCAGGTGACTCGTAGATCGCGGATGAGGAGCCGGAGGGACTCGAGGTGGCCATGCAGTGGGAAACTTAGTTTACATGGACCTTGGTTCATTTTTATTTTAATCTTATTTTATTTATTTGAGTTGTAATAGGGCCCCTGAAAGTTTTAAGTATTTTTACCAAGCATTTTTATTATTATGTTTTTTTTTATGGATTGACAATTTAAATATTAACTACAAATGATTATTTTTCCTTAAATATATATATATGATAAAATTTCAAACCGGGAATTTGGTAACAACTTAAGTTATTTCGAAATTTTAATTACACAAGGTTTCCCGTCTAAAGACTATAAATTTATTTACTTTAACTTTAAGTCAAAATATTTTCAAACGTTTTTCCGCAGTGACATACCAGATCCGGTCAGGGCTTGTGGGCCGGGTTTGGGGTGTTACAATTTAAAAATCAAAGATAAATTTAATTTCGAGAATATAAAATGTTGTGCCCTAACTTACTGAGTACCACATTTTATTTCTTCGAAATAAGAAGTTTTGGCATCCAATTTGATTCTGTCCAAATGTATCTTAAATAAACGGATCGTAATCTAGAATCTTTTCAAATTTTCGGCATTAAAACATTAAATAATCAATTAGGTACCAATTTTGGGCGCTACGAGGGTGCTAACCCTTCCTCGTACGTAACCGACTCCCGAACCCGTTTTCTTAATTTTCGTAGACCAAAATTTGTTTTAATAAATCAAAGCTTTATTAAAGTGATCAATTTCAAGGTGATCCGATCACACCTCAAAATAGGATCGGTGGCGACTCCATTCCATATCTTTAAAGTCGATCCCCATTTTTCCAAAACTTTGTAAAAATGGTTTCGACACATACATTTCATTTATTTCCCATTTTAGTCCCTCAATTTATTATTTTTACAATTTAGCCCTAATTACTCAAATTCATCAAAATTTCCAATACAAAACATATTAATCTAAAACATATCTTTCATAATCCATCATCTAACATCACAGAGCTCATAATTTCATCAATGGCTTAACTTAAAATATTCATCAAAATCAAAAATTAAAGCATGGGCTTTGTAAATTTCATAGTAACGATCTAAAAAACATAAAAATTATCAAAAACTGAGCTTGTTACATACCTTATTCAAGCTTAAATATGGCCGAATGTAGCTTGCTTTTTCTTTTTCTTTTCTTTAGCTATTTTCGGCTTTAAAAAGATGAACATGCAAACATTTCACTAATGTTTTATTATAATATACCTTAATTACTTATTTACCTTTTTAACCTTCGTTATTTAATATAAATATCTTATAAATTATATACATAACCGTCCATCACTATTTTTCAGGGTAAAATTGCAACATAAAAACCTCCTATTAAAAGAACAAAGCAATTTAGTACTTTAACAAATAGTTAGCAACTTTTACCATTTACGCGATTAAGTCCTTTTATTAAATCGGACACTCAAACGATAAAATTAAATCACGAAAATTTCACAGATATCAATTCACACATTATAAACACAAAAAATAATATTTAATCATCAACGGACAATTCTTGCACACCTTATCAACCAAGACACACCGGCCTAAGGTGTTTGATACTCTAATCACAAACTTAGTAGACTCAACAAGCAAAGTCTTACTGGAAACTAACGTTTCACATACATAACAATGAGTCGAACCGGGATCATTCAATGCAACAACACTAGTATCATAGAGAGTGAAAGTACTAGTAATAACATTTGGGGATGAAGCCTCTTCACGAGCGCGAATAGCATAAGCTCTGGCAGGTGCACGAGACTTAGATCTAGCAATTGTATCTTTAGTTCCTTTCTGACCGCTACTCACATTACTCGTGTTTCTGGGTGGTCGACCTCGAGCTGACACATTACTCGGTCTTGCATTCTGTACTGTGTTTTGCTCAGGTAACTCAGGGCATTCACGGATGAAATGATCCATCGATCCACATTTAAAGCAAGCCCGATCATTCAATCTACGGCTGCTGGGATGTCGTTTACCGCAATGTTTACACTCAGGTTGGTTCGGTCAGATGTTACCAACACTAGCTACTACGGTAGCTCTTGAGCTCACAGGTGGTCTATCTCGATCCCGTCTAGAATAACCCGCAGTAGCCTTTGAACGGCTAAAGTCATCTCAAAATTTCTTTGATGCTGACTGAAATGTCTTACTCGATGATCTCTTACGGGAATCTCTGGCTTCAAAATCAACTTTTTTTCTTTCCCGAGCTCTTCAGCTTTGCACGCTCGTTCAACAAGTACGAAAAACTCTTTTATTTCAAGAATCCCAACGAGCAATTTAATATCTTTATTCAGCCCGTCTTTGAATCTTTTACACATAATTGCTTCTGTCGAAACTCACTCTCGGGCATATCTGCTAAGTCTCACAAATTCCTACTCATATTCTGTTACGATCATACGACCCTATTTTAACTCGAGGAATTCTTTGCACTTTTGATCGATGAATCTCTGACTGATGTATTTCTTACGAAATTCAATCTGAAAGAACTCCCAGGTAACCCGTTCTTTTGGAACCACCGGAACTAGTGTATTCCACCAGTGATACGCAGAATCTCAAAGCAATGATACAACACATTTAATACACTCCTCAGGTGCACAGGATAGCTCATCAAACACACGGATAGTATTATCAAGCCAGAATTCAACTCGTTCAACACCATCATCAACAGTGGCTCTGAATTCTTCAGCCCCGTATTTTCTAATTTTATCAACAGGGGGCTTATGTGATCCCATCGGATCAAGTACTTGAGGTATTACAGGTATCAGATGAGGATTAGGCGGGGGTGGGGTTGTTGAATAGCCGGATTTGTACGAATGTACTGTGTGAACAAATCGTTCATCATCTGATAGAAGGCTTGTTTAGCCTCACTCTCATGACTACTCAAAATCGGCCTAGAATCAGCCGGCGCTGCCCCCTAAGTAGGAGCGGGCGCATTACTTTTCACATCATTAGCTACAGCTTAATCGGGATCCATTTACTATACGAACACACATTTCAATTGTTAGGAATCATCACACAATCGCAGTAAAAAAATATGGCATGTATAGCTAGACTCACACGCGCCACGTTAGTCCTAGAATTGACTAAATCGTAGCTCTGATACCAATAAAATGTAACACCCCTAACCCGTATCCGTTGCCAGATTAGAGTTACGAGGCATTACCAAACAGAACACAGCTCAAAATAGGCATTCATTGCATTTCATGCTTCGTAAATCAATCACATCAATACACATATCCTATTTAAAATTCGAAACTTAATACTACTATATTCATATCGTTCACATATTAAAATTTTCTTTCAAGCTTATAACTTTACAAAACATTTTTCGAGTATATCACACGACATACATTTCATAAACTGTATATCAAACATATCACTTCAATACACTCGTATATTAAACTTAATAATCAATATCACACGGCTCATAAACAAAAGCACATTCGGCATAATCAACTTCACTTAATGGTCAAATATAAAATTTTAAACATCAAAGTCATATGCACATTTCACCTAATCAATATGAACCATTTAAAGAAAATGCATAATTCAAATAATAGTAACTCAACTTGCAAATTCATTAACCAATCTGACCCACATATACATAACCATTCATCTCATAAATTATTCGGCTAGCACATAAATCAAATTAAATTATTCACACAACATACTATACATATAAATATATATTACGCATAGACAAGCATCATTTCAAAACCAAATATATCTTTTCTCTTATTACAATTTTATGCGCATATGACCATATCAAATTGAATCAATTTGAGCAGAAATAATAACTAAAAGTTCACCCAATTCTCATGTTATTTACCATACCTAAAATATGTAGACATAACCAATAAGTTAATTACATATAAATATTCGGTCAACTAAAATAACTTCCATACATAACACTTAACTATAATCATTATTTGCCTTCATAATCTGAACTTAAATAACTAACCACTCAGGCATAATTTATGCACATATTTATCATCACAAACCTAATCAAAATATCCAAACCAAAATTGATCTATTATGGACATATACATCTATTACCTAACATGACATATGCATATATGTATATATATATTCAATTAACCTATCTTTAGCCGAACATGAATGTGCATCATTTACTAATTCAACCCTATTTATAAGCCAATTATACATCAATTTATAAATCTATAATTAGCCGAACCAAATACTAATTTCACAAATCATCACATAGTATTTGAAGCCACACCAAAACATTTTATCAAAACAATCAAGTAGCATATTCATTTCTTACTTCACCAACCGTGTCTAATAGACAATTACTGTAACAGCCCGATTTTGGACCTAGTCGGAATAGTGGTTTTGGGGCCACAAATCCAACGAGGAAAATCTTATTTTTATTATATTTTTATGGTCTACGATTTCACGAAAAGATTTCGTGAAAATTTCGTTCGAAAATTTCGACGTTTGGGCACTCAATTTAGTCAAAAGGACTAAATTGTAAATAATGCAAAAGTTGAGTTCCACATGTTAGAAGTGTCCAATTTCTATGAAATTTTAAATTGGAGGTCCTTAAATGGTAATTAAACCATTGGTTAAGTTGTTGGACAAAAATGGACATGAGATAAGTGAAATAGGATATTTTTAAGTTAGAGGCATTTTGGTAATTTGGTAATTAAATGGACTAAAAGACAAAATAAAAGCCAAAAACCCTTGTCCATCTTCTTGCTTGGCCGAATTTAGCATGGGGGAAGCCATGGATAGGGTTTTCAAGCTTTCAATGTAACAGCCCAATTTAGGGCCTAGTCGGAATAGTGGTACGAGACCACAAATCTGAAGTAGAAATATGTGTTCAAATGATTTCATAAGGCTTATGAGGTATTTGCATGATTGTGTGAAAACTTCATGAAGAAATTTTATTAATTAGTGAATAAATTGTCCATTAGGACTAAATTGTAAGGATTGGAAAATATGAGATTCTAGAAGATTTAAGTATGAAATAGAATTATAAAGATTACTAGAGGTCCTTATTTAGCAATTGGACTATTATATGTTAAGATGGACAAAAATGGTGTAACACCCCTAACCTGTAATTCGTCGCCAGATTAGGGTTACGAGGTATTACTCAACTAACCACAATGTCCATCCATACACATGAATCTTATTACTTAAATAATAATATCACAAATAAACAAGTCATCTCAAAATAATATCATTAGCATTATTTAAAAATAAAATAATTTCATTCAAATAACAAAACACTATTCATTTGGTCATTTAAAAGTAAGGGCCGAATAGGCATATGGTACTTATTCATTTATTTCACTTCTATTATCAACAGCACATTCGAATATATATCATTACTGAATATATGCATCATTTTCGATCATGTTCATTCCTCATTTCAATACCACAATCAATTATAAATTTCAAATCAACTCATATATCTCATAATTTCTTATCACATTCGGCAATATTCATTTCATATATATATCCCATCATAAGCACACCTTAGCTAAATATTACTTCAATAATCTAGCCATTTATTTCTCATGGCCGAATATACTATAACACTCAGTGGAAGATTTTAAGCTCCAAACTAAATCAATGTCATGACCGAATATTTACAAACGAGTATACTTCAAATTGGTTCATTAATGTATCACCTTTGATAATCACATACACAAAATATGACCAATTTCATTCGTGTCTAGTCACGTTGGTACATTCAATATATGCAAAAATATAGTTACCAACCTATTGACCTATATACCATATTCAACCAATTTCAGATACTCAAATTCACATATAACATATTATGAAATAACTTCCCAGCTAGGCTTATAATATATATACTAATATACTCAATTAGTAATTCCATAATTAAACATGATCAAATCTTACTCAAACATAGAAACATAGCCATTTTCTCATGGCATATATATATATATATATATACATATCATTCAAACACAACCCAAGGGACATAGTCTATACATGCCATAAGTTCAAAAGAGATACAACTTATAGAATACCAAAGTTAGGTGATAGTGTAATTTACTTTGACAAAGATCCCCGAGCACGAACTAGCCTTCAAAGTCTATAGAATAGTCAAATGAACACAACAGTAAGCTATCTCAGCTTAGTAAGTTTTAAGCAATAGTAAAGAATGAAATTAAACATCGCAAAAGTAAAATCAAACTAACATGAATATCATCAACCACATAGCCGTAGGTTTATATACATACATATCCACCAAATTACCATTAAATAACTACCATGTGTGGTAATTTCAAAACCAACATTCATGCATTCCTTATTCGATATCATATAAAACTATGCATCATCATTTCATTCAAAACATGTTCGAAAACTCATAACCACATATCATAACTCAAATTTCATAAGCTAACTTCACTTACCATATTAATACTAACCTTCCTCGCTTTCATGAATCACATACCTGTTCATTCCATTACGTTTAATACAATTTGCTATAGGATATCTTTAGTACATTCACAAACCCGCACACTTAGTGCAAATTCATGTAACGTATCGCACACTCAGTGCCGTTACTTTGATAAAGTGCACACGTAGTGCCATTTACTTGTAATGTATCGCACACATAGTGCCATTACTTGTTTCCGCACACTTAGTGCCAGATGACCGATTTCGCACACACAGTGCTCGGTATATAAGCTTGCACACATAGTGCTCTTTAACCTACCTTTCCTCATTCATAAAAACACATATAATTTAATTTTCATTTAAATAAACACATATATATATACATATTCAAACAAATCATTTCTTCCACCAATTATCACCACATTCGGCACATTCAATATACATATTAAAATATATCCACATATTCAATTACAACATCGCTCTCATTTCAATTTCACATATAACCATTCCTTAATACATGTACATATATTTGATCAACCCAATATCAAAGCTTATATAAATATATGCTAACCCCACATTTAGCTAAAACATAATATTTTCCATGCCACATTCGGCATTGTGCAATTAATTTTATTACCTCACTTTAATATGAACATTTTTTTATAGAATAAAATTTAATTCAATCCGGTTGCTTAAAAACTTACCTCGAAAATTATCGGATTAAGCTTCCCAGTTATTCGTTTAACTTTGCTTTTCCCCGATCTGATCCCAGTTCTTTTCGTTCTTGATCTAAATAATTTCAAAATGAGCTCATTCAAATAGAATTTCATTCATTTTAACCCAAAACACATAATTGAAAAATTTACCAATTTATCCCTAACATTTTGCACTTTTAAAATTTAATCCAATTTTCACAAAACACAAAATATGCTAAATTTACATATTTTAAGCTAGGGCCGAATGTTCACTAAGCTTATACCAGTCCTCATATTTCATAAATTCTACAATCTAGCCCCTCAATTTACTATTTTTGAAATTTAGTCCTAAATACTCAATTTAATCAAAATTTCCAACACAAAATTTAATAATCTAACACATATATTTTATTTAAAATCATCAACCACCACAAAACACAAGATTCCATCCATGGCCGAACATTACACATGCACCAAAATAAAAAATTCTAACATGGGTCGGATAGTATTCGAAGCAACGATCTCAAAAACGTAAAAATTATCAAAAACTGAGCTAAACTCATACCTTAATCAAGCTTGAAATGTGCCGAACCCTTGAAATGTTTTTCTCTCTTTTAGTTTCGGTCAAGAGGGGTTGAAGAAGATGAGCATGCAAGAAAATTTTATGTTTCTTTTATTTATTATAAGTTTATAATATAATAGATAATATATTATATCATTATAATAAAATAAACATGCAAATGCATTATAAAAGCATAATGCCGTCCACTAGCATGCAAAAAGGGATCAATTTACAACTTAAACCCTCATACATAAGAAGACAAATCAATTTAGCCACTAATTTTAATAAATGGCTACTTTTATCACTTACGCGATTTAGCCCTTTTCTTTAAATTAAACACACAAACGGTCCAATTAATTCACGAAAATTTTGCACATGCACACTCATAAATCATAGACACTAAATATAATATTTAATTATTCTATCAACTCAGATTTGTGGTCCCGAAACCACTATTTTCGATTAGGGTCAAATTCGGGCTGTTACAACTCTCCCCCCTTAAGGGATTTTCGTCCCCGAAAATCTTACCAGTGAATAAATACGGGTAACGTTCTCTCATCGAATCTTCGAGTTCCTAGGTTGCCTCCTCGACCCCGTGCTTATGCCACATAACTTTAACCAACGAAATTTTCTTATTTCGTAATTCTTTCACTTCACGAGCTAAGATGCGAATCAGTTCTTCCTCATACGACAAGTCAGGCTAAATTTCAATCTCTGCCGGGCTAATAACATGAGAAGGATCGGACTTGTATCGTCGAAGCATCGATACATGAAAAACATTGTGAATCTTGTTTAGCTCAGATGGCAACATAAGTCTGTACGCAACCGGCCCAATACGCTCAATAACTTCGTACGGCCCAATAAATCTTGGACTTAACTTTCCTTTACCACCAAATCTAAGTATCTTTTTCCACAGTGAGACTTTCAAAAATACTCCGCCACCCACTTGAAATTCTATATCTTTACGCTTCAAGTCCGCATATGACTTCTGTCGATCTGACGCGGCTTTCAAACTTTCTCGGATTACTTTTACTTTCTGTTCAGTCTCTCTAATTAAATCAACCTCGTGTATCTTGCTTTCACTTAACTCGGTCCAATATAGAGGTGTACGACATTTACGACCGTACAAAGCTTCATAAGGTGCCATTTTGATACTCGATTGAAAGCTGTTATTGTATGCAAATTCAATCAAAGGCAAGTATCGCTCCCACGTACCCTCAAACTCAAGAATGCAACATCTCAACATATCCTCGAGTATTTGAATAACACGCTTGGATTGACCATCCGACTGAGGGTGAAAAGCAGTACTGAAGTGCAATTTGGTACCTAAAGCATCTTGCAGTTTCTTCCAAAACCGCGATGAAAACCTCGGATCTCTATCCGAAACAATAGAAATAGGTACTCCGTGCAATCGTACAATCTGAGATATGTACAACTTAGCTAACTTATCAAGCGAGAAATCCGTACGTACCGGAATAAAATGGGCCGATTTCGTCAATCTATCAACAATAACCCAGATTGAGTCTTTCTTGCTCGGTGTCATCGGCAACCCAGATACGAAATCCATCGTGACTAGATCCCATTTCCACTCAAGTATCATGATGGATTGAAGTAATCCCGATGGTACCTGATGTTCGGCTTTCACTTGTTGACATATTAAACACTTTGACACATAGTCTAAAATATCTCGCTTCATACCATGCCACCAGTAATGCAGTTTCAAGTCGTTATACATCTTCATACTACCCGGGTGAATTGCCAATTTACTATTATGAGCTTCATTGCAAATCATTTGAATCAATTCAGGATTCTTAGGTACACATATTCGGTTTCTAAACCGTAAGCACCCCTCAGTATCTATGAAACACCCCAAACCCGGCCCACGAGCCCTGACCGGATCTGGTATGTTCCTCGAGTAAAACGTTTAAATTTCATGTTTATTACCTCGGAAAACTTGAGGTGGTTTTATAAAAATACTGAGTTGTTTTGGGGTTTAATCTTTAATTTGATAAGAATCCTGTCATAATAAAATAATTAAAAGTGCATGCATAAACAGTTTCATACTAGTGGCCTTATTACATCAAAACAAAACCCAAAATAAATTCGAAATACTAAAAACAATAAAAGTCCAAAATAAAATTAATCCTGTGATGAGCATGGGCAACCACTGAGCTCCTGCCGACCCGGTCCATCACTGAGCGTCACCTGAAAAATATTCCTCAACGGGGTGAGTCAAACAGACTCAATGTGTAACCAACACTAAATCCCAATAGTTTTAGGCCAAACAAATTCATACATGTACATATAGTTAAATAAATATAATGATGCAAACCCGAACCCAAACCTAGTTACCATCCGCTACACATCATCCGTACCAACCTGCACACCGTGGGGACGACTAAGTCAACCCTCCATCCGCTACACATCATCGAAGGCAGTCACTGCAGTCGACGTGCTCATCGCCCTTATAAATTCGTGGCAGAGCCACCACATAATAATTTGTGACATAGGTCACCACATTCAAATTATGTGACCGAAGTCACCTCATTCATATATTGTGACCGAAGTCACCACATTCACATATTGGGGTATAAAACCGCCAATCACTTCCCCTTTCATAAGCACCCATATGCCCATGTCATACATTTCATGCAATATCATGCCTTATTTCACATTCTTATCACAGTTCACATAGGTGCCATATCACATATCCATAATAAGATAACTTTAGTAGTAGTAAATTAACGTACCTGAGTACTTTGTACCATTGCATGGTACCTTTGGCCACATTCATATTATTGTAAACACACATAATTAATTTACGCCGTAATCTAATAAGGTTTAGTGTGGGTACACACCTGGTATCAACGCTTTCCTGAAAACCCGAAAACCTGATCTAACGCTTTAGATCCTAAGTCCCTACATTCGGCCAACATCTTAATATTTAAACAAAAGCCTATTCGGCTATAGAATCAAATCCCGAAGGATTAACGAAACCAATTCCTCACCTTGCTGCCGATTTGAATATTAATCAAATCCCGAAACTTGTAGTCTTTCCTCCTTGCATTCAATCACTTGACTAGGTTAGTTTTCGGCTTTTTAATAAAATAAGGAATAGATCTAGGTTGCTAAATAGGCCTTGGCCGAATGTACATATGTACTCACCTTGCGATTCTAAAATCCCGAAAGATTTCTCCCTTGTTAGTCGGCAATAGCAGAATCCCGAAACCTCTTTTATTATTCGGCCAAGAGACAACAAGAGGATTAATTCCTAAATTTCGGCTAAAAGAGATTGAATCATCAAAATCCATAACTCTTACCTTAATACCACAGTCAACGGCACCCTTGCTTAAAACCACAATAATTCGGCTTTTGAGGCTTAAGAGAAATCGGCTTCACTAGGGTAGAGGAGCAATCGGTTATGGCCACAAAATGAAGGGTTCAACACTTGAAAAATTTGTGAACAGAAAAAGTAAATGATGGGATGTGGTGCGATTTATCTTGATGAAAAAGGAGATTCGGCTTGAACAGAAGAAACAAAAGATGGAAGGTTTGAGGGGTTGCGGCAATGGTGATCCTTAGGGAGGGGTTTCGGCTAGAATAGATTAGAAGAAGGAGAAGAGAAAGAGTGATAGTTTTGGAGAGAAAAGAGTAATCGAAAGAGGCCAAAGTGTTTATGAAATTCGGCTATCCTACCCCCTTACTATCTTAGTAGAAAATCACCTCAAAAGAATCCCTTGGCCTAGCCACACACATCCCCTTATCGCCTTCCACATTTTTCTCCTTTATCACCTTGTTTAAAATTAATAAAAATAATCCATCATTTATCCACCATTTATCTCTTAAAAATAAAAGGATTTAAGCTCCTAAAATATAGCCTAAATGCCGTCCATTGCTGCTTATCTCTGTTGCAAAATAAAACTTTTATTTTGCTCCCCTTGTAGCTCGAACCTTGGCCCTGCACACATGCTTGTGGCGTTACTTACCTAGGCTTTAAGTGGCACCTCCAAGCCACTTAAACAAGCCCATTTTTGTGTCATATTTCCCCTACATTTTCTCTTAAGGCCTTATCAAGCTTAGCTCCCCTTTTAGACTTAAATTCTAATAATTTCTAAGGCATTTAGCTACATACTAAGGTTCACGAAATTCATAGAACACATTCAAACACAAATAAGCATGCTACTTCACCTAATTAAGCAAAAATGCATAGGCCATAATTCCCGGATATTACAGTTCTACCCCCTTAAAATAATTTCGTCCTCGAAATTACCTGGCTAAAACAAGTGAGGGTATTGCTGTCGTATTGCTTCTTCTGGCTCCCACGAAGCTTCTTCCGTTCCGCGATTACGCCATAACACTTTGACCAAAGGAACTGACTTCCTTTGTAGCACTTTCACATCTCGTTCCAAGATCTGAATCGGCTCTTCCTCATAGGAAAAATCTGGCCTTAATTCCACCTCTTCAACAGGAACTACATGAGATGGATCCGAACGATAACGACGTAACATGGATACATGGAATACGTCGTGCATCTGTTTCAACTCCGGTGGCAACTCTAACTGGTATGCCATTGGTCCAACTCGCTTCAATACTCGATAGGGCCCTATAAACCTTGGACTTAACTTCCCTTTCTGACCAAATCTCATCACCTTCTTCCAAGGCGACACTTTAAGAAACACTTGATCTCCCACATCAAATTCTATTTATTTCCTCTTAAGATCTGCGTACGACTTCTGCCTATCAGATGCTTCCTTCAATCGTGCCTGAATTACCTCAACCTTTTCTTCGGATTCTGCCACAATCTCTGGACCCAAAACTCGTCGTTCCCCCAATTCCGTCCAACACGTAGGAGTGCGACACTTTCGTCCATACTGACGCTTCATACGGTGCCATCCGAACATCGGCTTGATAATTTGTTGTTGTATGCAAATTCCGCTAACGGAAAATATTCTTCCCAACTTCCTCGAAGTCTATCACACACCTCCCAAAGATATCTTCCAACACTTGGATTACTCGTTCGCATCGCCGTCCGATTGTGGATGAAAATCCGTAGTGAAATCCAATTTAGTGCCCAAAGCCCGATGTAGAGCCTTCCAAAATCGAGACGTAAACCTTGGATCCCTATCTGAAATAATTGAAACCGCACTCCATGCAACCTTACAATCTCTCGCCACATATAACTTTGCCAACTTCGCAAAGAATAATCAACTCTTCATTGGGATGAAAATGCGCGGACTTTGTCAATCGGTCCACTATCACCCATACCGAGTCCTTCTTAGTAGGCGTGGGGAAGCCCACTAACGAAGTCCATGGTGATTCTCTCCCACTTCCATCTGCGGGATCCTCCTTATCGGTGAAGCAATCCTCGACGGAACTTGGTGTTCGGCCTTGACTTGTCGACACGTCAAGCATTTTCCTACAAATTCGGTAACTTCCCGCTTAAGACCGTGCCACCAAAACTGTTCCTTAGATCTCTATACAACTTAGTACCTCCGGGATGCATAGCATAGGGGCTACCATGCGATTCTGAAGAATCCCGCCTTAACTCCTTGTTCCTTGACATATGGACCTTACCCTTAAAACACAACACTCCTTCGTTATTAATACCATAATCTTCCAACTCTCCACTCTGCACTTGCGCAACTTAGCACTTAAGTCCTCATCCACTAACCGACTTTCCTTTACCTCATTCAGCCCATGACGGCTTAACTTGCAACTCGCACAGACTTCCATCGTCATACAAGCTCGGATGTGCAAACATTGCCCTCAGATCCGACACCACTTTTCGACTTAAGGCATCTGCCACTACATTTGCCTTGCCCGGATGATACTCTATGGAACAATCATAATCCTTCAGTAATTCCACCCACCTTCGCTGTCTCAAGTTCAACTCCTTCTGAGTTAGCAGATACTTAAGGCTCTTGTGGTCTGTGTAGATCACTGACTTTTCTCCATAAAGGTAGTACCTCCACACCTTAAGAGCAAAGACCACTGCCGCCAGTTCCAAGTCATGCGTCGGGTAGTTAACCTCGTGAGGCCTTAGTTGTCGAGACGCATACAATATTCCCATCTTGCATCAGTACGCAACCCAAGCCTGTATGGGAAGCGTCGTAATACACCACGAAATCCTTTCTTGCCTCAGGTTGAATCAAAACCGGAGCTTCGGTCAAAACCCTCTTAAGCTTCTCAAAGCTCTCATGTTGCTTATCTATCCAAACGAAAGGTACCTCCTTTCTCAACAACTTTGTCAACGGTGCGGCTATTGAAGAAAATCCTTCCACAAACCTTCTGTAGTAGCCTGCCAATCCCAAGAAACTTCGAATCTCAGCCACAAACTTAGGTGGTTTCCAATCTAGTACTGCCTCAATCTTCTTACGGTCCACCCTTATTCCTTCTGCAGACACCACATGCCCTAAGAATGCAACCTCCTTAAGCCAAAACTCGCACTTGCTGAATTTGGCATATAGCTTCTTCTCCCTTAACACTTGCAACACTTTTCGAAGATGCTCGTCATGTTCTTCCTCAAACTTGGAGTATACTAGGATATCGTCGATGAACACAACGATGAACCGATCCAAGTAGGGTTGAAAAACCCGGTTCATCATATCCATGAATGCGGCTGGGGCGTTCGTCAACCCAAACGGCATTACTACGAACTCATAGTGTCCGTATCTTGTTCGAAAGGCTGTCTTATGGATATCTGCTTCCTTCACCTTAAGCTAATGATATCCAGGCCTTAAATCTATCTTCGAGAATACCGCTACCCCCTTAAGCTGATCGAACAAGTCGTCTATCTTGGCAAAGGGTACTTGTTCTTGATGGTCAGCTTATTCAGCTGACGATAATCTATGCACATACGCATAGTCCCATCTTTCTTCTTCACAAACAAGACCGGTGCTCCCCATGGAGACACACTGGGTCGAATGAACCCACGATCAAGCAAATCTTGGATTTGAGCCTTGAGCTCAACCAACTCCTTCGGTGCCATTCTATACGGAGCGATAGATACTGGCGCCATTCCAGGCAGCAAATCAATTCCAAACTCCACCTCCCTGTCTGGGGGTATTCCAGGTAACTCCTCCGGAAAGACATCCACAAACTCCCTTACTATTCTAACTCCACTAACTCCCCCTTCTTTGGCATCCAACGCCCTAACAAAAGTCAGAAATGCCTTGCACCCTTTTCGAACCATTTTATCAGCCTTTAAGGCAGAGACTATGTTAGACAAGTAGTTTCTTCTTTCTCCTATCATAATTATCGCCTCATCCTCCGGCGTCTTTAACTCCATTCGTTTAGCTGCACAACCCAATATAGCTCGGTGTTCTACAAGCCAGTCCATGCCAAGTATGAGATCAAATTCTCCGAAGGAAGTTCCATTAAGTCGTGAGAAAATATCACTCCTGAATTTCTAATGGTACGCTCGAAAGATCTTATTCACCACTACGGTTTGGCCTAATGGGCTTACTACGATCATCTCCCTATCGATAGTTGAGTCTATGCCTAGTGTTTCAACTACACTACTTGCAACATAAGAATGGGTCGAGCCCACATCAATCAAAGCAAAATAAGGCTTGCGAGATATAAGGAACGTACCGGTTATGACGTCCGGTGCGTCGCCGTCCTCCCTTCGACGAACCGCATACACTAGACCGGTTGTCTTGCCTCTGCATTACCAACACCTCGCGCGGTGTTCCACGTCCTCTTCCAAAACCATTACCTCGCCATTCGACCACGACCTCGGCCGAGGTCTGCATGCCCACCCTCTACCACTGATTACCATTACGCCTGTTGGTGGCCCCGCGTCTATTTTTATCGGACAGATCCTTAATCATAATCATGTGGTCCTTAGACCCACACTTAAAACATCCTCCCGTTTTCTTCCAACACTCTCCTAAGTGCTTTTTCCCACACTCAGCACATGTGCGGTATTGCCCTCCTGTACCAGTTTGCTGACCTCGCGGCCCATCAACCCTAGGCCTCTTTTGAGCGTTCCCAGCTGACCCTGCTGGTCCAAATCCTCTATTCTGCCTATTCCGATCAGAGTTCTACCTTACAGAGTCCTTAACTCCTTTGGCCACTTTGGCCTTCTCCACTAATACGGTAAATTCCCGTTCCTGCTGCGGAGCTATCAATAACCTCAGATCATCCCTTAGTCCATCCTCAAATTGGACACATCGTTCATGTTCCGTAGCCACTACTCCTCGAGCATATTGGCTCAGCCTTAAGAACTCAGCCTCGTACTCCGCTACGAACTTATTCCCTTGAACCAGCCCCAAAAATGCTTTCCTTTGCGCATCAATATAGTGAGTACCAACATATTTCTTTTGGTACGCCACCTTGACATACTCCCAAGTGAGATCCTCCGCTATGGCACCATCCCGAACTATGAGCCACCATTGATAGGCTTCGTCGCGGAGTAATGTCACCATCCCTTTCAGTTTCTCCTCAGGGGTCAGATCCAATTCATCCATAATTCGTTCGGTTGCCTCCAACCAATACTCGGTGATCTTGGGTGCCACACCGGATACACCACGGAACACCTCGGCCCCATTGGCTCAGTAGTCGCCGGCACTGATTTTTGAGCTCCCATATTTCTCTCCGCTCCGACCACCATTTCAAGAACTCGCAGCATTGCTGCGATCATCGCATCATCATCCCCATCTCCGATCTTGTCGCCAACACCAATAGGTGGTGGTGGGGTGGTGGTACCTCATTTTCGGACCCTTGTCCGGACCTAACGGGTTTCGATCTGACCGATACGCCTCTACCACGTCCTCGTACATTACGACCACGTCCCCTAGAACTCATGTCTACGATCGCGCTTTAATCGATTAAGAAATTTTTATGCATTAGTATTTTGTTCCATTTGTTTATCCGCGAAGAAATTTTATGAAAGAAGTTTAGAAGTAGTTCTTTCGATCGATCAAAGTTTCAAGTCTTCTATCCTAATTTAAAGGAGCACATTCATTCAACACACATTCATCATTCAAACATTTTCGTCCTATTCCTATCCTAGGGGTATTTTCGTCATTTCACCTACAGGGTATTTTGGTAATAAATCGGGGTTAATTTAAAAAATTGTAAATCAGGGGTAATTTCAGTAAATTTTCCTTCGTAAATCAGGGGTAATTTCGTAAATTAGGGGTAAATCAGGGTTCCTTGGTGATTTCATGAAATAAGGGTATTTCGGTAATTTTGAAATCCGGGGGTATTTTGGTAAAAAAATTTCAAACTAGGGTGGCTGGTCCCTTTCGGGTTTTAATTATAGGGTTTAGCCCATCAACGAGTCCTCATAACTAGGGTGAATAGTCACCACGCACTGTAGGATTCAATGAAGAGGAGGTGAGTCGCTAGGATCGCTTAAATACCAAGCTCTCCCTGAATCCACTCCTAGGCATGCGTCTGCCCATTGCCACACCCTAACTTGGCTAAGGTGAACAGTCACTACGCACTAGGTAGGATTCCAGCGAAGAGGAGGTGAGTCACTAGGACCGCTTAAATACCTGAGCTCTTGGGATCCAATCCTAGACATGCGTATGCACGCATCGCACCCTAGTCTTCATGGCTCGTTCATGGGTTTGTTTAGTGAAGTTAAGTCTTATGAGATTTTAAGAGTTGTTTCATCTAGGCCTAAAGTCCATCAAGTTCTAATCTAACTAATCTACGTCCCATAAAGCCCATCAAGCCCATATATATTATATCACACAATGGTTTAGAATACTTACCTGGCGGACTTGGGTCGGAGACGCAGGTGCCATGCTGAGCTAACAGACCTGTTATCCTTTAAAAAGCCCATTTTTAGAAAACATTTTGGAACCCAAAAACCCCAGAGCTGAGTTTTGAACTGGGCTCTAATACCAATTTGAAACACCCCAAACCCGGCCCACGAGCCCTGACCGGATCTGGTATGTTCCTCGAGTAAAATGTTTAAATTTCATGTTTATTACCTCGAAAAACTTGAGGTGGTTTTATAAAAATACCGAGTTGTTTTGGGGTTTAATCTTTAATTTGATAAGAATCGTGTCATAATAAAATAATTAAAAGTGCGTGCATAAACAGTTTCATACTAGTGGCCTTATTACATCAAAACAAAACCCAAAATAAATTTGAAAAACTAAAAACAATAAAAGTCCAAAATAAAATTAATCCTGTGCTGAGCATGGGCCACCACTAAGCTCCTGCCGACCTGATCCATCACTGAGCGTCACCTGAAAAATATTCCCCAACGGGGTGAGTCAAATAGACTCAATGTGTAACCAACACTAAATCCCAATAGTTTTAGGCCAAACAAATTCATACATGTACATATAGTTAAATAAATATAATGATGCAAACCCGAACCTAAACCTAGTTACCATCCGCTACACATCACCCGTACCAACCTGCACACCGTGGGGACTACTAAGTCAACCCTCCATCTGCTACACATCATCGAAGGTAGTCGCTGCAGTCGACGTGCTCATCACCCTTATAAATTTGTGGCAAAACCACCACATAATAATTTGTGACATAGGTCACCACATTCAAATTATGTGACCGAAGTCACCTCATTCATATATTGTGACCGAAGTCACCACATTCACATATTGGGGTATAAAACCGCCAATCACTTCCCCTTTCATAAGCACCCATATGCCCATGTCATACATTTCATGCAATATCATGCCTTATTTCACATTCTTATCACAGTTCACATAGGTGCCATATCACATATCCATAATAAGATAACTTTAGTAGTAGTAAATTAACGTACCTGAGTACTTTGTACCATTGCATGGTACCTTTGGCCACATTCATATTATTGTAAACACACATAATTAATTTAAGCCGTAATCTAATAAGGTTTAGTGTGGGTACACACTGTATCAACGCTTTCTGAAAACCGAAACCTGATCTAACGCTTTAGATCCTTAGTCCCTACATTCGGCCAACATCTTAATATTTAAACAAAAGCCTATTTGGCTATAGAATCAAATCCCGAAGGATTAACGAAACCAATTCCTCACCTTGCTGCCGATTTGAATATTAATCAAATCTCGAAACTTGTAGTCTTTCCTCCTTGCATTCAATCACTTGACTAGGTTAGTTTTTGGCTTTTTAATAAAATAAGGAATAGATCTAGGTTGCTAAATAGGCCTTGGCCGAATGTACATATGTACTCACCTTGCGATTCTAAAATCCCGAAAGATTTCTCCCTTGTTAGTCGACAATAGCAGAATCCCAAAACCTCCTTTATTATTCAGCCAAGAGACAACAAGAGGATTAATTCCTAAATTTCGGCTAAAAGAGATTGAATCATCAAAATCCATTGCTCTTACCTTAATACCACAGTCGACGGCACCCTTGCTTAAAACCACAATAATTCGGCTTTTGAGGCTTAAGAGAAATCGGCTTCACTAGGGTAGAGGAGCAATCGGTTATGGCCACAAAATGAAGGGTTCGGCACTTGAAAGATTTGTGAACAGAAAAAGTAAATGATGGGATGTGGTGCGATTTATCTTGATGAAAAAGGAGATTCGGCTTGAACAGAAGAAACAAAAGATGGAAGGTTTGAGGGGTTGCGGCAATGGTGATCCTTGGGGAGGGGTTTCGACTAGAACAGATTAGAAGAAGGAGAAGAGAAAGAGTGATAGTTTTGGAGAGAAAAGAGTAATCGAAAGAGGCCAAAGTGTTTATGAAATTCGGCTATCCTACCCCCTTACTATCTTAGCCGAAAATCACCTCAAAAGAATCCCTTGGCTGGCCACACACATCCCCTTATCAGCTTCCACATTTTTCTCCTTTATCACCTTGTTTAAAATTAATAAAAATAATCCATCATTTATCCACCATTTATCTCTTAAAAATAAAAGGATTTAAGCTCCTAAAATATAGCCTAAATGCCGTCCATTGCTGCTTATCTCTGCTGCAAAATAAAACTTTTATTTTGCTCCCCTTGTAGCTCGAACCTTGGCCCTGCACACATGCTTGTGGCGTTACTTACCTAGGCTTTAAGTGGCACCTCCAAGCCACTTAAACAAGCCCATTTTTGTGTCATATTTCCCCTACATTTTCTCTTAAGGCCTTATCAAGCTTAGCTCCCCTTTTAGACTTAAATTCTAATAATTTCTAAGGCATTTAGCTACATACTAAGGTTCACGAAATTCATAGAACACATTCAAACACACATAAGCATGCTACTTCACCTAATTAAGCAAAAATGCATAGGCCATAATTCCCGGATATTACAATCTAACTGAAAATCTGAATCAGTACTCGAGCCACATTGACTCCTTTTTGCTATTAAGTCATTATCAACCTCTTGAGCTTCGCGAATCTGTTGTACAAACAGTGGTCTCGCTTTCAATTCTGCAATAATCACACCATCATCAGTCATGGCTATATCCACATTCATTGCATGTAGAGCAAATAGTGATTTTTGGCTTAGTGCATCCACAACCACATTAGCTTTCCCCGGATGATAATCAATCAGAAGTTCATAATCTTTTAATAGTTCCAACCATCGTCGCTGTCTCAAATTCAGATCCTTCTGAGTCATTAAATACTTTAGACTCTTGTGATCTGAATAGACATGGCATTTTTCACCGAATAGATAATGACGCCATATTTTTAAAGCAAAAACTATAGCAGCCAATTCATGATTGTGTGTCGGATAGTTCTTTTCGAGCGACTTCAACTGTCTCGAGGGGTAGGCCACAACTTTACCCTCTTGCATCAAAACACAGCCCAAACCATTTAAAGATGCATCGCTGAAAATAACGAACTCCTTACCCAACTCTGGCTGAACAAGCGCTGGAGCTTCCGTCAACAAAGTTTTTAGCTGGTCAAAACTCTTCTGGCATCTTTCTGACCACTCGAATTTAACGTCTTTCTGTAATAGCTTTGTCATCAGAGCTGCAATCATAGAGAACCCTTTCACGAAACGTCTATAATATCCGGCAAGTCCCAGAAAATCTGAACTTCAGAAACGTTTCTTGGTGATTTCCAATCAAGTATAGCCGAAACTTTACTCGGGTCAACCCGAATGCCCAATGCTGAAATGACATGCCCCAGGAAACTAACTTCATTCAACCAAAACTCACATTTGCTGAATTTCGCGTACAACTGCTTTTCACGCAAAATCTGTAACACAAGTCTCAAATGCTCGGCATGTTTAGTTTCGTCACGCGAATAGATCAGGATGTCATCTATGAATACAACCACAAACCGATCTTGATACGGTCTGAATACCCGATTCATCAGATCCATGAAAACAGCAGGGGCATTAGTGAGTCCGAATGGCATCACTAAAAACTTGTAATGGCCGTATCTCGTCTTAAAAGTAGTTTTTGGTACATCCGAGTCTCTAACTCGCAACTGATAATAACCTAACCTCAGATCGATTTTCAAAAATACCGAAACTCCCTTAAGCTAATGAAATAAATCACTGATACATGGCAACGGATATTTATTCTTTACGGTCACTTTATTGAGTTGTTGATAATCGATGCACATTCTCAAAGTTTCGTCCTTCTTTTTCACAAATAGGATTGGCGCACCCCAGGGAGAAAAACTCGGTCGAGCAAAACCTCTATCTGTCAATTCTTGCAACTGAGCTTTTAACTCTTTTAATTCGGTCGGGGCCATTCTATACGGAGCTATTGAAATTGGAGTTGTCTCTGGCACTAACTCAATACCAAACTCTACCTCCCGAACAGGTGGCAATCCCGGTAATTCCTCTGGAAACACATCCAGATACTCACAAACAACTGGTACAGTTTCAATCTTCTTTTCGCTTACTTTACTATCAATCACATAAGCAAAGTAAGCTTCGCAACCCTTTCTCAAATACTGTCGAGCCAACATCGAAGATATCACTACTGGTAGCCTATTCAAATTCGCAGAATCAATTCGAATTATCTCATTATTCTGACACCTCAAATCAATAGTCTTTCGCCTGCAATTCACTATTACATCGTGCACGGTTAACCAATCCATACCAAGGACAATATCGAACTCGTCAAATGGTAGCAACATCAGATCGGCTGGAAAACATGAGTCTCGAATCATTAAAGGGCAATTCTTGCACACTCTATCAACTAACACACACTGACCCAGGGGGCTCGAAACCCGAATCACAAACTCAGTAGACTCAACAGGTAGAGTCTTGCTGGATACTAATGTTTCACACACATAAGAATGAGTTGAACCAGGGTCAATCAGAGCAATTACACTAGTATCAAAGAGAGTGAATATACTGGTGATGACATCTGGAGATGAAGCCTCCTCTCTGGCACGAATGGCATAGGCTCTAGCTGGCGCACGGGTATCTGATCGAATAGCCGCATCTGAAGTCCCCCTCTGAGCGCCACCCCTACCACTCACATTACGAGATGGTCTACCTCTAGCTGTAGTATTGCTCGGTCTTACACTCTGAACATTATCTTTTTTAGCTGTCTCCGGGCAATCCCGAATAAAATGATCCTGCGAACCACATTTGTAGCAAGTGCGATTGTTAGCTTTACCCCAACATTCATAAAAATGCCGTCTACCACACTATTGACACTCGGGTTTATTCGGTCAAGTATTGCTAACACTAGCAATCGATGTAGCTTGTGAACTCACTGGTGGTCGTTCTCGTATAGAGATCCCTGTGTTAGCTTTGGATCGACTACTACCATTTTTGAACTTCTTTGATGACGTTTGAGGAAATTTACCCGCGGATCTCTTACGGAAGTCTCTAGCTTCAAACTCAGCTTTCCGTTTTTCTTTTCCCAGCTCTTCAGCTTTACAAGCTCGCTCACCAAGTACTACGAACTCATTTATTTCCAGTATGCCAACCAGTAATTTTATATTTTCATTTAACCCTTCTTCGAATCTTCGGCACATAGCAGCCTCGGATGAAACACACTCACGAGCATAGCAACTAAGTCTCACAAACTTGCGCTCATACTCAGATACGGTCATACGACCCTGTTTAAGCTCGAGAAATTCCTTGCGTTTCGAATCTATAAATCACTGGCTGATGTATTTCTTTTGAAACTCCGTCTGAAAGAAGTCCCAAGTAAATCATTCATTAGGAACAACCGATACGAGAGTATTCCACCAATAGTAGGCAGAATCCCGTAACAAAGATATGGCACACTTCAAGCACTCATCAGGTGTGCAAGATAGTTCATCGAAAACACGAACGGTATTATCGAGCCAAAATTCAGCTCGCTCAGCATCATCATCATCTTTGGCTCTAAACTCTTGAGCCCCGTGTTTTCTAATTCGATCAACTGGAGGCTTGCATGCTCTCTCAGGATTAACGATCGGGGGTACCACCGGTACTACAGGGGGAGTATTCGGATTTAGGGGTTGTTGAACAGCCGGATTGGTCCGGATATATTGGTTGAACCAATCATTCATCATGCTATAAAAGGCTTGTTTAGCCCCCTCATCAGGATTACTCGCAGTTGGTCGAGATTCATCAGTGCGCGGTCCCTTGCGCGGGAGCAAGCACCACGCTCTCGACATCATCAGCTATAGCCCACTCGGGATTAGGATCCATTTACTATACGAAAGAAGGAAACACAATTTCACTGTCAGAAGTCATCACACTATCACATTATAAAATATGGCATGTATAGCTAGACCTAACACGAGCTACGTTAGTCCGAGAACTGACTAAACCGTAGCTCTGATACCAATCAAATGTAACACCCATAATCCGTCGCCAGATTAGAGTTACGAGGTATTACTCAACTAACCACAATGTCCATCCATACACATGAATCTTATTACTTAAATAATAATATCACAAATAAACAAGTCATCTCAAAATAATATCATTAGCATTATTTAAAAATAAAATAATTTCATTCAAATAACAAAACACTATTTATTTGGTCATTTAAAAGAAAGGGCCGAATAGGCATATGGTACTTATTCATTTATTTCACTTCTATTATCAACAGCCCATTCAAATATATATCATTGCTGAATATATGCATCATTTTCAATCATGTTCATTCCCCATTTCAATACCACAATCAATTATAAATTTCAAATCAACTCATATATCTCATAATTTCTTATCACATTCGGCAATATTCATTCCATATATATATCCCATCATAAGCACACCTTAGCTAAATATTACTTCAATAATCTAGCCATTTATTTCTCATGGCCGAATATACTATAACACTCAGTGGAAGATTTTAAGCTCCAAACTAAATCAAAGTCATGACCGAATATTTACAAACGATTATACTTCAAATTGGTTCATTAATGTATCACCTTTGATAATCACATACACAAAATATGACCAATTTCATTCGTGTCTAGTCACGTTGGTACATTCAATATATGCCAAAATGTAGTTACCAACCTATTGACCTATATACCATATTCAACCAATTTCAAATACTCAATTTCACATATAACATATTATGAAATAACTTCCTAGCTAGGCTTATAATATATATACTAATATACTCAATTAGTAATTCCATAATTAAACATGATCAAATCTTACTCAAACATAGAAACATAACAATTTTCGCATGGCATATATATATACATATCATTCAAACACAACCCAAGGGACATAGTCTATACATGCCATAAGTTCAAAAGAGATACAACTTATAGAATACCAAAGTTAGGTGATAGTGTAATTGACTTTGACGAAGATCCCCGAGCACGAACTAGCCTTCAAAGTCTATAGAATAGTCAAATGAACACAACAGTAAGCTATCTCAGCTTAGTAAGTTTTAACCAATAGTAAAGAATGAAATTAAACATCACAAAAGTAAAATCAAACTAACATGAATATCATCAACCACATAGTCGTAGGTTTATATACATACATATCCACCAAATTACCATTAAATAACTACCATGTGTGGTAATTTCAAAACCAACATTCATGCATTCCTTATTCGATATCATATAAAACTATGCATCATCATTTCATTCAAAACATGTTCGAAAACTCATAACCACATATCATAACTCAAATTTCATAAGCTAACTTCACTTACCATATTAATACTAACCTTTCTAGCTTTCATGAATCACATACCTGTTCATTCCATTACGTTTAATACGATTTGCTACATGATATCTTTAGTACATTCGCAAACCCACACACTTAGTGCAAATTCATGTAACGTATCGCACACTCAGTGCCATTACTTTGGTAAAGTGCACACGTAGTGCCATTTACTTGTAATGTATCGCACACTTAGTGCCATTACTTGTTTTCGCACACTTAGTGCCAGATGACTGATTTCGCACACACAGTGCTCGGTATATAAGCTTGCACACATAGTGCTCTTTAACCTACCTTTCCTCATTCATAAAAACACATATAATTTCATTTTCATTTAAATAAACACATATATATATACATATTCAAACAAATCATTTCTTCCACCAATTATCATCACATTCGGCACATTCAATATACATATATATATACATGTTCATCATCTCATCTCTCCTATCAATATCCACCACATTTGGCATATTCAATGTAATACTCCAAACCCGACCCATGCGTTAAGGCTAGATCTGACATGTTACATGAGAAAAATACTACTAAGTCCTTTTTCATTTGTACATAAAAAGATTTAGATTTAAAATCATTTAAAACAACTCTCATTTAAAAAAAAATTAAAAAAGTATTATTGAATAAAGATTGATTGATAAATCGATAAATTTGAGATAAAATCTTATAAACCGTGACTTTAGAAATATTGTTAATAGTTCGAGAAGAATTTGGAAGTAATTTTCGAAAAGTGTTGATAAAAATTTCCAAGAGAAATTTCTGAGTTAAAAATATATTTATGAAAGTTTATTATGAAACCCTTTTTGTATATCCATTTTAAGAAAAAAATGTTTATTTGAGTTTTTAGAAAAAGGTCTCAATTAAAATACTTAGAGCAATTTATAAATTCGTCAAACACAAAACAAAAATTAATCCAGAGGCCTTATTACAAACCTTAACTCAAAATAGCAAAGTAGTTAAAAGTACTAAAAGAAATCCAAATTTCAAATTAAACCATTTTTTTGTAGTATGGCCTCCACCGAGTCATCCATGGCCCAAGTCTCCATCACTGATCATTACCTGAAAAGGGATAAGGAAAAATGGGGTGTGTTACTAGAACTCAGTGTATATCCCACTTACCGCTGTCCACTGGGCCAAAATCCCATTAAGCGATAATTTGGGCCTAAGACCATTTGTAATAATAATGTATCAATTATATCATGTGAATGAAATGCAATTCCCAAACCAAACCTAGTAATCCATCCGCTACACACCACTCGTATCAACCAACACACCTGTGGGGATCTTTTGTCAACCCACCCCGCCAACACACCAATCGCAGACATTTAGCCATTTATATCAAATTCGAATTGTGGAAAAGCCACCAGAATAACAAAATATACGTGGCATTGCCACTATACAAATTTGTGGCAGAGGCACCAAAATTATGTGGCAGAGCCACCAGAACTTCTCTTCAATATTATCCCATCCCATGCAAAATCATGTATATAATGCATATAAATTCACAATATAACAACATTAATTTATTAGGATATTTATTAAAAAATTATGGCCCACTATAACAATTTATCAAAAAGGCTCATTAAGCAAAATATCGGATTTGGCCCATTTAGCAAAATTTCAGATTGGCCCATTTAGCAAAATATCAGATTGGCCAATTTAGCAAAATATCAGATTGGCCCATATAACAAATTATCAAATCGGCCCATATAGAAAATTATCAAATCGACCCATATAACAAATTATCAAATCAGCCCATATAACAAATTATCAAATCGGCCCATATAGCAAATTATCAAATCGGCCCATATAACAAATTATCAAATCGGCCCATATAGCAAATTATCAAATCGGCCCATATAACAAATTATCATATCGGCCTATATAACAAATTATCAAATCGGCCCATCTAACAAATTATCACAATTTGGCCCATTAGGGGCATTTTCATAATCTTTCACGGTGTTAATACCAATTTTGTCAATTTTATCAAAATTGTGAGATCTAAGCCAATTTTCCCGTTTTTACCATGATCTGATTTTCGTCGAGCGATTTACTACCAATATGATATTAATCTTTAACCCACGGAAGACGGTGTGAGATTACACACCTGATTACGGTAAGCACTACACTTTCTTGATCGTCGACACCTAAAATATTATAACGCTCGATTAGTCAACGTACACGATTTAATAAATCTACTTTAAAACAAATGATCTAAAATTTTACCCTCGGGATAGTGTACAACTACGATTTGTCAATTTTCCCCGGTTGACGATCCAAAACCCAGTAGAAAATCCCGAATCGCTGATGCCTCAAAATTGCGAACGACCTCGAATAGTCGATTCTCACCGGATGAGGGTCCAAAACCCGGTGGAAAGTCCCGAATCGCCGATACCGCCCTTCGCTTGAATTTAGGAGTAGGGATAGCTAATCCGCTCCTTTTTAGATCTCCACTCAACTTTCCTTTTGAATCGGTACCATAAGCCTCCATTCAGTTAGATCTTATATAGATCGATATTACGATAAAATATGGACTATCAAAATGGTAAAGATCGGCTTACCACTAATTTTTGAGTGATCAACGATTGGGTAGATTGAGCGATTAAATCCCTAAAACATAAATTCAATTATTTCAATTTATCACTCCTTAAGCCATCAATCGAATATTGAGTACTATCAATAATCCATAACGATTTCTTACCGAAACGATATTGGATCCAATGTTCGCCATTCAATTTAAGACTAGAGTGATGTTCGGCTTCCCACTAGATTACTACAAAAGGGAAAAACAATCTCGTTTGAAAAAAAATAAAACATAGTGATGGTCTCGTCAATATGACCATCCCACACCAAGACATAAATTCGGCACTAAGAAAAAGAAATTAAGTATTGAAGAGAACCACTTACCGATTGATCAAAGAATGAGTATTAATACGATTGAGAAGAAAATAAGGAAGAGATGAAGGATTCGGCTATGGAGGAAAAACAAACAATAATATTCGGCTATGGAAAAATATTGATTTGAGAGGAAGAAGAAAGGGTTTGGAAAATTTTGTAAAAAGAAAAGAGAGATGAAAAGAAGTGTTTGTGAGGTTTCGATTTTTCAAAGAAGAAAGAGTGAACAATGTGATCTCAATGGCTTAGTTACATTCGGCAATAAGAAAGAAAAGAGGAACAAAATGTACACTAAAGGCTTGAAATTTTTGGTAAAGAAAAGAAAAGGTTTGGAGAGAAGAAAGAAAAGAAAATGTCACCAAATGACACTAAAGTTGCATATAGGAATTTTGGCAAAAAGCAATACCAAAACTTTACCAAAACACCAAGCAAAAATTCGGCTATCCCTCCTAACACACAAAACTGTCCACATACATGACCATAATGGTCAAAATTAGCCACCCACACTTTCCATAACATTTCCCTTGAAAATGGCCACTTGTTCCCCTTACTTTCCCCTTTTTCTTGATTTCTTTCCTCATCTTCATTCTTTCCTATTCTCCTTAGCCATCTTTCCAAAAATAAAAAGTCCACCTTGCCATATTTACATGCTTGGCCGACACTTAAGGAAAGAGTGCAAAAATAATAGTCAAAATTTGCACACAATGGGATTTGAACCTCTTCCCTCAAAGTCCATCATGTGGCGCCATATCCTTTCTACCAATTGCTCATTTATGCTAGCTATTCACTCAATTATTTCCATAAGCTTTAAGGTCACTTACCCTATCTCCTTAAAGTGCTAAATGCCAAAAATTTTTACTAGGTCCAAATAAACCCCGAGCCTTCTCAGGACCTCCTAAACATACACAATTAATAATCTAACTAGCTTAGCACCAAAAATAATGCAACACATAAGATTCCAAATTTTAGGATGTTACATTCAATATACATATTAAAATATATCCACATATTCAATTACAACATCACCCTCATTTCAATTTCACATATAACCATTCCTTAATACATGTACATATATTTGATCAACCCAATATCAAAGCTTATATAAATATATGCTAACCCCACATTTAGCTAAAACATAATATTTTCCATGCCACATTCGACATTATGCAATTAATTTTATTACCTCACTTTAATATGAACATTTTATTATAGAATAAAATTTAATTTAATCCGGTTGCTTAAAAACTTACCTCGAAAATTGTCGGATTAAGCTTATCAGTTATTCGTTTAACTTTGCTTTTCCCCGATCCGATCCCGGTTCTTTTCGTTCTTGATCTAAATAATTTCAAAATGAGCTCATTCAAATAGAATTTTATTCATTTTAGCCCAAAACACATAATTGAAAAATTTACCAATTTATCCTTAACATTTTGCACTTTTACAATTTAATCCAATTTTCACAAAACACAAAATATGCTAAATTTACATATTTTAAGCTGGGGCCGAATGTTCACTAAGCTTATACCAGTCCCCATATTTCATAAATTCTACAATCTAGCCCCTCAATTTACTATTTTTGAAATTTAGTCCTAAATACTCAAATTAATCAAAATTTCCAACACAAAATTTAATAATCTAACACATATATTTTATTTAAAATCATCAACCATCACAAAACACAAGATTCCATCCATGGCTGAACATTACACATGCACCAAAATCAAAAATTCTAACATGGGTCGGATAGTATTCGAAGCAACGATCTCAAAAACGTAAAAATTATCAAAATTCGAGCTAAACTCATACCTTAATCAAGCTTGAAATGTGCCGAACCCTTGAAATGTTTTTCTCTCTTTTAGTTTCGGTCAAGAGGGGTTGAAGAAGATGAGCCAAGAAAATTTTATGTTTCTTTTATTTATTATAAGTTTATAATATAATAGATAATATATTATATCATTATAATAAAATAAACATGCAAATGTATTATAAAAGCATAATGCCGTCCACTAGCATGCAAAAAGGGATCAATTTACAACTTAAACCCTCATACATAAGAAGACAAATCAATTTAGCCACTAAATTTAATAAATGGCTACTTTTATCACTTACGCGATTTAGCCCTTTTCTTTAAATTAAACACACAAACGGTCCAATTAATTCACGAAAATTTTTGCACATGCACACTCATAAATCATAGACACCAAATATAATATTTAATTATTCTATCGACTCAGATTTGTGGTCCCGAAACCACTGTTTCTGATTAGGGTCAAATTCGGGCTGTTACAACTGGACATGGGAAGGAAAAATCTCAAGAAATGGGCATTAAGGGCATTTTTGTCATTTGGTAAATAAAATATTAAAAAGGGAAAAATAAGTAAAAAATGGCGTCCATCTTCTTCTCTCTTAGCCGAAATTTGCAAGGAGCCATAGCTAGGGTTTCTTCAACTTCCAAGCTTGATAATAAGTGCATCCTAGCCCTATTTTTAATTTTCTTCGTATTTTTGAGACCCTCGTAGCTCGATTTAGCTATTTCTAGCTATATTTTGAGCTAGGGTTCATGTTAAAAAATTTACGCATGTATGACATGCATGTATTTTGATGTTTTATGGAAGAATATGAAAGTTTGATGTATGATAAACATCTTTTTCTAAGTGATTTTTATGAAAAATGCATAAAAGGACCAAATTGTAAAAGTTATAAAAATTGTCATACATAGGTGAAATAGTGGAAATTGAAGGTTGCTATAGTTGAGAATATGATTCGGCTAGGCTTTAAATACAAGAAAGTTGAATGAAAATCATTTTACGAGCCTAGGGGCAAAAATGTAATTATGTAAAAGTTTAGGGGCAAAATTGTAATTTTGTAAAAATATGAATTATGAGTCGATTTAGTCAATGTGTGTATTTAACAAGTGAAATTGTTAGTATTGATCAAGAAACACGAAGCCAGGATCAAAACCAAGGCAAGAATAAAATCGAGGACTAAATCAAGCATCTATACACATTTTGAGAATCGAGGTAAGTTTGTATGAAGTTAGAGTTTCATAATGTTTGATATTTGAAATTATTTAATATTATGACAATGTATGTTATTGCTATTGAAATCGAGTGATGAAGCCTCGATGAGGAAATGGTGAAAATAAGTTATGTGATGTTCCAGATAAAAACTCAGAATAATGAGGTTACCCATGTATTAGCACTGAATAAAGAAGGTCCCGTGTAAGACCATGTCTGGGATATGGCCTCGACACCAAAGGAATATTTCGTATAAGACCATGTCTGGGACATGGCATCGATATTCATGTATGATCTCTTATAAGACCATGTCTGGGACATGGCATCGACATCGAGTTATAAGGTCCCGTGTAAGACCATATCTGGGATGTGGCATCGGCATCAAGGGGTGATCGCATGTAAGACCATATCTGGGATATGACGTTGGCATCCAATTTTATGAACGATGAGTTCGAGCATCCTACGATAATTTGGTTAATTCGTGGGCAAAAGAGCTAAGTATGTAAAATGGTATAGAGTTAAATTCGTTTATGGATGACCTTGGGTATCACCTATGATAAGAATGATGAAGATATGAGTTTATGTTCATGATAGCAAATGTGCTAAGTCATGTGACTAAGTGATACAGGTACCATGAGTAAAATACAAAAGTATGAAATCATATTGTAAAATGAGAAAGGTAAGAGTAAGTATGAGTAAGTATGCTTGAGCACTTGATGCTTATGTTGTTCATGTATCATGATATGGATGGGTATATTTTGAGTATTTATGTTGCTATATAAATTTCATGCAAACTTACTAAGCTACATGCTTACCCCTCTTCTTCCCCTTTTTCTTGTAGTTTCGCCAAGTTGGCTCGGGGATCACAGAACGTCGGAGCTCGGATCACACTATCAACCGTTCTTTTGGTATAGTAAATTTAATTCATTTTGAGTATGGCATGTATAGGAACTTGATCGTTTTGTGTCATGTCATGTTTGAAGGCCAAAGGGTTGGCTATTAATGTTTCACATTCATTTTGTAAAGGGCCAAGGTGAATTGGCCAATATTATTAAGTTTATGTTATAAAGTTGATAAGTTAAATGAAATGAATGTTCATGCAAGTAATTGAGTAAAATACGGGTGGAATGAATAATAATTTAAGGATTCTTAAGAGTTTGGTATTGCTATGTTATGTGCTTATTGTGATGAAATGAATGAGTTTATGTTTCAGGGTGGCAAGAAGGCTTGGAAAATAGCCTTAAACTATCCACACGGATAGACACACGGGCGTGTGTCTAGGCCGTGTGTGACACACGACTAGCCCCATGGGTGTGTTAGTAGGTCGTGTGTCCCCTGCATTTAATTACAAGAATTTGATTTGTCACACGGGCCAGCACAAAGGCGTGTTCTTAGGCCGTGTGCTCTTTAAGGGGTTGCTGACGTCATAAATAGAATACCCCTAGTTTTCACACACGGATGAGGACACGGGTGTGTCTAGGCTGTGTAAAGGACACGAGCCATTGACACGGGCGTGTGTCCGGCCGTGTGAAAACCCCTGCAGGTTTGAAATAAAAATAAATTCTACATGGGCTAGGGACATGGGCGTGTGTGACCACAAGGCCTGCCACATGGGCGTGTCCCAAGTCACATGAGCTTTTGATGAACTCATGAGTTTTGTGATGAATGATAGTGAAAAATGAAAGATATGTGTTTAATGAACATGTTTTTTCCTTGAGTTTTTGATGAATTTAGCTAATTAGGGCTAAATTGAGAAAATAGCATTTTGAAGGATTAAAATGTGAAATAAATGAAGTGTATGGGTTTGTATGAACAAATGGAAAATTCGGCTAGGCTTATGCTAGGAGAAATTATGTGAATTTGATGATTTTGTGAATTAGGGACTAATGTGTCGAAATGTGAAAATGCAAGGGCTATTATGTTAAACGCCTTAAATATGTGTGTTTGGACTAAAATGAATGATTTGGCGATTGAATGGATTGAATTTGAATATGTATAGACCAAGAGAGGAGAGGTTCGGATCGAGATCGAGGCAAAGACAAAGTGCTCGATTAATTGACCGTTTCGGTACTTCGACATCTGAGGTAAGTTCGGATATAATACTAGTTGTTAAATTATATCTATGTGATGAGAATTGAATGAATGTGTAATTTTTGAATTAGAAATGTTAAATATGAGGATGAGAAATGTGGCACTAAGTGTGCGTATTTGAAATCGAGACTGAGATGAGTAGCACTGTGTTTGTCTGAAGAAATAGAAGCTTTGGCTTTATCGATTGGCACTGTGTGTGCGATGCCGAATTAAGTTTGGTTTTGTATTTAGGCACTAAGTGTGCGATGTTAATTAACCTTCGGCTATGGTTAGGCACTAAGTGTGCGATTGAATCGAAGAGTTAACGAAGTTTGATCAAATGAAGTATTGAGCTTTGAATAACATGTGTGATCGATATCAAATTGTTGGCTAAGGTACGTACAGAACCTATCTGGTTGATGAAATCATGAACGGATTATTGGATAGATAAGTAAGCATATTATTTATGGATAACATGGTATATGTGTATTTGTATGATGATCTATGTGATGTATTATATTTGTACTTGATGGATGTATTATTGAGTAGTTTGTGTTATATTACGAACTTACTAAGCTTTGGAAAGCTTATCGTGTGTGATTTGTTTTCTGCGCTGCAAAGTGTCGATGAAAGCTAGCTCGGATTTGGGGATCGTCAGCATTCTCTATCACACTATCGGCAATCTATTTTGGTACTTTTGGAAAGATGTATATAGTTGAATTATGGCGTGTATAGGCTAGTAGTTTTGAAAAATGTTTGAGATGTGTAAATAGCCATGTGATGTGGCTAGATAAATGTTGGTAATAAGCATGTGTGTATTTGGTATATTTTGCATATTATGTTTGTTTTGATGGCAATGAAAATGTCTTATGAATGGTAAGCTTAGTGATGGATTTATGCTATTATAAACTAGTGATTTTGTGGATGAATCATGCTTGGTAATGTATGAGTTTTAGTTATGAAATTTGGTATATGAGTTGGCATGAATGGAAATGAGATTGAATGAAATATTATGTTGTTTGTTTGAAATGTCTTAGGTTGTCAAATGTGCATGAAATGAATTGATTCTTTGCTTGTAGGATTGACCCTAGCATGGGTGGCATATTGGCCTTGCAAAGGGCCTGTTTTGCCGACACGGTCATGGAGCACGGGCGTGCCTAATGGCCGTGTGATTAAGTAAGTATATAGCATAAGAGTACACGGCTAGGGTACATGGGTGTGTCTGATAGCCGTGTGAATTAGTCAGTATCTAGCTTAAGAGCACACGACCCTAGCACACGGGCGTGCCTGGTGGCCGTGGAGATAAGTCAGTATACAAGCTCTGTTTTGGCACAGCCAAGACACATGGGTGTGTCTAGCAGCCGTGGGAGGCACACGGTCTGCCCACACGGGCGTGTGACCTCTGAAACTTTGAAAAGTTTTAAATTTCTGAGAAATTTCGTAAGTGTTCGGTTTAGTCCCGACCCGATTCTAGCATGTGTTTAAGGTCTTATAGACCTCAATAAGGGACCATATGGTTGATAATGAGTATAGTTGATGGATGAATGACTTAGTGTCTTGAAATGGTTGTGTAATGATTCGATTGATCGGAAACACCTCTTAACCCTATTCCGGCGACGGTTTCGGGTTAGGGGTGTTACATTTTATTGGTATCAGAGCTACGATTTAGTCTATTCTCGGACTAACGTAGCGTGTGTGAGTCTAGCTATACATGACATATATGAAATTGCGATAGTGTGATAAATCCTGACAGATATAAGTGTGTTTTTATATAGTAATGGATCCCGATCGAGCAGTTGCTGACGACGTAGAGAGTAATGCGCCTGCTCCCGTTCAAAGGACAACGCCGGCCACATCTAGGCCGAATGATAGTAGTGAGGGAGAAGAGGCTAAGCAAGCCTTCTTCTGAATGATGAGTGAGTGGTTTTCAGAGTTCGTTCGAACGAATCCGGCTGCTCCACAACCACCAGCCCCTCAAGTACCTATTTACCACAAGTGATAGATCTGATTCGATTGAATAAACCTCCTGTGGATAAGATCCGAAAGTACAGGGCCAAAGAGTTTAGGGCCACAGCTGATGACGATGCTGAGCGAGCTAAGTTTTGGCTCGAGAACACAATTCGAGTATTTGATGAGATATCGTTAACCCCTGATGAATGTATCAAGTGTGCAGTTTCTTTGTTGAAAGATACGGCTTATAATTGGTGGAAAACATTGACATTCGTGGTTTCGAGAAAGAGAATCACTTGGAACTTCTTTCAAGTTGAGTTCAGAAAGAAGTATATCAGTCAACGCTTCATTGATCAGAAACGTAAAGAGTTTTTAGAGCTGAAACAGGGTCGTTTGTCAGTTATCGAGTACGAGCGAGTATTTTTGAGACTGAGCCAGTATGTACGGGAATGTGTTTCGACCGAAGCCACTATGTGTAAACACTTCATAGAAGGGTTGAACGAGCATATTAAGTTATTGGTTGGGATACTTGATATAAATGAATTTGTTGTGTTAGTTGAAAGAGCTTGTAAAGCCGAGAAGCTCAGTAAAGAAAAGAAGAAAGCTGATTCTGAAGCTCGTGATGAAAGAAAAAGATCGATGAGTAAGTTTTCTCAACCTTCGACGAAGAGATTCAGAGATGCAAGCAACCGATCAAATGCTTCGTTTGGGCATCCGAATAGAGATCGCGTAAGACTAAGTGTTGGTCTGAGAACTCAAGCTCCAATGGAATCAAGTGTCGATAGTGCCAAAAGCAACAAACCTGAGTGTAGACAGTGTGGAAGGCGACATGTGGAAGAATGCTGGGGCAAGTACAATAATAGAGTTTGCTATAAATGTGGATCACGAGATCACTTCATTCGAGAGTGCCCAAAGATGGTTGAAGAAGAAAATGATCAAAATGTGAGATCAAGTAATAATGTAATGGCTAGAGGTAGACTACCCAGAAATGTTGGGAATGTGAGTGGAAGTCAAAGAGGGACTATTGACACAGCTGTGAGGTCAGAGACGAGAGCACCTACCCGAGCTTATGCTATACGTGCACAAAAGGAAGCATCATCTCCAGACGTCATCTCCGGTACTTTCACTTTATTTGATACTGATGTCATTGCATGGATAGATCCAGGATCTACTCATTCATATGTGTGTGTGAATCTAGTATCAAGTAAGACTCTACCTGTTGAGTCTACTATATTTGTGATTAGAGTATCGAACCCCTTAGGCAAGTGTGTTTTGGTGGATAAGGTGTGCAAGAATTGTCCATTGATGTTTCGGGATGTTTGTTTTTCGGTTAATTTGATGTTACTACCATTCGATGAGTTTGACATAATTCTGGGTATGGATTGGCTTACTCTGCATAATGCCATCGTGAATTGTAAAAGAAAGAGTATTGAGTTGAAAAGTCAGAATGGTGAGCTAGTTCGAATAGAATCCAATGATATGAAAGGATTACCAGCTGTTGTATCTGCGATGAAAGCTATGAACTATGTGAAAAAGGGTTGTGAAGCTTATTTGGCGTACGTGATAGATACAAAAGTGTAGGAAAAGAAAGTTGAATCTATGCCTGTGGTATGTGAGTTTCTAGATGTGTTTCCTGAAGAGTTACCGGGATTACCTCCAATTTGGGAAGTTGAATTCGGTATTGAATTAGTGCTGGGGACCACTCCCATTTTGATAGCTCCGTATAGAATGGCACCAAGAGAATTGAAAGAGTTAAAGTCTCAGTTGCAGGAGTTGACTGATAGAGGATTTTCACGATCGAGTTTCTCACCCTGGGGAGCTCCTGTGTTATTTGTGAAAAAGAAAGATCGAACTATGAGAATGAGTATTGATTATCGACGGTTGAACAAAGTAACGATAAAGAACAAATATCCGTTGCCTCCTATTGATGATTTGTTTGATCAGCTGAGAGGAGCTACAGTGTTTTCAAAGATAGATTTGAGATCAGGTTACTATCAGTTGAGAGTTAATGAATCTGATGTGCCGAAAACTACTTTCAGAACGAGGTACGGACATTACGAATTCTTAGTGATGCCTTTCAGACTAACAAATGCTCCTGCAGTGTTTATGGATCTGATGAATCGGATATTCAGACCGTATTTGGATCACTTTATAGTGGTGTAACATCCTAAATTGGGGGTTAATTTTAGATTGCATTGTTTGCTTGTGTTTGGGCTGTGGTGTCGTTGTTTGAGATGTTTCAAGACTTAGTTGTAAGTCTAGAGCAGGCCTGAGTAGTAGAAAATTTTATTTGTAAGCTTTAAGGATAGGGAGCCTTAGTAAGTAGGGGTTACAAGTTAAATAAGGGGAAATTTGTCACTAAAAGGCCTTGGAAAAGTGGCAAAAGGAGGCCACCGAGGAGCTGGAATTGACGCCACAAGGGGAGAAAGGGGAGCCTAGGTTCGAGTTGCGAAACTCCCCTTTTTACTCTTTATTTTGGATGGCAAAGAGAGAGAGAAATGCTCAATTTAAACACTTCAGGATAATAAGGATATTATTAAGATTTTAATTGGATTTTATTTGTATAATCTTAAAAGGGTGGCAAGGAGAAAAAGAAGGAGTTTGATTTACTCAAATTATTTTGAATATTTTCAAATGGTTGGCCAAGAGGAATTTTAGGTGGTTGCCGAATTTTTGAACTCCTTGTTGGAGAGGAGTGGACGGCTTGGTGGCTAAGCAAGGGGGTGTCTTGAATTTTCTTTAGGCACTTACTTGACAATTTCGGCTAGCAATTACTCATAATTCACCTCTTTTCTTTCTTTTTCATCCTCTCTCAAACCGAAACCTTCATTGCCATCTTCATCTTTTTCTTCTTTTTGATCCTTGGCCGAATCACCTATCCTCCCATCCCTCTCTTTTCTTCTCTATTTTGGTTAAACCGAAAACACTCTCCCCTCATACCTTTCTTTTCTCTCCTCAACCCCTTTGGCCGAAACTTCTATTTCACTTCTTCTTCTTCCTCTTTTTCACTCAAAGCCGAACCTTGATTGTTATTTTGATCAAACCATAGCTGAACCCCTTCTTCTTATTTGGGGTAGTTTTGGCCGAACATCAAAGTAAAGGTGATCTCCTCTAGTCTTTTCTCCAATCGCTTTATAAAGGTGGGTAAATGGTCAAATCCGAATGCCTATTTCTTCCTCTCTCTATTCTCTGTCGACTTTTACAAGGGTAAGGGCCGATTTTGGCATTGGATTGCAGGTGTGAATCACCTGATTTGGAATCGGTTTGTTATAGAGCCTTTGAGGTGTTGGAAGCAATCTAGTGAAGTTGTCATCTTTGATTAATTGCTTGGTAAGTGGTGGTAAGAAATTAAGTGAGTTATTTATTTGGTATTTTTAAGCCGAAGGCTATTAAAGTGGCTACTAATGATTGCCGATTGTAGGAAAGTGAAGCAGAAACACATAGTGTGTGGTGGTTGATAATCAAAGGGCGTTTAGGTGAGGTTTCGGGTTCATACGTTAACCCTTTGGATTTATTTGGTTTGACCGAATGGTCTATGGCACTAACCTTTATGTTGGCCGAATATAGGAGCAAAGAAATCTAGTGTGGCCGATTGACTCTTTGGGGATTTAGGGCTATCGTTGGTAACAGGTGTGTACATACACACTTTATAACTAATAACTGTGCTAAAGGCATTGTATATGCTAAACTGATTTGATGTAGAATGGGATTTAATACCATCATGGTATAGGCAAGGATTCAGGTAAGTCCTTGTTGTTATGAGTTTTCTCTATGATGCTTTTGGGAAGCATGACATATTTGGTATATGTTGTAAAATAAACATGTTGGCATGATTTTTGTTAAATGCATATCATTGACTGATGTGGGTTAAACGAGTGGAAGGGGAAGTGATATCCGTGTCTACGGAGACCAGTGGTTTGGTACCACATTTCGTGACTACGGTCACCAGAGGTTTGGCACCTCATAGCGTCTCGTCCCAGTGGTTTGGTACCACAGTGGGTTGGCCCCACAGATAATACAACGGGATTGACGCCAGTGATTTGGTATCACACGATGGGTTGGCCCCATCACTACTATTCGTGAATTCGAGTCACCAGTGGTTTGGCACCACAACATTGATGGATATCGTGTCTTTGGACACCAGTGGTTTGGCACCACCAGTGGTTTGGTACCACACGGGGTAGAGAAAGGAGCATTGGATGGCTAGGTTGGGTGCATGTTAAATTTAGTGCATGTTAACTTAGTTGTAAATTGTGTATGATGTTGCACTAAAGCGGGGAAGGGTTACACATTGAGTCTTGGTGACTCACCTTCTCCTTTAACTTTTTCAGGTGACTCGTAGATCGCGGATGAGGAGCCGGATGGACTCGAGGTGGCCATGCAGTGGAAATGTGATTAAACGAACTTTGAATTATTTTTATTTTATTTTGGATTTATTTGTTCAAGTTGTAATAAGGCCTCCTAAGATTTTTATTTTGCTTACTTTACATATTTTGGATAATTTGTTTAAATTACTTAATGACTTTAAAATGGGTACACACGGTTTCTTAAATTTTAAACGCAAAAATGTTTTAGTGTGCCATCGGGTACATTCAAAATCGGTAACAACCTGACTTAATAGATCTTTATATATAACTAAGTGCGGTTTCTTCACACACCTCAATGGTTTTAACAAAACAATATAAAATGAAACATTTTCGACAAAACTTAAGCGGCTAAAGGAATTTTTACAAAAATGTTTTCCTCTGTAACATACCAAATTCGGTCGTAATGTTTGGGTCGAGTTTGGGGTGTTACAAAATTGGTATCAGAGCCCAGTTCAAAACTCGGCTGTGGGGGCCCAAGGCCCAAAATGTTTTGGTAGGCCTTTTTGAAATATTTTTGGTTTTGAATAGCATGGCCCGAGTCTCCGGCACCAATCCGCCCAGGTAAGTACTTCTGACTTCTGTATGAATTATTATTGGTAGAAGGGTAGGTATGGAACGTAGATAGTATGATAGGTGTTTGAACTTTAGGACTAGCCCATTCCAACAAAAGACATAAGACTTTAAATGCTTAATTAAACAAACCTACGACCAAGTCGCCGAGTTAGGGTGTGGTAACCCTTGTGCGCATGTCTAGGACTGGATCCGGAAGAGCTTGGTACTTAAGCAGTCCTCGTGACTCACCTCCTCTTCGTAGGATTCCTACCTGGTGCGTAGCTTCGGTTCACCCAAACCAAGAGGACTCGGTCATAGGCCAAACACAATAAATAATACCCTGACTTTGGAAATTTACGAAAATACCCCTATAGGAAAAAGACGAAACTACCCCTGGGATGAGTGAATAAGTATGAAAGGTATTAGGGAATGGATGTGCCCTTCTGTGTAAACTAGGATAGAGGACTTAAACCTTTGATTGATCGAAAGAATCTCTATTAAACTCTCCTTATAAAATTTCTTCGCAGGATAACCTAGTGAAACAAGTACTAATCCATGAAAATTTCTTAATTAGATTAAAGCGCAATAGTTAGAATGAGCTCTAGAGAACGTGGCCGTCGTGGATGCGGTGGAGGCAGGATCACCGTGTCGGAACCCATTAGGTCAGGTCAAGGATCGGACAATGAGGCACCACCGCCACCACCACCCCCAGCTATGGGCGTTGAGCAGCAAGCCCAAACGGGGGATGACGCTGTATCGCAGGCTGTGCTGCGAGTTCTAGAGTTGGTGGCTGGTGCGGGAGGAAATTTGGGAACTCGAAAGTCTGTACCCAAGCAACTCCGATCCAATGGAGCGGAGGTATTCCGGTGTATCGGAGTGGCACCCCCAAAGGCGCGGAATATTGGTTAGAATCGACCGAGAGAATCATGGATGATCTGGACCTGACGGATGAGGAGAAGCTTAAAGGAGCGGTGTCGCTTCTAAAGGATGATTCATATCAATGGTGGCTCACGGTTCGGGATGGTGCTACGGCAGATGATCTTACTTGGGAGTATTTCAAAACTGCTTATCAGAAGAAGTACGTGGGGACCAGCTACACCGATGCCACGAGGAAAGCTTTTTCGGGGTTGGTACAAGGAAATAAGTCCGTGTCTGAGTATGAAGCAGAATTCTTGAGGCTGAGCCGCTATGCTCGGGGAATTGTGTCAACAGAGCATGATCATTGTGTCCGATTTGAAGACGGACTTAGGGATGAGTTAAGGTTGCTTATTGCTCCATAGCAGGAGCGTGAGTTTGCTGTTCTGGTGGAAAAGGCTAAGGTAGCCGAAGGGGTCAAGGAGTCCGTGAGACAGAACTATGATAGGAGTAAGCAGAAAAGAGGCTTTGGGTCGTCTGGATTGGGTAGTAATGCACAGAAGGGGGTTAGGCAGAGTGGGCTGAATCAGGCAGGGAGGCCCATGGCTGCTAATCAGAGACCAGCTCAGTGTAATCACTGTGGGAAATCACATTGGGGAGGTTGTTGGACCGGTGAAAGGGGATGTTTTGAATATGGATCGTTGGATCACCGTGTAAGGGACTGTCCTCGAAAGTTAGCTAAGAATCAGCCAGAAGGTCAGAACCGTACTCAGGTTAGAAACGAAGGACCACCACAGAGGGGTTGTGGTAATGGTAGAGGAGGCAATGGTTCTAGTCGAGGTCGCGGTACACCGGGCAGAGGTGCAGGCAACACAGAGGCGAGACAGCCTGGTTTAGTCTACGCAGCAAGGCGTCGAGAGGAGGGTGGTGACGACCGGACGTCATAACGCAGACGTTCCTAATTTTTGGTCTTCCATATGTTGCATTAATTGATGTGGGTTCGACGCATTCATACGTTGCTAGTAGTGTGGTAGAGACTATGAACTTAGACTTTGAGACTGCTTCTAGGGAGATGACAGTAATTAGCCCTCTAGGTCACTCTTTAGTTGTGGACAAGTCGCATGCAGAGATGTACCCCTAGAACTCCAAGGGGTAGTATTTATGGCTGATCTGATGGAATTGCCGTTTGAGGAGTTCGATTAGATTCTTGGAATGGACTGGTTGGTTAAGTATCAAGCAAGGTTGGACTGCGCTGCTAAGCGCATGGTTCAAAAGATGGCTGAGGGTGATGAAGTGGTCATGATAGGCAATAGAAGAGATTACCTATCTAACGTGGTATCCGCTTTGAAGGTCGAGAAGATGGTCAAGAAGGGTTGTGAGGCGTTTCTGGTTCGTATATGTGCCTTGGAGGCTAAGGAGTCAACAGTTGAGAAGGTTCGAACAGTAAGGGAATTCACTGATGTATTTCTAGAAGAACTTCCGGGTCTGCCTCCGGATCGGGAAGTTGAGTTCAGTATAGACTTCTTGCCCGGAACGGCACCTGTGTCTATAGCACCGTACCGAATGGCACCAAAGGAATTGGTGGAGCTGAAGGCTCAAATTCAGGAACTCTTGGGCCGAGGGTTTATCCGACCAAGTATATCTCCATGGGGAGCACCTGTGTTGTTTGTCAAGAAAAAGGACGGTTCAATGCGAATGTGTATCGACTACCGTCAGCTAAACAAGTTAACTGTAATATCCCAAAATTGGGCCTAGTAGGATTGGGCCAATTAGACCTTGGGCTTTAGGAAGAATTTGAGTATTATTTGTGTTGGCTCGGGTATGAATTTTGTGTGTTAGCATAGTCTTATGAAGGCTTGATTTTATTTAGGAAGTTAGAATAATTTTTAGTATGGTTTATTTAATGAAGTGGATTAAGTGAGCTTAGCACTTAAGTTAATTTAAGTGTTAATTAAAGCACAAGAGGAGTAAGTGGCAAGATGGTTAAGGAGCTTGAAAGGTGGCTTGAGGTTAGAGGTTCGAGTATCATGGAAAGCATTTTTGAAGACTTTATTTTGTGTTCTAGCATTGATGGATGGTCAACCTATGTTTATGATAGGTTGGACCTTAAGTTTTTGGTAAGTTGAATTTTGGAAAAGGAAAGCATGAAATAGGGGATAAGAATCTTAAGGTTATGGAAGGTTGGGGAGACATAAGGCTTGGTTGTAGGAAAATGTTTTGGAAAGTATTTCAAGGCCTTTAGTGAATGCATGTCGACGGTATGGTTGTCTAAGGGGGTGGCTGAATTTTGTTAGGTAGCTTGGGGGGGATATTGGCCAATTTTTGTCATTTGAACATCTTTTTGCATTTTTGTTTTCCCTCTCCAAAAACTCTTTCTTTGGCCGAATGTCATTGTGCATTTTGTGCAAATTTAGCTTTTGTTTTAGCTCTTATTTTGTTGAACCAAAAAATGCTATTTCCTTTCTTTCATTTGTCCTTTTGAACCAAAACTTCATTTTGGTATTTTTGCACTTTTCTTTTAGGCAAAATAGGTGTTGGCCAAATCTCATCTCTCCCACATCTCTCTTTTCTTTTCTTTTTGACATTTGTTCATAATCACATTTTCTTTTACACTCTCTTGGCCGAATATCTCTCCATCTCAAATACCATTTCTTTTTCATTTGTTCAAAGATAAAAACATCTACCTCCATTCTATTTTTCTTTTCTTTTTCACTTCACCATAGCCGAATCTTCCCACTTCCTTTTAGTTTTAGTTTGGCCGATTATTCAAGGATAAACTTTCTTTGGTTTCTTCAATCGATTTTTGGATAAAAAGGGGTAAGTGTTCATAGACGTTTTTCCTTCAATTCTTTTCTCGTCTCTATGTTATTTTCTTGTGGATTAAGGCCGAATCTATGGGCAATGGTTTGCAAGGTTCTAATCATTCTTAGAAACCGATATCTTTTAGGCTTTTCGGGACGTTGGAAGCAATCAATCTAAACCTCGTTTCTTTATCAATCGATTTGGGTAAGTTCAGGTAAGATTTGGTATTACAAGTGATAACTCTTTGGGATTTAGTAGTATGGCCGAATGGCCTTTGTTCATAATTTTAGTATTGGCCGATTGTAGGACAAGGTGTTCTAGTAGTGTAGATCGGATTCGGAGTTAGTTCTTGCGTTGGTGAAAGGTGTGTATCTTACACACTTTATAACTTAGTTTATATATGTATATTTATGTGTTATATAACTAATCATATTATGAAAGTGGGTAAATCGATGAGATCCTGGATATGATACAATGATGGTATGAATGAGGATTCTGTAAGTCTGTTTCAATATGTTGTTAATACATGTGGATTGAAATCATGATCTACGATTTATGATATATTCATTATGAGATACATATCAAAGTTTATTGACATGATTTGTCTATCTATTGCATTGGTATGGGCAATATGAGAGGAGGGGGAAGATTGATGATTCGTGTCTTTGACACACGGTGGTTTGGCACCACCAGTGATTTGGTATCACATTCGTGTCTTGGACACCGAGGTTTGGCACCTCATAGCGACTTGTCCCCGTGGTTAATACCACCGTGGGTTGGCCCCACTTTTGAGACATGGGATAAATGCGCGGTGATTTGGTATCACACGTGGGTTGGCCCCACAACTTGATGATTCGTGTCTTGGACACCGAGTGGTTTGGCACCACCGGTGATTTGGTATCACATTCGTATCTTGGACACGAGGTTTGGCACCTCATAGCGACTTGTCCCCCGTGGTTAATTCCACCGTGGGTTGGCCCCACTTTTGAGATATGGGATAAATGCCGGTGATTTGGTATCACACGTGGGTTGGCCCCACAGATGGATTATTCGTGACTTCGGTCACCAAAGTGATTTGGTATCACATTTGTGTCTTTGGACACCGGTGGTTTGGCACCACCAAAGTGGTTTGGTACCACGGGGTAGAAAAGGAGTTATGGATGGCTAGGTTGGGTGCATTATACATATATGTTGCTTTGTTATAATTTGTGTAAGTATGTGGTATTTACAGGAGAGGGAATATGCACTGAGTCTTGGTGACTCACCTTCTCCCTTATCTTTTCAGGTGATTCGTGAGATCGCGGATATGGAGCCGAATGAACTCGAGGAGGCCATGCAATAAAGTTTGGTTTTACATGAACTTCCATTTGGGTACTTTATTTTAATTTGGTTTTCATATTTTATGGATTTGTAATAAGGCCTGTTTAATTATGTTTTGGATTATTTTTATGTTTTGAATATATTTAAAATATGGCTTATAAATTACTTGGTTAATCTAATAATTGAGCTCAAAGTTTTCTAAACTAAAAAAACTCGCAATGGTTTTAAAAATCTTACCATCGGGTAATATGAATAGTTCGATAGAAAAATTACAAGTTAAGTGTTTTCAACAAATTAAGTGATTTCCAAAATTCAAGTTTCTATACTCAATTGTAAACGAATTTTCAAAGTGATATTTCAAATTTTCTTAAAAAGATATAAATGTTTTCTATCCTATGATTTATCAACTAAGTTTTAAAGTTTTATGTAATTCAAAGTAAATCTCAGTTTTAACTTATTTTCGACAAATAAAGAATTTCAAAGAGTTTTTCACAAAATTTAATTGTTAATTCGATTCTTTCAAAAGTATTGTCCTTAGTGACATACCAGATTCGGTCGTGGCGTATTGACCGGGTTTGTGGTGTTACAAATTGGTATCAGAGCCAAGTTCAAAAAAGGTTTGTGGTGGGCGAGGCCCAAAATGTTTTAAAGAATGGATTTTAAAATGTTTTGATTATATAGTTGGAAAGGCATGGCCTCGAGTCTCCAACATCAATCCGCCCTGGTAAGTACATCAAACTGTTGATTTTGATGATATGATTATAATGATGTTGGCATGACTGTATAGTAGTAGGAACTACTCTAGAGACCCAAACTATAGGTTGAATGTACTCGCGAAACAACTTCTTATTAAAATTATTCATAAAACTGTGCTTTAAAGAAAGTGGAATATTGACTAATGCATAAAACTTTTTATTCAGATAAGTCGAGACTTTAGACATGAGTACTCGTGGTCGAGGTCGTATGATTCGTAGACGCGGTCGGGGTAGGATGGCTGTGTCTGAGCCAGTGAGGTCCGGTCAAGGATCCGAAAATGAGGTACCACTACCCCCACCACCAGCGGTTGGAGTTGAGCAACAGGATCAAATGGGGGATGACGCAGTGTCTCAGGCGATGCTGCGAGTTCTTGAGAGGGTAGCTGGAATAGGTGGAGGCGCGGGAATGGGAAATCGTGATCTCGAGCGACTTCGAGCCAATGGAGCTGAGGTATTTCGAGGTGTTTCAGGCGTGGCTCCTAGTGCGGCTAAATATTGGCTAGAGGCGACGGAGCGAATCATGGATGATTTGGATCTGAATGCCGAGGAAAAGCTGAAAGGGATCGTATCGCTTCTTCGGGATGAGTCATATCAGTGGTGGCTCACAGTACAGAATGGTGCTGCAGCAGAGGATCTCACTTGGGATTATTTCAAGGCATCGTATTAGCGGAAATACGTTGGGTCTAATTACATTGATGTGCAGCGTAAGGCATTTCTGAGTTTGATCCAAGGTAGTAAGTGCGTAATGTCGAATATGAGGCGAATTTTTAAGATCGAGCGGCCAGATATCTTTGGAGGTATTGTGGCATCGGAGCACGAGCGATGTGTTCGATTCGAAGATGGTTTGAGGGACGAGCTGAGATTGTTGATTGCTCCACATCAGGAGAGAGAGTTTGCTGCTTTAATTGAAAAGGCTAAGATAGCCGAAGGAATAAAGGAATCTGTAAGGCAAAGTCACGACCGGAATAAGCATAAGAGAGGTTTTGAATCATCCGGTCGGCCAAGATTCTCAAAAAGAGTTAGACAGAATGAGTGAATCAATCTGGAAGGCACATTATCGCTAATCGAGGGACCCGGCCACGGTGTAACCGATGTGGGAAATATCATTGGGGCGAATATTGGACCCGGAGGAAAGGATGTTTCGAGTGTGGCTCTACGGATCATCGTGTGAGAGGCCATTCACGTAAGCTAGCCGGGAATCGATCGAGGTCAAGGTCGTGCTCGATTCGAAATGAGGGGCGCCACCACAGAAAGGTCGTGATATCGGTAGAGGAGGTAATGGTTCAGTCGAGGCCGCGAGCATCTGGCAGAGGTATTGGAAACACTGAGGCAAGGCAGCCTGGTTTGGTGTATGCAGCAAGACGTCGAGAGGAGGGCGATGCATCGGATGTCATAACCAGTACGTTCTTGATCATTGGATTTCCATATACTACTTTGATTGATGTGGGTTGACGTATTCAAATGTCTTTAGTAGTCTAGTAGTGTTATTAAGATCAGAGTGCGCAACAAGAGCATAGTGCGGTGAGTTAGACTGTACGATTGATCGTTAGTAAGTAATTTCGAGGACGAAATTATTTTTAAGGAGGGTAGAACTGTAATATCCTGAAATTGGGCCTAGTAGGATTTGGCCAATTGGACCTTGGGCTTTAGGAAGAATTTGAGTATTATTTGTGTTGGCTCGGGTATGAATTTTGTGTGTTAGCATAGTCTTATGAAGGCTTGATTTTATTTAGGAAGTTAGAATAATTTTTAGTATGGTTTATTTAATGAAGTGGATTAAGTGAGCTTAGCACTTAAGTTAATTTAAGTGTTAATTAAAGCACAAGAGGAGTAAGTGGCAAGATGGTTAAGGAGCTTGAAAGGTGGCTTGAGGTTAGAGGTTCGAGTATCATGGAAAGCATTTTTGAAGACTTTATTTTGTGTTCTAGCATTGATGGACGGTCAACCTATGTTTATGATAGGTTGGACCTTAAGTTTTTGGTAAGTTGAATTTTGGAAAAGGAAAGCATGAAATAGGGGATAAGAATCTTAAGGTTATGGAAGGTTGGGGAGACATAAGGCTTGGTTGTAGGAAAATGTTTTGGAAAGTATTTCAAGGCCTTTAGTGAATGCATGTGGACGGTATGGGTGTCTAAGGGGTGGCGAATTTTGTTAGGTAGCTTGGGGGGATATTGGCCAATTTTTGTCATTTGAACATCTTTTTGCATTTTTGTTTTCCCTCTCCAAAAACTCTTTCTTTGGCCGAATGTCATTGTGCATTTTGTGCAAATTTAGCTTTTATTTTAGCTCTTATTTTGTTGAACCAAAAAATGCTATTTCCTTTCTTTCATTTGTCCTTTTGAACCAAAACTTCATTTTGGTATTTTTGCACTTTTCTTTTAGGCAAAATAGGTGTTGGCCGAATCTCATCTCTCCCACATCTCTCTTTTCTTTTCTTTTTGACATTTGCTCATAATCACATTTTCTTTTGCACTCTCTTGGCCGAATATCTCTCCATCTCAAATACCATTTCTTTTTCATTTGTTCAAAGATAAAAACATCTACCTCCATTCTATTTTTCTTTTCTTTTTCACTTCACCATAGCCGAATCTTCCCACTTCCTTTTAGTTTTAGTTTGGCCGATTATTCAAGGATAAACTCTGTTTGGTTTCTTCAATCGATTTTTGGATAAAAAGGGGTAAGTGTTCATGGACGTTTTTCCTTCAATTCTTTTCTCGTCTCTATGTTATTTTCTTGTGGATTAAGGCCGAATCTATGGGCATTGGTTTGCAAGGTTCTAATCATTCTTAGAAACCGATCTCTTTTAGGCTTTTTGGGACGTTGGAAGCAATCAATCTAAACCTCGTTTCTTTATCAATCGATTTGGGTAAGTTCAGGTAAGATTTGGTATTACAAGTGATAACTCTTTGGGATTTAGTAGTGTAACACCCCAAACCCGGCCCATACGCCACGGCCGAATTTAGAATGCCACTGCGGAAAACATTTGAAAAATATTTTGACTTAGAGTGAAAACATAAAAAAAAATTTATTGTCTTTAATAAAACATTGTATATTTATAAATCCAAATAAAATCAAGTTGTTAAAAATTCTTCGATTTGTAATTTTAACATATATCTTTAAGATATGAGTTGCTAAAAATATAACATATCCGAATAATAAAAATTGTCAATCCACTTTAAAACATAATAATAAACTTCAAAACCTTTTAAGTGGCCCTTATTACAATAACCAAATATTCGCAAATTCTGAAAATATGTATAATATATATATAAAATAAGGAAAATAACTTCTGCATGGGCCACCTCGTATCCACTCCAACTCGGTCCAAGCTTTATGCATCACCTGTAAGGTTTGAGAAAAATTGGGTGAGTCACACAGGACTCGGTGCATAGTTATTACACATGTCCCCACATATGGGCTTGGCCCATATCCACACTGATCCACATGCAAAATTATGCAAAATGAAGCCCAACCCAACCTAGTTCCATCCATTACACCAACCTCGGCACACCTGCCGCCCAAGGCCGTGGCTAATCCACCGATCACCTAAGTGATCCCACATAACTTACCTCGGCAGACTTGTTGCTCAAGGCCGTGGCTAAGCCACCGATCACATAAGTGATCCCACATATCAATTAATCCACGGTGATGCACACGACTATCAACCGCCGAGATGGGCACCTAGCCAACACCTCCTTGATGAAGCACATAGCCACCATCAAGCGCCAATGTAGCACAAGGCTAACATCAGACCACGTACATAAAGTACACCCTTTCCTTCGATAGTCACATCCCAAGTCCCATGCATATATATATATATGTGTATCATGGCAACATATCACTTGGACAATAATGCATCACATGCCATCACATTTCATATATTCATCAATGATCATTTAATATCGTAATTCATCGACTGAGTATTCGATCACCCACCACGGTATTCACAAACTTAGCCCTTAATTCGGCTACCATTAACATCATATCACATATATATAAATATAACACATACACACAATCAAGAGACGGGCGATAATAACTCCGCTTTGCTTTGGCACAATCAATCAAATCCCGAAACCCACGCCTAACGATTTGCACTCCTATGATTGTTGAACTCCTTCCTACACAACCTAAGTTAGAATCGGCTTTAAGTAATAATCCATAAGAATGGCCCTTGGCCGAATGCTACACTTACTTACCTTGAAGAATCGAATCCAAAAGACTCCTCTATGCGAGCACTTCACACTTTAAAACGAAACTAAGAGCAAGAGATCGATGGTATCACCTCGGAGAATCGACTTCAAGTCCCAAAGAGAAAGATTTCGGCACTTGAATGGTGAAGAGAGAGAGATCACGCCAAAGTGGAGGAGTTGAATGCTAAGAGGATTCGTCTATGGTGTTTCTTAAAATTTCAAGCAAAGACAAGAGAGAAAGAGGCTATAGGGTTCAGCCAAGCCTTACTAAAGGTGATGACAAACTCGGCTATCAAGGAAAAGAAGGAGTTTGAGAAAGGAGATAGATTCGCCAAACTAGCAAATAGAGAGAAGAAGAAATCGCTAGTGACCTTAATGATCTTTGAAGTTTTGAACACAAAACAAAGAGAAGGGAAACCGAAACTAAATGGCTTATGCACAAAAATGGCACTTTGATGGCATTAGGATTTTTGGCACCACACTAGAGAAAGAAGAACAAACCCAAAAGAAAACACCTAAACTCCTTAAGAGAAATTCGGCTACTCCCTCTACTCACAAAACCGAAATGGTCATCAAAGAAATCCCCTTGGCCATCCAACTCACATATTCATCACAAATCCCACAATTTCCTCTTTATTTCCTCCTAATCCTATTCCTTCCAAAAATTCGGCTAACTCCCCTAGTCCATGAAACCATCCATGTTCATGGACAAAATGCCATAGAAGAGTTTCCAAAACAACACTCCATAATCCATGCCTTTTGTCCCCTCATCATACCATAACCTTAAGATTCTTATCCCCAATTTCATGCTTTCCTTAAACCAATATTCAACTTACCAAAATTTGAGAGTCCAACCTATCATAAATAAGGTTTGACCGTCCATCAATGCTAGGATAAAAAATAAAGTCTTCAAAATGTTAATCATGCTACTCGAACTTCTAACCTCAAGCAATTATCCAAGCATCATAACCACCTTGCCACTAACTCCTCATGTGCTTTAATTAACACTTAAATTAACTTAAGTGCTAAGCTTACATAATCCACTTCATTAAATAAACCTTACTAAAAAAATTATTCTAACTTCCTAAATAAAATCAAGCCTTCACAAGACTATGCTAACACACAAAATTCCTACCCGAGCCAACACAAAAATAATACTCAAATTTTTCCTAAAGCCCAAGGCCCAATCGGCTCAATCCTATTAAGCCCAATTTCAGGATGTTACAATTCTACCCTCCTTAAAATAATTTCGTCCTCGAAATTACTTACTAACGAACTATCGTACATCCTATCTCACCACACTATGCTCTTGCTGCGCACTCTGATCTTAATAAAACCAATATACTTTCTAAGTACAGTCTCTAAGTTCACACTCAAGGTTCTAGATACTTCACTAGCGATGGTTCCGACACAGCCATTTTACTTCTACCGCGTCCACTACAACCACGTCCCCTAGAACTCATATCTAACATCGCGATTTAATCTGATTAAGATGTTTTATGCATTAATACTTTTGTTCCACTTGTTTATGCGCGAACTATTTTATGAAACAAAGTTTTCAGAAGTTGTTCTTTCGATCAATCAAAATTTCTAGTTCAAGTTCACTATTCTAATTCAGAGAATCACACTCACATTCATCCACAACATTCAACACATCATTATAGGTATTTCTGACCATTCCCGACCCAGGGGTAATTTCGTCATTTTTTCTACAAGGGTATTTTCGTAATAAATCGAGGTCAACTCGAAAATAATCTTTACAAATCAAAGGCATTCCAAAATATACAAATCTTGAAGTTATTTTGAAAATTCTTTCAAATCAATGGTATTGCAAAAATTTCAGAAATCGGGGTTATTTTGTAAATTTTCCAAATCAAGGTATCTTAGCATTTTGCAAAACAGGGGTTTTGGTATTTTGTAAAGTAAGAATATTTTCATAAAAGTCAAGGGTAACATGGTAATTTTATAAACCAGGGGCATTTTCGTAATTTTACCACTCAAGGGTATTTTAGTAATTTTGCAAATCAAGTGTATTTCGGAAAATTCTCAAGTCTAAAAGGATTTTATAAATCAGAGGGATAATTTGGTAAATTTAAAACTAAGATCTTTATAAAACAGTATGGCTAGTCCCTTTCGGGTTTTAGTTATCGAGTTTAGCCCGTGAATAGGTCCTCTTGGTTAGGGTGAACCGTAGCTACGCACCAGGTAGGATTCGAGTAAAGAGGAGGTGAGTCACTCGGACTGCTTAAATACCAAGCTCTTACTGAATCCACTCCTAGACATGCGCACAATGGTTGCCACACCCTAGCTCGGCGACTTAGTCACAGGTTTGTTCAATTGTTCTTTAAGTCTTATGCATGTGTTTGAGTGCACTAGCCCTACGGTCCAATAGTCCTAATATTCTAATTTACGAGCCCAAATAAGCCCATAATATTCACATATATAAATCACTTCAATAGTCAGAGGTACATACCTGGTGGACTTCGAGTTGGAGATACAGGTGCCATGCCAGAATAAACCTGAAAAATTTATGAAAGCCCAAATCTTTGAAAAGCCCATCTAAAAAAATATTTTTGGGCCCAAAACCCTCAAAGCCGAGTTTTGAACCTAGGCTCTGATACCAAACTGTAACACCCCAAACCCGGCCCATACGCCACGGCCGAATTTAGAATGCCACTGCGGAAAACATTTGAAAAATATTTTGACTTAGAGTGAAAACATAAAAAAAAATTATTGTCTTTAATCAAACATTGTATATTTATAAATCCAAATAAAATCAAGTTGTTACAAGACTATGCTAACACACAAAATTCCTACCCGAGCCAACACAAAAATAATACTCAAATTTTTCCTAAAGCCCAAGGCCCAATCGGCCCAATCCTATTAAGCCCAATTTCAGGATGTTACAAGTAGTATGGCCGAATGGCCTTTGTTCATAATTTTAGTATTGGCCGATTGTAGGACAAGGTGTTCTAGTGCGGTAGATCAGATTCGGGAGTTAGTTCTTGCGTTGGTGAAAGGTGTGTATCTTACACACTTTATAACTTGGTTTATATATGTATATTTATGTGTTATATAACTAATCATATTATGAAAGTGGGTAAATCGATGAGATATGGATATGATACCATGATGGTATGAATGAGGATTCGGGTAAGTCCGTTTCAATATGTTGTTAATACATGTGGATTGAAATCATGATCTACGATTTATGATATATTCATTATGAGATACATATCAAAGTTTATTGACATGATTTGTCTATCTATTGCATTGGTATGGGCAATATGAGAGGAGGGGAAAGATTGATGATTCGTGTCTTCGGACACCAGTGGTTTGGCACCACCAGTGATTTGGTATCACATTCGTGTCTTCGGACACCAGAGGTTTGGCACCTCATAGCGACTTCTCCCTGTGGTTAATACCACCGTGGGTTGGCCCCACTTTTGAGATATGGGATCGAAATGCGCGGTGATTTGGTATCACACGTGGGTTGGCCCCACAACTTGATGATTCGTGTCTTCGGACACTAGTGGTTTGGCACCACCAGTGATTTGGTATCACATTCGTGTCTTGGACACCGAGGTTTGGCACCTCATAGCGACTTGTCCCTATGGTTAATTCCACCGTGGGTTGGCCCCACTTTTGAGATATGGGATCGTCGCGCGGTGATTTGGTATCACACGTGGGTTGGCCCCACAGATGGATTATTCGTGACTTCGGTCACTAGTGATTTGGTATCACATTTGTGTCTTTGGACACCAGTGGTTTGGCACCACCAGTGGTTTGGTACCACACGGGGTAGAAAAGGAGTTATGGATGGCTAGGTTGGGTGCATTATACATATATGTTGCTTTGTTATAATTTGTGTAAGTATGTGGTATTTACCGGGAGAGGGAATATGCACTGAGTCTTGGTGACTCACCTTCTCCCTTATCTTTTCGGGTGATTCGTGAGATCGCGGATATGGAGTCGAATGAACTCGAGGAGGCCATGCAATAAAGTTTGGTTTTACATGAACTTCCATTTGGGTACTTTATTTTAATTTGGTTTTCATATTTTATGGATTTGTAATAAGGCTGTTTAATTATGTTTTGGATTATTTTTATGTTTTGAATATATTTAAAATATGGCTTATAAATTACTTGGTTAATCTAATAATTGAGCTCAAAGTTTTCTAAACTAAAAAAACTCATAATGGTTTTAAAAATCTTACCATCGGGTAATATGAATAGTTCGATAGAAAAATTACAAGTTAAGTGTTTTCAACAAATTAAGTGATTTCCAAAATTCAAGTTTCTATACTCAATTGCAAACGGATTTTCAAAGTGATATTTCAAATTTTCTTAAAAAGATATAAATGTTTTCTATCCTATGATTTATCAACTAAGTTTTAAAGTTTTATGTAATTCAAAGTAAATCTCAGTTTTAACTTATTTTCGACAAATAAAGAATTTCAAAGAGTTTTTCACAAAATTTAATTGTTAACTCGATTCTTTCAAAAGTATTTTCCTTAGTGACATACCAGATTCGGTCGTGGCGTATTGACCAGGTTTGGGGTGTTACATTAACGATCAAAAACAAGTGTCCGTTGCCCCGAATTGATGACTTGTTTGACCAACTGAAGGGTGCATCGGTGTTCTCGAAGATAGATCTTAGGTCGGGTTATCATCAACTTAAGGTGAAGGAGGTTGATGTGCACAAGACGACATTCCGTACTCGGTATGGGCATTACGAGTTTTTGGTGATGCCATTTGGGTTGACCAACGACCGGCAGCATTCATGGACTTAATGAATAGGGTGTTTTAGCAAGACTTGGATCGCTTTGTCGTGGTGTTTATAGGCGACATATTGGTCTATTCAAAGACGGAGGAGGAGCATGACAGGCATTTGCGTATAGTCTTACAAGTGCTAAGGGAGAAGCAGTTATATGCCAAATTCAGTAAGTGCGAATTTTGGCTTAGGGAGGTGGCTTTCTTAGGTCACGTAGTATCAGCTGAAGGGATTAGAGTGGACCCTCGTAAGGTTGAGGCGGTGTTGGATTGGAAACTGCCTAGGTCAGTGGCAGAAATTCGAAGTTTTCTGGGTCTGGCAGGGTACTATCGAAGATTTGTGGAAGGATTCTCTTTAATCGCAGCGCCGTTGACTAAGTTATTACAGAAAGGAGTTCCATTTGTATGGTCGGAGAAGCAGCAGGAAAGCTTTGACAAGCTAAGGAAGATTCTGACGGAAGCTCGATTCGTTTGACCGAGGTGAAAAGTTGTTCACGGTTTATTGTGATGCATCCCATACTGGTTTGGGGTGTGTGTTAATGCAAGAAGGGAAAGTAGTTGCTTATGCATCCCGTCAGCTAAGACCGCATGAGGTTAACTATCCAACTCACGATTTGGAGTTAGCGGCAGTAGTCTTTGCTTTGAAAATATAGAGGCATTACTTGTATGGGGAGAAGTCGATAGTCTACACGGATCACAAAAGTCTGAGGTATCTTTTGACCCAGAAGGATTTAAACTTGAGGCAGCGTCGATGGATTGAGCTGTTGAATGACTACAACTGTTCAATTGAGTACCATCCGGGCAAGGCTAACGTGGTGGCTGACACGTTGAGCCGGAAGGTCGTGACGGACTTAAGAGCGATGTTTGCTCACCTCAGTCTATACGACGATGGAAGTCTTTTGGTAGAGCTGCAAGTTAAGCCAACTTGGATCGAGGAGATTAAGGAAAAACAATTGGTAGATGACAGTTTGAGTGCGCGGAGGTTACAAGTTCAAGATGGTGGTTTGGAAGGGTATAGTTTGTCTGGTGATGGTGTACTATGTTTTCAAGGACGAGCCTGTATGCCAAAGGATGTGGAATTGAGGCAAAGAATTCTTCAAGATGCACATAGCAGCCCATACGCTATGCATCCTGGAGGTAGCAAGATATATGGAGATTTGCGGAAGCAGTTCTGGTGGCCGGGGTTAAAGCGTGAGGTGGCGAATTTGTGGGAAAGTGTCCGACGCGTGTCGCAGGTTAAGGCTAAACACCGGTTGCCATCGTGGTTACTCCAACCAGTGAAGATCCTCTGTGGAAATGGGAAAGGATCACTATGGACTTTGTCGGTGGGCTACCCTCACGCCCCAAAGACGAAGGACGCAGATTTGGGTGATTGTGGACCGTCGACTAAATCACTCACTTCATACCGGTAAGGGTGGATTACTCACTTGAAGCTAGCTAAGTTTGTATGTGTCGGAAATAGTAAGATTGCATGGCGTGCTAGTATCAATTATCTCGGATAGGGATCCGAGGTTCACATCAAGGTTCCGAAAGCGTTGCATCAAGCTTTGGGGCACACGATGGATTTGATGACGACATTTCATCCACGATCGATGGGCGATCGGAAAGGGTCATTCAGATTTTAGAGGATATCTTGAGAGGATGTGTTTTGGATTTCGGTGGTAGTTGGGAGGAGTACCTACCATTAGCGAATTCGCTTATAACAATAGTTATCAAGCGAGTATCCGGATGGCACCATATGAGGCAATTGTATGGGACGAAAGTGCCGTACTCCTACATGTTGACGGAGTTGGGTGAACGACAAGTTTTGGGTCCGAGTTGGTGATGTAAACCGAAGATAAGGTTAAGGTAATTCGAGCTCGTCTCAAGGAAGCGTCGGATAGGCGTAAGTCCTATGCCGATCTTAAGCGCAAAGAAATGGAGTACGTGATGGGGATAAAGTTTTTTCGAAGGTGTCGCCTTGGAAGAAGGTATTGAGATTTGGGCGAAAAAGGAAGCTGAGCCCAAGGTTCATCGGCCCATATCTGATGTTAAAGCGAGTGGGACCGGTAGCTTATCACTCGAGTGCGGCAGAGTTGAGTCGATTCATGGCGTTTTCCATGTGTCAATGCTTAGGCGATATCGGTCGAGATCCATCACACGTTGTGCCGAGAGCGAGAGATTGAGGTAAACTCGGACTTATCTTTCGAAGAAGAACCAGTCAGATCTTGGACCGAGATGTCAAAGTTCTGCGCAGAGAAAGTCGGTAGACTTTGGTGAAAGTACTATGGCGGAACCATGGTACGGAAGAAGCCACGTGGGAACTCCGAGGATGTGATGAGGCAAGACAATACCTGACTCTTCTAATCAGGTAATTTCAAGGCCGAAATTTATTTTAAGGGGGTAGAAAGCTGTAACATCCTAAATTGGGGTTAATTTTAGATTGCATTGTTTGCTTGTGTTTGGGCTGTGGTGTCGTTGTTTGAGATGTTTCAAGACTTAGTTGTAAGTCTAGAGCAGGCCTGAGTAGTAGAAAATTTTATTTGTAAGCTTTAAGGATAGGGAGCCTTAGTAAGTAGGGGTTACAAGTTAAATAAGGGGAAATTTGTCACTAAAAAGGCCTTGGAAAAGTGGCAAAAGGGAGGCCACTGAGGAGCTGGAATTGACGCCACAAGGAGAGCAAGGGGAGCCTAGGTTCGAGTTGCGAAACTCCCCTTTTTGCTCTTTATTTTGGACGGCAAAGAGAGAGAGAAATGCTCAATTTAAACACTTCAGGATAATAAGGATATTATTAAGATTTTAATTGGATTTTATTTGTATAATCTTAAAAGGGTGGCAAGGAGAAAAAGAAGGAGTTTGATTTACTCAAATTATTTTGAATATTTTCAAATGGTTGGCCAAGAGGAATTTTAGGTGGTTGCCGAATTTTTGAACTCCTTGTTGGAGAGGAGTGGACGGCTTGGTGGCTAAGCAAGGGGGTGTGCCGAATTTTCTTTAGGCACTTACTTGACAATTTCGGCTAGCAATTACTCATAATTCACCTCTTTTCTTTCTTTTTTCATCCTCTCTCAAAACCGAAACCTTCATTTCCATCTTCATCTTTTTCTTCTTTTTGATCCTTGGCCGAATCACCTATCCTCCCATCCCTCTCTTTTCTTCTCTATTTTGGTTAAGCCGAAAACACTCTCCCCTCATACCTTTCTTTTCTCTCCTTAACCCCTTTGGCCGAAACTTCTATTTCACTTCTTCTTCTTCCTCTTTTTCACTCAAAGTCGAACCTTGATTGTTATTTTGATCAAACCATAGCCGAACCCCTTCTTGTTATTTGGGGTAGTTTTGGCCGAACATCAAAGTAAAGGCGATCTCCTCTAGTCTTTTCTCCAATCGGTTTATAAAGGTAGGTAAATGGTCAAAGCCGAATGCCTATTTCTTCCTCTCTCTATTCTCTGTCGACTTTTACAAGGGTAAGGGCCGATTTCGGCATTGGATTGCAGGTGTGAATCACCTGATTTGGAATCGGTTTGTTGTAGGGCCTCCGAGGTGTTGGAAGCAATCTAGTGAAGTCGTCATCTTTGATTAATTGCTTGGTAAGTGGTGGTAAGAAATTAAGTGAGTTATTTATTTGGTATTTTTAAGCCGAAGGCTATTAAAGTGGCTACTAATGATTGCCGATTGTAGGAAAGTGAAGCAGAAACACATAGTGTGTGGTGGTTGATAATCAAAGGGCGTTTAGGTGAGGTTTCGGGTTCATACGTTAACCCTTTGGATTAATTTGGTTTGACCGAATGGTCTATGGCACTAACCTTTATGTTGGCCGAATATAGGAGCAAAGAAATCTAGTGTGGCCGATTGACTCTTTGGGGATTTAGGGCTATCGTTGGTAACAGGTGTGTACATACACACTTTATAACTAATAACTGTGCTAAAGGCATTGTATATGCTAAACTGATTTGATGTAGAATGGGATTTAATACCATCATGGTATAGGCAAGGATTCAGGTAAGTCCTTGTTGTTATGAGTTTTCTCTATGATGCTTTTGGGAAGCATGACATATTTGGTATATGTTGTTAAATAAACATGTTGGCATGATTTTTGTTAAATGCATATCATTGATGATGTGGGTTAAGCGAGTGGAGGGGGAAGTGATATCCGTGTCTCACGGACACCGGTGGTTTGGTACCACATTTCGTGACTACGGTCACCGAGAGGTTTGGCACCTCATAGCGCCTCGCCCCGGTGGTTTGGTACCACGAGTGGGTTGGCCCCACGAGATAATACAACGGGATTGACGCCGGTGATTTGGTATCACACGATGGGTTGGTCCCATCACTACTATTCGTGACTTCGAGTCACCAGTGGTTTGGCACCACAACATTGATGGATATCGTGTCTTTGGACACCAGTGGTTTGGCACCACCAGTGGTTTGGTACCACACGGGGTAGAGAAAGGAGCATTGGATGGCTAGGTTGGGTGCATGTTAACTTAGTTGTAAATTGTGTATGATGTTGCACTAAACTGGGGGAAGGGTTACACATTGAGTCTTGGTGACTCACCTTCTCCTTTAACTTTTTCAGGTGACTCGTAGATCGCGGATGAGGAGCCGGATGGACTCGAGGTGGCCATGCAGTGGAAATGTGATTAAACGAACTTTGAATTATTTTTATTTTATTTTGGATTTATTTGTTCAAGTTGTAATAAGGCCTCCTATGATTTTTATTTTGCTTACTTTACATATTTTGGATAATTTGTTTAAATTACTTAATGACTTTAAAATGGGTACACACGGTTTCTTAAATTTTAAACGCAAAAATGTTTTATTGTGCCATTGGGTACATTCAAAATCGGTAACAACCTGACTTAATAGATCTTTAAATATAACGAAGTGCGGTTTCTTCACACACCTCAATGGTTTTAACAAAACGATATAAAATGAAACGTTTTCGACAAAACTTAAGCGGCTAAAGGAATTTTTACAAAAATGTTTTCCTCTGTAACATACCAAATTCGGTCGTAATGTTTGGGCCGGGTTTGGGGTGTTACAAGTGGTGTTCATTGATGATATTTTGATTTATTCGTGTGATGAGACGCAGCATGCCGAGCATTTGAGAACCGTGCTACAAACTCTGCGTGAGAAACTGTTGTATGCTAAGTTTAGTAAATGTGAATTTTGGTTGCGTGAAGTTGGTTTTCTGGGGCATATTTTGTCAGCTGACGGGATACGAGTTGATCTTAGTAAAATCTCTACTATATTAGAATTGAAGCCTCCGAGAAATGTGTCTGAAGTCCGTAGTTTTTTGGGACTAGTGGGATATTATAGACGGTTTGTGAAAGGCTTCTCGATGATTGTGACTCCGTTGACGAAGTTGCTACAGAAAGATGTGAGATTCGAGTGGTCAGAAAAATGCCATCAAAGTTTTGAACAATTGAAAGTGTTGTTGACAGAAGCACCAGTGTTGGTTCAACCTGAATCGGGCAAAGAATTCATTGTTTACAGTGATGCCTTGTTGAATGGTTTGGGCTGTGTGCTGATGCAAGAAGGTAAAGTCATTGCTTATGCTTAGAGACAACTAAAGCCGCATGAAAAGAACTACCCAACGCACGACCTTGAATTGGCCGTGATTGTGTTTGCATTGAAAATATGGCGTCATTATTTATTTGGTGAGAAGTGTCATATCTTTATAGATCACAAGAGTTTGAAGTACTTGATTACTCAGAAAGAATTGAATTTGTGACAGATAAGATGGTTAGAGTTGTTGAAAGATTACGAATTTGTGATAGATTACCACCCGGGTAAAGCTAATGTTGTAGCTGATGCTTTGAGCCGAAAGTCCATTTGTGCTTTGCGAGCAATGAATGCTCAGAAAGATCTGTGTGATGATAGTGCGGTTATGGCCGAGTTGAAAATAAAGCCGATGTTTGTACATCAGATTTGTGATGCTCAGAAAAGTGATGTTGAACTGATGGCTAAACGAACTCAATGTGAATCGAATGCTGAATCAGAATTTCGAGTTGATAGTGATGATTGTTTGAGATTTGGAGATCGAATTTGTATTCCGAGAAATTTAGAGTTGATTCAAGCAATTTTAAAAGAGGCTCATAATAGTCGATTAATTGTACATCCTTGGAGTACGAAAATGTATAATGATCTGAAACAGTTTTATTGGTGGCATGGTATGAAACGAGACATCTCTGACTTTGTGTTGAAATGTTTAATTTGTCAGCAAGTTAAAGTCGAACATCAGGTTCCGTCTGAATTGTTGCAACCGATTATGATTCCTAAGTGGAAATGGGAAAGGATCACGATGGACTTTGTGTCGGGATTGCCTTTACCTCCGGGAAAGAAAGATGCAATTTGGGTGATAGTTGACAGGTTGACGAAATTAGCTCATTTTGTTCCGGTGAGAATAGATTATTCACTCGATAGATTGGCTAAAATGCATATTGCTAAAATTGTGAGATTACACGGGGTGCCGCTATCTATTGTATGTGACAGAGATCCGAGACTTACCTCACGATTTTGGAAGAAATTGCAAGAGGCTTTAGGCACAAAATTGCATTTCTGTACTGCGTTTCATCCGCAAACAGATGGTCAGTCCGAGCGGATCATTCAGGTTCTTGAAGATATATTGAGATGCTGTATTCTTGAATTCAAAAGTGCGTGGGAAAAGCATTTACCGTTGATTGAGTTTGCGTACAACAATAGTTTTCAATCTAGCATTAAAATGGCACCATATGAGGCTCTCTACGGTCAAAAGTGTCGAACTCTATTGTATTGGACTGAGCTGAGTGAGAATAAGATTCACGGGGTTGATCTTATAAAAGAGACTGAGCAAAAAGTGAAAGTAATTCGTGGCACTTTAAAAGCGGCCTCAGATCGTCAGAAGTCTTATACAGATTTGAAACGAAAAGATATTGAATTTGAGGTGGGTGATAAGGTGTTTTTGAAAGTATCTCCGTGGAAGAAGATACTTCGATTTGGCCGGAAGGGCAAGCTGAGTCCGAGGTTCATTGGACCGTATGAGATTATTAAACGAGTTGGCCCGGTTGCTTACAGATTGATGTTGCCACCTAAGTTAGAAAAGATTCATAACGTGTTTCATGTGTCAATGCTTCGATGGTACAGATCAGACCCGTCTCAGGTGATTGCTCCTACTGAGGTTGTGATCCAGTCAGACTTGTTGTTTAGTGAAGAACCGATCTGAATTTTGGCACGAGAGACCAAAGAGTTGAGAAATAAGAAAATCTCTTTAGTGAAAGTATTGTGGCACAAGCATGGAATTGAAAAGGCCACGTGGGAGCCTGAGAATGTTATGAGAGAGCAATATCCACAGTTATTCACCGGTAAGATTTTCAGGGACGAAAATCCCTAAAGGGGGGAGAGTTGTAACAGCCCGAATTAGACCCTAGTCGGAATAGTGGTTTCGAGACCACAAATCTGAGGTCAAAATAATATTCTAATATTATTTTTGGTGTGAGTTTTATGTGATATAGCCTGTGTGAAAATTCTGTGTGATAATTTTATTGACCGTGTGTCAAATTGTGAGAAAGGACTTAATTGCATAAACTATAAAATGCTGTGTGCTGATTGTTAAGTACTTAATTGTTGTTGGCTTTTTAAGGTGGAGGCCTTATGAGGCAATTTAACCTTTTTAAAGATAGTGGATGTTAAATGGACAAATATGCCATTAATGTATATTTGTTATTTAATGTTTATTAAAAGGGATAGTATGGTAAAATGAATATTATTATGATTGTAATAAAACAAATGAAAGAAAGGATGAATGTTATCATCTTTGTGAGTGTCGAATGTTGAAGGAAAAGAAAGAAAATATTCAAGCTAGGTTTCGGTTATATCTAAGCTCAAATTACAGTATGTTTTGGTTTCGGTTTTTGATAATTTTTACATTTTTGCAATCGTTGCTTTGTCTACTACAAAACCCACGCTTCAATCTTGAAAATTTATGATGTTTGTGAAATGAGCTTTTGATGAACTCATGTGTTTTGTAATGAATGATAGTGAAAAATGAAAGACATGTGTTTAATGAACATGTTTTGTCCTTGAGTTTTTGGTGAATTTAGCTAATGAGGGCTAAATTGAGAAAATAGCATTTTGAAGCATTAAAATGTGAAATAAATGAAGTGTGTGGGTTTGTATGAACAAATGGAAAATTCGGCTAGGCTTATTCTAGGAGAAATTATGTGAATTTGATGATTTTGTGAATTAGGGACTAAAGTGTCGAAATGTGAAAATGCGAGGGATATTATGTTAAATGCCATAAATATGTGTGTTTGGACTAAAATGAATGATTTGGTGATTGAATGGATTGAATTTGAATATGTATAGACCAAGAGAGGAGAGGTTCGGATCGAGATCGAGGCAAAGACAAAGTGCTCGAATAATCGACTGTTTCGGTACTTCAACGTCCGAGGTAAGTTCGGATATAATACTAGTTGTTAAATTATATCTATGTGATGAGAATCGAATGAATGTACAATTTTTGAATTAGAAATGTTAAATATGAGGATGAGAAATGTGGCACTAAGTGTGCGTATTTGAAATCGAGACTGAGATGAGTAGCATTGTGTGTGTGGGAAGAAATAGAAGCTTTGGCTTTATCGATTGGCATTGTGTGTGCGATGCTGAATTAAGTTTGGTTTTGTATTTAAGCACTAAGTGTGCGATGTTAATTAACCTTCGGCTATGGTTAGGCAGTAAGTGTGCGATTGAATCGAAGAGGTAACAAAGTTTGATCAAATGAAGTATTGAGCTTTGAATAGCATGTGTGATCGATATCGATTTGTTGGCTAAGGTACGTACAAAACCTATGTGGTTGATGAAATCATGATCGGATTATTGGATAGATAAGTAAGCATATTAGTTATGGATAACATGGTATATGTGTATTTGTATGATGATCTATGTGATGTATTATATTTGTACTTGATGAATGTATTATTGAGTAGTTTGTGTTATATTACGAACTTACTAAGCTTTGGAAAGCTTACTGTGTGATTTGTTTCTCTGCTTTGCAGTGTTAGTAAAGCTAGCTCGGATTCGGGGATCATCAGCATTCTCTATCACACTATCGGTAATCTATTTTGGTACTTTTGGAAATATGTATATAGTTGAATTATGGCATGTATAGGCTAGTAGTTTTGAAACATGTTTGAGATGTGTAAATAGCCATGTGATGTGGCTAGATAAATGTTGGTAATAAGCATGTGTGGATTTGGTATATTTTGCATATTATGTTTGTTTTGATGGCAATGAAAATGACTTATGAATGGTAAGCTTAGTGATGGGTTTATGCTATTATAAACTAGTGATTTTGTGGATGAATCATGCTTGGTAATGTATGAGTTTTAGTTATGAAATTTGGTATATGAGTTGGCATGAATGGAAATGAGATTGAATGAAATATTATGTTGTTTGTTTGAAATGTCTTAGGTTGTCAAATGTGCATGAAATGTATTGGTTCTTTGCTTGTAGGATTGACCCTAGCATGGGTGGCATATTGGCCTTGCAAAGGGCCTGTTTTGCCTACACGATCATAGAGCACGGGCGTGTCTAATGGCTGTGTGATTAAGTCAGTATATAGCCTAAGAGTACACGGCCAGGGTACATGGGCGTGTCTTGTAGCCGTGTGAATTAGTCAGTATCTAGCTTTAGAGCACACGGCCTTGGCACACGGGCGTGCATGGTGTCCGTGGAGATAAGTCAGTATACAAGCTCTATTTTTGCACGGCCAATAAACATAGGTGTGTCTAGCAGCTGTGGGAGGCACACGGTTTGCCCACACGGGCGTGTGACCTCTGAAACTTTGAAAAGTTTTAAATTCCCGAGAAATTTTGTAAGTGTTCGGTTTAGTCCCGACCCTATTCTAGCATGTGTTTAAGGTCTTATAGACCTCAATAAGGGACCATATGGTTGATAATGAGTATAGTTGATGGATGAATGACTTAGTGTCGTGAAATGGTTGTGTAATGATTCGATTGATCGGTAATTCCTCTTAACCCTATTCCGGCGACGGTTTCGGGTTAGGGGTGTTACACTACATTGCACACATACATCCACCAATTCAATTCAACATAATTCATAACCCAAAGGCATATCTAGATACTCAATTCAACATCCATACACAAGGGCATACACTTCAAGAAAATCACTTTCATTAAGCATAAGAGTTTGCCAAGTATCGGCCTAACTTAATAGACCATTACAAAAAGACTTTAATACCTTACAAAGCCAACACTTTGGCCAACAATTTCGACCTAACAAAATACTTGAGTCCTATACATGCCATACTTAAAATAAGTCTAAATTTGTATACCGAAGTGGTGTCGATAGTGTGATTCCCGAAATCCTACGTCCGCAACCTCTCGAGTTACCTTGGCAATACTACAAGGAAAAAGGGCAATGAAAGGGGGTAAGCATAAAGCTGAGTAAGTTTGCATGGAAATGAATAGAAACAATAAGCTCATAAAATAATCCATCCATGGCATTAGCTAACCATACACAAGTCATAGGCTTCTTGCCATACTTACTCACAATTGCACTTATTTAGCACATACCATGTCACATATGGTAATCGTTTCTTCGTGACTAATTCACGAGTACCTGTGTTCACTCATTCACATGGCTTTAGTACTAATCTCATTTCTATTTCCAAATCATCTACTTATCCCGCTAATCATTAGGGATACTTTAAGACGCATAATTTCGTCCTTAACTTAAAAACGAGGCCAATGCCACATCCCATAGGTGGTTTTACATGGAGTCACCTCTGAATACCGATGCCATATCCCGGATAAGGTCTTATACAGGATTTCACATTTAATATTGATGCCACATCCCGGATATGGTCTTACACGATTCTCGCATTCAATACCAAAGCCATATTCCAAATATGGTCTTATACAGAAATCTCAATTCGGTGCCGAGGCCATGTCCCGGACATGGTCTTATACGGGACCTTATTCATTTTTCATCTCGATGATAGCATTTTCATTTTCGTTATAGTCCACTAGGACTTCAACATCTTGTTCAACATCAATTTAGTAGAGTATCATGCATCAATATGATACCAAGCATTCTCAATTATGCTAACATAAATGTTGAATCTATACATACAAACTTACCTCGATTTCAAAATGAGCTAACTCGACGGTCTAGTCCGAGACTTTGTTCTTTCCCCGATCGAGGCAGATTCTCGGTTCTTCTTGCTCTATAATAGCAATTTAGCTCATCTTAATCATCACATTAATAAAAACATTTCAATAATCATGCTTTGGCAAAATTACTAATTTTCCCCTAGACTTTGGCAAAATAACCATTTTGCCCCTAGGCTCAGAAATAAATTCTAATCATATTTCTACCTTCAACAAGCCTAGGTGAACATTTAATACTCGTATAGCTATCATCAAAACTCAACATTTCACATAGTTACTACAAATTTTATAACCTTTTCAACAAGGTTCAAATAGGTGTTTTCAAAACAACACCTTTCACAAAAGTTGTTCATCTAACAACCAAGACTCAATTTCTTCCATAAAAATGCAGCAAATAACAGTGAAAGCTCTCATGGAAAAACTCTAAACTTTTCACCATATTGCACATTAGTCCCCTCATTTGAAAGCTTAGGTTCTAGGGGTTCTAAAAGTACAATTATCATTAAGAAAAATCATCAAAATCACTTACTAGAATGGAGGAGAGCTTGCTGAAAATTTGAGCTTTCAAAACGCCTATTATGCTTACAAATTTTGGTGGAGAAAGATGGAAAGAAAGATGATATTTTCTCTTTCTTTATTCTAATATTAAACTAGTAAAATTAGTCACCAACTATCAACTACTTTGACCAAAATTTTGTCCATCTTTGTCTTCTATGTAGTCTATGGCCGGCCAAGCAAATATTGGGGTTCTAATTTCCTTTTAAAGACCTCCAATTAACAATCTATGGCTATTTGGTACCTTTAGCTTATAGAATGGAACTTTCGCACTTTATGCGATTTAGTCCTTTTTCGCGATTAAACATGAAATCGCTAAAATTAAAGCACCAAAATTTCCATGTACTTATACAATCATATACTAACTCATAAAATATCATGAAAATAATTTTCTCAAATCTCGGATTAGTGATCCCAAGATCACTGTTCTGACTAGCCCCTAAATCGGGCTGTTACATTATGGCCTAAAGACCTAATGGTTGAGTGTGGCCCAATAGTCTTATTATTGAATGTGACTTGGTATGTTTGGATTCAGTGAAGTATGATGTTAAGAGTATGTATATGATGATATTGATATGATATGTTATTGTTTGTGTTTGGTTGGTCTAAATGCATTTACATGCTTAAGATTGTGCCATGTGATGTTGTGTGTGTAATTGTCCATACGGGTAGACACGGGCGTGTGTCTAGGCCGTGTGTGACGCATGGTCAGCCCCATGGGCATGTGTTCCGCCCGTGTGTCCCCTGAACCTTAATTTAGGTAAAACAAGATGTCCAGAATTCAGCACACAGGCAGAGACACGGGCGTGTGTCTCAGCCGTTTGGAGGACACGGCCTAAGCACACGGGCGTGTGACTTGGCCGTGTGGCCTCTTTTGTTGATGACGTCATAAACAGAATGTCCCCTATTTTGGACACGGCCTAAAGCACGGGCGTGTGATATTCCACACGAGCGTGTGGACCTGTTTCATGATGAAAATTTTCTAAGTATCCCAAAAGTTTTCTAAAGTTCTCGGTTTAGTCCCGAACCACTCCCGATGCATGTTTTGAGCCTCGTATGCCCATAATAGGGATGACATGATTGTAAATGAAAAGTTTTAAATTTGGACAGAAATTCATGTCTCGGTTTCGTATGATTATTTGAATTTATATCCGATAACGCCTCGTACCTTGTTCCGGCGTCGAATACGGGTATAGGGTGTTACAATTACAAACAATGACATAAACTTTACTTAACCAATATAACACATATCATTAACCGAACGTACATTCATCCCTTATCTCATTACTAAACCGAATTATAAAACCATCCATAAGAAGCATATATCAACATTAGTTAATTTATAAGTCATTCACGACATATTCATTCAAACCATATAATTAAAATACCATTCATGATTTCATAAATCATACTTGCCAAACAAACTTATACCATGACTGAAAATGCACAAACATAAACATTATTTCAAGCCATTTTCGCATGGCCTATATATATATACAATTTGAAAATTCATCCAAAACAAATACTAGCCTATACATGCCATATGTTCATAGTTTAAGCTTTTAAAATACTGAAACAACGATCGATAGTGTGATGGATTTCCTTGACGATCCCCGAGCTCGTAACTAGCTTTCAAAATCTATAAAATAATGAAAGAACATACACACAATAAGCTTGGATAGCTTAGTAACTCATAAGCAAAATAAATCCACAAAAGAAAATTTGTAATATATAATTAACTTGGCCGAATATATACATACTCATAATCATATATAATACACTCTTTTATCATACATAATTCATATATTCATCTCAAGTACTATATTTACCTTACTTTCATAATCATTTAACTTCACACGTACCTGAACCATTTAGCTCATTTTCACATACGATCTTAACTCGATATTGCCCATTGAACCATTTGGAATTAAAAAGGATACACAAATGGTCGAAAATATCGTACAATGCCAACGTCCCAAACGTGGTCTTACATGTAATCACATATCGATGCCACTGTCCTAGACAGGGTCTTACACGAATCAAATACGATGCCAATGTCCCAGACATGGTCTTACACGTAAATCACAAATCGTTGCCAACGTCCCAGACGTGGTCTTACACGAAAACACATATCAGAATCCTATGTCATGACATATGTATCCTAACTATTCCTAAGGTTCGTACGGGGCTTCCGGACGTCGTAACTCGATCGATTCATGCTCGTATTACATCATTCTATACTAAATTCAAATTGGATAAGTAGTTATACATACATAAAATTCAATTCGGCTATTTACAAAATCAATATATTCAATTTAACAACATTTATTTACTTATGAACTTACCTCGGACGAAGACGAATGAACCGGGACGACTATTCAACAACTTTAGATTTTCCCCTATCCAATTCTGATTTCCTCTTTTCTTGATCTAAATTAATATAAATTAGACTTATTTAATCACACATGTTTTCAAATTCACCCAAAAACACATAAAAGGGCAATTTGCACTTTAGCCTCTAACATTTCACATTTTTCATAATTTAGTCCCTATTTCACAAAACACAAAATACACATAATTTCATTAAACTCTAGTATAGCCGAATTTTACTAAGGTTCATAGCAGCCCATTTCTTTCATTTATTTCACATTTTGACCACTCAATTTATAAAATTTACAATTTAATCACAAATAGGCATTTTTACTAAAAATCACTTAATTAAACATGAAAATCTATTAACACATATTTATTTTTCATCATCAAACACAAAAACCATCAAGCTTTCAACAATGGAAAAACACAAAATCATCATCAAACCCGAAAATCAAGGTATGGGCTAGCTAAAACATGAAGCAACGATCTCAAAAACGTAAAAATTATCAAAAACCGAGCTTAAAACTTACCTAATCAAGCCCCAAATATGCCGAATCCTCAAACCTCAACTTAAGTTTCTTTCTTTTAACTTTCGGCCACCAAGATGAATAAAATGCATGGCTTTTAATTAAGTGTTTTATTATATTATCATTTAATTAACATATTTACCATATTAACCTTTATAAACTAATTATTAAACCATATATTACATGTCTAAACCGTCCACTTATTATTTCTATGGTAAAATTACAACATAAAGTCATCATATAATAAAAGCCATAGCAATTAGGTACCTTCACATAAAGCATGCTAGTTTTCCATTTTACGCAATTAAGTCCTTTTAATTAAATCGAGCACACAAACGCTAAAATTTTCACACGAAATTTTCACAAATATAATTTAACATGCTATAGACATCAAAAATAATATTAAAATATTTTTCTGACTCAGATTTGTGGTCTCGAAACCACTGTTTTGGTTAGGGTCTAAACCGGGCTGTCACAGCTTCTTCTATTCCGTGTTGTTGCCAAAGAACTTTCACTAAATCTATGTTTTTATTTCTCAATTCTTTAACCTCTCGAGCTAGAATTCTGATTGGTTCTTCACTGTACGTCATATCAGGCTGAATCTCGACATCAACAGGTGAAATTACGTGTGAAGGGTCTGATCGATACCGTTGTAACATAGATACGTGAAATACATTGTGAATCTTTTCTAACTTGGACGGCAAAGCTAATCTGTAAACTACTGGCCCGATTCTTTCAGTGATCTCATACGACCTAATAAACCGTGGACTTAGCTTTCCTTTATGACCGAATCGAAGAACTTTCTTCCAAGGCGAGACTTTCAAGAACATTTTGTCGCCGACTTTAAATTCAATGTCTTTTCTTTTCAAATCTGCATAAGATTTCTGCCGATTTGAAGTTGCTTTCAAACTGTCTCGAATTACTTTAACCTTTTCTTCGGTTTCTCGTATCAGATCAACCCCATGAAGCTTTTTCTCACTGAGCTCAATCCAATACAATGGAGTTCAACATTTCTGACCATACAAACCTTCGTATGGTGCCATCTTTATACTCGATTGATAATTTTTGTTGTATGCGAATTCAAATAATGGTAAATATTTCTCCCAGTTACCTTCAAACTCTAAAACACAACATTAGAGCATATCCTCGAGTATCTGAATTACTCGTTCAGACTGACCATCAGTCTGAGGATGAAACGCGATACTAAAATGCAAACATGTACCTAGAGCCTTATGTAACTTGCTTTAGAATCGAGATGTAAACCGCAGATATCTATTAGAAATAATAGAAATTAGCACCCCGTCCAATCTGACAATTTCAGCAACATATAACTCTTCTAGTCTTTCGAGTGAATAATCTACACGCACTGGAATGAAATGCGTAAATTTCTTGAAACGATCAACGATGACCCAAACAACATCTTTCTTTCTCGGAGATAAAGGCAATCCCAATACAAAATCCATTGTAATGCGTTCCTATTTCCACTCTGGAATCATCACTGGTTGTAACAAACCTGAAGGTACCTAATGCTCGGCTTTTACTTGCTGGCAAACTAAACATCTCGATACGAAGTCACAAATTTCTCAATTCAAACCTGGCCACCAATATATTTGTTTCAAATAACCGTACATTTTATTGCTACCAGGATGAACAGACAAGCTACTATTATGAGCTTCTTGTAAAATCTTCTGAACGAGATCTGAATTTCTCATAATGAAAATTTTGCCTTTAAAATACAAACTATCATCGGATCCAATTTGAAAGTCTGAATTAGGAGTCATCTCAATCCGTTTCCATTTAGCTATTAACACATCATCACTTTTCTGAGCTTCACAAATCTGTTGCAAAAACGTTGGTCTAGCTTTCAACTCAGCTAAAATCAAATCATCATCAGTTAATGTCAACTGCGTGTTCAAAGGTCGCAAAGCAAACATAGATTTTCTACTCAAAGCATCAGCAACTACATTTGCCTTTCCCGGATGATAATCAATGATCAAATCATAGTCTTTTAATAACTCGAGCCATCTGCGCTGTCGTAAATTCAAGTCTTTCTGTGACATCAAGTACTACAGACTTTTATGATCCGTGAAGATGTGACAGTTTTCTCCGTACAAATGGTGTCACCAAATCTTAAAAGCAAATACAATCGCTGCAAGCTCTAAATCATGCGTCGAATAATTCTTTTCATGCGGTTTCAACTATCTGGAAGCATATGCTATCACTTTTCCCTCTTGCATCAATACACAGCCCAAACCATTTAATGATGCATCACTATAAATCATGAATTCTTTACTCGACTCTAGCTGACCTAATATTGATGCCTTGGTTAATAATGCTTTTAACTGATAGAAGCTTTGCTGACATTTCTCATACCACTCAAACTTAACATCTTTTTGTAGTAGTCTTGTCAAAGGTGTGACAATCATCGAAAATCCCTTGACGAATCTTCTTTAATATTCGGCTAAACCAAGAAAACTTCTAACATCAAATACATTTCTTGGAGGCTTCCAATCTACGACAGCTAAAATTTTGCTCAGATCAAATCTAATGCCCTCGGTTGACACAACGTGTCCCAGAAATCTGACTTCTCGAATCCAGAATTCACATTTTCTAAACTTAGCGAATCATTTCTTTTCGCGCAAAGTTTGAAAACAATTCTCAAATGCTCGGCATGCTCTGTCTTATCCCGTGAATCAATCAAAATATCATCAATGAATACCATGACGAATCTGTTTATATACGGTTTGAAAATTCAGTTTATCAAATCCATAAATACTTCAGGTGCATTAGTCAAACCAAACGGCATCACAAGAAATTCATAATGTCCATACCTGGTCCTGAACACAGTTTTCGGCGTATCTGAGTCTTTAACTTGCAACTAATAATAACCAGAAGGAAGATTAATCTTTGAAAAGACTGTTGCACCTTTCAACTGATTAGACAAATCGTCAATACGTGGCAATGGATACTTGTTCTTGATAGTGACTTTGTTGAGCTATCGGTAGTCAATACATAATCGTATAGATCCATCCTTTTTCTTAACAAATAGAACAGGTGCACCCCAAGGAGAAAAACTGGGTCGAGCAAAACCCCTATCTTTCAACTCTTACAGCTGTGCTTTCAACTCTTTCAACTCCGTAGGTGCCATTCTATAAAGAGCAATTGATATCGGAGATGTTCCCGGCACTAACTGAATAGCAAACTCAACCTTTCGAATAGGTGGTAATCTTGGTAAATCCTCTCGAAACACATTTGGATACTCACATACCACTAGAACTAATTCTAGCTTTAACTCAGAAACTCTAGAATCAAATATAAAAGTAAGATACGTTGCATAGTGTTTTCTAACATACTTCTGTGCTAATATAGTTGATATAACATTAGACATACAATCCAATCTATCTGATTTAATCTAAAGCTTTTCACTATTCTAGCATTTTAATACAATAAGATTTTGTCTATAGTTCACTATAGCATCATGCAGAGTCAACCAATCCATACCCAAAATCACATCAAACTCATCAAATGGTAGTACCATCAAATCGGTTGGAAAGTTGGAACCCCGAATCATAAAAGGACAATTTTTACAAACCTTATCAACTAACACATACTGATTTAGGGGGTTCATTACTTTAATCACAAATTCAGTGGAATCAAAAGGCAATTTCTTATTTGACACTAGATTCATGCATACATTCGAATGTGTTGATCCTGGATCAATCAAAGCAGTACACCAGTATCAAAGATAGAAAATGTACCAGTAATAACATCTGACGCTGACGTTTCCTCTCGTGCACGGATCGCCTAAGTTCTAGCTGGTGCTCGTGCCTCGAATATCATAGTAGAGTCCTTGGTCCCACTGTGACTATTTCCCACATTTCCAGTGTTCTGTGGTGGTCTACCTCTCATAGTTTTATTGCTCGGTTGAATAGTCTGAACCTTTTCTTTGTCGGACCTGTCTGGGCAATCTTGGATAAAATGTTCATATGAATCGCATTTAAAACATTCTCCGTCTTACATCTTGCACTCAACAAAGTGTCGACGCCCACATTGTTGACATTCAAGATTGTTACTCTTAACATTGCCTACGCTCGCTACAGACGTAGCCTGAGGTTTTCAACTTGCATGTTGTTTACCTCAGTCTCTACTCGAATAATCCACTGAAGGTGACAAACGGTTATGATATTCTTTTGATTTCTTCAACGGTGATTGATATGATTTTCCCACTGATCTCTTACCAGAATTACGAGCATCAAAATTAGCTTTTCTTTTAGCTTTACTTAATTCTTCAGCTTTGTGTGCTTGGAATAGGGAGTAAATTGCATGAATTTCATTTTTTGAGCCTAGGGATGAAATTGGAATTTATGGAAAGTTTAGGGACAAAATGGTAATTTAGCCTAGGATGTAAATTGAGTCCAATTGAATATGAAATGTGATAAATTGATGATTAAATTCATTTATATAGATCCAGATAACTCAAATTCAAAGTTAGATCGAGGAAAGGAGAAAATTTCAGATTAGTAGATCTATATATGCGAACAAGTGTCGAGGTAAGTTCGTGTAACTTAACTGAGCATGTAAATATGTTGAATTGAATGTTGTATTTGTATAGAATGTGATTTATATTTATGTGAATTAATTGGATGTTATAATATAAGAATTAAATATATGCTTGATATTGTTTGAAAAGGGTTAAGTTCCATTTGAATATTGGATTTCGATGGACAAATGTGATTTCCCTTATTGAATGAGGTCCTGCATTTGTTGCTGACGGGATTTAGCTCGGACGAGTAATCCTATTTACCTCGTTACAAAAATGATTTAGCCTGGACTTGTAATCTTGATATAAGGCCTCTTGAGTATATGTTACAGATAGGATTTAGCTCAGATGGGTAATCCTAATTAAGCTCTTATGAGCATATATTGGAAACAGGATTTAGCTTGGACAAGTAATCCTGTTATATGATGTGTGGCTCAAGAGTGTGCTTTTTTTTTAAGTTCCTTAATGGGTACTCCTGAATATGAATTGACGGGTTATTGAATTGTACACCTTGAGTGTACTATTTGAGCATCCATCTAAATTTCAATGATTCAACGGACAAAATACTTGACATGATATGAGAATTATGAGATGAAATAAATAATGTCTTGAAAGAATATAGCATGATGAGCACATCTATGTTTACTTGATGTATATGAGAATTTTGTGACTAACATGTTTGATTGAATACATGTGTTTAGGCAATTTTGCCAAGTTGATGGAAACATATTATTATATGCTTAATTTTAATAAATGAGATTGGTAAGTTTAATTCCAGTTATACAAACTTACTAAGCATAATATGCTTACTAGGTTTATTTTTCTCTGTTTTATAGTGCACGGAAGCTCGCGAAGGTTGGTGAACGGTTGGATCATCACCACACTATCCACAAGCTTATTTTGGTATAAATAGTAAACTTATTTTGGTATAATGGCATGTATAGGTTAACTTGACCATAGACGGCTTGAATATGTTATTTGTAATTGAGCCATTGGAATGGCTAGTGATGGTTTGTTTTGGTACTTATAAAGCATTATGTCATGATAAATACATATATGTTAAGTATGGATGATCAAGTGATGTTTAATGTTTAGGTTAAACTAAGGTAAGATTATAAACATAATTATATATGAAATGATATATCATATTAGATGTTAGAATTTGCTTGAAATCAATGCTTTAATTGGTTGGTATTTGGATGTAAGTTTTGGTGCAGGATATTGGTAAAATTTTGGGTGAGAAATGAAGCTAGAAATGGCTTTGTTTTGTCCACACGGGTAGACACACGGGCGTTTTTCTTGACCGTGTGTGACACACGGCCTGGTACATGGGCGTGTGATTAGGCCGTGTGTCCCCTGCATCTTAAATTTGAGAAACAGAATGCCCAGAATTGAGCACACGGGCAAAGACACGGGCGTGTGTCTCAACCATGTGTGCTACACGGTCTAGCACATGGGCGTGTGGCTGGCCGTGTGGTGCAAGTCAAAGAGTTACACGGGGCTGGACACGGCCTGTGTCACGGGCATGTCATATGATCACACGGGCGTGTGCCCTAACCATACGGGTGTGTGTGCCCTGCATCTTGGAAAATTTTTTAAATTTCGTAAAAATCCTATGAGTTCTCGATTTAGTCCTGACTCGATTCTAATACTCGTTTTGGGCTTCAAGGGTCCATTTAAGGGACTTTATGAATAATTTCCGTAAATGAATAGTAATTGATGTGAATTATTCGTAAATGTTTTGAAAGCTTCGAAAATGCTTTGTAACCCTATTCCAGCGACGAACACGGGTTAGGGGTTTTACACGGATACTGTCATCCAGCCTTGTTCAAGCTCGAGAAACTATTTGCGTTTCTTGTCAAGAAACCTCTGACTTATGTATTTCTTTCAAAAATCAGTTTGAAAGAATTCCCAGTCTACTCGATCTCTCGACACAACTGAAACCAAGGTATTACACCACTGATAAGCTGAATATTTTAGAAAGGATACATTACATTTCACACATTCAGCCGGTGTACAAGATAATTCGTCAAAAACCCTAATCATATTTTCTAACAAGAACTCGGCTTTCTCCGGATCATCTTCAGATGTAGCTCTAAATTCTTCAGCCCCATATTCTTTAGCCCCAAACCTTTAGGAACTACAGGAACAGGTGGGGGTGGAGGTCGTTGAGCCATTGGGTTCATTCATACGAACTTGGTAAACCACTTATTCATCATTTGGAAGATGGCTTCCTTAGCCTCTCCTCATCGGCCCTCAGATACGAGCCTACTGCCATTTGATGCTACTCTGTGAATGCTTGCACGTTACTTTTAGCCTCATCGAAATTGGCTCGGTTGGATGACATTTTCAATATGAAAGCATAGTTCAAAATGGGTCAGGAGTTATCACACTATCACCTGTTATATAATAGCATGAATTTCTAGACTCGTACACACTATGTTAAGTCCGAGAATTAATTAAACCGTAGCTCTCATACCACTAAATGTAACACCCTTAACCCGTATCTATCGCCAAAATAGGGTTACGGAGTATTACCTTATAAACATAACTTAAAACATTCAATTCCAAACATTATAATAACCATAGCATAATCTATTCATATACATGCACATTGTCCCTTAATCGAGACCCCGTGGCCTATGAAACACATTAGAAATGATTTGGGACTAAATCAGAAACATTTGAAACATTGAGGAAAAAGTTAGAAAAATTCAAGCTGCAGGGGTCACACGGATGAGACACACGCCCGTATCTCAGGCCGTGTGACTTTCAAAATAGGGACACACGACCGTGTCCCAACCCGTGTAACTCTTTGACTTAGGTCACAAGGCAAAGCCACACGCCCGTGTTCCAGGCTGTGTAACAATCTAAATGTAACCTTTAAAACCTACAGGGGACACACGGCTGAAACACACACCAGTGTCTTAGGTTGTATGGATAAGAAATAGGCATAAATCAAGCCATTTCTTTCACCCAATTTAAGCATGTACCTACAAGCCATTTGCACATACAAGCAAGACCTTAAATCATGCCCAAAACATGCATAATAAGACCAATTAAAAGACTATTTAATCATCCAACCAATATGCCATATAGGCACTTCAAACACAACCATCAAAAATATCTAAGCATATACATATTTGTCCATGAATCAACCATACACAACTATTTATTTCCATACCAAAACATAACACAATTGACCATATACCAAATCACATCCTAACATACCAAATTGGTCATTCAAAACATACATCCACTTAGCCATATCAACACCAACCATCAAGGCATCAAAGTGCCAAAAGCACACCAACTATAATACCATATATACATGCCAAACATAACAACTAGATCATTAAGCACAAGTCCACCTATACATGCGATTATAACCATGACTAAAACATCAAAATCTTTGGATAGTGTGATAGGTCTCCGACGAGCTTCCAAACCGATCGAGCTTCCGATAATCTATAAAACATAGGAAAGAAAACAACATAAGCATATATTGCTTAGTAAGTTCGTAAATCATGAACATAGCTTATCATTTCAATGAAAAATCTTATAAAATAGACATGAACGAATCCAACATAGCTTGGCATAAGCGTAAGCATCATCAACAACACAAGTTAGTGCTTAAACACATAAATTAACCAAAATTATCACATGGTAAGATAGATTTCGTGAATATACTACATTTGAATTCATACTTTCTATAAACATGGTTATACATACTTTGATGAACATCAATTCTTACCTTTCCATAAGTTCATAATATAGTCGATCAGAACACTTACTGTTCCTTCCCTTTACATGGCTGTTGAACCACTTAGAATAATATCGGATATGCGAGAAGCTTACACAAAGTGTGCTAACATATGGTCGAAACCATTCATTTACCTTTTCCTTCAAATCAGTGCTCACTCGAGCCATAAATTGGTCTGCTCACACAAGCTTACAATCAGAATGTAGCTACACGATGCCGCTCACACAAGCTGACGAGTATCTATAAAGAATACTGGAAATCAGCCATCAGTAGGACATTCAGGACCAACACTCGAAACATGGTAACCCGAATGACATGCCATTTGTATCCTATATATTCTTAAGGTTCAAACGGGGCTCAATAATTATTGAAACGTCATTGGTTTCTATCGTAACATGATATGATAAATAGCATAATAGCATATAAATAAAATAATATTAATTTTAAACATACGAACTTACCTCAATTACAAAGATGTTGAAATAGAATCACTAATCCGAGACTTTATCTTTCCCTCGATCTAGATCCGTACGAGGCTTAACTTGAGCTAAATAAGCAAATTCAATCCATTTGATATTCATTCTATTCAATTCAATCTAAAATTCATACTTTTCAAAATTACACTTTTGCCCCTATTTTTTAACTTCTTTACAATTTAGCCCTCGTAAATGAAAATTTGTGCAATTTCATCCACATATCATGCTTTCCAATTTACCTAGTGACTCATATCAACCCACACAAATCATCAATTCATAATTTTATCATGATATTTTATTACTTTTACAAATAAGTCCCTAAATAATAATTTCATCAAAAATCACTTTACAAAAGCTGTTTATTTAACAATGACTCATAATCTTTCGTCAAACTTCATAAATCATACAAGAACATTCATGGAAAAACCCTAAGCCTTTAACAATTTTGCAAATTAGTCCCTAGGCTAGTTAGGTTAAGCTACAACGATCTCGAAAATAAAAAATAATTAAAAACGAGATCAAAACACATACGATGCAAGCTAGCAAAGTAACTGAAGCTTCAAACCCTATCCATGGCTTTTTCCTTCATGTATTTTGGTGGAAGAAACTAATTTAGGAACATGACATTTTGTTTGTTTTATTTTTACTTTAACTTATTTTATTAATTTACAAATTTAACCTTTACTTAACACTAAAATTTCATTAATACCAAGCCACATATATTTTCTAACCTCATTAATGGTCTAATTACCATTTAATTCCTCTAACTTTAAATTTCTATAGCCATTTGGTACCTTTAACTAATAGAACTCTACTGTAACAACCTGTTTTTAGTGAAATCGGAACAATGATTTCGGGACAACAAATCTGATCTGAGATTATTTATTTTATTATTATTTTACTATTTAAAGCATGTTAGTAGTATCGTATAAAAATTTCGTTATGAAATTTTACCGTTTGCATGCTTAATTCGATAAAAAGGACTAAATTGCAAAACATGCAAAACTTGAGTTCTATAAGCTAAAGGGACTAAATAGCTATGATATTAAATGGTTGCAGGGTTTATGTTGTAATTAGGCCAAAACTTTATATAGTGGACAAAGATGGACATTAAATGGGTGAATTTTTGAGTAATAATCAAAGGTTAAAAATGTAAATAAATAAATAAATAAAGTAAAAACCAAATAAACAAAAGCTATTATCTTGTCTTTGTTATTCACCCACCAAAAATAAGCTAGGAAAAACACCATTAATGGAGTTTGAAGGTTCGACTATATCTTATCCTTGCATGTAAGTGATTTTTAATCCCGTCTCTAATTGTTTCTATGTTTTTGGAGTCATTGTAGCTTAATCTAGCTAGCCCAAGGACTAACTTGCAAAACTGTTAAAAGATTACGATTTTCCATGAATGTATACATGTTTTTTGTGATGTTTGATGGAAGAAAATGAACCTTTGTTGTTAGATAAACAACTTTTGTAAAGTGATTTTTGATGAATTTGACAATTAGGGATTAAATTGAAAAATACGAAATATTCATGGTGAAAATTTATGAAATAATGAAATGTATGAGTTGCAAGGGATGCATATGAAATTCGGCTAGACTTTGGTAGGGATGAAATTGCATGGATTTTAATTTACAAGCTGAATGACTAAATTGTATAGAAATCAATACATTTGGGGCAAAAGTGTAATTTTACAAAAATATGTTTTTTGGATTGAATTAAATTGAATGATAATTGAATGGATTGAATTTATTCATTTAGATCAAGATAGACCACGTACGGCTTTAGATTGGGGAAAAGATAAAGTTTCAGATTAATCGAATTCGTATCTATGTTTTATCGTTGAGATAAGTTCATATGTTTAAATAGAGTTTTAATGTGTTATTTTAAATGCTATCATTTTAAATTATCATATCATGTCTCGATGGAAAAATCCAACGACGTATCGACGCCCATCAAATATGAAATGGGATGGTGACAACCATCAAATATGAAAGGGATGGTGACAACCATCAAATATGAAAAGGGATGGTTTCTACCATCGAATATGAAAAGAGATGGTGACGACCATTGAATATGAAAAGGGATGGTGACGACCATCGAATATGAAAATGGATGGTGACGACCATCGAATATGAAAAGGGATGGTGAAGAACATCGAATATGAAAAGGGATGGTTTCGACCATTGTTTAGCACACTTTGTGTAAGCTTCGGTAAGGGTTCGATGAAATTCACTTTGATATTATGGATGTAACAGCCCGTTTTTTAGTCAAATCAGAACAGTGGTTTTGAGACCACAAATCTGAAGTCAAAATAATTATTTTATTATTATTTTAACCTTTACAGCATGATAGAATGTTGTGTGAAAGTTTCGTTTAGAAGTTTTATCGTTTAAATGGTCAATTTGATTGAAAGGACTAAATCACGTAAAGTGTAAAACTTGAGTTCTAATAGTTAAAGGTATCTAATAGCTATAGATTATTAAAGTAGAGGTCCTTATGTTGTAATTAGACCAATAATGAGATAGTGGATGATAGTGGCATGGTAATGTTGTAAATTGAATTATTTTTAAAGGTTAATTTTTGTCTTTGGAAATTAAAGTTAAAATAAGTAAAATAAAACAAAATTTTCATCCATTATCATCTTCATTAACTAAAATTGAAGAAAAAAAAGAAGACATTAGGGTTCTTCTTTCGGCCAAGTTAAATCCTTGCAATTAGGTATGATTTTTGTCCCATTTTAATGATTTCTACGTTTTTGAGATCGTTGCAGCTTAGTCTAGCTAGCCTAGGGACTATTTTGCAAAACTGTTAAAGATTTAGGATGTTGCCATTGATGAATAAGCATGTATTGATGAGTGTTTGATGATAGTTATACAAGTTTTGCTAAGTGATTTTTAATGAAAATGCAAATTAGGGATTAATTTAAGAAATGTGGAAACTTTGTGGTCAAAATGTGAAATAAATGAAATTTATGGGCTGATATGAGTACTAGAAAAATTTGATTAGCATGGGTTGGTACTAAATTGCATGAAATTGTGATTTTATGAAATAAGGACTAAACTGTAAAAATGTGAAACATTAGGGGCAAATGTGTAAAAGTGCCTTAATGTGAGTTTTGGACTAAATTGAATAGAGAGATAATTAAATAAGTTAATTTTGATTACATATAGATCAAGAAAAGCAAAATTCAGATCTAGATCGGGGGAAAAACAAAGTACTCGACTAATCGACCTATTTCGTCGTTTTACATTTGAGGTAAGCTCGTATGTAATAAGTTTCGTTATAAATGTATTTTAAATTCTTTGATATTGCATAAACTGTGAATACGAGACTATGGACATGCTAGACAATGATTCGACGATGATTCGGCATTGGAAATCCCGGTTGAACCTTAGGAATAGATTAGGATACAAATGACATGTCATTAGGGGTTATTCTGATTATGTGATCCGGGTGCTGGTCCTGTACGTCCTACCGATGGCTGAATATACCGACTTGTGTTGCGGTTACTTGGCAGCTTGTGTGAGCAGCACCGTGTAGCAACGTCTTGACTGGCAGCTTGTGTAAGCAGGCCCGTTGATAGCTCGAGAGTGAGCATATATGTGATACGAGATTGAGATAGCATTGGCTATGTATGTGGCATCTCGGTGCGAGTTTCCAGAGTATCCGATAGTATTCCGAATGGTTGAACAGGTAAATGTAAGACGTGGTTGACTATGAGATTGATACGAGATGGTACATGTATGTACATGAACTGTATAAGCTTTAAATTGAAGAAATTGTGAAGTTTGCATATAATCTTATGATTAAAGATGTGAAAGGTTTGTTAGATAATATGAGTTACATATTGATATATATTCAATTTGTTGAATTGTGTATTTATGATTACATTGAGTTTATTTCATACGAGCTTACTAAGCTATAAAGCTTACTTTGTTTATTTTACCGTGTTTTATAGTGATTTCAAAGCTAGCTCAGATTCGGGGATCGTCGGAGACTTCGTCACACTATCCTACTATCCCTTTGGTACTTTTGAGCTTATGTTTTGGTTATAGGGCATGTACAAAATTAAGGCTATTTTGGTTATGACTTGATAATGATTTTGGTAATTTGAAATGGCTTGTAAATGTTAAGTGTTTTGGTTTGTATTTTGAAACACCCCAAACCCGGTCCACGAGCCCCGACCGGATCTGGCATGTTCCTCGAGTAAAACATTTCAAATCTTGTTTGTCAATTTGGAAAATGTGGTCATTTTGAAGAGGAATCGTTAGGTGTTGGGTTCAAGTTGAAAATGGTGTCTTTTTTTTTTTTTTTGAAGTCCATATTAAAACAATATTTTCGTATTTGAAAACTATAAGTTAGAAGAAACTGCCGAATTTTAGGGTTTAACATTAAGTTGAAAATCGTTGGTATTTAGGTGTCAAAACATTGAACATTTATTTTAAAGATGAGTTACTTAACCTTCGAGTTAATAAGAATCGTATCGTAATAAAAATTTAGAGAGCAAGCATAAAACAGTGTAATAATAATGGCCTTATTACATCAATAGCAAAACCCGAAATAAATCCAAAACTTAATAGGAAAATCCAAATTGGAAGAAAACAACGAAGTGAGCATGGCCACCACCTAGTCCTCGTGACCGGTCCAAATCACCGAGTATCACTGAAAAAGATATCCCACGAAGGGTGAGTCAACAGACTCAATGCGTAACAACTACCACGAACTCCCAAACGATTTAGGCATATGAATCACATATAACAGATATAAGTAATGATGCAATCCCGAACCCAAACCTAAATAACCATCCTCTACACATCACCCGTATTTCAGCCAATCACACCGCGCGGGATTACTAAATCGACCCTCCATCTTCTACACATCATCGAAGCGATCGCTGCGGGCGACATGCACATCGCCCTTATAAATCGTGGCATAGCCACGGATAATGTGACAAAGTCACGGATATTAATATGTGACCGTAGTCACGGATAACAATATGTGACATAAGTCACCACATTGGACACGTGACATGAGTCACGGATATTGTGGTAAAACCACCGAGATCACTTCCCTTTTCAATATCACCCGTATGCCCCATGCGTCATACAAACATGCGAGAAATAATGCAATTTACCTTATTTCACATTCGTAACAAATTCTCATATGTGTCGAGTTCAATATTCATAATATTATTAACAGAGCGTTAATGGATAACGTGCACTGAATCCTTCCGTACCATTGAATGGTACCTTTAGCCATACTCTCATATTTTCATTAACACATAAAATAATATTAATACCATAGATCTATTAGGAATTGGTGTAGGGCTACACACACAGTTACCAACGTGTTCCTTTGAATCCAGAAAGTCTGTAGTAATGACTTATACTCCTCCCTAAAGATCATAGTTAGAATCGGCTAGACACTAACACTTGATATGACCTTGGTCGAATATTCATATTTACTTACCTTGCGGATCTAAATCCCGAAATTGTCACTTGTTTGAGGTATCTGTCGAAATTCCTAGAAGCATATGTTAGATCCAATTCTAACATTTAAACACAATAAATGGCCTTCGGCCTATGATCATACTCGCTTACCTTAGACCTAGAAATCCCGAAGATCTCCTCTCTTGAAGTCGGTTACAATAGGAACCCCGAAATCCCTCTTCAAGATTTTGGCCAAAAAGGATAAAAGGGATTAGAGTCTTGATTTCGGCTAAAAGAAAAGAAAGAAAAGAATGACAGTTGATCCTTACCCTTACTACAGAAATCGACTGCACCTTTGCTTGAACCCTCAGAGATATTCGGCCTTATCAAATGGGAAAGAAAAGAGATGAGGGTTACCAAGGTTCGACAATGGTGGTGTGTTGATCTAAGAATTTCGGCAATGATGAACTTTTGGGAGGGAGAAGTTCGGCCTAAGTAGAATAGAAAGAAAAGGTGAGAAGGGGAGATGGTAGATTCGGCTTACCTTAAACAAATGAGTAAAAAAAACAATTGACCCTAATGTTCTTGGGATGATTCGGCCAAGGACTAAATGAGAGAAAAAGAGTGAATTTTTGGTGAGGTTTGATTATAAAAGAAAAAGGGTTGAAAGTTCACGAGAGAATAGAACAAATTTTGGCAAAAGAAAATAGCCAAAAATATCACTTTGATAGCCTTAAACTTTCGGCACATAGCCCCCCTAGTATGACCGAATACCTCAACTCACTCCCCTCCCTTGAATTTGGCTAACACTCAAACACTAGCTTCTCCTTGCTTTTCTCCTATTTTTCCTCTTCTCTACTCATTTAAAATATTTTGAATGAGTCAAGCATTATCCTTGCCCTTAGCCAAAATTTTAAAAAGAAATTGACCACATCTAAAGCTCATCCATCCAGTCTCCCCATGCCGTCCAACTCCCTTCCTTCCTGACGCAAAAACAACTCCCAAAAGTGCTCCCCTTGCTGCTCGAACCGAGGCCCTGCACACTGCTTGTGGCGTCACTGCTTATGGCTTTAAGTGGCGCCTCCTTGCCACTTTAGCAAGCCCATTTTTTTATGTCTAATTTCCCCCACAATTTCTCTTAAGGCCTATCAAGCTTAGCTCCACTTCAAGACTTAAAATACAATATTTTCTAAGGCATTCTCCTACATTCTAAAGTTCCCGAAATTTATAAAACACACTCAACATACACATAGACATGCTTCCACATATATTTAATCAAAAATGCACAACCCCTAAATCCCGGATATTACATATTTAGCCATGAGAGTTGGCTTATTTTTGTTGATGTGGTTATGCATATATCTATGTGCATATGGCTTGGTTATGTGATTAAAGATGAATATGTTATACTTGTTGATATTTGGCCATTAGGGGTACTAAATGGTTGAGAATTAGATTTGGTATGTTATGAGATTAAGCTAGATGATGTATATTTGGAAGTGTATAATTAGTTAAATTGTATATGTGATTTTGGTATAAATGGTATGGCTTATTTTGTGACTTGTGTATATTGAGAAAAGTGGTATAGAATATGCATGAATTAGGCTTGAATTGGTGGGTTTAAATGTCAAATTATGCTATGTTTTGGTGCCATTTGGGTTGATGTAGGTGTGCTCAAGTTTGGTTTGCAAAATGGCTTGGTAAATAGCCTATTTTTGTCCACACGGGAAGAGACACGGGTGTGTGTCTCAGCCGTGTGTGACACACGTTCATGTACACGGTCCCCTGGTGTTGAATTAGAATTCAAGTCAGTATGCTCCACACGGCCTCACACACGGGTGTGTGACCTGGCCATGTGGCTTAAGTCAGCATACCCTACAAGTTTGGCGCTGCCTAGCACATGGCCTGGCACACGGGCGTGTGTGGCCATTTTTAGGGCACACGGGCTAGCCACATGGGCGTGTGTGTTGGCCGTGTGACCCAAGTCAGAGAGTTACACGGGGTCAGACACTGGCAGGGACACAGCTATGTGCTCCCATTTCGAATGTCCACACGGCAGGGCCACACGGGCGTGTGTCCCCTATTTTTGGAAAAAATTTCTAAGTGTTTGAAACGTTTCTAAAGTTATCGGTTTAGTCCCGAAGCACCCCGAATGCATGTTTTGGGCCTCGTAGGCTCATTTTAGGGACTATATGAATGTTGTTGATTGATGATTATATAGAATTTTAAAATGTATGTGAAATGTATGTGTAATTGTATGATATGTTTGGTAACGCTCTGTAACCCTATTCTGGCATTGAATATGGGTGAGGGGTGTTACATTTATTGGTATTAGAGCTACGATTTAGTCGATTATAGGACTAACGTAGCGTATGTGAGAGTCTAGCTATACATGCGATATATAATCTGTGATAGTGTGATGACTCTTGACAATTTAAAATGTGTTTTCGTATAGTAAATGGATCCCAATCGAGTTGTAGCTGATGATGTTGAAAGTAATGCGCCTGCCTCCGTTCACGGAGTAGCGCAATCTGATTCGGGACCCGTATCGGGTAGCCAGGGAGGAGAGGCTAAAGAAGCCTTCTTCCAGATGATGAACAAGTGGTTCACAGAGTTTGTTCGGACAAATCTGACTGCTCAACAACCTCCACCCCCAACTAATCCGCAACCGGTTCCCGTAGTTCCTCAGGGTGTGGAATTTCTACGATTGAATAAATCGCTAGTTGATAAGATTTGAAAACATGGAGCCGAAGAGTTTAGAGCTAATGTTGACGACGATCCTGAGAGAGCTAAGTTTTGGCTTGAAAATACAATTCGGGTATTTGATGAACTTTCGTGCACGCCGATAGAGTGTTTAAAATGTGATGTATCACTTCTGAGGGACACTACGTACTAATGGTAGAATACTTTGGTGTCTGTGGTACCGAGAGAAAGAGTTACCTTGGAATTCTTTCAAGATGAGTTCAAGAAGAAATACATCAGTCAACGGTTCATTGATCAAAAATGAAAAGAGTTTCTAGAGTTGAAACAGGGCCGTAAGTCTGTGACAAAATATGAGTGGGAATTCGTGAGACTCAGTAAATATACTCGAGAATGTGTTTCAATTGAGGCCATAATGTGTAAAAGGTTTGAAGATGGGTTAAACAAAGACATCACACTGTTAGTCAGGATTCTTGAATTAAATGAATTCGTTGTGTTGGTTGACAGAGCTTGTAAATCCGAAGAACTTGGCAAAGAAAAGAGAAAGGCGGATTTCAAAGCTAGAGATTCAAGAAAAAGATCGATGAATAAACCGTATCAATCATCTTCATCAAAGAAATCATGAGATTTTTATAGTTGCTCAAATGCTTCAGTGTGATATTCAAACAGAGATCGTGAAAAACAATACTCAAGTCCTAAAGCTCAAGTTACATCAGTATCGAGTGTTGGCAGTGTGAGAAACTATAGATCTGAATGTCAACGATGCTGAAGATGACATCTTGGTGAATGTAGAATGAATGATCGGGCTTGATTCAAATGTGGTTCGCAAGATCATTAATAAATCGTAAAAGTAACATATTTTAATCCCACATTTAGCATACTTTTGGATGATTTATCCCTTGATTTGTGTAAAAAGGTGCTCTTAATCCTTTCTTTTCATGTTTTATACTCAGAAAAGCACCGGAGGATAAAAAGAACAAGAAATGGGCTTAAAACGGGCCAAATGAGCCACATCACGAAATCGGCACGGCCTGGACCCAAGACCACACGGCCGTGCCTCATTAATGAAGTCCAACACGGCCTAGCCACGATTCACACGGGCGTGTGCCATGGCTGTGCCCCTGTCGTGGCCAAGAGGAGTCTTACTCAGATTTGGATACTTGGAGGCAAAGAAACACATTCCAAAGTCTAATTAAACACCCAAATAGGAACTTCACTCAGATTTGGATACTTGGAGGCCAAGTAAGGCATCTCCAAGCCTATATAAACATCCTAGGGGGGAACTTAAGGAGGGAGTTCGGCAGAAGCCTTCTGTCAGGGCGGTGAGCTAGGCCAAGGAGCCGAGCTGAAAAGGTCAGATTTGTGGGAAACACTCAAAGATAGCCAGTTGATCCATCTCAAGAAGCCAGAATTCTACTCAAGACGGCGGACCTCTCCTTTAATTCCTTTAGGGGGTTTTAGGGATTTCTTATGTTTTGTTTTATCTTTTCTTCTGAGATGTTTTCTATTATTGTTATGAACTAAACCCTCAGATACCTGAGGGGGTGAAACTTAGATGAATCTTATTATCATTTGCTGAACTATATGATAAATATTTGACTTGTTCTTAATTATGTGTTCTAAATTCTTGTGTTGATATTTCCAGGATATTGATTCAAGTTTGATGTGCTTAGGTGGAGGAGCAAAAGTCCCTGCTTAAGAGTAGATCTAGCATAATTAATCGGAGTTGATCGCGTGCCTAGAGATAGGGTGACGAGATTTTGCCGGATTAGGGTGAAACCTAATATGGGAGTCCATAGATCGAGTTAATGCAATTCTAGGGGTTTTAATTAGAAAGAGATTTCAATTAATCAACCTAGGGTTAGACGTTATTCGCTTCGAGAGAGGGTTTAATATACATTAGGGAGTCTTACGGATCAAGTCAAGTGAATAAATTATCTGGTTCAGAGTTAGTTAACAAGTGAAGTCTAGGTGGATTCTTCCTAAGGGTATCGTCTTAATCAACTGAGTTTTTCCAACAGTATTTCCCCAATTCATTCATTTTGTCTTTTCATCTTTAGCTTAGTAGTTAGTAAAATTTAGATTAAATAACAACTTCACTTATTTTAGGCTAGATAATAAAAAGAAAGTTAGTATTAGTACTTTTGGTTCCTTTGGGTTCGACAATCCGGTTTTGCCTAAGCTATACTACTGTTCGATAGGTGCGCTTGCCTCAAATCATTGTCATAGTTAGTTTCCAGGTTCAGTCATTCCTTTTATAAATTTAAAACTTTGACATCGCGAAAACAACGATCAAGTTTTTGGCACCGTTGCCGGGGAACTAAAATATTAAGAAAACTCTATTTTTATTACTTTAGCCATTATTATTATTATTATTGTTACTTTGCTAAATTATCTTTTATTTGATTTTGGCAGATAGAGGAGATGGCACTGAATAACTATTAATGGCAGGTTATGAGGACAAAGCCAACAAAAGCAACCGATATCTACAACCTCGACCCAATAACAAGGCTATCAAACCAGTTAGAGATGTTAAATAAAAAGTTTGATGATTTGTGTTCTTCGCAGATACATCCAGTTATGCAGTACGAAACAAGCGGAGGCGAATCTTGAGTACCCACCCAATGGATATGGCATAGAGAACGAACAAGTCCACTATATGGGTAACTATTCTAGACCTCAAAATAATTTTTATAGTGACACTTATAATGCAGGTTGGAGGTACCATCCTAATTTCTCGTGGGATGATCAAAGTAGCCAAGGACCGGAACTTCCTCCAAATTTTCAACAACCACCTCACAAACAGGAAGAGGAGTCGAACCTCGAGGAGATGCTGACAAAATTCATGGCAGCCACAGATACCCGTATCCAAAAAATTGAGACAACGCTTAATAATCAACAAGCATCGATTAAAGGGATCGAGAACCAAGTTGGGGAACTTACTAAGTTAGTTGGACAACTTGCAAAGTTAATTTCTGAATGACCGCAAGGGCGTCTACCAAGCAACACTGAAACTAATCCAAAAGACCAAATTCAAGCCGTAACAGCTCTTGACAGTGAAAGGTTAGTGGAATCTGACCCAAGGCAAGAGCCTGTAGTAGGTGAAGGTAAGGTTGAGGTAAGCCATGATTTACCAAACCCGATAATTACAGAGTACCAAGCTCATATGCCATACCCCAATGCGATAAAGAAAGACCACACAGAGGAACAATTCGGTAAATTTCTTAAACCTCTAAAGAAGTTTCTTATTAACTTGCCGTTTCTTGAAGCCCTTTCGCAGATGCCAGATCCTAGACCTCGTGTCAATAAAGGAGAAATGCATGAGGAACGAAGGCTTCGGACCGAAGGACTAGACGAGTGGAAGACACACTTCAAAGAGAAATTAAAAATACACGAAGCAAAAACGAGGCAACTCCACGACAAACTTGACGATGGGACAACCCAGCTTAAGATAGGAGATTAGGTACTCAAAATCTTCCCAGATGGAACAGTCGAGTTAACTAATCCTAAATTTAGCACTTCTAAGGTGAACACTACTCGACTTAAACTTTATATCCACAACCGAATTGATCGCATGAGCAAGGATTTTCACTTCCTCAAACCACCATGACCATACGAATGATAGGTAAAGTCTAGCTTAAGACTATAAACGAGCGCTTCTCGGGAGGCAACCCGAGCACTAACCCCATAAATTTTTACATTTTTAATTCTTTTTTTTACTTTCTTTCTTTCTTTTTAGCACCTAACTATAAACTAACCAAAGTCCAGATTTCCATACCACACAGTCGTGGCCGTGGCCGTGTGGCCGCCACAGGAAGGTACAAGGGCGGGGGCAACCACCAGATCCATAATCTCTATTTAGACCCCCCTTCTTCCTTTTTCGTTTTCAGTTGTCTCTCTTCTTTTATTTTCCATTATTTATTTTCACTTTTATTTTTATTTTTATTTTTGTTTTCTTTATTATTTTATTCTTATTCTTCATACCATTTAGATTTAGCTTAGGATACAATAAAATCAGGCCGGCTACTTTGAGGATTCAATTTCAAATGGTTCGAGGCGCTTCCCCATGTTCACCTCCAATCCTATACGGTTTCTTTTCATTGACTTCATCCAAAATTCTGGAAGTTTCACCTCTCTCCCTGTTGTATGATTTTATTTTGCTATTATCTATCTTTGTACATTAAGGGCAATGTACATATTAAGTGTGGGGGGGTTAACTATAGCATTATTTGAAAATCCCTGAATTATACCTTGTCTTAAAGTAAGTTTCTCATATTATGGTTAGGATGAAATTTCTGATGATTTATGACTTTTATTGATATGTTTTAAATTAATTCATTAATAATTGTACATTGATGATTAAATTTAAAGGATACTAGAGAATCAAGCATGACAAGTCTATTTTTTAGAAATTAAAATTTTTTCTAGGTTGTCTACCTGAATTTAAAATATTACTTTGAAGTTTGAAAATTACGAGGATGACATCAAAATACCCATAATTTTTGTGAGATTTTGAGCCTTATAAGAGCATATGTCCTTTTTCATGCTCACTTTTTGATTATGAGTGTGTTAACATTGAACTGTTATTCTAGAACTTGCATCGATTATACATGTCGAGACCACACCTTTGATTTGATATACAGAAATAATAAAGGCACCTAGGATTTAACCCTCTTACTCCATAAAAAGCCTACCTTCATAATTAACCCCTAGTGAACCCCTTTGATCCTAACAACCCTTTTTATTGACTCACCCACTAATATTAACCCAAAACCCTTTGTATTTGTTATCACCATCCTTCTTGACTACCCTTTTTTGTCGAGATTTGATTTTGAGCAGTTGCCTAACTATGTTCTTTATTTCAGTTGTTAAAGTTCTTTATTATGATTTGTTCTTAAAAAATAAAATCGAAGTGTATTCATTATTAGTTTTGTGATTAAGTAAGCTTATACGTTTAAACTCCAATTATTGAAGAAGAAGTTCGTGTTAGAGTATTATTAGTACAAGTTTTCAATTGATGTATTTACTTTTATTCAGTTCATTGTTTCTAGTTAGGTAATTTTTTAGGTCGATCTCGATTCTAACTCTCTAATTCAGCCTTTATCCACACCTTAACCCAAGCCCTGTTACAACCCTTTCAAAGACCTTTTGATTTGTGCATCATCTCATATTATAGTGATGGAGATTTGATTTTCATGCAAGCCTATGGGATTAACTTTTCAGGTTTGACATTTGAGTGCTTAATTCTGAACCTTAAACACTTCGAGTGATTTGAGTGAATCTTTTGTGAGGATGTCAATCCTTGTAGGTTTTGGATCAGAGGTAATTATTTAGATGAGGGGAAACACCTATGTTTTGTGCTACAAATGTATGACTTATATTGTTTGAATCTTGAGGACTCTTTGAGTTAAATTATCCATGTATAAATTATCTATGAATTACGATGAGACATTGTTAATAGGAATATTGAATCATGGAAAGTTTGTTTTAATTGTAAATTGAGAATTTTGCTTGAGGACAAGCAAAAGCTTAAGTGTGGGGGTATGTGATAAACCGTAAAAGTAACATATTTTAATCCCACATTTTGCCTACTTTTGGATGATTTATCCCTTGATTTGTGTAAAAAAGGTGCTCTTAATCCTTTCTTTTCTTGTTTTATACTCAAGAAAGCACCGGAGGATGAAAAAGAATAAGAAACAGGCTTAAAACGGGCCAAATGGGCCACATCACGAAATCGTCACGTCTTGGACCCAAGACCACACGACCGTGCCTCATTAATGAAGTCCAACATGACCTGGCCATGATTTACACGGGCGTGTGCCATGGCCGTGCCCCTGTTACGGCCAAGAGGAGTGTTACTCGGATTTGGATACTTGGAGGCAAAGAAGCACATTCCAAAGTCTAATTAAAGACCCAAATAGGAACTTCACTCAGATTTGGATACTTGGAGGCCAAGTAAGGCATCTCCAAGCCTATATAAACATCCTAGGGGGCAACTTAAGGAGGGAGTTCGGCAGAAGCCCTCTGTTAGGGCAGTGAGCTAGGCCAAGGAGCCGAGCCGAAAAGGTCAGATTTATGGGAAACACTCGAAGATAGTCAGTTGATCCATCTCAAGAAGCCGGAATTCTACTCAAGACGGCGGATCTCTCCTTCAATTCCTTCAGGGGGTTTTAGGGATTTCTTAGGTTTTGTTTTATCTTTTCTTCTGAGATGTTTTTTTTTTATTGTTATGAACTAAACCCTCAGATACCTGAGGGGGATGAAACTTAGATGAATCTTGTTATCGTTTGCTGAACTATATGATAAGTATTTGACTTGTTCTTAATTATGTGCTCTTAATTCTTGTGTTGATATTTCTGGGATATTGATTCAAGTTTGATGTGCTTAGGTGGAGGAGCAAAAGTCCCTGCTTAAGAGTAGATCTAGCATAATTAAGTGGAGTTGATCGCGCGCCTAGAGATAGGGTGACGAGATTTTACCGGATTAGGGTGAAACCTAATATGGGAGTCCATAGATCGAGTTAATGCAATTCTAGGGGTTTTAATTAGAAAGAGATTTCAATTAATCAACCTAGGGTTAGACGTTATTCGCTTCGAGAGAGGGTTTAATATACATTAGGGAGTCTTACGGATCAAGTCAAGTGAATAAATCGTCTGGTTCAGAGTTAGTTAACAAGTGAAGTCTAGGTGGATTCTTCCTAAGGGTATCATCTTAATCAACTTAGTTTTTCCAACAGTATTTCCCCAATTCATTCTTTTTGTCTTTGCGTCTTTAGCTTAGTAGTTAGTTAAATTTAGATTAAATAACAACTTCACTAATTTTAGGCTAGATAATAAAAAGAAAGTTAGTATTAGTACTTTTGGTTCCTTTGGGTTCGACAATCTGGTCTTGCCTAAGCTATACTACTGTTCGATAGGTTCACTTGCCTCAAATCGTTGTCATAGTTAGTTTCCAGGTTCGATCATTCTTTTTATAAATTTAAAACTTTGACATCGCAAAAACAATGATCAATCATTTCATATGGGATTGCCCTGTATTAGATGAGAAAGACAAATTCCAGAATGCAAGACCTAGCAACATAGCTACTAGAGGGAGGCCACCTAGAAATACGGGGAATGTGACTAGTAGTAGAGGAGTGACTAAGGACTCCACTGTGAGATTTGAGGCTAGAGCACCTGTTAGTCGTACTCGCGAAGATGCATCATCACCCGATGTTATCACCAGTACATTTTCTCTTTATGACACTAATGTGATTGCTTTGATTGATCCTGGATCGACTCATTCGTATATTTGTATGAATTTAGTGTCTAATAAGAGTTTGCCTGTTGAGTCTATTGAGTTTGTGATTAAAGTATCGAACCCCTCAGGCATGTATGTTCTAGTTGATAAAGTTTGCAAGAACTGTCCTTTAATGATTTGGGGTTACTATTTTTCAGCGGATTTAATGCTTTTGCCATTTGATGAATTTGATGTGATACTGGGTATGGATTGGTTATTTTTACATGATGCCGTTGTGAATTGTAGATGAAAGACTATTGAATTGAAATGTCATAATAGTGAAATTCTTCGAATTGAATCTGACGAGTCGAGTGGATTGCCTATTGTGATTTCATCAATGTCAGCTCAGAGATATGTGAGAAAAGGTTGTGGTGCTTACCTAGCTTGTATTTTGGATACAAAAGTGTCTGAATGTAAGGTTGAATCAGTGCCAGTTGTTTGTGAGTATCCGGATGTGTTTCCAGAAGAGTTATCGGGGTTGCCACCGATCAGAGAGGTTGAATTTGCTATTGAATTAGTGCCGAGAACATCACCGATATCTATAGCTCCATATAGAATGGCTCTGATAGAATTGAAAGAGTTGAAATCTCAATTGCAAGAGTTAACCGATAGAGGTTTTGCACGACCTAGTTTTTCACCTTGGGGTACGCAGTGTTATTCGTAAAGAAGAAAGACGGATCAATGAGAATGTGTATTGACTATCGTCATCTCAATAAGGTTACGATAAACAACAAGTATCCGTTGCCGCGAATAGATGATTTGTTTGATCAGTTGAAAGGGGCAACAGTGTTTTCGAAGATTGATTTGAGATCCGGCTATTATCAGTTGCTAGTTAAAGATTCAGATGTGCCGAAAACTGTGTTCAGAACAAGGTACAGACACTATGAATTTCTTGTTATGCCTTTTGGATTGACTAATGCTCCTGCAGTTTTTATGGATTTGATGAATCGGATTTTTAGACCGTATTTAGATAGATTCGTTGTTGTATTCTGTAACAACCCATTTTTGAGTTAAATCAAAACAGTGGTTTCAGAACCACAAATCCGAAGTCAAAATATTTATTTTATTATTTTAATAAGGTCTGCAGAATGATAGATTAATTACGTGGAAGCTTCGTAAAGAAATTTTACTTTTTGAATGGTTAATTCGAGAAAAAGGACTAAATCGCGTAAAATGTAAAATGCATGTTCTATTAGTTAAAGGTGTCAAATAGCTTTGGCTTTTAATTATGGTAGCCTTAAATGGTAATTAGACCATTTTAAATGTTAGTGGACTTTTATTGTAACACCCCAAACCCGGCCCAAACATTACGACCGAATTTGGTATGTTACAGAGGAAAACATTTTGTAAAATCCCTTCTAGCCGACTTAAGTTTTGTCGAAAACGTTTCATTTTATATGGTTTTGTTAAAACTAAGGAGGTGTGTGAAGAAACCTCACTTAGTTTTATTTAAAGATCTATTAAGTCAGGTTGTTACCGATTTTGAATGTACCCGATGGCACAATAAAACATTTTGCGTTAAATTTAAGAAACCGTGTGTACCCATTTTAAAGTCATTAAGTAATTTAAACAAATTATCCAAAATATGTAAAGTAAGCAAAATAAAAATCTTAGGAGGCCTTATTACAACTTGAACGAATAAATCCAAAATAAAATAAAAATAACCCAAAGTTCGTTTAAATCACATTCCCACTACATGGCCACCTCGAGTCCATCCGGCTCCTCATCCGCGATCTACGAGTCACCTGAAAAAGTTAAAGGAGAAGGTGAGTCACCAAGACTTAATGTGTAACCCTTCCCCCAGTTTAGTGCAACATCATACACAATTTACAACTAAGTTAACATGCACCCAACCTAGCCATCCAATGCTCCTTTCTCTACCCCGTGTGGTACCAAACCACTGGTGGTGCCAAACCACTGGTGTCCAAAGACACGATATCCATCAATGTTGTGGTGCCAAACCACTGGTGACTCGAAGTCCCGAATAGTAGTGATGGGGCCAACCCATCCTGTGATACCAAATCACTGGCGTCAATCCCGTTGTATTATCTGTGGGGCCAACCCACTGTGGTACCAAACCACTGGGACGAGACGCTATGAGGTGCCAAACCTCTGGTGACCGTCGTCACGAAATGTGGTACCAAACCACTGGTGTCCGTAGACACGGATATCACTTCCCCCTCCACTCGTTTAACCCACATCAGTCAATGATATGCATTTAACAAAAAAATCATGCCAACATGTTTATTTAACAACATATACCAAATATGTCATGCTTCCCAAAAGCATCATAAAGAAAAATCATAACAACAATGACTTACCTGAATCCTTGCCTATACCATGATGGTATTAAATCCCATTCTACATCAAATCAGTTTAGCATATACAATGCCTTTAGCAAAGTTATTAGTTATAAAGTGTGTATGTACACACCTGTTACTAACGATAGCCCTAAATCCCCAAAGAGTCGATCGGCCACACTAGATTTCTTGCTCCTATATTCGGCCAACCATGGAAGTTAGTGTCCTAGACCATTCGGCCAAACCAAATAAATCCAAGGAGTTAATATTCGAAACCCGAGACCTTACCTACACGTCCTTTGAATGCTAGCCACCACACACCAAGTGTTTCTGCTTCCCTACAATCGGAAACCATCCATATTAATAGCCTTCGGCTTTTCGATCACTAAAAATATAGTCTATTTAAGTAGATTCTTACCACCACTTACCAACCGATTGCTAACGAATGAAGGCTTGGTTTGAATACCTCGAAATCCCGGAGCACCTAGACAGAATCGGTTTCAACACACTGATTAGCCCAAATCATCAGTATATTTCGGCCCTTTTTTATTCATCCCAAATCGACAGATCATAAGAGAGAAGAACAATAAGCATTCGGCTAGAACACTTACCTTCTCAAATCGATTTCCAAAGAATATCCGAAGAGATCTATACCTCCCTTAACATTCGGCCAAAGTGCTTCAAAATAGGAGAGGGGAATTTCGACACACCAAAGGAGTATATTCGGCTAGATGGAAAGAAAGAAATATGGGGGTTTCGGTTTGAGAAGAGAAGAAAAGAAATAAGTGGGAGATGAGAGTGTAGGGGATTCGGCCAAAGAAAAGAGAAGAGGATCAATGGTTTTCAGTTTTGAGAGAATGAAAAAGGAGAGAAAGAAAGAAAATCAAAGACGAAGGAGTGGAGAAATTCGGCTACTTGCAAATGGAGAAAAGAAAAACAACAAAATGAGGAGTATGTGCCTTAAGAGAATTCGGCACCCCCCTTCACCTAGTCTCCTTGCCGTCCACTCCTCTTCAACAAGGAGTTCAAAATTCGGCCACCTCCTAAAAATTCTCCTGGCCACTAATTCAAACAAATTTAAATTAATCAAATGCCTATATTTTCTCTTTGCCAACTATTAAAGATTATTCACATAAAATCTAATTAAATCCTTATTTATCTAAAAGAATTTGAATTGAGCACTCCTCTCTCTCTCTTGCCGTCAAAATAAAGAGCAGAAAAGGAGATTCTGCGACTCGAACATAGGCTCCCCTTGTGGCGTCAATTCCAGCTCCTAAGTGGCCTCCCTTTTGCCACTTTTCCAAGGCCTTTTTAGTGACAAATTTCCCCTCATTTAACTTGTAACCCCTACTTACCAAGGCTCCCTATCTTTAAAGCTTACAAATAAAATTTTCTACTACTCAGGCCTGCTCTAGACTTACAACTAAGTCTTGGAACATCTCGAACAACGACACCACAGCCCAAACACAAGCAAACAATGCAATCTAAAATTAACCCCAATTTAGGATGTTACAGTTCTACCCCCTTAAAATAAATTTCAGCCTCGAAATTACCGATTAGAAGAAGAGTGGGGTATTGCCGCCTCATCACATCCTCGAGTTCCCATGTGGCTTCTTCCGTACCATGGTTACGCCATAGTACTTTCACCAAAGGTCTCGACTTTCTGCGAGAACTTTGACATCTCGGCCCAAGATCTCGACTGGTTCTTCTTGAAAGATAAGTCCGAAGTTTACCTCAATCTACGCTCATCGGCACAACGTGTGATGGATCTCGACCGATATCGCCTAAGCATTGACACATGGAAAACGTCATGAATCAATCAACTCGCGGCGGCTCGAAAGCCGATAAGCTCATGGTCCCACTCACTTTAACATCAGATATGGGCCGATGAACCTTGGGCTCGGCTTCCCTTTTCGCCCAAATCTCAATACCTTCTTCCAAGGCAACACCTTGAAAAACTTTATCCCCTACTACGTACTCCATTTCTTTGCGCTTAAGATCAGCGTAGGACTTCTGCCTATCCGACGCTTCCTTGAGACGAGCTCGAATTACCTTAACCTTATTTTCAGTTTCTGTCACTAACTCTGGACCCAAAACTTGTCGTTCACCCAACTCCATCCAACATGTAGGAGTACGGCACCTTCGTCCATACAGTGCCTCATATGGTGCCATCTGGATACTCGCTTGATAACTATTGTTATAAGTGAATTCTGCTAACGGTAGGTACTCCTCCCAACCACCACTGAAATCCAAAACACATCCTCTCAGCATATCCTTTAAAATCTGAATGACCCTTTCCGACTGCCCGTCAGACTGTGGATGGAATGCTGTACTGAAATCTAGTCGTGTGCCCAAAGCTTGATGCAACGCTTTCCAGAACCTTGATGTGAACCTCGGATCCCTATCCGAGATAATTGATCTTCGCACGCCATGCAATCTTACTATTTCGACACATGACTTAGCTAGCTTCAAGTGAGTAATCCACCCTTACCGGTATGAAGTGAGCTGATTTAGTCAGATGGTCCACAATCACCCAAACTGCGTCCTTCCTGCTGGGCGTGAGGGGTAGCCCACTGACAAAGTCCATAGTGATCCTTTCCCATTTCCACCGAGGATCTTCACCGGTTGGAGTAACCACGATGGCAACCGGTGTTCGGCCTTAACTCGCGACACGTCGGACACTTTCCCACAAATTCGGTTACCTCACGCTTCAACCCGGCCACGTAATCGCTTCGAAAATCTTCATACATCTTGCTACCTCCAGGATGCATAGCGTATGGGCTGCTATGTGCATCTTGAAGAATCCTTTGCCTCAATTCCACATCCTTTGGCATGCAAGCTCGTCCTTGAAAACATAGTACACCATCACCAGACAAACTATACCCTTCCAAACCACCATCTTGAACTTGTAACCTCCGCGCACTCAAACTGTCATCTACCAATTATTTTTCCTTAATCTCCTCGATCCAAGTTGGCTTAACTTGCAGCTCTACCAAAAGATTTCCGTCGTCGTATAGACTGAGGTGAGCAAACATCGCTCTTAAGTCCGTCACGACCTTCCGGCTCAACGCGTCAGCCACCACGTTAGCCTTGCCGGATGGTACTCAATTGAAGCGATCGTAGTCCTTCAACGGCTCAATCCATCGACGTTTGCCTCGGGTTTAAATCCTTACGGGTCAGAAGATACCTCAGACTTTTGTGATCCGTGTAGACTATCGACTTCTCCCCATACAAGTAATGCCTCCATATTTTCAAAGCGAAGACTACTACAGCTAACTCCAAATCGTGAGTTGGATAGTTAACCTCATGCGGTCTTAGCTGACGGGATGCATAAGCCAATACTTTCCCTTCTTGCATTAACACACACCCCAAACCAGTATGGGATGCATCACAATAAACCGTGAACAACTTTCTAGCCTCAGGCTGAACCAGAACCGGAGCTTCCGTCAGAATCTTCCTTAGCTTGTCAAAGCTTTCCTACTACTTCTCCGACCATACAAATGGAACTCCTTTCCGTAATAACTTAGTCAACGACGCTGTGATTAAAGAGAATCCTTCCACAAATCTTCGATAGTACCCTGCCAGACCCAGAAAACTTCAAATTTCTGCCACTGACCTAGGCGGTTTCCATTCCAACACCGCCTCAACCTTACGAGGGTCCACTCTAATCCCTTCAGCTGATACTACGTGACCAAAGAAAGCCACCTCCCTAAGCCAAAATTCGTACTTACTGAATTTGGCATATAACTGCTTCTCCCTTAGCACTTGTAAGACTATACGCAAATGGCTGTCATGCTCCTCCTCCGTCTTTGAATAGACCAATATGTCATCTATAAAAACCACGACAAACTGATCCAAGTACTGCTGAAACACCCTATTCATTAAGTCCATGAATGCTGCTGGTGCGTTGGTCAACCCAAATGGCATTACCAAAAACTCGTAATGCCCATACCGAGTACGGAATGCCGTCTTGTGCACATCAACCTCCTTCACCTTAAGTTGATGATAACCCGACCTAAGATCTATCTTCGAGAACACCGATGCACCCTTCAGTTGGTCAAACAAGTCATCAATCCGGGGCAACGGATACTTGTTTTTGATCGTTAACTTGTTTAGCTGACGGTAGTCGATACACATTCGCATTTAACCATCCTTTTTCTTGACAAACAACACAGGTGCTCCCCATGGAGATATACTTGGTCGGATAAACCCTCGGTCCAAGAGTTCCTGAATTTGAGCCTTCAGCTCCACCAATTCCTTTGGTGCCATTCGGTACGGTGCTATAGACACAGGTGCCGTTCCGAGCAACAAGTCTATACCGAACTCAACTTCTCGATCCGGAGCAGACCCGGAAGTTCTTCTGGAAATACATCAACGAATTTCCTTACTGTTCGAACCTTCTCAACTGTTGACTCCTTAGCCTCCAAGGCACATATACGAACCAGAAATGCCTCACAACCCTTCTTGACCATCTTCTCAGCCTTCAAAGCAGATACCATGTTAGATAGGTAATCTCTTCTATTGCCTATCATGACCACTTCATCACCCTCATCTATCTTTAGAACCATGCGCTTAGCAGCGCAGTCCAACCTTGCTTGATACCTAACCAACCAGTCCATTCCAAGAATCAAATCGAACTCCTCAAACGGCAGTTCCATCAGATTAGCCATACATACTACCTCTTGGAGTTCTAGGGTACATCTCTATATAGCTTGTCCACAACTACTGAGTGACCTAGAGGGCTAATCATCATTGTCATCTCCTAGAAGCGAGCCTCAAAGTCTAAGTTCATAGTCTCTACCACACTACTAGCAACATATGAATGCGTCGAACCCACATCAATTAATGCAACATATGGAAGACCAAAAATTAGGAACGTACCGGTTATGACGTCCGGTGCGTCACCCTCCTCTCGACGCCTTGCTGCGTAGACTAAACCAGGTTGTCTCGCCTCTGTGTTGCCTGCACCTCTGCTCGGTGTACCGCGACCTCGACTAGAACCATTACCTCCTCTACCATTACCACGACCCCTCTGTGGTGGTCCTTCGTTTCTAACCTGAGTACGATTCTGACCCTCTGGCTGATTCTTAGCTAACTTCCGAGGACAGTCCCTTACACGATGATCCAACAATCCATATTCAAAACATCCCCTTTCACCGGTCCAACAACCTCCCCAATGTGATTTCCCACAGCGATTACACTGAGATGGTCTCTGATTAGCAGCCATGGGCCTCCCTGCCTGATTCGGCCCACTCTGCCTAGCCCTCTTCTGTACATTACTACCCTATCCAGACGACCCAAAGCCTCTTTTCATCTTATTCCTATCATAGTTCTGTCTCACGGACTCCTTGACCCCTTTGGCTACCTTAGCCTTTTCCACTAGAACAGCAAACTCACGCTCCTGCTGTGGAGTAATCAGTAACCTTAACTCATCCCTAAGTCCATCTTCAAAGCAGACACAACGATCATGCTCTGTTGACACAATTCCCCGAGCATAGCGGCTCAGCCTCAAGAATTCTGCTTCATACTCCGATACAGACTTATTTCCTTGTACCAACCCCAGAAAAGCTTTCTTCAGTGCATCAGTGTAGCTGGTGCCCACATACTTCTTATGATAAGCAGTTTTGAAATACTCCCAAGTAAGATCATATGCTGTAGCACCATCCCAAACCGTGAGCCACCATTGATATGACTCATCCTTTAGAAGCGACACCGCTCCTTTCAGCTTCTCCTCATTCGTCAGGTCCAGATCATCCATGATTCTCTCGGTCGATTCTAACCAATATTCCGCCAAGACTTTGGGTGCCACTCCCGATACACCGGAATACCTCCGCTCCGTTGGATCGGAGTCGCCGTCTGAACTTCCGAGTTCCCAAATTTCTCCCGCACCAGCCACCAACTCTAGAACTCGCAGCACAGCCTGCGATACAGCGTCATCCTCCGTTTGGGCTTGCTGCTCAACGCCCACAGCTAAGGGTGGTGGTGGCGGTGGTGCCTCATTGCCCGATCCTTGACCTGACCTAACGGGTTCCGACACGGTGATCCTGCCTCCACCGCGTCCACGACGGCCACGTCCTCTAGAGCTCATTCTAACTATTACGCTTTAATCTGATTAAGAAATTTTCATGGATTAGTACTTGTTTCACTTGGTTATCCCGCGAAGAAATTTTATAAGGAGAGTTTAATAGAGATTCTTTCGATCAATCAAAGGTTTAAGTCCTCTATCCTAGTTTACACAGAAGGGCACATCCATTCCCTAATACCTTTCATACTTATTCACTCATCCCAGGGGTAGTTTCGTCTTTTTCCTACAGGGGTATTTTCGTAAATTTCTAAAGTCAGGGTATTATTTATTGTGTTTGGCCTATGACCGAGTCCTCTTGGTTTTGGTGAACCGAAGCTACGCACTAGGTAGGAATCCTGCGAAGAGGAGGTGAGTCACGAGGACTGCTTAAGTACCAAGCTCTTCCGGATCCAGTCCTAGACATGCGCACAAGGGTTACCACACCCTAACTCGGCGACTTGGTCGTAGGTTTGTTTAATTAAGCATTTAAAGTCTTATGTCTTTTGTTGGAGTGGGCTAGTCCTAAAGTTCAAACACCTATCATACTATCTACGTTCCATACCTACCCTTCTACCAATAATAATTCATACAGAAGTCAGAAGTACTTACCTGGGCGAATTGGTGCCGGAGACTCGGGCCATGCTGTTCAAAACCAAAAATATTTCCAAAAAGGCCTACCAAAACATTTTGGGCCTTGGGCCCCCACAGCCGAGTTTTGAACCGGGCTCTGATACCAATTTTGTAACACCCCAAACCCGGCCCAAACATTATTACGAATTTGGTATGTTACAGAGGAAAACATTTTGTAAAATCCCTTCTAGCCGACTTAAGTTTTGTCGAAAACGTTTCATTTTATATGGTTTTGTTAAAACTACGGAGGTGTGTGAAGAAACCTCACTTAGTTTTATTTAAAGATCTATTAAGTCAGGTTGTTACCGATTTTGAATGTACCGATGGCACAATAAAACATTTTTGCGTTAAATTTAAGAAACCGTGTGTACCCATTTTAAAGTCATTAAGTAATTTAAACAAATTATCCAAAATATGTAAAGTAAGCAAAATAAAAATCTTAGGAGGCCTTATTACAACTTGAACGAATAAATCCAAAATAAAATAAAAATAACCCAAAGTTCGTTTAAATCACATTCCCTCTGCATGGCCACCTCGAGTCCATCCGGCTCCTCATCCGCGATCTACGAGTCACCTGAAAAAGTTAAAGGAGAAGGTGAGTCACCAAGACTCAATGTGTAACCCTTCCCCCAGTTTAGTGCAACATCATACACAATTTACAACTAAGTTAACATGCACCCAACCTAGCCATCCAATGCTCCTTTCTCTACCCCGTGTGGTACCAAACCACTGGTGGTGCCAAACCACTGGTGTCTAAAGACACGATATCCATCAATGTTGTGGTGCCAAACCACTGGTGACTCGAAGTCACGAATAGTAGTGATGGGGCCAACCCATCCTGTGATACCAAATCACTGGCATCAATCCTGTTGTATTATCTGTGGGGCCAACCCATCGTGGTACCAAACCACGGGACGAGACGCTATGAGGTGCCAAACCTCCGGTGACCGTCGTCACGAAATGTGGTACCAAACCACTCGGTGTCCGTGAGACACGGATATCACTTCCCCCTCCACTCGTTTAACCCACATCACCAATGATATGCATTTAACAAAAAAATCATGCCAACATGTTTATTTAACAACATATACCAAATATGTCATGCTTCCCAAAAGCATCATAAAGAAAACTCATAACAACAATGACTTACCTGAATCCTTGCCTATACCATGATGGTATTAAATCCCATTCTACATCAAATCAGTTTAGCATATACAATGCCTTTATACGCTTATTAGTTATAAAGTGTGTATGTACACACCTGTTACTAACGATAGCCCTAAATCCCCAAAGAGTCGATCGGCCACACTAGATTTCTTGCTCCTATATTCGGCCGACCATGGAAGTTAGTGTCCTAGACCATTCGGCCAAACCAAATAAATCCAAGGAGTTAATATTCGAAACCCGAGACCTTACCTACAGGTCCTTTGAATGCTAGCCACCACACACCAAGTGTTTCTGCTTCCCTACAATCGGCAACCATCCATATTAATAGCCTTCGGCTTTTCGATCACTAAAAATATAGTCTATTTAAGTAGATTCTTACCACCACTTACCAACCGATTGCTAACGAATGAAGGCTTGGTTTGAATACCTCGAAATCCCAGAGCACCTAGACAGAATCGGTTTCAACACACTGATTAGCCCAAATCATCAGTTTATTTCGGCCCTTTTTTATTCATCCCAAATCGACAGATCATAAGAGAGAAGAACAGTAAGCATTCGGCTAGAACACTTACCTTCTCAAATTGATTGCCAAAGAATATCCGAAGAGATCTATACCTCCCTTAACATTCGGCCAAAGTGCTTCAAAATAGGAGAGGGGAATTTCGACACACCAAAGGAGTATATTCGGCTAGATGGAAAGAAAGAAATATGGGGGTTTCGGTTTGAGAAGAGAAGAAAAGAAATAAGTGGGAGATGAGAGTGTAGGGGATTCGGCAAAAGAAAAGAGAAGAGGATCAATGGTTTTCGGTTTTGAGAGAATGAAAAAGGAGAGAAAGAAAGAAAATCAAAGACGAAGGAGTGGAGAAATTCGACTACTTGCAAATGGAGAAAAGAAAAACAACAAAATGAGGAGTATGTGCCTTAAGAGAATTCGGCACCCCCCCTTCACCTAGTCTCCTTGCCGTCCACTCCTCTTCAACAAGGAGTTCAAAATTTGGCCACCTCCTAAAAATTCTCCTGGCCACTAATTCAAACAAATTTAAATTAATCAAATGCCTATATTTTCTCTTTGCCAACTATTAAAGATTATTCACATAAAATCTAATTAAATCCTTATTTATCTAAAAGAATTTGAATTGAGCACTCCTCTCTCTCTCTTGTCGTCAAAATAAAGAGCAGAAAAGGAGATTCTGCGACTCGAACATAGGCTCCCCTTGTGCCGTCAATTCTAGCTCCTAAGTGGCCTCCCTTTTGCCACTTTTCCAAGGCCTTTTTAGTGACAAATTTCCCCTCATTTAACTTGTAACCCCTACTTACCAAGGCTCCCTATCTTTAAAGCTTACAAATAAAATTTTCTACTACTCAGGCCTACTCTAGACTTACAACTAAGTCTTGAAACATCTCGAACAACGACACCACAGCCCAAACACAAGCAAACAATGCAATCTAAAATTAACCCCCAATTTAGGATGTTACATTTATGGACATCATTTAAGTGATTTTAAATGTTTTAATTTAGGTTAAATTTGGTATTTGATAATTAAAAGCTAAATTAATAAAACAAAATGAAATTGTGTTCATATTATCATCTTTCCAACCGAAATTAAAGAGGAATAAGAAGAAAAATAGGGTTCCTCATTAGGCAACCTTAAATTCTTCAATTAGGTATGTATTTTGACTAAATTTTTAATGGTTTTTACGTTTTTGAGATTGTTGCTTCGTATTCTAGCTAGCCCGTAACTTAGATTTCGAAATTGTTAAATATTTGACATGTTGCCATGGTTAAATGCTTGAGTAATTTGATGGTTGATGATGGATTTTGAATATTTGTTGATAGTTAAACTAGTTTTGTAAAGTGATTTTTGACAAAAATGTCAAAAAGGGATTAAATTGAGAAAATGTAAAATTATGTGGGTAAAAGTGTGAATAAATTGAAAATATGGGCTGCTAGTAACATATAAAAAATCCGGCTAAACATGGGTTGGTGATTAATTGCATGAATTTGCAATTTTGTTTAATAGGGACTAAATTGTAAAAGTGTGACATTAGGGGAAAATATGTAAATTTTCCAAAATATGAATTAAAGGCTAATTTGAATAGACCGAATACTGAATGTGCTAAATTTGATAATATATAGATCAAGATAAGTCGAGATCAGAATTAGATCGGGGAAAAATAAAAGTGGACGAATAGCCGATATTTTCTATCCGAGCGATACGAGGTAAGTTCGTATAATTAGAATCAAACTTTTAAATACTTGTAATTATTTGAAATGAATGTATATAATTGAGTAATTGATCTACTTGAAAAATGAATGCCTTATTGATATAGTCTGATGGATACCGAGCCCCGTTTGAACCGTATGAATTCGTAGGATACGAGTGACATGTCACTAGGGTTACCGTTTTGGTTGAGATCCTGCATGTGTTGCAGACTCACCGCAGCTCGTATGAGCTTACCGATATATCAGCTCGTAAGAGCTTACTGTTTTTAGCTCGTTGGAGCTTACCGTTTCAGCTCATAAGAGTTTACTGTTCCTAGCTCGTCAGAGCTTACCGTTTCAGCTCAATAGAGCTTACTGTTTTCAGCTCGTTGGAGGAGCATACTGATCATAGCTCGAAAGAGTGGAAGTGATAATAAATTGACGGATTACTAATTTATATACGTAATGTATATCACCCGAGTATCCTTTGAAATTCTAATAGGTTCAACAGGCATAAATTTTGTGATATGGTAAAGTACTGTTTATACAGATGAGTTACTTTTATCGAATGAATTAATGTTTATATGATTGAGAATGAAAGGTTACAAATAATGTACATGATATATGAATTTGATATGATACAATGTATTGAGTATTAAATTGGGATAATGGTTGATTACATGCACTTATGTGACTAACTTGTTGATGAATGCTTGTGTTTAGGCATTTGGAAATTGAATTGAGTATACCTTATTTATTGTCTTGATTATGTATAAATGGTAAGTTTAATTTTGAATTATACGAGCTTACTAAGATTTAAAGCTTACTCTTTTTCTTTTCCATGTTTTATAGAGGTTTGATAGCTTGCTCGATCCGGATAAAGTCGGAGTTCCGCATCACACTATCCAGTTGCTGTTGGTACTTTTGAACTCTTGGATATTTGTAAATATGGCATGTATAGGCTAGTTATAAAGATGATAGTTATGGTTACTTGAGATAGTTATTTTGGTACATGTTGTGGTATAAGTTAAAGCCATGTGAATTGGCTTAACTTGGTATAATGTTTGGTTGTGTATAAGCATTCAAATATGGTATGTCTTGGCAAGTAGTAGATGGAATGGAAATATGCAATTTTGTCTCGATATGTGATAGGCATATGAATGGAAAATGCATGATATTAATTAGGTATTTGAATACTATGTTGAATTGGTATCATATGTGTATGAAATGTTATGGAATGGCTACCTATTGGGTTATAAAATGTTGCAATCTATGCTTGTGCATGCATGCATAAATAGGGTGGCAAGATGGCTTTGCAAATAGCCTATTTTTGTCCACACGGGCAGAGACACGGGCGTGTGTCTCAATCGTGTGTGACACACGGTCATGTTACACGGCCGTGTGTCCCCTGGTGTTGATATTAGAACGAAGTCAGTATGCTCTACATGGTCTCACACACGGGCGTGTGATTGGCCGTGTGGTACAAATAAGTATACCCCCTAATTGGCACATGGCCTAGCACACGGGCGTGTGACTTGGCCGTGTTGCATAAGTCAGTATACCCTACAGTTTTGGCACGGCCTAGCACACGGCCTGGCACACAGGCGTGTGTGGCCAATTTAAAGGGCACACGGGCTAGACACACGGGTGTGTGGTTGGCCGTGTGACCCAAGTCAGTATGTACCCCCTGTTTACACACGGCTGGAGATATCATAAGATTTACCACTTAACAAGATGAAATCAAATAGAGTACATTGACTATATAGATGACTTACTCACACATAATATTTCTTAAGGTGGCGTGTATTCCATGTATGGGGTGGAGTTGGGCCATCAATCATTGTAATCCTGTAGGCTTCAAATCCTATCTTCTCCACCACCTTATAAGGTCCTTCCCAACTAGGAGCTAGCTTTCCACGTTGAGAAGTTGGTAAGCTAGCTTCAGTGTTCGTCAAAACTAGATCGACAACCTGAAATTGCTTGCCCTTTACTCTAGTGTTGTATTATCTCGCGACTTGTTGGGCTTGCATTGCGCTTCTGATTTCATCATTCTCCCTCTTTTCTTCAATGAGATCTAAATTAATCCTTAGAGCATCCTGGTTGGCAAGCGTATCAAAATGGGTAGTCTTGTAGGAAAGAAGACCTATTTCTATTGAAATGATCAGTTCTGCTTCATATACCAAAGAAAATGATGTTTCTCCAGTAGCTATGTACAGCATGGTCCTTAGGGCCCATAAAATCCTTGGGAGCTCTTCTAGCCGAGCACCTTTAGCATCCTCCACCATATTTTTCTTGGCCATAAGGATATTCTTATTCATTGCTTCCACCTGTCCATTTGTCTGCTAGGTTTTTACCAAGCTTTGAGCAAGCGAAATCTGTAGATCTATGCAAAAGTTCTTAAATCTCCCCTGGAATTGAGTTTCGTTGTCTATTATGATTAGACATGTGATACCAAACCTACAAACAATAAACTTGCACACAAAAGACTCCATTTTCTTCTCTACTATTATAGTTAGGGCCTCTGCTTCTACTCACTTAGTGAAATAATTGAAAGCTATGACTACAAACTTCTGTTGTGTTGCCTCAATTGGAAATGGCCCCAAGATATCTATTCCCTGCGTCGCAGATGGCTTAGGCCCATACATCATTTGGAGAGGCTCTACCAGTGATCACTGTATTGGCGCAAACCTCTAGCAAGCATCGCATGTACGCACTATGTAACACCCCTAACCCGAGACCGTCGCTGGAATAGAGTTAAGAGGCATTACCAGACAATCAGAACGTTTCATTACTATTTCACGACACAAAGTCAAACATATTCATTCATAAGTATATAGTCCCTTATGGAGGTCTTCGAGACCTTAAACACGTGTTAGAAAGGTGTCAGGACTAAACTGGAACACATACAGAAATTCTCAGAAATTTAAAACTTTTTAAAGTTTCAGGGGTTACACGCCCGTGTGGGCAGACCGTGTGCCTCCCACGGCTGATAGACACCCCCGTGTGTCTTCCCCGTGTGTAATATCCCGGGTTAGGGGCTGTTTTGTTGTTGCATGACATTGCATGTGTCTAGTGTGCTGCGTGGCTATTTCTATGTTTTGGGGGCTTAATTGAAGTCTAAGTGTATGCCTGAGTGAATGGGAAAATTTTGATTTTTGGGTGTTAAGTCAGGGGAGCTGTTGGAGCTGGGGTATAAGAGTTTTATTTGGTGTTTTGTTGAACAAGAAAGGAGCTGGTGGAGTGGCAGGATAGGCGCCACTAAGGCTTGTGTGTGTGGCGTCATTTGCAGGAGGGAGAGGTCTTGTGTTCAAGCTGCGGAGTGGCCACTTTTTGGCTTTCTTTTGACGCCTAGGAAGGGGAGAGTTTGTAGGCAGTTCAAACTCGCCTTGGACCTAGTCTATGGGTGAGATGGACGGCAAGGAGTGAATTGTGGAAGGAGACTAATTCAAATGCTTTTGAATTGGTGGCTTGGAGTGTTTAGGGGATTGTGGCTGAATTTTAGAGAGAGTTTGGGGAATGGCCGGTTTGGTGAGTGCATGAGGGGTGTGCGAAATGCACTTTTCATTTGGTGCATTTCGGTCATATTGGGTAAAAGGAAGTTCTCCTTTTGTCAAGTAAGCTAATTTTTTCTAAAGCATTTTCTCTCATTCTCTTCACTCCATCAAGCCGAAACTCTAAGAGAGTTCTTCATACATTCTTTTGCAAACCGAAAGCTCAATCTCTCTTGTGCCGAATCCATATCTCCTCTTTAGCCAAAACTTCTAATTGTTCTTATCATTTCATTAAACCGAAACCTTAACATCTTGTTCCCTTAAACCTTCATTTTATTTTCCTTCTCTTCCCTATACCCTTAGCTGAAACTTTACCTATTTTTTCATCTTCTCTCTTTGCACTCAAAGCCGAACATAGGTGTGTTAAGCATCTTGGCCGAATCCTCTTTTCTTCTGCTTAGTGTGTTAGCCAAATTTCCCCTCTCTCCTAGTGGTGTTCATCTTGGCCGAATCCTAGAGAAGTGTTGATCTGGTTGGGGTTTGTTTTTCAATCGATTGGGGCTAGGTAAGTGCTTGGCCGAATGGCCATTTCTCCTCTCTCTTGTGCTTTATCGTGTTGGGTTGGTTAAGAGCCGAATGTGGCCTTGAGGTGGAGAGTTAATCTTTAGTTTTGGAACCGATTTCATTATAGGTCATTCGAATTTTGGATACAATCAAGTGGAGCCTTCGTCCTTTGGTTAACCATTTGGGGTAAGTATTGGTAAGGGCCAGTTCTATTAGTTGATTCTTTTATCTTGTTAAGCCAAGTTAGTTAGGGATTAATGGTTCTTCTTTTTAGGTGGTGGCGATTATCAAAAGAAGAACTTTGTTGGTTCGAGGATTGGTTGGAAACCAAATCATCTTCAAGGTAAGGGATGGATATTGACCCCCTTTGGTTAATTGATGAAGGCCGAATGTTATAGATGCCTAACCCCTATGTGTTGGCCGAGTGTAGGAGCTTGATACTCGAGGGATTTAGATCGTTTCGTTGGGATCTTTAGGCTCGTAATTACTGTGTGTGTAACTAACACACCCATACTTAGTGATATTGTTATTAAACCTGTTTGCCTATTAAAATCATGTGAAGATGATGGATTATTGGATACCCAAACGGGGTATGTGTACGTATCCGGTAAGTCTAATTTATTACAAGTTCTATTATGGATACCTTGGGTATTATGATCTATGATATGTATGCTATGAGAGGTAATGCTAGACATGTTGGCATGATATGCATGACTTGTATGATATGCATGATTACATGAGTATGGTATGTTGATGGGTGATATGAGTGGAGGGAGCATGATATTTTGTCTTGACGAGCACCGGTGTTTTAGTAACACACCTTGTGACTTTGGGTCACCAAAGTGCTTTGGTAGCACATTTGTGTCTTTGGGACACGGAGGTTGGGCACCTCATTGCGACTTGTCCCCGTGGTTTGACACCACCGTGGGTTGGCCCCACTTTGAGATATGGGATCGTGCGCTAGTGATTGGGTATCACACGATGGGTTGGCCCCATCATTCGATTATTGTGACTACGGTCACCAGTGCTTTGGTAGCACGTTTGTGTCTTTGGGACACCAGAGGTTGGGCACCTCATTGCGACTTGTCCCCGTGGTTTGACACCCACGCGTGGGTTGGCCCCACATGAGATATGGGGATCGCTAGTGATTGGGTATCACACGATGGGTTGGCCCCATCATTCGATTATCGTGACTACGGTCACCAGTGCTTGGGTAGCACATTGTGTCTTTGGGACACCAGTGTTTTGGGTAACACATTGTGACTATATGTCACCAGTGGTTTGGCACCACCAGTGGTTTGGTACCACACGGGGTAGAAAAGGAGATACGGATGGTTAGGATTGGGTTGCATTAATCATGTTGCTATGTATGATGTGTGTTAGCATGTTGTTTCATCGGGAGCGGATTTATGCATTTGAGTCTTCGACTCACCCTCTCCTTTGACATTTCAGGTGACTCGTAGACGCGGACATGGAGCCGGGATGGACTCGGGGTGCACATGCCATGCTTTAATAAAAGTCTTGCCCAGACTATTCACTTTGGGTACTTTAGCTTATTTATTTTTATTTGAGGTTTAATTTGGATTTGTAAAAGGCCTTTAAATTATGTTTTATGATGGTTATGTTTTAATTAGATTCTCAACCTGCTTAACAAATAACTTGGTATGAAATTTTACTAAAAATTTGGTAAGATAATGTTTTCAAAACGATAACGCAATGTGTTTTAAAACATACCATCGGGTATCTCACTATGCTTTGCTATAGAGTAAACTCAAACGATTTTCAAACCAAACTCGATATTCGACTAAGTCAGAAAGGTTTCAAAATAGCACTAAGGAACTATTGGAAATGCTAAATGAAATCAACTCATTTTTTTAACTATATACTTCGGATAAGTTTTCAAAATCTAATCAAACAGGCCTACTCAAATTTTCTTCAAGTTCACTATGTTTTCGCCCGCTTTTAAACGAAAAATCCTATCTCTCAAAAACGTTTTTCAGTAGCATACGATTCGGACGTGGTGTCCTGTCCGGGTTTGGGGTGTTACAATTGTGGTATCAGAGCCAAGTTCAAAGGCTCGGCTGTGGGCCTGAGGCCCAAAAATGTTTTCAAAAGGTTGTTTTGTTAGTTTTTATTCTCAAAGTATGGTTGGAAAGGCATGGCACCGAGTCTCCGGCACTTGATTCGCCTGTAAGTACCCCGTACTATTGCTTGTGAATTGATTGGATGTGATATGGTTTGATGAATAGCAATAGTATACTACTTTAGAGATTGAAACTGATAGGATTCTGTGAACTCGCGAGAACAAATCCTCTTAAAATATTCATAAGACTTGCTTTTAAACAAGTGGAATAAATATCGATGCATAAAATTCTTAATCGATCACGTAGAAAGATTAGTCATGAGTGCTAGAGGTGGACGTGGTCGTGGGACGAGGTCGTGGTAGGATGACGGTTTCGAGCCCGTAGGATCCGGGCCGTGGTTCGAAAATGAGATACCGGTTCCGCCACCGGTGGAGGTGGTCGGTTCCAAGATCGATCGGGGGCGACGCCGTCACAGCGAGCGATCTTTGCGAGTGTTGGAAAGAGTAGCTGGTGTTGGTGGTAACGCAGAGTTAGGAAATTGTTCTGAGCGACTTCGGGCCAATGGGGCCGAATTCTTCCGAGGTGTTTCGGTGTTGCTCCTCAGGCCGATGCTTTGAATCTTGGCTAGAGGCAATCTGAGCGGATCATGGACGATCCGGACTTGACGGTGAAGAGAAGCGATGGGCATCGTATCGCTTCTCCGGGATGAGTCATATCGGTGGTGGCTCACGGTTCGGGACGATTGTGGCAAAGCAGAGGATCTAACATGGGATTATTTGTGGTGCATATCAAAAGAAGTACATCGGAGCTAGTTATGTCGACTCTCAATGAAAGGCTTTTTCGAGGCTTGTTCAGGGAGTAAACTGCATTTAGAGTGCAGGTGAGTTCTGAAGGTGAGTAGGTATGCCAGGGCATTGTGGCCTTGAGCATGAGAGGTGTGTTCGTTTCGTGGATGGTCCGCGAGACGACTTGAGGTCTGCTGATTGCTCCTCGGCAGGAGCGCGAGTTTGCTGTCTTAGTTGAGAAGGCTAAGGTGGCCGAGGGTGTTAAGGAGTCAGTGAGGCAGGGTATGGACAGAAATAGACATAAGAGGAGCTTTGGGTCCTCTGGGTCGTCGGGTAATCCGCAGAAGAGGGCTAGGACCGAGTGGGCCGAAACCACCGCTAGGTTTGTTGTCGCTAGGCGAGGACCGCCGCTTGATGTGATCGATCGCGCGGAAAATCTCATTGGGGTGGTCTTTGGATGGAGGAAAAGGTTGCCGAGTGTGGTTCTCTGGAGCATCGTGTGAGGGATTGTCCGCGTAGGTTGGCTAGGATTCACCCCGAGAGCGCGGCCGTAATCGGGTTCGAGGTAGTGGACCGCCACCGCAGAGGGGCCGTGGTAATGGCAGAGGTGGTAATGGTTACAGTCGGGGCCGTGGAGCAGGCAGAGGTGCGAGTAGTTCGATGCTAGACGGCTGGATTAGTGTATGCCGCGAGGCGCCGAGAGAGGGCGACGACCTGCCGGACGTCATAACCGTGACGTTTTTGATTTTTGGTTCTCCTTATCGCTTTGATTGATGTGGGTTCAACGCACTCTTATGTTGCCGTGAGTATAGTAGAGACCATGGATTTAGACTCGAGATATCTTCTAGGCGGATGACCGTGATTAGCCCTCTAGGTCACTCTGTAGTAGTAGATAACCTGTTTAGAGAGGCACCCTTAGAACTCCAAGGGGTAGTGTTTCTTCGCCGATCCGATGGAACCGCCGTTTGGGGAGTTCGATCTCGATTCTTGGGATGGATTGGTTGGTCAAGTACCAAAGCGAGGTTGGATTGCGCGCCAAGCGCATGGTTCTTAAGACGGTCGAGGGTGAAGAGGTGGCTATGATAGGTAATAGGAGGGATTACTTATCAAATGTGGTATCCGCTTTGAAAGCAGCAGAAGATGGTCGAGGAAGGGCCGTGAAGCGTATGTGGTTCATGTGTATGCCTTGGAGGCTAAGGAGTGCTTGTGGAGAAGGTTCGCACTGCAGTTAAGGAGTTTCTTTGATGTTTTTCCGAGGAGCTTAGGGTTTGCCGCCGGATCGCGAGGTAGAGTTCGGAATAGATCTATTACCGAAGGCTGCGCCGGTGTCTATTGCTCCGTATAGGATGGCGCCAAAGGAATTGGTGGAGCTTAAGGCTCGAGATCCAGGAGTTATTGGATCGAGGTTTTATTAGGCCTAGCGTTTCGGCGTAGTAGGTGCGCCGGTACTCTTTGTTAAAAAGAAAGATGGCACGATGCGGATGTGTATAGACTACCGCTTGATTGAACAAGTCGACGATTAAAAACAAGTATCCGTTGCCACGGATAGAGCGATTTGTTTGATCACCGGAGAGGTGTCGCGGTATTTTCAAGATCGACTTGAGATCAGGTATCACCGATTAAGAGTTAAGGAGGCCGATATCCATAAAACAAAGCGTTTCGGACTCGGTATGGGCACTACGAATTTACGTAATGCCGTTCGGGTTGACTAACGCACCGGCGGCGTTTATGGATATGATGAATAGGGTGTTTCAACGAAGATCTGGATGGGATTCGTCGTGGTTTTCATAGACGACATCTTGGTGTACTCAAGGGCGAGAGGAAGAGCATGATAAGCATTTGCAGTGGTGTTGCAGATTTTGAGGAAAAGCGGCTCTATGCTAAGTTCGGTAAGTGTGAGTTACGGCTTAGGAAGTGACTTTCTTGGGTCATGTAGTGTCGGTGAGGGATTCGAGTAGATCCTCGTAAGATTGAGCGATTTTGGATTGGAAGCCGCCTAGGTCGGTGGCGGAGATTCGGAGTTTTCAGGTTTGGCCGGATACTACCAAGGTTTGTTGAGGGTTTCTCGTTGATAGCGCGTGATGACCAAGTTCTTTGAGGAAAGAAGTTCCGTTTGTATGGGTCGAGAAACAAGCAGGAAAGCTTCAATAAGTTAAAGAAGATTTTGACCGAGGCTCCGGTTCTAATTCAACCGAGAAATTGGTAAGGAGTACACAGTCTATTGCGATGCATCACATACGGGCTTGGGTTGTGTCTTGATGCAAGAAGGTAAGGTTGTGGCTTACGCTTCTCGGATAGTGAGGCCACATGAGGTCAACTATCCGACGCATACGATTTGGAGCTAGCGGTGTGGTCTTCGCCTTAAAGATTTGAAGGCACTACTTATACGGGAGAGATCGATAGTCTTCACAGATCATAAGAGTCTGAAGTATCTACCGACTCGAGAAGGATTTGAATTTGAGGCGCATGAGATGGGTTGAGTTCTTTGAAAGATTATGACTGATTCGATTGAGTATCATCCGCAAGGCTAACGTGGTGGCGACGACGCGTTGAGCCGTAAGGTCATTTCGGACTTAAGAGCATTGTTTGCCCATTTGAGTTTGTATGACGACGGAGTATTCTCGCGAGTTGCGAGTTAAGCCTACTTGGGTTGAGCGATCGAGAGAAACAGCGATTATTGGATGAGGTTCGAGTGCGCGAAGGTTGCAGTCTTGAGAATGGTGGTGTGGATGGTTACACACTGTCTAGTGACGAGGTTCGTGTTTTCGTGGTAAGGCTTGTATGCCTAAAGATGTTGAGTGAGGCAAAAGATTCTTCAGACGCACATAGCGATCCTTATGCTATGCATCCCGGAGGTAGTAAGATGTATAGGGATCTTAGAGAGCGATTTTGGTGGGCTGGCTTGAAGAAAGAGGTGACAGAGTTTGTTGGGAAGTGTCCGACTTGTCGATGAGGTCAAGGTGAACATCGATTGCCGTCGGGTTTGCTTCACCTGTGAAGATTCCTCGGTGGAAGTGGGAAAGGATAACCATGGATTTCGTCGGTGGGTTACCGCTTACGCCAAGCAAGAAGGATTCGATTTGGGTAGTGGTGGATCGATCGACTAAATCAGCTCACTTTATTAGGTGAGGGTTGACTACTCACTTGAAGCTAGCGAAGCTATATGTGTCGAGATAGTGAGGTTGCACGGCGTGCGATCTCGATCATCTCGGATAGGGATCCCGATTCACGTCAAGGTTCGGAAAGCGTTGCATCAAGCTCCGGGTACTCGTTTGGATTTCAAAGACGGCTTTTCACCCAAATCGACGGCCAATCGAAAGGGTTATTCAGTCTTAGAGGATATGCTAAGAGGTTGTATCTTGGATTTCGTGAGGTAGTTGGGAGGAGTTTCTACCAGGCGTGAGTTTGCCTACAACAACGATTACTAAGCGAGCATCAAGATGGCACCGTATGAGGCGTTGTATGGCGAGAAAATGTCGCTCACCTACGTGTTGGGACGGAGTTAGGTGAACGTCGGTTGTTGGGACCCGAGTTGGTTGCCGAGACCGAAGACAAGGTTAAGGTCGATTGATCTCGATTGAAGGAAGCCGGACCGGCAAAAGTCTTATGCCGATCTTAAGCAAAGAGATATAGAGTTCACCGTGGGGATCGAGTTTTCTGAAGGTCTCACCTTGGAAGAAGGTGTTGAGGTTCGGAAGAAAAGGCAAGCTAAGTCCGAGGTTTATTGGGCGTATAAGGTTCCGAGACGAGTTGGACCGATGGCGTATCAGCTTGAGTTGCCGCAGAGCTTAGTCGATTCACGACGTATTCCACGTTTCGATGCTTCGGACGTTATCGTTCGGATCCGTGTCGCATGTAGTAGCGATGGAAGAGATCGAGGTAAATCCGATTTGACCATGGAGGAGGAACCATGTGCGATTCTTGATCGAGATGTGAAGGTTCTGCGTAAGAAGTCTGTGCCTTTGGTTAAGGTTCTTTGGCGGAATCATGGCGTAGAAGAAGCTACGTGGGAACTCGAGGATATGATGAGCAGCAATACCCGCAACTCTTTCGATCGAGGTAATTTCGAGGTCGAAATTATTTTTAAGGGGGTAGAACCGTAATATCCGGGTTAGGGTCATTTTGTTGTTGCATGACATTGCATGTGTCTAGTGTCTTTGCGTGGCTATTTCTATGTTTTGGGGGCTTAATTGAAGTCTAAGTGTATGCCCTGAGTGAATGGGAAAATTTTGATTTTTGGGTGTTAAGTCGGGAGTTTGTTGGAGCTGGGTATAAGAGTTTTATTTGGTGTTTTGTTGAACAAGAAAGGAGCTGGTGGAGTGGCGGGATAGGCGCCACTAAGGCTTGTGTGTGTGGCGTCATTTTGGGAGGGAGAGGTCTTGTGTTCAAGGCTGCGGAGTGGCCACCTTTTTGGCTTTCTTTTTGACGCCTAGGAAGGGAGAGTTTGTAGGCAGTTCAAACTCTGCCTTGGACCTAGTCTATGGGTGAGATGGACGGCAAGGAGTGAATTGTGGAAGGAGACTAATTCAAATGCTTTTGAATTGGTGGCTTGGAGTGTTTAGGGGATTGTGGCCGAATTTTAGGAGAGAGTTTGGGGAATGGCCGGTTTGGTGAGTGCATGAGGGGGGTGTGCCGAAATGCACTTTTCATTTGGTGCATTTTCGGTCATATTGGGTAAAAGGAAGTTCTCCCTTTTTGTCAAGTAAGCTAATTTTTTCTAAAGCATTTTCTCTCATTCTCTTCACTCCATCAAGCCGAAACTCTAAGAGAGTTCTTCATACATTCTTTTGCAAAACCGAAAGCTCAATCTCTCTTGTGCCGAATCCATATCTCCTCTTTAGCCAAAACTTCTAATTGTTCTTATCATTTCATTAAACCGAAACCTTAACATCTTGTTCCCTTAAACCTTCATTTTATTTTCCTTCTCTTCCCTATACCCTTAGCCGAAACTTTACCTATTTTTTCATCTTCTCTCTTTGCACTCAAAGCCGAACATAGGTGTGTTAAGCATCTTGGCGAATCCTCTTTTCTTCTGCTTAGTGCGTTAGCCGAATTTCCCCTCTCTCCTAGTGGTGTTCATCTTGGCCGAATCCTAGAGAAGTGTTGATCTGTTGGGGTTTGTTTTTCAATCGATTGGGGCTAGGTAAGTGCTTGGCCGAATGGCCATTTCTCTCTCTCTTGTGCTTTATCGTGTTGGGTTGGTTAAGAGCCGAATGTGGCCTTGAGGTGGAGAGTTAATCTTTAGTTTTGGAACCGATTTCATTATAGGTCATTCGGATTTTGGATACAATCAAGTGGAGCCTTCGTCCTTTGGTTAACCATTTGGGGTAAGTATTGGTAAGGGCCAGTTCTATTAGTTGATTCTTTTATCTTGTTAAGCCAAGTTAGTTAGGGATTAATGGTTCTTCTTTTTAGGTGGTGGCCGATTATCAAAAGAACCACTGTTGGTTCGAGGATTGGTTGGAAACCAAATCATCTTCAAGGTAAGGGATGGATATTGACCCCCTTTGGTTAATTGATGATGGCCGAATGTTATAGATGCCTAACCCCTATGTGTTGGCCGAGTGTAGGAGCTTGATACTCGAGGGATTTAGATCGATTCGTTGGGATCTTTAGGCTCGTAATTACCAGGTGTGTAACTAACACACCCATACTTAGTGATATTGTTATTAAACCTGTTTGCCTATTAAAATCATGACAGTATGATGGATTATTGGATACCCAAACGGGGTATGTGTACGTATCCGGGTAAGTCTAATTTATTACAAGTTCTATTATGGATACCTTGGGTATTATGATCTATGATATGTATGCTATGAGAGGTAATGCTAGACATGTTGGCATGATATGCATGACTTGTATGATATGCATGATTACATGAGTATGGTATGTTGATGGGTGATATGAGTGGAGGAGCATGATATTTTGTGCCGACGAGCACCGGTGTTTTGGTAACACACCTTGTGACTTTGGGTCACCAGTGCTTTGGTAGCACATTTGTGTCTTTGGGACACGTGAGAGGTTGGGCACCTCATTGCGACTTGTCCCTCGTGGTTTGACACCACCGTGGGTTGGCCCCACTTTGAGATATGGGATCGTCCGCTAGTGATTGGGTATCACACGATGGGTTGGCCCCATCATTCGATTATTGTGACTACGGTCACCAGTGCTTTGGTAGCACGTTTGTGTCTTTGGGACACCAGAGGTTGGGCACCTCATTGCGACTTGTCCCTGTGGTTTGACACCACCAGTGGGTTGGCCCCACATGAGATATGGGATCGTGCGCTAGTGATTGGGTATCACACGATGGGTTGGCCCCATCATTCGATTATCGTGACTACGGTCACCAGTGCTTGGGTAGCACATTGTGTCTTTGGGACACCAGTGTTTTGGGTAACACATTGTGACTATATGTCACCAGTGGTTTGGACCACACGGGGTAGAAAAGGAGATACGGATGGTTAGGATTGGGTTGCATTAATCATGTTGCTATGTATGATGTGTGTTAGCATGTTGTTTCATCGGGGCGGGATTTATGCATTGAGTCTTCGACTCACCCTCTCCTTTGACATTTCGGGTGACTTCGAGACGCGGACATGGAGCCAGGATGGACTCGGGGTGCACATGCCATGCTTTAATAAAAGTCTTGCCCAGACTATTCACTTTGGGTACTTTAGCTTATTTATTTTTATTTGAGGTTTAATTTGGATTTGTAAAAGGCCTTTAAATTATGTTTTATGATGGTTATGTTTTAATTAGATTCTCAACCTGCTTAACAAATAACTTGGTATGAAATTTTACTAAAAATTTGGTAAGATAATGTTTTCAAAATGATAACGCAATGTGTTTTAAAACATACCATCGGGTATCTCACTATGCTTTGCTATAGAGTAAACTCAAACGATTTTCAAACCAAACTCGATATTCGACTAAGTCAGAAAGGTTTCAAAATAGCACTAAGGAACTATTGGAAATGCTAAATGAAATCAACTCGTTTTTTTAACTATATACTTCGGATAAGTTTTCAAAATCTAATCAAACAGGCCTACTCAAATTTTCTTCAAGTTCACTATGTTTTCGCCCCGCTTTTAAACGAAAAATCCTATCTCTCAAAAACGTTTTCCCCGTAGCATACCAGATTCAGACGTGGTGTCCTGTCCGGGTTTGGGGTGTTACACCGTGTGTCTTCCCCGTGTTTAAACCTGACTTTAATCCACGACCACCAAGCACGCCCGTGTACCTTGGCCGGTGTCAATTCTGACTTGGCTCCACGGCCACCAAGCACGCCCTTGTACTTTGGCCGTGGTCGATTCTGTTGAAACCACACGACTATCAGGCACGTCTGTGTGCCAAGGCCGTGTACTCTTAGCTAGCTACTGACTTAGCCCCACGGTCACTAGACATGCCCGTGTGCCAATCCGTGTGACAAAATAGGCCATTTACAAGGCCAGTTTGCCACCCACACAAGGGTCAATCCTACAAGCACAATTAAGCATAATCCCACACACAATTTAGCAACCAATTTCATGTCAAGTGATCATCATATCATCACATACAATCCTCATTACTAAATATGTCAACTTATATACCATCTTGCTCAACCAAAATATACATAACATATAATGCCATTCTTACCTATCATGAAATTATTTACTGCATCATATAAACACCGTGGTCGAAATTTCATATCTATAATTTAACTTAATGATCAATCAAGCCACATATTCAAACACCAAACATAAACACATCAGAAATTATAATTTCATATTAAGCTAACATCATATCTGAATTCATTTAAGACCAAAATGCTACAATTCAGCCATATTCGCATGGCATATATTTGTATACACACCATTCGGAATAACTCAAATAGTAACATAACCTATACATGCCATAAACTTTAAGTTTAACCTCAAAAAGGTACCAAAATATAGATGATAGTGTGACGAGCTTTAACGATGATCCTCGAGCACGTAACGATCACCCGAAGTAAATCTAAAACACGAGAGCAAACAAGAACCAAGTAAGCTTTAACAACTTAGTAAGTTATAAGCAATTGTATAACAACAATGCATAATACTATCCTATATAATAGATCAATTTATTATAATGATCCTCAAGATTTATAATAAAAAATATAAGTTATAACACCATTCATAGACTTTCGTGTTTCATAACCTTAGGACCGAACAATCACACATTCAATAATAGGTTCACATTGAACTATCAACCACCTTCTCGTCTCAAAACAATTACACATATATATATAAATATACATCACATTTGCTTAATTTCATATGCATATATCACTTATCGAATTTAAATTTCTATTCCTTATAAATCACATATTGATAAGCAAAATACCTGGTCTCAAATCAACCGCCCATACTTACTTCACTATCCATATAGGATATATCATCACATACCTGCTCATTTTATTTCGCTTAATACTTTAAATAACCGATATCCTTGATGGATCATTAAACCCGTACACTCAATGCCAAACCCTGTAACGTATCGCACACATAGTGCTGTTACATTAATATTTTGCACACTTAGTGCTAAATTCTCGTAACGCATCACACACTTAGTGCCGTTACCTTTAATATCTCTCACACTTAGTGCCAAATGACCGATTTCGCACACATAGTGCTCGGTATTTACATTCGCACACATAGTGCATTACTTGAACTTGGTATTCATTTAATTAAACACATATATAAGACCTAAACCTCAATTACACATAAATATACAAATTTGCTTATTTCATCTCCATATCAACAACACATTCGGCTATATTATTGGCACATAAATATACATCATTTCCTGATGTATTCATATCTTAAATCAATATCACACATAGCTATATTATTAACGTATATGTATGCATCACATTCAACTAAATTCATCTCCCAACCAATATCACATTCGACACTATCAACATTGTACATATTTACCTCTATTAAATACATGCACATTATTATAGATAAATACAACTCAACTCAATTGCTTAAAACTTACCTCGGATATCGACATACTATGTTTCCCGACTATTCGATTAACTTGGCTTTTCCCCGATCCAATCCCGATCCTTTTTGTTCTTGATCTAATAAATTTCAAATTAAGCTCATTCAAACATATTTTCATTCAATTTAATCCAAAAACACATAAATGGGTAAATTACATTTTTACCCTTAATATTTCACATTTTCACAATTTAGTCCTTTTTGCACAAAACACAAAATATTCAAAATTTGACTACATCATGCTTAGGCCGAATGTTCCATACACTCATACTAGTCCATACATTTCTTTTATTCTACATTTTAGTCCCTCAAAAAATTATTTTTGCAATTTAATCCTAATTACTCAATTTCATCTAAAAATTCAAAGACAAAACTTATTAATCTAACACATATAATTCTTATTTCATCATCAAACATAAAAAATCACAAGGTATCATCAATAGCAAAACACAAAATCATCATCACAATCAAAGATTAAGACATGGGTTTTGTTCATTTCTAAGCAGCGATATCAAAAACGTAAAAATTATCAAGAACCGACAAAACACATACCTAAAACAAAGCTTCAAAGTGCCGAATGTAGCTTAGGTTTTTCCTTTCTCTTTTCTTTAGTATTCGGTCAAGAAGATGAACAAAGATGCATGTTTCTTTTTGTTTTATTTTATTATAACCTTATAATATGATTTTATTATTATTAACTTTTATAAATAATAAATAAAAACCTTATAATAAGTAACATGCCGTCCACTACCTTGTTAAATGGACATTTCACAACATAAGGCCTCATCTTTATAAAGACTCTTCAATTATGCCACTCAATTAAAAAAAAGGCCACTTTTACTACTTATGCAATTTAGTCCTTTTTCTTAAATTAAACACACAAACGGACAAATTAACTTACGAAACTTTATCACGTGCTTAATCACATATCATAAGTACAGAAAATAATATTAAAATATTTTACTGACTCGGATTAAGGGTCCTGAAACCACTGTTCTGATTAAGATCAAAATTGGGCTGTTACACACAAGTTGGTGGGCATCCTTTTGGATGGTCAACGAATAATACCCTATTGTAGGACTTTTTGAGCTAGCGATCTCGCTCCTAAATGATCACTGCACATGCCCTCATGGATTTCCCTTAAAACATATTTTGCTTCGTTAGGAGTGAGGCACCTTAGAAAGGGTTGAGAGTAGCCTTTTTTGTACAATATACAATCTAATATGATGTACCTGGTTGACTTGTATTGAGCTTTATCTAACTATTTCCTTCTCAAACCATAAATTTCTCCTTGCAAGGCCTGAAATATAGGGGTAACCCAAGTTTGTTCCTGTTGGACAGAAAACGCTTGAAGGTTATCGCTAATGGGGGAAGCCCTGTGCTCCAGTAATATCTTTCCTTTTTTTTCTATCACGATGGAGGAAACCAATTTAGATAATGCGTCAGCCTTAGTGTTGTCTACTTTTGATATCTGTTGGATCTCAGCTTTTGCAAACTTAGATAAGAGTTCGAGGCCGATCAAGTGATATTTGGCCATATTAACTTCCTTCACCTCATACTCCCCAATCATTTGCTTCGCCACCAATTAAGAACCAGTAATCAAAATTAATTCATAAGCTCCATACTGCCAAGCCAAATGCAACCCAGATATTAGAACCTCATATTCAGCTACACTATTAAATACTTAAAATCCGAAAGAAAGACCATATTGCCACTCGTTTCCTTCAAGGTCTATGAGTAACACTCCTGCCCCTACTGCTTTCTTCACGGTAGACCCATCCACATAAATAGTCCATTCTTTTGACTTCACTACCTGGCTAGTATGTTCTTGTGGTGGCAGTGCCAATTCTGGTATTGGTGTCAAGCTGTTGCAAGAGCACTTTGCTACAAAATCAACCATGATCTGAGATTTGATGGTCGTTTGAGGGGAATACTCAAAACCAAACTCTGCCAATTCCAACCCTCATCTTGTCATCCTTCCAAAAGTGTCCACCTTGGGTAGGATATCCTTGATTGGTTGATCTGTAATGACCTTTACGGAGTGGGCTTGAGAATATGGTCGCAACTTTAAAGCTGCAATTACAACATGAATATAACCTTCTCTATTTTGGAATACCTTAGTTTTTTGTTCTGTATAACCTTACTAGCATAGTATACCGGATAGTGTTGTGCCCTTTCAGTCTTGACCAACATGGCTACCACAATCTCTTTTGAAGTTGCTATATACAGGCTAAGGATTTCTTCTATTTTAGGCGATCTCAATAAGGCAGGTGACACCAAATACTTTTTAAGCTAGTCAAATGCTACTTGACATGATTCTGTCCACTTAAATGGGGCCTTCAATGCTTTGACGGAGGAGCGCATCAGTCAGAATAGATCCGAAAGGCTGCTGAACTGAATAGTGTTCACTCTTTCCTCTCGTCATTTATTTTAATTATGTTTACTTTGATTTTATTGTTTTTGACATCAACAATGATATTTTAAATCCTATTTTCTAGGATGATTATGTTAATTCAATAATATCTATTTTTTTCATGTTTAATGTGTTTAGGCCTCAGTCGATCATGTTTTCAATTAATATCATGATACATTTCATTATACGTGATTGGGTACACTCAAATTAACTGAGCGATCCTAACCAGACGACGGCTAGTAGACACATAATTAAAAAGTGCAATCCTCAATTTAGATCCTTAAACTTGACTAAGTTGAGGTTCATAATATCTCTAGTTAGCTTTATTATCTTGCACAGTTTTTAGGTTTATATAATTAAACTGTTGCAAACGTAAATGTCCCTGTGACCTTACATAAATGCTAAGAAACCCTTAGTTAATATGATTAGTAAAATGCATATTTAACTAAGTAAAAGACTCCGAAAGGACTTAATTTGGTTTCTAAACTCATGAAAGATCGAGCTGCTGTGGAAGTATTTTCGAAAATTATTAAGCATGATAAAGTAATTTGAAATGATTTATATAATTATCCTAGCCCATTTAATGTTGATTTTTTTTTTGTTGCTAAAGTCATTCATTCATATATTTAGGTAAATTGCATCTAGATTAGAATTGCATAGGGATCAACCTTTGCATCTAGCTAATTTTAGTTAGTTTAATAATCACCATCCAAATTATTGAGTTTTTACATCAAATCATTCATTATAATTTTACAAATAATTGGTTAAGCTTATACAGTCCCTGTGGAGACGATAACTCATTTTTACTTACTTATTACTTGAATGACTGTGGAACATTGCACAAACTGTGTTACACCATGTCCCTGTGCCACACGACCTACGCTTTGTCACACAGCTTGGCCACACAGCCGTGTGATCCCTGCTTTCAAAATGTTTCATATTTTCTATTTTGATTTAGATTGATCCTAGATTGATTCCAAAGTTATTTTTAGGTCTCACATACTCAATATAAGACTCGTAAATGTTTGTGTGATAAAAATATTGTTTGATTTGAATTATTATTCTATAAATTAATAAGTGTATGTTTAAATGATGTTATTTGTATCCGATTCGCATAGTAATGATTCGTAACCTTAATCCGACAATGGATATGGGTTAGGGGTGTTATAGACAGTCAACCATAGCATTATGCCTAGTCAACCAGTCCGATCCCAATATAGAATCAAACTCATGAAAGCTCAACAATAACAAATCTACTAAAAATACCTACTCGCCCACAGCTAAAGGATAAATCTTTATTAATTTGTTCATAACAGTGCTTTGCCCAAAAGGATTCGTTACCAATATATTGGCCTCAAAACATTTTACATCAAGACATAGACCCTTTATGACTTTATTTCATATGTAAGAATGAGTAGACCCAAGGTCAATAAATGCATAAATTTCATTACCATGGAAAGAAAATTACCAGTGATGACTTTAGGTAGGTTCGTGTCTTCCTTGGCTTTCATCACGTAGGCCCGTGCTAACGCGTTAGAACTCGTTCTACTAAAAATTTTCCTACCACCCTTGGATCGAGCTGGGCTTACCACCAATTCTGATTTTCTTTCTTACTTGTATTTCGGTGGGCTTCTTATTGATTGTTCCATACTATACTCAAACTTGGTCGGACAATCTTTAATAATGTGGTCTCTAGACCCACAATTGAATCAAGCCCTTAACTTCTTCCAGCACTCACCTCCATGATTCCTACCACAGAAGTTACATCCTCTTTCTCTATTTGGGAACCACCAGAACTGGCCATAGATGCAGTTTGCTTAAAGAATCCTTCACGCTTGAAGCTAGAGGTTTGTGATTCCCTTCTTGAAGTCAGAAAAAGGTGATCATTTGGCTTCTCAAAGCTCGAGGGAGGTGGAAGACTTAATCTTCCTCTCTTCATTCTTTCATTCTTATAATTCTTACTCTTATCCTTGAGGATCGAGTCCATCTTATGAGCCATAGCCGTCATTTTAGACAGGGTCTTACATTGAGAGACTACCACCAAGGTGTGAAGTTCATCTCTAGGTCCCCATTCGAATTTATCACACATGCTTTTTTCGGCGGAAACATACTTTTGACGTACCTATTCAACCGCGTGAATTCATGTTCATATTCCAAGATAGACATTCTACCTTATTTCAAATACAGGAAGTCCTTCTTTATTTGTTCGATGAACATTGGGTTAATATACTTCTCACGGAACCTTTCTTAAAAGAATTCCCAATTGATCAGATGCTCAGGGGTAACACTGATCACGTTTTCCCACCTTTGGTATGCTTTTTCTTCTAGCAAGGATATAGTGCATCAGAACTATCTTCTTCATTAAACTTTAGATTTTTAATAACCCTTCCTAATCGAGACAACCATTGCTCTACCATAGTGGGGTCATCTCATTTATCTCTCAAAAATTCTTTTCCTCCTCTCTTCTGAATCTCTTGGACTGGATCAGACCTTGGGAAGGCTACAACAGGTGCAAGTGAAACAGGTGGCACTGGGTGCACTATCTCTGGGCGTGGTTGTGGAGGGTGTTGCGATTGTTGAGTCTACTGCTCATATTCGGTTCCTATGAACTACTCAAATAATTGAGTCATCATGGTCAAGAACACATTTTTGAATGTGTTTCCTACATTCCCAGCATTGTTATTGTTAGCTGTAGTAGCCTGTTCTTGGATGGGGACATAGCTTTTCATATCTTCACCGGTCACTTTTCTTGAACTTTAAGACATTCTTATTATTTGCTATAAAAGAGAAATTATCTTAGTACAAATCACTAAAGACTAAGCCAAAGGTGTATTATGCATGACAGGGGCATGACAACACCTTCGGTTCATCCGATAATCGACTAAACCTAGGCTCTGATACCAAAAACTTGTAGCACCCCATTTTTGGCCTTTGAGGAGGATCTAGGAATGGTGCGTTACAACCTTAAATTCTTTTCCTTACAATAACGTAATTGGTGGAACCTCAAGTTGACAAAAAAAAAAGGTATTTGTTATAACAATAATAAATAAAACATTAAAGCTTAAGGGCAAAACACTTTTAAAACAAAAAAGTTCATTGTAAAGATTTAAGGAAAGAACGTCGTTTGGTGAATACAATTTTAGTTACAAAATATTGTTTTTCATATTTCAAGCCTTGACATCACTCTCATTTGTCATGCATAATGCAAAATCACTATAAGCCTCACATGGAATGTATCCTCTAGCGTAGTCCTTGAAGGTTCCTTTATTTTTTTAGGGGTCTTGAGAAGGGAAGATAAACAAAGTAAGTTCATAGAACTTAGTGAGTTCCAAAGAAACATCAGAATATCTATACCTCACACAAACATAGGGACTCTTCCAAACTTAGTGGGACTTACACTTCGCCTATTGGCGAAGACACCACACATACTAACTTTATGTAGCTCACCTATTGGCGAATACCAAACTTGCATAGACTTGAACAGAGTAAGATTCAACTTGCCGCATACACATGCCCATGCATTCATGCAGACAACTTCCTTCGTTGGCTGATTACAGCGAACTTTAACCCTTCAAATAGGCCTTGGCTTTGTCATTTTCTCGAAAAATATAGAGAGAATTGCTATAAGGAATTACTTTAGCTTGAAAGATCAACTCGAAATCACCAAGAGGGGGGTGAATTGGCCTTAATAAAATTTGTGGAAGCAACAAACGTATATGAAATAATGAACACAACAATTTAGAGTGGTTCGACCTCAATTGTCTACTCCACTACCTTAGCTTTCCACAACTAAGGATTTTCTCAAATTCACTAATTTGACAACCATTGAAGACAAGGTTTAACCTTACAACTCCCTTAAGATTTCTACCCAAAATCTTAATAATGCAACTACCTTAAGGTTTCTTGTAACTGTAATAGCCCAATTTTGAGCCTAGTCAGAACAGTGGTTTCGAGACGACAGATCTGACGTAATAAAATTTATTCTTATTATAATTTTATGGTCTACAGTTTTATGGAATGATTTCGTGAAAATTTCGTTCGAAAATTTTGATGTTTGGGCACTCAATTTAGTTAAAAGGACTAAATTGCAAAAGGTGCAAAATGTGTGTTCTAAAGCTAGAGGTGTCTAATTGCTATGAAATTTTAAACTGGAGGTCCTTAAATGGTAATTAGACCATAATACTTTAGTATGGACAAAAATGGACATGGTTAGGTGAAATTTCAAAGTTTGGCATTAAGGGCATTTTGGTAAAATGGTAAATAAAGACAAATAAAACTAATAAAAAGATATCATCTTCTCCAATTTAGTCCCCTTGTACCGAATTTGAAGAGTCACCATAGCTAGGGTTTTTGGCCAGGCTTCCAAGCTCGATTGTGAGTCCGTTCTAGCCCCGTTTTTAATGATTTTTATGTTTTTGAGATCCTTGCAACTTAATCTAGCTATTTCAAGGACTAATTTGAAATAAACTCAAAGTATAAAATTTTACCCATGTTAGATATTTGTGTATTTTGATGTTTAATGGTAGATTGTGCAAGTTTGGTGTTGGATAAACAACTTTTACTAAGTGATTTTTGATGAAAATGCCTAAAAAGGACCTATTTATAAAAGTTATAAAATTTGTGTAAAAAATGTGAATAAATAAAAAATGGTGGCTATTTTAAGCATAGATAAAAGTCAGCTAGGCTTGGGTTGAGAAGAAATTGAAAGAAAATCATTTTACGATCCTAGGGACTAAAATGTAAAAAGTTGAAAAGTTAGGGGCAGAAATGTAATTTTTCCATAATGTGATTTTTGGGCTGAATTGAATAATGTGAGTATTAAATGAGTTAAATTTGCTATTATAGATCAAGAAAAACGAGGTTTGGACCTAGATCGTGGGAAAAATAAAGTGTTTGACGATTAGGTCTATTCCCGCTATTGTTGTACCGAGGTAAGTTCATATGTTAATAATGCAATGTTATAATTGTATTTTAATGTCTTGATATTGCATGAACTGTATGATTGATTCTACGAGCTTATTTGACAAAGTTTCGGTAAGAGAGAAATCTCGGTTGAACCTTAGGAATAGATCAGGATACAAGTGACATGTCATTAGGAACCCATGTGAATATGTAATTATGTGATTTATGTGTCCCGAGTTCTGGTCATGTACGTCCTACCGGTGGTTGGGTATACCAGCATATGTTGCGGATACCTGACAGCTTGTGTGAGCAACACTGCATAGCTATGTCTCGACTGACAACTTGTGTGAGCAGGCCCGTGGATAGCTCGAGAGCGAGCCTATGTGTGTTATGAGATTTGTAGTAGCTTTAGCTACATATATGGCACTTATGTGAAAAGTTTTTCGTGTATCCGATAGTATTCCAAGTGGTTCAACGGGTATGTCAAAGATGAGAAAGTATGTGATTATGTTACGAGTTGGTACAGGTATGTACGAAAAACTCAAAGAAAAGGGATTCGATATATGATAAACTATTGGTAAGGATGTGATTGAATGAGTTATGCTTATGAAGTTTTAATGACATTTATGTTGGCACATGTTATGTTATTCATATGACAAATGTATAATTAATGTTGTTTATTATTTGCATATGAACTTACTAAGCTATATAGCTTACTCCCCTTTCTTTCCCTTATCTTATAGTGTCACCAAGCTAGCTCGGGGATTGGAGATCGTCGGAGATCCATTCACACTATCAACCATTCTTTTGGGTATTATTAAAATGTCAATGTTTTGAGTTATGGCATGTATAGGGACTTGGACATTTTGTTATATGTGTCATTGGTAATGTGGCAAAATGTATTGTCTTATAATGAGTAATGATTTCATTTTGTATATGGCCATGAAAGTTGGCTAATGTTGGTTATGAGTATCATTATATGTTGATACCATTCATGAATGTGGAAACTTGCATGATTTGTGTTGATAAATTATGTTGTTAAAGCATGTTAGATGTTAGCATGTGGATGTGATGTTAATACCTTGGTTGTGGATGTTTTGGTTGCCTAAGTATGCTTGAATTGGTATTATATGATGTTGTGTAGGTATATGCATGGAACGGTGGAAAAAGGTTTGGTAAATAGCATTATTTTGTTCACACGGGTAGACACACAGGCATGTGTCTAGGCCGTGTGCGACACACGGCTTGCCCCACGGGCGTGTGTATTGGTCGTGTGTCCCCTGTACCTTAAATTTGAAAAACAAAATGCTCATAATTGAGCACACGGGCGTGTGTCTCGACTGTGTGAGGGACACGGCCTCAGGAATGGGCGTGTGCCCCGAGCGTGTGAAGTCTGCACCTATTTTATGAAAAAAATCATGAAAATTAAATCGACCACACGGCCTAGCACACGGGCATGTGACTTCAATTTGTTCATGAGTTACAAACAGAGAGTTACACGGGTTAGGGACACGTGCTTGTGTGACCACACAGCCTGCCAACACGGGCGTGTCTCAAAACCACACCGGCGTGTGACCCCTATTTATAGCAAAAAAAAAATTCTAAGTTTTGTGAAAACTTCTAAACTTCTCGGTTTAGTCCCGAATCCTGAACCATTACTAAAGCATGTTTTGGGCTTTGTAGGCTCGTATTAGGGACTTTTTGTTTGAATGTGAATGGATTTATTTTGGAGGAAAATTTATGACTCGGAATTGTATGTTTGCTTGTGTTGTATGTCAGGTAATGCCTCGTACCCTGTTCTTGTAACACCCCTTGCCCGTATTCAACTCCAGAATAGGGTTACGGAGCATTATCAGACTTACAACACTTATAAACAAACATTTCATATACAATTTATCATATCAAATACAATCCAATCACAACCAATGATAGTGTCCCTAAAAACGAGCCTACTAGGCCTTAAATATGCATTAGAAATGGTTCAGGACTAAACTGATAACTCAGGAAATTTTGGTGAAACTTAGAAACTTTTTGCTTTAAATAGAGGACACATGCCCGTGTGGCCAGGCTGTGTGAGAGAAACACCCGTGTCACAAGCCGTGTGAAAACAGGGGGTACATACTAACTTGGGTCACACGGCCAATGATCGTTGTTTTCACGATGTCAAAGTCTTAAAATTTATAAAAGGAATGATCGAACCTGGAAACTAACTATGAAAACGATTTGAGGCAAACGTACCTATTAAACAGTAGTATAGCTTAGGCAAGACCGGATTGTCGAACCCAAAGGAACCAAAAGTACTAATACTAACTTTCTTTTTATTATCTAGCCTAAAATAAGTGAAGTTGTTATTTAATCTAAATTTAACTAACTACTAAGCTAAAGACGCAAAGACAAAAAAGAATGAATTGGGAAAATACTGTTGGAAAAAATCAGTTGCTTAAGACGATACCCTTAGGAAGAATCCACCTAGACTTCACTTGTTATCTAACTCTGAACCAAACGATTTATTCACTTGACTTGATCCGTAAGACTCCCTAACGTATATTAGACCCTCTCTCGAAGCGAATAATGTCTAACCCTAGGTTGATTAATTGAAATCTCTTTCTAATTAAAACCCCTAGAATTGCATTAACTCGATCTATGGACTCCCATATTAGGTTTCACCCTAATCCGGCAAAATCTCATCACCCGATCTCTAAGCGCGCGATCAACTTTGCTTAATTATGCTAGATCTACTCTTAAGTAGGGACTTTTGCTCCTCCACCTAAGCACATCAAACTTGAATCAATATCCCGGAAATATTAACACAAGAATTAAGAACACATAATTAAGAACAAATCAAGTATTTATCATATAGTTCAAATAAGCGATAACAAGATTCATCTAAGTTTCATCCCCTTCAATGTATCTGAAGGGTTTAGTTCATAACAATAAAAGAAAACATCTCGGAAGAAAAGATAAAACAAAACATAAGAAATCCCTAAAACCCCCTGAAGGAATTGAAGGAGAGATCCGCCGTCTTGAGTAGAATTCCGGCTTCTTGAGATGGATCAACTGGCTATCTTCGAGTGTTTCCCACAAATCTGACCTTTTCCGCTCGACTCCTTGGCCTAGCTCACCGCCCCCTTCTAGGTTATACTTAGAGTGTTTATATAGGCTTTTGAAATAGGTTTCTTTTCCCCTAAGTATCCTTTTCCGAGTGAAATTGCTCTTCTCCACGACAAGGACACGGCCATGGCACACGCCCGTGTGAATCGTCTTTAGGCCGTGTTCGGACTTTTAATGAGGTGACACGCCCGTGTAAATTGTAATTAGGCCATGTTCTAGTCTTTCAAGGAGACACGCCCGTGTTGGCTCAAGTCCAGGCCGTGTCGATTTTCACTTTGGCCCAATTTGGTTCGTTTTGAGCCCGTTTCTTGTTCTTTCCATCCTCCGGTGCTTTCCTGAGTATAAAACATGAAAAGAAAGGATTAAGAGCACCTTTTTACATAAATCAAGGGATAAATCATCCAAAAGTATGCTAAATGTGGGATTAAAATATGTTACTTTTACGGTTTATCACATACCCCCACACTTAAGCTTTTGCTTGTCCTCAAGCAAAAGTCTCAACTTACAATTAAAATGAACTTTCCATAATTCAATATTCCTATCAACAATGTCTCATCATAATTCATAGATAATTTATACATGGATAAATTAACTCAAAGAGTCCTAAAGATTCAAACAATATAAGTCATACATTTGTAGCACAAAACATAGGTGTTTCCCCTCATTTAAATAATTACCTCTGATCCAAAACCTAAAAGGATTGACATCCTCACAAAAGATTCACTCAAATCACTCGAAGTGTTTAAGGTTCAGAATTAAGCACTCAAACGTCAAACCTAAAACGTTAGTCCTATAGGCTTCCATGAAAATCAAATCTCCACCACTGTAATATGAGATGATGCACAAATCAAAAGGTCTTTGAAAGGATTGTAACGGGGCTTGGGTTAAGGTGTGGATAAAGGCTGAATTAGAGGGTTAGAATCGAGATCGACCTGAAAAATTACCTAACTAGAAACAACAAACTGAAAAATAAATAATTACATGTATTGAAACTTTGAAACTAATAATACGAGCTTCTTCTTCAATAAATAGACTTTAACTGTATAAGCTCACTTTTCATCATACTAATACTGAATATACTTCGATTTTTTTTAGATCAAGTGATAATAAAGGACTTTAACAACTAAAATAAAGAACATAGTTAGGCAACTGGTAAAATCAAATCTCGACAAAAAGGGTAGTCAAGAAGAATGGTGGTAACAAATACAAAGGGTTTTGGGTTAATATTAGTGGGTGAGTCAATAAAAAGGGTTGTTAGGATCAAAGGGGTTCACTAGGGGTTAATTATGAAGGTAGGCTTTTTATGGAGTAAGTGGGTTAAATCCTAGGTGCCTTTATCATTTCTGTACATCAAATTAAAGATGTGGTCTCGACATGTATAATCGAGGCAAGTTCTAGAATAACAGTTCAATGTTGACACACTCATAATCAAAAAGTGAGCACGAAAAAGAATATATGCTCTTATAAGGCTCAAAATCTCACAAAAATTATGTTTATTTTGATATCAACCTCGTAAATTTCAAACTTCAAAGTAATATTCAAATTTAGGTAGACAACCTAGAAAAAATTTTTAATACCGAAAAATTGACTTATCATGCTTGATTCTCTAGTATCTTAGAATTTAATTATCAATGCACAATTATCAATGACTTAATCTAAAACATATCAATAAAAATCATAAATCATAGGAAATTTCATTCTAATCATAATATGAGAAACTTACTTAAAGAAACAAGATATAATTCAGGGATTTTCAAATAATACTATAGTTAACCCCCCCACTTAAGATGTACATTGCCCTCAATGTACAAAAATAGATGATAGCCAAATAATAAAATCATAAGATAGGGAGAGAAGTGAAACTTCCTAAATTTTGGATGGAGTTAATGAAAAGGAATCGGATAGGATTGGCAGAGGTGAACGTGGGGAAGCGCCTTGAACCGTTTGAATTTGAATCCTCGAAGCAGCCGGCATGATTTTATTGTATCCTAAGCTAAATCTAAATGGTATGAAGAATAAGAAGATAATAATAAAGAAAATAAAAATAAAAGTAAATAATGGAAAATGAAAGAAGAAAGACAATTGAAAAAGAAAAAAGAAGAAGGGGGTTTAAATAGAGATGCAACCCGTGTTTTGGGAAAAATTTTGTCCTGTTGCCACACGTCTATGGCCACGCCTTTTTTCCTACCTATGGTGCCCACACGGCCACGGCCACGGCCGTGTGAAAGGCCGTGTGAGTATGGAAAACCTGGGCCTAAACATGGAAATAAATAAAACTAAACTAATTAGTAGGGTTAGTGCTCAGGTTGCCTCCCGAGAAGCGCTCGTTTAAAGTCTTGAGCTAGACTTACCTGTTATTCGCATAATCAGGGTGGTTTGAGGAGGTGACAATCCTTTCTCATGCGATATATTTTGTTTTTGATATATAGTTTAAGTCGAGAAGTGTTAACCTTAAAAGTGATGAATTTAGGACTAGTTACCTCGACTGTTCCATCTGGGAAGATTTTGAGTACGTGATCTCCTATCTTAAGCTGGGTTGTCCCATCGTTAAGTTTCTCGTGGAGTTGCCTCATTTTTGCTTCATGTATTTCTTTGAAGTGTATCTTCCACTCGTCTAGTTCATCGATCCGAAGCTTTCGTTCCTCATGAATTTCTTCTTTATTGACACGAGGTCTAGGATCCGACATCTGGGAAAGAGCTTTAAGAAACGACAAGTTAATAAGAAACTTCTTTGGAGGTTTAAAAAATTTACCGAAGTGTTCCTCTGTGTGGTCTTTCTTTATCGCATTGGGGTATGGCATATGAGCTTGGTACTCTGTAATTACTGGGTTTGGTAAATCATGGCTTACCTCAACCTTACCTTCACTTACTACAGGCTCTTGCCTTGGGTCAGATTCCACTAACCTTTCACTGTCATGAGCTGTTACGGCTTGAATTTGCTCTTTTGGGTTAGTTTTGGTGTTGCTTGGTAGACTTCTTTGGGGTCGTTCGGAAATTAACTTTGCAAGTTGTCCAACTGACTTAGTAAGTTCCCCAACTTAGTTCTCGATCCCTTTGATCGATGCTTGTTGATTATTAAGCGTTGTCTCGTTTTTTGAGAGACGGGTATCTCTGTGGTCGCCATGAATTTTGTCAGCATCTCCTCGAGGTTCGACTCTTCTTCCTGCTGGTAAGGTGGTTGTTGAAAATTTGGAGGAAGTTCCGGTCCTTGGCTACTTTGATCATCCCACGAGAAATTAGGATGGTACCTCCAACCTGCATTATAAGTGTCACTATAAAAATTATTTTGAGGTCTAGAATAGTTACCCATATAGTGGACTTGTTCGTTCTCTATGCCATATCCGTAGGGTGTGTACACAAGATTCGCCATGCCTCCGCTTGTTTCGTACTGCATAACTGGATGTATCCGTGAAGAACACAAATCATCAAACTTTTTATTAAACATCTCTAACTGGTTTGATAGCCTGGTTATTGGGTCGAGGTTGTAGATATCGTACGCTTTTGTTGGCTTTGTCTCATAACTTGCCACTGATAGTTATTCAGTGCCATCTCCTCTATTTGCCAAAATCAAATAAAAAAAAATTTAGCAAAGTAAAAAAAATACAAATAATAATAATAATAATAATAATAATAAAAATGGCTAAAGTAATAATAATAGAGCTTTCTTAATATTTTAGTTCCCTGGCAACGGCGCCAAAAACTTGATCGTTGTTTTCACGATGTCAAAGTCTTAAAATTTATAAAAGGAATGACCGAACCTGTAAACTAACTATGATAATGATTTGAGGCAAGCGCACCTATCGAACAGTAGTATAGCTTAGGCAAGACCGGATTGTCGAACCAAAAGGAACCAAAAGTACTAATACTAACTTTCTTTTTATTATCTAGCCTAAAATAAGTGAAGTTGTTATTTAATCAAAATTTAACTAACTACTAAGCTAAAGACGCAAAGACAAAAAAGAATGAATTGGGAAAATTTGTTGGAAAAACTCGGTTGATTAAGACGATACCCTTAGGAATAATCCACCTAGACTTCACTTGTTATCTAACTCAACTGCACGATTTATTCACTTGACTTGATCCGTAAGACTCCCTAATGTATATTAGACCCTCTCTCGAAGCGAATAACGTCTAACCTTAGGTTGATTAATTGAAATCTCTTTCTAATTAAAACCCCTAGAATTGTTTTAACTCGATCTATAGACTCCCATATTAGGTTTCACCCTAATCCGGAAAAATCTCGTCACCCTATCTCTAGGCGCGCGATCAACTCCGCTTAATTATGCTAGATCTACTCTTAAGCAGGGACTTTTGCTCCTCCACCTAAGCACATCAAACTTGAATCAATATCCCGAAAATATTAACACAAGAATTAAGAACACATAATTAAGAACAAATCAAGTATTTATCATATAGTTCAGCAAACGATAACAAGATTCATCTAAGTTTCATCCCCTTCAGGTATCTGAAGGGTTTAGTTCATAACAATAAAAGAAAACATCTTAGAAGAAAAGATAAAACAAAACATAAGAAATCCTTAAAACCCCCTGAAGGAATTGAAGGAGAGATCCGTCGTCTTGAGTAGAATTCCGGCTTCTTGAGATGGATCAACTGGCTATCTTCGACTGTTTCCCACAAATCTGACCTTTTCGGCTCGGCTACTTGGCCTAGGTCCCCCCCCTTCTAGGTTATACTTAGAGTGTTTATATAGGCTTTTGAAATAGGTTTCTTTGCCCCTAAGTATCCTTTTCCGAGTGAAATTGCTCTTCTGCACGACAGGGACACGGCCATGGCACACGCTCGTGTGAATTGTCTTTAGGCTGTGTTCAGGCTTTTAATGAGGTGACACGCCCGTTTAAATCGTAATCAGGCCAGGTTCTAGTCTGTCAAGGAGACACGCCCGTGTTGGCTCAAGTCCAGGCCGTGTTGATTTTAACTTTGGCCCAATTTGGTCTGTTTTGAGTCTGTTTCTCGTTCTTTCCATCCTCCGGTGCTTTCCTGAGTATAAAACAAGAAAAGAAAGGATTAAGAGCACCTTTTTACATAAATCAAGGGATAAATCATCCAAAAGTATGCTAAATGTGGGATTAAAATATGTTACTTTTACGGTTTATCACATACCCCGACACTTAAGCTTTTGCTTGTCCTCAATCAAAATTTTCAACTTACAATTAAAATGAACTTTCCATGATTCAATATTCCTATCAACAATGTCTCATCATAATTCATAGATAATTTATACATGGATAAATTAACTCAAAGAGTCCTAAAGATTCAAACAATATAGGTCATACATTTGTAGCACAAAACATAGGTGTTTCCCCTCATTTAAATAATTACCTCTGATCCAAAACCTAAAAGGATTGACATCCTCACAAAAGATTCACTCAAATCACTCGAAGTGTTTAAGGTTCAGAATTAAGCACTCAGACATCAAACCTGAAACGTTAATCCCATAGGCTTGCATGAAAATCAAATCTCCACCACTGTAATATGAGATGATGCACAAATCAAAAGGTCTTTGAAAGGGTTGTAACGGGGCTTGGGTTAAGGTGTGGATAAAGGCTAAATTAGAGGGTTAGAATCGAGATCGACCTGAAAAATTACCTAACTAGAAACAACAAACTGAAAAATAAATAATTACATGTATTGAAACTTTGAAACTAATAATACGAGCTTCTTCTTCAATAAATAGACTTTAACTGTATAAGCTCACTTTTCATCATACTAATACTGAATATACTTCGATGTTTTTTTTTAGATCAAGTGATAATAAAGGACTTTAACAACTAAAATAAAGAACATAGTTAGGCAACTGGTAAAATCAAATCTCGACAAAAAGGGTAGTCAAGAAGAATGGTGGTAACAAATACAAAGGGTTTTGGGTTAATATTAGTGGGTGAGTCAATAAAAAGGGTTGTTAGGATCAAAGGGGTTCACTAGGGGTTAATTATGAAGGTAGGCTTTTTATAGAGTAAGTGGGTTAAATCCTAGGTGCCTTTATCATTTTTGTACATCAAATCAAAGATGTGGTCTCGACATGTATAATCGAGGCAAGTTCTAGAATAACAGTTCAATGTTGACACACTCATAATCAAAAAGTGAGCACGAAAAAGAATATATGCTCTTATAAGGCTCAAAATCACACAAAAATTATGTTTATTTTGATATCAACCTCGTAAATTTCAAACTTCAAAGTAATATTCAAATTCAGGTAGACAACCTAGAAAAAATTTTTAATACCGAAAAATAGACTTATCATGCTTGATTCTTTAGTATCTTAGAATTTAATTATCAATGCACAATTATAAATGACTTAATCTAAAACATATCAATAAAAATCATAAATCATAGGAAATTTCATTCTAATCATAATATGAGAAACTTACTTAAAGAAACAAGATATAATTCAGGGATTTTCAAATAATACTATAGTTAACCCCCCACTTAAGATGTACATTGCCCTCAATGTACAAAGATAGATGATAGCCAAATAATAAAATCATAAGATAGGGAGAGAAGTGAAACTTCCTGAATTTTGGATGGAGTTAATGAAAAGGAATCGGATAGGATTGGCAGAGGTGAACGTGGGGAAGCGCCTTGAACCGTTTGAACTTGAATCCTCGAAGCAGCCGACATGATTTTATTGTATCATAAGCTAAATCTAAATGGTATGAAGAATAAGAAGATAATAATAAAGAAAATAAAAATAAAAGTAAATAATGGAAAATGAAAGAAGAAAGACAATTGAAAAAGAAAAAAGAAGAAGGGGGGTTTAAATAGAGATGCAGCCCGTGTTTTGGGAAAAATTTTGTCCTGTTGCCACACGTCTATGGCCACGCCCTTTTTCCTACCTATGGTGCCCACACGGCCACGGCCACGGCCGTGTGAAAGGCCGTGTGAGTATGGAAAACCTGCGCCTAAACATAGAAATAAATAAAACTAAACTAATTAGTAGGGTTAGTGCTCGGGTTGCCTCCCGAGCAGCGCTCATTTAAAGTCTTGAGCTAGACTTACCTATTATTCGTATAATCAGGGTGGTTTGAGGAGGTGAAATTCCTTTCTCATGCGATCTATTCGATTTTTGATATATAGTTTAAGTCGAGTAGTGTTAACCTTAAAAGTGATGAATTTAGGACTAGTTACCTCGACTGTTCCATCTGGGAAGATTTTGAGTACCTGATCTCCTATCTTAAGCTGGGTTGTCCCATCGTTAAGTTTCTCGTGGAGTTGCCTCATTTTTGCTTCATGTATTTCTTTGAAGTGTATCTTCCACTCGTCTAGTTCATCGATCCGAAGCTTTCGTTCCTCATGAATTTCTTCTTTATTGACACGAGGTCTAGGATCCGACATCTGAGAAAGAGCTTCAAGAAACGACAAGTTAATAAGAAACTTCTTCGGAGGTTTAAGAAATTTACCGAAGAGTTCCTCTGTGTGGTCTTTCTTTATCGCATTGGGGTATGGCATATGAGCTTGGTACTCTGTAATTACTGGGTTTGGTAAATCATGGCTTACCTCAACCTTACCTTCACTTACTACAGGCTCTTGCCTTAGGTCAGATTCCACTAACCTTTCACTGTCATGAGCTGTTACGGCTTGAATTTGCTCTTTTGGGTTAGTTTTAGTGTTACTTGGTAGATGCCCTTGCGGTCGTTCGGAAATTAACTTTGTAAGTTGTCCAACTGACTTAGTAAGTTCCCCAACTTGGTTCTCGATCCCTTTGATCGATGCTTGTTGATTATTAAGCGTTGTCTCAGTTTTTTGGAGACGGGTATCTGTGGCTACCATGAATTTTGTCAGCATCTCCTCGAGGTTCGACTCTTCTTCCTGTTGGTAAGGTGGTTGTTGAAAATTTGGAGGAAGTTCCGGTCCTTGGCTACTTTGATCATCCCACGAGAAATTAGGATGGTACCACCAACCTGCATTATAAGTATCACTATAAAAATTATTTTGAGGTCTAGAATAGTTACCCATATAGTGGACTTGTTCGTTCTCTATGCCATATCCGTAGGGTGTGTACACAAGATTTGCCATGCCTCCGCTTGTTTCATACTGCATAACTGGATGTATCCGTGAAGAACACAAATCATCAAACTTTTTATTAAACATCTCTAACTGGTTTGATAGCCTGGTTATTGGGTCGAGGTTGTAGATATCGGCTGCTTTTGTTGGCTTTGTCCTCATAACTTGCCACTAATAGTTATTCAGTGCCATCTCCTCTATTTGCCAAAATCAAATAAAAGAAAATTTAGCAAAGTAAAAAAAATACAAATAATAATAATAATAATAATAATAATAATAATAATAATGGCTAAAGTAATAAAAATAGAGCTTTCTTAATATTTTAGTTCCCCGGCAATGGCGCCAAAAACTTGATCGTTGATTTTGCGATGTCAAAGTCTTAAAATTTATAAAAGGAATGACCGAACCTGTAAACTAACTATGACAACGATTTGAGGCAAGCGCACCTATCGAACAGTAGTATAGCTTAGGCAAGACCGGATTGTCAAACCAAAAGGAACCAAAAGTACTGATACTAACTTTCTTTTTATTATCTAGCCTAAAATAAGTGAAGTTGTTATTTAATCTAAATTTAACTAACTACTAAGCTAAAGATGCAAAGACAAAAAAGAATGAATTGGGAAAATACTGTTGGAAAAAATCAGTTGATTAAGACGATACCCTTAGGAATAATCCACCTAGACTTCACTTGTTATCTAACTCTGAACCAGACAATTTATTCACTTGACTTGATCCGTAAGACTCCCTAATGTATATTAGACCCTCTCTCGAAGCGAATAACGTCTAACCCTAGGTTGATTAATTGAAATCTCTTTCTAATTAAAACCCCTAGAATTGCATTAACTCGATCTATGGACTCCCATATTAGGTTTCACCCTAATCCGAAAAAATCTCGTCACCCTATCTCTAGGCGCGCGATCAACTCCGCTTAATTATGCTAGATCTACTCTTAAGCAGGGACTTTTGCTCCTCCACCTAAGCACATCAAATTTGAATCAATATCCCGAAAATATTAACACAAGAATTAAGAACACATATTTAAGAACAAATCAAGTATTTATCATATAGTTCAGCAAACGATAACAAGATTCATCTAAGTTTCATCCCCTTCAGGTATCTGAAGGGTTTAGTTCATAACAATAAAAGAAAACATCTTAGAAGAAAAGATAAAATAAAACATAAGAAATCCCTAAAACCCCCTGAAGGAATTGAAGGAGAGATCCGTCGTCTTGAGTAGAATTCTAGCTTCTTGAGATGGATCAACTGGCTATCTTCGAGTGTTTCCCACAAATCTGACCTTTTCGGCTCGGCTACTTGGTCTAGGTCCCCGCCCCCTTCTAGGTTATACTTAGAGTGTTTATATAGGCTTTTGAAATAGGTTTCTTTGCCCCTAAGTATCCTTTTTCGAGTGAAATTGCTCTTCTCCACGACAGGGACACGGCCATGGCACACGCCCGTGTGAATCGTCTTTAGGCTGTGTTCAGACTTTTAATGAGGTGACACGCCCGTTTAAATCGTAATCAGGCCAGGTTCTAGTCTGTCAAGGAGACACGCCCGTGTTGGCTCAAGTCCAGGCCGTGTTGATTTTAACTTTGGCCCAATTTGGTCCGTTTTGAGCCTGTTTCTCGTTCTTTCCATCCTCCGGTGCTTTCCTGAGTATAAAACATGAAAAGAAAGGATTAAGAGCACCTTTTTACATAAATCAAGGGATAAATCATCCAAAAGTATGCTAAATGTGGGATTAAAATATGTTACTTTTACGGTTTATCAGCCAACCACACGTCCGTGTGTCTAACCCGTGTGCCCTTCGAACTGGCCACACACGCCTGTGTGCCAGGCTGTGTGCTAGGCCGTGTCAAACCTGTAGGGTATACTAAATTATGCAACACGGCCAAGTCACACGCCCATGTGCTAGTCCGTGTGCCAATTAGGGGTTATACTAAATTGCACCACAAGGCCGATCACACGCCCATGTGTGAGACCGTGTGGAGCATACTGACTTAATTACAATTTCAACACCAGGGAACACACGACCGTGTAAAATGACCGTGTGTCACACACGGCCGAGACACATGCCTTTGTCTCTGTCCGTGTGGACAAAAATAGGCTATTTACCAAGGCATTTTGCCACCCATTTTGCACATACCTTCACAAGCTCAGTTGGTACCATTTTAAGACACAAATATGCAGCCAAAAGTCATCAATCAATACACAATCATACTATAACTTTTTCAACCATTCTAGTACTCAATATAGGTCAATTACCAAACTTAAAGCAAAGCCAATTACACATCTTTAAACATTAACAAATTCATCATCACAAACCAACTTAAAAGACTCAAATACATATTCAACAATCATACCAAAATGACTCAAGCCTATACATGCCATATACCATATATACACACTTCAAAAGTACCAAAATAGATGTCCGATAGTGCGGTGAAGTCTTTGACGATTCCCGATTCCGAGCTAGCTTCGATATACTATAAAACATAGAAGAAAAATAAACAAAGTAAGCTATAAAGCTTAGTAAGTTCCTATGTAAATATGAAATAATCTCTACAATCATTAACACTTTAAAATGTATAACATAATTAACATTTAAAGCATTGATCAATCAACTAACATAAAGTTTAACCATATTGCAACTCATAAATCCCCAACTTCTTTCAACTCGATACAAGAATAGCTTACAGCACGTACCTGTACCGATACATATCTATTTACCACCAATTCTCTTACCAAATCAATTCAAGCTTATAGATGCTTACGAAATAGATACATCGATTTTCTGATGCCATAGTCCAACTATGGTCTTACACATACATTGCCAAGGCCCTGCCATGGTCTTACATTCACATGCCATAACCCGGTTATGGTATTATTATCCGATTTGCCATAGCCCAGCTATGGTCTTATTCAACAACTCGTATGCTTAAATCGTACATTTAAATTCAATATCTCCAAATTTAACTAATGGAATACATACAATCTCAATTCTATCCATCAATTAAACAAATGCACAATTACGTTTAATTATACGAACTTACCTCGTATACGGAAATGACGAAACGGACTGACTATTTAATTACTTTCCTTTTTCCCCGATCTAAGTTCGAATTACTCTTTTCTTGATCTATACGTAATCAAATCAGCTTATTTATTTCTCTATTTTTTCAACTCAATCCAATATATGTAATTGAGCTATTTTACACATTAGCCCCTAAACTTTCACATTTTTACAATTTAGTCCTTATTTCATAAAATCACAAATTAATGAAATTCACCATAGACCCATGCTAGCCGAATTACCATAGTTCCCCTAGCAGTCCATATTTTTCATTTATTCCACATTTCAACTACACATTTTCAACATTTCACAATTTAGCTCCTAATTTGCATTTTCACCAAAAATCACTTAACAAAACTTGTTTAACTAACACCAAATATTCATAATCTATCAAGAAACTTCAAAATAGACATGTATTCATCAATGGAATCATTCAAAATCTTTAACAGTTTTGCAAAATAGTCCCCGGGCTAGCTAGTACTAGTTGCAACGATCACAAAAATATAGAAATCATTAAAAACCGAGCAAAAAGGGACTTACATGCTTAAAGATTTACAACCGAACCCTTGAATCTCTTTTAATGGTGTTTTGTTTCCTAATTTCGGCTAGATGAAGAAGAAAACAAGATGATATCTTGTTTTTCTGTAATTTAATTCATCATTTAATACCAAATTACATTATTAACCTTTGTTATAATTCATTAAAAATCATTTAACCATGTCCAAGAATGTCCACTTACAATATTAATGGTATAATTACCACATAAGGACCTTTACTTTAAGGTTCTATAGCTATTAGACACCTTTAGCTATTAGAACTCAAGTTTTACGCTTTACGCGATTTAGTCCTTTTTATCAAATTGTCCATTCAAACGATAAAATTTCTTAACAAAATTTTCACACAATCACTCAATCATAATGTAAACATTAAAATAATAATTTTGACTTCGAATTTGTGGTCCTGAAACCACAGTATTGCATTTGACCAAAAATGGGCTGTTACAACTCTCCCCCCTTAGGGATTTTCGTCCCCGAAAATCTTACCAATGAAAAGGTTAGGGTATTGTTTTCTCATAGCTTCTTTGGGTTCCCACGTAGCTTCCTTGATCCCGCGTTTATGCCAAAGAACCTTCAATAGGGCTATGCGTTTATTTCTCAATTCTTTGATTTCTCGAGCCAAATTATTGATCTGTTCTTCGTTGTACGTCATATCAGGCTGAATCTCAATCTCTGACGGAGAAATCACATGTGAGGGATCCGATCGATAACGTCGTAACATCGACACGTGAAACAAATTATGGATCTTTTCAAACTCTGATGGTAAAGCTAGTCGATATGCCACTGGTCCTATTCTTTCGATGGTCTCATAATGCCCAATGAAACGCGGACTCAACTTGCCTTTCCGACCAAATCTAAGGATTTTATTCCACGGAGATACTTTCAAAAACACTTTATCACCGATCTGATATTCAATATCTTTTCATTTCAAATTCGCATACGATTTCTGACGATCTGAAGCTGCTTTCAAACAATCACGAATTACTTTTACTTTCTCTTCAGTTTCTTTAACCAAATCAACCCCGTGAATCTATTTCTCGCTAAGCTCGGTCCAATACAAAAGAGTTTGGCATTTGTGACCATACAAGGCTTCGTACGGTGCCATCTTTATACTCGATTGAAAGCTGTTATTATATGAAAATTCAACCAACGACAAATATTTTTTCCAATTTCCTTCAAACTCTAAAATACAACATCTGAGCATATCTTCGAGAATCTGAATTACTCTCTCAGACTGACCATCAGTTTGCGAATGAAAAGCTGTACTGAAATTCAACTTCGTACCCTAAGCTTCTTGCAATTTCTTCTAAAACCGTGACGTAAACCTCGGGTCTCTAACTAAAACAATAGATAGTGGCACCCCGTGTAATCAAACAATCTCAGAAATGTACAATTCAGCTAGTCTATCAAGTGAGTAATCTATACATACCGGTATGAAATGAGCAAATTTCGTTAGTCGATCAACGACAACCCAATTTGCATCTTTCTTTTTTGGAGTTAGGGGCAATCCCGACACAAAATCCATTGTAACTCTATCCCATTTCTACTCGGGAATCATTACAGGCTACAATAAACCCAATGGTACTTGATGTTTAGCTTTGACTTGCTGACAAATCAAACATTTAGAAACAAACACTGAGATATCTCGTTTCATGCCTTGCCACCAATAAAACTATTTCAAATAGTTGTACATTTTGGTACAGTCCGGATGAACAGATAAGCAGTTATTGTGCGCTTCATGCAAAATCTTCTGAATAAGCTCAAAATTTCTCGGTACACAAATTCTACCCCGGAACATCAAACAATCATTAGATCCGATTTGAAACTCTGAATTAGAAGTTGACTCACACTGAACTTGTTTAACTTGCAATTCTTTATCACATTTCTTGGCTTCACCGATTTGCTGAAGAAATAACGGTTTCACTTTTAATTCAGCTAAAATAGACCCATCATCACAAATCATCAACTAGGTATTTATTGCTCGTAGTGCAAACAACGACTTTCTACTCAAAGCATCCGCAACCACATTCGCTTTCCCCGGATGATAACCAATCACCAATTTATAATCTTTTAGTAGCTCGAGCCATCTCCGTTGTCGCAAATTCAAATCTTTCAGAGTCATAATATACTTTAAACTCTTATGATCAGTAAAGATGTGGCATTTTTCACCGTACAAATAATGACGCCAAATTTTCAATGCAAAAACTGTAGCGGCCAACTCTAAATCGTGCGTCGGATAGTTCTTTTCATGCGGGTTAAACTGTCTGGAAGCATAAGCTATCACTTTTCTTTCTTGCATCAACACGCAACCCAAACCGTTCAATGACACGTCACTATAAGTTACGAATTCTTTACCCAACTCAGGCTGTACTAAAACTGGTGCCTCTGTTAATAATACTTTCAACTGTTCGAAACTCTACTGACATTTTTCTAACCATTCAAATTTCACATCTTTCTGAAGCAGTCGTGTCATCCGTGTCGCAATCATAAAAGATGCTATCACGAATCTTCGATAATAGCCCGCTAAGCCCAAAAAACTACAGACTTCAGACACATTTCTCGGAGGTTTCCAGTCAATAACTGCAGATATCTTGCTTGGATCAACTCGAATGCCATCCGTTGAAACAATATGCCCCAAAAATCCAACCTCTCAGAGACAAAACTCACATTTACTGAACTTTGCAAACAACTGCTTATCTCTTAAGGTTTGCAACACAATCTTCAAATGCTCGACATGCTCAGACTCATCTCGTGAATAGATCAGAATGTCGTCAATGAACACAACAACAAATCTGTCTAAATACGGTCTAAAAATCTGATTCATCAAATCCATAAAAATGGCAGGAGCATTAGTTAGTCCAAAAGGCATAACAAGGAATTCATAGTGTCCGTACCTCATTCTGAACGTAGTTTTCGGCACATCTGAGTCTTTAACTAGTAACTGATAATAGCCCGATCTCAAATCAATCTTTGAAAATACTGTTGCACCCTTCAACTGATCAAACAAATCATCTATTATCGAAAACGAATATTTATTCTTTACCGTAACCTTATTGAGCTGATGATAATCAATACACATTCTCATGGACCCGTATTTCTTCTTAACAAACAATACTAGCACACCCCAGGGTGAAAAACTCAGTCTTGTGAATCCTCTATCAGTTAGTTATTGTAACTGAGCTTTCAACTCTTTTAATTCTTTGGGAGCCATTCTGTACGGAGCTATCAATATCGGTGAAGTTCTCGGTACTAAATCAATAGCAAACTCAACCTCTCTTATCAGTGGCAAACCCGGTAACCCTTCTAGAAACACATCTGGATACTCGTAAACAACTGGTACTGATTCAATCTTTGATTCTGACACTTTTTTATCAAGTACATATGCAAGATATGCATTGCATCCCTTTTTCACATATTTTTGAGCTAACATCAATGAGATTACAACTGGTAAACCCTTCAAATAATTTGATTCAATTCAGAGATTTTAATTATTCTGACATTTCAACTAAATGGTCTTTTTTCTATAATTTACTACTACATCAAGCAACGTCAACCAGTCCATACCCAGGATAACATCAAACTCATCAAACAGCAACAACATCAAATCAGCCATAAAACAGTAACCCCGAGTCATTAACGGACAATTCTTGCAAACTTTGTCAACCAGGACATATTTGCCTAAGGGGTTCGACACTTTTATAACAAACTCAGTAGAACCAACAAGTAAATTCTTACTATACACTAAGTTCACACATATATATGAATGAGTTGATCCGGGATCTATCAATGAAACTAAACCATTTTCATGAAGAGAGAATGTACAGGTAATAACATCGGGAGATGACGCTTCTTCACAAGCACGAATAGAATAAATTCTGGCAGGTGCTCTAGCCTCGAATCTCACAGCAGTATCTCGTGTTGCACCTCTACCACCACTCACATTTCCAAAATTACGGAATGGTCTTCCTCTCATAGTCGTGTTGCTTTGTCTTGCACTCTGAGATTTATCTTTCTCATCTAACTCAGGACAATCTCCAATGAAGTGTTCGTGCGAACCACATCTAAAATAGGCTTTATCATTCAGTCTACACTCTCCAAAATGTCGTTTTCCACATCGTCCACATTTAGGTTTATTCGATCTAACATTGCCCACACTTGCCACAGACATAGCTGAAGTTTTTGAACTCGTAAATTGTTTCCCACGATCTCTATTAGAGTACTCCATCGATGCATTTGATCGACTATACGAATCTCAAGATTTCTTTGATGAAGAATGATAGGGTTTATTCATCAATCTCTTTCTCGAATCTCTATCTTCAGAATCAACCTTTCTCTTTTCTTTGCCCAGTTCTTCAGCTTTGTAGGCACGCTCAACTAACACAACAAATTCTTTTAAATCCAATATCTAGACCAGAAGTTTAATATCTCCGTTCAACCCATCAATAAACTGCTTGCACATTATCCCTTCAGTCGAAACATACTCTCGAGCATATTTACTTAACCGTACAAATTCTCTCTCGTACTCGGTTACAGTCATGCGACATTGTTTTAGTTCTAAAAACTCTTTATGCTTTTGATCCAGAAATTGTTCACTTGTGTACTTTTTATGAAACTCAGTTTGAAAGAACTCCCAGGTGACTCTCTCTCTCGGCACCACAGATATTAATGTAATCCACCACTGGTATGCAGTGTCTCTCAAAAGGGATATAGCATACTTTAAACATTCAGCCGGTGTGTAAGAAAGTTCATCAAACACTCAGATCGTATTTTCAAGCCAAAACTCGGCTCTCTCAGGATCATCATCAACATTAGTCCTGTAACAGTCCGGTTTAGGCCCTAGTCAGAATAGTGGTTTTGGGACCACAAATCCGAGTAAAAAAATAATTTAATATTATTTTTCATGCTTATGGTATGTAAATTAGTATGTGTGAAATTTCCATGAATTAATTTTGTCATTTGTGTGCTTAATTTGATAAAAGGACTAAATCGTGTAAAATGTAAAAGCACCTTGATAATTGTTAAAATGATTAAATGCCATGTTCTTTTAAACATGAAGGCCTTAAAATGAAATTAGGCTACTTTTCAATAGCATGGGCGATAATAGGCTTTTAATTTAAAGATTTTATTAAGTTTCATTAAGGGCAATTTGGTAAATGATGAATTAATCATAATATAATAAAACTAAAGCATAAAATATGGCCATTTTTACTCATCTTCCACAGGTAAACAAGGAAAGAAAAATAGGTTTAAAGCCTTTGAATATTCGGCCATTGAAGAGCTTGGTTTAAGGTTAGTTTTTGTTTGGTTTTTGATAATTTCTATGTTTTTGTAATCGTTGCTTTGTGTTCTTCAAAACCCTTGCTTCAATTTTGTGAATTGATGATGATTTTGAAATATTCCATTAATGAACACATGAGTTTTGTGATGTTTGAAGATGAATTATGAAAGATATGTGATAGATTAACATAGTTTGTCTTTGAATTTTTGATGAATTTGAGTAATTTGGACTTAATTGAGAAAATAATATTTTGAGGGACTAAAATGTGAAATAAACAAAATGTGTGGACTTGTATTGAGGATGGGAATATTCGGCTAAGCTTGGGTGATATGAAATTTTGTGTATTTTGTGATTTTGTGTAATAAGGATTAAAATGTCAAAATGTGAAAATATGAGGGCTAAATTGTAAATTGCCCTAAATATGTGTTTTTGGATTGAATTGAATGATTTGGTGAATAAATGGATTAAATTTGAATATGTATAGATCAAGAACCGAAGAAAACAGACTTAGATCGTGGGAAATTGAAAGTAATTGAGTAGCCGAGTCTGTTCGCTTAACTGAGTTCGAGGTAAGTCTATATACAAATAAATGTATTTACATTGATATATATATGTTCACATGGAAATTTATAATGATGAATGTATATGAGATGATGAGTACATGGAATCCGAGATAGTATCGACATGGTGTCAACATCCGAAAAATCCCCGTACGAACCTAGGAATAGATAGGATTATATATGTCATGACATAGGTGTCCGATATGTAATATCGTGTAAGACCACGTCTGGGACGTTGGCATCGATATGAGACATCATGTGAGACCACGTCTTGGACGTTGGCATCGATTTGAGATTTTACATGTAAGACCATGTCTGGGACATTGGCATCGTATTGATTCGTGTAAGACCCTGTCTGGGACAGTGGCATCGATATCTGGTTACATGTAAGACCACGTCTGGGACGTTGGCATTGTACGACTATTCTGAGCATTCTGAGTATCCTATTTGATTCTGAACGGTTCAACGGGCAAATCTGAGAAATGAACGTCTACATGAAATGTATAAACGAATCAGGTATGTTTGAATTGTACACTAAACAAGTGTATGAAAGGTAAGTGTTTATATGAACTTACCTAGATGAAATATGTGAATAGATTTGATAGGGTAAAATGTATTATATGTGCGAATGAGCTATAATCTAATGAAGTACAAGGTGATGCATATATGTTGGTAAGCAAATGGCTAACCAAATGAGCCAAGGAGAATTATGAATGTGCAAATGAGCTATTAGTGATCTTATATTTGAGATGAATAATGAATGCTTATATGTTAAATTTATTTGTATATGGCTTACTAATCTTTTGAAAGCTTACTTTGTGTGTGTTTACTCTGTTTTATAGGTCGTCAAAGCTACAAAAGGCTCGGGGATCATCGAGGATCATCATCACACTACTCAATCATATTTTGGTACCTTTTTGAAAGTGTAAATATTAAGTATGACGTGTATAGGCTAGTCACTTTGAATTATGTTTGAGATATGTATATAGCCATGTGATATGGCTAGGTAAATGGTTGTGATGTGTATGAGTAGTCAAGCTATATAATGCTTAGTTTGGTATGGTTTTTTAGCTAATGAAATGGTCAAGGTAATGGGAAGCTTGTTGATGCAAAATTGGTATATATTTGATGAGTAGATGTCATCTTGTAGTGGTAAGTTGTGGATGATTTATGCTTTGAAATGTTTGTGAATAAGTTGAGCTAAATGGCAAATAAGTTGGTATGTTTGAAGAGTACTTGAATGAGTTGAAAAGGATGACCATTTGGTATGTTTTTGGTTGCCAATTGTGTTTGGTATGATGCTTGTATGTGCTTGTATAGAAGACCTAAAGTGTGGATGGCAATTTGGTCTTGTAAATGGCCTATAATTACCCACATGATTGAGCACACAGGCGTGTGGCTCGACCCTGTCTTTCGTGGTTGTATTTTAAAACAAGTCAGACTCGACCACAAGCTCGACCACGAGTGAGGCACACGGGCGTGTCCACGGCTGTGTGGATAAGTCAGTATGTATGCCCTGTTTTGACACGGCTTAGACACACACGCGCGTGTTCGAGGTCGTGGAGGCACACACGCACGCCCACACGGGCGTGTGACCTCTGTAACTTAGAAAAAAAATTCAATATCTGAAAGTTTCCATATGTATTCGGTTTAGTCCCGTGCCTTTCTTAAAACATACTTGAGGTCTCGTAGAGCTATTTAAGGGACACTTTGATGGGATTTGATGAATTATATTATGAAATGTCTGTAAAAGTTTCTGAGTCGTCCGGTAACGCCTTTAACCCTAGACCGACGATGGATACGGGTTAGGGCTGTTACATTTGATTGGTATCAGAGCTACGGTTTAGTTGATTCTCAGACTAATGTAGCGTGTGAGAGTCTAGGTATACATGCCATATATATGAAATGTGATAGTGTGATGAATCCTGACGTGAAAAATGTGTTTTTCGTATAGTAATGGATCCCGAAAGAGCCATAGTTGACGATGTTGAAAGTAATGCGCTTGCTCCCGCTCAAGGGACAGCGCCATCTGATTCAAGACTGGCTACTAGCGGTCAAGAGGGAGAGGCTAAACAAGATTTCTTCCAAATGATAAATGAGTGGTTCACTCAGTATGTAAGAACTAATCCGGCTGTTTCACAACCTCCGCCCCCGCCTAATCCTCCTCAGACTTCTGCTATACCTCTGGTTATGAGCTTGAATTTTTTGAATAAACCTCCGGTCGACAAAATCCAGAAATATGGAGCCGAAGAGTTTAGGGCTACTATTGATGATGATGTTGAGAAAGCAGAATTTTGGCTCGAGAACACTATCCGAGTATTTGATGAAATATCGTTGACTCCTGAAGAATGCATAAAATGTGTTGTTTCTTTGTTATGAGATGCAGCTTATCAATGGTGGAAGACCTTGATTTTCGTTGTTCCGAAAGAACGGGTCACATGGGATTTCTTTTAGTCTGAGTTCCGAAAGAAATACATCAGTCAGAGATTTATTGATCAAAAATGAAAAGAGTTTTTGGAACTGAAACAGGGTCGCATGTCTGTTACCGAGTATGAAAGAGAGTTCGTAAGATTAAGTTAGTATGCTCGGGAATATGTATCAACCGAGGCAAAAATGTGCAAAAGATTTGAAGATGGCTTGAATAAAGATATTCGCTTGTTAGTGGGAATTCTGGAAATAAAAGAGTTCATTGTGCTTGTTGATCGAGCATGCAAAGCTAAGGCACTCGAGAAAGATAAAAAAAAAGCTGAGTCTGAAGTCAGAGATGCAAGAAAGAGATTTTTGAGCAAATCATTTCAGTCTACTTCAATGAAATTCAGAGATGAGCATAGTCATTCCAGAACTAATGTGGGACATTCGAATCTGAGAGATAGAGCTAGATCGCAAATGAATTCTAAAGCTCCAGCTACATCGATAGCTAGTGTGGGAAATGTCCGATCCGAACGACCTGAATGTAAACACTGTGGTAAAAGACATCCTGGTAGTTGTAGATTAAATGATCGAGCTTGTTTCAGATGTGGATCGTTAGAACATTTTATCCGAGATTGCCCAGAGTCTGTTGAGCAAGAGATTGTTCAGAATCCGAGATCTGATAATGTTTCAGCTAGAGGTAGACCCTCTCCTAATGCTAGAAATGTCAGTGGTAGTCAGAGAGTTGCTAAAGACACTGTTGCGAGATCTGAAGCTAGAGCGCCTACCCGAGCATATGCCATCTGAGCTCGTGAGAAAGCTTCATCTCTGGATGTTATAACGGGTACATTTACTCTTTATGATACTTCTGTGATTGCATTGATAAACCCAGGTTCTACACATTTGTATATATGCATGAACTTAGTATCCAGTAAGACTTTGCCTGTAGAGTCTTTTGAATTTGTTATTAGAGTATCGAACCCCTTAGGTAAAAGTGTCCTGGTTGATAAAGTATTCAAGAACTTTCCATTGATGTTTCGAGATGTTTGTTTTCTGGCTGATCTGATGCTATTACCATTTGATGAGTTTGATATAATTTTGGGCATGGACTGGTTAACATTGCATGATGCTGTTGTGAACTGCAAAAGAAAGACTTTTGATTTGAGATGTCAGAATGATGAAATAGTTCGGATTGAGTCTAATGATTTGATTGGGTTACCTGCAGTGATATCAGTGTTGAAAGCTCAGAGTTATGTGAAAAAGGGATATGAAGCTTATTTTGCATATGTAATTGATTCGAAAGTACCTTAAAAGAAAGTTGAATCAGTGCCAGTGGTTTGTGAATTTCCTGATGTGTTCCCTGAAGAGTTACCAGGATTGCCTCCAATACATGAAGTTGAATTTGGTATTGAATTTTTACTGGGAACGACCCCTATTTCGATAGCTCCGTATAGAATGAAACCAACATAATTGAAAGAGTTAAAGTCACAGTTACAAGAGTTGACTGACAGAGGGTTTGTAAGACCGAGTTTTTCACCTTGGGGTGCTTCTTTTCTATTTGTTAAAAAGAAAGATGGCACGATGAGAATGTGCATTGATTATCGTCAGTTGAACAAATTGACTATAAAGAACAAATATCCTCTGCCCAGAATTGATGATTTGTTTGATCAGTTGAAAGGAGCCACAGTGTTTTCAAAGATAGATTTGAGATCGGGATACTACCAGTTGCGAGTAAAAGATTCAGACATTCCAAAAACTGCTTTCAGAACGAGGTACGAGCATTATGAGTTTTTAGTTATGCCTTTTGGACTAACAAATGCTCCTGCTATTTTTATGGATCTGATGAACAGAATTTTCAGACCGTTCTTAGATCAATTTGTTGTTATATTCATTGACGACATCTTGATTTATTCACGTGATGAGACTGAGCATGATGAGCATCTGAGAATTATTTTGTAAACTCTGCGAGATAAGCAATTGTATGGAAAGTTCAGTAAATGTGAATTTTGGTTTCGAGAAGTTGGTTTTTTGGGACATATTGTATCAGCCTCTGGAATACGGGTTGATCCGAGTAAGATTTTTGCTATTCTGGAATGGAAACCTACGAAGAATGTGTCTGAAGTCTGTAGTTTTTTGGGACTAGCTGGTTATTATCGTCGGTTTGTAAAAGGATTCTTGATGATAGCTACTCCGTTGACTAGATTGCTTCAGAAAGATGTGAGGTTTGAATGGTCTGATAAATGTCAGAAAAGTTTTGATCAGTTGAAAGCTCTGTTAACCGAAGCTCCAGTTTTGGTACGACCAGAATCGGGTAAAGAATTCGTGATTTACAGTGATGCTTCATTGAATGGTCTGGGATGTGTTCTGATGCAGGAAGGAAAATTTATAGCTTATTCATCGAGATAATTAAAGCCGCATGAAAAGAACTATCTGACACGCGATCTTGAGCTAGCTGCGATTGTGTTTGCATTAAAGATCTGGCACCATTATCTTTAGGGTGAAAAATGCCATGTATATTCGGATCATAAAATTTTAAAGTACCTAATGACTCAGAAAGACTTGAATCTGCGACAGAGAAGATGGTTAGAGCTGTTGAAAGATTACGAGCTTGTGATAGATTATCATCTGGGTAAAGCAAATGTTGTTGCTGATGCACTGAGCCGAAAATCACTGTTTGTGTTTTGTACCATGAATGCTCATTTAGACTTATCTGATAATGGTTCAGTTTTGGCTGAATTGAAAGAGAAACTGTTGTTTTTACAGCAAATAAGTGATGCTCAAAAAGTTGATAATGAAATGCTAGTAAAACGAGCTCAGTGTGATTTGAACTCCGAATCTGAATTTAGAGTTGATGATGATGATTGTTTGAGATTTCGAGATCAAATTTGTGTTCCGAGAAATCTGGAGTTAATACAGTTAATTTTGAATGAAGCTCATAATAGTCACCTATCTGTTCATCCGGGAAGTACAAAGATGTATAATGATTTGAAGCAACACTATTGGTGGTCTGGTATGAAAAGAGATATCTTTGACTTTGTATCGAAATGTTTAGTCTGTCAGCAAGTTAAAGCTGAACATCAGGTTCCATCTAGTTTGCTACAACCGATTCTGATTCCCGAGTAGAAATGGGATAGAGTGACGATGGACTTTGTTTCTGGATTGCCATTGACTCCGAGAAAGAAAGATACAATTTGGGTCGTAGTTGATCGATTGATGAAATCCGCCCATTTTATTCCGGTAAGATCTGATTACTCACTTGATAAGTTAGCTGAGCTTTACATTTCTGATATTGTGAGATTGCACGGTGTGCCACTATCTATTGTGTCTGATAGAGACCCGAGATTTACTTCACGATTCTGGAAGAAATTGCAAGAAGCTTTAGGTACAAAATTGCATTTCAGTATAGCTTTTCACCTGCAAACGGATGGTCAATCCGAGTGAATTATTCAGATTCTCGAGGATATGTTGAGATGTTGCATTCTTGAGTTTAATGGTACGTGGGAACAGTATTTACCACTAAATGAATTTGCATACAATAATAGTTTTCAGTCGAGCATACAATAATATAGTGTGGAAGGTGTTTTGGAAAGATTTTAATTGGTTAATGTTCATCTTTTGGAAAAGATGATAATGGTTTTGGAGGGGGGTTTGTGATAGCCGAATTTTCTATAGGAATTTGCAATTTTTTGGTGCTTGAAGAGGTTGTTTTCTCCTCAGCATTTTGGTGTCTTTTGCTTTCTCCAAGTTTTCCCTCTTTGCCGAAACTCCAAAGCCAAAAAGAGAGCATCTTTTTCTCTTGTTTTGACCGAAACCCTTAAGGCATCTTTGCTTCTTTTCCCTTTGATAGCCGAACCCACTATCATCCTATTCCTTCATCATTTCGTTCACCATCGTGTGGGAAAAAACTCTTTTTAATCAGATCGATAAGAGACTCTATTCTATCATTGTATTTTTCTTTTCTCCATGCCAAATTTTGTGCCCTTGTCTTGGGATGGTTTTCTTAACCGAAAACATCATTTCTTCTATTCTCTCTAAGCGTGATCATCTTTCCTTTCGTAGTGTTCTAGTGTGTAGTCGTAAAGGACATTCTTGTTGATCCCTCTCTAGTCTTGAGTCAAACGATTGAAGTCGGATCTATCATCATTAAGGTAAGGGGTTCATTTTCGGATTTTTCGTTATATCTCTATTTGGCTATGTTGCAAATCGGATTGAAGTTTTGACTAATCGATTATGTTTTAGGGACGAAATCACTCGATATATTCTATTTGAAAATTCTTCGGATATAGTGATAAGTGATTCAAGTGTAAGCAATGCGTTTAGTATGAATCTTTTGGAAATCCGAGGCTAACTTTTGGTTGGTATTGTTCTAGGATCAACGGAGAGTGGTTCTTTAGGAAATCAAAATAAGGTGTGTAATCCCGTACCCTTCCGAATACATGTTTGAAATGTTGTGTGTTCTCATATCTCTCTGATTTTTTGCATGAAATGTTCTGTGATTTGGTCGTAATACCAAAGAAAACCTGAAACCGGCTCCCGTGATCACTCGGGCGTGCGTAGGTTCATAGTGGTAACCATATTTTTGCAATGAAACAGTTTTGGTCAGCAGCAGTGACGTGATTTCCAAAAATCATGAAAAATAGGAGAAAGTGAATTAGAAAGTGAATAAGATATCGAATTAAATCTTACTCTGTCTATTTTGATATGGAAGAAACGAAGAAGGAAAAGAAATTTTATATTCTGAGATATATTAATTTTAGTGAGACCGGTTCTGATGGACTTCGTGGTTCCCTGTTCTGTCTTGGAAAAATCGTATAAAATTGTACAAAGTAAATTAAGAGTTATAATTAATATTTATGTATTCCTTATTGAACCTATTTTTTATATAAACAAGTGGGAGCAGCATATGAAAACCGTACAGTAAGATATTTGAAATTAAGATAAGAGAGGTCAGAATCATTGGACAGTGAAACAAGGGAAACTTTAAAGAATAAACTGTACTAAATGGTTAAGTAAAAAATTCTGGAAAACTTATCGTAAAAATATATATGAGTCTAGTTTCAAGGAAAATTTACGGATCTAAATTTAGAGTTTCCTAATCCGAGTTATGGTCAGTTTAGTCAGTATGACACAGATGGACAGTTTCAATTTTTATGCCCCAAATTAGTAGTTAAGTCTGGGTTGCAAAATTACCATAATAACGTTAGAGGATAAATTACCGAAAAACCCCTGGGTTGCGAGATTACCAAATTACCCTTAGTGGGTAATATTACCGAATTACTGAAATGTCCTTATGGACCGATTTACCGAAATGCCCTTATGGGCCGAATTACGAAAATGCCCCTAATGGGCCGATCTGATGTACTGTTAATGGGCCGATTTGATATATATTGTTTTGTGGGCCGATCTGATATATTTTTTGATGGGCCAATTTGATATAATGCCCTAATGGGCTGATTTTGTAAAGTGTTAATGGGCCAAATTGTTTGTAATAAATCTCTGAGTTATTAATTATCGTGGTTATATTGTAAATATCATGATTTACTATGTATGTTGCATTTACATAAGTTGCACGGGATTGGGATATTGATGATTGGGGAAGTGAAATTTGGTGGCTCTGCCACATAATCTGGTGACTCTGTCACATTTTGTCTGCTGGCTAAGCCACGTATATTCTGTTATTCTAGTGGCTTGTCCACAATTCGAATTTGATATAAATGGCTAAATGCCTATGATTGGTGTGTTGGCGGGGTGGGTTGACAAAAGATCCCCACAAGTGTGATGGATGGTACGGGTGGTGTGTAGCGGATGGATATCTAGGTTTGGTTGGGTTGCATACATTCATACATTTGCTTCATTTTAAGATTGTTATGCAAAGGGCTTAGGCCCAAGATGATTGCTATATGGGTTCGGGCCCAGTGGATGACAGTAAGGATTTCACACTGAGTTCTTGTAACTCACCCCCCTTTTTTCTTAACCCTTGTAGGTAATGCTCAGTGACGAGGACTTGGGCCCATGGATGACTCGGTGGAGGCTATACTTCAGAAATTGTGTTATTGAATTTTAAATTTCTATTTTCGTTTATTTTATTATTTTTCTATTTTGGTTTAAGTTGTAATAAGGCCTCTGGAGTTATTTTATTATCGCTTTATGGTTGATATACTTATTATTTTGCTTAAATTGTTTAAAACGAGAATTTTTCTAAAACTTAAATAAAGGTTTTCCAAAATCAATTAACAAATGGATTTCATAATAAACTTTATAAATATTTTAACACGAAAGTTATTTTCTCGAACTATCAAACAATATTTTCAAAAGTCACGGTTTAAGTTCACTACCTTGATTGTTGACTCATCAATCAATCTCTCAAAAATATTTGTATTTTATCTACGTTTTCGAAACGATTTCAGAATACTTCTGCAACTCTATTTCTAACATCACATTTTTGTAAATTGTTTATCTCAAATATGCTTTTGCCACCAAAAAGGTTTTTAAAGCTAATTACGTTTTCAAGTAGTTAATAAATTGCTTAAGTGTTTTGGGTTTTAACAAAGAGGCTGAAATTTTCAAACGAGTTTTTTTTTGTGTGACACGCCAGATTCGGGCCTAACTTCTGGGCCGGGTTTGGGGTGTTACATGCATTAATTACACTTATCCCACTAGGGTTTATTATACATTGAATTCATATCAATTCAATCGTAACACATACTTGCTCTTCTCATGATACAACCACATACATTTAACATGTCCATTGAATCACTCAAATTGTTAAATAACTCTCTTGAGTCTCATGCACATAGTTCCCATTAACATCATACACCCAACAGGGTCTTACATTGTAACACCCTGGTTTAGGGGCGGTGCGTATTGGGTTTTAAATCAAGTGTTAGTGGGTTTTTGGGAGTGCTTGGTTGAGTTTTAGAGGCTCTAAGAATGTTGGGATGAGAAGGGAAGGCTTTGGAAAATTTAGATTTTTAGGGTAAAAAGGAATTGGGCCAAGGGAGGCCTTAAGATTAATTTTTGGTAATTTTTGGCACAAGTGAGGCTTTGGCAAAGTGGTGTGTCTTGCGGTTTAAGAAATTTGGAGGTAGCGTCTGTGAGGGTCTTAGGTTCGATTCAAGAAGGCAAAGCAGATGGGTTTTAATTTTTGGAGTATGGCGATGCAGGGTAGAAGGCCTTAAAATAATTTGGGGCGTGTTTGGTCGCAAGGAGGTGGTCCAGTGGTGCTCTGTGGAACTTAGGCGCGAAGGTGTGTGTGGGCGTTGGTTCGAGCAAGCAAGCAGCTTTTGCGTGTTTATTTTTCTTATGCGGTGGGGGCTTGGGTAGGTAGCCCTTAAAGATTTTATGGTGTGGTTTTTGTCATAAAATCAAAGTGGCCGAGTGGCCTGGGCGTTGGAAGTGCGGCGTGCAGACAAGGAGCACTGGTTCGAATCTCATGACAAGCAATGGAGTATTTATTTTTGCGGATTGGACGGCAAGAGTTTGATTGAATTTAAACTCTACCATCGAAGGATCCCACATCGGAAAGACACAAAGAATGAAGGTGAAGAGCTAGCTATATAAGGAGCATCCTAGGAGGAGAGTAAACACATCTTGGAGGCGTTTGGGCACAAGAGTGATCGGGCGCGGATTAGCCCTAGAGTCCTATCGGTGTGTAACTCTCTACTCTAGTTGTAGAGCGGCAAATGCCGAAGTGCGGTCCACGGCAATAGTAGTTACACGAGCGTGCGGCGGCGCACGTGTGGGGCTTCACGCGCGATAGTTGAGGCCATCGGTAGTATTCTCGTGGGTTGGGGCTGCTTGGGCATCGATGGGCCGAAGTGGGCCCAATGGGCCCGTGGGCCCATATGAGTAAATTGCATGATTGGTTAGTATATGTTGAACTAGACTAGGTGGAAGTTATATACGTGGCTAGATTCGTGTTAGGTGGGCCACACGAGCGTATGGGCCCGGATGGGCCAGAATCGGGTTTTAGGCCCAATCGTCCGGTACAACCGGAAGTGGTAGCTGAGTCACTAGTGGCGACATTAGGCCTTCAGAAAGGCCATTGCAGGTGTGAATTTACAAAAAATACCCTTAGTAGGTAAAATTACGATTATACCCTTAAAGGTTGATTAGCATGATTATTTTGTTTAGTTTTGGCCGATTGTAGGGGAAGGCTTGATCTCGCATATCTCGGGTTGTGGCTAGTGCTCGAAAAGTGTTAAGGAATGGGGGATCTAGTGCGTTAGATCTTGATCTACGGGATTTGATAGTCGCATTAGTAATTAGGTGTGTAAACTAACACACTTCTTGCTTTGTATATGTTGGATAAACTGATTGATTGGTAAAACCGAAATAGTATGGTTGAGTGATATGATACCCTATGGGGTATGTGCGCGGATTCGAGTAAGTCCGTTTCATTATGAGTCTTCGTTATTGATACATGATGTCATGATTTATGATGTATGTGCTATGAGATGCAACGTTAAACATGTTTGCATGATTTGAATACTATACATGAGTTGGTATGATGATGGGTGATATGAGTGGAGGGGGGCGGTGATATTTTGTGTTTGTGAGCACCGTGTTTTGGTAACACAACTTTGTGACTTTGGGTCACAGAGGTTTGGCACCTCCGGAGGTTTGGCACCTCGCGTCTCGCCCCCGTGGTTTCGCACCGATTGGGTTGGCCCCACAAGGCGGTATTGAGGATTAGCGCCGGTGATTTGGTATCACACGATGGGTTGGCCCCATCATTGGATTTGTGACTTCGGTCACCGGTGTTTTAGTAACACATTGTGACTATACGTCACGGTGGTTTGGCACCACCAGTGGTTTGGTACCACACGGGGTAGAAAAGGTGTATGGGCGGTTAGGATTGGGTGCATATGATTGGGATGCATGATGATCATGATTATGTTTGTATGTGATATTTTGCTAATTCGGGAAAAAGGGTTGCACATCGAGTGCGGGTGACTCACCTTTTCCTTAACCATTTCAGGTAGTGCATAAAGTTTGGACCGGGATCGGAGAGGACAAGGTGGCCCATGCCGAAGATGATGTTCAATTATTCCATGCTTGATTTTGATATAAGTACTTTATTTGAATTGTTGGGTTGTAATAAAGGCCATTTTATGTTTTTGGTATTACTTTAACTATGGTTTATTTAAATTAAATTGCTACGTGAAAATGATTTATGGTTTGCAACCTATTTATTCAAATTGGATATTATAAACTAAAGTTTTAAAAATGAATGAGTTTAATAGCAAAGTTTTATTCCAAAGATATGTTTTCCAAAATTCAGCAAACTACGATGTTTTATTTTAAATTAAGAAGATTTTCAACCGTCTTTTCCCAGTGACATAACCAGATTCGGTCGTAGTGAATGGGCCGGGTTTGGGGATGTTACATACATACATTAACATATCGATGCCATGTCCCTGTCATGGTCTTATACGAACTCTTACATCGAGGCCATATTCCAATATGGTCTTACTCGAGACTTTAACCATCATCCTATCATGCTATACACCTTTCCCATTACACTAATTTCAATTCTATTAACATCTCATCAAGAGATATTCCATACATTCCATACAACATTGGAATACTTACATTAACTCATACATAATTGCAATAATTGCACATGAACTTATGTAACATCCTAAAATTTGAGTATCATCTTGTTGCTTGTGATAGCTTGGATATGATTTTATTGTGTGCCTAATATAATCTTGTGAAGGCTTAGAATTATTCGAAGCTAGAATAATTGTTAGTATGAAGAATTTAGTGAAGTGGATCAAGTGATTATGATGCTTAAGTTAATTTAAGTGTTTGAAATTAGCACATGAAGAGTTATTGGCAAAGTGGTGTTGGCGCTTGGGTGGATGCATGCAGGGAGAGGTTCGAATCCCTTGGTTAGCAATTGGAATGATTTTTATTTTTCTTGTTCTCTTTCCTATTGTGTCGGTCAAACTCTATTTTTGGTATGGATGGATTTTCTTTCATTTTTGGATAGTAGACTATTGGAAAAAGGCAAGTTATTAGTTAAGGAATGGAATTAAGGTGTTATGGAAGGATAAGCGACATAAGGCTTGATGTATGGGTGATGTTTTGGAAATTTTTTTTTGGTCATTTTGACCATGAATGTGGACGGCTTAGGGGGCTAGGGGGGTTGGCCGAATATTGTATGGGATTGGGGGGAAGATAGTTGGCCAAATTCTTTGCATTTTGTGCATCTTTTTCCCTTTTCTCCAAAATCTTTCTCCTTAGCCGAAGTTGTCATGGGCATTAGGTGAAAATTTTGTTTTGTTTTGGCTACCATCTTTGACCATATTGGTATTCCTTTTTCTTCTTTTCCTCTCAAGTTTTTCTTTCTTTTGGTACCGAAATATTATTACTTTTGAAGGCATTTTTCTTTCATTCTTTTTCTTATTTGACCGTATGTGCATCAATATTAAAAACTTTTTCTTTGTTCAATTTCTACCATAACCGAAACCATAGAGCCTTTTGATCATTTCTCTTCTTCTTTTTCTTTCTCTTCCTTTCTTTCTATTTTGTTAAAGCCGAAACTATAACCCTTGCTATTCTTTTCCTTAAGCCGAAAGTTTCACTTCATTAACACCGTTGAAACCGATTGCTCCTAAGCACCAAAAACCTATCATCTTTCTCATCTAAATTGATTTCTCCACTTCAAGTTCTTCTTGTCAATTCCTTGGAGTTTAGTGACCATTTGCGTTTTGGTCATTACTTTTGGTAAGAATCTCTTTTAGACTGATTTTTTTATCTCTTTCTTTTCTCGACGGTTGAAAAGCGAAACTCTAATTCCCTATTTTCTTTGGCCGAATCTTGAAGGAAAGTTACTGGGGTTTCTCGTAGTCGACGTTTAGGGGAGATTATTCGGGATTTGAATGATCCAAGGTAAGCAAGCTTGATAATCGGCCAAAGGCCATATCTTTTAGTGATAATCGATTTCTCATATAGTGTTATGTAGGTACTTGTATCGACGTTGTAGGCCAAAGTCGAAATCTTAAGTATTCTATCGTTCTTTGTGTTTACAAGGTGTGTAGCCCTACACTAAATTTCCGATGCATTAATAATATTAATGTTATCATGTGTTAATAAGTAATATGAATGATTATGGCTTGGGTACCATTCAATGGTACATGATTTTCGGTATGTTAAACCCCTAATACTTCGTTAATAATGCTATAAGCATGGATATGAAATAAGTATGATTAAGATTCACGATTTTGGGGTATATGGCATGATATCGAAATAATATGTTTATTGCATGGGCATATGGTTGATATTGATAAAGGAAGTGTTCGGTGGTTTTACCACAATATCCGGTGACTTCGGTCACAATATTATGAATTCGGTGACTTCGGTCACATATTCTGAATCCGGTGACTCTGTCACACTTTTTTGGTGGTTATGCCACAATTTATAAGGACGATGTGCATGTTGACTGTAGCAGCTGCCTTCGATGGTGTGTAGCGGATGGAGGGTCGATTTAGTAATCCCCACGGTGTGATTGGCAGGTACGGGTGGTGTGTAGCGGATGGATATCTAGGTGGGATCGGGATTGCATTTTCATTTTATATGTACATGTGATAATATGATTTGTTATGTAGCGGGCTTTATTTGTCACGATCGTTTGGGCCTTTAGTGTATTGTTACACATTTAGTCTGTTGACTCACCCTTCTTGGGATAACTTTTTCAGGTGATACACATTGATTTGGACCGGATTGGCGCGGACTACGTGGTGGCCATTGCTCAACTCAGTATTCGGTTTTCTTTATAATTAAACTTATTACATTATCTTTATTTATTTTGGATTATGTTTTGTAATAAGGCTGCCATAAACTGATTTATTTATATGTTCTAAATTTTATTTCATAACGCTTAATTTCTACCAAATAATTAAATATTTTTGTAACGCCCTAAAATTTTTATGACACCTAATTACTATGGTTTTCAACTTAATCATAAATTCTAAATTTGGTTCTTCTTTTGATTTACAAAATCATAAAGTTTAATGATTTAATAAGATACAATTTAAATCACAAAAACGGTTTTTTTTAATAAAATCGTACTTCAAATCCATTTTTCCTACCACGAAATCACATGATTTACAAACCGACAAAACGAGTTTTTCTCAAGAAGCATACCAGATCCGGTCGGGGCTTGTGGGCCGGGTTTGGGGTGTTTCAACTTGGTATCAGAGCCCAATTTTAAACACTTGGCCTTGGGTTTTGAAGTTCAAAACGTTTAAAAATAATTAAGCCCAAATGACTTTTTGAAAATTTTTGGTTAAACTGGGTTTTATGGAAGCATGGCACCCAAGTTCTCGGCCCAGGTCCGACAGGTAAGTTCTTTTATTGATAAATTGATTTCAGTATGTTGATAGGCCTAGGAAATTGTACTTTAGAGACATGGACCCTAGGTATAAGTATACTTCCACGAAAAAAAAAAACCACTAATTAAATCCCTGTTGCATAAGACTTTCTTTAAACAAGAAGTGAAAAGACTCTAATGCATAAATTTTTTGTAAAATCAGATAAGACGCTAAGTAGACATGAGTTCTAGGGGACGTGGTCGTCGTGGACGTGTGAGAGGCGAGAATGGCTATGTCGAGAACCAGTTAGGTGCAGTCGGGTTACGAATATGAGGCACCGCCACGGTTTGTAGAGGCGAGAATTTCAAGAGCAAACTAGAGGAGATGACGCCGTATCGCAGGCTATGCTGTGAGTTCTAGAGCGAGTAGCGGGAGCTAGTATGGGTAATGGAGCTCGAAAGTCAGTAGCTGAAAGACTTAGATCAAACGGAGCCGAGGTTTTTAGGGGAGTATCTGGGGTAGCTCCGAATGTAGCGGAGTACTGGTTAGAGGTAGTCGAGAGGATCATGGACGATTTGGACTGCACTGCTGAGGAAAAGCTAAAAGGTGCTATTTCGCTGCTTCGAGAGGAGGCCTACCAGTGGTGGCTCACTGTCAATGAGAGTATTCCTGCAGATCGAGTGGATTGGGGGTATTTTAAGGTCAAGTTTGAAGGGAAATACGTCGGAGCTAGCTATATTGACTCTCACAGAAAGGCGTTTCTGAATTTAGTACAAGGAAATAAGTCGATAGCTGAGTATGAAGCGGAGTTTCTGCGGTTAAGTCGGTATGCTAGAGGGATTGTAGCTACTAATTATGAGAGGTGTGTCAGATTTGAGGATGGTTTAAGGGATGAGCTGCGAGTGTTGATTGCCCCGCATCGAGAGAAGGACTTTACAGTCTTAGTGGATAGGGCGCGGATAGCTGAAGAAGTTAAGCGGATCGAGAGACAGAACTGGGACCGAGGTCAGAATAAGAATAAGAGGAGCTATGGGTCTTCAGGGTCATTCGGGAATTTCCAAAAGAAACCTAGAGTTGATAGGCCGCGAGGTCAGCAGGTTGCTACGGGAGGACAATACCGTACTTGTGTTCAGTGTGGAAAGATACACCCAGGAGAATGTTGGAAGAAGACAGGGGGATGTTTTAAGTGTGGATCCAAGGATCATATGATTAGGGATTGTCCGATGGATACAGAGAGGAACCGTTCAGTCGGTCAGGGTTCTAATCAGGCCGGCAGAGGTGGACAACAGTCGATGAGGAGTAGTGGTCCGAATGACAGAGGTAATGGTTCTGGTAGAGGTCGCGGGACCCCGGGCAGAGGCGGTGGTAGCACTGAGGCGAGACAGCCAGGTTTGGTGTATGTAGTTCGTCGGAGGGAAGATAGTGACGCACCTAATGTTATAACAGGTACGTTCATTATTTCTGGGTTGCCCTTTATTGCTTTGATAGATATAGGGTCAACTCATTCTTACATCGCTAGTGAAGTATCTGGAACTCTACATGTGAATTCTGAGACTGTACCTAGGAAGATGACTGTACTTAGTCCTTTAGGGCAGACTGTAGTAGTAGATAAGCTCTTTAAGAAAGTGCCTTTAGAAGTGCAAGGGACGCAGTTTCCAGCTGATTTAATGGAGTTACCATTCGGAGAATTTGACCTGATCTTAGGCATGGATTGGCTAGTGAAGTACCGTCCAAATGTGGATTGTGCTACTAAGCAGATGTTATTAAGAACTATTGACGATAAGGAAGTTGTGGTGATGGGCGAGAGACGGAACTATTTATCAAATGTGGTATCTGCTCTTAAGGCAGAGAAGATGGTTAGGAAGGGTTGTTTGGCTTTTCTTATGTTGGTCAGTGCCTTAGAGGCTAAGGAGGCAACTGTTGAAGGAGTCAGGACTGTAAGGGAATTCGTGGATATCTTTCCAGAAGAACTTCCAGGATTGCCTCCGGATAGGGAGGTGGAATTTGGGATTAACTTATTGCCTGGTTCGGCGCCAGTATCTATCGCTCCGTATAGAATGGCACCAAAGGAGTTGGTTGAACTTAAGGCTCAGATTCAAGAGTTGCTTGATCGTGGGTTTATCTGACCTAGTGTGTCCCCATGGGGAGCACCGGTCCTATTCGTGAAGAAGAAGGACGGGACTATGCGTACGTGCATAGATTACCGGCAGTTGAATAAGCTGACCATCAAGAACAAGTATCCTTTACCGAGGATAGATGACTTGTTCAATCAGCTTAAGGGAGCTGCGGTATTCTCAAAGATAGATCTAAGGTCGGGATATCATCAGCTTAAGGTGAAAGAAGTGGATATCCATAAGACAGCTTTCCGAACAAGATATGGGCATCATGAGTTCTTGGTAATGCCGTTCGGATTGACGAATGCCCCAGCTGCGTTCATGGATATGATGAATCGGGTTTTTCAACCCTACTTGGATCAGTTCGTCGTGGTATTCATAGACGACATCCTAGTGTATTCCAAGTCTGAGGTAGAGCATGATGAACATCTTCGGATAGTGTTGCAAGTGTTAAGGGAAAAGAAGCTTTATGCCAAATTCAGCAAGTGCGAATTTTGGTTTGAAGGAAGTTGCGTTCTTAGGGCATGTGGTGTGTATGCGGAAGGGATAAGGGTGGATCCTCGGAAGGTTGAGGCGGTGTTAGATTGGAAGCCACCTAAGTCTGTAGCTGAGGTTCGCAGTTTCTTGGGTTTAGAGGGCTATTATAGAAGGTTCGTCGAAGGATTTTCATCGATAGCTGCACCTTTGATGAAATTGTTGAGAAAGGAGGTACCTTTCTTGTGGGCAGATAAGCAGCAGGAGAGCTTCAAGAAGCTTAAAAGGGTTTTGACTGAAGCTCCGGTTTTGATTCAGCCTGAGGCAGGGAAGGATTTCGTGGTGTATTATGATTCGTCTTACACTGGATTGGGATGTGTTCTGATGCAATGCGGGAAGGTGGTTGCATATGCGTCTCGGTAATTGAGGCCACACGAGGTTAACTATCCAATGCATGACTTGGAGTTAGCAGCGGTAGTCTTTGCTCTTAAGGTGTGGAGGCATTATCTGTATGGAGAAAAGTCAATAATCTATACGGATCACAAGAGTCTTAAGTATCTGTTGACTCAGAAGGAGCTGAATCTGAGACAGCGAAGGTGGGTGGAGTTGTTGAAAGACTACGATTGTTCTATAGAGTATCACCCGGGCAAGGCGAATGTAGTGGCAGATGCCTTAAGTCGGAAAGTAGTGTCAGATTTAAGGGCGATGTTTGCACATCTTAGTCTTTATGACGACGGAAGTTTGTTGGCGGAATTCTTTGGTAAAGCCGGCGTGGTTGAGTCAGTGAAAGAAAGACAGTTGGTAGATGATGATTTAAGTGTTAAGCTGCGGCAGGTGAAGAGTGGGGAGTTGAGAGATTATGGTATTAACAGCGATGGAGTATTGTGTTTTAAGGGTAAGGTCTGTATGCCGAAGGATAAGGAGCTGAGGCAAAGGATTCTTCAGGAATCGCATGGTAGCCCTTATGCTATGCATCCTGGAGGGAGCAAGTTATACCGAGATTTGTGGGATCAGTTTTGATGGCCTGGTCTTAAGCGGGAAGTTACGGAGTTTGTAGGGAAGTGCTTAACGTGTCAGCAAGTTAAGGCTGAACATCAAGTACCTTCAGGATTGCTTCAGCCGATTAAGATTCCTTAGTGGAAGTGGGAGCGAATCACCATGAACTTTGTTAGTGGGCTTCCCCTTACGCCTACTAAGAAAGACTCGGTATGGGTGATAGTGGATCAATTGACGAAGTCTGCACATTTCATGCATGTGCGAGTTGATTACTCTTTGCAGAAGTTGGCGAAGTTGTATGTGGCAGAGATTGTGAGGTTGCATGGAGTGCCGGTGTCAATTATTTCGGATAGGGATCCGAGGTTTACGTCTCGATTTTGGAAAGCATTACATCAGGCTTTAGGCACCAAGTTGGATTTCAGCACGGCATTTCATCCTCAATCGGACGGCCAGTCTGAGCGAGTAATCCAAGTGTTAGAAGATATGTTGAGGGGATGTGTGATAGATTTCAGAGGAAGCTGGAAAGAGTTTTTGCCTTTAGTGAAATTTGTGTACAACAACAGTTATCAAGCCAGTGTTTAGATGGCACCGTATGAAGCACTATATGGACGGAAGTGTCGCACTCCTACATGTTGGACAGAATTAGGGGAACGTCAGGTTTTGGGTCCAGAGATTGTGGCAGAATCTGAAGAAAAGGTCAAGGTAATTCAGGCACGGTTGAAGGAGGCATCTGATAGGCAAAAGTCGTATACAGACCTTAAGCGGAAGGATATAGAATTTGCTGTGGGGGATCAAGTGTTCCTAAAGGTTTCACCTTGGAAGAAGGTGATGAGATTTGGTCGTAAGGGAAAGTTAAGTCCCGTGTTTTAGGACCTTATCGGGTTTTAAAAAGGGTTGGACTGTGGCATATCGATTAGAGTTACCTTTGGAGTTGAAGCAAATGCACGATGTGTTCCATGTTCCGATGCTACGATGTTACCGGTCAGATCCATCTCATGTAGTACCAGTTGAGGAAGTGGAACTATGACCAGATTTGTCCTACGAGGAAGAGCCGATTCAGATTCGAACGGGATGTGAAAGTGTTGCGGAGGAAATCGGTTCCTCCTGGTCAAAGTGTTATGGCGTAATCATGGATCGGAAGAGGCTTCGTGGAGCGGAAGAGGCAATGCGACAGCAATACCCTCATTTGTTCTAGCCAGGTAATTTTGAGGACGAAATTTTCTTTTAGGAGGGTAGAGTTGTAACATCCTAAAATTTGAGTATCATCTTGTTGCTTGTGATAGCTTGGATATGATTTTATTGTGTGCCTAATATAATCTTGTGAAGGCTTAGAATTATTCGAAGCTAGAATAATTGTTAGTATGAAGAATTTAGTGAAGTGGATCAAGTGATTATGATGCTTAAGTTAATTTAAGTGTTTGAAATTAGCACATGAAGAGTTATTGGCAAAGTGGTGTTGGCGCTTGGGTGGATGCATGAAGGGAGAGGTTCGAATCCCTTGGTTAGCAATTGGAAGGATTTTTATTTTTCTTGTTCTCTTTCCTATTGTGTCGGTCAAACTCTATTTTTGGTATGGATGGATTTTCTTTCATTTTTGGATAGTAGACTATTGGAAAAAGGCAAGTTATTAGTTAAGGAATGGAATCAAGGTGTTATGGAAGTATAAGGGACATAAGGCTTGATGTATGGGTGATGTTTTGGAAAAAATTTTTTGGTCATTTTGACCATGAATGTGGATGGCTTAGGGGGCTAGGGGGGTTGGCCGAATATTGTATAGGATTAGGGGGAAGATAGTTGGCCAAATTCTTGGCATTTTGTGCATCTTTTTCCCTTTTCTCCAAAATCTTTCTCCTTAGCCGAATTTGTCATGGGCATTAGGTGAAAATTTTGTTTTGTTTTGGCTACCATCTTTGACCATATTGGTATTCCTTTTCTTCTTTTCCTCTCAAGTTTTTCTTTCTTTTGGTACAGAAATATTATTACTTTTGAAGGCATTTTTCTTTCATTCTTTTTCTTATTTGACCGTATGTGCATCAATATTAAAACTTTTTCTTTGTTCAATTTCTACCATAACCGAAACCATATAGCCTTTTGATCATTTCTCTTCTTCTTTTTCTTTCTCTTCCTTTCTTTCTATTTTGTTAAAGCTGAAACTATAACCCTTGCTATTCTTTTCCTTAAGCTGAAAGTTTCACTTCATTAACACCATTGAAACCGATTGCTCCTAAGCACCAAAAACCTATCATCTTTCTCATCTAAATTGATTTCTCCACTTCAAGTTCTTCTTGTCAATTCCTTGGAGTTTAGTGACCATTTGCGTTTTGGTCATTACTTTTCGGTAAGAATCTCTTTTAGACTAATTTCTTTATCTCTTTCTTTTTTTGACGGTTGAAAAGCGAAACTCTAATTCCCTATTTTCTTTGGCCGAATCTTGAAGGAAAGTTACGGGGTTTCTCTGTAGTCGACGTTTAGGGGGAGATTATTCGGGATTTGAATGATCCAAGGTAAGCAAGCTTGATAATCGGCCAAAGGCCATATCTTTTTAGTGATAATCGATTTCTCATATAGTGTTATGTAGGTGCATTATCGCGTTGTAGGCCAAAGTCGGAAATCTTAAGTATTCTATCGTTCTTTGTGTTTACAAGGTTTGTAGCCCTACACTAAATTTCCGATGCATTAATAATATTAATATTAGCATGTGTTAATAAGTAAAATGAATGATTATGGCTTGGGTACCATTCAATGGTACATGATTTTTAGGTATGTTAAGCCCCTAATCGCCGTTAATAATGCTATAAGCATGGATATGAAATAAGTATGATTAAGATTATGATTTTGGGGTATATGGCATGATATCGAAATAATATGTTTATTGCATGGGCATATGGGTGATATTGATAAAGGGAAGTGTTCGGTGGTTTTTACCACAATATCCGTGACTTCGGTCACAATATTATGAATCCGGTGACTTGGTCACATATTCGAATCCGGTGACTCTGTCACACTTATTTGGTGGTTATGCCACAATTTATAAGGTCGATGTGCATGTTGATCGCAGCAGTTTGCTTCGATGGTGTGTAGCGGATGGAGGGTCGATTTAGTAATCCCCACGGTGTGATTGGCAGGTACGGGTGGTGTGTAGCGGATGGATATCTAGGTGGGATCGGGATTGCATTTTCATTTTATATGTACATGTGATAATATGATTTGTTATGTAACGGGCTTTATTTGTCACGATCGTTTGGGCCTTTAGTGTATTGTTACACATTGAGTCTGTTGACTCACCCTTCGTGGGATAACTTTTTTTGGGTGATACACATTGATTTGGACCGGATCGACGAGGACTACGTGGTGGCCATTGCTCAACTCAAGATTCGGTTTTCTTTATAATTAAACTTATTACATTATCTTTATTTATTTTGGATTATGTTTTGTAATAAGGCCGCCATAAAGCGATTTATTTATACGTTCTAAATTTTATTTCGCAACGCTTAATTTAAACCAAATAATTAAATATTTTGACTGAACGCCCTAAATTTTTATGACACCTAATTACTATGGTTTTCAACTTAATCATAAATTCTAAATTCGGTTCTTCTTTTGATTTACAAAATCATAAAGTTTAATGATTTAATAAGATACAATTTAAATCACAAAAACGGCTTTTTTTTTTAATAAAATCGTACTTCAAATCCATTTTTCCTACCACGAAATCACATGATTTACAAACTGACAAAACGAGTTTTTCTCAAGAAGCATACCAGATCCGGTCGGGGCTTGTGGGCCGGGTTTGGGGTGTTTCAACTTACCTCGATGACGAAAAGGGCCGAAAAGAGACCTTTTTGCCCACATTTCTCTTTTCACCTGTTCTAGGTTCGAAATTCATTTTCTTTGATCTAGAACAATGAAATTTAGTGATTTAATCACTTATAAATCATAATTCACCATAAACTACACTTTAGGCAAAAATGACTATTTTGCCCCTACACTTTGGCAAAATTATGATTTTGCCCCTAGGCTCGTAAATAATTTTTTATCACATTTTCTTATTAAACAAGCCTAGCTGAACATTTAATCCTCTTACAACTATCCATAATTCCCACTATTTCATGCCTTAATGAACAATTTACAACTTTTGCATTTTAGCCCAAATTAGGTGTTTTCACAACAACACCTTTCACAAAAGTTGTTTATCATCATCCTATCATTCATTTTCTTCCATAAAAACTCATCAAACAGCATAAACTCTCTAATGGCAAGTCCCTAGACTGTCAACCATATTGCAAAATAGTCCCCTCATTAGCTAGCTTAAGCTTTGGGGACTCCAAAAGTACAATATTTATCAAGAAAAGTCATCAAAATTACTTACGAGAGTGGAATAAAGCTTGCTGAAATTTTGAGCTTTCAAACACCCCTCCATGGCTAATATTTTCGGTGGAGAAGAGAAGAAAAATAAAAAGATGATAGCTTTTTGCCTATTTCATCTTATTTTATTCATTTATTCAACAAAAGTCACCAACTCTTGTCAAACTTTTAATTTCTTGTCCCCTTGACCGTTCATCTCTCTTAGGTAGGTGAAATTGCACTTTAAAGACCTCCAATTTACACTTCATGGCTATTTGGAACCTTTAGCCTATAGAATGGAACTTTCGCACTTTATGCGATTTAGTCCTTTTTCACAATTTAGCTAGAAATTGCTAAAATTAAGGCACCAAAATTTTCATGCATCCTTAAAAACATGTTATAACTCATAACATAACATGAAAATAATTTTCTCTAAACTCGAATTAGTGATTCCGAGATCACTGTTCCGACCAGGCCCTAAATCGGGCTGTTACAATATATACACACTTTAAAAGTACCAAAATAGATGTCCGATAGTGAGATGAAGTCTCTGACAATTCTCGATTCCGAGCTAGCTTCGATATACTATAATACATAGAAGAAAAATAAACAAAGTAAGCTATAAAGCTTAGTCATTAACACTTCAAAATGTATAACATAATTAACATTTAAAGCATTAATCAATGAACTAACATAAAGTTTAACCATATCGTAACTCACAAATCCCCAACTTCTTTCAACTCGATACAAGAATAGTTTACAGTACATACCTGTACCGATACATATTTATTTACCACCAATTCTCTTACCAAATCAATTTGAGCTTATAGATGCTTAGGAAACAAATACATCAATTTTCTGATGCCATAGTCCAACTATGGTCGTACACATACATTGCCAAGGCCCTGCCGTGGTCTTACATTCACATGCCATAACCCGGTTATGGTCTTATTATTCGATTTGCCATAGCCCAGCTATGGTCTTAGTCAGCAACTCGTATGCTTAAACCGTACATTTAAATTCAATATCTCCAAGTTTAACTAATGGAATACATACAATCTCAATTCTATCCATCAATTAAACAAATGCACAATTAAGTTCAATTATACGAACTTATCTGGTATAAAAAAATGACGAAACGGACCGACTATTCAATTACTTTGTTGTTTCCCCGATCTAAGTCCAAATTCCTCTTTTCTTTATCTATAAGTAATCAAAACCAGCTTATTTATTTCTCTATTTATTCAGTTCAATCCAATATATGCAATTGAGCTATTTTACACATTAGCCCCTAAACTTTCACATTTTTACAATTTAGTCCTTATTTTATAAAATCACAAATTAACGAAATTCACCATAGACCCATGTTAGCCGAATTACCATAGTACCCCTAGCAGTCCATATTTTTCATTTATTTCACATTTCAACCACACATTTTCAACATTTCACAATTTAGCCCCTAATTTGCATTTTCACCAAAAATCACTTAACAAAACTTGTTTACCTAACACCAAATATTCATAATCTATCAAGAAACTTAAAAATAGACATGTATTCATCAAAGGCATCATTCAAAATCTTTAACAATTTTGAAAAATAGTCCCCGGGCTAGCTAGTACTAGTTGCAACGATCACAAAAACATATAAATCATTAAAAATCGAGCAAAAATGGACTTACATGCTTAAAGATTTATGGCCGAACCTTTGAAGCTCTTTTAATGGTGTTTTGTTTCCTAAATTCGGCTAGATGAAGAAGAAAACAAGATGATATCTTGTTTTTCTTTAATTTAATTCATCATTTAATACCAAATTACATTATTAACCTTTCTTATAATTCATTAAAAATCATTTAATCATGTCCAAGAATGTCCAATTATAATATTAATGGTATAATTACCACATAAGGACCTTTACTTTAAGGTTCTATAGCTATTAGACACCTTTAGCTAATAGAACTCAAGTTTTACGCTTTACGCGATTTAGTCCTTTTTATCAAATTGACCATTCAAACGATAAAATTTCTTAACAAAATTTTCACACAATCACTCAATCATAATGTAAACATTAAAATAATAATTTGGACTTCAGATTTATGGTCCCGAAACCACTATTCTGTTTGACCAAAAATAGGCTATTATTGTTCTGGCGTTGAATACGGGTAAGGGGTGTTACATTTAGTGGTATCAGAGCTACGGTTTAGTCGATTCTCAGACTAACGTAGCTTGTGTAAGATTCTAGCTATACATGCCATAAATAAACCGTGATAGTGTGATGACTCCTGACAACTTTAAATTGTGTTTTTATATAGTAAATGGATCCCAATCGAGCTGAAGCTGATGACGTAGAAAGTAATGTGCCGACTCCCGCTCAAGGGACCGCGCCATCTGAAAGTAGACCATTGACAATTGGTCAAGGAAAAGGGGCTAGGGAAGCCTTCCTCCACATGATGAATGAGTGGTATACGGAGTTTGTTCGAACAAATCCGACTGCTCAACCCCCTCTACCCTCACCTATTCCTCAGTCGGTTCCCGTAGCTCCACAAGGTATGGAATTTGTAAGATTGAGTAAGCCTCCGGTTGATAAGATCCGAAAGCATGGGGCTGAAGATTTCAGAGCTAATGTCGATGATGATCCTGAGAGAGTCGAGTTTTGGCTCGAAAATACCATCAGGGTATTTGATGAACTGTCTTGCACACTGGATGAATGCCTGAAATGTGTTGTGTCGCTTCTGAGAGACTCAGCATACCGGTGGTGGAAAACTCTTGTGTTAGTAGTACTGAGAGAGAGGGTTAACTGGGAATTCTTCCAAGATGAGTTTCGGAAGAAATATATCAGCCAACAGTTCATTGATCAGAAACGTAAGGAGTTTTTAAAGCTGAAACAGGGCCGAATGTCTGTAACCGAGTATGAATGAGAGTTTGTTAGTCTCAGTAAGTACGCTCAGGAGTTTGTTTCCACCAAGGCTATCATGTGCAAAAGGTTCGAAAATAGGTTGAATGAGGATATCCAATTGTTAGTTGGAGTTCTTGAGCTGAAAGAATTTGTGGTGATATTCGACCGAGCTTATAAAGCTGAAGAATTAAGCAATGAGAAGATGAAATGTAACACCCCTTACCCGTAATCCCCGCCGAAACCGGGTCTGAGGCATTACAGGATTAAAACTACTTGGTCGCCACTTAGGCTCAACGTGACTACTCTCCTTAAGTCACCACGACAACCTCATTTCGAGTTACGAGGCCTTACTTAAACACACGAGGGCTCTCGAGACCATATCGAAAGCTCTTACTATCTCAAAAATTCTCTCCATCTAGACAGGGACTACACACCCGTGCTAGATGATACACGCCCGTGTGTAGTCACACACGCCCATGTCCACAACCCGTGCACAAAACTCAACCATTCTGCCAAAGTCCCACGGCTAGGTCACACGCCCGTGTTTACCACCCGTGGTGCACACTGACTACTTCACACGACTTTAAAGTCTAGACATACGCCCGTGTGGCTAGCCCGTGGCCAACACTGATTAACTCACACGTCTTAGGCACACACCCATGTGACTAGTCCGTGGTCTAATCTGACTTAAAATACTAACATGTAGGGGACACACGGCTAAGTCACACGCCCATGGGCTGACCGTGTGTCACACATGGTCTAGACACATGCCCGTGTGTCTACCCACATGGACAAGAACAAAGCTATTTGTCATGCCCCTTCTCACCCCCTAGCATACACAACATGTACTCATTCAACACATCCATAATCAACTCAATTTGAAACACAATCTTACATGGATAACTACATCTTTTCATATAATAAAATAGCCAACAACTATGGCATTATACAAAATAGATTATCCATCTAAAGGCCAACATGACTTAGCCATTTACAACAAAAAATCACTAACTTGTCTAGCCTCTATACATGCCATATACAAAATGTTTAATCCAATGTACCAGAGTGTGTTGATAGTGTAGGCGATCTTCCAATTGATCCGCGTATCTCGATTCAACTCTATCACTCTATAAGACAAGAGAAAAGAAAGGGAGTAAGCTTTGAGCCTAGTGAGTTTACACATAAAAAATTAAGCATCATAATATAAGCTAAACAACAATTAGCATTATACTAACATAAGTAATTCACAACTATGCTTACTCTTTCTATCCCTTACCACATTTCCAACACATCATGAGTCACATACTCATAACCATTGACATGCACCCCTGCATTCAATATCGCATTTACATGATATACAACACATCATTATTTAACAATAACACATCCACACATCTACACTACTCACAAATACATCCACACAGCTACTCTACTCACTAATACATCCACACAGCTACTCTCTCGGTGGTATCGCACTTAGCCTACCATAATCGATACAATAAGGTGGTATCGCACTTAGCCTACCAATAAGGTAATCATAGAGGTCTCGCACTTAGCCCACTAAACAATATACTTAGCGATAGCATCGCACATAGCCCAGCTCATCGTTGCTAAGTATTGGGGGCAGCATCGCACTTAGTTTACCATCAAGCATTATCACTACACATTCACATATCTACTTTGTAGTTCACTCATTTATTCGTTCACTATAACTAACTCATTCATTCAACATGAAACATATAGGTTCTCAACCATGCTATCCTCTAGGTAGCATTTACAAAGTATACGCATAATGCATCGTTTATACGTAAACCTACCTCGGTACTCAAAAAGTATGGAGATGTGCAATTTAGTCCATGACTTTGCCCTTGCCTCAGTTTCGATCTGGGCTTCGTCTTTCTTGATCTATAATGACAAATCAACACATTCAATACACACATTGACTAAATTGACCTTTATCTCATACTTTAGCAAAATCCCTATTTTGCCCCTAATCTTTCTCATATTTACACTTTTACCCCCAAGGCCCGTAAAGTGATTTTTATTCAACTTTCTAGCCTTTCATGCTTAGCTAAATCACTTAATCAATTAAAGCTATCATCAATTTTCACTAATTCTCACATGTATGACCAAACTCAAGACTTTCACAAACTAGTCCCTACATGCATTTTTCATGGAATTCATTTAGTAAAAGATGTTTCTACAACATCAAGCTTTCATATTCTTCCATAAAACATCAAAATACATGCATGTCATACATCGGTACATTTTCAAACATCCATTTTAGCTCATCATATAGCTAAAAATAGCTTACTCATGCTACTAGGACTTCAAAAATACGAAGAATATCAAAAACGGGCTAGAATACACTTACTAGCTAGCTTGAAAAGTTGAAGAGCCCTAACAATGGCTTCTCTCAAATTTTCGGCAGCCTTGGAGAAGAAGATTAATGAATTTTGTCATCTATTCTCCTATTTTAATCATTTAATTGCCAAATGACCAAAATACCCTTTTTGACAAACTTCCTAATTTAACTCATCCATGCCCAAATTTGTCCAAAAATTAGAAATTGTGAAAATTACTCATTAAGGACTTCTAATTGATATTCTAAAGCAATTTCACACAAATAGCTTCTAGAATCTCACATTTTGTAACTTTTTCAATTTAGTCCTTTTGGACAGTTCAACCACAATATAACAAAATTGCTTCATGAAACTTTCACACTAGCATGCAAACATGGCATAGACCTCAAAAAGTCATACTTATGCCTCGGATTTATGGTCTCGCACCACTATTCTGACTATGCCCTAAATCGGGATGTTACAGGAAAGCTGAGACTAAAGCTAGAGATGCAAGAAAAAGGCCGATGAGTATGTAATTTCAATCTCAGTCTAAGAAATTGAGAGATTTGTATGCTCGTTCGAGTGCTTCAGCTGGGTATTCCAATAGAGATCGTGGGAAACAATATTCGGGTTCTAAAGCCCAAACTACGTCGATAGCGAGTGTTGGTAATGTTAGATCCAATCGACCTGAATGTCAACACTGTGGTAGGCGACATCCTGGTGAATGTAGAATGAATGACCAGGCTTGCTTTAAGTGTGGCTCACAAGACTACTTTATTCAGGACTGCCTTGAGATGGCTGAGAAAGACAAGATTCAGAATGCAAGATTAGGCAACACTGCCACCAGAGGGAGACCCTCGAGGAATACAGTGAATGCGACCAGTAGTAAAGGTGTAACTAAAGATTCAACTATAAGATCCGAGGCTAGAGCACCTGCTAGAGCCTATGTTCTCCGTGCTCATGAAGAAGCGATATCTTTCGATGTTATCACTGGTAATTTTTCTCTCTATAATACTAATGTAGTTGCATTTATTGATCCTGGATCGACTCATTCTTATGTTTGCATGAAATTTGTAGCTAGTAAGAGATTGCCTGTTGAGTTTACTGAATTTGTGATTAAAGTGTCAAACCCCTTAGGCAAACATGTATTATTTGATAGAGTTTGCAAGAATTATCCCTTGATGATTCGAGGTCACTGTTTTATGGCTAATTTAATGTTGTTTCCATTGGATGAGTTTCACGTTATTTTGGGTATGGATTGTTTGACACTGCATGATGCGGTAGTGAATTGTAGACGGAAAAATATTGAATTGAAATGTGAAAATGGTGAAATTCTTCAGATTGATTCAGATGAGTCGGGTGAGTTACCTGTTGTTATCACTTCGATGTCTGCCCAGAGATTTGTGAGAAAAGGTTGTGAAGCTTATCTAGCTTATGTGTTGAATACTAAAGTGTCTGAATTGAAAATTGAATCAGTGCCGATAGTTTGTGAATATCCGGATGTTTTTCTATAAGAGTTGCATGGGTTGCCACCGATTAGGGAAGTTGAGTTTGGTATTGATTTAGTGCCAGGGACTTCACCGATATCAATTGCTCTGTATATAATGGCTCTGACCGAATTGAAAAAATTAAAAGCTCAGTTGCAAAAGTTGACATATAAAGGTTTTGCAAGACCGAGTTTTTCTCCCTAGGGTGCACCAGTATTATTTGTAAAGAAGAAAGACGGATCTATGAGACTTTGTATCGATTATTGGCAGCTCAACAAGGTAATGATAAAGAACAAGTATCCTTTTCCAAGAATTGATGACTTGTTTGATCAGTTGAAAGGGCAACAGTGTTTTCGAAGATTGATTTGAGATCTGGCTACTACCAGTTGAGAGTTAAAGAGTCGGATGTATTGAAAATTACTTTCAGAACAAGGTATGGGCACTATGAATTTCTTGTCATGCATTTTGGATTAACTAATGCTCTTGCTATTTTTATGGACTTGAGGAACTGAATTTTCCAACCATATTTAGACAAATTCGTGGTCGTGTTTATTGATACTATTTTGATTTATTCTCAAGATGAGACTGAGCATGCCGAGCACTTAAGAACTATATTGCAGACTTTGAGGGATAAGAAATTATTTGCTAAATTCAATAAAAGAGAGTTTTGGCTCCGAGAAGTCAGATTTTTGGGACATATTGTTTTAGGAGATGGGTTTCGGGTTGATCCGAGTAAGATTTTGGCAATTGTTGATTGGAAGCCGCCGAGAAATGTATCAGAAGTTAGAAGCTTTTTGGGCTTATCCGGCTATTATCGGGGATTTGTAAGGGTTTTTTGATGATTGCTACTCCTATGACTAAGTTGTTGCAAAAAGATGTTAAGTTTGAATTGTAACAGGCCAATTTAGGGCCTAGTCGGAATAGTGGTTGCATGTAACACCCCTAACCCGTATCCGTCGCCGGATTAGGGTTACAGGGCATTATCTATCAAACATAACCCCAAAACAAGCATTCTTAAATAAATAATTAGTATATACCTATAAATGTTTTATATAAACACTTTGTAATTCTTTAATACCAATTTGAATACTAGTACTACCTTTGCATAACCATCAAATGCCTAATTCATTATCAAACACATACCTATGATTTAATTTATCAATATTAACATAACAATCTATCATTTAAACTATCATATTCGAATGTACCATAGATAAAGTTATACATTCATAGTAAGTTTAAATCTTACAGAACATATCACAAATCTATATTACCAACTTCACATAAAAGAAATTTTGATCAAATAGCAAAAGTACTATTCATTTGGTCATTAAGTTATAGTAACCACACATGCACATGCTTATAATCACATTACCGAAACAAGTTACCCAATACCAATGCCAAACATACACATATGGCAAAAACCTTACTTAACTGAATCTAAGGTACATCAAATTCAATACCAACTGTCAAAAGCATTCATCCATTCCATTAACCACATCTCCAATAATTAACATAGTCAATTATATCTTACGAATGACCTAAAACATGTAAGTAACTAATTAAAATATTTACCCAATCATTTGTATACCTCTCATACCCGAGTACATGAGCACATTTTAATTAGTTTATTAAAGAAACTAACAAAGTCGAATATGTATAGGATAATACATTCCCAATAATCTAATCTCATGAACACTTAAATTAATAACCTATTTACTCCTCACAACATTCATAATGTACTATATGGCATATCTCTAATATGAATCAAACACTTGACTAATTAAACATCACATATATAACACCATTATCACGCCATAACACCAACCACAAACATATATACATCATGTAATTTACTTCTATATTAACAAATACCATAACCGACTCCATAAGTATCCATAATATCAAGATTTAGCCATTTTCGCATGGCATTATACACTTTATACTCATAGTAAACTCAAAGAAGAGACATAGCCTGTAACACCCCTTACCCATATTCAACATCGAAACCGGGCACGAGGCGTTACCGTATTAAAAACCTCAAGATCGCCACTTAGGCACAACATGACCACTCTCTTTGGCCATCACAACAACCTCAATCCCGACTTACGAGGCCTCTCTCTAACACACGAAGGCTCTCGAGACCATATCGAAAACTCTTACGATCTTAAAATTTCTTTTCCATCTATACAGGGCTCACAGGCTCATGTAAGATTTGGCACGCCCGTGGATGTCACACACGCCCATGGTCACTACCCGTGCATGAAAACTCAAGCATTCTGCCAATGCCCCATTGTTAGGGCACACGCCCGTGCCTTCCACCCATGGTGCACATTGCATACCTTAACACGGCCTAGAGTCTAGGCACACGCCCGTGTCCAACACTGATTAACACACACGTTCTAGGCACACGCCCGTGTGACTAGTCCGTGGTCTATTCTGACTTAAAATACTAACATGCAGGGGACACACGGCCAAGTCACACGCCCATGGGCTGACCATGTGTCACACATGGCCTAGACACACGCCCGTGTGTCTACCCAAATGGACAAGAACAAAGCTATTTGCCAAGTTCTTTTCACCCTCCTAGCATACACAATCATGCACTCATTAAACACATCCATAATCAACTCAAAATCTTACAATCTCAATTAGATAACTACATCTTTTCATATAATAAAGTGCCAACAACTATGGCATTGTACAAAATAGATTATCCATCTAAAGGCCAACACATCATAGCCATATACAACAAAATTCACTAACTTGTCTAGCCCCTATACATGCCATATACAAAACATTGAGTCTCATGTACCAGAGTGTGCTGATAGTGTGGGCGATCTTCTAATTGATCCTCGTATCTCGATTCAACACTTTTGCTCTATAAGACAAGGGAAAAGAAAGGGAGTAAGCTTTGAGCTTAGTAAGTTTACACATAAACAATTAAGCAACATAGTATAAGCTAAACAACAATTAGCATTATACTAACATATAATGTACAACTATGCTTACTCTTTCTATCCCTTACAACATTTCCAACACATCCTGAGTCACTTACTCATAACCATTGACATGCAGCCCTGCATTCAATATCACATTTACACAATATATAACACATTATTATTTCTCAATAATACATCCACACAGCTATGCTACTCACTATCACATCCACACGGCAAATCTCTCGGTGGTTCCGCACTAAGCCCACCACAATCAATTGATAAGGTAGTATCGCACTTAGCCTACCAACAAGGTATTCATAGTGGTTGCGCACTAAGCCCACGAACTCTTTCCCTGATTCTGGTTGAACCAAAACCAGCGCCTCAGTCAATAATGTCTTCAGTCTCTCGAAACTCTGTTGACATGTCTCAGTCCATTCAAACTTGACATCTTTGTGCAATAGTTTCGTCATCGGGGTAGCAATCACAGAGAACCCTTTTATGAAACGTCTGTAATATCCATCTAATCCCAAGAAACTTCTGATTTCTGACACGTTCCTCGGCGGTTTCCAATCCACAACAGCCGATATCTTACTCGGGTCAACTCTAACACCATCACCCGACACAATGTGTCCTAGGAATCTGACCTCACGGAGCCAAAACTCACTCTTGCTAAACTTAGCGTACAACTGCTTATCTCTTAAATTTTGCAAGACAATTCTCAAATGTTCTTCATGATCGTTCTCATCTCGAGAATATATCAATATGTCGTCAATGAAAACAACTACAAACTTGTCCACATATGGTCTAAAAACACGGTTCATCAGATCCATAAAAATCGCCGGTGCATTCGTCAAACCAAACGGCATAACCAAAAACTCATAATGGCCATACCTTGTTTGAAATGCAGTTTTCAACACATCCTGCTCTTTCACTCTCAACTGAAAATAACCAGACCTCAAGTCAATCTTGGAGAACACTGTAGCTCCCTTCAGTTGATCAAAAAGATCATCAATCCTTGGTAAAGGATACTTATTCTTAACCGTCACTTTGTTAAGCTGTCTATAGTCTATACACAACCTCATAGACCCATCTTTCTTCTTCACAAACAATATCGGAGCACCCCACGGTGAGTAGCTCGGTATTGCAAAACCCTTATCTGTCAACTCTTGCAACTGAACCTTCAGTTCTTTCAACTCTAAAGGTGCCATCCTATACAAAGCAATCGAGATAGGTGTCGCTCCCGGAACTAACTCAATCCCAAACTCAACCTCTCTCACTGGAGGTAATCCGGGTAACTCTTCCGGGAATACATCCGGATACTCACATACCACTGGCACTGTTTCAAACTCTACTCCAACCTCTCGAGTATTCAACACAAAAGCAAGATAGGACTCACACCCTTTTCTCAAGCATTTATCAGCCACTAAGGAAGAAATCATCACTGGTAGACTATCCGATCCACCTGATTCAACCCGAACCACATCTCCACTCTCACATTTCAAATCAATAAACTTACTACCACAGTTCACTAAGACACTATGGGTAGTCAACCAATCCATGCCTAGGATTAAATCAAACTCATCAAACGGCAACAACATTAGGTTTGCCGGAAAGCAATGACTCTCAATCATCAAACGACAATTCTTACACACTTTGTCCACTAACACATGCTTACCTAACGGGTTTGACACATTAACCCTAAAGTCCGTAGACTCAACAGTCATACTCAAACTAGATGCCAATCTCATGCAAATATAAGAATGAGTAGACCCTGGATCTATTAAAGTAATAACAAGTGTGTCAAAGAGAGAAAAAGTACCCGTTATTACATCAGAGGAGGATACCTCTTTGCGAGCGCAAATGGCATACGTCCTCGTAGGTGCCCGACCCTCCGGTCTCACAGCAGAGTCTCTAGGTGCACCTCTACCACTATTCCCGCATCTCGGGTTCCTTGGTGGTCTACCCCTTCCAGACACATCATTGGATCTCATCTCTAGCTTCTCTTTCTTATCATCCCTCTCGGGGCAATTTCGGATAAAATGGTCGGGGGAACCACACTTATAACAGTTCCGACTGTTACCCCAACACTCTCTGGTGTGATATCTACCACAACTTGGACACTCCGGTTTGTTCTTTGGATTGCCCATACTTTCCATCGAAGTAGCTTGGACTATCGAACCCGAACGAGTATTGCCCAAGTCTCGATGCGAATAACCCACTGGTGCTGTCATCCTAGGACTCACTTCCTTGGACCTTTTCGACTGGGCTTGATACGACTTGCCTATCGGCCTCTTTCTAGCATCTCGGGCTTCACTCACAGCCCTTTTCTTTTCTGTACTCAACTCTTCGGCCTTACTTGCCCTTTCGACCAACACCACAAATTCTTTCAACTCCAATATACCCACTAGGAGTTTGATGTCCTCATTCAGTCCGTCTTCGAACCTCTTACACAATATGGTCTCTGTCGACACACATTCTTGAGCGTATTTGCTAAGCCTAACAAACTCACGCTCATAATCCGCTACTGACATTCTTCCTTGATTCAACTCAAGGAATTCCTTCCTTTTTCGATTAGTAAACCTCTGGCTTATATACTTCTTCTGGAACTCTTCCAGAAAGAAGTCCCACGTCACCCGCTCTCTCGGGACCACTGACGTCAACGTCTTCCACCAATGGTATGTCGAGTCCCTCAACAAGGATACGACACACTTCAAGCTCTCTTCAGGTGTACAAGAGATTTCATCGAATACTCTCATCGAGTTCACTAACCAGAACTCTGCCCTCTCAGGGTCATCATCAACCTTAGCTCTAAACTCCTCAGCCCCGTGTTTTCTAATCTTATCTACCGGGGGTTTCGATATCCTCACTATATCAATACCTCGAGGAGCCACAGGAATTGGCTGAGGTATAGGAAGAGGAGGTGGAGGAGGTTGAGCATTAGGGTTCGCTCGAACATAATCCGAGTACCAATTACTCATCATCTGGAGAAAGGCTTCCCGAGCCCCTTCCCCTTGACCCCTAGCCTCGGGTCCACTTTGAATAGGCACGGCCTCTCTGCGCAGAGGCCAGCGCATTACTAGCGACTTCATCAAGATCAATGGATCGGGATCCATATTCTATATAAAACAAGATTTAAAATCATCAGAAGCCACCACACTATCATTGTACACTTATGGCATGTATAGCTAGACTCTTACACCCGCTACGGTAGTCCTAGAACCGACTAAACTATAGCTCTGATACCACTAAATGTAACACCCCTTACCTGTATTCAATGCCGGAACCGAGCACGAGGTGTTACCGTATTAAAAACCTCAAGATCGCCACTTAGGCACAACATGACCACTCTCTTTGGCCATCATAACAACCTCAATCCTGACTTACAAGGCCTCACTCTAACACACGAGGGCTCTCGAGACCATATCAAAAACTCTTACGATCTTAAAATTTCTTTTCCATCTATACAGGGCTCACAGGCCCGTGTAAGATTTGGCACGCCCGTGGATGTCACACACGCCCATGGTCACTACCCGTGCATGAAAACTCAAGCAATCTGCCAATGCCCCACGGTTAGGGCACACGCCTGTGCCTTCCACCCATGGTGCACACTGACTACCTTAACACGGCCTAGAGTCTAGGCACACGCCCGTGTGGCTAGCCCGTGGCCAACACTGATTAACACACACATTCTAGGCACACACCCGTGTGACTAGTCCATGGTCTATTCTGACTTAAAATACTAAATGCAGGGGACACACGGCCAAGTCACACGCCCATGGGCTGACCGTGTGTCACACATGGCCTAGACACACCCCCGTGTGTCTACCCAAATGGAAAAGAACAAAGCTATTTGCCAAGTTCTTTTCACCCTCCTAGCATACACAATCATGCACTCATTAAACACATCCATAATCAACTCAAAATCTTACAATCTCAATTAGATAACTACATCTTTTCATATAATAAAGTGCCAACAACTATGGCATTGTACAAAATAGATTATCCATCTAAAGGCCAACACATCATAGCCATATACAACAAAATTCACTAACTTGTCTAGCCCCTATACATGTCATATACAAAACATTGAGTCTCATGTACCAGAGTGTGCTGATAGTGTGGGCGATCTTCCAATTGATCCTCGTATCTCGGTTCAACACTTTTGCTCTATAAGACAAGGGAAAAGAAAGGGAGTAAGCTTTGAGCTTAGTAAGTTTACACATAAACAATTAAGCAACATAGTATAAGCTAAACAACAATTAGCATTATACTAACATATAATGTACAACTATGCTTACTCTTTCTATCCCTTACCACATTTCCAACACATCCTGAGTCACATACTCATAACCATTGACATGCACCCCTGCATTCAATATCACATTTACACAATATACAACACATTCATTATTTCTCAATAATACATCCACACAGCTATGCTACTCACTATCACAGCCACACAGCAAATCTCTCGGTGGTTCCGCACTAAGCCCACCACAATCAATTGATAAGGTAGTATCGCACTTAGCCTACCAACAAGGTATTCATAGTGGTTGCGCACATAGCCCACTAGATAATATACCTAACGATAGCATCGCACATAGCCAGCTCATCGTCAATATGCATTAGGATGGTATCGCACTTAGCCCACCATTTAGCATTATCACAAAACATTAACAAATCTACTTACTTAATCATTCATCCATTCATTTCACTTGAACCACATAGGTTCTCAATCATTCTCAACCATGCTATACACTGTCTAGCATTAACAAATTGTAAGTATGAATGCATTGTTTATGCATAGACTTACCTCGATACTCAAAAGTATAGAAATGTGCAATTTAGTCCACCACTTTGCTCTTGCCTCGGTTTCGATCCGGGCTTTGTCTTTCTTGATCTATAATGAATAAATCAGCTTATTCAATACACACATTGACCAAATTGACCCACATCTCATACTTTGGCAAAATTACTCTTTTGCCCCAAATCTTTCTCATAATTACACTATTGCCTCAAGGCTCGTAAAGTGATTTTTATTCAACTTTCTAGCCATTCATGCTTAGCCGAATCACTTACTCAACTAAAGCAATCATCAATTCTCACTACATCACACATGTATGACCAAACTTAAGATTTTTGCAAACTAGTCCCTACATGCATTTTCTATGGAAACTCATTTAGCAAAAGATGTTTCTACTACATCAAGCTTTCATAATCTTCCATAAAACATCAAAATACATTCATTTCATACATGGCCACATTTTTGAACATCCATCACAGGTCATAAAATAGCTAAAAATAGCTTACTCATGCAACAAGGACTTCAAAAATACAAAGAATATCAAAAACGAGGCTAGATGCACTTACTAGCAAGCTTGAAAATTTTGAAGAACCCTATTAATGGCTCTCTCAAATTTTCGGCAGCCTTGGAAAAGAAGATGAATGAATTTTGTCATATTTTCTCCTATTTTAATCACTTAATTGTTAAATGACCAAAATGCCCTTTTTGATAAACTTTCTATTTTAACTCATCCATGCCCAAATTTGTCCAAAAATTAGAAATTGGGAAAATTGCTATTTAAGGACCTCTAATTAATATTCTAAAGCTATTTCACACAAATAGCTTCTAGAATCTCACATTTTGCAACTTTTGCAATTTAGTCCTTTTGGACAATTCAACCGCAATTTCACAAAATTACTTCATGAAACTTTCACACTAGCATGCATTCATAGCATAAACCTCAAAAACTCATTCATATTCCTCGGATTTGTGGTCTCGCACCACTATTCCGACTAGGCCCTAAATCAGGATGTTACATAGCCTATACATGCCATTGACATAGAGTTCTTTTTCAAAAGGGTACCAAAATATTGACGATAGTGTGATGAGCTTCAACGATGATCCCCGAGAGTGAAGATCACTCAAAAGAAATCTAAAACACGAAAACAACCAAGAACCAAGTAATCTTTAGCAGCTTAGTAAGTTATAAGCAACTGTGAAAGTATACAATTTATCATATACTAATTAGATCAATATTATTTCAATCATCACTAATACTTATTACCCTGGGTATAGATCATAGCACCATTCATAAACAATCAAAATTCATATCCTTAAGATCGAATACTCAAACATTCAATATTAGGTTCACTTTGAACCATAAACCATTTTCTCAACTCAAAACAAATTCATAAGCAAATAAATACATCACATTTCTTTGATATCATATACAACTATTACCTACCGAATTTATACTTAATTTACTCCACCATAAATCACTTACATGATCATTTAATTAGTTTAACTCATTTCACTAACCGATATCCTTGGAGGATATGCAAACCCGCACTCTCTGTGCAAGCCATGTAACGATCGCACACTTAGTGCCGTCACTGAACATATCGTACACATAGTGCCAAATACTTGTAATGTATCGCACACTTAGTGCCATTACATTAATATTCCGCACACTTAGTGCCAAATGACCGATTTCGCACACACAGTGCTCGGTACTTAGATTCGCACACTTAGTGCCTTACTTGAACCTGTTACTCACTTCAATAAACACTTATATATATATATAATTTAGCTTATTAGATCTACATAACAACCTCACATTCGACTATACTAATGATATACAATATACCTCACATTCGGCCAAAATTCATCTCTTGAAATCAATTTTGCACATAACTATAGGATTAACATATACTTATACTTCACATTCAACTAAATTCATCTTCCAACTAACATCTCATTCGGCATTAACTTAATGTACATACTCATCACTAATAAGTTCAAGTACTTCATTATAGATAAAAATTCAATTCAACCCAATTGCTTAAAAACTTCTTTGGATTTCGGTGGACTTTGTTTCCCGACTATTCGTTTAGCTTCGCCTTTCCCCGATCCACTCCCGATCCTTTTTATTCTTGGTCTAAATAAGTTACAAATTAAGTTCATTCAATTTAATCCAAAAATACATAATCGAGCAATTTACAATTTTACCCCTGACATTTTACACTTTTTGCAATTTAGTCCCTATAATAAACATATAATATTTTATTATAACATTATAATATGATATTTTATTATTATTACTTAACTAATATAATAAACATATAAAAGCATAATGCATGCATGTTGTCGTCCACTACCTTTGTCTAAAGGATAATTTGCAACATAAGACCTCCTCCTTATAAAGTCACATCAATTTGATCATTCAATCATTGAAAATGCTAATTTTACCTTTTATGCAATTAAGTCCTTTTTCTCAATTAACCACACATACGAGCAAATTAACTCACAAAAATTTATCACATGCTTAATCACATATCATAGACACAAATCATAGTATTAAAATGATATTCAAACTCAGATTTGTGGTCCTGAAACCACTGTTCCGACTAAGGTGTAAAATCAGACTGTTACAACTCTCCCCCCTTAGGGATTTTCGTCCCCGAAAATCTTACATGTGAATAGGTTTGGATAACGTTCTTTCATTGAATTTTCAAGCTCCCAAGTTGCTTCCTCGAGTCCGTGTTTAAGCCAAAGCACTTTTACTAACGATATTTTCTTATTTCGCAACATTTTCACTTCACGAGCTAGGATACAGATCGATTCTTCCTCATAAGTTAGATCAGACTGAATCTCAATCTCTGATGGACTAATCACATGAGAAGGATCGGATCTGTATCGTCGAAGCATCGATACATGGAAAACATTGTGGATCTTTTCCAATTCAGGTGGCAACATCAACTCAGAGGCAACCGCCCAACACTCTCAATAATCTCGCACGCCCAATAAATCTTGAACTCAACTTTCCCTTGCGACCAAATCTAAGTATTTTCTTCCACGGCGAGACTTTCAAAAATACTCGGTCACCAATTTGAAATTCTATATCTTTACGTTTTAAATCCGCATAGGATTTCTGACGGTCTGGCGCTGCTTTCAAGCTTTCGCGAATCACTTTTACTTTCTGTTCAGTCTCTTTAATTAGATCAACCCCGTGTATCTTGCTTTCACTTAGCTCGGTCCAATACAAAGGTGTATGACATTTACGTCCGTACAAAGCCTCGTAAGGTGCCATTTTGATACTCGATTGAAAACTATTATTGTATGCAAATTCAACCAAAGGCAAGTATCATTCCCACGTACCCTCGAACTCAAGAACACAACATCTTAACATATCCTCAAGTATTTGAATAATACGCTCGGATTGACCATCCGTCTGAGGATGAAAAGCAGTGCTAAAGTGCAATTTAGTACCTAATGCATCTTGCAGTTTCTTCCAAAACTGTGATGTAAACCTCGGATCTCTATCCGAAATAATAGAAATAGGTACTCCGTGTAATCGTACAATATGAGAAATGTACAATTCAGCTAACTTATCGAGCGAGTAATCTGTACGTACCGGAATAAAGTGAGTCGACTTCGTCAATCTATCTACAATAATCCAGATTGCATCTTTCTTGCTTGGTGTAAACGGTAACCCAGATACGAAATCTATCGTGACTCGATCCCATTTCCATTCAGGTATCATGACCGGCTGATGTAATCCAGATGGCACTTGATGCTCGGCTTTTACTTGTTGACATATCAAACATTTTGACACGAAATCTAAAATATCTCATTTCATACTGTGCCACCAATAATGTTGTTTCAGATCATTATACATCTTCGTGCTACCCGAGTGAACAGACAATCTACTATTATGAGCTTCATTACAAATCATCCGAATCAATTCAGGATCCTTTGGTACACATATTCGGTTTCTGAACTACAAACACCCCTCAGCATCAATCTGAAATTCCGATTCAGCATTCGAACCACATTGATTCCTTTTTGCTATCAAGCTATCATCAACCCTTTGAGCTTCGCAAATCTGTTGGACAAACAATGGTCTCGCTTTCAATTCTACAATAATCGCACCATCGTCAGTCATAACTATATCTGCGTTCATTGCACATAAAGCAAACAGTGATTTTCAGCTTAGAGCATCAGCAACCATATTAGCTTTTCCCGGGTGATAATCAATCACAAGCTCGTAGTCTTTTAATAATTCCAACCATTGACGTTGCCTCAGATTCAGATCCTTCTGAGTCATTAAATACTTTAGGCTTTTATGATCGAAATAGACGTGGCATTTTTCACCGAACAGACAGTGGCGCCATATCTTCAAAGCAAAGACTATAGCAGCCAATTCAAGATCGTGCGTCGGATAGTTCTTTTCGTGCAGCTTTAACTGTCTCGAAGCATATGCTACAACTTTACCCTCCTGCATCAAAACACAGCCCAAACCATTCAAGGATGCATCACTAAAGATAACAAACTCTTTACCCGATTCTGGCTGAACAAGCACTGGAGCTTCAGTCAATAAAGTTTTTAACTGATCGAAACTCTTCTGGCACCTTTCCGTCCACTCGAATCTGATATCTTTTTGAAGTAGTTTTGTCATCGAAGCTGCAATCATTGAGAACCCTTTCACGAAGCGTCTATAGTAACCAACAAGTCCCAGAAAACTCTGAACTTCAGAAACATTCTGCGGGGGTTTCCAATCAAGTATAGCCGAGATCTTACTCGGATCAACCCGAATACCTGATGTTGAAACAACATGCCCCAGAAACTAACTTCACGTAAACAAAACTCACATTTGCTGAATTTCGCGCACAACCGCTTATCACGCAAAATCTATAGCACAAGTCTTAAGTGTTCAAAGCATGCTCGGGCCACACGCAAATAGATCGGGATGTCATCTATAAACACAACTACAAACCGGTCTAGATATCTGTCTCGAATACCCGATTCATCAAATCCATGAAAACAATGGGGGCATTAGTGAGTCCTAACGGCATTACCAAGAACTCATAATGGCCGTATCTCGTCCGGAAAGCAGTCTTAGGTACATTTGAATCTCTAACTCACAGCTGATAATAACCTGATCTTAAATCGATCTTTGAGAATACTGAAGCTCCCTTTAAGCGATCGAATAGATCATCAATGCGTGGTAACGGTATTTATTCTTTATGGTCACTTTATTGAATTGTCGGTAGTCGATGCACATTATCATAGTTCCATCTTTCTTCTTTACGAATAACACTGGCACACCCCAAGGAGAGAAACTCGGTCGAGCAAAACTTTTATCTCTCAATTCTTGCAACTCAGCTTTCAACTCTTTTAATTCAGTCGGTGCCATTCTATACGGAGCTATCGAGATCAGAGTCATCCCTGGCAGTAACTCAATACCAAACTCTACTTCCCGAACAGATGGCAAACCCAGCAATTCTTCCAAAAACATGTCCGGATACTCACATACAATAGTTACAGATTCAATCTTCTTTTCGGTCACTTTATTATCAATCACATAAGCAAAGTAAGCTTCACAAACCTTTATCATATACATTCGAGCCAACATCAAAGATATCACTGTTGGAAGCCCATTTAAATCCGCAGATTCAATCCAAATTATCTCATTATTCTGGCACCGCAGATCAATAGTCTTTCGTCTGCAATTCACTACTGCATCGTGCACAGTTAACCAATCCATACCGAGGATGATATTGAACTCATCAAATGGTAGTAACATCAAATCAGCAAGAAAACATGAATCTCGAATCATCAAAGGGCAATTCTTGCACACACTATCAACTAGCACACACCGGCCCAGGGGGTTCGAAACTCGGATCACAAACTCAGTAGACTCAACAGGTAAAGTCTTACTGAATACTAATGTTTCACACACATAGTAATGAGTTGAACCGGGATCAATCAGAGCAATTACACTAGTATTAAAGAGAGTAAATATACCGGTGATGACAACTGGTGATGAAGCCTCCTCTCGGGCACGAATGGCATAGGCTCTAGCTGGTACACGAGCCTTGGATCAAACAGCTATATCTGAAGTCCCTCTCTGGATACCGCTTCTACCTCCCATATTTTGAGGTGGTCTACCCCTAGCTGCAGTACCACTCGATCTTGCACTCTGAGCATTATCCTTCTCAGCTAACTCCGGGTAATCCCGAATGAAGTGATCCTGCGAACCACACTTGTAACAAGCTCGATTATTGGACTTGCCCCAACATTCACCAAAATGTCATCTACGGCAATGTTGACACTCAGGTTTATCCGATCAAATATTTCCAACGCTAGCAAGCGAGGTGGCTCATGAACTTACTGGTGGTCGTTCTCGTATGGAGATCCCGGTATTAGCCTTAGATCGACTACCGTCATTTCTGAACTTCTTTGAGGCCGATTGAGAAAATTTACTCACTGATCTCTTACAGAAGTCTCTAGCTTCGAACTCAGCTTTTCGTTTTTCTTTTCCTAGTTCTTCGGCTTTGCAAGCTCACTCAACAAGTACCATGAACTCATTTATTTCAAGTATACCAACTAGTAATTTTATATCTTCGTTTAACCCTTCTTCAAATCTTCTGCACATAGCAGCCTCAGATGAAACACACTCGCAGGCGTATCAGCTAAGTCTCACGAACTTGCGTTCATACTCAGATACGGTCATACGACCCTATTTAAGCTTGAGAAATTCCTTGCGTTTTAAATCTATGAATCGCTGGCTGATGTATTTCTTGTGAAACTCTGTCTGAAAGAAGTCCCAAGTAACTCGTTTATTTGAAACAACCGATACTAGAGTGTTCCACCAATAGTAGGTAGAATCCCGTAATAAAGATATAGCACATTTTAGGCACTCATCAGGTGTACAGGATAGTTCATCGAAAACATGAATTGTATTATCGAGCCAAAATTCAGCTCGTTCAGCATCATCATCCGCTTCAACTCTAAACTCTTGAGCCCCGTGTTTTCTGATTCTGTCGACCGGAGGCTTATTTATTCTTTCAGGATTAATGATCGGAGGTACCACAGGTACTACAGGTGGATTAATAGGGTTCGGGGGTTGTTGAACAGCCGGATTCGTCCGAATGTATTGGTTGAACCAATCATTCACTATACTAAAGAAGGCTTGTTTAGTCCCCTCATCTTGGCTACTCGTAGCTGGTCGAAATTCAACCAGTGCGGTCCCTTGCGCGGGAGCAGGCGTCACACTCTCGACATCATCGGCTACGGCTCGCTCGGGATCAGGATCCATTTACTATACGACAGAAGAAAACACATTTCAAGATTAGAAGTCATCACACTATCACAGTAAAAATAATGGCATGTATAGCAAGACTCACACGCACTACGTTAGTCCGAGAATCGACTAAATCGTATCTCTGATACCAATCAAATGTAACACCCCTAACCCGTATCCGTCGCCGGATTAGGGTTACGGGGCATTATCTATCAAACATAACCCCAAAACAAGCATTCTTAAATAAATAATTAGTATATACCTATAAATGTTTTATATAAACACTTTGTAATTCTTTAATACCAATTTGAATACTAGTACTACCTTTGCATAACCATCAAATTCCTAATTCATTATCAAACACATACCTATCATTTAATTTATCAATATTAACATAACAATCTATCATTTAAACTGTCATATTCGAATGTACCATAGATAAAGTTATACTTTCATAGTAAGTTTAAATCTTAAAGAACATATCACAAATCTATATTACCAACTTCACATAAAAGAAATTTTGATCAAATAGTAAAAGTACTATTCATTTGGTCATTAAGTTATAATAACCACACATGTACATGCTTATAATCACATTACAAACAAGTTACCCAATACCAATGCCAAATATACACATATGGCAAAAACCTTACTTAACTGAATCTAAGGTACATCAAATTCAATACCAACTGTCAAAAGCATTCATCCATTCCATTAACCACATCTCCAATAATTAACATAGTCAATTATATCTTACGAATGACCTAAAACATGTAAGTAACTAATTAAAATATTTACCCAATCATTTGTATACCTCTCATACCCGAGTACATGAGCACATTTTAATTAGTTTATTAAAGAAACTAACAAAGCCGAATATGTATAGGATAATACATTCCCAATAATCTAATCTCATGAACACTTAAATTAATAACCTATTTACTCCTCACAACATTCATAATGTACTATATGGCATATCTCTAATATGAATCAAACACTTGACTAATTAAACATCACATATATAACACCATTATCATGCCATAACACCAACCACAAACATATATACATCATGTAATTTACTTCCATATTAACAAATACCATAACCGACTCCATAAGTATCCATAATATCAAGATTTAGCCATTTTCGCATGGCATTATACACTTTATACTCATAGTAAACTCAAAGAAGAGACATAGCCTATACATGCCATTGGCATAGAGTTCTTTTTCAAAAGGGTACCAAAATATTGATGAAAGTGTGATGAGCTTCAACGATGATCCCCAAGAATGACGATCACTCAAAAGAAATCTAAAACACGAAAACAACCAAGAACCAAGTAAGGTTTAACAGCTTAGTAAGTTATAAACAACTGTAAAAGTATACAATTTATCATATACTAATTAGATCAATATTATTTCAATCATCACTAATACTTATTACCCTGGGTATAGATCATAGCACCATTCATAAACAATCAAAATTCATATCCTTAAGATAGAATACTCAAACATTCAATATTAGGTTCACTTTGAACCATAAACCATTTTCTCAACTCAAAACAAATTCATAAGCAAATAAATACATCACATTTCTTTGATATCATATACAACTATTACCTACCGAATTTATACTTAATTTACTCCACCATAAATCACTTACATGATCATTTAATTAGTTTAACTCATTTCACTAACCGATATCCTTGGAGGATATGCAAACCCGCACTCTCTGTGCCAAGCCATGTAACGTATCGCACACTTAGTGCCGTCACCTGAACATATCGTACACATAGTGCCAAATACTTGTAATGTATCGCACACTTAGTGCCATTACATTAATATTCCGCACACTTAGTGCCAAATGACCGATTTCGCACACACAGTGCTCGGTACTTAGATTCGCACACTTAGTGCCTTACTTGAACCTGTTACTCACTTCAATAAACACTTATATATATATAATTTACCTTATTAGATCTACATAACAACCTCACATTCGACTATACTAATGATATACAATATACCTCACATTCGGCCAAAATTCATCTCTTGAAATCAATTTTGCACATAACTATAGGATTAACATATACTTATACTTCACATTCAACTAAATTCATCTTCCAACTAACATCTCATTCGGCATTAACTTAATGTACATACTCATCACTAATAAGTTCAAGTACTTCATTATAGATAAAAATTCAATTCAACCCAATTGCTTAAAAACTTCTTTGGATTTTTGGTGGACTTTGTTTCCGACTATTCGCTTAGCTTCGCCTTTCCCGATCCACTCCCGATCCTTTTTATTCTTGGTCTAAATAAGTTACAAATTAAGTTCATTCAATTTAATCCAAAAATACATAATCGAGCAATTTACAATTTTACTTCGACATTTTACACTTTTTGCAATTTAGTCCCTATAATAAACATATAATATTTTATTATAACATTATAATATGATATTTTATTATTATTACTTAACTAATATAATAAACATATAAAAGCATAATGCATGCATGTTGTCGTCCACTACCTTTGTCTAAAGGATAATTTGCAACATAAGACCTCCTCCTTATAAAGTCACATCAATTTGATCATTCAATCATTGAAAATGCTAATTTTACCTTTTATGCAATTAAGTCCTTTTCTCAATTAACCACACATACGAGCAAATTAACTCACAAAAATTTATCACATGCTTAATCACATATCATAGACACAAATCATAGTATTAAAATGATATTCAAACTCAGATTTGTGGTCCTGAAACCACTGTTCCGACTAAGGTGTAAAATCAGACTGTTACAACTCTCCCCCCTTAGGGATTTTCGTCCCCGAAAATCTTACATGTGAATAGGTTTGGATAACGTTCTTTCATTGAATTTTCAAGCTCCCAAGTTGCTTCCTCGAGTCCGTGTTTAAGCCAAAGCACTTTTACTAACGATATTTTCTTATTTCGCAACATTTTCACTTCACGAGCTAGGATACAGATCGATTCTTCCTCATAAGTTAGATCAGACTGAATCTCAATCTCTGATGGACTAATCACATGAGAAGGATCGGATCTGTATCGTCGAAGCATCGATACATGGAAAACATTGTGGATCTTTTCCAATTCAGGTGGCAACATCAACCTGTAGGCAACTGGCCCAACACTCTCAATAATCTCGTACGGCCCAATAAATCTTGAACTCAACTTTCCCTTGCGACCAAATCTAAGTATTTTCTTCCACGGCGAGACTTTCAAAAATACTCGGTCACCAATTTGAAATTCTATATCTTTACGTTTTAAATCCGCATAGGATTTCTGACGGTCTGGCGCTGCTTTCAAGCTTTCGCGAATCACTTTTACTTTCTGTTCAGTCTCTTTAATTAGATCAACCCCGTGTATCTTGCTTTCACTTAGCTCGGTCCAATGCAAAGGTGTATGACATTTACGTCCGTACAAAGCCTCGTAAGGTGCCATTTTGATACTCGATTGAAAACTATTATTGTATGCAAATTCAACCAAAGGCAAGTATCATTCCCACGTACCCTCGAACTCAAGAACACAACATCTTAACATATCCTCAAGTATTTGAATAATACGCTCGGATTGACCATCCGTCACGAGGATGAAAAGCGATGCTAAAGTGCAATTTAGTACCTAATGCATCTTGCGATTTCTTCCAAAATCGTGATGTAAAACCTCGGATCTCTATCCGAAATAATAGAAATAGGTACTCCGTGTAATCGCACAATATGAGAAATGTACAATTCAGCTAACTTACCGAGCGAGTAATGCATGCGCAGGAATAAAGTGAGTCGACTTCGTCAATCTATCTACAATAATCCAGATTGCATCTTTCTTGCTTGGTGTAAAGCGGTAACCCGTGATCTGAAATCTGCCGTGACTCGATCCCATTTCCATTCGGGTATCATGACCGGTGATGTAATCCAGATGGCACTTGATGCTCGGCTTTTACTTGTTGACATATCAAACATTTTGACACGAAATCTAAAATATCTCATTTCATCATTGTGCCACCAATAATGTTGTTTCAGATCATTATACATCTTCGTGCTACCCGAGTGAAACAGACAATCTACTATTATGAGCTTCATTACAAATCATCCGAATCAATTCGGGATCCTTTGGTACACATATTCGGTTTCGAACTACAAACACCCTCAAAGATCAATCTGAAATTCGATTCGAAGATTCGAACCACATTGATTCCTTTTTGCTATCAAGCTATCATCAACCCTTTGAGCTTCGCAAATCTGTTGGACAAACAATGGTCTCGCTTTCAATTCTACAATAATCGCACCATCGTCTACCATAACTATATCTGCGTTCATTGCACATAAAGCAAACAGTGATTTTCAGCTTAGAGCATCAGCAACCATATTAGCTTTTCCCGGGTGATAATCAATCACAAGCTCGTAGTCTTTTAATAATTCCAACCATTGACGTTGCCTCAGATTCAGATCCTTCTGAGTCATTAAATACTTTAGGCTTTTATGATCGAAATAGACGTGGCATTTTTCACGAAGCAGCACGGTGGCGCCATATCTTCAAAGCAAAGACTATAGCGGCCAATTCAAGATCGCGCGTCGGATAGTTCTTTTTCGTGCGACTTTAATCGTCTCAAGCATATGCTACAACTTTACCCTCCCGCATCAAAACACAGCCCAAACCATTCAAGGATGCATCACTAAAGATAACAAACTCTTTACCCGATTCTGGCTGAACAAGCACTGGAGCTTCAGTCAATAAAGTTTTTAACTGATCGAAACTCTTCTGGCACCTTTTCGTCCACTCGAATCTGATATCTTTTTGAAGTAGTTTTGTCATCGAAGCTGCAATCATTGAGAACCCTTTCACGAAGCGTCTATAGTAACCAACAAGTCCCAGAAAACTCTGAACTTCAGAAACATTCTGCGGGGGTTTCCAATCAAGTATAGCCGAGATCTTACTCGGATCAACCCGAATACCTGATGCTGAAACAACATGCCCCAGGAAACTAACTTCACGTAACCAAAACTCACATTTGCTGAATTTCGCGTACAACTGCTTATCACGCAAAATCTATAGCACAAGTCTTAAGTGTTCAGCATGCTCAGTTTCGTCACGCAAATAGATCAGGATGTCATCTATAAACACAACTACAAACCGGTCTAGATACTGTCTGAATACCCGATTCATCAAATCCATGAAAACAGCAGGGGCATTAGTGAGTCCTAACGGCATTACCAAGAACTCATAATGGTCGTATCTCGTCCGGAAAGCAGTCTTAGGTACATTTGAATCTTTAACTCACAGCTGATAATAACCTGATCTTAAATCGATCTTTGAGAATACTGAAGCTCCCTTTAACTGATCGAATAGATCATCAATGCGTGGCAACGGGTATTTATTCTTTATGGTCACTTTATTGAATTATCGGTAGTCGATGCACATTATCATAGTTCCATCTTTCTTCTTTACGAATAACACTGGCACACCCCAAGGAGAGAAACTCGGTCGAGCAAAACTTTTATCTCTCAATTCTTGCAACTAAGCTTTCAACTCTTTTAATTCAGTCGGTGCCATTCTATACGGAGCTATCGAGATCAGAGTCATCCCTGGCAGTAACTCAATACCAAACTCTACTTCCCGAACAGATGGCAAACCCAGCAATTCTTCCAAAAACATGTCCGGATACTCACATACAATAGGTACAGATTCAATCTTCTTTTCGGTCACTTTATTATCAATCACATAAGCAAAGTAAGCTTCACAAACCTTTATCATATACTTTCGAGCCAACATCAAAGATATCACTGTTGGAAGCCCATTTAAATCCGCAGATTCAATCCAAATTATCTCATTATTCTGGCACTGCAGATCAATAGTCTTTCGCTCGCAATTCACTCTGCATCGATCGTACGATTAACCAATCCATACCGAGGATGATATTGAACTCATCAAATGGTAGTAACATCAAATCAGCAAGAAAACATGAATCTCGAATCATCAAAGGGCAATTCTTGCACACACTATCAACTAGCACACACCGGCCCAGGGGGTTCGAAACTCGGATCACAAACTCGTGAGACTCACTGTAAAGTCTTCATGAATACTAATGTTTCACACACATAGTAATGAGTTGAACCGGGATCAATCGAAGCAATTACACTAGTATTAAAGAGAGTAAATATACCGGTGATGACAACTGGTGATGAAGCCTCCTCTCGGGCACGAATGGCATAGGCTCTAGCTGGTACACGAGCCTTGGATCAAACAGCTATATCTGAAGTCCCTCTCTGGATACCGCTTCTACCTCCCATATTTTGAGGTGGTCTACCCCTAGCTGTAGTACCACTCGATCTTGCACTCTGAGCATTATCCTTCTCAGCTAACTCCGGGTAATCCCGAATGAAGTGATCTGCGAACCACACTTGTAACAAGCTCGATTATTGGACTTGCCCCAACATTCACCAAAATGTCATCTACGGTAATGTTGACACTCAGGTTTATCCGATCAAATATTTCCAACGCTAGCAAGCGAGGTGGCTCATGAACTTACTGGTGGTCTTTCTCGTGTGGAGATCCGGTATTAGCCTTAGATCGACTCACCGTCATTTCGAACTTCTTTGAGGCCGATTGAGAAAATTTACTCACCGATCTCTTACGAAGTCTCTAGCTTCGAACTCGACTTTTCGTTTTCTTTTCCTAGTTCTTTGGCTTTGCAAGCTCACTCAACAAGTACCATGAACTCATTTATTTCAAGTATACCAACTAGTAATTTTATATCTTCGTTTAACCCTTCTTCAAATCTTCTGCACATAGCAGCCTCAGATGAAACACACTCGCAGCGTATCGGCTAAGTCTCACGAACTTGCGTTCATACTCGATACTGGTCATACGACCTATTTAAGCTTGAGAAATTTCCTTGCGTTTTAAATCTATGAATCATTGGTGATGTATTTCTTGTGAAACTCATTCGAAAGAAGTCCCAAGTAACTCGTTTATTTGGAACAACCGATACTAGAGTGTTCCACCAATAGTAGGTAGAATCCCGTAATAAAGATATAGCACATTTTAGGCACTCATCGTGTGTACAGGATAGTTCATCGAAAACATGAATTGTATTATCGAGCCAAAATTCAGCTCGCTCAAAGCATCATCATCCGCTTCAACTCTAAACTCTTGAGCCCCGTGTTTTACGATTACGCGACCGAGGCTTATTTATTCTTTCGGGATTAATGATCGGAGGTACCACGGGTACTACGGGTGGATTAATAGGGTTCGGGGTTGTTGAACAGCCGGATTCGTCCGAATGTATTGGTTGAACCAATCATTCACTATACTAAAGAAGGCTTGTTTAGCCCCTCATCTTGGCTACTCGTAGCTGGTCGAAATTCAACCAGTGCACGGTCCCTTGCGCGGAGCAAAGCGTCACACTCTCGACATCATCGGCCACGGCTCGCTCGGGATCGGGATCCAATTACTATACTGACGTAAGAAAACACATTTCAAGATTAGAAGTCATCACACTATCACAGTAAAAATAATGGCATGTATAGCAAGACTCACACGCGCTACGTTAGTCCGAGAATCGACTAAATCGTATCTCTGATACCAATCAAATGTAACACCCCTAACCTGTATCTGTCGCCGGATTAGGGTTACGGGGCATTATCTATCAAACATAACCCCAAAACAAGCATTCTTAAATAAATAATTAGTATATACCTATAAATGTTTTATATAAACACTTTGTAATTCTTTAATACCAATTTGAATACTAGTACTACCTTTGCATAGCCATCAAATTCCTAATTCATTATCAAACACATACCTATCATTTAATTTATCAATATTAACATAACAATCTATCATTTAAACTGTCATATTCGAATGTACCATAGATAAAGTTATACTTTCATAGTAAGTTTAAATCTTAAAGAACATATCACAAATCTATATTACCAACTTCACATAAAAGAAATTTTGATCAAATAGTAAAAGTACTATTCATTTGGTCATTAAGTTATAATAACCACACATGTACATGCTTATAATCACATTACCGAAACAAGTTACCCAATACCAATGCCAAATATACACATATGGCAAAAACCTTACTTAACTGAATCTAAGGTACATCAAATTCAATACCAACTGTCAAAAGCATTCATCCATTCCATTAACCACATCTCCAATAATTAACATAGTCAATTATATCTTACGAATGACCTAAAACATGTAAGTAACTAATTAAAATATTTACCCAATCATTTGTATACCTCTCATACCCGAGTACATGAGCACATTTTAATTAGTTTATTAAAGAAACTAACAAAGCCGAATATGTATAGGATAATACATTCCCAATAATCTAATCTCATGAACACTTAAATTAATAACCTATTTACTCCTCACAACATTCATAATGTACTATATGACATATCTCTAATATGAATCAAACACTTGACTAATTAAACATCACATATATAACACCATTATCATGCCATAACACCAACCACAAACATATATACATCATGTAATTTACTTCCATATTAACAAATACCATAACCGACTCCATAAGTATCCATAATATCAAGATTTAGCCATTTTCGCATGGCATTATACACTTTATACTCATAGTAAACTCAAAGAAGAGACATAGCCTATACATGCCATTGGCATAGAGTTCTTTTTCAAAAGGGTACCAAAATATTGACGAAAGTGTGATGAGCTTCAACGATGATCCCCAAGAATGACGATCACTCAAAAGAAATCTAAAACACGAAAACAACCAAGAACCAAGTAAGGTTTAACAGCTTAGTAAGTTATAAACAACTGTAAAAGTATACAATTTATCATATACTAATTAGATCAATATTATTTCAATCATCACTAATACTTATTACCCTGGGTATAGATCATAGCACCATTCATAAACAATCAAAATTCATATCCTTAAGATAGAATACTCAAACATTCAATATTAGGTTCACTTTGAACCATAAACCATTTTCTCAACTCAAAACAAATTCATAAGCAAATAAATACATCACATTTCTTTGATATCATATACAAATATTACCTACCGAATTTATACTTTACTCCACCATAAATCACTTACTTGATCATTTAATTAGTTTAACTCATTTCACTAACCGATATCCTTAGAGGATCCGCAAACCCGCACTCTTAGTGCCAAGCTATGTAACGTATCGCACACTTAGTGCCGTCACCTGAACATATCACACACATAGTGCCAAATACTTGTAATGTATCGCACACTAAGTGCCATTACATTAATATTCCACACACTTAGTTCCAAATGACCGATTTCGCACACACAGTGCTCGGTACTTTGATTCGCACACTTAGTGCCTTACTTGAACCTGTTACTCACTTCAATAAACACTTATATATATATATAATTTAGCTTATTACATCTATATAACAACCTCACATTCGACTATACTAATGATATACAATATACCTCACATTCGGCCAAAATTCATCTCTTGAAATCAATTTTGCACATAACTATAGGATTAACATATACTTATACTTCACATTCAACTAAATTCATCTTCCAACTAACATCTCATTCGGCATTAACATAATGTACATACTCATCACTAATAAGTTCAAGTACTTCATTATAGATAAAAATTCAATTCAACCCAATTGCTTAAAAACTTACTTTGGATTTCGGCGGACTTTGTTTCCGACTATTCGCTTAGCTTCGCTTTCCCGATCCACTCCCGATCCTTTTTGTTCTTGGTCTAAATAAGTTACAAATTAAGTTCATTCAATTTAATCCAAAAATACATAATCGGGCAATTTACAATTTTACCCCTGACATTTTACACTTTTTGCAATTTAGTCCCTATAGCATAAAACACAAAATATGCAAAATTTGCACACACCATGCTTAGGCCGAATGTTGCTCATACACATACAAGTCCATACATTCCATTTATTTTTCATTTTAGTCCCTCAAAAATTTATTTTTGCAAATTAATCCAAATCACTCAATTTCTTCAAAAATTCAAGAACAACACTTACTAATCTATCACATATAATTAATATTTCATCATCAAACAACAAGAATAACAATATTCCTTCAATGGCATCTCACGAAAAACACAACCAATTTAAAATTTTAAACATGGGCTAGCTAAAACTCAAAACAACGATCTCAAAAACGTAAAAATCATTAAAAACCGAGCTAGAACTCACCTTGAATCAAGCTTTAAAAATGACGAACCCTAAGCCTCTCTATTTCTTTTTCTTTTCTTTTTGTTTCGGTCACGAAAGATGAACACCCAAAAATGCATGTTTTTGTTTATGTTTTATTTTATTATAACATTATAATATGATATTTTATTATTATTGCTTAACTAATATAATAAACATATAAAAGCATAATGCATGCATGTTGCCGTCCACTACCTTTGTCTAAAGGATAATTTGCAACATAAGACCTCCTCCTTATAAAGTCACATCAATTTGATTATTCAATCATTGAAAAGGCTACTTTTACCTTTTATGCAATTAAGTCCTTTTTCTCAATTAACCACACATACGAGCAAATTAACTCACAAAAATTTATCACAAGCTTAATCACACATCATAGACACAAATCATAGTATTAAAATAATATTCAAACTCGGATTTGTGGTCCCGAAACACTGTTCCGACTAAGGTGTAAAATCGGACTGTTACATTGTGAGACCACAAATCCGAGGGAGAAATATGTGTTTTATGGTTTTTATGAGGTCTAAGACATGTTTGCATGCTTATGTGAAATTTTCATGAAGAAATTTTATTATTTAGTGATTAATTTATTCATTAGGACTAAATTGCAAAGATTGAAAAATATGATATTCTAGAAGTTTCAAGTATGAATAGTATTAGAAAAATTATTAGAGGTCCTTATTTAGCAATTAGACCATTATATGATAAGATGGATGATAAACCGTAATATTTTCATATTTTAATCCCACATTTAGCATACTTTTGGATGATTTATTCCCTGAATTGTGGAATTTGGTGCTTCTAATCCTTTATTTTCATGTTTTATACTTAGGAAAGCATTGGAGGATGAAAAGAACAAGAAACGGGCCAAAAACAGACCAAATGGGCCAAACTAGGAAATCAACACGGCCTGGGGTTTCACCACACGGCCGTGCCTCCCTAACAGACCCAACCACGGTCGACAATTCGATTCACACGGACGTGTTGCACGGGCATGTCCCTGCCGTGGCAAAGAGGAATTTCACTCGGATTAGGATACTTGGAGGCGAAGAAACACATTCTGAAGCCTATATAAACACCCTAAATATAACCTAAAAGGTGCTTTTGCCAGGGGGCGTCCAGCTAGGCCAAGGAGCCGAGCCAGAGAGGTCAGAATTGTGGGATTTACTCGAAGAAAGCCAGTTGATTCATCTCAAGAAGCTGAAATCATACTCAAGACGGAGGATCTCTCCTTCAAATCCTTCAGGGGGTTTTAGGGTTTCTTATGTTTTGTTTTATATTTTCTTTTGAGATGTATTCTTTTATTATTATGAACTAAACCCCTCAAATACCTGAGGGGGATGAAACCTAAGACGGATCTTGTTAGTTTTTTTTGAAATATATGATAAATACTTGATTTGTTCTTAATTATGTGTTCTTAATTCTTATTTTGATATTTCAGGATATTGATTCAAGTATTGATGTGCTTAGGCAGAGGAGGGATAGACCCTGCCTAAGAGTAGATCTAGCATAATTAAGCGGATTTGATCGCAACCCTAGAGATAGGATGACGAAAATCTGCCAGATTAGGGTCAAACCTAATATGGGAGTCCATAGATCGAGTTAATGCAATCCTAGGGGTTTTAATTAGAAAGAGATTTCAATTAATCAACCTAGGGTTAGACGTTAGTAGCCTCGAGAGAGGTATTAATATAAATTAGGGAATCCTACGGATCAGGTCAAGTGAATAAATTGTCTGGTTCAGAGTTAGATAACAAGTGAAGTCTAGGTGGATTCCTCCTTGGGTATTGTCTTAATCGATTGGTTTTTCCCACAAGTGATTCCCCAATTCATTCTCTTTATCTTAGCGTCTTTAGCTTAGTAGTTAGTTAATTTTAAATTAAACAATAATTCACTTCAATTCTTAGGCTAAATAATAGAAAGAAAGTTAGTATTAGTACTTTTGGTTCCTTTGGGTTCGACATTCCGATCTTGCCACTAAACTATACTACTGTTCGATAGGTGCGCTTGCCTCAATCGTTGTCACAATTAGTTTCTAGGCTAGATCATTCATTATATAAATTTTTAAGACTCTGACATACGATCAAGTTTTTGGCGCTGTTTGTAACATCCCAAACCCGGCCTATGCGTTAAGGCTAGATTTGACATGTCACACAAAATAAATATACATTGATTCCTTTTTAAGTAAAACAGATTTCAAAATTTTGACGAAGTATTTATTGAGTAAAAGATTTGATTGATAAATCGACAATTTGAGATGTAAGATCTTATAAATCGTAATTTTGAAAATATTGTTAATAGTTCGAGAAAATTTCAAAAGAAATTAAAAATATTTTTCGAAAAGAATTGATGAAAATCTTAAGAGTAATTTTCTGAGTTAAAAATATGAAAATTATTATGAAATCCTTTTTATATATTCATTTTTAAATAAAACGTTTATTTAAGTTTTTTAAAAAAAATATAATCCCAAATTTGAAATACTTAAAGCAGTATATGAATTCATCCAACAATAAACAAAACAAAAATTAATCCAGAGGCCTTATTACAACCTTAATTCAAAATAGCAAAGTAATTAAAAGTATTAAAAGAAATCCAAATTCCAAATCTAACCGTTTTAAAGTATGGCCTCCACCAAGACATCCACGACCCAAGTCTCCATCATTGATCATTACTTGAAAGGGATAAGGAAAACGGGGGTGAGTTACTAGAACTCAATGTGTAACCCACTTACCGTTGTCCACTGGGCAAAAATCCATTAAGCCATTATTTGGGCCGAAGCCCATTCATAATAATAAAAATGTATCGAATATAATATGTATATGAAATGCAACTCCCAAACCAAACCTAGTTTTCCATCCGCTACACACAACCCGTACCAACCAACACACTTGTGGGTGATCTTTAGTCAACCCACCCCGCCAACACACCAAACGTAGGCATTAAGCCATTTATATCAAATTTCTGGACAGGCCACCAGATTAACAGAATTTACATGGCATTGCCATTTTTCAGATTTGTGACAGAGCCACCAGATTTATGTAGCAGAGCTACCAGAAGTTCTCTTCATCATTATCACATCCCATGCAAAACATGTATATAATGTATAACAATTCACAACAATGTATTCAAATATTTCTTACAAAAAATTATGGGCCATTATAACAATTTATCAAATTGGCCCATTAAGCTGAATATCATCTTGGCCCATTTCACAAATTTTCATATCGGCCCATATAACAAAATATATATCGTTTTGGTCCACATAGCAAAATATATCGTTTTGGCCCACATAGCAAAATATATCGTTTTAGCCCACATAGAAAAATATATCATTTTGGCCCATATAGCAAAATATATCATTTTGGCCCACATAGCAAAATATATCGTTTTTATCAATTTTATCATATGAGATCTAAGCCAATTTTTCCCGGTTTTACTCTAATATGATTTTAATCAAACAGTTTATTATCAATATGAAATTAATCTCCAACCCACAGAAAACGGTGTGAGATTACACACCTGATTACGGTAAGCACTACGCTCTCTCGATCGTCGACACCTAAAATTTTATAACGCCCGATTAGTCAACGTATGCGATTTAATAAATCTACTTTAAAACAAACGATCTAAAATTTTACCCTCGGGATCGTGAACAACTACGATTTGTCGGCTTTCCCCGGTTGACGGTCCACAACCCGGTGGAAAGTCCCGAATCGCCAAAATGGCCCTTCGTTTGAATTTAGGAGTAGGGATCGTTAATCCGCTCCTTTTGAGGTCTCCACTCGACTTCCCATTCGAATCGGTACCACAAGTCACCATTCGGTTAGATCTTAAACAATCGGTATTATTATAAAATATGAACTATCGAATGGTGAAGATTGGCTTACCACTAATTTCCGAGTGACCAATGATTTGGTAGATTGAGCACTTTAACCCCTATAAATAATATCGATTAATTAACACCATCTTATCGAATAAAGAATGATTTATAGAATCCTTGAATAACACTTACCTTAAAGATTTTAGAACTGACTTCTAGCGATAATGCGATGACTTCGGAAGAATGAAGGTTCAGCCTTCCACAATATCACTACGAAGAAGAAAGGGATCTTGTCTAAGAGAAATAAGTGATGATTTCGGTCAAAAGACCCTCCCAAGCCAACATATGGATTCGGCAATAGAAAGAAGAAAATAAAAAGAATTGAAAAGAGTACTTACCGATTGTTCAAGGGTGAGTGACAACTCAAATGAAAAAGGAAGATCAATGAAAGAATGGAAGGTTCAGCTATAGAGAAATAGTGGACTCAATATTCGGCTATGGTGAAAAATATTAGAGTGGAAGTGATGCTTGAAGGATTTTACGGAAAGAAAAGAAGAAGAGGCATGATGGATTTGTTTCGGTTTCCAAGAATGATGTGTGAACAAAGAAATGGTCTCAAAGTTTGTATCCATTCGGCAAGAAGAAAGAAAGAAATGGAATATGCCTCCTCAAGGTTTTGTAGGTTTGGCAATGAGGAGAAAGGAGTTTGGAGAGAAAAGAGAAATGATACCAAAGTTGCCAATAGGGAATTGGCCAAAAGAACCAAAATTTTGCCAATTGCCAATGACCAAATTCGGCTAGGAGGGTAGGAGATTTGAGAAAAAGACACAATTGATGATATTGGTATTTTGACCAAGACTAACACTTTAGTCTCACCAAAACATCAAGCACGAAATTCGGCTATCACCCTAGCCCCAAACCGTCCACATTCATCCTCCCTAGGATAAAAGTTTGGCCACCCAAACTTTCCAAAACACTATCCACGAAATAAGCCTTTTGTTCCTCTTACTTACCTATTTCTTTTGATTCCTTTCCCCAACCTCAACCTTGCCTTATTCTTTTAGTCACCTTACCAAAAATAAAGAAGTCCACCTTACCATAAATACTCCTTGGCCGACACTTTGAGGAAGGAATGTAAAAATAAAAGTCAAAATGCACACGAAAGGATTCGAACTTCTTCCCTCAAGGTAATGCATGTGGCGCCATAACCTCTTTACCATATGCTCACTTATGCTAGTTATTTACTCATTTATTTCCATATGCTTTAAGGTCACTTACCCCATCTCCTTAAAGTGCTAAATGCCAAAAGTTTTTACTAGGTCCAAATAAACCCCGAGCCTTCTCAGGACTTCCTAAACATACACAATTAATAATTTAACTAGCTTAACACCAAAAACAATGCAACATATAAATTTCCAAATTTTAGGATGTCACAATTCTACCCCCTTAAAGAAAATTTCGTCCTCGAAATTTACCTGATTAAAAGTGGTGAAGATATTGCTGCCGAATCACGTCCTCAGGCTCTCATGTAGCTTCCTCTGATCCGTGATTGCGCCATAAAACTTTGACTAATGACACAGTCTTCCTTTTCAGTACCTTAACGTCCCGATCTAGAATTTGTACTGGTTCCTCCTCGAACGACAAATCAGGTCTTATCTCAATTTCTTCTACCGATACTATATGAGATGGATCCGATCGGTAACGCCTTAACATTGAGACATGAAATACACTATGTATCTAACTCAACTCCGGAGGTAACTCAAGCTGATAAGCCACTGGCCCAACAGGCTTCAACACACGGTACTGTCCGATGAACCTAGGGCTCAACTTGCCCTTCCTTCCAAATCTGAAGATCTTCTTCCAAGGTGAGACATTTAGAAAGACTTGATCTCCCTCTGTAAACTCAATATCCTTACGCTTCAGATCCACATACGATTTTTGTCTATCCGAAGCTTCCTTTAACCGTGCCCGAATTACCTTTACCTTTTCCTCCGTCTCTGATATCAGCTCAGGACCCAGTAACTGACGCTCCCCCAATTCAGTCCAACAAGTAGGAGTACGACACTTACGACCATAAAATGCCTCGTAGGGTGCCATCTGGATACTGGATTGATAGCTATTGTTATAAGCAAACTCTGCCAACGGTAGGAAATCCTCCCAACTACCCCTGAAGTCAATCACACAGCCCCTTAACATGTCTTCCAGAATTTGGATTACTCTCTCCGATTGACCATCTGACTGAGGATGAAATGCCATGCTGAAATTAAGCTTGGTTCCCAAAGCTTCATGTAAGGCTTTCCAAAACCGTGATGTAAACCTAGGGTCCCTGTCTGAAATGATAGACACTGGTACCCCATGTAACCTCACAATCTCTGCTACGTACAACTTGGCCAACTTCTGCAATGAGTAATCCATACGAACAGGTAGGAAATGGGCAGTCTTTGTCAATCGATTCACTATTACCCAAACGGAATCTTTCTTAGTAGGCGATAAGGGTAGCCCACTAGCGAAGTCCATCGTTATCCGTTCCCATTTCCATAAGGGAATCTTCACCGGTTGTAGCAATCCCGATGGCAATTGATGTTCCGCCTTCACTTGTTGACATGTTAAGCACCTACTCACGAATTCAGTAACCTCCCATTTTAACCCTAGCCACCAATACTACTCACGGAGGTCTCGATACATTTTATTTCCCTCGGGGTGCATAGCATATTGGCTACTATACGCCTCTCGTAGAATCATTTTTCTCAATTCCGAATCTTTGGGCATACAAACTGTTCCGCGAAAACACAATACTCCATCATTATTCATTCCAAAATCCCCTTTCACACCACTTTCCACTAGCTGAAATAAGGAACCCAACTTTTCATCTGATAACTGCTTTTCCTTAATCTGACCTACCCACGCAGGCTTCACCTGAAGTTCGGCTAGCAGACTACCATCTTCATACAAGCTGAGATGAGCGAACATCGCTCTCAAATTCGATATCACCTTACGACTCAACACGTCTGCCACCACGTTAGCCTTTTCGGGATGATACTCGATTGAGAAGTCATAATCCTTCAACAGTTCTATCCACCTCCGCTGTCTTAAGTTCAACTCCTTTTGGGTAAGGAGGTACTTTAGACTCTTATGATCCGTATAAATGATAGACTTCTCACCGTATAGATAGTGTCTCCAAATCTTCAAAGCAAACACCACTGCAGCCAGCTCCAAATCATGAGTGGGATAATTCACTTCATGCGGCCTTAACTGACGAGATGCATAAGCCACCACTTTTCCACCTTGCATCAACACACATCCCAAGCCCATGTGTGACGCATCGCAGTAAACAATAAACTCTTTTCCAACCTCAGGTTGAATCAGTACTGGCGCTTCCGTCAGAATCTTCTTCAATTTCTCGAAACCTTCTTGCTGCTGATCAGACCACACAAATGGTACTCCCTTGCGCAACAGTTTAGTTAGGGGTGCAGCAATCAATGAAAACCCCTCAACAAAACGCCGATAATAACCAGCCAACCCTAAGAAACTCCGAATTTCTGCCACTGACTTTGGTGGTTTCCAATCCATCACGGCCTCTACTTTCCGGGGATCAACTCTAATTCCTTCGGCCGACACAACATGTCCCAAGAAGGTCACTTCCTTCAGCCAAAATTCACACTTACTGGATTTGGCATAAAGTTGCTTTTCCCACAATATTTGCAATACTATTCGCAGATGTAAATCATGCTCTTCCTCATTCTTCGAATATACCAAGATGTCATCTATGAACACCACCACGAATCGATCTAAATAGGGTTGGAAGACCCGATTCATCATGTCTATAAATGCAGCTGGTGCATTGGTCAACCCAAACGGCATCACCAAGAACTCATAGTGTCTATAACGAGTTTAAAACGCCGTCTTATGAATATCTGCCTCCTTAACCTTAAGCTGGTGATAACCCGATCTCAAATCTATCTTTGAGAAAACCGAAGCTCCTCGCAATTGGTCAAATAGATCATCGATTCTCGGTAATGGATACCTATTCTTGATCGTCAATTTATTCAACTGCCTATAATCGATGCACATACACATCGACCCATCCTTCTTCTTGACGAACAAGACCGGTGCTCCCCACGGTGACACACTCGGTCGAATGAATCCCTGATCCAACAACTCCTGAATTTAAGCTTTAAGCTCCGCCAACTCTTTCGGTGCCATTCTATATGGAGCAATGGACACCGGAGTCGTTCCTAGCAATAATTCAATGCCAAACTCTACCTCCCGATCCGGAGGCAATCTAGGAAGTTTTTCGGGAAAAACGTCCGAAAACTCCTTCACCGTTCTAATGCCTTCCACCGACAATTCCTTGGCATCCAACGCACTGATGAAGTCTAGGAATGCTCCACACCCTTTTCGCACCAACCTTTCTGCCTTTAAAGTATATACCACATTCGATAGATAATTTTTCCTTTCACCTATCATCACCACTTCTTTATCTTCCGAAGTTCTTATCGTCATCTGCTTTGCAGCACAATCCAAGTTCGCACTGTGTTTCACCAACTAGTCCATGCCCAAAATAAGGTCGAACTCACCGAAAAGCGCGTTCCATCAAGTTCGCCAAAAATGTTTCTCCTTGTACTTCTAAGGGTACATCTCTAAACAATTTATTTACTATCACTGCATCGTGTCTAAAGGACTAATTACCGTCATCTCTCTAGCGTAAATCTCAAATCTAATGTTCAGGTTTCTAGATACAGCACTAGCAACATACGAATGGGTGGATCTGATATCTATCAAAGCAGTAACAGGTACATCAGATATGAAGAACATACCAGTTATCACGTCAGGTGCGTCTCCATCCTCTCGGCGTCTGACCGCATAAACCCGATACTGGTTGTCTCGCCTCGCGTTACCCGAAAACCAAGTACTCTACCCGGTGCACCCTGACCTCGTCCTCTGCCATTACCACCTCGACCTAGCCCACGGCCTCTCGGTGGCTGCTGAGCGCCTCTAGCTGGCTGTGCATCATAGTTACGAGCTTCCTGAGTCGGAGCAATCCATCGAGGACAATTCTTAAGCTGATGGTCCTTAGAATCACATTTGAAATAACCACCGGTTCTCTTCCAGCATTCACCTGGGTGTCGTCTTCCTGATCAAGACATGGTTGTATCTCGATTGGTAGCAGCTGGTGCTCTAGCTTGAGTGGCTCATCATTCCCGGCCTCTTTCGAAACCTTCTAGCAGGACCCGAGTACTTAAAGTCCCTCTTGCTCTTGCCTCTCTCTCTTTCTCGACTTTGCTACTCCAAGTTCTTAGCCTCCTCAGCTATCTTCGCTTTCTCCACAAGTGTGGCAAAATTCCTTTCTTGTTGTGGGGCTATCAATACCCGTAACTCATCACTCAACCCATCCTCGAAACGCACGCAGCGTTCATAGTCAGTTGGCACAATACCTCGGGCATAACGACTCAGACGCAGAAATTCCACTTCGTAAGCTGCCACGGTCTTACTTCCCTGAACCAGATTAAGGAATTCCTTCCTTCGGGCATCCACATAGCTAGCCCCAACATACTTTCCTTGAAATGAAGTTTTGAAGAAATCCCAAGTAACGAGATCGGCCTGAGTGCCCTTCCGAATACTAAACCACCATTGATACACCTCGTCTCTCAACAAGGACACAGCTCCTCTCAATTTCTACTCGGTGGTGCACTGCAAGTCATCCATGATCCATTCCACTGCCTCAAGCCAATACTCCACTACATTTGGGGCTACACCCGAGACACCCCTAAAAACCTCGGCACCACTTGATCTAAGTCGTTCCGAAATTGATCCACGAGCTGTTGGCCCAGTTCTAGCCCCAGCAACCTTTTCTAAGACTCGCAACATTGCTTGGGACAAGGCAATGTCCTCCCTCATACGGTCATGTGATCCAGTTTCAGTCCCGGGTGACGCAGGTGTCTCCATTTCCGGCATATGTCTCGACGCTTCAGACGCAACCCTAGCACCTCGGCCTCTACCACGGCCAAGTCTACCACGTCCACGTCCTCTAGTGCTCATATTAGCTAATTCGATCTAATCTGATTTAAAGTCTTATGAATCAATAAACTATTTCAATATTTATTAAAAAATATTTTATGAGGTATAAAAAGTAAAGTCGTTTTCGTAAACGCATCCTATAGTCGTCAATCTCTATAGTTTCAACATCTAAAACTAAAAGTTCTAGAGTGTTCCTATAGTCATATCACAATAATCATAATCATACAATAACATACACTTACTTGACTTGGTACCGGATGCCCGTGGTGCCATACTTCCTTTAAAACATATGTCAAAAAATTTTAAAGCAGCTTTTAAAAATATTTTTGAACCCAAACCACAGCCGAGTTTTGAACCGGGCTCTGATACCATAAAATGTAACATCTCAAACTCGGACTATGCGTTAAGGCTAGATTTGACATGTCACACAAAATAAATATACATTGATTCCTTTTTAAGTAAAACAGATTTCAAAATTTTGACGAAGTATTTATTGAGTAAAAGATTTGATTGATAAATCGACAATTTGAGATGTAAGATATTATAAATCGTAATTTTGAAAATATTATTAATGATTGAGAAAATTTCAAAAGAAATTAAAAATTTTTTGAAAAGAATTGATGAAAATCTTAAGAGTAATTTTCCGAGTTAAAAATATGAAAATTATTATGAAATCCTTTTATATATTCATTTTTGAATAAAACATTTATTTAAGTTTATAAAAATATAATCCCAAATTTGAAATACTTAAAGCAAAGATATGAATTCATCCAACAATAAACAAAACAAAAATTAATCCAGAGGCCTTATTACAACCTTAATTCAAAATAGCAAAGTAATTAAAAGTATTAAAAGAAATCCAAATTCCAAATTTAACCGCTTTAAGTATGGCCTCTACCAAGACATCCACGACCCAAGTCTCCATCATTGATCATTACGAAAGGGATAAGGAAAACGGGGTGAGTTATTAGAACTCGATGTGTAACCCACTTACCGTTGTCCATCGGGCAAAAATCCATTAAGCCATTATTTGGGCCAAGCCCATTCATAATAATAAAAATGTATCGAATATAATATGCATATGAAATGCAATTCCCAAACCAAACCTAGTTTTCCATCCGCTACACACCTCCCATACCAACCAACACACTCAGGCGATATTTAGTCAACCCACCCCGCCAACACACCAAACGAGGCATTAAGCCATTTATATCAAATTTGTGGACAAGCCACCAGATTAACAGAATTTACATGGCATTGCCATTTTTCAGATTTGTGACAGAGCCACCAGATTTATGTATATAATGCGTAACAATTCACAACAATGTATTCAAATATTTCTTACAAAAATTTATGGCCCATTATAACAATTTATCAAATTGGCCCATTAAGCAGAATATCATCTTGGCCCATTTCGCAAATTTTCAGATCGGCCCATATAACAAAATATATATCGTTTTGGCCCACATAGTAAAATATATCATTTTGGCCCACATAGCAAAATATATCGTTTTAGCCCACATAGCAAAATATATCGTTTTGGCCCACATAGCAAAATATATCGTTTTGGCCCACATAGCAAAATATATCGTTTTTATCATTTTTATCATATGAGATCTAAGCCAATTTTTCCCGGTTTTACTCTAATACGATTTTAATCAAACAAATTTTATTATCGATATGACATTAATCTCCAACCCACGTAAAACGGTGTGAGATTACACACCGACACGGTAAGCACTACGCTCTCTCGATTGTCGACATCTAAAATTTTATAACGCCCGATTAGTCAACGTACGCGATTTAATAAATCTACTTTAAAACAAACGATCTAAAATTTTACCCTCGGGATCATGAACAACTACGATTTTTCAGTTTTCCCCGGTTGACGGTCCACAACCCAGTGGAAAGTCTCGAATCGCTGAAACGGCCCTTCGTTTGAATTTAGGAGTAGGGATCGTTAATCTTCTCCTTTTGAGATCTCCACTCAACTTCCCATTCGAATGGTACCACAAGTCGCCATTCGGTTAGATCTTAAACAATCGGTATTACAATAAAATATGGACTATCGAATGGTGAAGATCAGCTTACCACTAATTTCCGAGTGACCAATGATTTGGTAGATTGAGCAATTTAACCCCTATAAATAATATCGATTAATCAACACCATCTTATCGAATAAAGAATGATTTATAGAATCCTTGAATAACACTTACCTTAAAGATTTTAGAACCGACTTCTAGCGATAATGCGATGACTTCGAAAGAATGAAGGTTCGGCCTTCCACAATATGACTACGAAGAAGAAAGGGATCTTGTCTAAGAGAAATAAGTGATGATTTCGGTCAAAAGACCCTCCCAAGCCAACATATGGATTCGGTAATAGAAAGAAGAAAATAAAAAGAATTGAAAAGAGTACTTACCGATTGTTCAAGGGTGAGTGACAACTCGAATGAAAAAGGAAGATCAATGAAAGAATGGAAGGTTCGGCTATAGAGATATAGTGGACTCAATATTCGGCTATGGTGAAAAATATTAGAGTGGAAGTGATGCTTGAAGGATTTTGCGAAAAGAAAAGAAGAAGCGGCATGATGGATTAGTTTCGGTTTTCAAGAATGATGTGTGAACAAAGAAATGGTCTCAAAGTTTGTATCCATTCGGCAAGAAGAAAGAAAGAAATGGAATATGCCTCCTCAAAGTTGTGTAGGCTCGGCAAGGAGGAGAAATGAGTTTGGAGAGAAAAGAGAAATGATACCAAAGTTGCCAATAGGGAATTGGCCAAAAGAACCAAAATTTTACGAATTGCCAATGGCCAAATTCGGCTAGGAGGATAGGAGTTTTGAGAAAAAAGACACAATTGATGATATTGGTATTTTGACCAAGACTAACACTTTAGTCTCACCAAAACATCAAGCACAAAATTCGGCTATCACCCTAGCCCCAAACCGTCCACATTCATCCCCCCTAGGGTAAAAGTTTGGCCACCCAAACTTTCCAAAACACTATCCACGAAATAAGCCTTTTGTTCCCCTTACTTACCTATTTCTTTTGATTCCTTTCCCCAACCTCAACCTTGCCTTATTCTTTTAGCCACCTTACCAAAAATAAAGAAGTCCACCTTACCATAAATACTCCTTGGCCGACACTTTAAGGAAGGAATGCAAAAATAAAAGTCAAAATGCACACAAAGGGATTCGAACTTCTTCCCTCAAGGTAATGCATGTGGCGCCATAACCTCTTTACCATATGCTTACTTATCCTAGTTATTTACTCATTTATTTCCATATGCTTTAAGGTCACTTACTCCATCTCCTTAAAGTGCTAAATGCCAAAAGTTTTTACTAGGTCCAAATAAACCCCAAGCCTTCTCAGGACTTCCTAAACATACACAATTAAAAATTTAACTAGCTTAACACCAAAAACAATGCAACACATAAATTTCCAAATTTTAGGATGTTACACTGTTGCCGGGGACTGAAATATTAAGAACGCTTAATTTTTATTACTTTAGCCATTTTTAATCTTTGCAATTTACTTTTATTTACTTTTTGACATTGCTAATTTTCTTTCTTTTATTCCTAGCAGGTACCTCTAGTTTATGACTAGAAGGAACCCGACAGGACCCTTAATCTACGACGGTGATATTGAAGGCACCGTTCATAGAAATCGTAGAGAAATAAGGCAAAGCTTAAATTACATAGAAGATAAGCAAGAGGACGATACTAATAACACGGAAGAGATGGCTGATCACCAGAATAATCCACTCCCTCCTGTGGTTGCCGAAAATCCTCCTCCTCGAACTATGTATGATTATGCTAAACCTAATTTAATAGGAACTAATTCAAGTATTGTTAGACCCGCTATTGCTGCAAATAATTTTGAATTGAAACCTAACACTATGCAGATGATACAACAGTTTGCTCAGTTCGATGGTTTGCAGGATGAGGATCCTAACACACACTTAGGAAATTTCCTAGAATTTTGTGATACCTTCAAAATAAATGGCGTTTCTGATGATGCCATCCGTCTTCGGTTGTTTCCCTTTTCTTTGAGGAATAAAGCCAAACAGTGGTTGAATTCTCTTCCACGAGGATCAATCACTACATGGGAGCAAATGACCGAAAAAATTTTATTAAAATATTTTTTGCCAGCTAAAACGGCTAAGTTAAGGAATGATATCTCTTCTTTTGTGCAGATGGATTTAGAGACACTTTATGATGCATGGGAGAGATACAAAGATCTATTGAGAAGGTGCCCACACCATGGATTACCCTTGTGGCTACAAGTCCAAACCTTTTATAATGGTGTAAACCCGTCAACTGTGCGCTTTATTGATTCAAATTTGCCAAGAATGTTGAACAACAAAACTCCTCAAGCGGCCTACGAGTTTATAGAAGAGATGTCACTGAATAATTATCAGTGGCAAGTTACAAGGACAAAGCCAACTAAAGCAGCCAGAGTTTTCAACCTCGACGCAGTAGCCATGCTATCCAATCAGGTAGAACTCTTAAATAAAAAGATTGATGGTTTGTATAGTTCTTCGTAGGTACATCTAGTGATACAGTGTGATACAAATGGAGGGTCAAACAATACGGAATATCCACCCTACAACCCTGGCGTAGAAAGCGAGCAGATGAACTATATGGGTAATAATTTTAGATCTCAAAATAACCCCTATAGTAATAATTATAATCCAGGTTGGAGGAACCACCCCAATTTTTCATGGGAAGGTCAAGGAAATCAGAGACAACAACCCCCTCCAAACTTCCAACAATAGCCCTACCCACAGGAAAAGAAGCCGAACCTTGAGGAGATGCTGACAAAATTCATAGCGGTGTCAGAAATACGTTTCCAAAACACCGAAACAACACTTAAAAATCAACAAGCATCGAATCAAGGGATCGAGAACCAGTTAGGGCAACTTGCTAAGCTGATCTCCGAACGACCGCAAGGAAGCCTACCAAGAAACACTGAGACTAACCCAAAGGAGCAAATTCATGCCATAATAGCTCATGATGGTGTAGGGTTAGATGAGCCCAATTTAAGGCAAGAGAATGTGGTAGAAAAAGATAAAGCTGAGGAAAGTCATTATAAGCCAAAACTGGTAATTAAAGAGTACCAACCTCGCATACCATATCCCAAAGCAATGAAGAAAGACAACACAGAGGAATAGTACGGTAAGTTTCTTAAACTTTTAAAGAAATTACATATCAACTTACTTTCTTGAAGCTCTTTCGCAGATGCCAGATTCAAGGAAACTTTTAAAAGAGCTTCTAACAAACAAACAAAAGTTAGACGATGAGTCACACGTGGAACTGAACGCAGTATGCTCAGCAATGTTGCAAAATCGACTACCACGAAAATTAAAATATCCAGGGAGTTTTACAATTCCATGCTTAATTGGTAGTTTATCTGTTGATAATGCTTTAGCTGATTTAGGGGCAAGTATAAATGTTATGCCTCATAAAATGTTTAAACAGCTAGGTCTAGGGAAACCCAAACAAACTAGGATGAGCATCCAATTAGCTGATAAAACTATTAGAATTCCTAGGGGTATAATTGAAGATGTACTCGTGAAAATTGATAAATTCGTATTCCCAGTAGACTTTGTCGTTTTAGACATGGATGAGGACAATATGATCCCTTTAATTTTAGGAAGACCCTTTTTAGCAAATCGCTAGAACTAAAATTGATGTTGTTACTGGTGAAACGATACTCCATGTAGGTGGACGAGACAAATACTCTTCAAGCTCTTGACTCAGCTAGGACATCGAGTGATAGAGGTGAGAAAGTAAATTCAATTGATAACCAATTTGATCAACCTTCATCACAGGAAACAGCACGAAGCTACAAAACTGAACTTGATCCTAGATCTCATGCAAACAAGGAAGTAATTCATGAGGATCGAAGGCTTCATATTGATGAACTAGACGAGTGGAAGACACATTTCAAGGAGAAATCAAAATCACAGGAAGCAAAACCAAGGGAACCCCCAGACGAGCTTATAGGAACGATAAATCACTTCAAGATAGGAGATCAGGTATTATTGGATAAGAAAGACCCTCGAGTCACTACTCAGACCGTAATCCAAACGAAGAAATCCTTTTTACGGTACTGAATGTCTTTCCATACGGAACAGTCGAGGTAACTAATCCTGAATTTGGAAATTTTAAGGTAAACACCACTCGACTCAAACCATATATTGTTAGAATTGATAGTAGGGAAGAGGGGTTTCAACTCCTCAAACCACCATGATCGTGTGAATGAAAGGTAAGTCTAGCTTAGGACTTTAAACAAGCGCTTCTCAGGAGGCAACCCGAGCACTAACCCCCTTCATTTTCATATCTTTGATTTTTAGCACCTAACTAAAAACTAACCAAATTTTTAGGCGCTGGTTTCCCTATCCATACGGCCTTACACACGGGCGTGGGCGTGGCCGTGTGGAAACAGGGCAAAATTTTTCCCAAAAAAACACGGGCTGCGATAAAACACCACGGCCGTGCGATGCGGCCGTGGTCGACACTAACTAAATAACACTGGCGTGTGATCCTTTACACGCCCGTGGGACCTTTAAGTCCATTTATTTTTCCTTTTTCTATTATTTTCATTTTTAATTTCTTTTCTTTTATCTTTCTCGTATTTAATTTATATTATTATATTTTGATTTCTTTAAATTTAGGCTCAAGGGGCTGTTAACGAATGACCACACCACCACCGGAGTATCCTCCCCACCATCACCTCTCTCCAACTTTACCATTTCTTTTCATCCAAAATTTAGGAAGTTTCACTTCTCTCCCTATCTTATGATTTTATTACTATATTGCTGTTATCTTTCTTTGTACATTGAGGACAATGTACATCTTAAGTGTGGGGGGTAAAAATTATCGTGAAAAGTGCCTAATTTTTTTCATTATTCTCAAATCCTTGAATTATGTCTTGTTCTTAAGTAATTTTCTCATATTACTATTAGAATGAAATTGCCTTTGATTCATGATTTTCATTGATATGGTTTGGATTAAGTCATTGATAATTGTGCAGTGATGATTTAAACTTTAGGAGACTAGAGAATCAAGCATGATGAGTTTATTTTCAAAGTTAAAAAATTTTTAGGTTGTCCACCCGAATCTAATTATTATCTTGAAGTTCAAAATTTACAAGGTTTACGTCAAAAGCTCATAATTTTTGTGAGATATTGAGCCTTTTAGAGCATACATTTTTCGTGCTCACTTTATTGATTATGAGTGTGTCAACATTGATTTGTTATTCTAGAACTTGCTTCGATTATACATGTCGAGACCACACCTATGGTTTGATATATTGAGATGATAAAGGCACCTAGGTTTTAACCCACTTACTCCATAAAAAGCCTACCCTCACAATTAACCCCTAGTGAACCCCTTTGATCCTAACAACCCTTTTATTGTTTTTTGACTCACCCATTAATATTAACTCAAAACCCATCTTGTATATGTTATCACCATTTTTCTTGACTACCTTTATATCGAGATTTGATTTGATCGGTTACTTAACTATTTCCTTTATTTCAGTTATTAAATTTTATATTATTATTGTATTTGATTTTTTCTTTAAAAAATGAAGTATATTCATTATTAGTTCTATGTTATTTGAGCTTAAACTGTTAATTCCATTACCTTTAGAAGAAGCTCATGTTACTAATATTAAGTTTCCATGATGTAATTATTTAGTATTAGTACAACTTTCTAGTAGGTAATTTATCAATTCAGTCTCAATACTAACCCTCTAATTCAAGCCTTTATCCACACCTTTAACCCAAGCCCCGTTACAACCCTTTTTAAAGACCTTTTGATTTGTGTATCATCTCATATTATAGTGGTGGAGATTTGATTTTCATGCAAGCCTATGGGATTAACTTTTCATGTTTGACTTATGAGTGCTTTTTTCTGAACCTTAAACACTTTGAGTGATTTGAGTAAATCTTTAGTAAGGATGTCAATTTTTGTCGATTTTGAATTAAAGGTAATTATTTAGGTAAGGGGAAACACCTAATTTTTGTACTATAAAAACTATGACTTTGATTGTTTGAATCTTTAGGAACCTTCCGGTTAAATTATCAATGTATGAATTACCTATGAATTATGATGAAACACTGTTGATGAAGGTTATGAATTAAGGAAATTCGATTTTAACTATGAGTTGAGAATTTTGCTTGAGGACAAGCAAAAGCTTAAGTGTGGGGGTATTTGATAAACCGCAATATGTTTATATTTTAATCCCACATTTAACATACTTTTGGATGATTTATTCCCTGAATTGTGGAATTTGGTGCTTCTAATCCTTTATTTTCATGTTTTATACTTAGGAAAGCATTAGAGGATGAAAAGAATGAGAAACGGGCCAAAAATGGACCAAATGGGCAAAACTAGGAAATCAACATGGCATGGGGTTTCACCACACGGCCGTGCCTCCCTAGCAGACCCAACCACGATCTACAATTTGATTCACACGGGCGTGTTGCACGGGCGTGTCCCTACCGTGGCAAAGAGGAATTTCACTCGGATTAGGATACTTAGAGGCGAAGAAACACATTCCAAAGCCTATATAAACACCCTATGTATAACCTAAAAGGTGCTTTTGCCAAGGGACATCCAGCTAGGCCAAGGAGCCGAGCCAGAGAGGTCAGAATTGTGGGATTTACTCGAAGAAAGCCAGTTGATTCATCTCAATAAGCCGAAATCATTCTCAAGACGGAGGATCTCTCCTTCAATTCCTTTAGGGGGTTTTAGGGTTTTCTTATGTTTTGTTTTATATTTTCTTTTGAGATGTATTCTTTTATTATTATGAACTAAACCCCTCAGATACCTGAGGGGGATGAAACCTAAGACGGATCTTGTTATTGTTTTCTGAACTATATGATAAATACTTGATTTGTTCTTAATTATGTGTTCTTAATTCTTGTTTTGATATTCCAGGATATTGATTCAAGTATTGATGTGCTTAGGCAGAGGAGGAATAGACCCTACCTAAGAGTAGATCTAGCATAATTAAGCGGAGTTGATCGCAACCCTAGAGATAGGATGACAAAAATCTGCTGGATTAGGGTCAAACCTAATATGGGAGTCCATAGATCGAGTTAATGCAATCCTAGGGGTTTTAATTAGAAAGAGATTTTAATTAATCAACCTAGGGTTGGACGTTAGTAGCCTCGAGAGAGGTATTAATATAAATTAGGGAATCCTACGGATCAGGTCAAGTGAATAAATCGTCTGGTTCAGAGTTAGATAACAAGTGAAGTCTAGGTGGATTCCTCCTTGGGTATTTTCTTAATCAATTAGTTTTTCCCACAAGTGTTTCCCCAATTCATTCTTTTTGTCTTAGCTTCTTTAGCTTAGTAGTTAGTTAATTTTAAATTAAACAATAATTCACTTCAATTCTTAGGCTAAATAATAGAAAGAAAGTTAGTATTAGTACTTTTGGTTCCTTTGGGTTCGACATTCCGGTCTTGCGACTAAACTATACTACTGTTCGATAGGTGCGCTTGCCTCAATCGTTGTCACAGTTAGTTTCTAGGCTAGATCATTCATTATATAAATTTTTATGACTCTGACATACGATCAATGGACAAAAATAGACATGGGAAGGAAAAATCTCAAGAAAGGGGCCTTAAAGGCATTTTGGTCATTATGTTAATAAGTTAATAAAAAGGGAAAAAGAAGTCAAAATTGATGTCCATCTTCCTCCCGATTGCCGAAAATTTCAAGATCACCATAGCTAGGGTTTCTTCAACTTTCAAGCTTGATTGTAAGTACCTCCTAGCCCCGTTTTTGATGTTCTTCATATTTTTGAGATCCTCGTAGCTCGATTTAGCTATTTCTACCAATATTTTGAGCTAGGGTTCATGTTCAAAAATTTACCCATGTATGACATACATGTATTTTTATATTTAATGGAGGAATATGAAAGTTTGATTTATGATAAACATCCTTTTCTAAGTGATTTTCATGGAAAATTCATAAAAATGACCTAATTGTAAAAGTGATAAAATGTGTAGTAAAAATTAGTTTTTAAGGAAAATATGAGCTACTATAAGCTTAAGGTAGGTCTGGCTAGGCTTGGGTAACTAAGGAAATGAGTGTATTTCATTATACGAGCCTAGGGACCATTTTGTAAAAATGTGAAAGTTTAGGGGCAAAATCATAATTTTGCCAAAGTATGATTCATGGTTCGATTTAGTCAATGTGATCATTAAAAGAGTGAAATTGTCATTATAGATCAAGAAACACGAAGTCTGGACCGAAACCGAGGAAAGAACAAGGTGGTGGACTAAATCGAACGATTATACACATTTTGATAACAAGGTAAGCTTGTGTGTAATAAATTAACCTTATGTCATTATGTATTGAAATGCTTGAGATTACATGAAACATAAATCATTTCTATGAAGATTGATCAATAATGTTTGAGGAGAATATGATGAAGATTTATGATGTGAAAGTCCCGGTTGACCTTAGGAATAGAAAGGATACCATCGTCAAGACATGAGATTTACAAGGTCTCGTGTCAGACCATATCTAGGATATGGCCTCGATATCAAATTGAGATCCCGTATAAGACCATATCTGGGATATGGCATCGGCATCGAATAAGAGATTTCGTGTAAGACCATGTCTGGGACATGGCATCGATATACGATCTCGTATAAGACCATATCTGGGATATGGCATCGACATCGATATGAGATCCCGTATAAGACCATATCTAGGATATGGCACCGGCATCGACATGTGATCCCATGTAAGACCATATCTGGGATATGGCATTGGCATCTTATTACGTGTATGACGAATCGCGGGTATCCTTCGGTATTCCAAGTGGTTCAACGGGTTAAAAGGGCTAAATTTTATGTTAAAGATAGTAAAGAGTTAAGTTTATGTTAAAGATGAAAAAGTGCTAAAGTTATGTGATGAGTGATACAGGTATACATGAGAAATTCACGAGAAATAAGTCCGATATGTGATATGAGATTGGTAAGAGTAAGCATGAGTAAGCTATGTCAATGCGCTTGAGAACTTGTGTTGTTACTTAAAGTAAAGTAAGAATGTATCATAAGAATTTTATGTTGATATTTATTGCATACAAACTTACTAAGCTTTATGCTTAGCCCTTTTCTTTTCCCTTTTCCTTGTAGTATCGCCAAGCTAGCTCGAGGATTGTAGGACGTCGGAGCTCGGTTCACACTATCAAGCTATTATTTTGGTATAGTAAAGTTGATTATTTTTGGTATGGCATGTATAGGAACTTGGTCATTTTGTTATTTGTCATATTGGTTAGCCAAGGTGTTGGCTATTAATGTTACTCAATTCATTTTGTAAATGGCCATTGGAATCGACCAAAACTAGTTAAGTTATATCTATTCAATAATGATGAATTTCATGAAGTGCAAGTTTATACAATTGAGTGAGTAAAGTATGAAGTATGAGCATGATGAATATAGTGGAAATTCAAGGCGTGGATGTCTTGATTATGGATATTGGAGGTGCATTATTGTTATGTCATGTGATGCTAGAAATAGTATACTTGTGGTGTTTTTTTTTTAGGGTGGCAAATGGCTTGGTAGATAGCCTTGCATTTGTCCACACGGGTAAACGCACGGGCGTCTGTCTAGGCCGTGTGTGACACACGGTCAGCCCCATGGGCGTGTAGCATGGCTGTGTGTCCCTGCATCTAATTTGCAAACAATTCAGTTCGTCACACGGGCCAGCATACGGGCGAGCGACTTGGCCGTGTGCCTCTGAGGGTTTGCTGATGTGATAAACAGAATGCCCCTTATTTTGGACACAGCCTGAAGCACGGGCGTGTGACATGCCACACGGGCGTGTCACTCCTCTCACACAGGCGTGTGGCCCTGTTTTGAGTAAAAATTTTCTAAGTGTTCGTAAGTTTCCGGTTCAGTCCCAAACCAATCTATATGTATGTTTCGGGTCTAGTAGACCTATAATAGAGACATTATGAGTACAAATGAAGGGTTCTTTAGTATGAATGAAAAGTTATGGCCCGATAGTGTATGTTAAAGTCTGTTAAGTCTAGTAATGCCTCGTACCCGATTCCGGCATTGAATACAGGTAAGGTGTGTTACATGAATGGTCCGAAAAATGTCAGCAAAGTTTTGAACAGTTGAAAGCCTTATTGAATGAGGCACCGGTTTTAGTGCAACCTGAACCGGGAAAAGAGTTTGTGATTTAAAGTGATGCGTCACTGAATGGATTAGGATGTGTATTGATGCAGGAGGGCAAAGTGATAGCCTATGCCTCGAGACAGTTGAAACCGCATGAGAAGAATTATCCGACGCACGAGCTAGAATTGGCTGCCATAGTGTTTGCTTTGAAGATTTGGAGACATCACTTGTATGGTGAGAAATGACATGTCTTTTTGGGTCATAAAAGTTTAAAGTATTTGATCACTCAAAAGGATTTGAATTTGCGACAACGGAGATGGCTCGAGTTGCTGAAAGATTATGAGTTGGTAATTGACAACCATCCCGGAAAGGAGAATGTAGTTGCAGACGCTTTAAACAGAAAGTCCTTGTTTGCATGGAGAGCTATGAATACGAGGTTGATTTTATCTGAGAATGGTTCGATTCTAGCTGATTTGAGAGCTAGACCGATGTTTCTTTAGCAAATTCGTAAACTCAGAGAAGTGACAAAGAGCTTCAAGCTAAAAGAGTTCTGTTTGAATCGACTAGTGATTCAGACTATCAAATTGGGACCGATGATTGTTTGATGTTCCGAGGTAGGATTTGTGTACCGAAAGATACCGAGCTTACTCAAAAAATTCTTCATGAGGCACATAATGATTGTTTATCTGTTCATCCGGGCAGTACGAAAATGTATAATGATTTGAAGAAATTATATTGGTGGTCGGGTATGAAACGAGAGATTTCAGAATTTGTTTCGAGATGTTTGATTTGTCAACAAGTAAAAGCCGAACACCAAGTTCCTTCGGGTTTACTTCAGCCAGTGATGGTACCCGAATGGAAATGGGACAGAATTATAATGGATTTTGTAACGGGTTTACCTTTGACTCCGAAAAAGAAAGATGTCGTATGGGTTGTTGTTGATAGATTGACGAAATCGGCTCATTTTATTCCGGTACATACCGACTATTCACTTGATAAGCTAGCCGAATTGTACATTGCTGAGATTGTTAGATTACACGGAGTGCCTATTTCTATTATTTTGGATAGAGATCCGAGGTTTACGTCGAGATTTTGGAAAAAGTTGCAAGAAGCTTTGTGTACGAAGTTGAATTTTAGTACCGCTTTTCATCCGTAAACCAATAGTCAATCCGAAAGAGTAATACAGATTCTCGAAGATATGCTCCGATGTTGTGTTTTAGAATTCAAAGGTAGTTGGGACAAATATCTACATTTAGTTGAATTTGCTTATAACAACAGTTTTTAGTCGAGTATAAAGATGGCACCGTATGAGGCATTGTATGGCCACAAGTGTCGAACTCCGTTGTACTGGACCGAGCTCAGTGAGAAACAGATTCACGGGGTTGATTTGGTTAGAGAAACCAAAGAAAAAGTGAATGTAATTCGCCATTGTTTGAAAGTAGCTTCAGATAAATAAAAACTGTATGCGGATTTGAAAAGAAAAAAAGATTGAGTTTCAAGTTGGTGATAAAGCGTTTTTGAAAGTATCTCCGTGGAAAGAAATTCTGAGATTTGGTCGCAAAGGCAAGTTGAGTCTGCGTTTCATCGGGCCGTATGAGGTTATTGAAAAAATAGGGCCAGTGGCATATCGGTTAGCTTTGCCAACAGAGTTGGAAAGGATTCACAATGTATTTCACGTGTCAATGTTGTGACATTATCGATCAGACCCATCGCATGTGATTTCTCCGACAGAGGTTGAGATTCGACACGATATGACTTATGGTGAAGAACCGATCAAGATTTTGGCTCAGGAAGTCAAACAGTTGAGAAATAAAATTATAGCTCTAGTGAAAGTTTTATGGCAACGACACAGGGTCAAAGAGGCTACGTGGGAACCTGAGGAAGCTATGAGAAAACAATACCCAAACCTCTTTTCTGGTAAGATTTTCAGGGACGAAAATCCCTAAAGGGGGGAGAGTTGTAACAGCCCGATTTTAAGCCTAGTCGGAACAGTGGTTTCGGAACCACAAATCTGATGCAGTAAAACTTATTTTTATTATATTTTTATGGAATGATTTTATGAAAATTTCGTTCGAAAATTTTGATGTTTGGGCACTTAATTTAGTTAAAAGTACTAAATTGCAAAAGGTGCAAAATGTGTGTTCTAGAAGCTAGAGGTGTCTAATTGCTATGAAATTTTAAATTGGAGGTCCTTAAATGGTAATTAGACCATTACACTTTAGTATGGACAAAAATGGACATGGTAAGGTGAAATTTCAAAGTTTGGCATTAAGGGCATTTTGGTAAAATGGTAAATAAAGACAAATAAAACTAATAAAAAGATGTCATCTTCTCCAATTTAGTCCCCTTGTGCCGAATTTGAAGAGTCACCATAGCTAGGGTTTTTGGCCAACCTTCCAAGCTCGATTGTAAGTCCGTTCTAGCCCCGTTTTTAATTATTTTTATGTTTTTAAGATCCTTGCAACTTAATCTAGCTATTTCAAGGACTAATTTGAAAGAAAGTCAAAGTCTAAAATTTTACCCATGTTATATATTTGTGTATTTTGATGTTTAATGGTAGATTATGCAAGTTTTATGTTGGATAAACAACTTTTACTAAGTGATTTTTGATGAAAATGCCTAAAAAGGACCAATTTGTAAAAGTTGTAAAATGTGTGTAAACAAATGTGAATAAATAAATAATGGTGGCTGTTTTAAGCATAGATATAATTTTTATAGGCTTGGGTTGATAAGAAATTGAAAGAAAATCATTTTACGAGCCAACGGACTAAAATGTAAAAAGTTGAAAAATTAGGGGCAAAAATGTAATTTTTCCATAATGTGATTTTTGGACTGAATTGAATAATGTGAGTATTAAATGAGTTAAATTTGCTATTATAGATCAAGAAAAATGAGGTTCGGCCTAGATCGGGGGAAAAACAAAGTGTTTGACGATTAGGTCTATTCCCGCTATTTTTGTCCCGAGGTAAGTTCGTATGTTAATAATGCAATGTTATAATTGTATTTTAATGTCTTGATATTGCATGAACTGTATGATTGTTTCTACGAGCATATTCGACAAAGTTTCGGCAAGACAGAAATCTCGGTTGAACCTCAGAAAGAGATTAGGATACAATTTACATGTCACTAGGAACCCATGTGAATATGTAATTATGAGATTTATGTATCCCGTGTAACAGCCCAGTTTAGACCCTAGTCGGAATAGTGATTTTGGGACAAAAAATCTGAGGTCAAAGAAATAATTTAATATTATTTTTTGATGTTTATGGCATGTGATAAAGTATGTGTGAAAGTTCTGTGTGAAAATTTTATCGTTTGTGTGCCGATTTGTGAAAAAGGACTTAATCGCGTAAAATGCAAAAGCTGTGTGTTAGTAGTTAAAAGTGCTTATTTGACATGGCTCCTTAAATGAAAGGTCCTTATGTTGATATTGGACCATTGAATTCATGAAATGACATAGTTGGACATGAGTTAGTGGATTTTAAATGAAATCATTAAGGTTAAATAGGGTATTTAATAATTAAAGTTAATATTAATGAAACAAAAACATTTTGATGGCCATTATCATCTTTTTGGCATCGAATATTGAAGGAAAAAGAAAGAAATTTATCTAGTTAGGGTTTGGCACTCATTTATCTCAATCAAGGTATGTTTTGAGCTCGATTTTTAGTGATTTTTATGTTTTTGTGATTGTTGCTTAGCATTCTATCAAGCCTGTAACACCCCTTACCCGTATTCAATGTCGGAATCGGGTACAAGGCATTGCCGGACTTATCTCATTTGAACATACAACATTGGGCTATCAAATTTCATTTCCAATTAAAACTTTTCATTCACATCCATAACATTCTTATTATGGGCCTACGAGGCCTAAATCATGCAAATGGAGGGCCTCGAGATCAAACTGGGAACTTTTGAAAACTTATAAAAATTTTGCTTTCCAAGGGCCACACGCCCGTGTGGAGAGAGGGACACGCCCGTGTTCGACACCCACGGTCGACACTGACTTGCATCACACGGCCTGTCACACCCCCGTGTGTCTGGCCCGTGGTCGCCTCTGACTAGCTTCACACGACCACTCACACGTCCATGTCCTTCGACCGTGTGGCGAATTAAATTCCAAACACAGGCGCAGACTTCACATGGCCTGGGCACACGCCCAAGTCCCTGGCCGTGCATTCCTCACGGTTGAGAGACACGGCCGTGTCTCTACCCGTGTGTTTACTACAGAGCTTACTGACTTGTAAAACTAACATACAGGGGACACACGGCCTAGCCACACACCCATGGGACTGACCATGTGTCTCACACGGCCTAGACACACGCTCGTGTGCCTACCCACGTAGACAAGAACAAAGCTATTTGCCAAGCTCTTTTCATCACCCTACATCACACAACCTAAATCCATTCAACCAATTACTAAGCAAAGCAATTATGTAACATACACATTCATGAATAACCTTGTCTTTGCATAAATTGGTAATAATAAGCCATCAACTATGGCTATATACAAAAGAATTCATCTTTAAGGGAGCCAATACACACTTGGCCAAAATAACAAAACAATTCATCTAGTCTAGCCCCTATCCATGCCATACTCAAAATACTAAGTCTAGATATACCGAGATGAGCTAATAGTGTAGGTGGTCTTCCAATTATCCTTGTATCCTGACCCGGCTCTTTGACACTATAAAACAAGAGGAAAGGAAAGGGAGTAAGCTTTAAGCTTAGTAAGTTTACATGTAAACAACAAACATTATAATACATGCTAGTCAATATATAGCAATATGTACTAAGCAAGATCATTCCTCAATCTATACTCATGCTTACTCAAATCACCTCTTACCACAGTCCCACCATATAACAAGCTTAATGCTCACATTTAATGGCATACATTCCCTGCACTTATCACAACAAAGCCACATGAAACAAGAACTTAAACAATTCTTCGATGAACCATTGAAATGATAACAAACACTCGGTGGTTTCGCACATAGCCCACCATTAATCTATAATTAGGGTGGTTTCGCACATAGCCCACCAACAAGAATAATTACGGTGGTATCACACTTATCCCACCAAATGATAATATAAATGATGGTATCGCACACAGCCCATCGTGTATGAATAGTAAAGTGGTATCGCACTTAGCCCACTATGAAGAGTATTTACGGTGGCATCGCACATAGCCGACCATTAATCTATAATTGAACTCATGCAAAAATTTACTCAACATCTATCGAATTCAATTCATCTCAATCATGAATAATTTCATTCATACAATGCACCATTCATTAACAACATTTATATTCAAAATGAGTAGTTTACACATAAACTTACCTCAGTGCAAAATGTGTTAATTTGCGGTTTAATCCGAAACCTTGCCTTTTCCCCGGTCAAGGTTAATTCTGCACTCTTCTTGGTCTATAACAACAAAAGTTCACTCATTCAATCATTTTATAATCATAATGCTTCATAATCTTTACTTAGGCAAAAATGACCATTTTGCCCTTGTACTATGGCAAAATTATGATTTTTCCCCTAGGCTCGTAAATCATTATTCATCACATTATCACATTAACCAAGCCTAGTTGAACATTTATTACTCTTACAACTACTCATAAATCCAATTATTTCATGCATTTATTACACATTTTCAATCTTTGCATTCAATCCCTATTTAGGTGTTTTCATGCTATCACCTTTCACAAAAGTTGTTTCTCATCTCGCTAACATTCATTTTATTCCATAAAAACTCAGAAAACAACATAAACACTCTCATGGCAAGTCCCTAGACTTTCAACCATTTTACAAAATAGTCCCCTCATTAGCTAGCTTAAGCTTTGGGGACTCCAAAAGTACAAAAATTATCAACTAAAACCATCAAAATCACTTACTTGTGTGAGGACAAGTTGTTGAAATTTCAAAGCTTTCAAAACCCTTCTTTGAATGTAAAAATCAGTGGAAGGAGAAGAGAAGGGAAAAAGATGATAACCTTCCTTTATTTTATAATATTTTATTCATTTAGTCACCAACTATGACCAAATTTTGACCAAATTAAATGCCTTTGTCTCTCTAGACTCTATGGCCGGCCAACACACCCCATATGGCCTAATTGAACTTTAAGGACCTTCAATTTTATATTCTATAGCTATTAGACACCTCTATCTTGAAAAATAGAACTTTCGCACTTTATGCGATTTAGTCATTTTTCACAATTAAGCATCCAATTGTTAAAATTAAGGCACAAAAATTCCCATGCAACCTTATAATCATGTTATAATGCATAAAATAATACTAAAATAATTTTCCTCAACCTCAGATTAGTGGTCCCGAGACCACTATTCTGACTAGCCCCAAAATCGGGCTGTTACAACTCTCCCCTCCTTTAGAGATTTTTGCCCTCGAAAATCTTACCGGTAAAAAGGTTTGGATATTGTTCTCTCATGGCTTCTTCCGGCTCCCACGTAGCCTCTTCTACACCGTGTTTTTACCATAACACCTTCACTAAAGCTATACTCTTATTCCTCAACTGTTTAACTTCCCGAGCCATAATCTTAATTGGTTCGTCTTCATAAGTTATGTCCAGTCGTATCTCAATTTCCGATGGAGGCATTACATGCGAAGGATCGGAACGGTATCGCTGCAACATCGATACATGAAACACATTGTGTATTTTCTCTAACTCTACCGGCAAATCCAACCGATTTGCCATCGCTAATCTTTTCGTAAATCTAAAGACGGCCTTATGAATCGTGGACTCAATTTACCCTTTTTACCAAATCTCAATATTTTCTTCCACGGGGATACTTTTAGAAATACCTTATCGCCTACTCGGAACTCAATTTCTTTCCTTTTCAAATCCACATAGGACTTTTGTCGATCCGATGCAGCTTTCAGACTATTACGGATCACTTTCACCTTCTCCTCGCTCTCTTTAACTAAATCAACCCCATGAATTTGTTTCTCATTAAGCTCGGTCCAATACAAGGGAGTCCGACATTTGCGACCATACAAGGCCTCGTACGGAGCCATCCACATGCTCGACTGATAACTGTTGTTGTAGGCAAACTCAACCAAAGGTAGGTATTTTTCCCAACTACCTTTAAATTCTAACACACAGCACCGGAGCATATCCTCAAGAACTTGAATCACTCTTTCAGATTGGTCGTCAGTTTGAGGATGGAATGCAGTACTAAAATTCAACCTTGTACCCAAGGCCTCCTGCAACTTCTTCCAAAACCTCGAAGTAAATCTCGGATCTCTATCCGAGATAATAGATACATGCACTCCATGTAATCTCACCACCTCAGCAATATACAACTCGGCCAACTTATCCAATGAATAATCAACACGCACCTGTATAAAGTGAGCCGACTTCATTAGTCTATCAACGATAACCCACACAGCATCTTTCTTTTTCGGAGTCATAGGCAACCCCGTCACAAAATCCATGGTGATCTGATCCCACTTCCACTCGAGAACCATCACTGGCTGAAGCAGTCCCGATGGTACTTGATGCTCGGCTTTCACTTACTGACAGATCAAACATCTTGTTACAAACTCAAAGATGTCTCTTTTCATACCCGGCTACCAATAAAATTTCTTCAAATCATTGTACATTTTTGTGCTACCGGGATGTACTGACAAATGACCAATGTGTGCTTCATGTAAAAATTTTCGAATCAACTCATCATCTCTAGGTACACAAATCCGGTCATGAAACATCAAACAACCATCCGAACTCACCCGAAAATTAGCATTATTTCTTGATTCAAACTTAGCTCTCTTTGCTTGCATCTTATTATCATTCTTTTGAGCCTCACATATCTGTTGAATAAATAGCAGCCTAGCCCTCAACTCGGCCAATATGGCACTATCCTCAGACAACGCTAAGCTAGTACTCATAGCTCTCAAAGCATACAGGGATTTCCTACTCAAGGCATCCGCAACCACATTCGCTTTCCCAGGATGGTAATCAATTACTAGCTCATAGTCTTTCAATAATTCAAGCCACCACTATTGTCGCAAATTTAAATCCTTTTGGTCCATTAAGTATTTCAAACTCTTATGATCGATGAAGATTCGACACTTCTCACCATATAAATAATGTCGCCAAATCTTTAATGCGAAAACAATCGCAACAAACTCCAAATCATGAGTCAGATAATTCTTCTCGTGCAGTTTTAGCTGTCTCGAGGCGTAAGCTACTACCTTACCCTCTTGCATCAATACACAGCCAAGTCCATTAAATGATGCATCACTATATACCACAAACTCCTTGCCCGACTCAGGTTGCACTAAAATCGGCGCCTCAGTGAATAATGTTTTCAATCTCTCGAAACTCTATTGACATTTTTTAGTCCATTCAAACTTAACATCTTTATGCAACAGTTTCGTCATCGAGGTAGCAATCATGGAGAATCCCTTCACGAACCGTCTGTAGTACCCCGCTAAACCCAAAAAGCTTCTAACTTCCGACGCATTTCTTGGCGGTTTCCACTCTACAATAGCCGAGATCTTACTCGGATCAACTCTAATACCATCACCCAACACAATGTGTCCTAGGAATCCGACCTCTTTGAGCCAAAACTCACTCTTCCTAAATTTAGCATACAACTGCTTGTCTCTTAAAGTCTGCAAAATAATTCTTAGATGCTCTGCATGTTCACTCTCATCCAGAGAATAGACTAATATGTCATCAATAAAAACGACTACAAACTTGTCCAAGTACGGTCGGAAGATGCGATTCATCAAGTCCATGAAAATCGCAGGAGCATTTGTTAAACCAAATGGCATGACAAGAAACTCATAATGGCCATACCTCATCTGAAATGCAGTTTTCGGCACATCTTGCTCTTTAACCCTCAACTGATAATAACCAGACCTTAAATCTATCTTGGAGAACACTGTAGCTCCCTTTAGTTGGTCAAATAAGTCATCTATCCTTGGCAAAGGATACTTATTTTTCACGGTCACTTTATTGAGTTGTCTGTAGTCTATGCACAATCTCATCAATCCATCTTTCTTCTTCACAAAAAGTACCGGAGTATCCCATGGTGAATAGCTCGGTCTTGTAAAACCCTTGTCCGTTAACTCTTGCAACTAAACCTTCAATTCTTTCAACTCCAATGGTGTCATCCTATATGGAGAAACTGAGATAGGTTCCGTTCTCGAAAATTAACTCAATCCCAAACTTGACCTCTCTAACTGGAGGTAACTTGGGTAACTCTTCCAGAAACACATTTAGATATTCGCATACTACCGGAACTGATTCAATCTTTACTTCTGACTCTTGAGCATTCAACACAAAGGTGAGATAGGACTCGTATCCTTTCCTCAAGTATTTCTCGGCTACCATAGTTGAAATTATCACAGGCAAACTATCCGATTTACCTGATTCAACCCGAATGACATCTCTATTTTCACATTTCAATTCAATAAACTTGCTACCATAGTTCACTAAAACATCATGAGCCGTCAACCAATCCATTACAATAATCAAATCAATTTTATCAAACGATAACAACATAAGGTTTGCCGGAAAATAATGACCTCTAATTGTCGAAGGACAATTCCTACACACTTTATCAACTAGCACATGTTTACCTAACGGGTTTGACAACTTTACTACAAATTCAGTAGACTCAACAATCATGTTCATACTAGATGCCAATCTCATGCAAATGTAAGAATGGGTAAACCCTGGATCAATGAAAGCAATAACAGAGGTGTCATGAAGAGAAAAAGTACCTGTTATCACATCGAGAGATGATGCCTCTTCACGAGCGTGAATGGCATAAGTCCTTGCAGGTGCTCGACCCGCTGGCCTCACAGCAGAATCTCGAGGTGCACCTCTACAACTAGTCCCTCCTCTCGGGTTCTTTTGTGATCTACCTCTCGAAGATACATTACTAGATCTTATCTCTTGCTTTCTTTCCTTGTCATCCCTCTCAGGGCAATTCCGGATGAAATGATCGGGTGAACCACACTTATAATAGTTTTTGTTATTCCCCCAACACTCCCCCGTGTGTTGCCTACCACAATTTGGACACTCCGGTTTGGACTTTGGATTGCCCACACTTGCCATTGAGCTGGCTTGAACTCTCGAGCACGAGTAGGTGTTACCTCGGTCTCGATGTGAATATCCAACTGACGCAGTCGTCCGAGGGTTCATCTCCTTGGACCTCTTCGATTGAGCTTGGTTTGATTTAATCATTGGCCTTTTTCTTGCATCTCAGGCCTCATTCACGGCTTTCCTCTTTTCCTTATTCAGTTCTTCGGCCTTACATGCCCGATCAACCAATACCACAAACTCTTTTAACTCCAAAATCCCAACTAGCAGTCTAACATCCTCATTCAGCCCATATTCAAACCTCTTGCACAAGATAGCTTCTGTAGACACACATTCTTATGCATACTTGCTGAGCCTAACAACTTCGCGCTCATATTCTACCACAGTCATTCTTCCTTGCTTCAGTTCAAGGAATTCTTTCTGTTTCTGGTCCACAAACCTCTAACTTATATACTTCTTTCAGAATTCTTCCAAAAAGAAGTCCCACGTTAACCTCTCTCTTGGAACCACCGAAGTTAGTTTCTTCCACCAACGATAGGCCGAGTCCTTTAGCAATGACAAGGCACATTTTAAGCTCTCATCAGGTGTGCAGGAGAGTTCATCAAACACCCTCATCGAGTTCTCAAGCCAGAACTCTACCCTCTCAGGGTCATCGTCTATATTAGCCCTAAACTCCTCAGCCCCTTGCTTCCGAATCTTATCTACCAGGGGTTTGGTCATCCTCACTAAATCTATACCTTGAGGAGCCACTAGAACTGACTGAGGTATAGGAGCGGGTGGAGGAGGTTGAGCATTAGGGTTGGCTCATACATACTCCCTGTACCAATTACTCATCATTTGGAGAAAGGCTTCCCAAGCCTCTTCTTCCTGACCCCCCAGTCTCGGGTCCACTCTTTACAGGCGCGGTCCCTTCGTAGGAGTCAGCGCATTACTAGCTACATCATCAGCAGCCGTTCGATTGGGATCCATTTACTAAATAAAAACAAAGTTTAGATTGGTCAGAAGTCACCACACTATCAATATACGCTTATGGCATGTATAGCTAGACTTTAACACACGCTACGGTAGTCTGAGAACCGACTAAACCATAGCTCTGATACCACTAAATGTAACACCCCTTACCCGTATTCAACGCCGGAATCGGGTACAAGGCATTACCAGACTTATCTAATTTGAACATACAACACTGGGCTATCAATTTTAATTTCCAATTTAAAACTTTTCATTCACATCCATAACATTCTTATTATGGGCCTACGAGTCCTAAATCATGCAAACGGAGGGCCTCGAGATCAAACTGGGAACTTTTGAAAACTTATAAAAATTTTGCTTTACCAGGGCCACACGCCTGTGTGGAGAGAGGGACACGCCCGTGTCACATGCCGCACGCCCGTGTTCGACACCCGTGATCGACACTGACTTGCATCACACGCCCTGTGTCTAGCCCGTCGTCGCCTCTGACTAGCATCACACGGCCAGTCACACACTCGTGTCCTTTGACCGTGTGGCGAATTAAATTCCAAACTCAGGCGCAGACTTCACATGGCCCTGGCACACGCCCAAGTCCCTGGCCGTGCATTCCTCACGGCTGAGAGACACAGCCGTGTCTCTGCCCGTGTGTTTACTATAAAGCTTACTGACTTGTAAAACTAACATGCAGGGGACACACGGCCTAGCCACACACCCATGGGACTGACCGTGTGTCTCACACGGCCTAGACACACGCCCGTGTGCCTACCCATGTGGACAAGAACAAGCTATTTGCCAAGCTCTTTTCATCACCCTACATCACACAACCTAAATCCATTCAACCAATTACTAAGCAAAGCAATTATGTAACATACACATTCATGAATAACCTTGTCTTTGCATAAATTGGTAATAACAAGCCATCAACTATGGCTATATACAAAAGAATTCATCTTTAAGGGAGCCAATACACACTTGGCCAAAATAACAAAACAGTTCATCTAGTCTAGCCCCTACACATGCCATACTCAAAATACTAAGTCTAGATATACTGAGATGAGCTGATAGTGTAGGTGGTCTTCCAATTATCCTCGTATCCCGACCCGGCTCTTTGACACTATAAAATAAGGGGAAAGGAAAGAGAGTAAGCTTTAAGCTTAGTAAGTTTACATGTAAACAATAAACATTATAATACATGCTAGTCAATATATAGCAATATGTACTAAGCAAGATCATTCCTCAATCTATACTCATGCTTACTCAAATCACCTCTTACCACATTCCCACCATATAACAAGCATAATGCTCACATTTAATGGCATACATTCCCTGCACTTATCACAAAAAAGCCACATGAAACAAGCACTTAGTCAATTCCTCGATAAACCATTGAAATGATAACAAACACTCGGTGGTTTCACACATAGCCCACCATTAATCTATGATTAGGGTGGTTTCGCACATACCCCACCATTAATCTATAATTAGGGTGGTTTCGTACATAGCCCACCAACAAGAATAATTACGGTGGTATCACACTTAGCCCACCAAATGATAATATAAACGATGGTTTCACACACAGCTAATTGTGAATGAATAGTAAAGTGGTATCGCACTTAGCCCACTATTAAGAGTATTTACGGTGGCATCGCACATAGCCCACCATTAATCTATAATTGAACTCATACGAAAATTTACTCAACATCTATCGAATTTAATTCATCTCAATCATGAATAATTTCATTCATACAATGCACCATTCATTAACAACATGTATATTCAAAATGAGTAGTTAACACATAAACTTACCTCGGTGCAAAATGTGTTAATTTGCGGTTTAATCTGAAACCTTGCCTTTTCCTCGGTCAAGGTTAATTCTGCACTCTTCTTGGTCTATAACAACAAAAATTCACTCATTCAATCATTTTATAATCATAATGCTTCATAATCTTTACTTAGGCAAAAATGACCATTTTGCCCTTGTATTATGGCAAAATTATGATTTTGCCCCTAGGCTCGTAAATCATTTTTCATCACATTATCTCATTAACCAAGCCTAGCTGAACATTTATTACTCTTACAACTACTCATAAATCCAATTATTTCATGCATTTATTACACATTTTCAATCTTTGCATTCAATCCCTATTTATGTGTTTTCATGCTATCACCTTTCACAAAAGTTGTTTCTCATCTCACTAACATTCATTTTCTTCCATGAAAACTCAGCAAACAACATAAACACTCTCATGGCAAGTCCCTAGACTTTCAACCATTTTACAAATTAGTCCCTTCATTAGCTAGCTTAAGCTTTAGGGACTCCAAAAGTACAAAAATTATCAACTAAAACCATCAAAATCACTTACTTGTGTGAGGACAACTTGCTAAAATTTCAAAGCTTTCAAAACCCTTCATTAAATTTAAAAATCGGTGGACGGAGAAGAGAAGGGAAAAAGATGATAACATTCCTTTATTTTATCATATTTTATTCATTTAGTCACCAACTATGACCAAATTTTGACCAAATTAAATTCCTTTGTCTCCCTAGACTCTATGGCCGACCAACACACCCCATATAGCCTAATTTCACTTTAAGGACCTTCAATTTTATATTCTATAGCTATTAGACACCTCTACCTTGAAAAATAGAACTTCCGCACTTTATGCGATTTAGTCATTTTTCACAGTTAAGCATCCAATTGTTAAAATTAAGGCACCAAAATTCCCATGCAACCTTATAATAATGTTATAATGCATAAAATAGTACTAAAATAATTTTCCTCATCCTCGGATTAGTGGTCCCGAGACCACTATTTTGACTAGACCCAAAATTGGGCTGTTACAAAGCCCATGCCTAAATTTCTAAATTTGATAATGATTTTGAGATGTGCCATTGATGAAAATGTGAGCTTTGTGTTGATAGTTAGTGAAATATGAAAGCTTGATGAATGATAAATATGTTTTATATTGGGATTTTTTTATGAAATTGATTATTGTGGGCTAATTTGTGAAAATGAAACTTTGAAGTGTTAAAATGTGAAATAAATGAAAGATATGGGCTACTAGGGACTAGTATGAAATTCGACCAAGCTTGGGTGTGAGTAAATTATGTGTATTTTGTGTAATTGTGAAAAAGGGATTAAAATGTCAAAAAGTTGAATTATGAGGGCTAAAGTTTAAAATGCCCTAACTATGTGTTTGTGGATTGTTTTGGATGAAGATGAGATTGAATGAGTTGAATTTGATATTATACAGATCAAGAAAAGAGAAATTCAGACCTGGATCGAGGTAAGAACAAAATGCTCGATTGATCGACTAGTATCGTTATTTTTACGTTTGAGGTATGTTCGTGTATAATACGTATTGTTTAAACAATGTTCATATGTGATGAAATGAATGGAAATATGATTATGGAGTTTGGTAATGTGAAATGTGAGTTCGAAGATATGTGGCACTAAGTGTGCGTAAATAGAATCGTTACAGTGATGAATGGCACTAAGTGTGCGAGATAAAGAAAGCATCAACTGTATTATTTGGCACTACGTGTGCGATACCGAGACAAATTCAGTTATATGTGATGGCACTAAGTGTGCGATATTATTATAGCTTCGGCTAACTAATTGGCACTAAGTGTGCGAGTTCATCGAACGATTAAAGAGGACCGAATGAATTATGACATCGAGCATTGATGTGGTAAATGTGATAGATAAATACGTGATGGTACAAGTATGTACAGAACCTAAGTGGTTAATGATATTATGTATGAGATATATGGAAGATTGTGTGAATGAATGATAAGAAAAGTTGGATTGAGTAGCATTATAAATGCTTGTATATGAACCTATAGATATGGTATGAAAATGAGTAAAAGTCATGGATGAGATTATGTAGTGATGTGAATTGAACTAAGTGTTAGTTAATTCTGCATATTGAGTTTGAATTGTTGAGTTAATTGTGTTATATTACGAACTTACTAAGCTTTAAATCTTACTGTGTGAAGTATTTCTCTGTTTTATAGTGGTATTTAAAGCTAGCTCAGATTCGGGGATCATCAGCGACTCAATCACACTATCGGACATCTATTTTGGTACCTTTTGAAAGTTGTATTTATGGTATATGGCATGTATAGGCTAGTGAAGTTGTGGAATGTTTTGAGATGTATAAATCTTGCCATGTGATATAGCTTGATAATGGATGAGACTTTGGATTGATTTTTGGTATATGTTTTGCTATGTGAAAATGGTGCATGTGATGTGTAATATGGTCTTGTGTAAATGGCCATTAAGGTATGCTTTAGTGAAATAGAAATAGTATGTTTCATACTTGATTTGGTATTTGAGATGGTGAATGATTCGTATGTTATTTGATGTTGGAATTGAACATGTAGGGATGACCCAATTTTGGGTGGCAAACTGGCCTTGCAAATGGCCTATAATTGCCCACACGGTTGAGCACACGGGCGTGTGTCTCGACCGTGTCCTTCGATGCTCAAATTCAAAGTAAGTCAGACTTGCACACGGGCCAGACACACGGGCGTGTGACAGGCCGTGTGATTCAAGTTAGTTTGCCACATGGGCAAGAAGCACGGGCGCGTTCCAGACCGTGTGACCCAAGTTAGTGTTGCACACGGGCTGGGACATGGTCCAAGGCACGGCCGTGTGAGGCACACGGCCTAGCCACACGTGTGTGTGCCCTGTTTTGAAGAGAAAAATTTTCAAAGTTTCGTAAAAGCTTTAAGTGTGATCGGTTCAGTCCCGAACCACTTCTAAAGTATGCTTAAGGTCTCGTAGACCTTCTAAAGGGACTTTGTGTTAATGATTAACTATGAGATGCTGATGTGTGAGTATTGGATTGTTTAAATGTTATAATTCGACCGGTAATACCTCGTAACCCTAGTCCGGCGATGGATACGGGTTAGGGGTGTTACATTTGATTGGTATCAGAGCTACAGTTTAGCCGATTCTAGGACTAACGTAGCATGTGAGAATCTAGCTATACATGCCATATATACGAACTGTTATAGTGTGATGAATCTTGACAGATAAAATGTGTTTTTGTATAGCAAATGGATCTCGGTCGAGCTATAGCTGATGATGTTTAGAGTAATGCGCCTGCTCCCGCCCAAGGGATAGCGCCGTCTAATTCTAGACCTGTTACAAGTAGCCACGAGGGAGAGGCTAAGAAAGCCTTCTTCCAAATGATGAACGAGTGGTTCACGGAGTTCGTTCGAACGAATCCGATTGCTCAACAACCTCTACCCCCACAAGTTCCTATAGCAGCACAAGTTATAGACCTGATTCGATTGAGTAAACCTCCAGTTGATAAGATTCGTAAGTATGGGGCCGAAGAGTTCAGGGCCACAGTTGATAATGATGCCGAGCGAGCTAAATTTTGGCTTGAGAATACCATTAGAGTGTTTAATGAATTATCATGTACTCCTGATGAATGTCTTAAGTGTGTTGTTTCACTGTTGAGATATACGACGTATCATTGGTGGAAAACATTGATATCTGTGGTTCCGAGAGAATGAATCACCTGGGATTTCTTCCAAATTGAATTCCAGTAGAAATATATCAGTCAACGGTTTATAGATCAGAAACGCAAAGAGTTCCTTGAGCTAAAACAGGGCCGTATGTCTGTTACGGAATATGAGCGAGAATTTGTAAGATTGAGCCAGTATGCATGAGAATGTGTTTCGACAGAAACTACTATGTCTAAATGATTCATTGAAGAGTTGAATGAAGATATTAAACTTCTGGTTGGAATTCTTGACTTGACTGAATTTGTGGTATTGGTTGAAAGAGCTTGTAAAGCTGAGGAGCTTAGTAAAGAAAAGAAGAAAGCAGACTTAGAAGCTAGAGACGAGAGAAAAAGGTCGATGAGTAAGTCGTATCACTCTTTGTCAAAGAGATTCAGAGATGTAACCAGTCGTTCAAATGCTTCGATTGGACATTCGAGTAGAGATCGTGTAAAACAATTTACGAGTCCTAAAGCTCAAATTCCAATGGAATCAAGTGTTGGCAGTGTCAGAAACAATAAGCCTGAGTGTAGGCAGTGTGGGAGACGTCATACTGGTGAATGTTGGGGCAAGTATAATAATAGAGTTTGTTATAAATGTGGATCACGAGATCACTTCATTCGGGATTGCCCAGAGTTGGCTGAGAAAGATAATACTCATAGTGCGAGGCTGAGTAACACGACAGCTAGGGGTAGACCACCTAGAAACATAAGAATTGTGAGTGGTAGTCAGAAAGGAACAACGGATACAGTTGTGAGATCGGAGGCAAGAGCACCTGCCAGAGCCTACGCTATTCGCGCTCGTGAAGAAGCGTCATCTCCTGACGTCATTACTGGTACTTTCACTCTTTATGATACTGATGTGATTTCATTGATAGATCCAGGATCTACTCATTCATATGTGTGTGTGAACTTAGTATCTAGTAAGACTCTGCCTATTGAGTCTACTGAATTTGTAATTAGAGTATCGAACCCCTTAGGCAAGTGTGTTCTGGTTGGCAAAGTGTGCAAGAATTGACCGTTGATATTTCGAGATGTCTGTTTCCCGGCTAATCTAATGCTACTACCCTTTGATGAATTTGATATAATTCTGGGTATGGATTGGCTAACTTTGCATAATGCTATTGTGAATTGAAAACGGAAGACTATTGATTTGAGAAGTCAGAATGACGAGATAGTCCGAATTGAATCCAGTGATTTGAATGGGTTACCGGCCGTAATATCTTCGATGAAAACTCTGAATTATGATAAAAAGGGATGTGAAGCTTATCTTTCGTATGTGGTTGATACGAAAGTGATAGAAAATAAAGTTGAATATGTGCCTGTGGTTTGTGAGTTCCCTGATGTGTTTCCTGAAGAATTACAAGGATTACCTCCGATACGAGAAGTTGAGTTTGGCATTGAGTTAGTATCAGGGATGACCCCTATCTCAATAGCCCCGTATAGAATGGCTCCGACAGAGCTAAAAGAATTGAAATCTCAGTTGCAAGAGTTGACAGACAGATGATTTGCACGACCAAGTTTCTCGCCCTGGGGTGCTCCTGTATTGTTTGTGAAAAAGAAAAATGGTACTATGAAGATATGCATTGACTACCGACAGTTGAATAAAGTGACGATAAAGAATAAATATCCTCTACCCGGAATTGATGATTTACTCGATCAGCTAAAAGGAGCTACTGTGTTTTCAAAGATGGATCTGAGATCGGGATACTATCGATTGCGATAGTAAAGATTGGACATTACGAAAACTACTTCGAAGCGAGGTACGGGCATTATGAATTTTTAGTTATACCTTTTGGACTAACGAATTCCCCAGCATTATTTATGGACTTGATGAACTGGATATTCAGGCTGTATTTGGATCAATTTGTCGTTGTGTTTATTGACAATATTTTGATTTATTCTTGTGATGAGACGGAACATGCCGAGCACTTGAGAATTGTTTTATAGACCCTGCGTGATAAGCAATTGTATGCAAAGTTCAGTAAATGTGAGTTCTGGTTGAACGAGGTTAATTTCTAGGACATATAGTGTCAGCTGCGGGGATACGAGTTGATCCGAGTAAGGTTTCAGCAATTTTAGATTGGAAACCTCCAAGAAATGTGTCTGAAGTTCGCAGTCTTCTGGGACTTGCTGGTTATTACCAACGGTTCATAAAAAGCTTCTCGATGATTGCAACTCCGCTGACGAAATTGCTACAGAAAGATGTTAAATTTGAGTGGTCAGAAAAGTGACAGCAAAGTTTTGAACAGTTGAAAGCATGGTTGACAGAGGCACCAGTGTTAGTTCAACCTGAATCGGGTAAAGAATTCATAGTTTACAGTGATGCAACGTTGAATGGTTTAGGCTGTGTGTTGATGCAAGAAGGAAAAGTTATAGCCTATGCTTCGAGACAGTTAAAACCACATGAAAAGAATTACCCGACGCACGACCTTGAGTTAGCTACGATCGTGTTTGCTCTAAAAATTTGGCGCCACTATCTTTTCGGTGAGAAATGTCATGTGTTTTAAGATCATAAAATCCTAAAATATCTGATGACTCAGAAAGATTTGAATCTTCGTCAGAGAAGATGGTTAGAATTGTTAAAAGACTACGAACTTATGATTGATTATCATCTGAGAAAAGCAAATGTTGTTGCTAATGCTTTGAGTCAGAAATCGTTGTTTGCCTTACGTGTGATGAATGCCCATTTAGTTCTGTCTGATGATGGCTCGGTTTTAGCCGAATTGAAAACAAGACCGTTGTTTTTACAGCAGATTTGTGATACTCAAAAAGTTGATAATGAAATGCTAGCGAAACAAGCTTAATGTGATTTGAATCCTGATTCAGAATTTCGAGTTGATGATAATGATTGTCTGAGATTCCGAGATCGGATTTGTGTTCTGAGAAATTCAGAGTTGATTCAGTTGATTTTGAAAGAAGCTCATAGCAGTCGCTTATTGGTTCATCCAGGAAGTACAAAGATGTATAATGATTTGAAACAACTCTACTGGTGGCCTGGAATGAAAAGAGATATCTATGATTTTGTTTCGAAATGTTTGATCTGTCAGTAAGTTAAAGCTGAACATCAGGTGCCATCCGGTTTGTTACAACCGATTATGATTCCTGAGTGAAAATGGAAGAGAATCACGATGGACTTTTTGTCGGGATTGCCCCTATCTCCGAGAAAGAAAGATGCAATCTGGGTGATAGTTGACAGATTGACAAAATCAGCTCATTTTATTCCGGTGAGAACGGATTATTCGCTTGATAAGTTAGCTGAGTTATACATTTCTGATATTGTGAGATTGCACAGGGTGCCACTATCTATTGTGTCTGACAGAAATCCGAGGTTTACTTTGTGGTTTTAGAAGAAACTGCAAGAGGCTTTAGGTACGAAATTGCACTTCAGTACTTCTTTTCATCCGCAAACGGATGGTCAATCCGAGCGGACCATTCAGATTCTTGAGGATATGTTGAGAAGTTGTATTCTTGAGTTTGAAGGTACGTGGGAAAAGTACCTGCTGTTGATTGAATTTGCGTATAATAATAGCTTTCAATCAAGCATTAAAATGGCACCATATGAGGCTCTTTACGGTTGTAAATGCAGAACACCATTTTACTGGACTGAGCTTAGTAAGAATAAAATTCACGGGGTTGATTTGAATAAAGAGACTGAACAGAAAGTAAAAGTGATACGAAATAGTCTGAAAGCAGCGTCTGATCGACAGAAATCATACGTAGATTTGAAACGAAAAGATATTGAATTTGAGATTGGTGATAAAGTATTGTTGGAAGTATCTCCATGGAAGAAAATACTCTGATTCAGCAGAAAAGGCAAATTGAGTCCGAGGTTTATCGGGCGGTATGAGATTTCTGAGCGTATTGGGCCGGTTGCTTATAGATTATTGTTGCCACCTGCGCTAGAGAAGATTCAGAATGTGTTTCACGTATCGATGCTTCGGCAATACAGATCTGACCGATCGCACGTGATTGCCCCTACTGAAATTCAGTCTGATCTATCGTATAGCGAAGAACCGATTCAAATTATGGCTCGTGAGATCAAAGAGTTGATAAATAAGAAAATTGCTTTAGTGAAAGTGTTGTGGCACAGACATGGGGTTGAAGAGGCTACGTGGGAGCCTGAGGATGCTATGAGAGAGCAATACCCGAATCTATTCACTGGTAAGATTTTCGAGGACGAAAATCCCTAAGGGGGAGAGTTGTAACAGCCCGATTTAGACCCAAGTCAGAATAGTGGTTTCGGGACCACAAATTCGAGGTCAGAGAAATAATTTAATATTATTTTTTGATGTTTATGGCATGTGATAAAGTATGTGTGAAAGTTCTGTGTGAAAATTTTATCATTTGTGTACCGATTTGTGAAAAAGGACTTAATCGCGTAAAATGCAAAAGTTGTGTACTAGTAGTTAAAAGTTCTTATTTGACATGGCTCCTTAAATGAAAGGTCTTTATGTTGATATTGGACCATTGAATTCATGAAATGACATCGTTGGACATGAGTTAGTGGATTTTAAATGAAATCATTAAGGTTAAATATGGTATTTGATAATTAAAGTTAATATTAATGAAACAAAAACATTTTGATGGCCATTATCATCTTTTTGGCACCGAATATTGAAGGAAAAAGAAAGAAATTTATCTAGTTAGGGTTCGGCACTCATTTCGCTCAATCAAGGTATGTTTTGAGCTTAATTTTTAGTGATTTTTATGTTTTTGTGATTGTTGCTTAGCATTCTATCAAGCCCATGCCTAAATTTCTAAATTTGATAATGATTTTGAGATATAAAATTGATGAATATGTGAGCTTTGTGTTGATAGTTGGTGAAATATGAAAGATTGATGAATGATAAATATGTTTTGTATTGGGATTTTTGATGAAATTGATTATTGTGGGCTAATTTGTGAAAATGAAACTTTGAAGGGTTAAAATGTGAAATAAATGAAAGACATGGGCTGCTAGGGACTAGTATAAAATTCGGCCAAGCTTGGGTGTGAGTAAATTATGTGTATTTTGTGTAATTGTGAAATAGGGATTAAAATGTCAAAATATGGAATAATAAGGGCTAAAGTGTAAAATGCCCTATGTGTTTGTGGATTTTTTTGGATGAAGATGAGATTGAATGAGTTGAATTTGATATTATATAGATCAAGAAAAGAGAAATTCAGACCTAGATCAAGGCAAGAACAAAGTGCTCGATTGATCGACTAGTATCATTGTTTCTACGTCCTAGTAAGTTCGTGTATAATACGTATTGTTTAAACAATGTTCATATGTGATGAAATGAATGGAAATATGATTATGGAGTTTGGTAATGGGAAATGTGAGTTCAAAGATATGTCGCACTAAGTGTGCGTAAATAGAATCGTTACAGTGATGAATGGCACTAAGGGTGCGAGATAAAGAAAGCATCGGCTGTATTATTTGGCACTACATGTGCGATACCGAGACAAATTCAGTTATATGTGATGGCACTAAGTGTGCGATATTATTATAGCTTCGGCTAATTAATTGGCAGTAAATATTTCTCTGTTTTACAGTGGTATTTAAAGCTAGCTCAGATCTGGGGATCGTCATCGACTCAATCACACTATCGGACATCTATTTTGGTACCTTTTGAAAGTTGTATTTATGGTATATGGCATGTATAGGCTAGTGAAGTTATTGAATGTTTTGAGATGTATAAATCTTGCCATGTGATATGGCTTGATAATGGATGAGACTTTGGATTGATTTTTGGTATATGTTTTGCTATGTGAAAATGGTGCATGTGATGTGTAATATGGTCTTGTGTGAATGGCCATTATGGTATGCTTTAGTGAAATAGAAATAGTATGTTTCAAACTTGATTTGGTATTTGAGATGGTGAATGATTCGTATGTTACTTTATGTTGGAATTGAACATGTAGGGATGACCCAATTTTGGGTGGCAAATTGGCCTTGCAAATGGCCTATAATTTCCCACATGGTTTAGCACACGGGCGTGTGTCTCGACTGTGTCGTTCAATGTTCCAATTCGAAGTAAGTCAGACTTGCACACGGGCTAGACATACGGGCGTGTGACAGGCCATGCGATTCAAGTCAGTTTGCCACATGGGCAAGAAGCACGGGCGTGTTCCAGACTGTGTGACCCAAGTCAGTGTTGCACACGGGCTGGGACATGGTCCAAGGCACGGCCGTGTGAGGCACACGGCCTAGCCACACGGGCATGTGCCCTGTTTTGAAGAGAAAAATTTTCAAAGTTTCGTAAAAGCTTTAAATGTGATCGGTTCAGTCTCGAACCACTTCTAAAGCCTGCTTAAGGTCTTGTGGACCTTCTAAAGGGACTTTGTGTTAATGATTAACTATGAGATGCTGATGTGTGAGTATTAGATTGTTTAAATGTTATAATTCGATCGGTAATACCTCGTAACCCTAGTCCGGTGGTGGTTACGGGTTAGGGGTGTTACATCTAGGGTTCTGGTCCTGTACGTCCTACTGGTGGCTGGGTATACCGACATATGTTGCGGATACCTGACAGCTTGTGTGAGCAGCACTACGTAGCTATGTCTCGACTGACAGCTTGTGTGAGCAAGCCCGTGGATAGCTTGAGAGCGAGCCTATGTGTGTTATGAGATTTGTAGTAGCTTTAGCTACATATGTGGTGTAACAGTCTGGTTTATACCCTAATTGAAACAGTGGTTTCAGAACCACAAATTCGAGTCAGTAAAATATTTTAATATTATTTTTCATGTTTATGATATGTGAATTAGTATGTAGGAAGTTTTTGTGTGATAATTTGTCTATCTGTGTGTTTAATTTGATAAAAGGATTAAATTGCATTGAATGCAAAATTCACATGCTTTATGAAAAGACTCCTATTTGAGATGGCTTCTTAATGGGAAGGCCTTATATGGCAATTAAACCATTTTTAAGATGGTGGATAGTTGTTGGACAAATATGACCTTAAATTATATGTTATTTTTATTTAGCATAAAAAGGTTAATTATGTAATTGAATATTAAGCCATTATATCTTAAAACATTAAAGAAATAAGTCATCAAAATGGTGTTCATCCACCAAAAATTTAAACAAAAGAAAAAGAAAGAAGAAGCTGGGGCATTCGGCACTCTCTAATCTTGATTCAAGGTAAGTTTTGCTTCTGTTTTTGATAATTACTATGTTTCTGTAATCGTTGCTTCGTCTACTTCAAAACCCATGTCTTAATTTTGAGAATTGGCGATGTTTTTGAAAAGAGACTTTGATGAACTCATATGATTTGTGATGAGTAATGGTGTTAAATGAAAGATATGTGTTTAATGAACATGTTTTATTCTTGGATTTTTTGATGAATTTAGCAAATTAGGGCTAAATTGTGAAAATAGTATTTTGAGGGACTAAATTGTGAAATAAATGAAATGTATGGACTTGTATGAGATACATGAATATCCGGCTAAGCATGGGTATATGGTGATTTTGTGTATTTGATGATTTTGTGAATTAGGGACTAAATTGTCCAAATGTGTAAATGTGAGGGTTAAGTTGCAAATAGCCCTAAATGTATGTTTATTGATTGAATTGAATAAATTGATGAATAAAAGGGTTAAATTTGGATATGTATAGATCAAGAACTGAAGAAAACGGACTTAGATCACGGGAAAGCAAAGGTAATCGAGTAACCGATTTCGAACGAATATCTGAATCCGAGGTAAGTCGATATACAAATAAATGTATCTGTATTGAATTATGAATTTCTATATGATTATTGATAATGGTGAAGGCATATGAGATGATCTATATATGAATTCCGAGATAGAATCGACATAGTGTCAGTGTCTGAAAAGTCCCGTTTGAACCTAGGAATAGATAGGATAGTATATGTCATGACATAGGTGTCCATTCTGTGATATCATGTAAGACCACGTCTGGGACGTTGGCATCGATATGATATTTTGTGTAAGACCACGTCTGGGATGTTGGCATCGATATGAGATATACGTGTAAGACCATGTCTGGGACATTGACATCGTATTGATTCGTGTAAGACCCTGTCTGGGACAGTAGCATCGATATCTGGTTACATGTAAGACCACATCTGGGATGTTGGCATTGTACGAATATTCCGATCACTTTGAGTATCCTATTAGATTCCGAACGGTTCAACGGGCAAGTCTGAGAAACGAACGATTATGTGATTTGTACATCTGTTTCAGGTACGTTGATACATATGCTTTGTATAAGCATGAAAGGTGAGTAATATGTGCATTGATGCAAAGAAACATTTGAAATATATCTGTGCTTGAGATATGATCAAATGAGGTATTTGCAATATGATGAATTGGTAAGAAATGGCAAATCAAGTAAACTCAAGAGATTATTCATATGCTTGTAAGGATGATATGCTAATGAATTCAAATGGCTATACTTATGAATGATTTATGCTAAGTTTATTTGTATATGGCTTACTAAGTTTTTTTTTTTTTTTGAAAGCTTACTCTGTGTGTGTATTTACTCTGTTTACATATCGTCGAAGCTACTGAAGGCTCGGGGACCATTGAGGATCGTCATCACACTACTCAACTCATTTTGGTACCTTTTGGAAATGTATTTTCTAAGTATGGCATGTATAGGCTAGTGATTTGGTATATGTTTGAGATGTAAATAGTCATGTGATTTGGCTATTTAAATGTTGGTAATGTGCATGAGTGAATATGGTATTTGGTGCATGTTTTGGTATGGCTTGATGGCAAAGAAATAGCCTCATGAATGGTAAGCTTGTGGATGAATTGATGCCTTAGTATTTTAATGAGGTTATGATTGAATTATACTTGGATTTACATGGAAGTTGATTGTACAAATTAGCATGTTTAGAAATGAGATTGAATGAAATAATATGATGATCATTTGGTATGTTTTGGTTACCATTTGATTGTGGAAATAGGCTTGTTATGCTTGTAGGTATGACCCTAGTGTGGGTGGCATATTGGCCTTGCAAAGGGCACATTATGCATACGGTTTGCCAGGCACACGGCGTGCCTAGTGACCGTGGGATTAAGTCAGTAGCTAGCCCAAGTGTGCACGGCCAAGGTACACGGACGTGCCTGGTAGCCATGTGAAGAAGTCAGTATCTAGCCTAAGGGTACACGACCATGGTACACGGGCGTGCCTGGTGACCGTGGGGATAAGTCAGTATACATGTTTTGTTTTTGCACGGCCAGGACACATGGGTGTGTCTAGTAGCCGTGGGAAGCACACGGCCTGACTGCACGGGCGTGTGACCTCTGAAATGTTCAAAAATTTTTAAATTTTCCGAGAATTTCCGTATGTGTTTCAGTTTAGTCCCGACCCTTCTCTAAAGCATGCTTAAGGTCTCGGTGACCTATCTAAGGGACACTGTGATTGCTATTGATGACTTGTATTATGAAATGTCTGTAAAAGTTTCCAATCTATTCGGTAATGCCTTTAACCCTAATTCGGCGACGGATACGGGTTAGGGTGTTACATTTGGTTGGTATCAGCGCTACGGTTTAATCAATTCTCGGACTAACATAGCATGTCAGAGTCTAGCTATACATGCCATATATCTGAACTGTGATAGTGTGATGAACCCTGACGTGTAAAATATGATTTTTGTATAGTAATGGATACCGAAAGAGCCATAGCTGACGATGTAGAAAGCAATGCGCCTTCTCCCGCGCAAGGGACAGTGCCCTCTGATCCGAGACCGGCTACGAGCAGTCATGAGGGAAAAGCTAAACAAGCTTTCTTCCAAATGATGAGTGAGTGGTTCACTCAGTTCGTAAGAAATAATCCGGCTGTTTCACAACCTCCGCCCCCACCTAATCACCCTCAGACATCTGCTATGCCTCCGACTATGAATCAGAATCTGTTGAACAAGCCTCCGGTTGATAAAATCTGTAAGCATGGGGCTGAAGAGTTCAGGGCTACCAGTGATGACGATGCCGAGAAAGCCGAGTTCTGGTTAGAAAACACTATTCGGGTATTTGATGAGATGTCTTTGACTCCGGAGGAAAGTATTAAATGTGTTGCATCATTGCTACGAGATGCGGCCTATCAATGGTGGAAGACTCTGATTTCTGTTGTTCCGAAAGAACAGGTGACATGGGACTTCTTTCAGATTGAGTTTTGGAAGAAATACATCAGTGAGAGATTCATTGATCAGAAACGAAAGGAATTTCTGGACTTGAAACAAGGCCGTATGTCTGTTACTAATTACGAACGAGAGTTCGTGAGACTGAGTCAGTATGCTCGTGAATGTGTGTAACATCCCTGTTTAGGGCCTAGTCAGAATAGTGGTTCGAGACCACAAATTCGAGGGTCATGAATGAGTTTTTGAGGCTTATAATATGTATGCATGCTAGTGTGAAAGTTTCATGAAGCAATTTTGTGAAATTGTGGTTGAATTGTCCAAAAGGACTAAATTGCAAAAGTTGCAAAATGTGTGTTTCTAGAAGCTATATGTGTGAAATAGCTTTAGATTATTAATTAGAGGTCCTTAAATAGCAATTTATCCAAATTCTAATTTTTTTGACAAAAATGGGCATGGATGAGTTAAAATTGAAAGTTTATCAAAAAGGGCATTTTGGTAATTTATCAATTAAGTGATTAAAATAGGTGAAAAGATGATAGAAATTCATTCATCTTCTTCCCATAGCTACCGAAAATTTGAGAAGCCATTGTTAGGGTTCTTTCAAATTTTCAAGCTTGCTAGTAAGTGCTCCTAAGCCCGATTTTTTATATTCTTCGTATTTTTGAAGTCCTGGTAGCATGAGTAAGCTATTTATAGCTATTTCGAGAGCTATCATGGATGTTCAAAAATGTACATATGTATGACATGCATGTATTTTGATGTTTTATGGAAGAATATGAAGGCTTGATGTAGTAGAAACATCTTTTGCTAAGTATTTTCCATGAAAATGCACGTAGGGACTTAGTTGTGAAAATCTTAGGTTTGGTCATACATGGGTGATTTAGTGAGATTTGATGAATGCTTTAGTTGAGTAAGTGGTTCGGCTAAGCATGAAAGAGTAGAAAGTTGAATAAAAATCACTTTACGAGCCTTTGGGACTAAAGTGTAAATATGAGAAAGTTTAGGGGCAAAATAGTAATTTTGCTAAAGTATGAGATGTGGGTCAATTTAGTCAATGTGTGTATTGAATAAGCTGATTATTCATTATAGATCAAGAAAGACGAAGCCCGGATCGAAACCGAGGCAAAAGCAAGGTGGTGGACTAAATTGTACATTTCAATACTTTTGAGTATCGAGGTAAGTCTATGCATAAACAATGCATTCATACTTACAATTTGTTGATGATAGCTAGTGTGTAGCTAATTTGAGATTGATTTAGAACCTATGTGGTTCAAGTAGAATGAATGTAGTAGAAATGGTGAATGAATGTATGATCGAGAATGATTGGGAATCTATGTGGTTTAAGTAGACTTGTGCATGTGTTGTGATAATGCTAGATGGTAGGCTAAGTGTGATACCATCCTAATGCATATTGACGATGAGCTAGCTACGTGCGATGCTATCGTGAGGTATATCATCTAGTGAGCTATGTGCTCAATCACTACGAATACCATTGTGGTAGGCTAAGTGCGATACCACCTTATTAATCAAATGTGGTGTGCTAAGTGCGAAACCACCGAGATATTGGCTGTGTGGATTGACTGTGTGTATTAAGCGTGTGGATGAGTAGTGTGGATTAGTTATGTAAACTAGCTGTGTGGATGAGCTGTGTGGATAAGTTATGTGGATTGACTGTGTGGATGTATTACGATAAATAATGATGTGTTGTATATTACGTAAATGTGATATTGAATGCAGGGGTGCATTTCCATGGTTATGAGTATGTGACTCATGATGTGTTGGAAATGTGGTAAGGGATAGAAAGAGTAAGCATAGTTGTGAATTACATGTTGGTATAATGCTAATAGTTGCTTAGCTTATACTATGTTGCTTATTTGTTTATGTGTAAACTTACTAAGCTCAAAGCTTACTCTCTTTCTTTTCCCTTGTCCTATAGATTAAAGCGTTGAATCGAGATACGAGGATCATCAGAAGATAGCCCACATATCAGCACACTTTGGTACATGAAACTTAATGTTTTGTATATGGCATGTATAGGGGCTAGATAAGTTAGTAAATTTTGTTGTAAATGGCTAAGATGTGTTGGCCTATAGATGGATAGCTTATTTTGTATAATTCCATGGTTGTTGGATATTACATTATCTGAAAGAAAGATATAGTTTTATATGTGAGAATGCACTTCAATTTGAGTTGATTATGATGGTGTTAGATGAGTATATGTTGTGTATGTTAGAAGGGTGAAAAGAACTTGACACTTAGTCTTGTTCTTGACCATGTGGGTAGACACACGGGCGTGTGTCTAGACCATGTGTGACACACGGTCAGCCCACGGGCGTGTCCGGGTTGCCGGCGTCCCCCCTGCATGTTAATATTTGAAAACAGAATAGACCCCGGACTAGTCACACAGGTGTGTGCCTAGGGCCTGTGGGATTAATCAGTGTTGGCCACGGGCTAGCCACACGGGCGTGTGTCTAGACTCTAGGCCGTGCGAGGGAAGTCAGTGTTCACCACGGTTGGGGAGCACGGGCGTGCCATGGCCGTGGGGCATTTGGCAGAATGCTTGGGTTTTTAGGCATGGTCTGGGGACATGGGCATCTGTGCTCATGCACGAGCGTGTCTAATCTTGTACGGGCGTGTGAGACCTGTATAAAAGAGAAATATTTTAAGTATCGTAAAAGTTCCGGATTAGTCTCGAGAGTCCTCATGTGTATGAGTGAGGCCTCGTAAGTTGAGAATGAGGTTATAGCGAGTAATGATGTTGAGCCTAAGTGGCGATTAAGCGGTTTGAGTTCGGTAACGCCTCGGGCCCGGTTCCCGACGTAGAACCCGGGTAAGGGGTGTTACAATGTGTATCTACCGAGGCAATAATGTGTAAAAGATTTGAAGATGGTCTTAACGAAGACATCCGTTTACTTGTTGGAATTCTGGAAATAAAAGAATTTGTGGTACTTGTTGATCGAGCTTGCAAAGTCGAAGACCTCGGCAAAGATAAAAGGAAAGCTGAGTTTAAAGCTAGAGAGATGAGAAAAAGATTTCTTGGCAAATCATTTCAGTCTGCTTCGAAGAAATTCAGAGATGAACATGGCCGTTCAAAGACTAATATGGGACATTCTAGTAGAGATCGAGCTAGATCACATTTGAGTTCCAAAGCTCCGGCAACATCAATGTCTAGTCCGAACGACCTGAGTGTAAGCATTATGGTAATAGACATCCGGGAAGTTGTAGATTGAATGATCGGGCTTGCTTCAGATGTGGATCATTAGATCATTTTATTCGTGATTGCCCAGAGTCTGTTGAGCCAGAGACTGTTCAGAATCTGAAATCAGATAATGCTCCAGTGAGAGGTAGACCTTCCCGAAATGTAAGAAATGTCAGTAGTAGTCAGAGAACCTCGAGAGATACTGTTGCAAGCTCTGAAGCTAGAGCGCCTGCCAGAGCGTATGCCATCCGAGCTCGTGAGGAAGCTTCATCTCTGGATGTTATAACGGGTACATTTACTCTTTATGATACTTCTGTGATTGCTTTGATAGACCCTGGTTCTACTTATTCGTATATATGCATGAATTTGGTATCCAGTAAGACTTTGCCCGTAGAGTCCACTGAGTTTTTTATAAAAGTATCGAACCCCTTAGGTAAAAGTGTCATGGTTTATAAAGTATGCAAGAACTATCCGTTAATGTTTCGAGATATTTGTTTCCCTGCTGATCTGATGCTATTACCATTTGATGAGTTTCATATCATTCTAGGTATAGACTGGTTGATAATGCATGATGCTATTGTGAACTGTAAAAGAAAGACTATTGATTTGAGATGTTCGAATGATGAAATAATTCGGGTTGAGTCTAATGATTTAAATGGATTGCCTGCTGTGATATCTGTATTGAAAGCTCAGACTTATGTGAGAAAGGGTTATGATGCTTATTTTGCTTATGTGATTGATTCGAAAGTGTCTGAAAAGAAAGTTGTATCAGTGCCAGCAGTTTGTGAATTTTCTGATGTATTCCCTGAAGAATTGCCGGGATTGCCTCCGATATGTGAAGTTGAATTTGGTATTGATTTGTTGCCTGGTACGACACCTATTTCGATAGCTCCGTATAGAATTGCACCAACAGAGTTGAAAGAGTTAAAGTCACAGCTGCAAGAGTTGACTGACAGAGGGTTCGCTAGACCGAGTTTTTCACCATGGGGTGCTCCCGTTCTGTTTGTGAAAAAGAAAGATAGCACGATGAGAATGTGTATAGATTATCGTCAGTTGAATAAAGTGACAGGAAAGAACAAATATCCGTTGCCCAGAATTGACGATTTGTTTGATCAGTTAAAAGGAGCCACTGTATTTTCAAAGATAGATCTAAGATCGGGATACTACCAGTTAAGAGTGAAAGACTCAGACATTCTGAAAACTGCTTTCAGAACGAGGTAGGGTGTAAGAGCCCAAATTCGCCCAGGCCCATTAACCAGTCTATTAAAAACCCAAACAAAAAAATATATATCCAGTCCATTAAAACAAATCTAGAAATAAAATAAAGGTCCAGCAGGCCCAATGACCCACTACTAAACCCAATACTACACTAAGCCACTAGCCCAAAACAGAATGAAAAATCAGAAACCCTAGCAGCTAAGGTGCGCCGCTGTAGCCTCCACCGTACACTCCACGTGCGCATTGCCACGTCAACGATCTTCAGATGCGTGCACCGCACCTCCGCCAAAGAAGCATACGGCCTTACGTGCACTGCACAAAAAAAAAAGCAAAGAAAGAGAAAAAATAGGACTTTGTATTTTTTTTTGTTTTTTATTCGACTATAAAGAGGCCGAAGCAATGATTGTAAAAGGCTCTCTTCTTTTTTTCTTTTTATGAACAAAAATATCAATCCAAAAGAGGCTAGGTATTTTTCATCCTTCAAAGTACATTTAGTTCGAATATTGTGTACATATATATATAGATATACAAAAAATACCGACTTTTACCTTTTTTGGCGATCGGAGAGGTTGAAACTGAGTGCTTTTCTTGATTTCTTCCGACCTTCGTGAGGTTTTTGAGTGTTTAGACCACAAATTTGGGTCGGGGAAGGAAAAGGAGTTTGAAAAGGGGCCGATTTCGTGCCTCCGGCCGCAATATGTGGTGGTCGCCGGCGACAGACGTACGGTGGTTCGATCGCTGGAAAAGGGGACCCCAGAGAGAAATCCCAAGACTCCTTTCCCATTTTTTTTAGGTACACCTGAAAATGAATTTTTTAAAAAAAATTGGGTTTAGATACCCAAGCGAAACGGCGCTGTTTTAGCACCTCCCCTGAGCGTCCAAAACGATGCCGTATAGAGGCGACCCGCGTGACCCGACCCTCTCCATTCAGGATCCGCGTGTTTTCTCTAATAGTGGGTTATTTACGTGGTTGATCCCTCCGCTTTCTCACCCTTTTTCAACTTAGTACGGTCCTGTTTCTTTTTTTTCTTTTAATTTTTCCCCGTAATTTTGGTGGTGTTTCATTTTAGTCCCGATTGAAGTTATGCGTTTTGGGTGACAGAGATATTATCCCATTTGGTCCCCCATCTCATTCGCATGTCACGATTCGGACCTAATATTTTATTTTGACTCCGATTTTGCCCTTTCAATTTTGTTTTGACTTCGATTTAATCTCGTTTGATTATTTTCGTTATTTATTCATTTTATTGTCTGTTTTATTTTAAATACTAAAATTTAAATAATATTTATTTATTATATTTATCTATCTATTTGTTTATTACTTTTTTTTATGCTTGGACTTTATTTATTTTTAATCCTTTTACTTCAAAAAAAATATTTGCATGTAATATTATTTATATCATTTTGTATATTTATTTATTATTTTTATTTTTAAAGTATAAATTAAATATTATGTATATGTATTATCCATTGTATACTTCATCCTTTTTATTTGTTTAGTTAATTATTTATTTTTATATATCATTTATTTTACATACTTTATTGTATTTTATATAGCCGATTCCTTTAACGTAAAGCCTCATTTTATTTCTTAGTTTTTATTTTGTGTATATATTTTTGAACCATTATTTATTTTATATTTTTTAGATTGAAATTTCAATATTTATCACTTTTATTATGCTTTTATGATAGCCTTGGCATTGCCTTTGTACTATTCAAGATATTGGTTATGTTATTATTACATTTTCTTCTAATTGTTTATATTAGTATTTTAGCATGTTGTGTAATTTCCGTGAATCGTCATTTAGTACTCGTACTCTGCATTTTATCGATGTAATGTTTTTATTAACAAATCATCGTCCGCATTACATTTTATTTGAAAATTTTCAAAATAAGGCAATATTTCGTGTTTGGAAATTCGAGAAATCGTGCCCTATCGTGCTGGGTTTCGGTTTTTCGTTTGTCCAAATAATTAAATATATTTATAAAAATCTCAATGCATGAACTTTGGAAATCATGAGAGGATCTCGGCATCGAGGGTTTGAAACGTCATATCCTATCGTGCTGGACGTGATATTTTATTCCTTTGGAACATGAGAATCTCAATATCCAATTCGAGTTATTTAATTTTTTTTTAGGAAACGGAATTTTAAAATCGTTTCAAACTTTTCGACATTAGGACATCAATTAATCAATTTGGTACCAATTTTGGGCGTTGCGAGGGTGTCAGTCCTTCCTCGTACGTAACGACTCCCGAACCCATTTTCTTCTTAAATTCGTAGACCAAAATTAATTTTTTAAAAACAAAACAAAATGTTTTATAGGTGACCCGATCACACCTAAACAAAATGGATTGGTGGCGACTCTATTTGTCATTTTAAAGTCGATCCCCATTTTTCAAACTCGATAAAAAATAGTTGCGATAGCTTGGCGACTCCACTGGGGACTGGTTGAGAGTCAGGCCGTAGATTGATTAATTTTTGTCCTTTTGACTGAATATTTGGAAAATTGTTTTGAAAAATCATGTTTCTTTTGATGCATTTATTGGTGCTATGATTTCAATAATTTTGAGTCTCATAGACTACTTTGGCATTGCATTGCATGACCGTTGTGGCCACACCTTTAAGTGGGAGTAAGAAGCTATGCCTTCGTGAGGTTTTCACCTCCGCATGGGTTAGTGGATTACTTCTGGGATACATATGTACCTATGTGCTTCGTGAGATTTTCATCTCCGCATGGCCATAGGGAAATGTGTCCCCCTGAACCGAACTCGGTCCGTATGAGCCTATAATGGGTGAGGATCAAGGAATCTACTGGTTCAGGTACCCTCTCGTTAGAACCAAACTACATATAGTGAACCCTAAGAGCTAACCCTAGGTAGAGCCACGCCAAACCCTAGTGGTCACACGATTAGGTACTTTATTCCGTTGTTTGTTTCTCTTGTGCTAACGTGTTTCTTTTGTTTCGACTGCATTGCATTTCATCATCATAAAAAGGAGGTGTTGATTCATATTCGATTGCTAAATAGAAGAGTTTGTCATAAGGAAATGGATTGTTTGATAAAGTGGATTATAATACGGTCATTCGAATATAGTCCAAATAAACAATGAGAGAAGGCTGATGGTCCGCAGAAGAATACAAGACTTTGCCTGAGGATTCAAGCTGACAAAGACTATTCAAGAGCCGTCACATCTCGACTTTCTTAAAGAAGCTTATGAGCATCACGGGGGATAGGTGAGTGAAGAGTCGTGGCCTGGATCGAACAACAAGGAGCTAGAAGAGGCATCTATTGAAAGAGTTCACGGGACACGACCATAACATCCGGATACGAAGAAAAGGATTGGTGTCTTCACCTGGACTATGAGGACAAAGCCGCATATGTAATCCATTTTATGTAAAGGAACTTATTTTCTAGAAAAGTTCTTCTAATGGAATTGAATTCAAAATCAACGCCTCTCTTTCTTTTTGCATTTATTCCATGCATTTACATTGCATTACATGCATTGGCATTACATCAATCATATACATTAAAATTTATAGAAAGACTCTAATTAATTAAAAATTATTTCAGCAACCTAGAAACTGACAAAACTTTACCAGATACGCATCCCTACGGCACAAGAAAGAAAACTCAAGCAATGGATAAAAGACTAGAAAAGTTGGAACAAATGCAGAAAGAAATGCAAGAACAAATGCAGGCACAGATGCAGGAGCAGCTTGCTAAGATCTAGCAGGATATGATGGACAAAATGATGGAATCTCAGAAAAATATGATGACTCAGATGATGCAGCTGTTGAATGGGCTTATGGATAAAGGAAAGAGCCCCATGGTTGATGCTGAGGAGAATACTGAGTATCCTTAATATCCCCTGGTTTTACTCCACCACATGTGCAAACAAAACCTGAAGTAGCTTTACGAAGGCCACCTGTCACGATCAGGCCTCAACAATTCCAAACTGGTGCTTCAATGAATCTCTAAACTGGCTCGGGTTTAGGAGATAATCCAATCAATGCTAATGTCCCTGATTTGGATGAAATAGTTGAAGGAGAGAGGACAAAAGTAGAATTACCAAAGCAGCTAGAAGATAGATGTAAATGGTTGGAGGAGAAATTCAAGGCAATAGAAAGTGCTGATGGCTGTTATGGAATTGATGCCAAGGATTTAAGCTTGGTCCCAGACTTGGTGCTCCCATACAAATTCAAAATGCCTGAATTCGAGAAATATAATGGGACAAGTTTCCCCGAAGCTCATATTACTATGTTTTGTAGAAGAATGACGGGGTATATTAATAATGACCAACTGTTGATCCATTTCTTCCAAGATAGCTTGGTGGGAGCAGCAGCCAAGTGGTATAACCAGTTGAGTCGTTCCCAAATTGGTGCATGGAAAGACTTGGTTCAAGCTTTCATAAAACAATACAGCCATGTGACAGACATGGCGCCCGACAAGATTACACTCCAGAACATGGAGAAGAAGACGAACGAGAGGTTCAGGCAGTATGCCCAGCGATGGAGGGAGGTGGCGACCCAAGTCCAACCACCTCTCTTAGAGAAAGAGATGACCATGCTCTTTATCAATACACTGAAGGCCCCATTTATCACGTATATGCCAAGAAGTTCTACAAAGAGCTTCTCGGACATTGTAATGACCGGAGAAATGATTGAGAATGCCATAAAAAGTTGAAAGATCGAGGCAGGAGAAAGCAACAAGAGAATGGCTACAAGGAATAAAGAAGATGAAGTAAATAATACAAGCATGGGGTACTCAAAGTCGATTACCGTTAATCAGCCAAAAATAGTAACTACTGGGTATCAGGGTTCATTAAGAAAAGAATCTGGCGCGAGGCAAAACACTGAAAAACTCCAATTTACGCCGATCCCAATGACGTATAAGTAGTTATATCAAAGTTTATTTGATGCGCACGTTGTGTCCCCCCACTATTCGAAACCGATGCAACCTCCATACCCAAAATGGTATGACCCAAATGCCCAATGTGAGTACCACGCGGGGGTCACAGGGCATTCAATAGAAATTTGCCTTGCTTTCAAGAAATTGGTGGAAAAATTCCACAACATGGGTGTTGTGAAGTTAGATGACGCGCCAAATGTAGAAATATGAACCTGGGAGCGTTTTGGACAATCGGACTGCGGAAGAAATTCCTGTAGTATTTAGAGCTTACTTAGAGTAATGTACAAAACGCACTTGTTGCTTTAAGCCTACAAGCAATGATATTTCTTTTGTGAAATAGGCTTGTGTCCAGAATTTCTATTTCAATAAAATGCATCATTTTAAGCAAATATTTTTTTCGTTCTTTCCATTTCATATTATACATTCTTTTAGAATATTCTTTCATTCTTTATTCATGACCATACCATACAAATAATCATACTTAGAATTATTTATTCTGTGGATTCTTTGCCTTCGTACCTAGGTACCCAGATATCAATGACGTGAGCGACGTTGTTATTGACTCCCTTTTTGAATGAGATATGGGTCTAAGGGATCTAAGAACTTTAAAGATGACAGAGATTGTAGCCTATCTTTTAATTTGTTAAAGATTGTAGAACAAGATGAAAATAGACTCTACCTTGCAAAAGGTCAGTGGACGTTGCGAGCTTAGGAAAGGGGTAAAAATTGAAACCTAACTCACCACAAAAATAAGACAAGTCACCATTGAGCTATTTTTAAGAATTCAAAGATGTTTTCGCACGATCATTATCAAGGCACGCCAGGCTACTGAAACATGGGTATGCTGTTAAGGTTGGTGTTTAACAAGCTCAACACTTAACCCAAAACAATCCTAAACAGACTACCCACCAGATTACCCAATACTCAAATCCTACCCAGACCCAACATAAAACCCAATTGCCCTGACCCAAATCCTACCAAGACCCAAAAGCTACACGGCCCAAAGAGGCACAAAAACCTTAACAGCTCCAGTGGCCTAGGGTTTTCTGAAACCCTAGGCGCCGAAAGCCCTTGCGCTTAGCAGCCCCTCGGTCACGCCGCCAGTCGCGCCGCAATGGCAGGAAGCCCGATCGTCATGCCGCAAGCTTCGCCCCAGCGAGAGCCCAATCGTCACGCCGCCATCAACGCCAGGACGGTCTCGCCACCAAGATCCTTGCCTTCGACCTGCACAGAAAAGGAAAGACACAGCAAAACCGAAAAGAAACAAATAAGGAAAATATATATTTCCTTTTTCTTTTTCTTTTTCCTTTTCGGGTTATAAAAACCCGATGTAAATCTGTAAAATAAACACACACGAATATACAAAGAATACCAAAAAAATATTCAAAAAAGCAGAGAATATCAAAATCCAGAAATAATATAGAGTTTTTTTCGCAAAGGTGAATTTTCATACATATTTTTTATTCAGTTCTATTTACATTCATGCATTTTTTTTTTTACTATTTTTAACAAATAAAGCAAGTTCTATAAAAAGAGACAAAGTTTTTACCTTGGTACCGCCGTGGACGACGGCGCGTGAAGCGTGTGCACCGGTGCGTGCACCGGGGCATGCGGAGGCGCCCCATCGGAGCCCTGGCCGAAGGCCGAAGGCTGGAGAGAAACTGGGGGAGAGGTTTTCTGATTTTTTTTTTTTAAAATGAGAGTCAAATGATTTTTTTAACTGTTTTTTTACTTATATAGTTAACTGAGAACGGCGTCGTTTTGGTTTAATTTAATAAGCCTAAAATGAAATCGTTTCAAAAGACGACCCGCGCGTTGACCTGAAAACCCGACCAGGATCCGCGTGTTTTATTAAAAAGGGAAAATTATCCTTTTGGTCCCTCCGCTATTTTATTAAATTTAATTTCGTCCAATTTAATATTTTTATTTTTTAAAATTAGCCCTAGAATTCTGTTTTTCGTTTCAATTTAACCCCTATTTCGTTTTTAAATTTTTTTATATATTTTTTTAGTATTAAATTATTTATTATATTAAATATTATGTATTTTCTTTATTAGTTATATATATTAATTTATTAATATTATAAAATTCATATAATTATTATTACTTATTATTTTATTTTGTTTAATTATTTTTTATTATATTTTAGTATTTTAATATATTAGTTAATATATATTATTTTAAAATTTTGTACAATATTATATTATATCATATATTATTTTTATATTGTATAATATGTTCTATTTACATTATTATATATATGTTTTTTATCCTTATTTAAAATTATTATATATATTTTTATTTGTACATTGTTTAATTATTCACATTATATATATGTAATATTTTATTTTTTTTATTTATTATTTAATCTTGCATGAAAAGATCATATTTATTTAGTATTTTTTTATTGTATTATATATGTATTGCTTTATATATTTTATTTGTCCATGCAATGCCCTTTTATTTATTTATTATTTTATGATTACTTTAGTGTAGTTATTTTAGATGTATTTTATATTGTCTATATTAAATGTTAATGTATTATAATTGCTTTTAATATTTATGTTAGATAATGTATAAATGCGATATTGTCTCATGGATTATTGTTTAAAATAGAAATTCATTTTTTTTGCAAAATTACTATATTTTATCTAAAGGTTTTTAAAATAAGGCAATGTTTTGTATTTAGAAATTCGGGAAATAGTGCCCAATCGTGCTGGGTTGCGATTTTCCGTTTGGCTAAATAACTAAATATCCTTTTAACAAGTTTTGTAAATCATGAGATGATTTTGATTACGAAGGTTTTAAAATATCGTGTTCTATCGTGCTGGATGTGATGTTTATATTCCTTCGGAACAAAGAAATCTCAAATTTTAACTCAATTTGCTCGAAGTTTTAAGAAATCATAGTTTTAAATACTTTTAAATTTCTAACATTTGGACATGATTCTATCGATTAGGTACCAATTTTTGGGCGTTATGAGGGTGCTAACCCTTCCTCATACGTAACCGACTCCCGAATCTATTTTCTCGTTTTTCGTAAACCAAAATCAAGTGTTTTAAAATAAAATGTTTTACAAGGTCATCCAATCACACCTAAGTAAAAAGGGATTGGTGGCGACTCCCATTTTTGTTTTTAAAAGTCGACCCCGTTTTCTAAAACTTTTAAAATGGTTTCGACACTTAAAATATGAGAAAATATGTGATATTTTCATGAGGGGGAGTAAATACGCGTTGCACTCTTTTTCCTTTAATCGAGGTTTTGTCCCATTGGGTTTTCCTGGTAAGGTTTTTAATGAGGCAGCATATTATGCATATTATAGATTGAGTTCTCTTTTTCCTTCATTAGGTTTTTATCCCACAGGGTTTTTCTTAATAAGGTTTTAACGAGACACATTATCTACTAATAGACATCCAAGGGGGAGTGTTATGAATATCTTATTAAGTGGATGTCCATCATGATCAATATAAAATTTTAATGTACTTTAAATTCTAATAATTATTAGAATTAGATCTATACTTCTTTTATACTTCTTATGCCTATAAATAGGGACTCTGATAAAGCATTGTAATCATCCCTTTTGATCAATAAAGTACATCCTCTATTGCTTTCATATTTTCTTTATTCTTTATTCTCTCCATCTCTCTTTATTTTATAACACAAACTAAATTTAATAAAATTAAACCTAACACTAAAATTCTGAATCGGTTTTTTTCATTTTCTTCAATGTTATTTGAATCGGATCGAATTTGTTGGTTGGTTAGATTAGTTAGACTGAGTATCAATTGATGTATCAATCTAGAGATAGGAGTTAAATCAATTGATTCACAAACCGTTCGAAACTGATTGAATAAAGCTAAAAAAAATTGATTGAATCGATTTTTAAAAAAATATATATTTTTTATCTTATTCCATTAAATCAAATCAACCAGCCATATTAACTGAATCAAAAACTAATGATTTTACTAGTTTAATGATCAACTTCAGAAAACATTGTTTTTAGGGTAAATTACACCAACAGTCATCCAACTTTGGGGTAACTGACAAAACAGTCACCTAGGTTTCATTTCAGTCACTCAACTTTCGAAAAGTTACAAAACAGTCACTAATTAACAGTTTCCGTTAGGTGTTGACGGAATTGCTGACGTGGTAAGTCAACCAGCTGACGTGACAAGTCAACCAGCTGACGTGGCAAGTCACGTTGGTGAAGCAGCTCATTTTCTTCTTCTTCTTCTTCTTCTTCCTCTTCTTCTTATTCTTCTTCTTCTTCTTCTTCTTCTTTCTGTGAGAAACTGCCAGGGCCTTGTCTGCACAAGTTATGCTATCGCTACAACTTAATTGCTCAGTCGACCAGATTTGTTTGAAATTAAAACTGCTACAACTAAGAACTAGAAATGCAAAGCTAAAAAGTTAATCTTTGTAAAACCTTCCAAGGATTCAAGCTTTATGTGCCTATCTAAAGGTGTAAGATGAGTGATGAACAAAATAATATCCACTACAACTACTAGCGGCACCACCAAATTGTTCAATTCCATCATTAACCATCTCTCCTCACAAGGGTCCTACAATGAAGTCCTCTTCACCTACATTTCCATGCTCAAATCCGACACACCACTTTGATTCCTACACATTCCCAGACCTCCTCAAAGCTCGCACCTCTCTAAACCTCTTTTCCTCGGCCTTTCCATCCACCAACACATTGTGCATCATGGGTTTTCTTGATTCTTACCGCATCTTCTTTGATTAATTTTTATGCGAAATTCGATCGCACCACGAATGCTCGCAAGGTTTTCGATAAAATGCCCAATAGAGATGTTGTTCCTGGATCGCCATTATTGTCGCTGCTATTATCGTCTTTGGCGATCCGGACAATGCTTTTTCTATGTATAATGAAATGCGATGCAATGGGGTTAAGCCTAGTCAGGTTACTTTCTTAAGCTTACTCTCTGGAGCATTGAACTTTGCCTACGTACAAGCTTTACATGGCTTTGCGGTTTTATATGGCTTTGAATCGGATATAACTTTGGGGAATTCGTTATTAAATGCATATATCAAATGTGGGAGTATTAGGAAGCAATAGGTTTGTTTGAAGTTATGGAATAGAGAGATAAAATTTCATGGAATTCTTTGATTTGTGTTATGCTCGGTTGGGGAATGTTGAAGAAATTTTGCAACTTTTATATAGAATGAAGGTAGAAAGTATGGACTACTGATCACCAAACTTTTGGTTTTTTGCTTCTTCTTTGTGGCGCACCTGAGTAAGCTTGATATAGGTAGGAAGGTGCATGGACAAATTTTAAGAGGTGGGTTATATTTAGATGCGCATGTGTTCAGCGACACTTATAGTTATGTATTTAAGTTGTGGGAATAGCAATGCCGCATATCGATTTTTGAAGAGGTATCTCGAAAAGATGTGGTTTTATGGACAAGCAATGATCTGCAGGCTAGTGCAAAATACTTGTGCGCAGACAAGGCCCTGGCGGTTTTCGTGATATGTTAAAGTCAAGAGTAGTTCCATCCATTTGCGACCATAACTAGTGCTCTTCTTTGCTTGTGTAGACAAGGCCCCGAGGCGGTTTCTCACACAAAAAGAAGAAGAAGAAGAAGAAGAAGAAGAAGAAGAAGAAGAAAATGAGCTGCTTCACCAATGTGACTTGCCACGTCAGCTGGTTGACTTGCCACGTCAGCAATTCCGTTAACACCTAACGGAAACTGTTAATTAGTGACTGTTTTGTAACTTTTCGAAAGTTGAGTGACTGAAATGAAACCTAGGTGACTGTTTTGTCAGTTACCCCAAAGTTAGGTGACTGTTGATGTAATTTACTCTTGTTTTTATTAGGGTGAGTAAGTGGTCACGCGAAACACGGGGGGATGTTGTTGTAGGCTTTGGACAATTGGGCCTTTGAGTACCGATTTTATTAGGCCAAGCCTAACCGGATATTCAATGGGTTTTGGCCCAAGAAATCGTTTTTCTTTCTTCCCGAGTATAGCGCGTGGATCCAACTGATTATTTGAAAGAAAAAAAAAGAGACAAAGAAAGAAAACAGTTGCTATATTAGTAATGGCAAAACATAATTACTCTTCAATCTTAATTTCATTACCACGAAACAGATTATGACATTTTTAATTTTATGTTCTCCAGCTTCGTTCCAAGAAATTTTGCCCCATTAATCATCAGTTATCTGCACCATTGCAGCACTGCAATTGCCAACGAAAATCTATGGAACAGTCTCTTCTCTCAGGTAAAGCCCGTTTATGGTTCCCCTTCTATTTCCACTTTCGTTTGATATTTTAAGATGTTTTAAATCATGGTAATGATGGACTGATCCTTCATAAATCTTGGGTTTCTAAGAGAAAAGAAGTGAAACTGAAGAGAGCGAGAGGTTGCGGTCGTATCAGTACGTGGGGAGAACTGGGTCGGTGATTCCAACAACTTCTTTGGCGGGAGCGGAAGTTAGTATCAAAGAGATTCGGTCAGCCACTTCATTTTCCGGCTATTACCCGCCATCCATTCACGCTCCTTTTATCAACTCCCCCGAGCCCCTTCCTAATGGTATCTCCAATATATAAGCTGGGAAAGGTTTTATCTTTTTCTTTATGAAGTCAAGAATTTGAGTTGCTTTAGATTGTTCATTCCTGAATTAACTATCGGATACTGGGTTGTTAATGTTGGGTAAGTTGTGAACTCTTACAGTTTGCTGGTTTAATTACTTGTTCCAGAGGAAGCTATCCTCCATCAAGGTCCTTACACAACAGACTATGGCACATACTCCAATGATTTTCGGAGGTAAACACCCCTTGTTATAATAAATAGGATAGTTTTTGGAACACCCTTGAATGCTTAAACATCAGCTAGTAGCAGACACTGATTAAATTAGTGATGTACATGCAGGCAATTATTGGACGAGGTAGAGATACGAGAATTGCTCATCGATCATGTCGGCCATCGATGCTGTTGGGGGAGTCGTCCTGCTCGAACATGGAAGATCCATGCTGTTGAGGATTGCAATGTTTACGTGGGGACTCTAGAAACTTTCTTAGAGGAGAGGGAAGTAGTCAGAGAAACAGAACCTTACCATGGTGGCAACATTGATGGAAAGGATAAAGGTCCTGAACTTGGTCTTTGGGAGTTGGATGTAAGATCACAATTCCCTGCTCTCTATGTACCTTATAAGGAAACACGAGTCAAGATTCCTCATAGCGAGACCGTTGAGAGATGTTCAGGTAATGCTACTGAAATAATGTGGCCTATGGGATTAATATTGGAGGTTTTTACATCTTAAATTTTGTCTAGTACACAAAATATTTGCCTTTTTAAGGTTCTTAATAGCTGTTTCGTTTACTTCGTTTTTTGCATCTCTTTCCTGTCACGCTAATGCTTCTTGCTTCACCATTTATAAATGTCATAGCAGTAGTGCTTAGCTTTGCCTTCGGATTAATGTTTAAGAACAAGATCTGCAGGTTGTGCAGGACGAGGAGATATTGCATGTCCAACATGCAATGCGGACCAGGAACCTGGATTTTATAAGCAAAATCAGATGTCCAGTGCCCTGCTTGCTATGGACGGGGATTAATTGCTCACAGAGATGGATCAGACACTATGTGAGCAGTTTCTTCTTTATTTTATTAAACTATCCTTCAAAATGGTTGCCTACTGGTTCAAACATATGAATCATATCTTTATTGTACGTTACAACCATGAATGATTTCTGGAAACCGTGTTTAATTAGCATGCGTCAACTTCTGTATGGGTATTCTAGTTTGAAATTTCTGGGCAATAAACCCCATATATAACATCCCAGCCTTTAATTTTCAAGTTGGTTTCTTACTAATCTCACACTTTTTTCTTCCTAGGTATTGAGTCTTTTACATTAATCACTTTTCACTGGTGATTATATCTCTGCAGATGCACAAATTGTGATGGAAAAGGAAAGATTCCTTGTGCAACTTGTGGATCTCGTGGCTTACTACAATGTAAAACATGTCATGGAAGTGGTTCTCTGTTGACTCTCAAAATTGCCATTATTAAATGGTAAGCATGCCAATCTGTCTTGTTATTAAAGTTTTATGCTGCCATTACCTGGGGACACTTGTTGGAAATATTCTTTGCATCAACTGCCGATGTTTGATGATCCAATATATGATATTTGGATTTGTCTTTTTGAGCACATTCATATATATTAAACTCAATGTTAGTGCTTCTTGTCATTTGGATGCTGAAATTCTGTATCAGTGGCACTTACCTTTGAAGATAACTTCTAATACTGAACTTCAATCAGGAGGTATACTTTCCTGGTTCTGCTTTCTTAAATCGGAATTATGTATATGCTGCTTCTGGCTATTATATCAGATAGATCCTTAGCATAGTTTGCCATTTCTATATAATCTCCCATTTCAAATCATCTCCTGCTCAGTCTTATCACCAATGGCAATTTCCAGTCACAAGAATTTCCCTAGAATGATTCCTAAGAAGTATTAAGAACATGCAGAACTTGCCCGTGTAAACCTGTGTTCTTGGAGCCCCTTCAATTACTGGAATTATCATTTTTGTTGATAGGAAGACACTTTCAACTCGAAAAGTAACGATGAGATTTTCCATAGGGCTAAAGGGGTTCAGTTGTGCAACACCCAGGCATCTCAGTGCAGTCCAGCCTTTTTTGCTGATTCTTTCTTCCTCAACGAGTTCTCTTTTGATGTTATCCAAGACAGGCCTTTTATACCTCCTACAGCCAGGGTCATATGCGAGAGACATATGATCTCAGTGGTGCCGGTGACACGTGTCACCATGTCTCGTCATCGTCAATTTTTCAGCTTCTACATCGTTGGATTAAGCCGGGAGGTGTACTTGAAGGACTACTATCCTGCTAGTTTTTGCTGGGGCTTGTGTCCTTGCCTGGAATGGTTGAAGAAATAGTCACTAGGCAGATACGTTGTCCACCTTAAAGGAGATTGCTTCTCAATTATTTATGCCAGAATACATTGGTTCATTTCTTGTGTTCAAGAGATTAGAGTAAATTCCATGTGATTGATGAGGTCTAATTTTGAACATTATAGGATTACCAAGACAAAAAATAACAGTAATATGACATAAATGGTGAAAATTAGAATTTTCCAACAATTCCCTCAGCATTTTAGGCATCCTTATGTTTATTTCTTCGTCTATAAATACGATCTAGTTAAAGGATTTCATTGAAGAAACACAATGAAAATGCTTATAGTAAAAAAAAAAAAAAATTAATTGTTTAAGAAAGAAGGAAACAAAGAATTAAAGATAAGGTGGGTTCAAAAAATTGAAGTACAAATTATCGTATCCCAAATGAATAGTTAAAAACTTTTCAATTTAATCCAAATGGTTGCAATCATTCATACCAAAAGGTTGTACCTTCTAGAGGGGCATTTAAGCAATTATTAGTGTACTATATATAGAGGCTTCGAATTAGAGTTAGGATTATCCAGTTCAAGTAAAAATATTACAAAGCTTTTGATCTTTCTCTGGTGTTCTAGATTCGTTCTGATTTTGAGCAATTCAAATGCAACGAATTTTTAATTCGAGTAAAAGCATTGTATTTTCAGAATAAAATTTCTCGATTATTCTATATACAAAAGGAAATAACTATTCTTAGGATAATTTACTATAAATGCCTTTATTTTTGCTTTTTCAAATTTTTGTAATTTTACATACAAGTTAAAGAGTGGTTATTTATGGATCCCGAATTGCAAAGGTGAAAGCTATCAATGTCGAGATGCTTGAATGGTTAAACAAGCTTTTTTACAAACATTTTTTAGTGTGAAGATATACTTCAATTGTCAAAGTGGCTTGTGTGTTGTCTACTCCATATTCAGATGATTCATCATAAAACGGCGAACTCACCGAATGATAAAAGAAATGGATCAAGAATTATTACATTTTTCAGTTCATGTAGATACTTGATTTTGACTACTAATGTTTTATCTCACTGAAAAATAAATAAAATTATGTTCCAAGAAATAAACTCACTGCCTTGATCCACTTGGCTACACTCGCCTCTTTACGATTACTATACTCTAGAGTATTTTTTTTATTTGTTTAAATATTTCAAATACAAATTGCAAATATTTTAATTTCTATCACTCATCGTTGTTATAGTGTCCAAAGTTAATTTAAGGTTAAAAGTTAAATCAGAACAAGTAGTAGTGTTGTTTCACTTAATTTCTCTTTTTGAAGATCAACTCTCGTTTAGAGTGGTTGTTGCTCAAAACCATTGTTGTTTGAGAATAGCTACATTCAGAACATAGCTCCAGTTTAGAACAACTATCATCCAGTGTAGCTGTTATTTGAGAACAACTCAAATTAAAAACAATTAATGTTCAAAACAACTCTTGTTCATAATAAATGCATTCTAAGAATAACTATGTTCAGAACAATCGCCACAGAAAGCTCTTGTTCGGAACAACTGTGTCGAGGACAACTCATGTACCCCACAACCTAGAATAACCCTTATTTAGGAAGATGTGTCACAATGTATTACTTTACCAAAGTAGAGGAAGTGGAAATAACCCAAAATATGGTTGGGTTTCTAGGTTGTTCCAAAGAGCCTTACTTTGTGAATTGTATATGTAGGTGGTTAAGAGGTTTCCTTTTAACCTTTTCCTGAAATATTTAGTGTTGCTTCTTTTTTCTTTCAGAAACTTATTTACTCTTCACCATCAAAACCACCAACAAAATCCTTCACTTATAAAATGAATATTAAAGCCTTTATAACTTATAATATCATTTATTACTTCTATTAACCACTTAGCTTTATAACTCTTATTTTCTGAAATTTATATATAAGTGCCCTTCATAACTAGTGAAAGAACTTTTGACATTTTGATATTTTGACTCCCAAAACTTTCTTAACTTGTTTCTTTGCTTAGCTTTATCATTAACTACATTTTTCATTGTCCACCTTACCAACCACTACTTGTTGTTGCACACAGTGTTACAAGACCTGCTCTGGTCTTCCTCTCCACCTTCTTTTGGTACATCTTGTTCACTTTTTTGAAATGATTCCTCTCTCCACCTAACAACCCTCTACATTTTGGCGACTCTACTAAGGAGAAGAGATTACATTAGGTGAAAATTTTCAACACATCTTTTACCAATAAGCATAAACAGGTTTATTAGAAATTAAAGTGCTCTTGTTCGTGTCTACATCCAAGAACTGATGAACATGACTCAAGCCTATTAGAAGAGGATTGTAACCTTGGAGGAGAACAATAGGAAGATGAGAGAAACCATTTCCAAGCTTGAATATTCTTCTCCAACTCCACAAGTTTTACCAGTGAATAGAGGTGGGAATAGTTTTAGTGAAGCAACCCTTCTATACATGAACAATATCAATGGAGATAACACACCCATTAACATTTTATCATCCAGAAACACCAACATTTCTAATCCCTCTATCACTATTTCTAGAGCTACTTTCACTATTTTTGGTGCTTCTACTGGTGTTGTTTGTGCCTCTACTGTGGTTGCTTTTAAGACTACTTATCAGGGTTATGTCACTAAAGAGGAGCCACTAAGGTTACTTGATGAGAAGAACAAGAGCTTGAGCATTTATGAGTTTGATCTCAAGCTACCATACCCAGCTAGGGTAGTCACAAATCCATATATTAAAGGCTACACTAGTCTAAATTTCAAGCAATTTAACTGGAAGGTTGGGGATGCCAGTGAACATGTGATGAAGTTTGTAGAAAACTTGAAGTAGTTGGATGTTGGAAAAATTCAATTAAGAAAAAGGTTTACAATTACAATAGAAGTTTAAAATTTTCAAAATCAAGTCATTTTTGTGTTATTTGTAGCAATAAACTTTTATTGAAAAATACATGTGTTTTGTACGAGACGAATTCAGTCAATTCTAGCTTTTAATCGAATGATCTTATCTGCTATCCTCGTACCACGAATTGCGCTGAGTGTCGGCTTAAGCAACATTAACCAAACGTAGAACAAGAAATGGTATTATCATTTTCACTCGGAAAGTATTTCCCTTAATAGAAACTGATAAAGATCATAATTCTTAGAAAAAAGAATTTATTCTAAGTCAATCAATTATCATTATTTTCTAGTAAAATAACTGATACGTGCTAGTAATCGGATGTTGATTATAAAAACGTTTTGTTCCCCAATCATTCTAAACAGGTATGAAAAAAAATCAAGTTTAAATAAAAATAAAAATTTCGATCCTAAGACAAACCCAGAAATGAACCGATGTTATAAAGGATTGTGACCTGATTTCTACAAAGTTTGTAACAGAAATGGAAGTTAAAAAGAAGAAAACTGTGACCCACTATTTATAGAGAGATAGGAACCAACAGCATAGGTAAACGTCACACTCACAGATAGAGATGATGAGGGGAGTGATAAGATCAAAAGGTTGTGAACACCATAAGAGACACACTATTTATAAGTTTGGATAAAGTGTTCTTAAAGAACAAAAGAGAGTAAATCTCACAAAGTTTTATAATCAACAAATTTCCCAAAATGCTTACAAATGACAACTATTTATAAGAATAGCCTAGGTAGATGAACGACCACAAACCAACCATTAATGAGTACATGCATAATAACATTCATGAATTTATGTGATGCATGAATTAGAACCATTCATGAACCAAAGAGGTTCATGTATTAATTGAATGGTCACTAACATCTCCCTTTGCCATGTAAGTATGATGAAGTTCTTCCCCCACTGTAATACATGTACTTGGATGTTCTTCCCCCCTTGTAGTGCATGTATATAGACGTTCATCCCACTTTGTAGTACATGAATCTCCCAAAAGGCATATTCATCTCCCTTGGCAGTATCCATTAATGACAATTGCAAATAATGAATCTAACCATGCATGTATGTAATAATCCTTTGAATCAAGGTGGAATATGAAGAGTCATATGTACTTGGATGAGTGCATGAATCATTGGGTTCATAGGATGATGCCATTCATGTATTTGAGAAGGAAGACGAAAGGTCACATAGTACATGTATGTTCATTTTATGGCTAAACAATGTACCTACAAAACATTGTAAATAAAAATCATTTCAAGCAAGCACACAATGCAAAGGAAAAACCTATTACGCATGAAATAGAAAACAAACATACTAGTTGTGATTTATGACAACCTAAAACTGAAAACTAATAAAAAAAATATGAACACTTAGACAAGATAAAATAAACATGTTGTAGAAACAGATGTTAACATTCTAGGAAAACATAATATATACATTCACACAAGAATAAACATGACATAAAAGCATGAATTATCACACAAACATCAGGACATAGAAAATGATTGAAAACATTAAATAAAGAACTTGAATATATGGGTTCCATTTTGACTTTGGACTTTCCACGTCGGGCCCTAATATCTTGGGTCAAACTGTGAATGGTTTCATCATTTCCCACACTTGTGTCACTAGACAATGGCCCAAAGATGTTACTGTACATCTTGCATTTGGACTTCACACAATTTTGGGCCCAATTATCTTGAATTGACCCAGCGCCTCTAATTCTTAAAGGAGGCACAATAAACACCATTGATGCACCAAAATCCCAATTTGGCCTACATTTTATTGGCCCATTATGGAGAGATGGTTGAAGCTTGGTCCAATCAAACATGCACTTAGTCGAATAATTTACTCTGGGATCAAATACAAGAGTTTGCTTCACCAAATGACTCAAAAACTTCTTTTCCAGACACAAAGAGTAATCATTGGCCAGAAGAGAATTATTCACACAATTATTCAAAATGATATTTTGCTTCTCGAATCCTCTTAACAATGGTGACATAGAAAAACAATCTTTGGGTTTAAAAACTTGATTTTGATCTTCGACATCAATAGGAACCAAATATCTTGTTTTCAAAAGCAAATCACCATTATCAAACAATGAAAATTTAGGTGAATGATAGTCCACATAAAATTTTCCCAATAACTTTCTTGGATTAAACACGACGAACCATAAAACTCTCTTATGATAATTCAAGAATTTCACATATCCATCAAAATTAAGCAAATCTCGATTTTTATGTGCAAACTTATGTTCAACAACATTAGACCGACAAGAAGGCAAATCGTAAGGAAGAATTTTAAAAACAAAATCAAAAGAAAACTTATCATCGATATTCAAAATATGACCTTTTGATTGATTTTCCATATTTTTCTTACCTTCCTTACCTTTTTGTTCTTTTGGGGTAACTTCAATGCTCGACTTACCTTTCTCACACATATGGAACTATCTTTCATCAAGTGAGTAATGAAGTTGTAACTGGTCCGTTGATGGATTTTTATAAACATGTGGTAAAGAGACATCACAAAACAAACTTGAGTGTTGGTTAATTAAAACATCCCTCACTTTTGCATGGATAGTTTCTGGCTCTTCATTTTATTCCCTCACTAATGCTCTCTCTATTTTTACCCCAGATTTATTTTCACTCAATGCATCTTCATCATTCAAACTTTCATTTTTTTATTTTCCATTTTCTCATTTTCTTTCTCAAATTTTTTTTCTCTTTTTCTCTCACTTTCTCTTTAAATTTCTTTTCACTCTCTTTTTCGAGTTCTTTTCTCTCCATGATTTCTTGTTTTCTCTCACTTTTTTCTTTTTCTTTCCTTTCTTTTTTAATCTTTTCTTTTCATTCTCTCTTCTCTCAAGCTCTCTTATTTTCTTCTCATTTTCTTCCATTATCAATCTCTCATTTTCTTTTCTCTCAAACTCTCCTGTTTTCACATCCTCACTCTTTTTTATTTTCTTTCTATCGTTTAACTTTGTTTGATCTTAAAGAATTTGTTGATCCGTTAAAGACGCTTGTTAGAATTAAGTGACCTAAATCCTTATTTAAATAAAATACAATGATAAAATAAAATAAAAGAAGAATCCCTATAGAACTACACTTCTTTTATTTTATTTTAAATAAGGTTTTTTAAACCTTATTAAACTCCATCTATTGGATATTGATTAGAATAAGGAGTTTCAATCTTACTACACTCCTATTAGAATATGGCTTTACAAGCCTATAAATAGACATAGTCTATTCCTCTTGTAAAATGATTCGAATTCGACATAGTGAATTTTCTTCCTCTCGCTGCGTGGTTTTTTCTCGAAAGGGTTTCCACGTAAAATCTGTGTGTTCTTTATTTTTGTTTCTCTTTTTTTTGCGATATATTTGTCATTATCGCCGTTATTTTTTTCACAAATTGGTATCCGAGCTTCCGGGTTTTTTCATCTCGATCACGGTAATGGCGTCTTCAAAGTATGAAATTCTGCTGTTGGATCGCAACACCAGATTTGCGTTTGTGGCAGATAAAGATGCAGGCAGTTCTTGCACAGATGGATTTAGAGGAAGCCCTACTAGGGGTAGATAAGATGCCTTCGACATTGACAGAGGAAGAGAAAAAGCGCAAGGATCGAAAGGCGTTAACACAGTTACATCTGCATTTGTCTAACGAAATTTTGCAAGATGTGATGAAGGAGAAGACCGCCGCGGCATTATGGAAGAGGCTAGAACAAATATGTATGTCGAAAACTCTAACCAGCAAGTTGCGTATGTAGTAACGTCTTTATGTTCATCGTTTGGAGGAAGGTGCGTCTGTGCACGAACACTTAACAATGTTTAAAGAAATTCTCTCAAACTTGGAGGCCATGGAGGTTCAGTATGATAAGGAAGATCTAGGGTTGATTCTACTTTGTTCGTTGCCCCCGTCTTATTCAACCTTCAGAGACACGATTTTATATAGCCGTGAGTCTCTCACAGTTGATGAGGTTTATGATTCTTTGACCTCGTATGATAAGATGAAGCATCTTGTGGTTAAACCCGACTCTCAGGGAGAGGGTCTCATTGTTCGTGGGAGACAAGATCGGAATGCTGATGATGATCGTGGAATGACACAGGAACGGAATCCTCGTGGTAAATCTAAGGGTAGAACGAAGTCTTCAAATAGAGGTAAAACTTGTAACTTCTGCAAGAAGAAAGGGCACATTAAATCTGAGTGTTATAAACTACAGAATAAGATTAAAAGGGAGGCTGCGAATCTAAAGGGAAAATAACCAGAAAATTTTGGTGAAGCTGATGTTGTAGAAGACTACAGCGATGGTGAACTTCTAGTCGCTTCTTCAACAATTCTAAAGTGAGCGAGGAGTGGATACTTGATTCAGGCTACACCTTCTACATGAGTCCCAATCGGGATTGGTTTACAAATTATGAAACAGTGTCTGAAGGTGTTGTTTTGATGGGAAATAATGCTTCGTGTAAAATCGCAGGTGTTGGAACAATTAAAGTTAAGATGTTTGATGGAGTTGTCAGAACACTTAGTGACGTACGGCATGTTCCAGAATTGAAGAGAAATTTAATTTCGTTAAGTACTCTTGATTCAAAAGGGTGCAAATACACAGCTGAAAGTGGGGTTTTGAAGATTTCCAAAGGTTCCCTCGTTGTGATGAAAGGGCAGAGAAAGACTGCCAAGTTATATGTTTTGCAGGGTTCTACTGTTATTGGTGATGCAGCTGTCGCTTCCTCTTCCTTGTCAGATGATGATATTACTAAACTTTGACATATGCACCTAGGGCATATGAGTGAGAATGGCATGACAGAATTAAGCAAAAGAGGACTTCTTGATGGGCAAGGAATTTGCAAACTGAAGTTCTGTGAGCACTGCGTTTTTGGGAAGCAAAAGAGAGTTCGATTCACCAGAGGAATCCATAACACGAAGGGAACGTTGGAGTATATTCATTCTGATCTGTGGGGGCCATCAAGAGTGCCTTCAAGAGGTGGAGCTAATTATATGCTAACTTTTATTGATGATTTTTCCAGAAAAGTTTGGGCATTCTTCCTGAAGAAGAAAAGCGATGTGTTTTTCGCATTTAAGTCTTGGAAAACTATGATTGAAAAATAGACAGGAAAATAAATAAAACACTCCTCCGCAGACAATGGCTTAGAGTTTTGTTTCGATGAGTTTAATAAAGTGTGCAAGTCGAAGGGATCGTGAGACACTTGTGATTCGTCATACTCCACAACAAAACGGCGTTGCAGAACGAATGAACAGAACGATCATGGAGAAAGTTCGATGTATGTTGTCAAATGCCAACTTACCAAAGTCGTTTTGGGCTGAAGCCTCTCATCGCATGTTTTTTGATCAACCGATCTCCATCCATTGCCATTGAGAAAAAGACTCCACAAGAGGTATGGTCCGATAATCCCGCTAATTATTCTAATTTAAAGATCTTTGGGTGTCTGCGTATGCTCATGTTGATAATGGAAAATTGGAACCGAGATCCATTAAATGTGTTTTTCTTGGTTATAAAAGTGGTGTAAAAGGGTATAAGTTATGGTGTCTGAAAATAGAAAAGTTGTGATTAGCAAAGATGTTGTTTTTGATGAAACCGCTATGCTACCTAACTTATCTCTTAAAGACTCTTCCAATAAAGAAAATCAAAAGCAGGTGGAGCATCAGATTAATATAGAGTTGACTCCTCAAGTCAGCACAAAAATTGAGAATAGAGTTGCTTCTTCACCACAATACTCTATTGCCAAAAACAGAACTAGAAGAGAAATTAAACCTCCAAAGAAGTATGCCGAGACTGATCTAGTTGCTTATGCTTTAAATGTGGCCGAAGATATAGATGCAAACCAAGAGTCGTCTAATTATTCTGAGGCAGTTAGCTGTAAAGACTCAGAAAAGTGGATGTTTGCTATGCAAGAGGAGATGGAATCACTCATAAAAATAGAACATGGGATCTTGTGAAACTTCCTAAAGGTAAAAAGGTTGTTCGCTGTAAATGGGTGTTTAAAAAGAAAGAAGGGACTCTGAAGTTGAAGAACCCAGATATAAAGCAAGGCTTGTTGCAAAAGGTTACAGTCAAATTCCAGGAGTGGACTTCACAGATGTGTTCTCCCCAGTTGTGAAGCATAGTTCGATTCGAGCTTTGCTTGGTATTGTGGCCATGCATGATTTGGAGCTTGAGCAGTTAGATGTAAAAACTGCATTTTTGCATGGAGAACTTGAGGAAGATATTTACATGCAACAACCAGAGGGTTTCTGATCTCGAGAAAAAGAGGACTATGTTTGCTGCTGAAAAAGTCCCTTTACGGTTTGAAACAAATACCACCAAGACAAGTGGTATAAGAGGTTTGATTCTTTTATGACTTCTCATAATTTTAAAAGAAGTAGTTTTGACAGTTGTGTTTACTTTAAGAAAAACAGTGATGGTTCTTTTGTGTATCTACTTCTTCATGTTGATGACATGTTGATAGCAGCAAAAGATAAAAGAGAGATAAGAAAGGTCAAAGCCCAACTAAGTGAAGAATTTGAGATGAAAGATTTGGGACCAGCAAAGAAGATACTTGGTATGGAGATTCTTAGAGATAGAAAAGCAAGTAAATTGTACCTAAGTCAGAAGGGGTATATTGAGAAACTTCTTTGCAGGTTTAATATGCAGAGTGCTAAGCCTGTTAGTACTCCTTTAGCAGCCCATTTTAGACTTTCATCGGCTTTGTCTCCGCAATCGATGATGAGATTAAGTACATGTCACATGTTCCATACTCTAGTGCAAGTGGGATCTCTCATGTATGCTATGGTTTGTTCACGTCCAAATTTATCATATGCGATCGGTGTGCTTAGCGGATACATGGCGAATCCCATTAAAGAACATTGGAAAGCGATTGATGGATTTTAAGATACTTACGAGGTACTCATCGATATTTGCTTACAAACTTGGAAGAACTAGAGATGGAGTCATTGGGTATGTTGATGCTGATTTTTTGGAGACCTTGATAGAAGAAGATCTCTCACTTTGGTTATGTCTTTACAATCGAAGGTTGTGCAATCGGTTGAAAGCTACTTTGCAAACTACGATCGCTTTGTCTACAATCTGAAGCTAAGTACATGGCGACACGAGGCTTGTAAAGAAGCTATTTGGTTGAAGGGACTCTTTAGTGAGCTCAATGAAGACCTTCAAATCAGGGATGTATTTTGTGATGATCAGAGTGCCATCTTCCTTACAAAAGATCAAATGTTTCATGAGAGAACAAAACACATTGATGTTCGGTATCATTTTGTTTGTGATATTATTGCCCGTGGTGATATTATTGTGAGCAAAATTAGTACTCATGAAAATCCTGTAGATATGATGACTAAGTCACTTCCTATAACCAAGTTTGAACATTGCTTAGACTTGGTTGGTGATCATTGTTGAAGTTAAACCCTTAAGGGGTTTTATGGAAGAGGTGGAGAACTTGTTCGTTGAGAGTTCGCGATGAAGAACTTGTTTATTTAGAATTCGTGTCAAGGTGGAGATTGTTAGAATTAAGTGACCCGAATCCTTATTTAAATAAAATACAATGGTAAAATAAAATAAAAGAAGAATCCCTATAGAACTACACTTCTTTTATTTTATTTTAAATAAGGTTTTTAAAACCTTATTAAACTCCACCTATTGGATATTGATTAGAATAAGGAGTTTCAATCTTACTACACTTCTATTAGAATATGGCTTTACAAGCCTATACATAGACATAGTCTATTCCTCTTGTAAACAGATTCGAATTCGACATAGTGAATTTTCTTCTCCTCTGCCCGTGGTTTTTTCCCGAAAGGGTTTCCACGTAAAATCTGTGTGTTCTTTATTTTTGTTTCTCTTTTCTTTGCGATATATTTGTCATTACCGACGTTATTTTTTTCACAACGCTAAAGTAATGGACTTCTTCCAGAACTCGAAGGAGTAACGGTTGGTACGATTTTCATATTTGGATCATTGATTAAATTTCCATGGACGTCCCAAGAAGACATGATTGGTGTGCATATGAACTACGTCGCACAAAACTTTTCCTTTCTACTTTTTGATTGAGAACATAATCAAAACTTGTTTATTGACCTTCACTTTTCCGGACTTTTTGAACCACTGAAGATTGTATGGTTGTGGATGCTTCAAAGTGGGTAGGTTCAACTTCTTGACCATTGTAGTGCTAGCAATGTTGGCACAACTCTCGCCGTCAATAATCAAACTACACTCTTTGTTGTTTACGAGACAATGAGTTTGAAACAAGTTTTCTCGCTAGAAGTCTCCATAGTCGGTATGTGTATTCAAAACCTTTCTCATAACAATAATGTCTTTTGTCATGATTTATTTCCTGCAAAAACAAAATGTTTAGAAACAAAAATGAAAAACCTTACCACGCTCCTTCACTATTTACACTCGTTTGGATGAAACACTCCACTCGTGTTTGCTCTCAATTGGCTTTTATCGCTCTAATGCGCTCACTACTCTTTCCTTTTACCACTCGATTCTCTTAAGTTCTTTAAGAACATTTTTGTGAAACGAACTTTAACAAAACAATGATCTTGTGGCGAAGAATGTTTGTGGTACTCAGTTTGGAAAATCTGAGGAATAAGAAGAAAAAATAGTGAGAATGAAGCAAGACACTAACGAGATGAAAATTTTGCCTAAAGAAAAATCACAATCCCAAATGATACCAATTGATGTAAAAATGGTATCAAAACAACACACTTGAAAATTTTCTTCACTTTTTGTACTCTTTTTTTATTTTGAACTCCCTTTTGTTTTTGCTCACTTTAATTCTTTTTACTTCTGCACTCTTTTTTTTTTTCTTTGATATCAAATGTGTGACATTAGCCACCGAACCCGACCGAGATGGAGCTGCCCAAATTCGAAGCGCTGCATTAGCCACCAAAGTGACTCTTCAACTAACGACCACCCGACGCACACCCTAACCTTATAACACCACATTTATGACTAATTAACTATCATTTATTAATGCGGAAGCAATTTGTGAACCATTTTAAAACTTTTTCTATGTATTTAAACCTATGGGTATTTTGGTTATTTTACCACCTAAGGTTAAAATATCCCGATTTTATTTTTAAATAGTTATCGAACTTCTTTTAGTCAAATTATGCAAGCCCTAAAAATTTCAGCTTAATTCAAGTTCATTTACTATGTCTAATTCAAGTTTTATTATTATGGACTAAATCGTAACTTTTACAAATTTGTAGTACATTTTCCTAGTTAAAAATTAAGAGTGTTTCTACCAAATATTAACAAGTCTAATACTAAAATATTACCAAGTTTCCCTATCATTAAAGGCTTCAATTAATCTACTTAAGTTTTATGACTAAATTATAAATTAAGCAAATTAGAATACTAGATTACAAAAACCAAAAATCAAACCCCCAAAAACCCACACGCTCGTGTGAAAAAAAAAACGCACGCCCGTGTGCAAACCACTGCACCTATTTTGTCAAAAAATCATTTTAATGACCCGATTTTACATATTTTTCTTATTTTACATATTTTTCTTACCCGTTAAACTTGAAATAGCTACAATTAATTAACATAAACAACCACACATCTCCAATTTAATTTATTTACAACAAATATGCAACAATTAATCAAAATTTAACACTCAATTACACGCTTAGCAAACACCAATTAATTCAAACAAACTACATACCTTAGTCGCGAGCAATCCACTCCATGGTAAGCTTCAATTAAACTTTGTTAGTATAAAACACATGCTTCATACACCGTGTTATCAACCATTGTACGAACACTCATCATGTAACACCCCTCACCCGTATCCAACGCCGAAAAAGGGTTAAGGAGTATTACCGAACTTATTACACAATTAAACATACATTTCTCAAACATTTTTCCATTCCAAATATAAATCATTCATAAACATCCATATTGTCCCTAATACGAGCCTACGAGGCCCAAAACATGTATTAGGAGTGGTTCGGGACTAAACCGATAACTTAGGAAACTTTTGGAACACTTAGAATTTTTTTTGCAAAATACAGGGGACACACGCCCATATGGCCCAGCCGTGTGTCTCACATGGCCAAAGACACGCCCGTGTCACAGGCCATGTGGACATTCGAAATGGGATTACATGGCCGTGTCCCAGCCCGTGTTCGACCCGGTGTAACTTTCTGACTTGGGTCACACGGCCAACCACACGCCCGTGTGACCAACCTGTGTGCCCTTTTGAAATGGCCTCACACGCCCGTGTGCCAGGCCGTGTGCTAGGTCGTGCCAAACCTGTAAGGTATATTGACTTATGCCACACGGCCAAGTCACACGCCCGTGTGCTGGATCGTGTGGAGCATACTGACTTAATTTTTTAATTCAACACCAGGGGACACACGGCCGTGTAACATGACCGTGTGTCACACACGGCTGAGACACACGCCCATGCCTCTACTCGTGTGGACAAAAATATGCTATTTACCAAGCCATTTTGCCACCCAAATTTGCACACACTTAAACCAACCCAATTGTCACACAAACAAGGCATAAATATGCATTCAATCCACCTTAACCAAGCATAAATCATACCATTTCAATATCAACAACTATAAGTCACACAAATACCACAATATACCATTCAATCTTATAACAAAATTTCACATTCTTAAATCATGAATATGAACACTTCAAATTTTGCATCATTTAGCCTAATCTCACAAGCATATAATTTCCCTAATATCAACCATTCACCACAAGCATTGACATATCAATTATCAACACAAGACATAGGCCATTTGCACATATATACACACACCCAAATCAACCAAAATAAGCCAACTCTCATGGCTATATACAAACAAAACACTTAATATTTACAAGTCATTTCAAATGACTAAATTCATTACCAAACCATAACCAAAATGACCATACTTCCTATACATGCCATATACCAAAAATATAGATTCAAAAGTACCAAAGTGATAGTTAGATAGTGTGATGCGGTCTCCGATGATCCCCAAATCCGAGCTAGCTTCGATTTCACTATAAACACGGAAAAATAAACAATGTAAGCTATAAAGCTTAGTAAGTTCGTATAGCATTAAAATCAACTTACCATATATGCACAATATAAGCAATTTAAACATAACATAACATATCCCAATGATTCACAAACCTCCCACATTTTTATTCACCAAGTTAGTTATGAAATTCATAAATCTTCTCATTTCAAAGCTTGTATGGTTCATGTACATACCTGTACTATCTCGTACCAAATTCATACTCAACCACATCTCTGATATACCCATTGAACCATTCGAAATACTATTGGATACTCAGGAATCTCGCACACTAAGTGCCACATATATAGCCGAAGCTATCTCAATCTCATATCACATTTAATGCTCACTCTCGAGCTATCAACGGGTCTGCTTACACAAGCTGACGATCATGACAAAGCTTCACGGTGCTACTCACACAAGCTGACGAGTATCCGCAACATATGCTAGATTACTCATCCATCGGTAGAACGTACGAACCAGCACCCAGATTACATAACCCCTAATGACATGTCATTTGTATCCTAATCTATTCCAAAGTTTCAACCAGGATTTCACATTGTCGAATCTTCGTCGAATATATCCGTAAGGTTGTATCCACAATTAATTTAATAATAAAGCATTTAAAACACAATTATATTAATGCTTATTAACATACGAACTTACCTCGAATGCAAAAACGGTGAAATAAGTCGATTAATCTGATACTTTGTTTTTCCCCCGATCTAAATCCGAATTTCGCTTTTCTTTATCTATATGTAATCAAAATTAACTTATTTAATCATCACTCTAGTCAATTTAGTCCAAAATATACATTATAGCAACTTTACAGTTTTATCCCTAATATTTCAACATTTTTACAATTTAGTCCTTATCTCATAAAAATAAAAATTCATGCAATTCAACCTATACCCATGCTAGCTGAATTTCAATTAGGTCCCTAGCAGTCCACATTTTTCATTTATTTCACAATTTAACCATGAATTTTACACATTTCATAATTTAATCCGTATTTGGACATTTTACTAAAAATCACTTAACAAATGTTGTTTATCTAACAACAACCATACATTTTCTATGATTAAACATCAAAATACACATAAATTCATCAATGGAAAAACCCTAAATATTTAATAGTTTTGCAAAATAGTCCCTGGGCTAGCTAGATTAAGCTGCAACAATCTCAAAAACATAGAAATCAATAAAAACGGGACAAAATGGGCTTACATGCATATATTCTTCTAGCTGAAATTTCCAAGCTCCCAAACCCTATTTTTCCTTTGTATTTTTGATTATGAAGATGAACCAAAAAGATGATGTTTTGTTTTTATTAATTTTACTTAACTTATTTATTGATTTACTAAACTAACCTTGGCTATTAACATTAAAATCACATAATTAAGTGTCCATCTTTGTCCACTCAAATCAACAATGGTCTATTTACTACATGAGGGTCTCCACTGTAAGGTTCTATAGCTATTAGACACCTTTAGCTAATAGAACACCAGTTTTACATTTTTCGCGAGTTCTTTTTATCAAATGAAGCACTCAAACGATACAATTTCTTAACGAAGTTTTCACATAATCATATTATCATGCTGTAAACATTAAAATAATAATAAAATAATTATTTCGACTTCAAATTTGTGGTCCCAAAACCACTGTTCCAATTTGACTAAAAACAGGCTGTTACACATCAACATACCATAAATCAAACATCAATTAAACATAAAATCATGTATTAAAGCAATTATAAAATAACTAAAATTAAAGTCCAAAATTTAATGTCCAATGTCCATTACAAGTAAAATAACACTAGTCCCAAAAGCATCACAATGCCCCTATATAGTCTCTAAAGTAAATTTATTAAGCCACTACCGAGCCTTATTCTTGGATCGCCTTTGCACTTGCTTCTCAACTCCTTACACCCGGAAATTCTCTACACGAAATGTGAGGGTGTGAGCTTAAAAAGACCAGTGAATGATAGTAAAAATATCGAGTAATTTGCACCCAATAATGCATAAATCAAAGCAATTAAGCATTAAATTTTCAGTCACAACATGTAAACATTTCACCATAACATCACATGCTATTTCAAGAATTAAGAAACAATTTTTCCATGGCATGAAAAATCATCTTTTAACACATAATCATTCAATTATATTGGCATAATTAATCAATTATATTGGCATAATACATCTATAGCAATAAGTAAATGTGTGATCATACATTGGATAAACGGATCTCTGAACTCCCACAAATCAAATACAATCCTCTGAATTGAGCGGGTCAAAGCCACATGTTCCCTTATAGCGCCTTAAATAACCCGATGAGTGGAGACTCAAGCTCAACACTCCATTGTCTACTCCAAATAAATTAGTCCACCAAGAGCCATATGCTCACAATATCACAAATAATGGTGAGTACTCACAAATCCTATGGCATGCTAACTATATCCAATGGATCCACCACGCAATGTTTCCAATATAATCATACATATAAAGCATAAAATATATTGTTTAATCACTTAGTTTAGGATGTTAAAATGCAAGTAAAAGCATGTTGCTAAACAATTTTAACATCAATAAAATTAAGCATAGAAAATATCATTTTCCCAATATTCATATACCAATTAGAACATCTTTATCAAATGTTCAATAAATCAGTAGATCATGCTCCAAATATAAATTTATTCCATACAATATAATCATGCTAAAAGCATAATACACAACTTACCAAACCAATTGTCATTTTGCTCTGTTATAAAATAAAACCTATTTTTGCAAATCCAACCATCCAATATGCAATTAAGTCATTAATAACACCAATTAAACCTTTAATTTAATACATAATTAGGCCAATTTACCAAATTACCCTCAATATCACTCACCTCCACACTTAGCTCTTTAAGCAAAAATGTGTTCAAACAAGAATGTTTGAGCTTCAATTCTGATTTGCACGTTTCTCCTCTTGATGTGGAGCTTTAACAGAGACAAAGTATGCAGTACAAACTAACAATAGCAACAAGAAACACGAAATTTGATAAAGTATATGAATCTAAATCATTGCTCTAAACTACCTTACTGATGTTGCACAACTAAGCCGAAATATGGAATTCCTCAACTAAACTCCCTTTTCAGCACCTCAAACCACTTCTAATCTTCATTCCTAGTCCAATAACATGTATTCTAGGTGTTAATTTCATCATTTAATCTGTTTCATAATTTTCTGGAAAAATCATCCATGTTCTTGATCAAATTCGAATTTCTCAAAATTGATCCATAAAACGTGTTTGATCTTTTGGTTTAAGATTAAAAATCTATTACTAGACTTATTTTGAGCTTAGACATCCATTAATATTTCGATTCCAACTCAAAATTAAAAATCCACCATTGTTGATCCTCAAGTTCAAGAAAGAAGAAATTAAAGTTGAAAATCCATTATAATCACTTTAATTAACAAATAATGATTGAAATCAACTTAAAAATAAGTTTAGAGATGAGGATTACCTTCAATTGAACTCAAATCATTGATTTGGAAGTTTGAATCAAAATGCTTGAAGAAATTCGGATGACTTTTTGCCCAAATTTAAAAATTATTTCGAGAGATTTTAGAGAGAATTTTGGGAGAGAAAAGGTTTAGATCTATTATCTGGTATTTTGTTTATGAAAATAAGAAAAAAAACGAAAGAAAAAACTCTCAATTCGGGTGGAAAATGAGTGAAAAGTGAGCTAGTTGCAGAGTTTCTAAAACTGAAAATCCCCCACTTGATTTTCAAAATTTGGGGAATTTGTCATCAGGCCACTCCCCCTTTTCCCTTGTTTAACAATTTAGTTCTTTCCCTCCAAAATTCTGAAAATATGGTTTATTTGCTATAAAACCTCTTACACATTTCCCTTGTTTTTTAAATTAGTTCCATTTAATTAATATTTTAAATCACCCAAATAAACCCCCATTTTAAATTATTTTTAAATTCCAATTTAACTCAAAATATTTATTTTTACCCAAAAATTATTTAAAACCATAAAATTAAATTTTCTAAAAATATTTTTATTTTCCTAAAAAATATTTACCGATTTTTAGATGAAATTAAGCTAACTAATTAAGAATATAAATCGCTAATTAACCCGATTAATTCCCAATTTTCACTTGGAACCAGGTAAACTTACCCGAAACTACTAGACCTATTTTCGGGCCCTTACAAAATGATGTAAAATTATATAAAAAAACAACACACATGAAAATTTTCTTTACTTTTTGTATTTTTTTTATTGAATACTTATTCTATTTTCTTTCTTTTTTTTGCTACGAAATATTTTTTTTGAATTTTTTGCGCACTTCAATTTTTTCACTTTTGCACTCTTCTCTTTTTTGCTACTGAATATTTTTTTTGAACTTTTTAAAATAATATTGAAAATCAAAATATGATACATGAATAGAAAACTAACTCTAATCCCAAATGACACGTGCTCATAATCGGATGTTGATTACAAGAACGCTTTGCTGCTCGATCATTCTAAACATGTATGAAAAAAAATAAAGTTTAAATAAAGATAAAACTTTCGATCCTAAGACAAACCAGAAATGAACCAACGTTATAAAGGAACGTGACCCGATTTCTAAAAAGTTAGTAACAGAAACAGAAGTTAAAAAGAAGAAAATTGTGACCCACTATCTATAGGGAGATAGGAACCAATAGTATAGGTGATCGCCACACTCACAGACAGAGATGATGAGGGGAGTGATAAGATCAAAAGGTTGTGAACACCACAAGAGACACACTCTTAATAAGTTCAAATAAAATGTTCTTAAAGAAAAAAAAAGAGAGTAAATCTCACAAAGTTTTATAATTAGAAAAGTTTCCAAAATGCTTACTAATGACAACTATTTATAGGAATAGCCTAGGTAGATGAATGACCACAAACCAACCATTAATGAGTACATGCATAATAACATTCATGAACTTATGTGATGCATGGATTAAAACCATTCATGTACTGAAGAGGTTCATGTATTAACCGAATGGTCACTAACATCTCCCTTTGCCATGCATGTATGATGAAGTTTACCCCCTTGTAATACAAGTACTTGGGCGTTCATCCCCCTTGTAGTGCATGAATCTCCCAAAAGGCATATTCTTCCCCATTGGCACCATTCATTCATGATAATTGCAAACAATGAATCTAACCATGCATGTATGTAATATCCTTTGAATCATGGTGGAATATGAAGAGTCATATGTACTTGGTGTTAGAGTATGCCCAAAGATCAATCATCAGATGATTGTAATCACATACTCGTTTTAACTGTTTGTTAATATAAGACATTGTCATTGTTATTTTAGTTTCTTTTTCTCTGTGTGTAAATAAATTGATTAATAATAAAGTCCTGAGAATAATATGATTATTCTTAAAAGGTCCTTAGTTAAGTATTATTGTGGGCTTGGACAATAATAATGCAGTGAGGCTAATGTGTAATTGATTGATGACAAAGTGTTGTCATTGGCATAGTGATGTCAAAATCAATACATGAGTATGTGTTAGAGAACAACATACTGGGCTGACCCGCTATAAGTGTATTTCTTGGATTATTATGTAATAGTCACAACATTACTCATAGTGATAACTATGTATACGATCATCAGACTTGAGATCATCATTTGCCCAACATCGTGAGTCATATATTTGATACAGTCAAACGTCTACCGTAATAGGTTGTACTGAGATATGATTGATTAAGATAGGATTTGTCCCTCCTACATAATGGGAGCAATATCTTAGGCCACCTGATGGAGTGAGACTAGAAATGCATGGCCATGCTCAAATAAGTTGATATTAGATATCACACTTATTTGTTTATTGTAGTCTACTCAAAATATCAAGAAATATGATATTGGACTATACAAGTGTGACTTTCATGACTTGTTTTCAATCTAGATATAAAGGATAAAATGATATAATACATGAAATATTTACCACAGAAAGGTTATGTCGAATCACAACTTTTTGTAACTTGGGTAGCAATGATACATTGCTAGATGCCACTCATTGATTGTAACATTAGAAATGTTCTAGTATTACTACTAACATTACAAGAGCCTACAGGGTCACACACTATGGTTGAAGTGAATAGAATCCAAACACAGTTGGTATTGTGTTTAACTGTCACATGAATTAAATTAATTATTGAATTAATTTAATTTGACAGTTAAATATTGAACGTGTTATATGTACAAACTTGTACACAAATAGAGAACATAGTTAAAATTAATATACGGATTTGATTCATATAAAAATATTAACTGAATATAATTTACCAAAAAATTTAAAATAAATAGTTGTAATAATAATTTCGATCAAAAATAAAAATATGGAAGTTAGTAATCTTTTGGAAAGAATATAATTTTTTTAAAACTTTTCATATGTTTCTCTAAAAAGGAAAAGGAAAAATTTTGTTTTTTATTATGTGTTCATAAAGAAACAAGAATAGAATCCCTTATAGTGTGCATGTTACCAAGTAAAAAAAAGGGGTCTAGTAGCAAATTTTAATTATTCTCTCTGAAAAGTTCAAGGAGAGTTTTTGTTGTTCGTTCTTTGACTAGGTGGACTACATAGAGACCGAGACGATTTTTTTTTTTTTTTTGCGGCTTGGGATCAACATTGCACAAAGGAATAAGATTGAAAAGGTATATCTTGATACATGCACAAGAACGATTGAAGTGCATTTGAGTTCATTAAGTGGACCAAACTCCAAGTTGCTCGTTTCAAGAGAGGATCCAATTGAAAATCTCATCGTGTTTATAACACGTGCTAGATCAAAGAAGTTTAAAGAGGCGATGATGAGCTTGATTCAGCAAGTTTGGGCTGAACATGAGATGTCCAAACCTTATTGGACCCAAAATAACATCCCAAGTCCGTGCAATGTTTTGCATGTGGCTGTTAGTTTAGTTTAATTAATTCTACAGCTTTTAATTATGTATTGTTTATTATATGCATCTTTAATTAATGTTTTGCATTATTAATCTACATCTTTTAATTGTGACATGCACTATGTGTTCTGCATTTAATAAAGTCATGCATTATGTAACTCTCATGTTAGTTAAGTTTGCATCATAAATTATGACATGCATTATGTAACTCCCATGTTAGTTAAAGTTTGCATCATTAAATTAAGTCATGCATTAAGTAACTCATTTGTTCATTTAGTTTGCATCTTAAACCATGCATTTAAGCATATTAGTTGTTAAATATGTTTGAGTTTTTTTAATATAAGTATGTTATTTAATTTGGTTGTTACTTTTTAATGCATAAATTAAAGTGCGTTTATTTTCATTTTAAATAAGGTGATTTAAGTTGCATGTTTAATTAATTCGTGTGCATGAGTGTTATTAAATATGTTGTTTTTATGAGTGTTTGAAGTTATTCTTTAATGCTTAATTATCTATTTTTTGCAGGTGACTTTTCATATGGCTAAAGACTCTTCAAGTTGGACGGTTTCAAAGCTTTTTAAAAAACATTATGGAGGCTGTTTAATGGACCAAAGGAGACTCTTCAAGTTTGAAATTTTTGGAGTCTTAAACCTTCGTCATGATGCCATTTAAGAGGATGTTACACAAGATTTTATAATTTGGTTTCAAGGGAGCTGAAGGGACATCAATTAAACACATTAAGGATACATTAAGTCTTCATTAAGGAGAATTGGCATGCCTTTTCAACTACATCAGATTCCAATGAAGAGATATGACTCATTGACTTCCCTAAAAGAGTTAAAAACGAAATTAGTGCTTGTAATAATACTAGTTAATGGCCAAATATGAAAAGTCTCACATAGGCATTTGAATAGTCACAAAAGTGCCTATAAATATCCTGTAAATAGAACTTTGATGAGCTAATGATGAATGAATATTTTTGAGTTATTGCGAGAATTCTATCTCATTGTTCTTGGAAGAACTTACTTGGACTTATCAAGGTTCTCCTTCTGGCGTCAAACCTTTTTTTTCTTTTGAACTTATCACTTCATTTATTTCTTTTTTCTGAAGTGTGGCGTTCTAATATACTACTAGTTCCTATTTTGCTAAATAGTAGGTCACAGTTTACTTCTTCTTCTTCTTCAAATACTTGTTTGTTATTTCACTTTATAGAAATCGGGTCACGATCTCTCATATCGTTAGTTCAATTCTAAGTGTTTGATTCGTACAAGTCATCCATCCAACCTACTTTTAGTCATTTTCATCTACCAAGTTTCCATTATTCACAATTTCACCTTGAATGCTAAATCGAGATGATATAGAATTAGACGATCGAGAAAACTAGCATATTGTAATCGAACTCACGATTACGAGCACGCATCATATCTTCAACCTTGTTTCAACCCAATTCATTTCTTGTACTTGGATCCATGGTTGTTGATTGCCAGAATAATTTTTCCCTTGCGCCATGGGGCGTATTGACGATCTAACACTTGGATGAGTGCATGAATCCTTGGGTTCATAGGATGCTGTCATTCATGTATTTGAGAAGGAAGATGAAAGGTCACATGGTGCATGTATGTCCATTTTGTGGCTAAACAATGTACCTACAAAACATTATAAATAGACATCATCTCAAGCAAGCACACAATGCAAAGGAAAAACCTATGACGCATGAAATAGAAAACACATACTAGCTATGATGCATGGCAAGCTAAAAATAAAAAAAACCAATAAAATATGAACACTTTGACAAGATAAATTACGCATGTTGTAGAAACAAATGTTAACATACTAGGAAAACAAAATATATGCATTCACACAAGAATAAACATGGTAATGATTAGAACAGAACTCAATAAGACAGAATACACACAAAGACACTTAAGCTCAAAATAGACATAGTAATAACATGACATAAAAGCATAAATTATCACACAAACATCAGGACATAAAAAATGGTTGAAAACATTAAATAAAGAAGTTGAATATTTGGGTTTCATTTTAACTTTGGGATTTCTATGTTGGGTCTTAATGTCTTGGGTCAGCTCGTGATTGGCTTTATCATTTCCCACACTTGTGTCACTAGACAATGAACCAAAGATGTTACTCTTCATCTTGCATTTGGGCTTTACACAATTTTGGGCCCAATTGTCTTGAATTGACCCAACACCTCTAATTCTCAAGGGAGGCCCAATAAACACCATTGATGTGCCAAAAGCCCAATTTGGCCTTCATAATCTTGGCCCATTATAGGGAGATGATTGAAGCTTGGTCCAATCACACATCCACTTAACCAGATAATTATATGATACGACTATGCACATATCAATAACAATAATTCATTAACCAATAATTGTGTATTCTAGGTCAACCAATGTTATCTATTTATTGGGAGAGATAGAAGTGTTGAAAAAAATCCGATTCTAAAATGATTTTCTTGCATAGCGAAAAATTTAAATTTTGAAAACCAACCTAATTTGTGATATTTATAGCAATAAACCCTAGATCGAATTCGTACCAGTGTTTTTGGATAGTCAAATTGTAACACCCCTTACTCGTATTCTACGCCGAAACCGGGTACGAGGCGTTACCGTACTTAACTCACATGGTCAAACAACTTTAGGTTATCAAATTTCATTCCAAATTAAAACTTTTCCATTCACATACCTAACATCCTTATAATGGGCCTACGAGGTCTTAAACATACTTTTGGAAGGTTTCTAAATCAATCTGGGAACTTTTACTCACTTAGAAAAATTTTGCCTGAACAGGGGTCACACGCCCGTGCTGCTCAAGGGACACGCCCGTGTACCCCTAAGAAACGCCCGTGTTCTCCACCCGTGGTCGACACTGACATATTTTACACGGCCGGACACACGCCCGTGTCCTTAGCCCGTGTCCCTCACACGGCCTCGACACGCCCATGTCCCTCACACGGCCTCGACACACTCGTGTCTTAGCCCGTGTGCCAAAACCTTGGGATTCTATTTATGATGTCATCATCTCACTATGGTCACACGGCCAAGGCACACGCCCGTGTCCTTAGACCGTGTGTCGAATTAAATTCCAACTTTAAGATGCAGACTTCACACGGCTTGGGCACACGCCCATGCAATTGACCGTGTGTCACACACGGCCTAGACACATACCCGTGTGCCTACCCGTGTGGACAAGAACAAGACTATTTTCCAAGCTCTTTTTATCACCCTAGCTCACACAGTATAGTCCCATTCAACAAATTACTAGATAGCCCAAATTTGCAACATACACTTCTATGAATAACTTCTTCTTTTCATAAATTAGTAATAATGAGCCATAAACTATGGCAATATACAAAAGAGTTCATCTTTAAAGGAGCCAATACATACTTGGCCAAAACAACAAAGCAATTCACCTAGTCTAGCCCCTATACATGCCATACTCATTATACTAAGTCTAGATATACCAAGATTGAGCTGATAGTGTGGATGATCTTTCAATTATCTTCGTATCCCGACCCGGCTCTTTGACACTATAAGACAAGGGAAAAGAAAGGGAGTAAGCTTTAAGCTTAGTAAGTTTACATGTAAACAATAAACATCATAATATATGCCAATCAATAAATAGCATTTCATAATAAATAAGAACTTTCCACATTCCAAGATCATGCTTACTCGTTTTATCTCTTACCACATTCCAACCATATCACAAGCTAAATGTTCATATTATTTAACATACATCCCTGCACTTATCACCACATGGTCACATGAACAACACATCACAATTTCAAAATAAGCCATTCTTAGTAATACTAAACACTCGGTGGTTTCGCACTTAGCCCACCATTAATCTTTAACAGGGTGGTATATCACATAGGCCACCAAATGTTTATACAAACGATGGTATCGCACACAGCCCATCGTGAATAAGTAATAAGGTGGTATCGCACATAGCCCACCAACAAGAATAATTAAGGTGGTATCGCACACAGCCCACCGTTAATTACTACGGATAATATTCCACATTTTCAAATCTAATTCATTATCAACCAAATTCAATCCATTTAGAATCGTAAATATTCTCAATCATTCAATGCACCAATGAGCAGCAACATATGTATTTAAGATGCATCATTTACACGTAAACTTACCTCGGTGCAAAATGTGTTAATCAACGGTCTATTCCGTAACCTTGCCTTTTCCTCGGTCAAGGTTGATTCCACGCTCTTCTTGATCTATAATAGTGAAATTCACTCATTTAATCACTTTATAAATCATAATACATCATAATCTCTACTTAGGCAAAAATGACCATTTTGCCCTTGTACTATGGCAAAATTTTGATTTTGCCCCTTGGCTCGTAAATCATTTTTCAACATATTTTCTCATTAAACAAGCCTAGCTGAACATTTATTCCTCTTACAACAACTCACAAAACCATTTATTTCATGCATTTATTACACAATTTCAATCTTTGCATTCAAGTCCTATTTAGGTGTTTTCATGCTAACACCTTTCACAAAAGTTGTTTCATAACTCACTATCATTCATTTTCCTCCATAAAAACTCAGCAAACAACATGAACACTCTCATGGCAAGTCCCTAAAATTTCAACCATTTAACAAATTAGTCCCCTCATTAGCTAGCTTATGCTTTGGGGACTCCAAAAGTACAAAAATCATCAAAAATAATCATCAAAATGACTTACTTGCAAGGATGAGATGTAGCTGAAAATTTGAACTTCAAAAACCCCTATTCTCTCTTCAATTTTCAGTGGAGAAGAAGTGTGAATAGTAAAAGATAACAACTCTTTTATTCATCTTATTTTATTCATTTTTTTATCACCTAATGTCACCAAATTTTGACTAAAATTAATGCTCTTGTCCCCTTGCTTCCTATGGCCGGGAAACACACTCTATATGACCTAATTGCACTTTAAGGACTTTCAATTTAATATTCCATGGCTATTAGACACCTCTACCTTGAAAAATAGAACTTTCGCACTTTATGCGATTTAGTCCTTTTTCATAATTAAGCATTCAATAGTTAAATTTAAAGCACCAAAATTCTCATGCATTATTATAAACATGTTATAACACATAAAATAATACCAAAATAATTTTCCTCAACCTCGGATTAGTGATCCCAAGACCACTGTTCCGACTAGCCCCAAAATCGGGCTGTTACAACTCTCCCCTCCTTTAGAGATGTTCGTCCCCGAAAATCTTACCGGTAAAAAGGTTTGGATATTGATCTCTCATGGCTTCCTCTGGTTCCCACGTAGCTTCTTCTACACCGTGTTTTTTCCATAACACCTTTACTAAAGCTATGCTCTTATTCCTCAACTGTTTCACTTCTTGAGCCATAATCTTAATGGGCTCCTCTTCATACGTCATGTCCGATCGTATCTCAATTTTTGTTTGGGGAATCACATGCGAAGGGTTGGAACGATATCGTCGCAACATTGACACATGAAATACGTTCTGTATTTTCTCTAACTCTACTGGCAAAGCCAACCGATATGCCACTAACCCAATCCTTTCGGTAACCTCATACGGCCCTATGAATCATGGACTCAATTTTCCCTTCCGACCAAATCTCAATATTTTCTTCCACGGGGATACTTTCAGAAATACTTTATCGCCCACTTGAAACTCACTTTCTTTTCTTTTCAAATTCGCGTACGAATTTTGTCGGTCCGAAGCAGCTTTCAGACTATCACGAATCACTTTCACTTTCTCCTCGGTCTCTTTAACTAGATCGACCCCATGAATTTGCTTCTCACCAAGCTCGGTACAATACAAAGGAGTCTGGCACTTGCGACCATATAAAGCTTCGTACGGTGCCATCCATATACTCGACTGATAACTGTTGTTATAAGCAAACTCAACCAAAGGTAGATATCTTTCCCAACTACCTCCGAACTCTAACACACAGCATCGGAGCATATCCTCATGAACTTGAATTACTCTTTCAGATTGGCCGTCAGTTTGAGGATGGAACGTAGTACTAAAATTCAACCTTGTACCTAAGGCTTCCTGTAACTTCTTCCAAAATCTCGAGGTAAATCTCGGATCTCTATCTGATATAATAGATATAGGCACCCCATGAAGTCTCACTACCTCAAGAATATACAATTTCACCAATTTTATCAAGTGAATAATCTATTTGCACCAGATAAAGTGAGCCGACTTCGTTAGTCTATCAATAATAACCCACACAGCATCTTTCTTTCTCAGAGTCATAGGCAACCCCGTTAAAAAATCCATGGTGATCAGGTCCCACTTCCACTCGGGAATCATCATCGGCTGAAGTAATCCCGAAGGGACTTGAATGCTCGGCTTTCACTTGTTGACAGATCAAACATCTGGTCACAAACTCAGATATGTCTCTTTTCATACCCGACCACCAATAAAATTTCTTCAAATCATTATACATTTTAGTGCTATCGGGATGTACTGACAAGTAACCACTATGTGCTTCATTTAATATTTTTCGGATCAACTCATCATCTTTAGGTACCCAAATCTTGTCACGAAACATCAAACAACCATCTGAACTCACCCAGAATTCAGAATCATTTCCCGATTCACACTTAGCTCTCTTAGCTTGCATCTCATTATCATTCTTTTGAGCCTCACATATCTGTTGAATAAATAATGGTCTAGCCTTCAACTCGGCTAATATAGCACCATCCTCAAATAACGCTAAGCTAGTACTCATAGCTCTCAAAGCATACAGGGATTTCCTACTCAAGGCATCCGCAACCACATTCGCCTTCCTCGGATGGTAATCAATTACTAGCTCATAATCCTTCAATAATTCGAGCCACCGTCGTTGTCGCAAATTCAAATCCTTTTGATCCATCAAGTACTTCAAACTCTTATGATCGGTGAAGATTCGACACTTCTCAACATATAAATAATGTCGCCAAATCTTTAATGCGAAAACAATCGTAGCCAACTCCAAATCATGAGTCGGATAATTCTTCTCATGCGGTTTTAGCTGTCTCGAGGCATAAGCGACTACCTTACCTTCTTGCATTAACACACAGCCAAGACCATTAAATGACGCATCACTGTATACTATAAACTCCTTCCCCAACTCAGGTTGTACTAAAATCGGCGCCGCAGTCAACAATGCTTTCAATCTCTCAAAACTCTATTGACATTTCTCAGTCCATTCGAACTTAACATCTTTATGCAATATTTTCATCATCGGGGTAGTAATTATGGAAAACCCCTTTACGAACCGTCTGTAGTACCCCGCTAAACCCAAAAAAATTCTGACTTCCGTCACATTCCTTGGCAGTTTCCACTCCACAATAGTCGAGATCTTACTCGGATCAACTCTAATACCATCACCCGACACAATGTGTCCTAGAAATCCAACCTCTCGGAGCCAAAACTCACTCTTGCTAAATTTAGCATACAACTGTTTGTCTCTTAAAGTCTGCAAAATGATTCTCAGGTGCTCTGCATGATCACTCTCATTCCAAGAATAAATCAATATGTCATCAATAAAAACAACCACAAATTTATCTAAATACGGTCGGAAGACAGGGTTCATTAAATCCATAAAAATCGCAGGAGCATTCGTTAGGTCAAATGGCATGACAAGAAACTCATACTGGCCATACCTCGTCCGAAATGCAGTTTTCGGCACATCTTGCTCCTTAACTCTCAACTGGTAATAGCCAGACCTTAAGTCTATCTTAGAGAACACCGTAGCTCCCTTCAGTTGGTCGAATAGATCATCTATCCTTGGTAAAGGATACTTATTCTTCACTATCACCTTATTGAGCTGTCTGTAGTCTATACACAATCTCATCGACCCGTCTCTCTTCTTCACAAAAAGTACCGGAGCACCCCACGGTGAATAGCTCGGTCTCGCGAAACCCTTGTCCATTAACTCTTGCAACTGAACCTTCAATTCTTTCAATTCTAATGGTGCCATCCTATACGGAGCAACCGAAATAGGTGCCGTACCTGGAATTAACTCAATTCCAAATTCTACCTCTCTAACTGGAGGCAATCCGGGTAACTCCTCTGAGAAAACATCTAGATACTCGCATACCACCGGCACTGATTCAATCTTTACCTCTGACTCTTGAGTATTCAGCACAAAGGCGAGATAGGACTCGTATCCTTTCCTCAAGTATTTTTCGGCTACCATAGTTGAAATTATCATAGGCAAACTATCCGATTTACCTGATTCAACCCGAATGAGATCTCCATTTTCACATTTCAATTCAATAAACTTGCTACCACAGTTCAGTAAAACATTATGGGTAGTCAACCAATCCATACCAAGAATCAAGTCAAATTCATCAAACGGCAACAACATAAGGTTTGCCGGAAAACAATGACCTCTAATTGTCAAAGGACAATTCCTACACACCTTGTCAACTAGCACATGTTTGCCTAACAGGTTTGACACTTTTACTACAAATTCTGTAGACTCAACAATCATGCTCATACTAGATGCCAGTTTCATGCAAATGTAAGAATGGGTAGATCCTGAATCAATCAAAGCAATAACAGAGGTGTCATGAAGAGAAAAAATACCCGTTATCACATCCGAAGATGATGCCTCTTTGCGAGCGCGAATGGCATAGGTCCTTGCAGGTGCCCGACCCTCCGGTCTCACAGCAGAGTCTCGAGGTGTACTTCTACTATTGGTCCCACCTCCCGGGTTCTTTTGTGATCTGCCCCTCGAAGATACATTGCTTAATCTCACTTCTTGCTTTCTTTTCTTCTCCTCCCTCTCTAGGCAATTCCGGATAAAATGGTCGGGGGAACCACATTTATAACAATTCCAGTTGTTTCCCCAACACTCCCCAGTGTGCTGCCTACCACAATTTGGACACTCCGGTTTGGATTTTGGATTGCCCACACTTACTATCGAAGTGGCTTGAACTCTTGAGCCCGAGTATGTATTACCTTAATCTCGACGTGAATACCCAACTAATGCAGTCGTCTGAGGGTTCAACTCCTTGGACCTCTTCGACTAAACTTGGTATGATTTGCTCATTGGCCTTTTTCTTGCATCTCTAGCGTCACTCACGACTTTCCTCTTCTCCTTATTCAGTTCTTTGGCCTTACATGCCCTATCAACCAACACTACAAACTCTTTTAACTCCAAAATCTCAACTAGAAGCCTGATATCCTCATTCAGCCCATCTTCAAACCTCTTGCACAAGATAGCTTCTGTAGACACACACTCTTGTGCATACTTGTTGAGCCTAACAAACTCGCGCTCATATTCCGCCACAGATATTTTTCCTTGCTTCAATTCAATGAATTCTTTTTGTTTCTGGTCCACAAATCTTTGGTTTATATACTTCTTTCAGAACTCTTCCAAAAATAAGTCCCACGTCACTCTCTTCCTTGGAACCACCGACGTCAACGTTTTCCACCAATGGTATGCCGAGTCCTTCAGTAAAGACACGGCATATTTTATACTCTCCTCAGGTGTGAAAGAGAGCTCATCAAATATCCTTATTGAGTTCTCAAGCCAGAACTCCACCCTCTCAGGGTCATCATCTATATTAGCTCTGAATTTTTCGGCCCCTTGCTTCCGAATCTTATCTACCGAGGGCTTAGTTATTCTCACTAAATCTATACCTTGAGGAGCCACTGGAACTGGCTGAGGTATATGAGGGGGTGGGGGAGGTTGAGCATTAGGGTTTGCTCATACATACTCCGTGTACCAGTTCATCATCATTTGGAGAAAGGCTTCCCGGGCTTCTTCTCCTTGACCCCTAGTCTCGGGTCCACTCTCTACAGGCGCGGTCCCTTGCACAGGAGCCAGTACGTTACTAGCTGCGTCATTAGTAGCCGCTCGATCGGGATCCATTTACTATATAAAAACAAGTTTAGAATTGTCAGAAGTCACCACACTATCCATATACACTTATGGCATGTATAGCTAGACTCTTACACACGCTACGATAGTCTGAGAACCGACTAAACCATAGCTCTGATACCACTAAATGTAACACCCCTTACCCGTATTCTACACCGAAACCGGGTACGAGGCGTTACCATACTTAACTCACATGGTCAAACAACTTTAGGTTATCAAATTTCATTCCAAATTAAAACTTTTCCATTCACATATCTAACATCCTTATAATGAGCCTACGATGCCTTAAACATACTTTTGGAAGGTTTCTAAATCAATCCGGGAACTTTTACTCACTTAAAAAAATTTTGCCTGAATAGGGGTCACACGCCCGTGCTGCTCAAGGGACACGCCCGTGTACCCCTAAGACACGCCCGTGTTCTCCACCTATGGTCAAAACTGACTTATTTCACACAGCCAGACACACGCCCGTGTCCCTCACACGGCCTCGAAACGCTCGTGTCCCTCACATGGCCTCGGCACGCCTGTATCTTAGCCCGTGTGCCAAAACCTTGGCATTCTATTTATGACATCATCATCTCACTATGGTCATACGGCCAAGGTACACGCCCGTGTCCTTAGACCATGTGTCAAATTAAATTCCAACTTCAAGGTGCATACTTCACACGGCCTGGGCACATGCCCAGGCAATTGACCGTGTGTCACACACAGCCTAGACACACGCCTCTGTGCCTACCCGTGTGGACAAGAACAAGGCTATTTTCCAAGCTCTTTTTATCACCCTAGCTCACAGAACATTGTCCCATTCAACAAATCACTAGATAGCCTAAATTTGAAACATACACTTCTATGAATAACTTCTTCTTTTCATAAATTAGTAATAATGAGCCATCAACTATGGCAATATACAAAAGAGTTCATTTTTAAAGGAGCCAATACATACTTGGCCAAAACAACAAAACAATTCACCTAGTCTAGCCCCTATACATGCCATACTCATTATACTAAGTCTAGATATACCGAGATTGAGCTGATAGTGTGGATGATCTTCCAATTATCTTCGTATCCCGACCCGGCTCTTTGACACTATAAGACAAGGGAAAAGAAAGGGAGTAAGCTTTAAGCTTAGTAAGTTTACATGTAAACAATAAACATCATAATATATACCAATCAATAAATAGCATTTCATAATAAATAAGAACTTTCCACATTCCAAGATCATGCTTACTCGTTTCATCTCTTACCACATTCCAACCATATCACAAGCCAAATGTTCGTATTATTTGACATACATCCCTGCACTTATCACCACATGATCACATGAACAACACATCACAATTTCACAATAATCCATTCTTATTAATACTAAGCACTCGGTGGTTTCGCACTTAGCCCACCATTAATCTTTAACAGGGTGGTATCGCACATAGGCCACCAAATGTTCATACAAACGATGGTATCGCACACAGCCCATCGTGAATAAGTAATAAGGTGGTATCGCACATAGCCCACCAACAAGAATAATTAAGGTGGTGTCGCACACAACCCACCGTTAATTACTACGGATAATATTCCACATTTTCAAATCTAATTCATTATCGACCAAATTCAATCCATTTAGAATCGTAAATATTCTCAATCATTCAATGCACCAATGAGAAACAACATATGTATTTAAGATGCATCGTTTACACGTAAACTTACCTCAGTGCAAAATGTGTTAATCAACGGTCTATTCCGTAACCTTGCCTTTTCCTCGGTCAAGGTTGATTCCACGCTCTTCTTGATCTATAATAGTGAAATTCACTCATTTAATCACTTTATAAATCATAATACATCATAATCTCTACTTAGGCAAAATGACCATTTTGCCCTTGTACTATGGCAAAATTTTAATTTTACCCCTAGGCTCGTAAATCATTGTTCAACACATTTTCTCATTAAACAAGCCTAGCTGAACATTTATTCCTCGTACAACAACTCACAAAACCATTTATTTCATGCATTTATTACACAATTTCAATCTTTGCATTCAAGTCCTATTTAGGTGTTTTCATGCTAACACCTTTCACAAAAGTTGTTCCATAAATCACTATCATTCATTTTCCTCCATAAAAACTCAAAAAAAAAAAAAACATGAACACTCTCATAGAAAGTCCCTAAACTTTCAACCATTTAACAAATTAGTCCTCTCATTAGCTAGCTTAAGCTTTGGGGACTCCAAAAGTACAAAAATCATCAAAAATAATCATCAAAATGACTTACTTGCAAGGATGAGATGTAGCTAAAAATTTGAACTTCAAAAACCCCTATTCTTTCTTCAATTTTCGGTGGAGAAGAAGTGTGAATAGTAAAAGATGACAACTCTTTTATTCATCTTATTTTATTCATTTTTTATCACCTAATGTCACCAAATTTTGACTAAAATTAATGCTCTTGTCCCCTTGCTTTCTATGGCTGGCCAACACACTCTATATGGCCTAATTGCACTTTAAGGACTTTCAATTTATTATTCCATGGCTATTAGACACCTCTACCTTGAAAAATAGAACTTTTGCACTTTATGCGATTTAGTCCTTTTTCACAAGTAAGCATTCAATCGTTAAAATTAAAGCACCAAAATTCTCATGCATTATTATAAACATATTATAAAACATAAAATAATACCAAAATAATTTTCCTTAACCTCGGATTAGTGATCCCAAGACCACTGTTCCGACTAGCCCCAAAATCGGACTGTTACACAAATCCTTGTCGTTCCCGAATTTCAACCAAATGATATTTTTCATTATTCTAGTACCACGAATTGCTTTGAGTGTGGGCTTGAACAAATCAAATCAAACAAAGAATCATAAATATTTTCTTTACTTTCAGTGGGAAGGTAAATCTCTATTAAATAGAAACTGGTAGAATTGCAATTCCTAGAAAATAGAATTTATTCTTTAAATAAATTACCACTATTTTCTGTCAGAATAGCAATATTGAAAACTTCAGAGAAACTTGTGTTTTTCTCTTTTCGTTGGTGTGATTTGAAGCCTACCAGTGTCATCTAATTATAGTAAGAGTTGGTAGAATCCTGGTTGAAATGGTAGAATACAAATAATATTATTTTACTAGAAAAATCTCCAACTCCCTATTATTTAGGGAGAAGGGCGACAACCCTAGATGGGAATACTAGAGCTTGTTGTCCCATTATGCTATATAAGGGGAGTTGGGCCTCTCCTATACTGGGTCCAATTATATGTGCTTCCTGGACTTTAATTTAGCACTTTATAATTTATTCCAGCCCAGTACATGTTTTTTATATTTTCCAAACTAAATATTATTTGCTCAATTAATTTAAATTAAATAATTTCTTAATTAAATAATTTTCTTGACCCAATTCTAATTCTGTTAAAATAATGACAACTTTGCCAAAAAAGAATCTATTAGAAAATATATTTAATTTTTCTACTTTCAACGGATTTCATAATGATCAATTAATTTAAATCCATTTTCGAACTTCAATTAATTAATTAATAATTCAAAAAAACTATAAATTAATTCTCAGGTCATTTCCATACTTAGTGAGAAAACCACATTCATTCCTGAATATAACTCAATTTTTTAACTTTATCATTTCTATCCATTTTTGTTTATTTGATACATCCTACAATTCATTTATGGTTTCAACGAGCTAGTGGAGGGACCAGTTGTACATATGTAATTGAGGCTCCAATTCTAGCTTTTTGCCTGTTAATTATAAACTCATTTAGTCACGAAGTCATTCCACTATAGTATCGTGATTGAGCTCTCCCCAATAACATATAATTACGAAAGCAACTTGATCAATACTCTTCCAATGACCTTGTCATAAGTGTGTTACCCTCATAGGATATCCTTAATCTTTTTGAGATAATATTCGTTCTTCCAATATGATCCTATTTTATCTCATGGTAACTATTACATCTTCCTTCATGAAAAGTCAATTACTATCAAATAATAACCAAGTCATGAATAATATTCATTTTATTTTCCATTTCTACAAATTTTGTTCCTTTCGACTAGGTTCGGTTTGAACCTAAGTCTTTTTTATTAAAGTATTCAATAGTTTATTTTATTGTTCTTTGCAACATCAAGATCAGTTAACGATCGAGAGATTACGCAACTTTGAGCATATCCAGTTCAATCAATTGAACAATTTCTTAACTCTTTCTCTTACTTTGATTTACTTTTGTTCTTTTGCATGTTTAAATTAAATCTAAGAGTTATTACATCTAGAATCATGAGAGGTTAAGTCTCTAGGGTGATTAATGAGCAGATATGGGAGTAGTTAACGAGAGAATACGGGTTTCCCATATGAATTAACTGGTGTTAAACTATGTAGCCTAAACTCTAGGGTTGATGACTCTAGGAAGTAATGTAACACTCTAAAACTCGGCCTAGAAGTTAGGCCGAATCCCGGAGGTTACATTAACCACCGAAGTGATCCTAGAACGCTTTACAAAAGATTTGTTTAAAATTAAATCGAGCTAAAACATTTGACAGATTATGCCGAATTTGAAAACAAATTTGATTCAAAAATAAAATCCACAGTTTCTAAAACTCAGTCAAAAGAACACTTACGAAAATCCAATGTAAAATTTATACCACAGTTCCCATAATTAATTACAGTCCAAAACAGTTTAATAAATTAAGAATTGAAGAAAATCTTTATTAGTTTAATTCAAACTCAACCATCTGAGACCTCCGGTCGTCGAGTCCAGCTTCGAAACACGGAAGTTACCTGAAAGGAAGAAAACTAAGGGAATGAGCTACGTGAGCTCAGTGTGAGTCTAAAACCAAAAGTAAATTGCAAGTGACGAAGAAACAAACCAATTTACGGAAAAACTATGAAAATCTCGATCAAACGGTCATATATACGAAACATTTCATTGGTCATACAAATCACGAATACAATATTCCACAATACACACGTTACTTAATCAAGCAAGATTAAGCTTATTAGTAGATACAAATCATTTCTCAAGTATTCCAACATTCAGACAAACAAACATGTATTCTGGTGTAGAACGAATGCAACAATTCAAAAATAATCCCACCCATCCAACCTAACACCACTCCGGCCACCCTGCACACCACAATATGGACATAATATGCCCATCCACCGTATACACCACATTGGACCATGATAGGTCCATCCACCCTACACACCGCAATAGTTGAACTAAGCCACTCGAATGATAATATGCAACTAAGCTGTCATATGTGTCTTGCGATCGTACAACTATTAGATTGTTATGCAGTTTAACTGCCTAGAACAAACTTCTTTCTCTTCACAACCAAAATCCCAGAATTTTCATTGAAATGCAAAATGCACACTACATGCTGTCACTCATACAGAAACAAATTACTCATATTCGGATGATCAATTTAAGAATAAGTTATACAAGTGTTCAATTACCAGGTAACATCTCAAATCCAAATGCAGATGTAAACAATTTACAATAACATATAGGCTCAATTAATTAACAAATGTTTCATTTTAAGACTTATGCAAATATTAGATATAGTCAGTGTTATGCGATCAATTAAACCATATAGACAAACTCATATTCAAAGTAACCGAATCAATGTCATAGCAGAACACACTAATCACGATATCTCGAATGTCAAAAAAATTTAATCCAACAAAAATAATTTATAACAAGTTCAACCACAAATATAGTCCTACCCACTCCTACAATGCTTTTAGCCTCTAAGAAGTCGATCAAAAACCAAAACGAACCACTTTGCGGAAAGGGTACAAAACTGCAAAAACAAGGCCACATGGCTATGTGCCCCGGCCGTGTGGAGGCCCACATACTCGTGTGCAAGCTACACATGCCTGTGTGGAGGAGACACACGCCCGTGTGACCAAGTTACATGGCCATGTGAGTAGCCTGTGTAACTCACTATCCAAAATTGGAAAAATAAGGTGCAGAGCAGACACGACCATGTGGAAATCTCACACGCTCATGTGGCCAAGGGACACGGCCGTGTGTCCAAGGTACATGCCTGTGTGAAAATTGACAAAAATCCTCAAATATTAGCCACACGGCTGTGTGGCACCAAAAATCACCAAAAAACCCTAATTCCTAAAATCACATGGCCATGTGAATCGATCGTGTGTGGCACATCCCCGTGTAGCCACCTGTGTAGTCACGAAACCACACCAAAATAGCCTGAAAATGAGAATTTTGATTAATAAACTGACCCATAAACAATATAGTTCAGAAACACACTTTAGAATGCGATTCCAACACCAGAAACCAGTTCATTCGACTGAACTTAACCAATTTAAAACTCAATTTTGAAAACGCACAACTACTTTAAAACCTTTATCAACAATAATAAAGAATCAAGAATCCAAATCAAAATTCGAAGGCATTTAAACGATTCAGCACTTAAACAATCTAATCATGTAATTCCTCTATTGAAAGACCAAAATCAAAACTTTAATGCATAACCACCAGGATGCAAACAAAAGCACAATAGCCAAAAGAAGAAAAAAGAAAAAAAATGATACAGGCAGAAGAGAAAAAAAAAAGAAAAGCAATGTGTGAAAGAATGAGAGCAAAGATAGGATAATGTGAGAAAAAGTAAAAATAAAAATCTAATTAAGAGAATAAATAAAGTTAATTTAATACTAAGAAACCCTAAAAATAAAACACAATTCTCTGATTTCTCACATTGGGATTCTAACACATGACCAAGGCAAACTAGCAACACACTCAACCACTGAACCAACAGGCTCATTCTTGACGTTACGCGAAATAAACACGATTTCTCAACCTACTCACTGAACCTAACCACAAACCTCAAAACTTCTAACCCTAAATTCTGGGATGTTACAAGTAATCTAGGTTAAATGAGGTTGGGAGATAAGTTTGCTGAGTAAATTGTAGTTTATCCTGGTGGGAAAAGTCACGTTGAGAGATAAGTGAGTACTTGTCGATTAGTTAATTAGTAGAGGCCGGGAGGTAATACTAGTTAATTAATAGTTAATTCCATTTAAACCCAAATTTTGATGTTAACTACAACCACTGAAATGAGTTAATCTTCTACCTATTAAATTGATTTATTTGTTTATCTATTTTCTATTTATTTAATTTAGTTTATGCTTGTTATCTGTTTTATTGTTTATCGTAATATAAGTTTTAATTATTATTGTTTAGACTTGTTATTGTAGAAGTATATTTTTTATTTAACTCATCCTTCCTTGGGTACGATCCTTGGTATATTTCCTTGTGTTCTGTTGTAACACTTTACTATATTACAATTTGACCTATATACTTGCGGACTCCGCGTACTTAATTTTATATTTTTTTTGTTATTTTCTAGTCAAACGTTCACAAGTTTGGCGGCGATCATGGTGTAACAGCCCGATTCAGGGCCTAGTCGGAATAGTGGTGCGAGACCACGAATTCGAGGTGAATTTATGAGTTTTTAAGGTTCATGCCATGTTTGCATGTTAGTGTGAAAGTTTCATGAAGCAATTTTGCTAAATTAAAGTTGAATGGTAAAAAAGGACTAAATTGCAAAAGTTGCAAAATATGAGTTTCTAGAAGCTTTTTGTATGAAATAGCTTTAGAATATTAATTATGAGTCCTTAAATAGCAATTTGCCCAAATTATAAATTTTGGACAAAAATGGACATGAGTTAGTAAAATAGAAATTTTTAAAAAGAAGGGCATTTTGGTCATTTGTCTAATAAGTGATTAAAATAGGAAAAAGATGATAAAATTTCATTCATCTTCTTCTTTCCCTTGCCGAAAATTTGAAGACTCCATAGCTAGGGTTCTTAATTTTTTTCAAGCTTGCTAGTAAGTTCATCTTAGCCCCGTTTTTAATATTCTTCGTGTTTTTGAAGTCCTCGTATTATGAATTAGCTATTTTTAGCTATAAAATAAGCTAAGATGCATGTTCAAAAATTCATCTATGAATGACATGCTTGTTAAATGATGTTTTATGGAAGATTATGAGAGTTTGATGTTAGATAAACATCTTTTCCTTAAAGAATTTCATGAAATATGATAGTATGGACTAGTTTGTAAAAGTTTTGAAATTAGTCATACCTATTAGAAATAATGAGAATTGATAATGGCTATAGTAGAGAGAATGAATCAACTAAGCTTGTAGTCTAAGAAAGTGGAATGAAAATTATTTTACGAGCCTTGGGGCAAAAGTGCAAATATGAGAAAGTATAGGGGCAAAATAGTAATTTTGCCCAAGTATGAGTAAAGGGTCAATTTAGTCAATGTGATTATTAAATGATCTATTTATGACTATAGATTAAGAAAAAATGAAGTCCGGATCGAAACCGAGGCAAGAACAAGGTCGAGGGCTAAATTGCATACCTAGCTACATTTTGTATATTGAGGTAAGTTTGTATGATTTCTAAGCTTTATGGTTTTTATCATTGAATTGCTTAGTATAATGTACAATGTTATTATGAAAAATGTTTAATGTTATGTTAAACAAAGAAATTAATGAGATCAAGCATGAGAAAGCCCCGATTGAAGTTGAATAACTTAGGATACTCGATCTACCATATGAAACAAGAAAGTTTGTATAAGACCAAGCCGAGGCATGGCATCGGCAAGTAAGCAAGATATCATGTAAGTCCAAGGCAAGCTTGGCATTGAGTAAGTTATCATGTAAGTCCAAGGTAAGCTTGGCATTGAGTAAGTTATCATGTAAGTCCAAGGCAAGCTTGGCATTGAATAAGATATCACGTAAGTCCAAGGCAAGCTTGGCATTGAGTAAGTTATCATGTAAGTCCAAGGAAAGCTTGGCATTGAGTAAGTTATCACGTAAGTCCAAGGCAAGCTTGGCATTGAATAAGTTATCTCGTAAGTCCAAGGCAAGCTTAGCATTGAGTAAGTTATCATGTAAGTCCAAGGCAAGCTTGGCATTGAATAAGATATCATGTAAGTCCAAGGCAAGCTTGGCATTGAGTAAGTTATCATGTAAGTCCAAGGCAAGCTTGGCATTGAGTAAGTTATCATGTAAGTCCAAGGCAAGCTTGGCATTGAGTAAGTTATCATGTAAGTCCAAGGCAAGCTTGGCATTGAGTAAGTTATCATGTAAGTCCAAGGCAAGCTTGGCATTGAACAAGTTATCATGTAAGACTAAGGCAAGCTTGGCATTGAAAAGTTATCAAGAGAAAGAGATCCCATATAAGTCCAAGTTAAGGCATGGAATTGGTGAGAACAAGAAAGACTTCGTATAAGTCCATGTTAAGTCATGGCCTCGAAATTTAGATGAGATTTAGTATCCTCGGTTATTCATATAAATTCATCGGGAAAACGAGCTAAGCTCAAATGAGATAACAAGAAAGCTAAGTAAGCAAAGTTATTATCAAGTGAAAATGAGTATTATTCATGTTATGAATGATGAATCAGAGATTATGATTATTATGTTAAAGTATGCTGATCAATGTGATTAAGTGATACAGGTACCTTGTTTACCTCTCAAGTATGAGACTAGTAAGTTTCATGAGATATGTAAGAATCAAGTATGAGTAAGTAAGCTTTATAGCTGAAATTTATGATGCCATTGTTTATGTCAAATGGTTTATATTAAACAAGTATGTTGCTATGTGCATTATGCAAACTTACTAAGCTAAATGCTTACGTCTTTTATTATTTCTTTCTATGTAGTCCCGCCAAGCTAACTTGTGGATCGTTGAAGTTGGAGCTCGAATCACACTATCAACCGCTATTTTGGTATAGCCAAGTTGTTTTTATTAAGTATGGCATGTATAGGAAACATTTCATTTTGAGTATATGTCTTAGAAAGGAGCAAAGCATGGGCTATCAAGTTTATTATTATTCTTTTGTAAATGGCTAAATGGATGGCCAAGATTGACTAAGTATGTATGTTATTGATATCAATAGAGCATGTTATATTGTTCATTAAAGTTGTAGTGATTTGAGTTGTTGAGATAGTATGAATTTGCTCTTGATTTCAGGGTGGCAATTGGCTTGGTAAATAGCCTCTAAGTGCCCACACGGTCGGACACATGGGCGTGTGTCTAAGCCGTGTGTACCCTGCACCATTGCACCTTAAGTCAGAATATCAAGTTGTGGTACACGGTTTAAGTCCACGGGCGTGCCATGGCCGTGTGTTATAAGTCAGAATGTTAAGGTTTTTCACACAGGCCAGGACCACGGGCGTGCCATGGCCGTGTGAAGTTTGGCAGTAAGCTCGAGTTTTAAGTACGGTTAGGAGACATGGGCGTGTCTCAGGTTTACACGGGCGTATCCCAACTCTCATGGGCGTGTGACCCTTCTTTAAGGCCTTGTAGGCCCATAAAAAGTACAAGTTGATTAAGAAAGATAAGTTCTTAATTCGGAACGAAATTTTATAGCCCGTAAGTACTTGATTAAGCAAGTTCAAGCATAGTAACTTCTCGTATCCAGTCTAAGCGTCGAACTCGGGTATAGGGTGTTACATTTAGTGGTATCAGAGTTATGGTTTAGTATGTTCTAAGACTAACGTAGCATGAACACGAGTCTAGCTATACATGCCATACGTGAGAATGTTTTTATAATGATAGTGTGACGACTCCTAACGACTTAAATTATGTTTATACATTTAGTAAATGGATCCCGAAAGAGTTGTGGCAGACGATGTAGAAAGTGACGCGCCGGCTCCCGCTGAAGGGACGGTGCCGAACGAGAATGAGAATAGACCCATTACGGTGAGTCAAGAAGGAGGAGAAGGGGCTAGAGAAGCCTTCCTCCATATGATGAATACGTGGTATTCAGAGTTCGTTCGGATGAACCCAAATGTACAACCCCCTCCACCCCCACTGCTCCACAACTTATTCAGTAGCCCTCAAGTAGTAGAGGTGGTAAGAGGAGACAAACCTCCACTGATAGGATCAGAAACATGGGCGCGTAAGAATTCAAGTAAAAGAGAAGATGATCCGGAAAAAGCCGAGTTTTGGTTAGAAAATACCATCAGGGTATTTAATGAGTTATCATGCACACTTGAGGAAAGCATAAAGTCTGTAGTCTCCCTTTTAAGAGATTCTGCCTATCAATGGTGGAACACCCTTGTATCAGTGGTACCAAGGGAGGAGATCACATGGGAATTCTTTCAAGAAGAGTTCAAGAAAAAGTATATCAGTCAAAGATTTGTAGATCCGAAAAGAAAAGAATTTTTAGAGTTAAAGCAAGGCAAGATGTCGGTGATCGATTATGAGCGTGAGTTTGTGCGACTCAGCAAATACGCTCGAGAATGCGTGTCCACCGAGGCCATCATGAGCGAAAGATTTGAAGATGGGCTAAATAAGGACATCAAACTGTTTGTTGCTGTCCTAGAATTGAAAGAATTTGTTGTGCTAGTGGAGAGGGCTTGTAAAGCTGAAGAGCTAGTAAAAGAGAAGAGAAAGTCTGAAATTGAGTCTCGTGACTCTAGAAAGAGACCAGTGGAATAAGTCATTCCAATCCTCATCCAAGAAGTCAAGAGATTTACCTACCCGATCGGCTACTTCCATTGGGTTTTCAAAGAAAGACAAGAGTAAATAGTATTCGGGAAATAAAGCACAGACTACTTCAGTCGCTAGTGTGGGGAACTTTCAATCTGAAAGACCCGAATGCCCACAGTGTGGCAAACATCATCTTGGAGAATGCCGAGCTCACGAAAATGCATGTTTTAGATGTGGTTCCCAAGACCACTACATAAAGGATTGTCCAGAGACAATGAAAGAAGAGAGAGCTCAGAACCTGAGATCCGGGAGTATGGTCAGAGGAAGACTGCAGAGAAACCCAGAAAGTAGGGCAAGAGGAAGAGGTAACCCAAGAGAGCAGGCCGCGAGACCCGAGGGTAGGGCGCCTGCACGGACTTATGCCATTCGCGCTCGCGAAGAGGCATCTTCCCATGATGTTATCACGGGTACCTTTTCTCTTTATGATATCAAAGTTATTGCTTTAATAGATCCCGGATCCACACACTCTTACATTTGCCTGAAATTAATATCCGATATGAGCATGCCTGTAGAGTCTACAAAATTTGTGATTAAAGTGTCTAATCCTTTAGGCAAGAGTGTATTAATTGATGAAGTATGTAAAGATTGTCCGTTAATGATTAAAGGTCACTGTTTTAAAGCAAACCTTATGTTATTACCATTTGATGAGTTTGACATCATTCTTGGTATGGGTGGTTGACAACCCATGATGTAATAGTAAATTGTGGGAAAAATTACATTGAAATGAGATGTGAGAATGGGGATATTCTCCATATAGAATCAGATGAACAAAGTGGATTGCCGGTATTGATTTCTCATATGATGGGCACGTAGATTTATAAGAAAGGGTATGAGGCATATTTGGCCTTTGTGATGAATGATAAAGAAACAGAGTTAAAGATTGAGTCCGCACTCGATAGTATGTGAGCACATGGATGTTTTTCTGAAGAATTACCGGGATTACCTCCAATCAGAGAAGTTGAGTTCAAAGATTGAGCTAGCTCCGTGCATCGTACCAATATATATTACTCTCTTACAGAATGGCTCCAACA